>JAMRYA010000006.1:0-1345213 GCA_024447215.1 Panagrolaimus sp. LJ2400
AATCAAATTTATCATAATGGAATGCTATTAAAAAGTTCTGAAAATGAACTTAAAGATAAAAAGCATAAAAAGAAAAATATAATGGAGATGATACTGATGTATCAGATAATGAAGTTGAACGCCATATTAATGGTGATGACGACGATGACGACGTCGATGAAGATATCCTTGAAGAGGATCCTTCGAAAAAAAGAAAACTAAAGCCAAAAGGTCGTAAATTTGCATCAAGAAAGCAAGTTACTCGATTCTATTTGTATCAAAGACATCCAAAAGGATTCCAAACACCACATTGGCTTTGGAGTAAAGGTCCAATTTCCGATGCTTGGCTTATTGATATGGTATGTCGAGCCAGAAAGATCACAATTGGATGTTGCAAGAAAAAAGGTTGAAAATATGAAAGCACGTTGTACCACCAGCAATGAATTAAAAAAATATATCGAAAAAAAATGGTTGAATAACAAAAAATTGGGCACATTGTTACCATTCCTAAAAGCTTAAAGGTGGAAGAAAATATATGCAAAATGCATATGCTGATATCATGACAATTATCGATAACACAAAATTACCTTCATATTTTGTTACTTTTACAGGAAATCCAAAATGGCCTGAAATTGTAAATAACACATTACCAGGTGAAACAACAAGATCGGATTTAAAGTGCCGAGTTTTTTTAACAAAAGCCCAAGAATTTTTGGATGATTTATTTAAAAGACATATCTTTGGAAAAGTACAAGCATATCATGTTGTGATGGAGTTCCAAAAACGTGGAATGCCACATTTACATGTACTTTTAATTATGGAAAATGAGATTAGTGAAGAAGATGTGGATAATTATATTTCTGCTCGGCTTCCCGAGCTGCCAGATAAAAATGACACATCTGAGGAAGCTAAACAGCAAAGATTATATTATGAAATGGTTATGAAGCATATGCTTCATATTTGCAATGCAAATTCAGCTTGCCAAGTAAATGGACGTTGTACAAAAGGTTATGCAAAACCATTTTCTACAACTACAATACTCCATACACATAAACCTCCAGATTATCAACGTTTAAAGCCAAAAAGTGCTTTAGATGAAGAACCTTCTGAAACTGAAAAAGTTATAAATTCATTATCCCCAAAAAAGGATCCACCAAAATGTGATGACGATGATGGATTTATGGAACCAATGGAAGAAGTTGGTGAAATAAACAATGAAAATTTTCAATGCAAAAGAGGACGATGAATGGGAAGAAGAGCTTCCATTTCATGATGAGTTAAGAAAAGATTATGATGAAGACTTAACTCATGTCCAATATAAAAAGACTTGAACCTCCACCAAAAGGTGTTGAAATTACAGATGAAACAAAACATCTTTTTGGTTTTACAGCTACAAAACAAGTTAAAGGACGATCTGATGTAATCGTTGATGATAGTGTTGTAGTTCCACATAATAAATTTTTGTTATTAAAATATGATTGTCATATCAATGTTGAATGCACAATTGGACAAACAGGAAGTCCAAAATATACATGCAAATATGTAACAAAAATGGGTGATGTTTTATGTGCAAAACTTCAAAAGGTCAAATATAATAAAGAAACAGGGGAAGAAGAACATGACGTTGATGAAGGGAAAGGCATTTAACTGCAAGAGTTATGACAGGTTGTGAAGCTTGGATGAGAGACTGCAAATTGTTGGATTATTAAACAATCACATATTGTTGAATGTCTTCAAATCCATTTGGAAGGTGAAAATTGGAAGGTGAAAATACAAAAGTTTTTCAACCAGGATTTGAAGCAACTGCAGCTTCGAAAGAAGATAAAAGTCAGCTAATTGCATATTTTAAATTATGTGCAGATGATACAGAAGCTCAACAATATACATATCGTGAAATTCCCCTTCATTACAGATACAAAAATGGTGAATGGTTAAAAAGAAAGATAAAACCAAAAAAATTTTTCGTTCGAGTTCATCATGTACCTCCAAATAATTCTGAACTTTATGCACTTCGAATGCTTCTTATGAAAGTTAAAGGTCCAACAAGTTTTCAAGATATAAAAAAAGTAAAGGGAGAACAATGCAAAACTTTTTTTGGAAGCAGCTCAAAAACTTGGGCTTTGGGAAAGTGATGAAATTCACAAAAAAGCCATCCATGAAGCATTTATTCAAATGAGAAATGTGAAGCAAAAAAGATTTTTCTTTGCTATGGTTATTGCATATAATAGACCAGGAACACCAGATCAATTTTTGGATGATTTTTTGGATCATATTTTTGATTCTCCTGGAAAAGATCCCAAAAAAAATCGAGATCAAAGAACACAAAGAGCATTGAGATATTTGGAATTTGTTTTTCAAACAATGGGTACAAGTTGTCGAACACTTGGTTTTAGTGTTGGCACAAATTTTGAAAAAGATTGTACTTCGAAAGAATTTGAAGAAGATTACAATGATACTCAATCTGAATACATTGTTAATAAAAAAGTTGTTGATATTAAAGAATATGTTGAACATGTTAAAAAGAATGGATTAAATCCTGATCAACAAGTAGCTTTTGCACAAATTGAAGAAGCACTTATAAGCAAAAAAGGAGGATTCTATTCCCTGATAGGAGGGGGTGGAGTCGGGAAAACTTTCTTCTATAATTTCCTTATCACTTATTGCAAAGCATATGGCTATAAACCTATGGTTTCTGCATCCACAGGCATTGCCGCAACTCTGTTGAATGGTGGTCAAACAGCACATAGTGCTTTTTGTATTCCAAAATCAATGGATGATGAAACACCGGTAAGAATAAGAGCTGAAACAACAAGAGGGGAACAACTGCAAGAAACAGATTTAATTATTCTTGATGAATGCAGTATGCTTCATAAAAATGTTTTGCAATACATTGATAAAACAATGCAAGATATGAAAGGTAACAAAGAACTTTTTGGTGGAGCTTTAGTTTTAATTGGTGGTGATTGGAAGCAATTAACACCTGTAGTTCCAGGAGGATCTGATGAAGCTATCATTGATGCATCCATTAAAAATTGGGATTATTATGATCAGTGTGTTCAGCTTGAACTTAAACAAAATATGCGAGTAAATCCAGATGAACTCGATTTCATTGAAGAATTAAATCTTATTGGAAATGGTGATACTGTAAATTACAGTAATTACATTAAAGGAACAAATTATATTAAAATTGATCCTGAATATCTTGCACCCAATGGACTTGCATTAATGAATTTTTGTTATGAACCACAATGGTTACAAGAGCCTGAAAAATATGCAAATGAATTATGCGGAAGTGCAATTTTAAGTCCACGGAATGAAACAGTTAGAAATATGAATCAACGAATTTTAAATAATTTAAGAGGGAGCAAACAAAAAACTTTTTTGAGTCGAAATACTCCATTGGGTGATCAGCATTTAAATGCATTTGAACATGATGTAAATGAATACAGTGTTGAAAAAATGGAAGGCATTGAAACTGCAGGCATGCCTCCACATGAATTAAATTTGAAAAAGGGAGCAATTGTTATGTTAATTAAAAATATTTCTGTTAGCACAGGACTTTGCAATGGAACAAGAATGCAAGTTACTGATATTTATGATGAATATATAAAATGCAAAGTTTTATCAGGTTCAAGATCGGGTAGCAATAATGAAATTTATTTGCCTCGATGTAAATTTGAATACGGTAATACACCATCTGAACCAGGAATCCATTTTTCTCGCTGTCAATTTCCTGTTAAACTTGCATTTTCAATGACAATTAATAAAGCACAAGGACAAACATTAGATCGTGTTGGACTTTATTTTAGTGGAAAGGGTGGAGGTGATTGCTTTTCTCATGGACAACTTTATACAGCTATGTCTCGAGTAAGAACTAAAAAGTCTATTAAAATTGTGACACATGTTGAAAATACAAATACAGTAAAAAATATTGTTTTTCCACAATTACTTATTTAAAAAAATGAAAATTTTTTTAACTTTATCTTATAACATATATATGTGCTATTTTATGTATTCATTTCGAAATAAATTAAAAAGTTAAAAAAAATAACTTCTCTAATTTTCGGAAACCGTCACGTGGTAGAGGAGGAGAAACGCTTTTGTGATAAATCAAAAGTAGGCCAATTCCGAAACTGATAAAAATATTTGTAAAGTTATTATTAATTACAGTAACTATTTTTGTAAAATACTGTTAAAGCAAACTATAATTTTTGTATTTCTTCTTTCTTAAAAAAGATACATTTTGTCTGTCTTTCATTTCTCTGCTGTCTCTTTTTTGTTTTTGTTCTCTCTTTTAAAAAAAGAAAGTGACAAACCACTGCTTACATTCATTTCTTCATTTGCACAAAAGAAGTAAAAAGAAGTAGGATGCAAAAAATGTTCAAACATTTTAAAGCACCAAAACCCGAAGGGCTAGGACCAGATGTTAATCGCTGCAAGCGGTGACCCAACGGGTTACCGCAGAAGCGATTTACTGATAAAAACTTTTTATCAATGTTACAGTAACTCATGTTAAGCACGGGTCCACTAGTTTAACTACTTGTATAAAAACTAGCGCCCACTTCCAAAAAGTCTGTGGGTCGTAAAAAAAATCGCAAAAATAGTGCAAAAATCATGTATATGCAGTCAAGTGTGTAGAATTCAGAAAAATTATCAGAAAAAATATCGAACCATAGGATCAGAAGTTATAGGCTTCTGAATCTCAAATATCGATTTCCCTTTTATCTCTCTTCTTTTTTGCCGTCATTTCAATCAATACGTCAAACGAAGGCATAAATCTTTTTTTGCGCAAAAAATGGTAAAAGAAATGCATTTTTTTTGTTTCCCCTTTTTTTTACACTGATATGATAAGAGAAAGTGTGATATGTAAAGACGGAAAACATATCAGCAGAAAACGGGCTATCCAGTGATATAAAATTTATGGCGATCCGATGAGTGGAACCTCGAAATTTCGGCGGTTTTCGAAAAAGCGCATGAAAAATTGCTCTTTTTTTGCAAAAATGCATTGTTCTTTTTTGTTTTTCTTTTTATAATAGTGATATGATAACTGATAAGGTGATAAAAAATGATAAAAAAGTGATAAGTGAAGGAAGGGCTATCACGTGATGTAAAATTTATGTAATTTGGTATTGTAAAACATGAGAAAATTGAAAATGTTTGTGAAAAAACAAGTTTTTGGTTGCAAAATAATGTTTTTGCGTTGTTTATCTTTTTTATGTGACTGATAGCTGATAAGAAAAGTGATAAGGAATGATAACAAAAGATTGAGTAAATGACGGGCTATTACGTGATATAAATTTTGTGTGATATGATAAGGTAATACTTTAAGTAAATGTTATTGTTTGTAAAATTTGTTGTAAAAAAGCAGATTTTTACGGGTCCTTGGATAAATAAAAGTATGTTAGGATAGTTAAACATTAAGAGACAAATCCCACGGGTCCTTTTTTCCTTCAGTAATGTTTGTGTTAATGTTTAATGCATAGGATATCACGGGTCCTGCATTTTATATATGATTTTGCAAAAAAAGTAGACGATAAAAAAAGAAAACTACAACTTTTGTATTTTCTTTTTTGGCAACAAATGCCTTTCTCTTCTTCTGTCTTTCATTTCTCTGTGACCTCTCTTTTTTTTTGCTCTCTCTTAAAAGAATAGGGAAACGCCAGACCGCTGCTTTTGTTCGTTTCCTTCTTTTGGATAAGTAAGGGTAAAAACCAAGTCAAAACCAAGCTTCGGCTGTTCGCTTGCATGCAGCGCGCGCATTAGGGATTTAAGATATGCTTGCTTAGGTAGGGATTAGGTTTTGAAATATGGAGTCTTTGAGGAACTCCATTTTCAACAACAAATTTTGAATAGCTTTTAATGAAAGCAAAAAAAGAAAAACAATAAATGAAAAAAGGCAAAGAATTCAAATGCCCCAACACCCGAAGGGCTAGGACCAGATGTTAATCGCTGCAAGCGGTGACCCAACGGGTTACCGCAGAAGCGATTTACTGATAAAAACTTTTTATCAATGTTACAGTAACCCATGTTATTCCCGGGTCCACTAGTTACTAAATTGTATAAAAACTACCTTGAACTAAAAAAAACTCGCAAAAATCAGAAGAAAATCTGGGAAATATGAAAAAAATCATGTATACTAAGTCAAACATGGAGATTCCAGGAAAACTATAACCTAAAATCAGAAAATTCATTTAAAAAAGATACAGCCTTCTGAATCACAAATATCGATTTTCTTTTTATCTCAGTCGTTTTATGCCGCCACAAAACGAACGAGGGCATAAATCTTTTTTTGCACAAAAAATGATTAAGGAAATGCATTTTTTTGTTTCTCCTTTTTTTTACACTGATATGATAAGAGAAAGTGTGATAAGTAAAGATAAAAAACGTATCAGCAGAAAACGGGCTATCCAGTGATATAAAATTTATGCCGATCCTATGAGTGGAAGTTTAAAAGTTTAAAACGTGAAAATAAAATTGCTCTTTTTTTGCAAAAATGTATTGTTCTTTTTTTGTTTATCTTTTTATTTAAGTGATATGATAACTGATAAGGTGATATTAAATGATAAAAAAGGTATCAGTAAAACAAGGGCTATCACGTGATGTAAAATTTATGTAATTTAGTTTTGTAAAACATGAAAAAAAGGGAAATGTGTGTTAATTTATAGAAATCACAAAAACAATTTTTTTAAAGCAGCTTAGTTATACAAATCTCTTAAAACGAATGCAAGGAAAGCCACTAAAATAATTTTTCAAATGAAAAAACTGTTGTCGATAGCTAATTGCATTTTTATGTTTGATAGTTATTTAATTTACTGTAATACTATTAATACTTCCTCCTTTTTTTATCATTCAAGCATTGCGTGGTTGGCAACCGTATCATGCCTTTAAAAATTAATACATGTTTGATGAACTAAGTTGGAAGCTATTAATGATATTATTTATTGTGTTTAATTTATTATTAAATGGATTAATATGGATGGATAAAATGCATTGGAGAAGTTTATTTGTTAATTTCTGCTTATTAATATTTCATTTTTAGATTGTTATGATCCGTCAATGGGACGAAGACTTCGCAAATACTTAGACGTATAGTGCCCCCACTAAATACAGGGGATTAGCCTTTTGATTAAAAGGATGATAGGTTGGATTCTCATCAAAAACGTCGCCATTACTTAGACGTAGGATACCCCCATAAGTACTAGGGGATGTACACAACATGATTGCAGAGGTGGGTTTTGGATTTTATTGTTACTTTTTGTTAGTTTGTTAGGGCTTTGTTTTGCTATTAAAAAGCAAAAATTTTTGTTCCTTGAGTTTAGCATTTTTGTCGTTGTATAAAAATGAGAAAAATTGTTCGTTAACGATTCTGGCTTAGCGATAATGTGAAAACCAATATAGAATCGCTTAACTTGCTTTTTTTCACATTTTTTAACAATGAAGAAAAATGCTAAAAGCTTTGAAGAAAAACTTTGCATTTATTAGCAAAATGTTTTGTTGTTAAGCAAATTTTATTTATGAGATTCGCCATATTGGCAAGAGGCATTTCGGAAAGTAGGCCTTGATGTGTTTGGTTTTTTAAAACCATTCAACCTAAACTCCAAGAAGCTTTATCGGTAGCTTTATAATACCGTTGTAGTGCAGAATTTTTTGTTAGGACTATGTTTTATTTTAAGATGCAAACTTTTTCTCTCTTGAATTTTATCTTTTGAGAAAAATTTTGCTTTTTTTAGTAAAATGTTTTGTTGTTAAGCATTTTTTAATTTATGAGATTCGCCATATTGGCAAGAGGTAATCGGAAGATAGGCCTTGATATGTTTGGTTTTAAAGAAAGCCATCTATCTAAACTCCAAGAAGTTTTTTCGGTTAGCTTAAAAAAACCGATAGTAATAGAATGTTTTGTAGTTGAGCATTTTTGTTATACTGAGTGATATATAAGTTGAACTTTTATAAAAATTTTTCTATGTTTGTATTTTTATCTGTACTAACTGGCACTCTACTGACGACCGTGTTACACGGCTTGGGCCCACCAGTTAGTTTAGAAATATGAAATGATGTATAACTATCTAAAGAAAAGACGTCTAGAATAAGGGCCGAAACGTCTGATAGTAATATATAAAGTTTTATTTATTTTAGCAATCAGTTTAATATTTTATTTATATAATTCGTCATATTGGCAAGAGGTAATCGGAAGAGAAGCCTTGATATGTTTGGTTTTATAAAAAGCCACTATCTAAACTCCAGAGTTGCCGGTTAGCTTTATAAAACCGATGTTAGTATTGTTTCTGTCTATTTATTATGTTCATTTTAGCAATCAGTTTCGTCCCTTCCTTTCTATCTTCTTTTTTTCATCTGCTTCTATTTTTTCTCTCTATTTTCTATCGTGCTTTGCGTGTTTTTTGTGCATTTATATTGTTTTAAATAAAGCTTACTAATTTAATTCATTTTCAGATTCTGCTATCAAATCAAAATCTTAAGTTTTTCGTCAACCGTAATTTTGTAGCAATACAAGATTACGGTAACTCTTGCGTTCGTGTTCTTTTCTTTCTTTTTTCTTTTTGTCTTTTCTTTTTCTCTCTTTTCTTATTTCCCCCTTTAAAAAACAAAAAAAAATACAAAATCCCCCCTTTTCTTTATCTTTTTATCATCTTTTCTTTCTTTTAACTTTTATCTCTTCTTATTTTCCCACTTTTTTGTTTTTTGAAACTGATTGTTACTGTTGAACTTTAATAAATGGATGCCTCATTTTTGCCAGATGAACAAAAACGTGATTTGATACATAATCTTGATGTCCCTTTTCTGAGGAGACAAAGAGCAAATCGACAACTATTTGGGGATTGCCTTTCATTGATTCTTGCATTCTTAGTTGCAATAAGTGATAAAAATGCTATTTTTATTCATAGTCTCTTTGGAGCTGCACATTATTCAGCCAGAAATCGAGATGGTGATGTTTTAGCTAGCAATCACATCAAAGGCCCCCCATATCGTAATGATTGGGAATATTTAATAATTCCTGTTATAATGTATCCCAATCCAACAATGACAAATGAGCAAATGGAAAATACCATTGGTCATTGGGTAATTGCAATATATATCCGACAAAATAATCGTTTGCTTTACCTTGATCCCTATGGTGGTGAAAATATTGCGCATATTCCACAACATGTACAAAGGATTATTTATAATGCAATTAATACAGTAGGCCCTGATATTACAAATTTGATACCACAATATTTTCGTCATCCACATAATAATCAACCAGGAAATAATTCTGTTGATTGTGGCTATTATTGCATACTTTTTATTTTCAGATTTTTATTGTACGGTATGAGTCAAATTGAGGCTCCAAATTTAAATATGTTTGCATTTAAAAATAATGTTATTAAAACTTTACATGATTTGACAGATATAAATATAACACCTATTATTCCATCTTCTAATAATAATTTCGTTCAAATTCTTCCTCCTCCAGAAGCTAACAAGTTAGTTCAAAATCTTGCAACAAGTTCTGAGCAAATGAAGCTTAAACAAGAACAAAAACTAATTGCTGTGAATGACATTGTAGAAACAATTCCTGTTAAAAAGTCAAAATTTAAAGCACCTGTTGCTCCATCTTCTGATGATGATGATATTACAATTCTTTCTCCTCCAAAAGCTAAAAAGGATGAAATTGATAAATCATTTTTACCAAATTCATATCAACCAAGCTCCCCAAAAAAGAAAGTTTCAAAAAATCCTAAGATTCCAAAACCAAAACCTGAACCAATAAAATTAATTTCGAGCAAAAAAGGAAGACCACCAAAGGGTGTATATATTTCTCGAACATCTGATTCAGAAGCAAATACTGTAGCTAAAAGTCGTTCAACAACTTCAGTGCAAATGAAATCTAAAAATGAACAAGAAATAATAACTGTTGATAGCTCAAGTGATGAAGAAAAAATTCCTTTGAAAAAATCAAAAATTGTTGAAACTCCAACTGCTAATTTTAATGCTTTATCTTTAACAACACCAAAAAGTGAAAAAAGCAATTTTAATAATTCTGCAACACCAAAAAAGCCTAATAATAGAAAATCTTTAGCTGGAAATAAAAGAGGCAAAGGTGAAGCTACAGTAACAAATGATATTACAATGATTGATTTAAGCAATGATGAAACACCAATGGAAGTTGATCGAAAAATTTTAACACCAAAAAAAGTTGTTGCGCCTAAAAAGATTAAACTTCTTTCATCAAAAGTTAATTTAAATGATTCAATAATTTCTGAAAATATTGGTGCATCACCTGCTACAACTGATAATGAAGCAGATGATGAAATTTCTTTTGTTGAAGTTCGAACTAATGTTAAAGCATTAGGATTTGAAGCAGTAAACAAAGATTCAGAATGTTCATATATTACTGTTACAAATCGGTACAATTCAAGTCCAAGACTTAAAATGACTATTGAAACAACTAATAAAAAAACTGTTTTACATCAAATGCCTGTTAGTCCAAGGAAAAAGCCAAAAAATGCAAAGGTTTTAAAAGTTAGTAAAGAATCGCAAAAAACAGGTGCCAAAATTGAAATAGAAAAAATTATTCCACCAAAAAAAGGTGAAAGTGGTTCACAAATTATTTTTAAAAAGACAGAAAATGCTGATTTAAATTCATCAGATTCATCAGCTAAAAGTGCAACAAACAAGGATCGTTTTGCTAAAGGAAGGCAACGGAATAATAATGTTCGTTTTACCAGAAAAAGTGCAACTGAACAATCTGAAACAGAAAGTTATTCAAAAAGTAATAAAAAAGTTTTAAAAAGTACTGTTGAAGAATCAACACAAATTGTGCTTTTTGATCAAAAATTAACAGATTCACAAAAACTAATGCCACCACCAAATATTTTTAAAGTTTTTGAAAAAGCAACAGGTGAAAAATTGGAAAAAGTACAATCTCCAAAAGCCAAAAATGAAAGTGAAAAAGAAGTGGCTATGGAGATTGACACTACAAAAAATGAAACAATAAATGTTGGTGATTCTTCTTCTGCGGTTATCTCTGATAAAGCAAAAAAAAGGGGAAGTGGTCGTCCACCGAAAAAGGTAATAAATGGAAGAGGTCGACCAAAGAAAAATATAGTAGTTGAAACACAAAATGTTGCATTAACTGAAAGTGAAATGGAATATGAAAATTCAGATACTGCCGTTGTTAATTCAGAAAAAATGCAATCTCCAAAATCCCTAAATGAAAGCAAAACAGAAGGGGACATGGAGAGTGACACAACAAAATCTGAAAATAATAAATGAAAGTGATTCTTCTACTATTAATTCTAATGCACCACAAAAAAAGAGAAGAGGTCGACCACCAAAAAAAGTTGTAAATAAACAGGTTACTGTAACTGAAAGTGAAAATGAAAATTCAGATACTTCTACTGTTCCCAAAAGAGGAAGAGGTCGGCCAAAATTCAATGTTATTGAAAAAAATCCAATTGTGATTCCAAAATTTCCAGATGAAAAAGGGATTGCAAGCGAAATAATAAGTAAAAATTCAGCTGAAACACAAAATATTGTTGTAACTGAAAGTGAAAAGGAAGTTGAAATTTTAGATACTTCTGGAAAAAAAGGTGAAGACGCATTTTCTGAAAATGGATTAGATGCTGAAAGTGAATCTGACATTGTTAAAAATAAAGGTGGACGACCATTTAAAACGAAGAGAGGTGGCGGTCGACCAAAAAAGAAAGAAGTGCCATCAAAGTGGCCAAAATTAACACCATATCCACCAAATGCCCGATGTTATTGTGATAACTTTAAACATACAGAAGGATGCGCTGCATACAGTGTTAACCATAAAGTTACATATAAAGATCATGGAAATTTTGAATTTCCATGCAAACATTGTGGGGCTTATTTGAATGCATATGAAAGAGATACACCATCAGCAGCAAATAAATGTTGTAATAATGGTGAATTATGTACAGATGAATTAAAAAAGATTCAAGAAATATTGGATGATGCTCCAAAATTTATGCAAGATTTATTAGATAAAGATAAACCACAAATAAATAAAAGTTTTATGAAAAATTCACACCATTACAATAGACATGTATCTTTTGGAACGGTTCAAACAGTCGGGACATTACCACCCTTACCAGGGCATGGACCCCCTGTCGTTCGAATGAATGGTAATTATCGACATGTTGCAAGTGGTTTATTTCCTCCAAAAGGAAAAAAAGCAGTTTTTGGTCAATTATATTGCATTGACTTCAATGAAGCTGAAACTATCATTGGCGAAAAAGCTAAAGAATATAAACTTTCTGATTTTATTGCAAAAGGCTTATTACAAATGATAAATGAAAATCATGTTTTTGCACCATTAATGAAGACAGCTTCAGAAATTTTTGCAGATGCAGTTAAAGAAGCCAAAGCGCAAGACAAAGAAATGCCAAAGTTTAAATTAATGATTGTGGATTCAAGAGATGAAGATTTTAAAATTTCAGATCCAAGCATTCATCCCCATCGAGCTGAAAAGCCAAAAGATGAATTAATTGGGATGATTTGGAGTAATGATAACGGAGAACCTCCTGAATTTAAAGGGATTTGGCTAAGTGGCAAAGATGGTGAAACTACATATTTTCCATATTACAGCCCACATGTTGATCCATTGTGTTACCCTGTACTTTTTCCACATGGTAATCAAATTTATCATAATGGAATGCTATTAAAAAGTTCTGAAAATGAACTTAAAGATAAAAAGCATAAAAAGAAAAATATAATGGAAGATGATACTGATGTATCAGATAATGAAGTTGAACGCCATATTAATGGTGATGACGACGATGACGACGTCGATGAAGATATCCTTGAAGAGGATCCTTCGAAAAAAAGAAAACTAAAGCCAAAAGGTCGTAAATTTGCATCAAGAAAGCAAGTTACTCGATTCTATTTGTATCAAAGACATCCAAAAGGATTCCAAACACCACATTGGCTTTGGAGTAAAGGTCCAATTTCCGATGCTTGGCTTATTGATATGGTATGTCGAGCAGAAAGATCACAATTGGATGTTGCAAGAAAAAAGGTTGAAAATATGAAAGCACGTTGTACCACCAGCAATGAATTAAAAAAATATATCGAAAAAAAATGGTTGAATAACAAAAAATTGGGCACATTGTTTACCATTCCTAAAAGCTTTAAAGGTGGAAGAAAATATATGCAAAATGCATATGCTGATATCATGACAATTATCGATAACACAAAATTACCTTCATATTTTGTTACTTTTACAGGAAATCCAAAATGGCCTGAAATTGTAAATAACACATTACCAGGTGAAACAACAAGATCGGATTTAAAGTGCCGAGTTTTTTTAACAAAAGCCCAAGAATTTTTGGATGATTTATTTAAAAGACATATCTTTGGAAAAGTACAAGCATATCATGTTGTGATGGAGTTCCAAAAACGTGGAATGCCACATTTACATGTACTTTTAATTATGGAAAATGAGATTAGTGAAGAAGATGTGGATAATTATATTTCTGCTCGGCTTCCCGAGCTGCCAGATAAAAATGACACATCTGAGGAAGCTAAACAGCAAAGATTATATTATGAAATGGTTATGAAGCATATGCTTCATATTTGCAATGCAAATTCAGCTTGCCAAGTAAATGGACGTTGTACAAAAGGTTATGCAAAACCATTTTCTACAACTACAATACTCCATACACATAAACCTCCAGATTATCAACGTTTAAAGCCAAAAAGTGCTTTAGATGAAGAACCTTCTGAAACTGAAAAAGTTATAAATTCATTATCCCCAAAAAAGGATCCACCAAAATGTGATGACGATGATGGATTTATGGAACCAATGGAAGAAGTTGGTGAAATAAACAATGAAAATTTCAATGCAAAAGAGGACGATGAATGGGAAGAAGAGCTTCCATTTCATGATGAGTTAAGAAAAGATTATGATGAAGACTTAACTCATGTCCAATATAAAAGACTTGAACCTCCACCAAAAGGTGTTGAAATTACAGATGAAACAAAACATCTTTTTGGTTTTACAGCTACAAAACAAGTTAAAGGACGATCTGATGTAATCGTTGATGATAGTGTTGTAGTTCCACATAATAAATTTTTGTTATTAAAATATGATTGTCATATCAATGTTGAATGCACAATTGGACAAACAGGAAGTCCAAAATATACATGCAAATATGTAACAAAAATGGGTGATGTTTTATGTGCAAAACTTCAAAAGGTCAAATATAATAAAGAAACAGGGGAAGAAGAACATGACGTTGATGAAGGGGAAAGGCATTTAACTGCAAGAGTTATGACAGGTTGTGAAGCTTGGATGAGAGCTGCAAATTGTTGGATTATTAAACAATCACATATTGTTGAATGTCTTCAAATCCATTTGGAAGGTGAAAATACAAAAGTTTTTCAACCAGGATTTGAAGCAACTGCAGCTTCGAAAGAAGATAAAAGTCAGCTAATTGCATATTTTAAATTATGTGCAGATGATACAGAAGCTCAACAATATACATATCGTGAAATTCCCCTTCATTACAGATACAAAAATGGTGAATGGTTAAAAAGAAAGATAAAACCAAAAAAATTTTTCGTTCGAGTTCATCATGTACCTCCAAATAATTCTGAACTTTATGCACTTCGAATGCTTCTTATGAAAGTTAAAGGTCCAACAAGTTTTCAAGATATAAAAAAAGTAAAGGGAGAACAATGCAAAACTTTTTTGGAAGCAGCTCAAAAACTTGGGCTTTGGGAAAGTGATGAAATTCACAAAAAAGCCATCCATGAAGCATTTATTCAAATGAGAAATGTGAAGCAAAAAAGATTTTTCTTTGCTATGGTTATTGCATATAATAGACCAGGAACACCAGATCAATTTTTGGATGATTTTTTGGATCATATTTTTGATTCTCCTGGAAAAGATCCCAAAAAAAATCGAGATCAAAGAACACAAAGAGCATTGAGATATTTGGAATTTGTTTTTCAAACAATGGGTACAAGTTGTCGAACACTTGGTTTTAGTGTTGGCACAAATTTTGAAAAAGATTGTACTTCGAAAGAATTTGAAGAAGATTACAATGATACTCAATCTGAATACATTGTTAATAAAAAAGTTGTTGATATTAAAGAATATGTTGAACATGTTAAAAAGAATGGATTAAATCCTGATCAACAAGTAGCTTTTGCACAAATTGAAGAAGCACTTATAAGCAAAAAAGGAGGATTCTATTCCCTGATAGGAGGGGGTGGAGTCGGGAAAACTTTCTTCTATAATTTCCTTATCACTTATTGCAAAGCATATGGCTATAAACCTATGGTTTCTGCATCCACAGGCATTGCCGCAACTCTGTTGAATGGTGGTCAAACAGCACATAGTGCTTTTTGTATTCCAAAATCAATGGATGATGAAACACCGGTAAGAATAAGAGCTGAAACAACAAGAGGGGAACAACTGCAAGAAACAGATTTAATTATTCTTGATGAATGCAGTATGCTTCATAAAAATGTTTTGCAATACATTGATAAAACAATGCAAGATATGAAAGGTAACAAAGAACTTTTTGGTGGAGCTTTAGTTTTAATTGGTGGTGATTGGAAGCAATTAACACCTGTAGTTCCAGGAGGATCTGATGAAGCTATCATTGATGCATCCATTAAAAATTGGGATTATTATGATCAGTGTGTTCAGCTTGAACTTAAACAAAATATGCGAGTAAATCCAGATGAACTCGATTTCATTGAAGAATTAAATCTTATTGGAAATGGTGATACTGTAAATTACAGTAATTACATTAAAGGAACAAATTATATTAAAATTGATCCTGAATATCTTGCACCCAATGGACTTGCATTAATGAATTTTTGTTATGAACCACAATGGTTACAAGAGCCTGAAAAATATGCAAATGAATTATGCGGAAGTGCAATTTTAAGTCCACGGAATGAAACAGTTAGAAATATGAATCAACGAATTTTAAATAATTTAAGAGGGAGCAAACAAAAAACTTTTTTGAGTCGAAATACTCCATTGGGTGATCAGCATTTAAATGCATTTGAACATGATGTAAATGAATACAGTGTTGAAAAAATGGAAGGCATTGAAACTGCAGGCATGCCTCCACATGAATTAAATTTGAAAAAGGGAGCAATTGTTATGTTAATTAAAAATATTTCTGTTAGCACAGGACTTTGCAATGGAACAAGAATGCAAGTTACTGATATTTATGATGAATATATAAAATGCAAAGTTTTATCAGGTTCAAGATCGGGTAGCAATAATGAAATTTATTTGCCTCGATGTAAATTTGAATACGGTAATACACCATCTGAACCAGGAATCCATTTTTCTCGCTGTCAATTTCCTGTTAAACTTGCATTTTCAATGACAATTAATAAAGCACAAGGACAAACATTAGATCGTGTTGGACTTTATTTTAGTGGAAAGGGTGGAGGTGATTGCTTTTCTCATGGACAACTTTATACAGCTATGTCTCGAGTAAGAACTAAAAAGTCTATTAAAATTGTGACACATGTTGAAAATACAAATACAGTAAAAAATATTGTTTTTCCACAATTACTTATTTAAAAAAATGAAAATTTTTTTAACTTTATCTTATAACATATATATGTGCTATTTTATGTATTCATTTCGAAATAAATTAAAAAGTTAAAAAAAATAACTTCTCTAATTTTCGGAAACCGTCACGTGGTAGAGGAGGAGAAACGCTTTTGTGATAAATCAAAAGTAGGCCAATTCCGAAACTGATAAAAATATTTGTAAAGTTATTATTAATTACAGTAACTATTTTTGTAAAATACTGTTAAAGCAAACTATAATTTTTGTATTTCTTCTTTCTTAAAAAAGATACATTTTGTCTGTCTTTCATTTCTCTGCTGTCTCTTTTTTGTTTTTGTTCTCTCTTTTAAAAAAAGAAAGTGACAAACCACTGCTTACATTCATTTCTTCATTTGCACAAAAGAAGTAAAAAGAAGTAGGATGCAAAAAATGTTCAAACATTTTAAAGCACCAAAACCCGAAGGGCTAGGACCAGATGTTAATCGCTGCAAGCGGTGACCCAACGGGTTACCGCAGAAGCGATTTACTGATAAAAACTTTTTATCAATGTTACAGTAACTCATGTTAAGCACGGGTCCACTAGTTTAACTACTTGTATAAAAACTAGCGCCCACTTCCAAAAAGTCTGTGGGTCGTAAAAAAAATCGCAAAAATAGTGCAAAAATCATGTATATGCAGTCAAGTGTGTAGAATTCAGAAAAATTATCAGAAAAAATATCGAACCATAGGATCAGAAGTTATAGGCTTCTGAATCTCAAATATCGATTTCCCTTTTATCTCTCTTCTTTTTTGCCGTCATTTCAATCAATACGTCAAACGAAGGCATAAATCTTTTTTTGCGCAAAAAATGGTAAAAGAAATGCATTTTTTTGTTTCCCCTTTTTTTTACACTGATATGATAAGAGAAAGTGTGATATGTAAAGACGGAAAACATATCAGCAGAAAACGGGCTATCCAGTGATATAAAATTTATGGCGATCCGATGAGTGGAACCTCGAAATTTCGGCGGTTTTCGAAAAAGCGCATGAAAAATTGCTCTTTTTTTGCAAAAATGCATTGTTCTTTTTTGTTTTTCTTTTTATAATAGTGATATGATAACTGATAAGGTGATAAAAAATGATAAAAAAGTGATAAGTGAAGGAAGGGCTATCACGTGATGTAAAATTTATGTAATTTGGTATTGTAAAACATGAGAAAATTGAAAATGTTTGTGAAAAAACAAGTTTTTGGTTGCAAAATAATGTTTTTGCGTTGTTTATCTTTTTTATGTGACTGATAGCTGATAAGAAAAGTGATAAGGAATGATAACAAAAGATTGAGTAAATGACGGGCTATTACGTGATATAAATTTTGTGTGATATGATAAGGTAATACTTTAAGTAAATGTTATTGTTTGTAAAATTTGTTGTAAAAAAGCAGATTTTTACGGGTCCTTGGATAAATAAAAGTATGTTAGGATAGTTAAACATTAAGAGACAAATCCCACGGGTCCTTTTTTCCTTCAGTAATGTTTGTGTTAATGTTTAATGCATAGGATATCACGGGTCCTGCATTTTATATATGATTTTGCAAAAAAAGTAGACGATAAAAAAAGAAAACTACAACTTTTGTATTTTCTTTTTTGGCAACAAATGCCTTTCTCTTCTTCTGTCTTTCATTTCTCTGTGACCTCTCTTTTTTTTTGCTCTCTCTTAAAAGAATAGGGAAACGCCAGACCGCTGCTTTTGTTCGTTTCCTTCTTTTGGATAAGTAAGGGTAAAAACCAAGTCAAAACCAAGCTTCGGCTGTTCGCTTGCATGCAGCGCGCGCATTAGGGATTTAAGATATGCTTGCTTAGGTAGGGATTAGGTTTTGAAATATGGAGTCTTTGAGGAACTCCATTTTCAACAACAAATTTTGAATAGCTTTTAATGAAAGCAAAAAAAGAAAAACAATAAATGAAAAAAGGCAAAGAATTCAAATGCCCCAACACCCGAAGGGCTAGGACCAGATGTTAATCGCTGCAAGCGGTGACCCAACGGGTTACCGCAGAAGCGATTTACTGATAAAAACTTTTTATCAATGTTACAGTAACCCATGTTATTCCCGGGTCCACTAGTTACTAAATTGTATAAAAACTACCTTGAACTAAAAAAAACTCGCAAAAATCAGAAGAAAATCTGGGAAATATGAAAAAAATCATGTATACTAAGTCAAACATGGAGATTCCAGGAAAACTATAACCTAAAATCAGAAAATTCATTTAAAAAAGATACAGCCTTCTGAATCACAAATATCGATTTTCTTTTTATCTCAGTCGTTTTATGCCGCCACAAAACGAACGAGGGCATAAATCTTTTTTTGCACAAAAAATGATTAAGGAAATGCATTTTTTTGTTTCTCCTTTTTTTTACACTGATATGATAAGAGAAAGTGTGATAAGTAAAGATATAAAACGTATCAGCAGAAAACGGGCTATCCAGTGATATAAAATTTATGCCGATCCTATGAGTGGAAGTTTAAAAGTTTAAAACGTGAAAATAAAATTGCTCTTTTTTTGCAAAAATGTATTGTTCTTTTTTTGTTTATCTTTTTATTTAAGTGATATGATAACTGATAAGGTGATATTAAATGATAAAAAAGGTATCAGTAAAACAAGGGCTATCACGTGATGTAAAATTTATGTAATTTAGTTTTGTAAAACATGAAAAAAAGGGAAATGTGTGTTAATTTATAGAAATCACAAAAACAATTTTTTTAAAGCAGCTTAGTTATACAAATCTCTTAAAACGAATGCAAGGAAAGCCACTAAAATAATTTTTCAAATGAAAAAACTGTTGTCGATAGCTAATTGCATTTTTATGTTTGATAGTTATTTAATTTACTGTAATACTATTAATACTTCCTCCTTTTTTTATCATTCAAGCATTGCGTGGTTGGCAACCGTATCATGCCTTTAAAAATTAATACATGTTTGATGAACTAAGTTGGAAGCTATTAATGATATTATTTATTGTGTTTAATTTATTATTAAATGGATTAATATGGATGGATAAAATGCATTGGAGAAGTTTATTTGTTAATTTCTGCTTATTAATATTTCATTTTTAGATTGTTATGATCCGTCAATGGGACGAAGACTTCGCAAATACTTAGACGTATAGTGCCCCCACTAAATACAGGGGATTAGCCTTTTGATTAAAAGGATGATAGGTTGGATTCTCATCAAAAACGTCGCCATTACTTAGACGTAGGATACCCCCATAAGTACTAGGGGATGTACACAACATGATTGCAGAGGTGGGTTTTGGATTTTATTGTTACTTTTTGTTAGTTTGTTAGGGCTTTGTTTTGCTATTAAAAAGCAAAAATTTTTGTTCCTTGAGTTTAGCATTTTTGTCGTTGTATAAAAATGAGAAAAATTGTTCGTTAACGATTCTGGCTTAGCGATAATGTGAAAACCAATATAGAATCGCTTAACTTGCTTTTTTTCACATTTTTTAACAATGAAGAAAAATGCTAAAAGCTTTGAAGAAAAACTTTGCATTTATTAGCAAAATGTTTTGTTGTTAAGCAAATTTTATTTATGAGATTCGCCATATTGGCAAGAGGCATTTCGGAAAGTAGGCCTTGATGTGTTTGGTTTTTTAAAACCATTCAACCTAAACTCCAAGAAGCTTTATCGGTAGCTTTATAATACCGTTGTAGTGCAGAATTTTTTGTTAGGACTATGTTTTATTTTAAGATGCAAACTTTTTCTCTCTTGAATTTTATCTTTTGAGAAAAATTTTGCTTTTTTTAGTAAAATGTTTTGTTGTTAAGCATTTTTTAATTTATGAGATTCGCCATATTGGCAAGAGGTAATCGGAAGATAGGCCTTGATATGTTTGGTTTTAAAGAAAGCCATCTATCTAAACTCCAAGAAGTTTTTTCGGTTAGCTTAAAAAAACCGATAGTAATAGAATGTTTTGTAGTTGAGCATTTTTGTTATACTGAGTGATATATAAGTTGAACTTTTATAAAAATTTTTCTATGTTTGTATTTTTATCTGTACTAACTGGCACTCTACTGACGACCGTGTTACACGGCTTGGGCCCACCAGTTAGTTTAGAAATATGAAATGATGTATAACTATCTAAAGAAAAGACGTCTAGAATAAGGGCCGAAACGTCTGATAGTAATATATAAAGTTTTATTTATTTTAGCAATCAGTTTAATATTTTATTTATATAATTCGTCATATTGGCAAGAGGTAATCGGAAGAGAAGCCTTGATATGTTTGGTTTTATAAAAAGCCACTATCTAAACTCCAGAGTTGCCGGTTAGCTTTATAAAACCGATGTTAGTATTGTTTCTGTCTATTTATTATGTTCATTTTAGCAATCAGTTTCGTCCCTTCCTTTCTATCTTCTTTTTTTCATCTGCTTCTATTTTTTCTCTCTATTTTCTATCGTGCTTTGCGTGTTTTTTGTGCATTTATATTGTTTTAAATAAAGCTTACTAATTTAATTCATTTTCAGATTCTGCTATCAAATCAAAATCTTAAGTTTTTCGTCAACCGTAATTTTGTAGCAATACAAGATTACGGTAACTCTTGCGTTCGTGTTCTTTTCTTTCTTTTTTCTTTTTGTCTTTTCTTTTTCTCTCTTTTCTTATTTCCCCCTTTAAAAAACAAAAAAAAATACAAAATCCCCCCTTTTCTTTATCTTTTTATCATCTTTTCTTTCTTTTAACTTTTATCTCTTCTTATTTTCCCACTTTTTTGTTTTTTGAAACTGATTGTTACTGTTGAACTTTAATAAATGGATGCCTCATTTTTGCCAGATGAACAAAAACGTGATTTGATACATAATCTTGATGTCCCTTTTCTGAGGAGACAAAGAGCAAATCGACAACTATTTGGGGATTGCCTTTCATTGATTCTTGCATTCTTAGTTGCAATAAGTGATAAAAATGCTATTTTTATTCATAGTCTCTTTGGAGCTGCACATTATTCAGCCAGAAATCGAGATGGTGATGTTTTAGCTAGCAATCACATCAAAGGCCCCCCATATCGTAATGATTGGGAATATTTAATAATTCCTGTTATAATGTATCCCAATCCAACAATGACAAATGAGCAAATGGAAAATACCATTGGTCATTGGGTAATTGCAATATATATCCGACAAAATAATCGTTTGCTTTACCTTGATCCCTATGGTGGTGAAAATATTGCGCATATTCCACAACATGTACAAAGGATTATTTATAATGCAATTAATACAGTAGGCCCTGATATTACAAATTTGATACCACAATATTTTCGTCATCCACATAATAATCAACCAGGAAATAATTCTGTTGATTGTGGCTATTATTGCATACTTTTTATTTTCAGATTTTTATTGTACGGTATGAGTCAAATTGAGGCTCCAAATTTAAATATGTTTGCATTTAAAAATAATGTTATTAAAACTTTACATGATTTGACAGATATAAATATAACACCTATTATTCCATCTTCTAATAATAATTTCGTTCAAATTCTTCCTCCTCCAGAAGCTAACAAGTTAGTTCAAAATCTTGCAACAAGTTCTGAGCAAATGAAGCTTAAACAAGAACAAAAACTAATTGCTGTGAATGACATTGTAGAAACAATTCCTGTTAAAAAGTCAAAATTTAAAGCACCTGTTGCTCCATCTTCTGATGATGATGATATTACAATTCTTTCTCCTCCAAAAGCTAAAAAGGATGAAATTGATAAATCATTTTTACCAAATTCATATCAACCAAGCTCCCCAAAAAAGAAAGTTTCAAAAAATCCTAAGATTCCAAAACCAAAACCTGAACCAATAAAATTAATTTCGAGCAAAAAAGGAAGACCACCAAAGGGTGTATATATTTCTCGAACATCTGATTCAGAAGCAAATACTGTAGCTAAAAGTCGTTCAACAACTTCAGTGCAAATGAAATCTAAAAATGAACAAGAAATAATAACTGTTGATAGCTCAAGTGATGAAGAAAAAATTCCTTTGAAAAAATCAAAAATTGTTGAAACTCCAACTGCTAATTTTAATGCTTTATCTTTAACAACACCAAAAAGTGAAAAAAGCAATTTTAATAATTCTGCAACACCAAAAAAGCCTAATAATAGAAAATCTTTAGCTGGAAATAAAAGAGGCAAAGGTGAAGCTACAGTAACAAATGATATTACAATGATTGATTTAAGCAATGATGAAACACCAATGGAAGTAGATCGAAAAATTTTAACACCAAAAAAAGTTGTTGCGCCTAAAAAGATTAATCGTTTTTCACCAAAAATTAATTTAAATGATTCAGTAATTTCTGAAAATATTGGTGCATCTCCTGCTACAACTGATAATGAAGCAGATGATGAAATTTCTTTTGTTGAAGTTCGAACTAATGTTAAAGCATTAGGATTTGAAGCAGTAAACAAAGATTCAGAATGTTCATATATTACTGTTACAAATCGGTACAATTCAAGTCCAAGACTTAAAATGACTATTGAAACAACTAATAAAAAAACTGTTTTACATCAAATGCCTGTTAGTCCAAGGAAAAAGCCAAAAAATGCAAAGGTTTTAAAAGTTAGTAAAGAATCGCAAAAAACAGGTGCCAAAATTGAAATAGAAAAAATTATTCCACCAAAAAAAGGTGAAAGTGGTTCACAAATTATTTTTAAAAAGACAGAAAATGCTGATTTAAATTCATCAGATTCATCAGCTAAAAGTGCAACAAACAAGGATCGTTTTGCTAAAGGAAGGCAACGGAATAATAATGTTCGTTTTACCAGAAAAAGTGCAACTGAACAATCTGAAACAGAAAGTTATTCAAAAAGTAATAAAAAAGTTTTAAAAAGTACTGTTGAAGAATCAACACAAATTGTGCTTTTTGATCAAAAATTAACAGATTCACAAAAACTAATGCCACCACCAAATATTTTTAAAGTTTTTGAAAAAGCAACAGGTGAAAAATTGGAAAAAGTACAATCTCCAAAAGCCAAAAATGAAAGTGAAAAAGAAGTGGCTATGGAGATTGACACTACAAAAAATGAAACAATAAATGTTGGTGATTCTTCTTCTGCGGTTATCTCTGATAAAGCAAAAAAAAGGGGAAGTGGTCGTCCACCGAAAAAGGTAATAAATGGAAGAGGTCGACCAAAGAAAAATATAGTAGTTGAAACACAAAATGTTGCATTAACTGAAAGTGAAATGGAATATGAAAATTCAGATACTGCCGTTGTTAATTCAGAAAAAATGCAATCTCCAAAATCCCTAAATGAAAGCAAAACAGAAGGGGACATGGAGAGTGACACAACAAAATCTGAAAATAATAAATGAAAGTGATTCTTCTACTATTAATTCTAATGCACCACAAAAAAAGAGAAGAGGTCGACCACCAAAAAAAGTTGTAAATAAACAGGTTACTGTAACTGAAAGTGAAAATGAAAATTCAGATACTTCTACTGTTCCCAAAAGAGGAAGAGGTCGGCCAAAATTCAATGTTATTGAAAAAAATCCAATTGTGATTCCAAAATTTCCAGATGAAAAAGGGATTGCAAGCGAAATAATAAGTAAAAATTCAGCTGAAACACAAAATATTGTTGTAACTGAAAGTGAAAAGGAAGTTGAAATTTTAGATACTTCTGGAAAAAAAGGTGAAGACGCATTTTCTGAAAATGGATTAGATGCTGAAAGTGAATCTGACATTGTTAAAAATAAAGGTGGACGACCATTTAAAACGAAGAGAGGTGGCGGTCGACCAAAAAAGAAAGAAGTGCCATCAAAGTGGCCAAAATTAACACCATATCCACCAAATGCCCGATGTTATTGTGATAACTTTAAACATACAGAAGGATGCGCTGCATACAGTGTTAACCATAAAGTTACATATAAAGATCATGGAAATTTTGAATTTCCATGCAAACATTGTGGGGCTTATTTGAATGCATATGAAAGAGATACACCATCAGCAGCAAATAAATGTTGTAATAATGGTGAATTATGTACAGATGAATTAAAAAAGATTCAAGAAATATTGGATGATGCTCCAAAATTTATGCAAGATTTATTAGATAAAGATAAACCACAAATAAATAAAAGTTTTATGAAAAATTCACACCATTACAATAGACATGTATCTTTTGGAACGGTTCAAACAGTCGGGACATTACCACCCTTACCAGGGCATGGACCCCCTGTCGTTCGAATGAATGGTAATTATCGACATGTTGCAAGTGGTTTATTTCCTCCAAAAGGAAAAAAAGCAGTTTTTGGTCAATTATATTGCATTGACTTCAATGAAGCTGAAACTATCATTGGCGAAAAAGCTAAAGAATATAAACTTTCTGATTTTATTGCAAAAGGCTTATTACAAATGATAAATGAAAATCATGTTTTTGCACCATTAATGAAGACAGCTTCAGAAATTTTTGCAGATGCAGTTAAAGAAGCCAAAGCGCAAGACAAAGAAATGCCAAAGTTTAAATTAATGATTGTGGATTCAAGAGATGAAGATTTTAAAATTTCAGATCCAAGCATTCATCCCCATCGAGCTGAAAAGCCAAAAGATGAATTAATTGGGATGATTTGGAGTAATGATAACGGAGAACCTCCTGAATTTAAAGGGATTTGGCTAAGTGGCAAAGATGGTGAAACTACATATTTTCCATATTACAGCCCACATGTTGATCCATTGTGTTACCCTGTACTTTTTCCACATGGTAATCAAATTTATCATAATGGAATGCTATTAAAAAGTTCTGAAAATGAACTTAAAGATAAAAAGCATAAAAAGAAAAATATAATGGAAGATGATACTGATGTATCAGATAATGAAGTTGAACGCCATATTAATGGTGATGACGACGATGACGACGTCGATGAAGATATCCTTGAAGAGGATCCTTCGAAAAAAAGAAAACTAAAGCCAAAAGGTCGTAAATTTGCATCAAGAAAGCAAGTTACTCGATTCTATTTGTATCAAAGACATCCAAAAGGATTCCAAACACCACATTGGCTTTGGAGTAAAGGTCCAATTTCCGATGCTTGGCTTATTGATATGGTATGTCGAGCAGAAAGATCACAATTGGATGTTGCAAGAAAAAAGGTTGAAAATATGAAAGCACGTTGTACCACCAGCAATGAATTAAAAAAATATATCGAAAAAAAATGGTTGAATAACAAAAAATTGGGCACATTGTTTACCATTCCTAAAAGCTTTAAAGGTGGAAGAAAATATATGCAAAATGCATATGCTGATATCATGACAATTATCGATAACACAAAATTACCTTCATATTTTGTTACTTTTACAGGAAATCCAAAATGGCCTGAAATTGTAAATAACACATTACCAGGTGAAACAACAAGATCGGATTTAAAGTGCCGAGTTTTTTTAACAAAAGCCCAAGAATTTTTGGATGATTTATTTAAAAGACATATCTTTGGAAAAGTACAAGCATATCATGTTGTGATGGAGTTCCAAAAACGTGGAATGCCACATTTACATGTACTTTTAATTATGGAAAATGAGATTAGTGAAGAAGATGTGGATAATTATATTTCTGCTCGGCTTCCCGAGCTGCCAGATAAAAATGACACATCTGAGGAAGCTAAACAGCAAAGATTATATTATGAAATGGTTATGAAGCATATGCTTCATATTTGCAATGCAAATTCAGCTTGCCAAGTAAATGGACGTTGTACAAAAGGTTATGCAAAACCATTTTCTACAACTACAATACTCCATACACATAAACCTCCAGATTATCAACGTTTAAAGCCAAAAAGTGCTTTAGATGAAGAACCTTCTGAAACTGAAAAAGTTATAAATTCATTATCCCCAAAAAAGGATCCACCAAAATGTGATGACGATGATGGATTTATGGAACCAATGGAAGAAGTTGGTGAAATAAACAATGAAAATTTCAATGCAAAAGAGGACGATGAATGGGAAGAAGAGCTTCCATTTCATGATGAGTTAAGAAAAGATTATGATGAAGACTTAACTCATGTCCAATATAAAAGACTTGAACCTCCACCAAAAGGTGTTGAAATTACAGATGAAACAAAACATCTTTTTGGTTTTACAGCTACAAAACAAGTTAAAGGACGATCTGATGTAATCGTTGATGATAGTGTTGTAGTTCCACATAATAAATTTTTGTTATTAAAATATGATTGTCATATCAATGTTGAATGCACAATTGGACAAACAGGAAGTCCAAAATATACATGCAAATATGTAACAAAAATGGGTGATGTTTTATGTGCAAAACTTCAAAAGGTCAAATATAATAAAGAAACAGGGGAAGAAGAACATGACGTTGATGAAGGGGAAAGGCATTTAACTGCAAGAGTTATGACAGGTTGTGAAGCTTGGATGAGAGCTGCAAATTGTTGGATTATTAAACAATCACATATTGTTGAATGTCTTCAAATCCATTTGGAAGGTGAAAATACAAAAGTTTTTCAACCAGGATTTGAAGCAACTGCAGCTTCGAAAGAAGATAAAAGTCAGCTAATTGCATATTTTAAATTATGTGCAGATGATACAGAAGCTCAACAATATACATATCGTGAAATTCCCCTTCATTACAGATACAAAAATGGTGAATGGTTAAAAAGAAAGATAAAACCAAAAAAATTTTTCGTTCGAGTTCATCATGTACCTCCAAATAATTCTGAACTTTATGCACTTCGAATGCTTCTTATGAAAGTTAAAGGTCCAACAAGTTTTCAAGATATAAAAAAAGTAAAGGGAGAACAATGCAAAACTTTTTTGGAAGCAGCTCAAAAACTTGGGCTTTGGGAAAGTGATGAAATTCACAAAAAAGCCATCCATGAAGCATTTATTCAAATGAGAAATGTGAAGCAAAAAAGATTTTTCTTTGCTATGGTTATTGCATATAATAGACCAGGAACACCAGATCAATTTTTGGATGATTTTTTGGATCATATTTTTGATTCTCCTGGAAAAGATCCCAAAAAAAATCGAGATCAAAGAACACAAAGAGCATTGAGATATTTGGAATTTGTTTTTCAAACAATGGGTACAAGTTGTCGAACACTTGGTTTTAGTGTTGGCACAAATTTTGAAAAAGATTGTACTTCGAAAGAATTTGAAGAAGATTACAATGATACTCAATCTGAATACATTGTTAATAAAAAAGTTGTTGATATTAAAGAATATGTTGAACATGTTAAAAAGAATGGATTAAATCCTGATCAACAAGTAGCTTTTGCACAAATTGAAGAAGCACTTATAAGCAAAAAAGGAGGATTCTATTCCCTGATAGGAGGGGGTGGAGTCGGGAAAACTTTCTTCTATAATTTCCTTATCACTTATTGCAAAGCATATGGCTATAAACCTATGGTTTCTGCATCCACAGGCATTGCCGCAACTCTGTTGAATGGTGGTCAAACAGCACATAGTGCTTTTTGTATTCCAAAATCAATGGATGATGAAACACCGGTAAGAATAAGAGCTGAAACAACAAGAGGGGAACAACTGCAAGAAACAGATTTAATTATTCTTGATGAATGCAGTATGCTTCATAAAAATGTTTTGCAATACATTGATAAAACAATGCAAGATATGAAAGGTAACAAAGAACTTTTTGGTGGAGCTTTAGTTTTAATTGGTGGTGATTGGAAGCAATTAACACCTGTAGTTCCAGGAGGATCTGATGAAGCTATCATTGATGCATCCATTAAAAATTGGGATTATTATGATCAGTGTGTTCAGCTTGAACTTAAACAAAATATGCGAGTAAATCCAGATGAACTCGATTTCATTGAAGAATTAAATCTTATTGGAAATGGTGATACTGTAAATTACAGTAATTACATTAAAGGAACAAATTATATTAAAATTGATCCTGAATATCTTGCACCCAATGGACTTGCATTAATGAATTTTTGTTATGAACCACAATGGTTACAAGAGCCTGAAAAATATGCAAATGAATTATGCGGAAGTGCAATTTTAAGTCCACGGAATGAAACAGTTAGAAATATGAATCAACGAATTTTAAATAATTTAAGAGGGAGCAAACAAAAAACTTTTTTGAGTCGAAATACTCCATTGGGTGATCAGCATTTAAATGCATTTGAACATGATGTAAATGAATACAGTGTTGAAAAAATGGAAGGCATTGAAACTGCAGGCATGCCTCCACATGAATTAAATTTGAAAAAGGGAGCAATTGTTATGTTAATTAAAAATATTTCTGTTAGCACAGGACTTTGCAATGGAACAAGAATGCAAGTTACTGATATTTATGATGAATATATAAAATGCAAAGTTTTATCAGGTTCAAGATCGGGTAGCAATAATGAAATTTATTTGCCTCGATGTAAATTTGAATACGGTAATACACCATCTGAACCAGGAATCCATTTTTCTCGCTGTCAATTTCCTGTTAAACTTGCATTTTCAATGACAATTAATAAAGCACAAGGACAAACATTAGATCGTGTTGGACTTTATTTTAGTGGAAAGGGTGGAGGTGATTGCTTTTCTCATGGACAACTTTATACAGCTATGTCTCGAGTAAGAACTAAAAAGTCTATTAAAATTGTGACACATGTTGAAAATACAAATACAGTAAAAAATATTGTTTTTCCACAATTACTTATTTAAAAAAATGAAAATTTTTTTAACTTTATCTTATAACATATATATGTGCTATTTTATGTATTCATTTCGAAATAAATTAAAAAGTTAAAAAAAATAACTTCTCTAATTTTCGGAAACCGTCACGTGGTAGAGGAGGAGAAACGCTTTTGTGATAAATCAAAAGTAGGCCAATTCCGAAACTGATAAAAATATTTGTAAAGTTATTATTAATTACAGTAACTATTTTTGTAAAATACTGTTAAAGCAAACTATAATTTTTGTATTTCTTCTTTCTTAAAAAAGATACATTTTGTCTGTCTTTCATTTCTCTGCTGTCTCTTTTTTGTTTTTGTTCTCTCTTTTAAAAAAAGAAAGTGACAAACCACTGCTTACATTCATTTCTTCATTTGCACAAAAGAAGTAAAAAGAAGTAGGATGCAAAAAATGTTCAAACATTTTAAAGCACCAAAACCCGAAGGGCTAGGACCAGATGTTAATCGCTGCAAGCGGTGACCCAACGGGTTACCGCAGAAGCGATTTACTGATAAAAACTTTTTATCAATGTTACAGTAACTCATGTTAAGCACGGGTCCACTAGTTATATAACTGTAAAAAAACTATGCTGAACAAAAAAAAATTACAACTCTTTTTAAAAAAATCGCACAAATAAGATGTTCTGCAAAGATATGTAATCGAACACGGGGAATCCGGGAAAATTATTCACTAAGCACAGAAAATTCGGCCTCAGAAGTTGTAGCATTCTGAATGACCAAATATCGATTTCCTTTTCATCTCTCTTCTTTTTTGCCGCGCAAATCAAACGAGGGCATAAATCTTTTTTTGCACAAAAAATGTTAAAGGAAATGCATTTTTTTGTTTCTCCTTTTTTTATCAGCTATCAGTGATTAGAAAAAGTGATATGTAAAGATAAAAAAGGACTCAGAAAAACACGGGCTATCCACTGATATAAAAATTGTGCCGATCCGATGTGTGGAACATGGGAAACTCGACAAAGTTTGAAAAAGTCTATGAAAAAATGAGTTTTTGGTGGCAAAAAAATGTGTTTGCGTTGTTTATCTTTTTTATATCAGCTATAACTGATAAGGAATTGTGATAAGAAGTGATAAAAAAGTGATCGGTAAAAGGAGGGCTGTCGCGTGGCATAAAATTTATGTATTTTGATTTTGTAAAACATGAGAAAAGTGTAAATGTTTGTAAAAGTTAATGAATCAAAGCTTGCTTTTTAGAAAGACTACAAATTTTGTATGATTTAATAAGTTTGCGCAATTTGAATGATGAATCTAGATATGTATATAGAGCTATAGCTTTTGCATTTCTTATTAGTTTAGCATCGAGAAAATAAGCTTTTGCATAGAATGGTGCTCAACAGTACCACCTGTATCCGATCTGGGCATTTGCATTAACGCTAAAGTGTTGGAATGATTGTTTTCGCCAGAAAAAAACTGTTGCAGAATACATTATGTTTCTAAATTTAAATGTTTTACAGTTGAATGCTGATCTCGACGGGTCCTTTGATTTATAAGTGTTATGATATTGGCAAAATAGTATTTTTAAAGTAGTATGCGTATCTGACGGGTCCTGTAGTCTTAAAAATAGTTTCTTAGACAAAGTATTATAATAACGAATTATAATTTTTTATTACTAACAACATTTTTTACATAGAAACAGAATCAGCTTCAAGATTACGGTATTGAAAAAGTTGGTCAGTGTCATCTCTTTCTGATTTTCTGTATCGATTAATAAAATGAATAATTTTATTTTGATAAATGTAACATAGAATTGCAAGTCCACAAATAATTCCACCCAATAAAATCCATCGAAAAAACTTGAATGTTGTCGACGAAGATGGATTACGGTAAAGTAATGACGTCTTTCCATTACAAATTTGCCCTGCAACTTCTGTAAAATTTTTACCTTTTAGGTCAGGGGGATTAGAACATTCAAGGCTTGAGGTATCAATATGATTTGTTTTTAATTTCCCTTTCCAAAGTGGATTTTCTAGATCATTAATTAGCCATGCCATTGAACAATCACAAGTATATCCAAATGTGCCAAGATAAAGTTTTTCAGCTTTACTGAAATCAATTAATCGTTCGGATATTAGGGAAATATTAGTACGTCCAATGAAAAACTCTTCAATTTTTGAATAAATTTTTCCCGTAGAAAAAGATCCAAATGCATTCTGATGTAAAAAGGTCAATTTTTTGCTTCCCCAAAATACGATTTTTTGAAGATTTGGAAAATTGCAAAATGCACAATCACCGACAGCTGTTAAATTATCCATCCAATAAAAATATAAATTTAGCAATTTAGGATTATATCCAAAATCATTTTTGTTAACAGAGATTAATCCAGTATGACTCAAATCAAGACTTTGAAGATTTGGAAGAAAGGTAAGTGCTTTTGGTACTATAGTAAATGGATTCTTATGAAGAAATATTTCTTCAAGATTACTAAAAATAGATTTTTATACATTAAAACGAAATTTACTTCAATTAGGTTAATTTATATTACATAATGCATAACTTACACTAGATTTACAAAAACATCATCTTCCAACGTTGTAATATTACACCATGTTAAATCAAGGTTTTTTAAATTTGCAAGTGATGTTGAAAACAGATTTTTGTTAAAAAACGGCATCAACGCAGAATTATTAGATAAACCAAGATATTCAAGTTTCTTCAAAAACATAAATGTTCTGGGTGTTGCAAGATTCAAGTGATTCATATTCAAATCCAGCCGAATTAATGTTTTGCCAAGACTTTCAGTTAAAACATTTTCATCAATCTTCGTCAAGTTATTGTATGATAAATTCAGTTCTTTGAGGCTTTTAAATTCATCAAATGTTCCATTTTCAACTGAGGAAATTGAATTACCAAAAAAGCTTAGATTTATAATACTGTATTCCCTTCCAGGCAAAATTTTTTTCTAAGGATTAATATTTTTGTAAACTTTGTAAGAGTAAAAATTAAGTCACCTTTTTCAATGTGGTAATTCCATTACTATGAAATATTGCAATTTTAACAGTAAAATTTTCGGCAATGACATGAATATTAAGATCACTGACACCATTTAAATCACAATTTAGCACAGCATTATTGCATTTACATTTTGTTTCTAAAACATAAGTTATTACAGAAGACTATAGATTAAAATACTGCAAAATTAAAACTGAAACCAAACGTTTTTAATCTAAATTGAAGCTGAAATTTTATGTCCCAAAATAGTAATAGCGAAATTTTAATTTTGCAACACTACGATTTTAGCATTTTTTAGGAAGTCTTTACGATACTTCACTTACGATGGTGTGAGACTCACACTTTTCGCACTATTTGCCCACCTGTGACTAGGATGGGATGCAAATGGTATGAAAGACAATCAAAGTTACAAGGTAACAGATTTAACAGAACAATATATTTATGAAACACGTCAGAAAATTCATAAATCACTAAATATGAAATTAAAATGTGAACTACGGTATTCCTTTTTTTCCAAAACTTTTATATTCTTCCGATTATACTTCTTAATTCTGTAATTTAATAAAATGTTTTGACTGTTTTTTCTGAGATAAACAGAAGATCACTGTAAAAGCATTTGCATCACTGCTTTTTGGCCTATCAACAAGTTATTCCTCCACCAAATCAACAACCTCCTGTTCCACAGCCTACAACTCAACAACCTCACCAACAATTCCATCCTCACAATTTAATAATTTATTCTCTGCTTATTTTAATTAGTCCCAACATTTCATTTCTATAATTATACTTGTTTTTAAACGTTTATGACATTGAAAGAGGACCATCAACACACTTGTGGTTTGAAGATTTATTCACGCATGAATTAGCAAAAAAAAATAACAATAAAAATCTGACAATTACGTACTTTTTGGCAACACTTTTACCCGAGCTAATACGTGTCGTTACAAGGCTAAAATATGAACAACTGCCTTATTCTCCGCTCCATTAGTTGTTTCCCAAAATATCTTTACAACTGTAACTAATTTGGGGTTTTTCATTAGAAGGTTCCCATGAAATAAGTTTAGTTTTTAGTGGTTCCAATTGAAAGCCTTTCCAAACATGTTGTGAGTTTGTGTAACTGAAGAGATTTTCCTCATACAATACCAGTTTTGCATTTGAAGCAAGATTTTTTTGTAGAAACGCATAAAATGTTTCCAGATTTAATTTTATGTTATCATAAAATCCTAATCCAAGGTAGGTAAATTTGTTTTGAAATATGATTGATAGCAACTTGTCAGCTGATCTTTCGTTATGAACACATCGATCAATACTGCAAAAATATTACTGTATTAAATAAATAAAATCAAAAAATCTTACGAAATAACTTTAACATTTGGAGCCTTTTCTAATAAATTTTCAATGTTCAAGTAATCACAGGCTTGAGGATTCGCATAATGCTCTACTTTAAAACAATTATTTAAAGAAAATGAAACACTTTTTAAGATTAATATTTCGACATCTTTAGCTATCATGTCATATTGTTCAGGTGTTAGAATTACGAAATTAAGATGTAAGTGCTTAATATTACATCCAATAATTTTATCTGCCAACCGAAAGAGCCCATCAGGAGCAGTACATTTTAAAGCATTTGTAATCCATAAGTTATGTAGTTTATCACGAGTTCCAAAATACGGTGAAACAGAAATGCTACTTTCATTAAAAACTAATTTTTCTTGAATAAGTTCCACACTATTTCTTGCTAGCAATGTTGAATATGTGATATCAAGATTGTGAACAAAATGAACACGGTATTTGTAATAAAAATATTTGCATGTTTGATAAATCTTTGGCAAATGTTTATATCCAAAATTATTCCATAAATATTTATTTACCAAACTTCCAAATGGCAAAATTGGCTCTACGGGTTTTTTCGAAAATGCAGCATTTGCAATTCTATTTAAACTGTATTTAACAGGATTTACAGAAACATGGGCTAAAATAAACGATGTAATGTTTATCAGACACTATTTTTCTACCTTCTACATAAGCTTTGCGAACCAAATCACCTTCATTTTTCAATTCCTTCAAACCATGACATTCAACAAATTCCAATGCAAATTCATAAAATTCAGCTGGATTTGCCATTTCAGCAATAGCTAAGCCCTTATGAAGCAAAAGGGCTGCAGATTCAATAGAATTAAAATGAAATTCAAATTTAATTAAATCAATCCAAAATTTTGAAATTCCATCAAAGCTGCTGCGACTTTTCTCTTCAACTTTGTTTTGATATTTTTCTTTCATTTTTTTATCTTCCAGAAATAAACGACAATATCTTGAATATACATCAAAAATATACTGCAAAAATAATAGATATACTTTAGATGAAATTTGAAAGAACAAAAAACCTCTGTTTCGGCATCATTGATTTCCAAAAACTTGATATAATTTAACCATAATTGACTATTCCATGGTTCATTTGCTAGCCGACATTCAATGTTTTTTGCAACAAATTGAACGCTTTTTGTTTCCCATAATGCCTTAATCCATTCTTCGATATTATTATTTTCAGCAGCAGATTGAATATTTTTATAAATTGTACAATTTTTTTTGTATTTTTCGAAAACATCTTTGCAGACAGGTTGTCCTGAATTATATATTAATTTTTATATATTAAAGCAAAGCTGTTTTTGCATATACACGATGTGTCGAACACCTTAAAAGCAGTTCCCTGCAGTTTTTTATCGCCTCTATACAAAATCTTTAAACCTTAATTCTGAGCGATTAAGGCAATCTAAACGAAATCTGTAAACGCAGAAAAAAGGTTATAATCGATTCACTATGTGTCACCACTAAACTCATAAAAAGGAGCTCCAGAATCTGTAGGATTCAGAATCTCAATCTTTGTTAATCGAAAAATGCAATAAAAGTCTAATATTTGCAAAATGAAACTAAGCGCGTGCGCACAATAAAAACAGGAAATTTTGTATGGGGTTGTATTAAATTCTGACTCCTGTAGATTCTGAATCACTTTATTATGATTTTGGTAGTGCTACATATTAAAGCAACTAAAAGCCTTTTTCGCTCAGAAAATTTGGAAAACAAGCAGGCGATAATGCAGGAAACAACTCAACACACCGTGACATACCATACCAAGAGTTTCTTTGTAAATTTCAAATGCAACAGATAATTTTGATGTTGGAAATTGCAACAAAAATAATGCATTTTTTTGTTTTTCAGCTAAATTGCCACAATTGAGTTTTGTCTTGTAGTCGTCATAAAATGGCCATTCGTATCTCTGAAAGATGTCATGAAAAAAATGCTTGAGTGAAGGTTACAAGTGTCAATGTTTTGACCATATGCATGGCTTGTAAAAACCTTTATAAATATATTTGTTAATCAAAGACTTACACCATGTTGTGGAAAATGTTTTTCTGATAATTTGATAAGTTCCTGAGGGCCATATAAATATTTTGGAATCGATATTTTTTTCTTTGAATAAAGTTTAAAGCTTTTTTCAAAGCCAAAATATCGTTCAAAAATATCTTCATGCTGGACGGTCAGTCTACGAAAAAAACTGATGACGATAAAGGCAAAATTATTGGTTAAAAACATACCGATACCATTCTTTCCAAATTGGAAGAACTGTTGTATATTTTGTGATAAAATTATGAAACTGATAACTTTTAGTTTCAAAACTACTCCCTCTAATAATACCGTTTATTTCTGTGAAAGCATTAATTTTGTTAGACAAATTTTTAATAGCTTCCAAATATTTAGGTGGTAAACTATTATAATCGAATGTTGTTAGTCCAAAATATACGGTATTCATTGTTATTGCTAAAAATTCATGCCTATATTGGTTTAAAAAATAAATTAAAATGTAGGCGAAAAAAGTAATATTTGAAAAGCTATGACTCATTGTCGTAGTTTCAATTTTGAACTTAACGGGCAAAGGTCAAAGAATCTAGTCACAACAGGAAACACGCAAAAAAAGATTTCTTTTAATGACCTAACGCTCAAGACTTGTAGCAAATCAACCCTGGGGAACAAGGATCACCGAGCTTTGACTTCTTCTGTGCTAACATGACTATGGTAAAAGAATAAATTACCCAAATTTAGCTCTTCATAAAAAGATTTGCCTAAAGCTGATTTTCCTCATTAATTTTTTCAACAAAAGAAGCATTTTTTGTGTCCCCTGTGTTCAAACTATTTTTTTCTGGAGAGCGTATAATTCTACATCTACGGAAAATAAACTTGTACAATTTAATATCTATTGCCAAAACTGATAGAAGTTTTTAGTTTTTCTTTATTTTTTTATATGAAACTACAACATCACAAAAGGTGGTAAAACCTATAGCATAAAATAGGAAAACATAAGGGATTTGGTATGCGTAAAAGTTTAATTAATCTATGTAAAATTCAAACAAATTACAACAGTTTTGAAACCATTTTGGCAAAAATCAGCGCCGCCAGCGAGAACGAAAGAACACTGACAGCTATATATGAGCTGAGTTTTGATAATCAGAAAGGTCGAGTTGCACTTCACTGTTATAAACTCTCAAAAAATTAAGTTTTAATACTTTTTTAAGAACGAAAGAGGGAACATTAGGAACAACAGAGACAATGCTACAATTTGAGGGAGAGGAAAACCATTATAAAAGCTACAAAAATCTGTTTTTATGTAGTATAAATCATATTTTTTACCATAGACAGACTTAAATGGGAGATTATAAATGATGAGGTTTATTCATTCACAAATAAGAAACATAGGGTAAAGAAAAATGAGTTGCCTATATATATAATCCTGGTTTTGTCTGGTGAATAAGATATTGCTCTTGTGTGTAAACACTTATGTCTCCAATTTTTCCCTTCAGGGTTTAATCCCATTGCCAAATAAAAAAAGTTATTCTTATTTAATAATTAAGATTCCCCAAGTGATGCATCTTGAGAGGATATGGGCATAGCAGAAACAAAATTTATAAGAAATTTGTTCATCTTAAAATACCCTAATTCTCCTCGACCAGCACCCAGAGCATTTTCTTTGTATACCTTCTCTTAGCAGCACATCCTTTACAAAAAAAGGAAAATTGTATTGTTTGTAAAATTCTTTGCAAAAACTTTATTTTGCTGTTTTTTGAAATAAAATTCTTATCAGTGATGAGCAGAAGTAGACAAATTTGTCTCCCTTGGGAGACTAGTGTCCACTTTGGGAGACAAAATATTTTTGCTTAATTTTATGTTTTTTGAGCTCAGAAATAGTTGGAAATTGCTAAAATAATCTTTTTTTATAAAAAAAATGAAATTTAAGTTGTGGGAGACACTTGTTTTAAAACCTTGATAATGCTTGAAATGATTAAATTTAGAGTGTCAGTGGTGATTTTGGGCGTTTTTGGATGTCATGGGGCAATACAAGGTCCATATGAAATATCTGAAATTAAAAATGTGGGTGCTTGTGTTAAATTGTCTCAAAATGATGTTTTTTGTTAAAGAATATCAGTAGAATGGCTTTAACGATATAAAATATAGAAAAATTACTATATTAAAGAATTTAAGCTCATATGTGGAGGATTATTAAGTCCTGGGAATATGTTCATTTTTAGCAAATTTTGGAATATTTTCAATATATTAATACAGTCGAACCTCGATTTTACGTCGTTTTTTCGCGGTCCCTTGGAAGACGTAAAATCGAGGTTCGACTGTAAGTGAATATACTGAAAGATAGAAACTTTTAAAGACATTTGGCATTAAATGCAGCATGTTTATGATGTGTAGGAACAATTTCAAATCACTTGAATACAACTGGCAGTAATTTTAGTATATATAACTCACAATGCGTTAACTGTCGTTTAATCACAAATGATAGTTCAAATGGTTCAAAAATATGAAAAATATTAAGAAATACAACTATTTAAAAGTCAAATTTAATCATTTCAAGCATTATCAAGGTTTTAAAAATATTTTGTCTCCCAAAGTGGACACTAGTTTCCCAAGGGAGACAAATTTGTCTACTTCTGCTCATCACTGATTCTTCTTTTGTACTCAAAGCTTAAGTACTGCAAATTTTTAAACGTTGTAGTGATACAATGGAATTACCCGAATATTTTACAAAACTGCCTCCTTTGTACCAAGCAGCTGTAATTGAACTGAAGAAAAGCATAGAAACAACAAAATCATTCGCAAAAATAAATAGAATTTTGCTTGAGTTTGTTGAAAAATATACAACAATTATTGATATTTGGTCATATTGGGAACGGTAAGCTTTGCACTGCATCTTCAGCACTTTGGAAGTTATGAAATTTCAGGCATACAGCATACAGACACAATTATTTGAAAGAAATTAAAAAATTTTCACTGCAACATTTTCCAATGCAAAATGTATGTATGCTTTTGCAACTTTTCTCAAAAATTTGCAATTATTTTAGAAAACTACTTGGCCCAGCTTTGATAAACTTAAATGTCAAATTCAGAGATATTCTTTCATGGATGATACAAACCAAGAGAAGATAAAATCGTTTTTGACTTTACCACATTCATCTCTAAATTTTGCCTTTGATATTTATTTTAGCTTTATGAGTCTGTTTTTTATTTCCATTCAAATCTAATTCAATGTTTTTAGAACATCAAAAATGTCCAGGTCTTATCGAAAAATACAAAACAAATTGTACAATTTATAAAAATATTCAATCTGCTGCTGAAAATAATAATATCGAAGAATGGATTAAGGCATTATGGGAAACAAAAAGCGTTCAATTTGTTGCAAAAAACATTGAATGTCGGCTAGCAAATGAACCATGGAATAGTCAATTATGGTTAAATTATATCAAGTTTTTGGAAATCAATGATGCCGAAACAGAGGTTTTTTGTTCTTTCAAATTTCATCTAAAGTATATCTATTATTTTTGCAGTATATTTTTGATGTATATTCAAGATATTGTCGTTTATTTCTGGAAGATAAAAAAATGAAAGAAAAATATCAAAACAAAGTTGAAGAGAAAAGTCGCAGCAGCTTTGATGGAATTTCAAAATTTTGGATTGATTTGGTCAAATTTGAATTTCATTTTAATACTATTCAATCAGCTTCAGATTTACTTAAAATTGGATTAGCTATTAACGAAATGACAAATCCACCGGAATTTTATGAATTTGCACTGGATTTTGTTCATATTCATGGTTTAACAGCGTTTGGGCATCACAAACAGAAACTGATAAAAGAAAGTTCACGCTATCAGAAAGGTTAAGTTTTGAATTCTTTTTTAGTTTTCGTTTAAAGCTAGATAAATTCGGAAACGAAAAATTCATTTCTCTTATTTCATTAGTTTGTGGTGTAAATACCTAGGTTGCTCCTGAATATTAGCTTTTTAGGTGAAGTTTCGTTGATTTTGTACATATATAGAATAGATGTTTTTGCTTATACTGTCGAACCTCAATTTTACGTCTCTCCATTCTACTTCAACCGCAACATCCTTTTTCTGTGGTCACATTTAAAGACGTAAAATCAAGGTTTTGACTGTATAAGAAGTCGGTGGCCAAGACTTAAAAACGGGTCAGGCTGCTAAAATGCAGTCCAGGTCAAATAAATATCACAGATTAAAAGTTAAAACAGGCATCCCAGAATTTTATGATTAGCAATTTTTACAAATTTCGTGTTGGGGTCATCAGTAATGCGAATTTAGAAAAAATTCCAAAAAAAGGCTGGTCGACAAGCCTAGGTACCGGCATGTCGAAAAAAAGTTTTGAAAAATTATTGTTTTCTTGTTAGATTATACTATTTTCGACCCTAACTAAGAATAATATCGATACAAAAATTTAAAAAAATTAATTTAAAATGCCAAAAACGGCATCTGAAAATCCGGCAAAACAAATTTTTTTCGTCGTCAAAAAAAGTCAAAGGAAACCAGTGTCTCCAACGTTCCACTTTTTTTCGGAACGAGTTCCGTTCCGTTCCATATTAAGCGCTATCCGTTCCGTCCGTTCCGTTCCTGATTTTCGCTGGACACGTTCCAATCCGTTCCGTTCCTAACGTTAAGAACGGGTATACGTTCCGTTCCGTTCCGTTCCAGCAAAATCAGTCAAATATCAATAAAAGTTATTGTTTTCTCAGGTTTAGTTTATTTAATACAGCTTAAAAATGACATTTTTGAAAAGAAAGAGAAAATTAAGATAAAAAGGAAAGAGAAAGTTAATTTTTCATTGTTGGGAATTTCAATTTGGAGCCACTTTTTATAATCAAAAAGTCCTTTTGACCAAGTTTTTATGTAATAATAGCCCAAAAATTGAAAAGGAACGGAACGTTTAAAAACGAAAAAGGAACGCGTTCCGTTCCGTTCTTCCTGGAATTGCATACGTTCCGTCCGTTCCGTTCTCAAATTTTGGAACGGGTATACGTTCCCGTTCCGGAACGGGAACGGAACGTAAGAACGTACGTTCCGGAACGGAACGATGAAGACACTGAAGGAAACACTCTTTTTTGCGTGTGTGCATCCTTCTCTTTTTTTCCTCGCAGCCGGCTCAAAAGAAAAGAAGAGGCACGTAAGAACGTACACGCAGCTGACTTGTTTCTCTTTCTTTTTTCGACAAGCTTTCTCAACTATTTTAAGCTGAAAAATGCCGTTTTTGATTAAAAAAAGTGCCTGTGGCGTTCGGTGGCGATATGATTTTTTTACTGTAGATGTAATTTTTGATGGGCTATCGAATGATACTAATTTTGTTAGTGAGATCGAGTGAGATGAGGGTCTTTTCCTTAAAAAACATAAAAAAATGCCGTTTTCGGCACATATTGCTAAAGAAAACTTTTCCAAATTTGGCTTTTTCGGAATCCTCGTAAAAAATTACATCTAGAAAGTTTTATAGTTAAGTAGTAAAAAAAAGTGTTGCAAAAATAGCATTTGGGTTATGGTAACGAAGAAAAATGCAAAGAAAAGGAAAAAAAAAGTGTTCCCTGCCGGTACCTAGACAAGCCAGCTGATTTATTTTTCCTTTTTTTAAACATTTGTATAGAAAAATGTCATTCTTATCGTGTGACTTTTTGGTACGATTTTCTTTTTTAAGCCTAGAACTATTTTTTATGGGCTATCGAATGATACCAGTTTTTTGACTGCGACTGGATGTGATAAGATTGTTGTTTTTCAAATACGAAGAGAAAAGGAAAACGTGTGCGCTGCCGGTCCATCAATGATGATGTTGCAATAAATATAATTTGAAAATCATTTGCATGATTCATCACATTTGTTTTTGAAATCCAATGACGATAATTAGCTTCAGATTCGTCATCCTTAATTCCAATATGGTACATAAACCAAAAATCAGCGAAATAGGAGAAATAAGCTTTTTGTAAATTTTACTCGTATTCGAAAACTTAAAAAAAATGTCTCTTAATAATATTGGTTATAGCTTTACCTTTGATATCTCTCAGAAGATTGATGATACAACCAAATTTCGAGGAGGTGAAAGTTCCATTTCTGCCATTTAGAAAACCCATTGCCCGTTACATTCTTGAAAATGTTAATGTTGTACATATGCAAAAACTTCAACAAACATGCAAATTCTTTTTCATCAAATTCCCTTATCTTTTTGCATATCGTTTAACTTTTCATGGAAAACAAGAGAATCTTCGCCGTGGATACACTTATAATTTTGCTCCAACCCAGAATAATTGGAACTGCCTTAAGAATGTTTGGTTATTAAATACTCTAGAAATTCACATGCCAATTTTACCGCAATTCTATTCAAACATTTATAAAAATGATCTGCGGTCTTTAACAATATGCCATTCAATTTCTTACAATGAATTCAAAATTTTAACAGAAGCTCCTATCAAAAAATTTGTTATGCACACTGTGTGTTTTCGTGAAAATGGTGAAGAAGTCGCTGGACAAGATATGTTAAAATTAATCCCGTATGCAAATATTATTCAGTAAGTTTTTAACGTAAAAAACTTTAAAAAACCATACCTTATTATTAAACTCTGATATACATCAATCTTTTCTAATAAAGTGAGAATTAACGACAAGAACGTGCTTGAGGGATTTAACTAAATGTTGCAAGTGAGCAAATCGATTATAGATTCTTTAAAATTTTGTTAGGGACGGAACGGGATTTAAAAGTGGTCCTACAGTTAACCGGTTAGTTAAATCAAGCGGCATCTTGTAGGATCTCTAAAGATATATCATTTAAAATAGCATTTTCATAATTTCATAAAAGCTTCATGTAATAAGTGTTTAATTTTTCTAGCTATCAAAGATGTGCTGTTACCCAAGAAACAGCTGCAGCACTTATTCAAACTGCATTTAAAAACAAAATTGATGATTTGGATATCGGATTTAGCCGTGAAATTGATGTAAATGCTTTATGCATATTTCTTCAAAACAATCTTGCTTCAAATGCCAGTATCGATTTTGAAATTCTGAGCCAACTAGGTGGCGACTACATGGATGAATTTGAAGATAGAATTAATGAACTGATTAATCACTGGACTCCTTCTACAGAAAAGCCATTTATCTCTTGGCGTCATCGAAAACAAGATCCTGATAAAGCTTATCGTTTTCCATTGGCATAAAAATATGTTTTCCCCTTTTTTTATATTTTTCAATAAATGTTTCTGAAGTTCCAATGATTTAAGTTTTAAAAACTTTTTTAAATTTTCACTATAATCAAATTCGGGTTTTCTTTGTGACAAGTGTTTTGGCGTCGACTTTTTAATTCATTATTAAATAATAAATTTTGAATTAACGAAAATATTTATTGCAAATAGGGTTGTCAAAGCTTGTTTGCGCTCTTCTCATACCTTTAAATAAGCGCCTGCATCATTTTTTTCATCATTTGGCGAGAAAGAGAGACAAAACAGGTCTGAGGAATTTCCCTGCCGACTGGACTTTTAAGAGACGCTCTACGACATTATCAAAATCGAGCGGCACATTGAAATTTGTTCTGACGATTTTTTTTGTCCATTCGATAGAACTAGGTGAAAAAACACTATTCTGAAGGTTTTGGAGCTCTACCACGTATATATCCGGTTTGGCACGTGCGCAAAGGTCGAAAAACGCTGAAATTTCAATAATTCGAGAAATTTGTTTGGCTTTAGCTAGCAAAATGATATCGCCCATGATTGTACACATATGTAAGGGCTATTTAATGGGTGTTACAAAACATTTTTTGGTGATGTTTGATGCCGAAATTTTGTTAAAAGAAATTTTCGACCATAGGAAAAAATTTTTGTTCTACGTGGCCTAAAGCTACACTATACATTATTGAATAGCCCAATATCTGGGGAATCCAAAAATATATAGTTTGTACCATTTCACTGGGTACTTAGGGATTTTGAGCCATAATAGTGCGCGCAACCAATATCTCCGACATCATCTCGGAGGCATAACTCGGGTAATATGCAAGATTTAAAAAAGTAGCACAAAGAATTTGTTTAGTTTTGATAACAATGTCTTATTTTCATAGCTAAATTTAAAGAGCTAAACAGTAGCAATTTATTTAATCAAGTTTTTTGTTATAGCTACATTATGCATGGAATTATGAACATCAAACACTCTGAGAAAGTCAAAATGCTTAATAATCTCTGAACAAGCTTTAATAAAAATATTGTTTTGTAGGAGTGAACCCTTGTACATTACCTATAGTTTATTAAAAAGGTAAGAGCTAGGGGAAAATGGTTAATATGATCATTTGTTTCTCGTCAATAGGACACAGATGGCTGAAATTCTAAAAATATGAAGTTTAATACGTTTAATTTTAATACTTAGTTATTCATTGACCGCTTATCTACAACTATTTCAAGCCTTGATTTTATCATTAGCTTCAATAAATCCATATCCAGTAATAATAAATGCATAAATATTTGGTGGAATAATCATTGCAAAAATATAATATGTAGAATGCCATTTTCGATATTTATATGGTTGTGAAACAGCAAGAAATCTATCCACTCCTAACATTACTGTAAGACCAGTTTGAGTGTTCATTGCAAAAAGTCCAACAAAAGACCACATAAAACATTCATAATTCGTTAAATTATATCGATATGTAAATATTAAAATTCTTAACAGCGAGTAATAAATGCAACATATCAAATCTGAGATTGCTAAATAACATATCAAAAAATAGCATCGATTTCGAAGTTCTGGAGATACGATAATTGCAATGATTACAATTATATTTGAAATTACACCAAAAATTGATAAAATGAAAGTAGAAATTGCAATTGAAAGTGGATAGAGATGTACTAGCTCTGGAGCAGGGGTTACTGTAACAGATGACAAAGAAACAGAATGTGGGAAATCTGACATTATGTCTGATATTGTCACGGAGAATCCGTGATTTATGCAAATATCATCATTCTTTTATAGCATACCTTAAATTGTGTATATAAGCTTTTTGTGTTTTGTATTCTCATGTCATTCTTTATCTATCGTTTATAATAAATCATCGTTTCTATCTCTCTCATCTCTCAACTCTCATCTATACTGCTGTGGCAAAACGCCGCAACAGATATAAATGTTAAACATTTATGGGAAAATATCAAAAAGTGCAGCAGGTGAATTATCGGTCCAATTTTTTCATGCTACATGATTTGTGATATTGTACCGTTGACCGCATTTACCGCTTTCTTTCTTCTTTTTTACCCGTTGAAATGCAGAATGTTTTTGCCAAAATTTGTCATTCTTTCTGTTAATTCACGTCTGTTGCTGCATCGGAGAGCACAAAGAGTTTGTTTAATCTTTCACATGTTTGTAATTCCCAAGATAAACACATTTCTAATACAATTCATACATTTAATAGGCACTTATTAAACAAACACATATTATTACAACTATTCTTATTATTAAAGATGGATAGCAATTGGAAGATGAATTGGATTATCTAAGAGAAGTTGAGCAGTAATTGCATCAAGATCATTCGACTAAAATTTAAGAGTTGTTAGTAAAACAGCATTAAGTTTAGAATATAAAAAAACTTACAAATTTGATGGAAACATGTAATGTAACATTTTGAAGAATTTGACCAGTTGTACGAACATTTACGTAATGAGTTCCAGCTTCAAAAACTCCATAATATCGAGGTTGTCCGCCATTAAGTCCATTGAAAGGTTCATAGCAAAATGCAGGATTACGAGTAAATTTAACATATACGCGGCCATTTAAAGCATTTTGTGGATGATAATCTATTCGAATGTAAAAGTCATTATTTCCATTAAGATTAATATTCAAAGGAACAGAAAGGAAACCACCATTGCGCTAAAATTGAATAGTTATAATAGGTAAAAGTTATTTTAAAAAAACATACACGATCGTCGACAGTTTGGAAAGCTCCAGCCATAGCCATTTTACACTTTGTTTACGAACTATATACCTAAAAATTGATTATCAGTTAAAAGTGCCAAAACAATATCAAAATAGCAAAAGAAGATGAGTGTTTTAATGGGATAAAGAGTAGGACAATGAAGATTAAATGGTAAAGTAGAAAAAAAACAAAGTATATAAGCTTGATCGATATCTGATTGCAGTAGTAATTCAAGACACGCAAAATGCTAGCGAAAAAAACTCGAAAGCAAAGAAGAAGCAAGCAGTATAGTAAAAAGAAAAACAGAGAAGTTAAAGAAGATCCATTTATGATAAAACAAATTCAATCATAAGAATTAAATAAGCAGCATATTTTTACCGTGAATCTGAATTATTAAATAGATCTTAAATAAGCTTCAACAAACGAAAAAGTTGATCATTATTGAAAAACAATCAACCAATACTTTAATAATAGTTGTTTTAAAGAACTAAAATAAATTAGTATAAAAGAGACATCAGAAAGAACAGCAGAGAAAAAAACAAAAAGATGTAAAACGTTCTCGCCAAACATAAGCATCAAAAAAAAATTAAAAATAATCAACGGTGTTTTTCGTGATAAGAATTATATGGCAATAAATTACTTGGAAAATGCTTCAAGTTTAGAAAAACATTAGAATAGTGAAAAATGGGTAAACACTTGAGCCAAAAGTTTTGCATTTGCAAGGAATATACTTCTGTTTGCAAAAAAAGACACTTCGTGGATGTTGCGTTTACATCCCAACCTAATAGATTGATAAAAACTGTCAAAGAACTTACAACACTATCCAGCTCTACTACTAAAAACAAAATCAAGAAACACGAAAAAAAAACAATATTTATACCTGAAAAATGTAGTTACCATAAGTATATTGATAAAAACTGTCAAAGAACTTACAACACTATCCAGCTCTACTACTAAAAACAAAATCAAGAAACACGAAAAAAAAACAACTATAATTATTATTAAAGATGGATAGCAATTGGAAGATGAATTGGATTATCTAAGAGAAGTTGAGCAGTAATTGCATCAAGATCATTCGACTAAAATTTAAGAGTTGTTAGTAAAACAGCATTAAGTTTAGAATATAAAAAAACTTACAAATTTGATGGAAACATGTAATGTAACAATTTGAAGAATTTGACCAGTTGTACGAACATTTACGTAATGAGTTCCAGCTCCAAAAACTCCATAATATCGAGGTTGTCCGCCATTAAGTCCATTGAAAGGTTCATAGCAAAATGCAGGATTACGAGTAAATTTAACATATACGCGGCCATTTAAAGCATTTTGTGGATGATAATCTATTCGAATGTAAAAGTCATTATTTCCATTAAGATTAATATTCAAAGGAACAGAAAGGAAACCACCATTGCGCTAAAATTGAATAGTTATAATAGGTAAAAGTTATTTTAAAAAAACATACACGATCGTCGACAGTTTGGAAAGCTCCAGCCATAGCCATTTTACACTTTGTTTACGAACTATATACCTAAAAATTGATTATCAGTTAAAAGTGCCAAACTATATCAAAATAGCAAACGAAGATGAGTGTTTTAATGGGATAAAGAGAAGAACAATGAAGTAGAAAAAAAAACAAGCTTTTTCATGAAGGCAAAAAAATGATATAAACGCAACTTCCACCATGTGTCCTTTGCCCTAGAAGAAGAGCGCAATGTTTTTAAAAAAACGGCATTTTAAAAAGGGAACCAGCTTCACCATTCGTAATTTTATCTACATAAAAGTTACGTTAGATGTGAACTATTTTTTAGCGGATTTAAAATTTATCTGTTGCAAAAGCTAATAGATTGATAAAAACTGTCAAAGAACTTACATCACTATCCAGCTATACTACTAAAAACAAAATAAAGAAACAGGAAAACAACAATATTTATACCTGAAAAATGTAGTTATCATAAGTATATTGATAAATATCGTCAAATAACTCACTATAAAAAAAACAAAATAAATATTAAATAAAAATATTTATTTCAAGTTGGTGGTGCCATAGAACTTTCATATGCTTTAAAATAATAACAATCATGATAATATGGTTTTCTACTAATTAATGCACAACCTAAAACATAACTTTTTAATCATGCAAAAACTACAGTAACCAACAAAGCATACCTTCCAACAATGTTTCACATTTTTCACAATCAAAATACTTTTGACAGACGATGTTCTTCACCAATATTTATACTACATTTAAAACAAACAAGATGTGAACGATGCCATGTTCCATTTACTGCAAATATTGCATTATTCTGAAAAATGAAGTATTAATTCGCGCTGATGTGACGCCGATAGTCATTGCTGACACTAAACATTGACAGTAAACAAAAACAAGAAAAAAAGGCCGAAAAAAGCTACCACCAAATTCGATAATAGCACAAATCATTAATTTTGTTCAAAAATTATCGTTATTATATCCAAAAAGAAACTTACAGCTTAAACATGAATTTGTGAAATTGGACGTAAACATCCGTTAAGTGTAAAAAACACTTCTTTGTATACCACGTTTTCAGAAATGCATGATTTTGTAGAAAAAATGTTTGACAATTCTCATAAACAATATATAAACGTCAAAGGCGAAAAATGTTGGTATAGCGATAAAAAGGATGGCATAAGCTTAGACAAGCTCGATGTGCACGAATTAGTAAGATTTATATTAAAAGAAAGTTATACAAAATATGGAAGCTGGATATTCAAACAAGTTAAAGGAATCCCACAAGGTGGGAATGCCTCGCCACAAATAGCTGATCTTACTCTAGCATGGAAAGAATACAAATACTTACTAAAAAACGGAATGGAAAAAATAGGAATACATTTGGGATCCAGATATATGGATGATCTGAATATATTACACGATGACAATTTTGAATCGCAAAAATTGAAAGATATTTACGGAAAAAATTTAGAATTTAATCAAACTAATTTGAATTCAACAACATCCAATTATCTTGACTTATGCCTGGAAGTAAGCCAACGCGGTATCTCAACAAAGCTGTACAACAAAACAGATGATTACAACTTCAAAGTAATCCGCATTACAGATTATTGTTCTTTCACTCCAGCAAATATAAAAAGTTCAATTATTTTTGGAGAAATTCTAAGAATTAAAAGAGCGTCATCCGATATCACAAATTTCGAAGAGAGAACTAAAATACTAGAAAGAGAGTTACAAGATGTAAACTATCCTAAAAAACTTTTTAACAAAATGCTTACAAAAGTAAGCCAAAGATACTTTTAAAGAGAGCATATATCCCCTTCGGGGATAGTATAATAAAATCAATTCAAAACCTCTAAGGTAATACTCAACAAGAGAGAATAAAAATTCAATAATAATGAGGTCATTAAATTATTGAAATAGAACCAAAAATAGAGTAAACCCTCATTCAACCAAAAAAATTATTTCAAGAAAAGTGATTTCAATCAACTACTGAAGAGCCTGTCTCCATCTAAATGATTATTTAAATTCAAGAACACAAGCTGTATAGTTGTAGTCAAGGCGAAACAGCAACCTATTTTTATATTTTAATTACAACTTATATTTATTTCAATGATTTCAATACTTCCTACTTTTTCTTTATTTGCAGTTATTAATTAAGCTGGCGCAGGAGACGATGAAAAAAAAAATAAATGGAAGAAGTAAATCTTTTGTTGCACAAACAAAAATTGGCGCGCTTTCTTGGCACTGAAAAACATTTTACTTTTTTTTACACTGAAACTTCCCAGACCTGCGTTGCAGCATCAATTTCAAGAAGAGAAAAAGATGGCGTTCCAAAAATATTTGTTGCTAGTTTGGCGCATTATTTATTTTATCTTTATTTGTCATTTTTATCCCACACTCTGATATGTGTTAAAATTTATTGCATCTTTCAAGTTTCTTGATTCCTATAATTTTAGCTGCAACTTATTTAATTGCTTTCTTTCACAAATTTTCTTTTTTTAGTTAATTATTTTCTATTACTGTATTACTAATAACGAAGCACAAATATACAGTTTACACCTTCTAAAACTATTTTTAATTGTCCTTAAAAAATTATAGATTTTTTGCGCTTTAAAAAACAAAGTCTATTAAAATTTAAATATAAAGAGTTTAACTTCACCTGATTTTCTTCTTTTTCTTTCATCATTTTAAATTCTTGAACTGAATCATTCTCATTTTCAGCAGTTTTTTACAATTTCTTATTATTATTGTCTTTTTTCAAAAAAAATGTGTTTTAAACTCAGCGAATATTAATGGCTTTATTTTTTGAGCGCGTAAAAATAATACGTTGGTTGTGACATCCGGTATATATGAGATGAACTATTTTGCTGTATGTCTTTGATTAAAATACATAATTTAATACTCCAAATTAACTGTAAATAGCTCAACTGAAATTTAATTACCTTGAAATGAAGTTTTTGTTATCAAATATATTTTTTATACCCAAGCACTTTATTTTCTAATTAATAAAATCAAAAATAATATAAACAACAATAAGATTTACAAAAAAATTTTGCTTATCGAAATTCGCCATCTTCTGCGCAGATGCAATTGTACAAAAAATTTCTACCATCGACTATTTCGTCGAACATCTACAGCAACTGTACCATTTTTCACGACTTTTGTCATTTTTCGGAGTTTGGGGTGTTGTTTTGGTTCCAGATGAGGTCAAAGGGTACACAGAGATCCAAAATTGATATGTATCGCTTCCTCAGGTATATATGTACATTTTCAAAAAGTTTCATGTCATGTTATCTTCTCGAAATTGCTTAATTTAAAGAAATGGAGAAAAATGGAAAAAATTAGAGTTGTTTGCATTTTTTGATAGTAATTAGAACCGTTGTAATAGTGCTATTTTTTGTTACTGTTATGTGTGAATCACACATATTTTGACCGTAACAAATTTTTTAAAATAATGCTTATATTTATTTGCTGTAATCCCTGTTGCTTGGTTTGCGTGAACTTTTAAAATTAGAATGAATTTCATTGATCTGACAGATTTATTTGTGATTAACACTTTTAACATTTCTCAACTGTCAAGACATTTTTAGTCTGTTTGAATGGAAGAATTACTTTATGAATTTGATGGCTTACTACATTCTGAAGCAAAATTCCACATTGTAATTAGTCGAAAACCTTTACACTATGTCATCAGCCTTATCTTTCCATGCTATATGATTTGTGTTCTTGGAATTGCCGGACTATTTGCTCGATTCTCTACGCGCCCTGAACGACAAGAACGCTTTTCCCTTGGTGTCACTGCCTTGGTTTCAGTTGCCGTTTATGGAACGGTTGTAGCAGAAAAAATTCCACATACATCAAAAGAAATTCCAGTTTTGCTGCTATTTTTCTTGCATAATTTAGTGATACTTTCAATTGCAACAATTTGTGCTGGAGGAGTTTTATTTGTGAATTGGAAGGGCTGTAAACAGGATGATAAAATGCCACCTAAATGGATTACACAAATACTGCTGTGTTCAAAAAAGATTACTAGAATTGATGGTAAAATTTGTGAAGTAAGTTTTTGCTTGAAAGGAAGCTAGATTAAAGCTTCCAACACAAAATTTCATGCAAATTTTTACAAGGCTTTAATACAAGCTGTTTTATTACAGTAAACTAAAATTCAAATTAGAAATTGGTTTTTTTGAAAAACTTTAACTTTGTAATTACAGTAACCCAACTGTTTCAGGAAAAACCACTTGACTCACAAAAACAAATATTTGAAGCCTGGGGCATTATTGCTGATCGATTAGATATGATTTTATTTTTATTATTCTTTTTAACAATTACAATACCCACATATGAAGTAATTCGACGATGCGCAGAAAAGTTAACTGAAAATGATTCAACTGAAATTCAATTAATTCGAGCTTTGTAGTAGGTATTTCTTGTGTGATGTATTTCACCCACGCGGTTTATTCTTTTGTTAATTACAGAATAAAGTTTAATTAATTAAACAACGAAAAATTCTAAAAAGAACAATAAATTAATTTTAAATATCTAAAACATGAATTGAACATTATGTGCTATTCAAAATTTGCATGTGACCATTGTCTGTGCAGGTGTAAGCTTGCAAGTGGCAGGCGAGTTCAAACAATCTACCATCGACTATTTCGTCGAACATCTACTGCAACCGTTGATCCCATTTGTGTACCTATAACTGTCAAAGTTGTAGTATTCATTATTCCAAATTTTCTTCATTTTTCAAATATCACAAAGAATTCAGAGGTCAACAAAGTATTCATTCACCCAAAAATCACTTCAAAAATCAAACTTTTGAGAAAAAAACACTTCACTCAAAGCTTATTAAAAAAGTCACGGCACACAAAAATTAACTTACTCGTTCGTTTATCCATAATCACAGAGGTTGAATTGGAGACTTCTTTTTTGAAACCAAAAAGCCGTAAAGTCGCACGTCGAAATTCTTCAGTTCTCCAAAAATATATTATAAAATTGCTTGAAGCATTTATGACAACAGGCCAAACAAGGAATATTTCAACAACTTTTTGAGCAGGAGTTCCAAAAACGATAAACTAAAATTTTTATTATGGTTAAGGTAATTCAAAAAATAGTGGAAAGAAAGTAACAAAATAGAACAATTTTTCATTAAAAACATTACTGTCAAAAAAGAAGAAGATAGTAACAAAAAATAAATAATATTTGCATTTTCAATTACTGTCATTTCAAAAATGTAAAACTTACAGAAATAACCATCATCATAATCATCGTAAATGCCCAAGTACTGGCATAAACAATCATAACAACCATTAAAGATTTTAAAACTCGAGCTGTTAATTTGTTGACGGATGATGAAGCAGTTGTTTCTGAAAAACATGTTTATTGCTACGGTGCTTATTGATTGCAAAAACTCTTACGTTGAGATTTTCGAAAAATGTGCTGAGCAGAAAAGTATAGCAACAAAACGATGAAAATGATAACTCCATTTGATCCAACCCAAAGATTTCGAGAGTTGGAGTTGTAAGCTGAGGGAGGGAAACAAACTGGGACCTGTAATAATTGAATAATTTATTTAAACTAAAATAGGAATGGTAGGTTGCAAACGTTTTTCTAATTACAAATGTGTGAAAATCAAGCTTGATTGAAATTGAAATTTATAATTTTCAAACAAAAAACAACTCTGCCACATTTTCATTTTTTATAGCTAAATTTAAAGAACTAAACAGCAGTAATTTATTTAATCAAGTTTTTTGCTATAGCTACATTATGCATGGAACTATGAACATCAAACAATCTAAGAAAGTCAAAATGTTCAGTAATCTCTGAACAAGTTTTTGTAATTTAATAAAATGTCATTATATGGGAATGAACCTTTGTTCATAACCTATGGTTTATTAACTAGGGAAAAATGGTTTATGAAAATTTCTGTGTCACGCTAAAAGCACAGAGATAGCTTAAATTCTAAAAATATGAAGTTTGATACTTTTAATTTGAATACTTAGTTATTCGTTGAACTCTCATCTACAACATCTCTATTACAACAAGAATACAAACAAACCTTGATTTTATCATTAGCTTCAATAAATCCATATCCAGTAATAATAAATGCATAAATATTTGGTGGAATAATCATTGCAATAATGTAATATGTTGAATGCCATTTTCGATATTTATATGGTTGTGAAACAGCTAAAAATCGATCCACTCCTAACATTACTGTAAGACCAGTTTGGGTATTCATTGCAAACAGTCCAACAAAAGACCACATAAAACATTCATAATTTGTTAGATTATATCGATATGTGAATATTAAAACTCTTAACAGGGAATAATAAATGCAACATATCAAATCTGAGATTGCTAAATAACATATCAAAAAATAGCATCGATTTCGAAGTTCCGGAGATACGATAATTGCAATGATTACAATTATATTTGAAATTACACCAAAAATTGATAAAATGAATGTTGAAATTGCAATTGAAAGGGGATACAGATGTACTAGTTCTGGAGCAGGAGTTACTGTAACAGAAGACAGAGCGACAGAATGTGGGAAATCTGACATGATATCTGATATCAATGTTAAATATTTATCCTAAAAATGGTTTTGTAATTAACAAATGCTAAAATTTAGGGCACAGAAAACGGAAAAACAAGAAACGGAAAAATATCAAAAAGTGCAGCAGGTGAATATTTAAAAGGTTATTTGTATGTAAATTGCAATGGAGGTATTACTTCTTGAAAGGGGGTTTAGAAAAGCGATAAAATTGTTTTTTATTGGCAATGTTATCATTAAAAAAGACATTTGTTATTCATTTCGACTATAATTCAAAGGCCATATTAGTATCCGATCTCTGACATCGACGTCATTGCTATAACAAGGTGCTTATCACGACTAATAAAAAATGTTTAAGTGATTGCACTTAAAGTTCAACTTTCTAGCGTAAAAATTTCCACAGTAGCCTGGTTTCAAATAGTTTAACAATTTTGTTGCAAGAAAAACTAATGAGCTTTGGCAGAGCTTTAAAGCCATAAATTACTTTAAAAAATATTAAAACTTCCAGAAAATCTATAAAATCCATAAAGTTTTATTATAGTAAAATGATTAAAAATCATTTTTACGATTTTTAAAACTATTTGGATTCAGATAGTTAACTTCCTTTAACATAAAACAATTGTAAAACTACAGTAATTTCTCAACAAAAGAAACTTTTTTAATAAAAGTGTGGTTTTGTTTAGCTTGATAATACAATACTTTTAGCATACGAAACTCAAGCTCATTAAAATACGTCAATGTTTGCTACTTTATAAATGCTCAAATACGATACATATAACTTAAATATTTAAAGCAAAAAAAGGTGCCTCATTTTCCCATCAAAAACTTTTTATCAAAAAAGGCTGAGAACTTTATTTAAAAATTAAAATTCCCATCCATTGGAGGCTATCACGTTTTTAACCACAAAATTGTGTAGCAATTTATGAGAAATTTTAATAAATCTTTTATTTTAAAAAATTTTCACAGAAAAAACAATACAGTTTTTTTGTGGGAGTGTGTCTCAAAATGTTAAAAATATCAAAAAAGAAAAGAGTGTGGAGGCACACGAGATCTGGGAAAAAAGTTTAGAAAAGGTCAGATGTAAACAAATTTCTGATTAATTTTTTTTATAAATGGAGTACGATAAAATTAAGATATAAATAAATATTGAAAAAAAATTACAGGTGTTTTAGATTGTTATTTTTGGGAGGACTAATTCGGCTACGAAAGTTCAGTGAATAAAAGGAAAGTTTATGGGTTAACAGAAAAACAGATATACCAATGTTTTTAAGTAATCTTATCATAGCTTATTCATTAGATTGTTAAAATGGTTGTAAGGAGGGAGTTTAAATGCTTATGGATTTTTTTAACTGTCTTTTAAAATCAGACATTTTTAAATGCGGTTTTTTGGATACTATTTACAGCTTCATTTAATAAAAATAAGAAACCGTTCCAATGCCTGATTTTCATGAAAGATCAAAAGAAAAAAAGAACTCTGTGACATCTTCTTTTAAAGGAATGCCTCTGTCTAAACCATACAAGAAAAAACCCTCACATGAATCAATTTCGTTATCTGGGGTATCTGGAATGGTTTTTGTGGAAGCGCAATAAAGTTTCATCCAATTTTTACGAATACTTTTTTCCCCAAAAAATATTTGAAAAAAATGAGGTCGAACCGCGGTATACCGTGTATTACTCTATGGTGTTCACCGCCTTCGGTCGTACCCATTGCGCTATCAAGGTGCAAGAGAAGGCATTCAAAAAATGAGTGAAACGACAATAGCGATTTTTGTATGGAGAAAGTTATTCTTTTTGAGTTTTTTTTCCAACTAGGAATAAAAAAAGGAAACATTTTTTAACCTTTACCGTTTATTTCTATTTTCAACTTCTAAAAAGCAAAGAACCAAAAAATAGCACAGATTTAATTTATTCGTGCAAAACGTTAAAAAATAAAGTTTAGCTTTTTCACCCTCAAGTTTTTATTACTTCTCTTTATTTTAACGTGTTTAATTTAATAATAAACTGCGGTCAAAAATTCAAAAGTATAAAAATAAAAACATAAAAATGGATACATGGAAAAAGTCAAAAGTTGAAAAACAGCTTGATTCAATTTATTTATTTAAGTGGTGTTGTTGTTATTGTACCAGGTAGGAAGTGTCAAAAAAACCGCCTTCGAAGAGTATACTTCTTGAAACTGTTAAAGTAAAGGGAATAGCATGTTTTTCGTGTTACTGTATTTTGAGAGAAAAACAGAGATCAAAGGGGAAGAAATTTGAGGGACATCTAAAGTCAATACTTGGGCATTTAAAAGTAATTATGACAAAGATTTTTAAAAACGTTTTGACGAAAGTAAATAGAAAAGTCGCAAAACTTCACAAAAGCAAAAGATAAAACGAAATTTTGCCTGAATAGCATCCAAAAAAAGTGCGACAAAATCACAAAACCCAGTTTTTTAGTTTGTTATTTATCAATTTTTGTCCTAACATTTACAACTTTAAAAAACCACTGTTCTGATACGCTTTAGCTAACCACCAAAACGTTTATTAGAAAGTGTGTTTATGCAATACACAACAACATTAATCATTCTGACTACAATCAAATATACTGAATAACCATAACAGAAAAAATAAACTAAAAACACTTTACTCAAATAAAACACAACCCAATTAAATATGCAGTCCAAAAAGCAATAAAAACCATAACAAAATTTAAGCAATCAAAAAGCAACTTTTAAACTTTTCTGCTTTGAAAAAAGTAAAAGTTGCCAGTTTTAAAGCAGAACCTTCAATATTGCTTTAATGTATTTTATAGTAGTTATAGCTATAATGATTTTAACCTTTTTAAAACTAAATGCAAAAAACAGCTGATAAAATTTAATAAAAATGGGATATGAAAATTGGAAGTGGGGATGAAATCATCCAAAAAGAAGTTGAAACTATTCGAAAAAAATTTGCAAAAAAACAAGTTTTTAAAATGTGTTAGCTGTAAACTGCAGACCTTCTTTACAGTAATCTTTTCTATGGAAAGAATGAACACTCAATTAATAGGAATTTAAGAAACAACGAACAAATGCAAGACTCTTTTTTTGCAAGAGTTCATTTCAAAACAGAAGCTTTTTATGAAGGACCTTTAAAAACCATTGTCATTTATAAAAATAATGAACTGAAAAGTTTCAGCTATCGAAATCTATTCGCTGCGAAAAATTTTTAACTGAAATTATTAAAACGGAAGTATATATCCATGGTTATAAGAAATATGCCAAAAATTAATCTGATTATAGACAATTAATTATTTTTATTGACGAATGTATGTCATGTTAACTATTTACATTAAAGTCAAGTTAAATGAAGCGAGAAAAATTTTTTTAGTTTTTATTAATTTTTTTATGACGCTGGTAACAAAGGATGCAGAAACATGATAAAATGTATTATGGCTAGGAAATATTTTAACTACAAGAGAAAGATTTTGAAATAGTGGTATACGGTAATAGCATGTTCTCATGTATTGAATCAACTTTTTTTGCAAAGAATAATAATACGCGCCAATTTTCGTACATGAAAAAAAGCTACCATATTACTTAAAGCTGTTTTTAATTTTTCTATAAAAATCTTCTAACAAGCACTTAGGCGCAAAATTTTTGAGTAAACACAAACATATAACTTACTGTATTTCTGAAAATCAAAAAGTTTTAGGTATTCTTATAAATTTTTATAAATGCAACATTTACTGCTAAAATTGACTACAGACATAAAGCTTGTAAATGTTCTTTAAAGCCTTTCATCTTTTTCAAAAAAATGCTTACAATCACTTCTGAAAATTTCCATTTCCAACAACACAAAATCGTAAATCACTTTTTCTTTTAAATTACGAAAAAAAGCAGGTGAATACTTTTTAAAAAACTTTAAAATTAAATTTTCGCTGAAATTTTTACCTTTTATATATTTTTCAAAAACAAAATTTTTGCAACTATTTTTAGTGTTACTTTTTAGAGCAAAAGTTTTTCTTGCAACTACATACATACTTTGAATCACATGAGTTATAAACTTACTGTGGTTTCTCATAGTCTAAAATAAAAATATAAAATTTAATGTTTAATCATAATTGCATTTCTTTTGCAATTTTGCAAGGATGTGAAAACTTTGAAATAAAATTTGCAAAAATGTTTTAAAATAAATTTATAGTTTTTTTGTAGTGCTCGAAAAGAGGTTACAGTAAGCGCAAAGGTTATTAAATTTGCAACATTGTTTAAAGGAATGAAAAGAAAAGCATTAATAGAGGTTGAAAGTTTTGAATGTTGCTTTTTGATTGCTAAAACTTTATTATATTTTTATTACGTTTTATTGCTTTTGATTGCATAAAAGACTACGCGTTGCTGTATACCGCCATAAAATACGGGCATTCGTTTATAGCTAATTCTTTAATGTTGAATATTTTTAACTGTGCTTGTTAGCAATATATCAAATTTGATAAATTACATGTTAATTTTACCGTATGAAGACAAGATAACATTAACAAATTTTTAAATAAATACAAATTTTGAAAACGTAAAAAATAGCGTAGCAAATGTTTTCGCATGCCATCGAAATGAAAATCAATGTATACCGAGATGACCGCAACGACGTTATAGAAGTTACAAAACCTTTTATCACAAGTTTTAATTTACAGTACAGACAAAAAAGATTAATCTAAAAACCACTTACTTGATAAGCAATTAAATTAAATGGCATAGTTAACACCCACAAAATTTGCACTAATTAATTACTGTTAATATTGAGAAAAAAAAACTTTTATAAATTAAATAATGCAAATAAGTCATATTTCAACAAAAATTTTAAAATGTGTTAAATTCGATAAAAATTAATTAACAAAAAGAAAGGCCACAAAGAGCTGCAACTCCAAGGCTGTATTGTAAAAAAATTAAATTTCCTTCAAAGAACAACTTCTACAGATTTCAGCTGCCAGACTTTAGAAACATTTTTTGTTTGACGACATTGATATACAAATTAAGTTAGTAGAGTTCAGGAAGTCAAAGAATCTAAATATATCCTAAATGTTAGCGGCTATACAGATTTTAAAGTTGATATACTTTTTTATTGTACGCAGAAAATCTGATAATAACAATTCAGACGAAAATAGACATATGGCCTTTTGATTTTTAAAAAAATATTTTTATTTTTTTTGAATTTCAAGTTGAAATTTTCAAAGTTAAAATATTCTGACATCTTTTAAAGAGAAAAAGTGTGTTTTTAAAGTTCTTGTTTGCGTTATTTGAATTTTTAATGAAGAACTTCTGTAAAAATCAATGATCAGATTTTGCAATATTGAAAGCCATAAAATGTTAAAGAAAAAGCATTTGTGCGTATCTTTGGTGTTAATAATCAAAGAAATGTTAATTTCGGAAGGTTTATGCTTTTATTGAAAGCCATTTATTCACCGAGTTTTGTCTGTTGTTATCAATGTTAGCCCAATGAGTGAAATTGAAAATCATTAATTTGTAATGCATTTCTGCTATTAGATTTTGTCTGGGATTATATTGGCAAATATGTATGAATCAACGTGAACAGATTTCACCAACATGCAAAATAATAACATCATTTTATTTCATGATTCATTGAAAAGAAAAATGTTTGGACGCAAGAATGAAGAAATCGCAAACCTATAATTCCAAGGTGCAACAAAAACTGTATAGCATGCAAAGGCGTTGAAATATTTTTCAACAAATGATAAAATTTTTAAGCTGTAATAAATGCTAATCTCCGAAAATTCTATCACCTCTCCAAAAAAAGGTAATCCAGATAGAAACTTTTCCAGCTTTGCACTTTTAATGAAAGATACACTCTATTTTTGATGACAATGACACACATCACTGATAAAAGTCTTAGAACACAGCGCACCTTTTTTCTTGACGAGCACGTATTAAAAAGCAAATATATATGTTTTTTTTGTTCAAATATTGAGCAAAAATTGTGTACATTGCTTTTTGTTCCTAGACGATATACGACAAAAAAATGTTCCAAAAAATATTACTATTATTTTTTCTGTTGATTGGTATTTTTCAAGTAGATGGTTATTTTACTGATGAATGTAAAACAACAACACCAATAACAACGGAAGGAATTCATGATTTCTTTTATTTTAGTTCTCCAGCTTTTCCGAAGACTTTATCAAATTTAACATATTCATATCCATGTGGTATTAATTTAGCAGCTGTAAGTTTTGCTTTGAGCTTTGAAACTGTATCCTGCAGTAATGACTTTTGGAATGGGACAAATAGTTTTTGAAGGGACACGCCTTTGATCATTTCCCGCTAAATATGTCTTAGACGAAGACTTAAAAATGTTTTAGTTAATTTTTGGCATTAAATTTAGGCTGATGCTGGGAATCGTATTTGGCTTGCAATGCTAAATGGAAAAGTTAATCAAATAATATTAACTGACAACGGTGTCAAACAGACGATATCGCAAGAACTTTATTTAAAGATTTGCCATAAAAGAACTTTTTTAGGTATTACAATCACACGTGGGCAAGTACAGGGGATGAAAGTTGAGGTTCGAACGATACCTAAAAATCGCACAGGGGGGACCCTTACAAAAAATTGAATTTTTTTTCTCGAAAAATCGTAAAAATCTAAAGGGGGGACCCTTTTAATTTTTTTTAATAATTTTTGAAAAAATGTTGATAATATTTCATTATTTATTTTTACTGTGATGTGTGTTTTTTATTGTTCAAAAATGTTATTTAATTATTTTGTTATTTTGATATTTTCAAATGTTATGATGTTATAGTGGTGAGAGCAGGATTTTGCTCTCTTTCATTTCACATTTTAAAAAACTAAGAGGTTAAAAATGTCTGGTTTTGAAAAGGAGCCGTTTTTTCGGAACGACTAACTGACCGCTTTTATCTTTATTTTGCAAAAAAAAAACTAGAAAAAGAAGTGAAAACAGGATTTAAGGATGTTCCACAGAAAAATGATCATTATTGTTGATTTGAAAAAAGGATCTGTCGATGTTCTGTTTTTTTATTCAGTAAAAGGAGAATGCTTCAATAGTTTTCTAAAAATAATGCTTTGAAATTTTTGTTGTTTCAAAGACTAAAAACGTATTTAATAAAAAATCCTAATATTTTAAATATTATGATTTTTGTCGTTTGTTAGTCGATCGCTTTTGTTTATCGTTTTCCGAATGGAATTTATATACTAATAAATATAAAGCATATTTGTAGATTGCAATGATGCTTTTTCTGCGTATTTTAATTATGTTGTATACCTTTTGTTTTGTTAATTGTTGCGTGATAGTGCTAAATGAGTTAAATACTCATACCATCCGTGGATCGGGTGCCAAATTTGGAGAATTTCTAAGAGTAAAAGCTGTGAATTGCAAAGCCGTATTATGCATTTAGAAGCTTCAAACAATAAATTGGTCTTTGAAACATCTTTTTTGGAGTAAGTATTTCCACCGCCAGAGCCCTTAATTCAGTTTTCAGATTTGACACCACATATTTTGTATGCATCAATTCAAAGAAACAAGTTCCAACAACCTGCTCAACAATTGATTGTGCTCTTAAAACTTCACCAACTGCTAATGCCGATGATGATGATGATGATTCACAAACTTCTCCCGGCCGTGTAATTAGATGTATTTTCCTTGGTGGTCTACTTTGTTTGTTGCCTGGTTTTCCTTAGATCCTGCCACAGCTACATGAACGTCCATAGCCTCTTTCTTTAAAATCTATGTTTTTTAATGTTTAATTAAATCTTTTGAAAAAATTTTTTGTTTTAAAAAATCATTATTTTATAGTTTTTATTGATATATTTGTAAAATGAATATCATAAAAAATTTTTCATTAAATTTTGAAAGACTTTCAAAAACATTTTTACAACAATCGAAGATGCATCGTTACGAACCCTTGATTAATTGACAACATTATTTCTGACAGAAAAAAATATAAAGCTCTCTTTATGTTCCTCTTTCCCTTTTTTCTCTTTTCTCTTTTCTTCTTTTTCCTTTTCTTTTTTTTTCTTTTTTTCCGCTTACGACACCTCTTTTTTTTTCTTTTACCATCTACGATACCTACGATACTTATGAAAAAATTGCCTACGAAGGTACGATACATAGAGGGGAAAAATCCCCTCCAAACCCTCACCTCGCCCACGTGTGATTACAATTCCAATTTTGATATAATCACAAAACTATCAACAGGAAGTTCGATCGATTTTGAAATTCGTGAAAATGCTTCTCTACAAACATGGACAGCTTTTCAAGCGGTTGCATTAGTTTATGGTAAGGTTTTGAATATTATGAAAGCAACTTTGCATAAACTAAGCAAAAAATAAACTTTTAAATTTCTAACAAAGAAATTTCACTTTTTTACTCCGACCTAATATCCTCTAACATTTTCGATGACTTATAAATGTATGTTTCAGATCCCAAGCTCAATCTTTCTTGTCCGTTTACAACACAAATCTTTGACTTCTCTACAAATCCACAATTAATTATTCCAATTGCCTCTGAATTTGTCGCGAACACCACTTTTGTTTTTAAAGCATGTAATTGGTCTTTTAAGCTAAGCTATGGTCAACAATTAAAAGTTTTAATAAAAAAATTGAATCTTTCTCCTGATTTTATTCTAACTTTGAATGCAGATGGAAATGTTAAAAAAGTGTAAGTTTTATTATTTATCAATGATATGATATGAATGTGATTTTTAGTTTTAATTCTACTGTAAATTATTTCTCTGAAGTGCATTATTTTGATGGAACAAATTTTAATTTAACTTTTACTGATCAATGGAGTAATAGTTCTGCATCCAATTTCTTTATTCTCATTTCTGTGGTCACTAAAACAAATACATACACATTAGAAGGATGTAAAACTCCAGTTGTAAATGGTACCTTTACAACTTTTAGTAATATTGATTATCTTGGTGGATATAAACCAAATCAAGTAGGTTTTCAGCTACGCTTTATGGTTAGATAAAAAAATTTGTATAAAACTAAATCAATTACAGTAACCCTTTAATAAACTGTTTTTCTTGTTTTCAGAAATGTACTGACACTATTACAATTCCACAAAAGAGTGAAGCAACTTTATACATCGAAGAAAATCATACTGAAATGTTTGCTGATCTTTTGACGATAACAGATAAAAATAGTCATACTTATGGCCTTCAGTTATTTTATTATACTTCTGCATTGTTTTATTATACTTTGACAAAAGATGCAGATCAAGCTATAATGAATTTTAAATCTGATGGAAATGTACAAGAAGCTGGGTATAAAGTTGTTATGAAAACTTATGGTAATTAATTGTAAAGAGTAAATTAGCTCATTTCCGTCGATAAATTCCAGTGTTATGGCTCATAACTTATGGAAGAATGACACGGGATCTCTTTTAAAATCAAATATTTCATGTTCTAAAATAATTCATTTTAGAATGCAAATGTCCTGATAATAATTTTGTCATACCTTGTGATGGACAAAAACAGATGTTGTCATTAGCTGATAATGCAGTATACTGTGATAATATGAAATGTAATTATACTGTAAGTTTATGGATAACAAATATTGCACATTTTTTGGGAGTTATGAGTTTCGCCATTTTTTCCTTTTGCGACAAAAGTAAAATAATATATATGCTAGACATTAACTTGGAAAGATTATATGTCAAGCTTTGGGTGTAAGACAAAATCTGTTTACACTAGTTTTTGATGCAAAAATACTTTTGTTATTTTTTACTCGTCCTTAATCCAACCTATTTTAGATTCTTCCAAATCCAAGCTGCCCAAATGCTTATTTTTATATCCAAGTATATCCTATGCTTCGATCAATTGATAATCTTCTTTTCAAAGATAACGGCATGATTTTACAAAAGTAACTTGTCTCCATGCATTGAAATAATATATAACTTTTTTTTCAGTATTACAAGCAGCTCACATCAACAACCCGCAATTTATTATTCATCAAAAGCAAAGCTAACTTTTGAATTTTCATCTGGTATTACAAATATTTCAGTTAGTCAAGATTCAAAGCAATGGTTTGTTGCTGCAACAAATACATCAGTACCAAATTTTAAAAAGTTCAATCTAAATGATTCATCGCCAAATAATGTAGTATGGTTGGATACAATGAAAAAGAATGATGCAATCACTGTCTGTTCAGATGATAAAAATTTGGAGATATTTGTTACACAATCTGCATTTAATAGTTTAACCAATTATGTGCTATATGATGGCAATGATTTATATTCAAGTATTGGGAGGTATGTTTAAAAAGTATTTTATTATTTATTATAAAAAACGTATGACGTAATTTCGAAGTGAAGGTGTCTTGTAGAGTTTGAAAAACAGAAATATCGGAACCGAAATTCATTTGCGCCAAATCAAAGTAATATACCAAAAACATATTCCAACAAAAAATCGTGTTAAAGAATACATTTAAACTGAAATACTTAATTTTTAGTCTTGATTCCGAAACTTTAACATCTCCATCAAAAACATATCCACGACGTATGACATCATCATCCGGTTGCCTTACTGTATATAAAGCATATGAATCTTCTGCTAATGTTGAAACAACACTGTTATTCAGAAAAGCAAAAAGTAAATTATTAATATATTTTACACCTTATTAAATCCATAATTTTCCAGCAAACACAAACAGCTGCAGCCAACAAAATACAGTGTTCCAACCAAGTATATACGGCGATAATTTTACTGTTACTTCAACAAAGTCTGGGTTATGTGAAATGATTATTTTACTTGGTTCAACAGATGAAATTCCAAAAATTTGGTTAACAATTAATGAAAGAACTCCAAATTCAATCTATTCTTTTACAGATTTGGCAATCAATAAAAAGCTATTTGACATGGAGTAAAACTTTTGCTTTTGAAGTCATCAATTTTTATTTAATTCTTTTTAGCTCATCATCACAAAACCAAAATTTAGGAATTTATACAACAGCTTTAAGCATTACAGTACCCCCTTCATCAGTATTATCTTTAACCGCAGCAAATTCATATTCACGTAAATTTACTTACTTTTTTAAAAAGCCACAACAACAATTTTTTTAGAATTTATTAAAGTTCAATCTTTACCTCAAAAAGGAATCATGACATCTCCCCGATACAGCAATGCTATCTTGAGCAACACTTTACTTTACGTTTTTCAACAAGATGTGACCGGTGATATTACTGCAAATTTTGTGGTAAAATATTTAACAGGTTCTCCAACAGTTAATTTACAGATTGATAATTCTCGAATACCGTATGCATCTTATTTTTATATTTAAATATACAGCAATCTTTTTTAGATTATCATCGAATTCAAATGCTACAGTAACCGGCAAAAACTTTATGCTATATTATAGTTCTTTTGATTTTGTAAATGATAGTTTTTTGATTGAATATACGCTTCAGAAAGCAGAAGTAAAAACATCAGGATCAGCAAAAAATGGATTTGGAGCTGTGTTATTAGTAACATTGGTTATGTTATTTGCTTTAATTTAAAAACTGCTTCACTAATTTTTTGTAATTTTTAATTATTTATTTTAATGTGTTTGTTTTTCATAACAATAATAATCTCAATTTTGACATATTATTTAAAGAAGGGTTAATGTAGATTTTGTCAAAAGCAACGTAAAAATTTCAATCATTTTAACTATAACTGCTGTAATAATAAATTTTAAATTGATTAAACATTTGGAAAATATTTTAGCAAAAATTTTGATATAAAAGTTTTGATAATAACATTACATCCGAAGTTGGGTTACTGTAGACATTATAAACAACATTGATCAAACAATAAAAAAATTTCAACTGAAACGAACCAACAATAACGATGAAAGTTTTATTAACCTCTTTTTTGCCACAACCAAAGCTGTTAATTAACCTCCTTTTAAAGGTTTAAAAAAGACTCGAATAAAATAGCGCCAATTTATGAATTTGCTCCTTTTCCTTTCCTGGTCTATTCACTTTTAATTTTCTCTTCCTGCTGGTTTTCAAAAGCTAAAATGAATTCAATATTTTCAAAAAGAATTGTCAACAATAATTATAATAAAAGATCAGAATATAAAGTTTCAAATGAAGTCCTTGGTGAAGGAGCATTTTCAAAAGTATTCGCTGCAACACATTTAGAAAGCAAGAACAAAGTTGCGCTGAAAGTTGTAAAAGTAAGTTACTCTTTTCAAATTCACTTAACACTGTTAATAGTTAATCTATTTTTTAGCTGAAAAATGTTCATCCAAATTTTATCAATTTTTGTTTCAATGAAGTGAAGCTTTTAAAAAGTATCGAATCCAAAAATGTTATTAAACTTTGTGATTCATGGGTCTCAAATAATATTCTATTTGTTGCAACAGAATTCATTGATAATTATGATCTTGATGTGAAAATTAAAATTATGCGTGATCGTGGAACAATATATTCTGAACGAACAATATGGTATATCTTTTATCAAATTTGTGCTGGTATTAAAGATTTACATGAAAATCGAATTCTTCATCGAGGTTTGTTACTTGCATATGTTTGGGGTTACTGTAATATTGTGTTTTTTAGATGTAAAACCTTCAAATATATTTGTTACTACAAAATATCAAGTTAAAATTGGAGATCTTGGTTTATCACATCGTTTACGGGATGATGAAAAAGCTGTTCATACTTATGTTGGAACTGAATACTGTAAGTTTTTATATATTCCATATATTTTTGTAGCTAATGAGTAATATTTTTATATACATAAATACAGTTATTGTTTCAGATATGGCTCCAGAATGTGTAAATAAAAGAGGATATACTTTTCCAGCAGATATTTGGTCACTTGGTTGTCTACTTTACGAACTATGTACACTTCGATCTCCATTTAATGGTGATAAATCCAACGTTTATTCTTTGCATAAAAAGATTTCAAATGCTGATATCATTCCACTTCCAATGAATCTTTATTCTGAGCATCTTGTATATTTTATTTATGCATGTTTAAATCCAGAAGCTAATCAACGTCCAACTGCTGAAGAATGTAGTCAAGCTGCAAATACAATGTTCCTCAAATTTGAAAGAATGTGTGCTGCTTTTAAAGCTGCCAATAGCGAATAGAAAATTGTAAATTTTATTGTTTTTATTATTTCTCATGTTATTATCTTTTAAATTTTTTTGTATTGTAAATATATTCTATTATCAATAAACACTTTCTTGGGATACTGTACCAAAGTTTACAAAGATATAACAAGGTTATTCAGTTACTTTTTTATTTAAGTAATACTAAAAAGTCAATAGTTCAAAAATAAATTAATACAACAAAAAAACACCTATAATCAATACAATAACAATATAAAGCTAATCTAAAATCTACTAGTATCACGACCAAACAATAAAGTTTTTAACCAATCTAAAGGGACTTGAAGTCGCAGTCTCCAGCTTCCTAATCTTGTTAAATAAGCAGACCGCCACAGTAACCAACTGGTAATTCCTTTGAGCTTGAAATCTGGAAGATCTGATAGAGCCTTGTAATCACCAATGTAGGCGAGCATTCCCATGGATTTGAAAGCAAATGGCTTCGAAGCATTTCCATTCTTGGCTATTTCATTCAAAGATTTTGCCAGATAACGGCCTTGTCGTTCAGCAACCTAAAAAATTGTTGGATATAAAACAGTGGGATAAAACAAAATATTATATACCTGCGCTGTACATGGTAGTGGATAATCTTGGATATCACTGCAATCACCAATTGCATAACTATTTAGTCCACGATCAGAAATAATTCGAAGATAATTATCAGTAAGAATCTGAAACACATACGCTTATAGTACCTATAACACCTGTATAAACTACTAACCTGTCCTTGTTTAGTCTTCAAAACATCCAAATTTCTTGTAAATTCTCGTGGTGCTAATCCAGTACTCCAAACCACTAGCCCACATGGTAAGAAGCTTCCATCCGCAAGTTTCACACCATTTGGTAATACTTCGTTGACAATTCCTTTGACCAAATTAAAATTACTTCTTTCACGAAATTTCTTTTCTGCATAAGTTTGTAGCTTTTCATCAAAAGCTCCCAAAATTTTCTGTGATTCAACCAGTGTAACTTTCACATCTTCTTTTTCAACTTTATAAAGTCTTGAAACATCCTAAAGTATTGATCCAATTAGTAAAGTAATGAAAAAGTGAAAAGCTACAGTATACCTGCCGAATAAAATCATATAATTCTGCACCAAATTCAACACCAGTTGGCCCACCTCCAACAATAACAGTATGTAGCAGTCGTTTAATTTCATCTGGTGGAACACCAGGAGCTAGACCAAGTTCAAAATTTTGCAAAATTCTTTCACGAATTTTTCGAGCATCGACGATTTCCTGAAAAACAAATGAATTTAAAAAGGTTAAACTTATTAAATGAATCTGCAGCTGTTAGAGATATCAACGAAGCCTTATTAAGATGTAGTTTGATCGTTTGATAAGCAACAACAGTAACCTCTTAAACGAACCTTTAAGAAAAATGCATGTTCATGTACACCTGGAACATTAAAACTATTTGGTAGAGCTCCAACGCCAACAACCAATTTATCATACGGAATTTCTGATGTAATTGAACGATCCAAAACATTTTGACATTTAACAATTCTATTCTCAAAGTCACAGCTCACTGCTTCAGCAATATGAAAATCATGTGGATCACGGAATCCAGTATTTCGAATTGGTTCAATGATTGATCGAAATTCTAATGTTCCTACTGTAGTTGATGTCAGCAATGGAGTAAACAGAAAATGATTCCGGGGTGAAACAACAATAATTTTATAAAAATTTCGATTCACATTTCTGAAGACACTGTAACTTGCCCATCCAGTTCCTAGTATTACTATTTGTTTCATGAAGCCTGAAAAGTACTGACGTAAGAGATAAGAAATGAAGAAGAAAGAGTAGTTTCGCGTTTCGAGGAAAGTTATAATACACAACTTGAAAGTTAATCGTCAATAAAAAAAAAGGTTTTGAAAATTTTGAATCAGAAGCATCCATTAAATGAAAATCAAAATAACCGATAAGCTGCTTCATAAGTAAAACTATTATATAAATTTATAAAAATGCAATCTATAAAGTTTTTAAAGTAAATAACTCGTAAACAACTAAATGATGTAACACAATCAAAACAAAAAAGTGCGCATTTTCAACAAGGAGCAAAAAGCCAACCATCCTTTTTTTCTGGTTCGTAACTTCAAACTACAAAGATGTTTGTGACTCGAAGTTGTTTGCAGGGAGAAATTGAAAGTAATCTTTGAAAGTAGTATCAACATTTCAATCGACCAAGTTCATCTAAAACAAAACAATGAAAAGTAACGAAATATGTTAAAAGAGTTTCTAAGTTTGTCCCGTAATAACACCAAATAAAATTTAATTAATTTATTTAAAACACTTTAACATAAAATTACATTAATCATACAATACAATCAAATCAACACAAGCATAAACATTTTCAATAATTTATTTATCTTTGCTTTTTTCCTTTGATTTTTCTTTTGATTTATCCTTTGACTTGTCCTTTGATTTATCCTTGGATTTATCTTTTGAAAAATGAGATGGAGCAGTATAAAAATCAGTTGATTTCTTTTGAAGATGAGATGGAGCTGTATAAAAATCTGTTGATTTCTTGTTATCGGTGGTATCAGTGATATCTTTCTTTCCATCTTTTTTAGAAGTTCTTTCAGTTGATTTTCCACCTGTTTCTGTTTCGGCTTCCTTTTTGCTTTTCTTGCTTTTGCCATGTTTCTTACCACCATGTTTGCGATGTTTTCGTAATGCTTTCTTTGCACGATGAATACGACGATGTTTACGTTGAGTAAAGATACAAAAAGCAAAGATTGCAAGAGTTGCCAAAATCATAAGAAATTCAAAACCAAGAAGACAATAGAGAATAATATTAACCATATTTATGCTATAAAAATAATATTTTATAAATGCATTATAGAAAGCTAAAAATGATTACCTATCTTTTCCATCTTCACATTTTTCAAGAATAGCTACTTCTCGTGTATAATTGCATGATAATGATGTATCCATTCCTTGTTGCAGTTCAGGATTTTGTTTTGTTCGGAATTTCCACAAACCTTTATTTTCACCAGCACTGCTAAAAAGAAGAGCACATACTGTAGCTGCCTTTTCACTCATTAAAAAAGTGTATACCGTGAAATTTGTCCATCACGTGGATATTCTAGTCCAAACATAACAAGAGATTTAACAAATATAAAATCAGGTTTTTGCGTTGGTTTTGATAGTTTCATATATTCTGCAGGATCTTCAATATTACTATCATCAACTCTTCCAACAAAAAATGTTTTATCATTAAGTTTGAGAACATATGCTTGAGAAGACATAAAGACTAAATTTGGATTTGGTTTTGGAGCACCCTCACCAGTCAGAGTTTGAGGAATACGAATTGGAGTTTCAACTTCAAGTTTAACAGGAGTATCAATATTATGTAATTCTGTTGAATATGAATACAGCTTTTTGGTCTAAAAAATTCAACACATTAAAACCCAGAATTCTGCAATTTGCAGGTTCTGCAGGTAATCTTTTAAGGGCAGAAATTAGTTTAAACTGCGCAAATTCTGCAAAAAGTGCAGGAATTTTGAAGAGCTAATAAAAAAACTTACATTAACGTCAACACAATATCGAAGAACATAAGAATCACGAACAATTGAACCATCACCAGGAGCAGGAGCAAATGTAATCCTGGTTGCAGCTTCAGCCTCTGATGCACCGCATCCTTTTAATTGTTTTGCAGGAAGTCGATCAAAATGTACTAGCCATGTTTGTGGAGTAAATACGGTAGATCGTTCAAAAACAATTTGTGATCGAAGGAATGATAAATGATTTTCACATTTGACAAGCATAAAAATTACATTCATATCAATACCAACTTTAAAAGTGCCTGGTTCAAATCCACATTTTGATGGTAAAGCATAGGTATAATTAATGAATTCAAATTGATCTTTTATTGATAAGATAGCACTATGAAGACTTTCATTCAAATGTAAACCATATACTTTCATTCCTTTGTAGAGAGTTGTTTCGGCTTGATCAACAGGAGATGGAACAAAAATCATTAAATTTGAAGTATCAGCACCAAAGAAATGAAGAATTTCAGCATTTTTACAATCAACAACAGCATCGCTAAAATATAGAATGTAAGAAGTTGGAGCAATAGTTGGATGAATAGGTCTAGCTCATGTGGCCGAGTGGTTAGCACGTTGGATGCTCGACCTGGTAATGCCAGGTTTGAATCCTGGCGAAGTCATCACTAAAAAAACGTTAGAGCATGCACAGTTTTTTTAATATATGATTAAAAGAAAAGCATTCCAGAAGATAGGGGTTAACTTGGTGCTCGGATTCGCATGGAATAATGGCTATACAGTAGTGTTAAATAAGAGGCAGGACGTGCCTTCTTCAAAGACTCCGACTGATGCGCCATCAGCCCCACAAGTAGCTAGCATGTTGGGAAGAATTAGTGTTCTTGAAGATCGCTTTGAATTTTTAAAGCATGTTTGTGATAACATGTCGTTGTAGCTTTCGGAAATTACTCCATGAACATATAAGAAGCAATTTATACTTATATGCTTTCCACAAATGAACTCGAGTTCTCGATGATGGATACCAATTTAGTGAGGTAGTGCGAAGTATGTATGCACGTATTTCTTTGTATTTGTTGCTGGCACTGTATTAAAGCCATCGAATAAGTCTAAAGCGAATCCATCAAAGCTCTTTAATCCCATTGTTTATATTTTTATCTACGTGCATTCAAGTTCAATTTAATTAAGCCAACTGTCATTTAACATCTACAATGCTCGCCATATATATATTCAAAGCAATTAACTTACTCAATTGTAATACCATTTATCATTCCTGTAAATTCTTCTGCTTTATTTGAAAAAGCAAGTTGACAATCAGCAGTTAAACCAAAATGCAGAGGCAACACATCATCACCATTCACAGATGATATAACTTTTAATACCATTAAAACAAATAGAATCCATATCCGCATTATTCCCAAAAAAATCAAAGATGATGAAGAAGAGCTTTGATGACGACGATAACAACCGCTTGCTTGCTTGAATTGAATGAATGAATAAACTGCAAATGAGCGATGCAATAAGCAATGTTGTTGTTCATGGTGATAGTGAATGAATGTAGATCGTTGTATGTAAATTTTTTAAAAAAATTTTCCATAATTTTTTCTTTGATTTTTTTTGGAGTTTCTGCTGGCCAGCGGCCAGCGCTGGTTCGAAGAAAAAAAATTGGTAATTTACCAATGGTAAATTCTTTTTTCTTCCTTTTTTTCGTTCTAGAAGCTTTTGGAACATCAAGAAGACGCAAAAAAAGTTCTTCGATGCTTCTTTTTTTCTCTGACGGTTTTTCCAGTTTGTTACACAAAAAATTTAAAAAAGTAGAAAAATAAAAAAAATTTTTCCTTGAATTTTGACAAAACTATTTTTTGAACGAGAGATTTCAAATGTGCAAATGGTCAAACAATCAGTTTTTAAACGAACTGTATCTACATTACCTAATTGAAATGCAGCTGTTTCGGTTGAATCAATTTTAGATAATTTTTGACATTAGCTTTGTGCCGTCATTCAACAAGAGATACTGTATTGGGTTTTATTGTTTTTAAATTTTTATCAATCATCAAAAAGTATTTATATTTATTATTTTTCGATTAAACCCATGTATTTAATACCCCGCATTTTAATATCAACAATAAATTATAGTAGATTTATACAGTGGAACGAATTTCTGGATTACTGATAAGGGCAGTTTGACCTCTTCTTCTTTGCCATCCACAAAAATCTCGATGATAAATTCCATGAATGCCTGTCAGTATGCAGCAAATGATTACTGTAAAAAGTATTGTTTAGTAATTATTTTTAAAAAGTTTTTTGTGGTTAGTTTTTTAGCAGAGAATTAAAAATTTAAATGTCATCGAGGGTTACTGTAGCACATTGCTCTACTACAACAAAATATTTTTTAATAATTATTTTTTAGCAAAATAAATGACATAGTGTAGCTCAATGTTGCTCTACTACATTAACTACAGTAACCCGCTATATTATATTTTCTTTGACACAAAAGCTTACAATTAACAAATAAAACCATTGCTAAAATCCAATCAATCCATTGAAAATTTTTTGGCCAATTTTCATCAGTTGTTCGTGGATTTTCTGCCCAATATTCCCATCTAGTTGCCATTAAAATTGTATCAATTACCGCAAATAAATTATAAAAAATCATTACAATTGTAAACATAAAATGTAAGAAGGCATTCCACGCTAGATGCCCTTGTTTAAATGCTAAAAGTCCAATGAATGCTGTCATTGAATTTGCTATGGGCACAAATACATCTGTTCCATCTCCGCAATTCACTTCTGTATATAAATATGAATTTTGTACTCCGATACAAAAACATGTAATTCCCAGGACTATTCCAATCATGGAAAAACAAAAATGTGAATAAATACAATATTTAAAAATTTTCCATGGTTTTGTTGGGACATCTGTAAGAGTTCGACGGCGAACTGTCTGAAAGTAAGGGTTGTTTAAAATTTGGACAGATTGGCAAGTTTGAACTATTTTTAGGGGAAGTCTTTTTTTTAACAAACAGCTTCACTGCTATCTTTCACTGATGGTCAAAGTTTATGAGAACTAATTTTCTCCATTAAAATGCTTTAAAAAAGTTCTTCTGTTTTATGTTTATTGATTGATTCACTGATAACTCAAACGTCCATCATCCAAAGAATTATCAATAAAAGAATCCATTGATTCAACAAAAAAGAAACTTAAATCAATAAAATACATAAAACTTTTTTCCTCTCTCTTTTTACACGAATGACTCATCTTCAAACTTAAACTAGTAATCCCTTCAACTGAACCCTTGCTTTTTAAATAGTTTTTACATCTGCAAACATTACACAAACATTAAACTTACTTGATCAGCCCATAATGCAAATCGAGTAAATTTTTCATCTAATTTTCGACATATTTCACAACATATCATATTTAAATATTAACAAAATTAAATGTCTCTTTTTAATTTCAAATACTGCTATACCAAAAGATGAAAAGAAAAATAATACGAAAGCATTAAGTTTTTTTTCCTTTCTTAAAACACACAAATAATAAATAATAGGTAGTGGTGGTAAATAATAAGTAGGTAAAAAAAAGGTGGCAACCAAGAAAAGGAAGCTAGGTGACAATTTTATAAAAGCTGTTTTTGAAAAAATAAAATTAAATTGCAGCAAAAAAATAATAGCAGAGAGTTGAAATGGAGAAACAACTACAAAAAAAAGGGAAAATACTGGTCGTTGATGGGTGTTGTTGTGTTTGGTGATATTAGTTTTTTTTGTCTTCTTCTTCCTTTCCTTTTTTTTCTCTTTTCCGTCGACGATAACATAAACCATCGGCTGCTACTACTTTTGGAAGAGGGCTTGATTTTTTTATTTTTTCGACAAAGCTTTTTTTCTTTCTTTGATTATTTCTATGTGTTTGATGCTAGCAGCAGCAACAAGCAAGAAAAGCAATGTCTTCGTTTTTATTTTTCGAAAAAAAAGCATTTTTCCTTCGATTTTTAAGCTTATACAATATCATAAAAATTTTTTTCTTACATTCTTTCCACCTTTCTTGAAACGGGACTCTCTCGCCCTCCTCACTTTTTTTAAAGGTCTCTCTTTTGTTCAATTTTTTTTGTGCTTGTTTGAATGAATGAATGAAGAAAAAACTAAAATAGACTTTTTGCAATGAAAGAATTTTTGTAAAAAAAAGAAAAGTTTGTCACTTGTTTTTTTGTGGTCAACTAACTGCTTTTAAATGTTGTTTTATTTCTGCAATTTTATATCTCTTTTGAAGAACATAATTAATCTTGTTGGCATCTTTTCAACAATTGTTTACTAGGCGTAACCCGCCCCTCCGGGGCGGTTACCGAGATACCTCCATGTCGCATTAATTTATTCTCATGTCTCGCACATTTTCTGATATTATATTTTACATTAAGCTTAAAAAAGGTAATAAACATTCGAGGATCTTACCTTTACATCTATAGCGCAATCGGATCCTAATCTTCAGTCCACATAACACATATCAGATCTTATAAAACCCGCAAAAAATGACAGGATTTTTAACATCCAGCTTGTTAACAACCCCTTCTCATTTTAATCCTGTACTTTTTTTGGTCAGCTGTTAACCCCACCGCTATCATACTTTTCATTCTGCCCTCATCTTATTACTTTTTTACCTTTACCTTCATGCATTACATTAAATGATTAATGCCAGGTTCTAATGATTCATTTTACCCCTCAAAAAAGTCAGGATCTCTCTATTTCAGCTCTAAAACACATCGCATCTCATAATAAACAACAGCAGCAGTTAAGATCCTAAGATCCAACTGGCACGTGAGATCCTAATCACACTTCTATTATTCCATTGATCCCTGCCCTTACATCCTTTTACAGGATCCTATAAGGTGCCAGGATCTTTTAACTATCGCCACCGAAAATGCAAAGGCACGGCAATCATTCCTTTTGCAAAAATGATGATTAGCTTGCCATCTTTTGCATTCTCTTTTCAACATACATTTTCATTTCTCTTGACATTTCTTTATTTTCCACAAATTTGCATTAATTTTTTCATTCTCTTTTGGATCTCGACTTTGAGCAGCCATAACTTTTCCAAATGGGCACCTCCGGACTTAGCCAATATCATATTCGATATTGCCACAAACATATCTATCTAATGATACTAAACACAGCTACTAAAAACTTTTATGCAACAACTGACTAACACTCTCTATTTATAGGAAGGATTTTTATAGGTTGCTTTTAAAGAAGTTCAAGAAGCTAAAATCGTAATATGATCAAAAGAGAAGGGCCAACATGAGACCGTGTAATCCGATTGTCTCCATCTTACTTTTTGTAGTTTGAAAGTTCAAGCTTCTACTTGTAAAACTTTAAAATTATTATTTACTACCGTAGTTGTGATAAAAGTTGACTTTTATTGTAATTTTGGGTAAAATTATTTTTTTGTTACACCCTTTTCTGTAAATATTCCTTGCAGTTTTTATAGCAAGTTACAGTAATCCGACATTTGGAAAATTACTGATATTACTTTTTAAAAAAATTTTTTAGAAAAAGTAGAAAGTAAAAAAGTAATTTATAACAGCCATAAAAGTAGTTATTGCGCAGGAAAAATATTTTTAAAGTTTTGAAGCTAAAAAAATATGGCTATAAAATATCATGTGAAATGCATATTTTATTGCCATCTGTTTTCTCAGAATTGTCATTTTATTGCAGTTTTAAAAGTTTTGTGATTAAAGATTTTTTTTTATAAAACGGTATAGATAATTACTGTATTTTTATGATAAAAGCTTCAAAAGCACTGTATTTACAAATAAAATTAAATAAATGCAAAAATGTTTAACAGTTTCTAGTACAAATATAAACAAAAAAGGCACTATTGTAACATAAAATTTGAACTGTCGGTTTTAAAGAAAATCTATTTTTCAACGCCAGCTCAAGCTGCCGGTATAAAAATTGGTGTCATGCAAGGCAGAAAAAAATTTTGGTGTGGGCATCACAATTTCGGAGAGGGCATGCCTGAGATATTTTGCAGCGTTTTACAAAGCTACGGCAAAAGATCAAAGGGTTTTTTCAATTTCGGAGGGAGGACGTGACGTCCTGGGTGTCATGGTTGGATGAATGCTTGTTGCATTTGTGATTGTTGTGGTTGCAAAGGATTCCATTCTGCATGTACGATGCTTCAAAACATAAATGGCAGCAGTTCGAATTTCTTGATGAAGAGAAATATATACAAAGCTATTAGAAACTCCAGCCAAAAGTAGCCCAAATACATAGAAAGGTCCATATTTTTTGAAAATATCCAAACTGTATAGCTCTATTATTCCAACAAATGTACTTGGAATCAACAAAAATGCCATTGAAATGAGTAGTACTCCAAAGGAGAGTTTGTTTGCCTGAAATTGGGAGAGGGTTACACAATGTGATGGTTAATGTGAAAAAAAGTTTAACAGTAAGTTTTTTAATCCCAGTTCTTTAGTTTTAAACATTTCTGTATAAAAAATACTCGTTGCTAACCAAACAACTTTTTTTGTTTATTGTTGAGTGCTATCAAAAATTAAAAGATTTGCATAAAAATTTTTCCAAAAATATGATTCTAGCTACAGTATCCTTCTCAAACATTTTCTAATAAAAAGTGTAGCATTTTATTATCCAAAATTACACTTTCTTCTCATTCTCAGAAGTTCTTTTAAGATATACCATAAAAATGTTATTAGCTTCTAAGATGCCTGTTAATCTTACAAAACAACTATAATTGCAGCTTTAAAGTCTATGTTCAATCCAATAAAAAGTAATGCAATTTGTTTTTTGCAAATGCTATGCTTCTTTTCTCAAAAAATAAAGCTATAATTTCATGCCACTTTTTTTTGGCATTTTTCACGTATAGCTTTTTTAATAATTCCAAGTAAAAGCTAACGGGCCTTGAGGGGACAAAAATTTTGATAGAAAAGAAGTATTAGAGAAAATCAAAACCAACAAGACGTGTTTGGTAATCATATCGCACCTGTGCAAGTTGTTTTTGTTCTCGTTGTCCAAACATTGCTGCAGGAGATCGTCGTCTCATGAGATTGAGTTCAACGGCAACCCAAATTGTTAAAACAAGAGCAATAATATTGAGAACCTGAAAAAATGTATTTTGATTTTTTTGAATCGAAAGGTAGCAAAATTACCATGTTGCTGATACCCCAATATGCTCGAAATAATTTATCTTGAAAGCAACCAATTGCAGCACAATTGTATCGATGAACGTTGAATTCTGTTGTAAAAAACTCAAGGATAACATCGAGGAAGCCAAGGAGAAGACCAACAATCAAGATACCCCATACATATCGCATATGATTTTTGCCTCGATAGAATACTGGAAATCTCATGGCCTAAAATTTTGATCCAGTTAAAATTGAAAACATGCATTTTTTAAAATTGATTAAACTAAAATAAAGCTATTTTCTCAAAAGTTATTGGTCTACATGATTTTTTAAAACCAAGTTTTTATCTCAAGACCTCTAAAAACACTTACTTGAAGTCGATCAATAGCAATCGCGATTGTAATAATCAAATTAATTTTGAATTGAACTAATAGCGGAATTGAACTAACAATAATAAACATTGGACTATAATCAAAATAATCTGGATTCCATCCAACGAGATAATTGATGATATACGGTAATGCTAAAATATGACAACATATCAACCGTGTAACGAAATAAAAAATTTACAAACCTGTAACAGCAAAAACAAAATCAGTAATACATAAAAGAAGGATTAACCGTAGGCCCATATTACGTCTTAATCTTTTGTTACTGAAATTATCGTAATTGGGAAAGAGTCGTCTTGTGAGACAAAAACTTACATAAAAAACAATGAAATAATAAAGCCATTTCCAATGATACTAAGACCTTGAAGGCTGATAAGAGTAAGATCAACACCAAGATAATATTCAGCTGACATTCCCATAGGACTAAAATTTAATGTTTAATTTAGAGACAAACAAATTTCAAAAAGGTGCATTAGTTTTTTTAAATATTATTTTATTTATGCTCCACAAATCTTCAAACAATGCTATCATTTTTTTAGTTATTCTTCTTCCGTGTGTAAGTTATAGTCTTGTACTTCATTAATCTTTTGCACTCTTTTTTTTATTGAAATTAATTAATCATGAGAAAATTACTTAGATATTATTCATTCTTAAAAGGAAAAGAGGCCATGTGAGAGAGAAGCTTCGAAATTTTGTAATATAAATTTTTTATAAGGGAATATTTTAAGCATTCAACGTCTGCGATAGGGCAGGATTTCCAAAGAAGCGATATGGAAATTCTTCAATCGGCAAACGTTGGAAAGAATCACAAATTAGACGATTATTAAACCAACCCCTTTACTTACTATATTTCGTTAAACTGTTGACTATGAATCATTTCAAGTGGAAGCATCTAAAGAGATATATTTCTTTTGATAATAATTGTTACTACTACAATACCGTTAAAAATTATTAAACAAATTTTTTAACGCGTCAACTCTGAGCATTGACAATGTTAACATTGTCATTGCAAAACACAAAAGTGGGAAGTAAAATTAAATCAAGTAGAGGGAAGAAAATGTTAAAAAAAGCATAAAAATGATGTTTTACTTTTGTTCAATTTTAGAAAAATTTAATTAAATATTTCTATTCAAGTGGGAGGACAAAGGGGGCTTGATTTTTCCCATTTTTTCAAATTATTGCAAAAAAAATTTTTAAACGAAAAGTAAAATCAACGCTTACAAAAAATGCAAAAAGTTAACACTAACTAAAAAAAGCTTTATAACTACAATCATAAAATATTAATATAAAAAAAAATAAAAGTTTTATTATAATTGTCATGTTTTTTTTCTCATGTCAGTTTATTATCCTTGATTTATGATTGCCAAAAACTGTCAGGTGGATTTTACAGCTAATGGCAGTTATAAAATTTTTATACGAAAAAAAACATACTGCTAAAAACAAATTATATTTAGAAGTTTTTGAAAGTTCTATGAAAGGATATTAAAAAAAGTTGTAATTGTATTATTTGTGTTTAATAGCGGGAACAGTAAAAAAACTATAGAGAATATTGGATTTTAGTTAACGATATTAAAAATTGCGAAAAACATTTAACAAAATTTATGTTATATCCCTGTTTTACTCAAATAAAAAACTTGAGGTATATGAGTCAGAGAAATAAACATATGATAAGACGAAAGAGAGAGCTTAAATAAGAAACTTATAAACATGGGTAAAAACGCTGTTAGATGATTCTTGAACCTTTCAATTTCAGTTGAGAGACAGAAGACTTTTTTGAAACCAAAGACTTAGTCATTTGACAGACGCTTGAAAGCGTTCGAAATTAATTTTTGCTAAAAACAACTTTAACAACCATTGTCAAATTTTGATGTGCACATGTCTTGAACTCTATCATTAACAAAAACATATGTGTGGGACTAAAACATTTTTTTAACTAACAAATTTTTTTGGTTCATGCCAAATTTGACATTAAAAATTTAATTTAATTTCTCTCAAATAAATTTTTTATTTTAATCATTGACATTTTTTTAAGAGTACACTTAATCATAAGAAAGCTTATTGCCAGAAGATGTTATAAATTTATTCTAAAACATCAAAATACATTATCTCCTTGACTTCTAATTTCAAAAAATTTGTTCTTAAATTAGACTTCATTTTAGTAAGCAAAGAACCAGTGCAAAATTAGAAAGCGTTTTTTTACAACTGCAAGTTTCCACGAATAGCCGTGAGAATTTAAAACTTTCAAAACACAAAAAAAAGTAAAATAAAACAAACCTCATTGATGGTAGAATTTTGGTTATATTCATTTTCATCTGTTGATGATAAGATTCTATCAAATCTGAGCTTTTATCCAACGCAAATATTACTTCACAGTTTTTAGGCTAAAAGATTTACAACAATAAATAATAATATTAAAAAAGTAAAATAAAAAGGTAAAGGAAAATGAATTATAAAAAATGTAATAAATTTACATTGGATTAAAACAGGTGTGATTTATTGGTTATGAGAAAGCTATCATATATAAATGAAATAATAAAAATTTTAAGACTTATAAGAAATGAAATTTTTATAGGGTTTTACAGTTACAAATTTTTTATGCTACACTGTTGTAAAAATTACGGTAAACTAATATTTATAAAACTGTTATAAAAAAAGTATGCTTTTCAGAAAAAAATCGACAAAAGCTTCATTTTTAGAGCGCTCATGGAAATCTTTTTATTACTGTAGCTTCAGAGAATAAAAAAACCGCTCCGTTAAATGTCGGATCTTCATGGATGGATGGTCAGAAAAAGGTATACGAGTATTTGTTACTCTTTTTTTTTAAGTTTTTTAAGATACAACACTTGTTTCATAACAACCTTGAGAAAATAAGCAAAAAACAAATAAGAATTTCTAAAAGACAAGTTTTGTGAAAACTAGAAGTTTAAAAAAGTGGCACATTTGATAGGCATGAGACTGCTTTAAATAGGCATACATTGTCGGTATATATAGCATAAAAAGAACGCATAAATTATTATTATATAGTTTAAACACATTAAACCGTGACGAAAGTTGAAAGTAAAACAAAAACTGTGCTTTAATCGATGCTTATAAGAAAAAAGTAAGAGAAGCATCAAAATTGAAACAAAATGAGAGGAGAAAAATGCTTGCATCATTGAGTCACATTTAACTCAAAAAAAATTAGCTTATTAGATTAAAGATGGAATTCAAAGAAAAAATTTGTCAGTTTTTGTTAAATTAAAAATGTTTGAAGCTGTTTTTTTGGAAGGGTTACGTAGGAAGTTGGAAAAATAGTTGGAGAAGGTTAAATTTTAAAATAGCTTTAACAGATGTTTTGTGGGAAGGAAGAAAACACAAAACAAAGGTGTTAAAATATATCTGTAAAAATATTTTATACAATATTTATGGAAAAACGTAAGTTGTAATTATTTAGAGGCTATGAAAAGTGTTAGCTTTCAAAATTTGCTACGGAAAAGGCACAATAAACAAAGATAAATCTGCTCATTAAAATTTTCCGTACATCATAGAATACATGATTTACTGAAGCGTATTAGAGCAAATTATAATTTGAATAATGTTGAAACAATGTGAAACAAGAAAATGGTAGGAAAAAAAGTCACTCAAAGGCAATAAAATATTAAAGCAAATTCTCGGTTTGTTTTCTTTCAAACTACATTAGCCATTTAGTCTGGTTGAACTTGCAACACCGAATAAAGCCTGCAAACTTTAAACTTTTTATAGTTTCTAAGCATAAATAAGTTTTGTAGCACATGTTTTTGACGAAGAAAAACACCTGCTTGATATTTTCAGGCGCTTTCAAAAATGCAGTTTGCTGACGCTTTTAATGACATATTACAAAAACGAAGTAAGCAAAGATTTATTTTTCCACATTTAAAATCATCAAATTTAAGTTACTGTAAAAAACTTCATATATTCAATGCATTAAGCTTCTTTTATAATCTCTGTTAGCAGCTTGAAAAAAGGTTTCGACGTCTCTGCTTTATGCCTAATAATAAATCATTTATTATTATTTCACGAGAACACGGAAGAAGAAAGTCTTATTTTCTTCCTTCCTTCATTTTTTTCTTTCTTTTCCATAAAAAGAAGTTAATTATGATAGAAAGAGACAAGGGGGAAAAAGTAGGCGAGACTAATACGATTAATTTGATTGAACTTTTTTTTGAATACATTATATTTTTGGACTTCAATGGTGGCATAATTTTAGAATAATTTCCTTTGGATTTTTTCAAGGAATGCGTTATAGTTCTTGGAAGCTTATTAGTTAACTTCCTTTCTTTCTGTATTTATCATAACAAAGAGCTATTGTTCGTAAGGATTTTGTGTTAATGAGTTTACTAACAAGATTACTGTAATATATATAAATTATAACAAGTCGTTAAAAAGAATGTAACACAAGAAAATAATATTTGTCTGTATTATTCAAGCGTTTTTTTAATTAACTTCTCACTTTAAAAACAGAAGCAAAGCACATACCAAAATCTTGAAATATGTTTTAGTCTCTTTTCAAATGTAAGAGTGTGAAAAGGTTTATTTATAATGTAGCATTTTTAAACAAAGTAATATAAAAAAGCTGTTATGTAAAAGCTATAATTCCATTATTACTTATTTGATTTTGTCTTATATTTTTTGATTTTCCGCCAATTATTGCTTTTGCAGCATCTCGGATCCCAGAATGAAGTGTAATGTACAGAAATCCATTTGAAATTCCAGCAAAAAGTAGCCCAATCATATAAAATGGACCAACTTTTTGAAAGATATCCATTTCTAAAAGTTCTATGATCCCAACAAATGTACTTGGAATTAACAAAAATATAATTGAAATAAGCAAAATTCCAAAAGATAACTTATTTGACTAAAATAAGATTATCATTAAAGCAAAAGAACAAAAGAAGCTTACAGCACTGGTTTCAGAAAACTTCGCTTCTGCGTCAGCTGTTAGTCTTTTGTGTTTTGAAGTTTGTATAGTTTTTTTGTGGAAGTGATGAAGCTCTACTGACATCCAAATTGTTAGGGTTAAAGCAATAACATTTAGAACCTGAAAAATAGAATAGAATTTTCTTGTAAAAGTAATTCTTCATTTTTGTTTTTTTTGTCATAGGCATGGGAATCGATGCAGAAAAAGAATGTTTAAATTTTAACTTTAAAAAGTTTTATTTAACTCTTTTTTTTAGTATTTATGAATAAGTTTTTTTAATTTTTTATAAAAATATAACTAGGATGATGTTCAGTATAAAAAAAACAAGCGGGATTAAGCCTTTCCCAAAGGAATTTGTTTTTTAAATGGACAAGGAAAAAACCGTGCCACAAAAACATTTTAATGAACTAACCATATTACTCATTCCCCAATAAGCTCTGAATATTTTACTTTGAAAACATCCCAATGCAGTGCAGTTGTAATAATGCTTCTCGAAATCCATTGTAAAAATTTCATAAATAATATCAGCAATTCCACATCCTCATCCAATTAACAATGTTATAATGGAAAAGAGCTTGTGGTTTTTGTTACGATAACTTAATGGAAGTTTAATTGCCTGAAAGAAAAGAAGATGTAGCAGTAACCTTACAAACACATTACAGTTATGAAAGCACTGTAAGAGTTTTAAAACATTTTATTCACAAAACGTATAATTAATTTTGTCAATTCATCTTTGGTAACCACTGTGTTTTGCTCTTTATGTCATTTAAAAAGCTTACTTGTAATCTATCAATGGCAATCATAATTGTAATAAACAAATTAACTTTAAATTGAAAAATAATTGGTGTGGCACTAAATGTCATGATATAACTGTTGTAGTCAAAATATTCAGGGCTCCATTCAACAATGAGATAAGTTACATAAGGAATTGCTAAAATTACATTAATAAATTTATTAAAAAATATCTTTAAAAACTTACAAGCAAATGCAAATAACAAATCTGTGATACAAAGTAATAGCACAAGGAACAAAGATTTATTTTTTTGTAATTGTTCGGAGCTGAAAAATGCAAATTCGGTGATAAAAATAAGTATGGAAGGCTATGCTTACCGCAGGAAAAGTACTATAATAAAACCATTACAAAGTAAACTTATAATTTGTAAGATCAAAATTACAATATCCACTCCAAGGTAATATTCAGCAGAAAAGGCTAATGCTCTAAAAAACAAAAAAACATAACTAGGTAACTGGGCTATTTTTTTTATTGTTTTAGGTTGTCGTTTTCCATCAAAAAAATCTTTAACAGTGTAAAATTTTAAATAAATTAATTTTCTTACCTTCTCATTGTATTTTAAGTTATTGACAATGACAAAATAATAATTCCGCAATTTTTTTAAGCTTTCAAAAATAATGACAACATTTTTTTTCAACTATATGTTTTTTTATTCATAAAAATTTTATGATAAAATTCATCTTTAATCATTCACTCCCTTTTCATTGATGTCCCTAATGATTTCATTTGAATCCTTTTCATTTTTGATAATTTAAACCTTCCCCAATTATTACTCAAAGAAATAACTCACTTTTAATTCATTGAAACTTTTATCTATTTCGCGAAATAAACAGAAAATTTCCTTTTATTTATTTTCATGCTATTACAATATCAAACATAATCAAAGCACAAAACATCATTCAGTTTTTTTGAATAAACTGTTTATTAAAACTATTGTATTTTAATATTCATTTTCTTTAAAACATGAAGTAAATAAACATTTATAAACAACTATAGGTAAAAATTTACTTTCCTTTTAAAATTTTTTTATTTAGTCAAAAATGTTCAAACCTCGAATGTCAAATAAATGAACAAAAGTACTCTAAATTTGACCATCAGTAATGTTGCTGTGAATGCTATTCATGATGGAATCGGAGCTGGTGAATATAAATAAATGAAAAAGATTATTCGCAACGGTTTTCCGCTATTTAGTTGAAAATCTTTGATATGCCAGAAAATTTAAGGACTTACGAAAAACATCAAACATTAGAAATCCAAATGCCCTTAGGGGGTTACAAAAATGTGATTCAATGTGGAAGTTTATGGATGTTAAAACTGAAAAAAAGTTCTTTACAGTGCATTGACAGAATCAATAGATATACAACATTGTTTCCTCAAAAAAGAATGTTTTTCGGTTTATCTCATTTGCATTCTTGTAACATCGGCAATTATGTGCTTTCTTATAAGTTTTTATTGATCATAATAACACGAGAGAAAAAAGATTTTTTTGTGGCATGGCAAGCGACTTTAAAAAATGCATTGACAGACATGAATTAATTTTTTTTAGCAATTATCTCAACCATTTGCAGTGAATGTTTTTTTTAAAAATATTTATAAGACTAACTTTATTCTTTAATAATTACAATGTTTACATCAATTATTTTATTTGTTATTAGAATATTACTATCAATTCTTACATCCTTGCAATTGCATAAAAGACAGCGATTATCGTTCCCATCAACAATGGAATATTATATCATTGAAAAGATGCATCTCGATCAACAAATCAAGATTTCACAAACCTCAAAAACAATGTTAAATTTAGTTCGACGAATAAGAAATAATGATTTTGATAATTTGACAATTGTTGCAGAAGAAGATTTTGAATTGCGGCAAAGAGGTTATGCAATTGAAGCATTTATTGGAGTAAAAACTTTGCTAAAGATTGACAGAGTTATTTCGATTAAACGTGATTTGGAATTTTATGAAATCAATGTGGAATATTATGATGTGATAAAAGAAAAAATTGATTTTTTAAGACTAAAATGTTGTTGTGAAGGAGATCATTATGTAAGTAAATGGACGTCCATGCAAAGACAAGGGAAAAAAGTATTCGCTGATGGAAAAATAATCGGCATTTTTCTCTGCTTCACTGTTGCCATAATCGCAGATGCTGCGCAGATTACTTTTAGGTTTTTGATATTTCATTAAAGTTTTAAAAATTTTTTAGGATAAATGTGGATTTCTAAGATTTAATTCATGTCAAATCACAAAAGATATCTTTGAATATTTTGCAGGTTCAAGATTATGCTTATTGAGTATTATGAATTGTGAAATAATTGGATTCAATATACTTCACACTGCACTGGTTTCTATGCCCAAATTGCACTCTATCATGTAAGATGTTTTTGTAATAGTATAAACAAATGGAGTTTCAATGAATAAACTATGAGATCAAAGCTCTAAGCTTTTAAAAAACATTATAACAAAAAGAAAATTAACGCTGCTTTTTCAGTGCTCCATGGCAAAACAACTCAATGGAAGAATTAGCAAATTTAAGAAGAATTAATAAAATTAAATATTGCAACATTAAAGAAATATCAGAAATTTGTGACCCAGCTTTAATTGTTAAATTTATAGAAAATAATATGAATTATGATGGACATTTATCTATGACTTTCTCTGTTCCTGTTACACTTCTATATAGACAAACTGTCCGGGATCTTATTGAAGAAAAAATTTCATCAGATTTTATTATTATTAGGAATCACAATAACATCTAAATCTTAATTTATGTGTGTTGTTATTGTTTTCTCACTATAGAAAATATGTATTTTTGAAGTGATTGTTGTTGTTGACAAACAAAATAATTCGACGATAGAGGAAAATTAATACCTTGACAGATTTCTTTATCGACGACTTTTTGTTTTTTACTTCCATTATGTGGGTGTGCCATGATCATGATTACTTATAAATAGTTTTTGACAAAACAAAATGCTATTTTTGATATACATTGTCTAACAAACATGCTTCACTTTTGTCATGAGTCATTTCCTTGCTTTTCTTGCTGCAAAAAACACTTTTTTAAAGTTTTTATGTTTTTTTAAATTCGCGAAAAAGACTATGTTTGGTTTAGAACATTGCTTCTTTTAAAGGAACAACATTTTTGACCTTTTAGCCCATTCTGTTTAATGCTAAGATTTTTGACGTCTGCTCTGGACAATCCCTAATTCGTATTCGCTTTTTTTCTAAAAGCTTTTTGTTTTCAGATTTTATCATGGCTGATAAGAAAAAAGAATACAAGCCATCAAGCCCAGAGGCTGTTGGCAAAGATATGGCTGGTGCATTAAAAGGTGAATTGAACGATAAAGGTGGTATTTCTTCAAATTTTAAAGGTCGTCCAGGACGTGCTATCCCGGGATATAATACTCATACTCCACATGCTAAGCCAACCGATGAATGGACCAAAAATAGTTTAAAAGAATCTCGAGAAAAAGCAAAAGAAAAACGTGATGAAGCAAAAACAAAAAATTGATGGATCACAAAAGAAAGAATCACAGTCGTTGTGTTACAGTTTTGCTTTTTTTTAAATTTTTATTTAAATGATTGTTAAAACGATCGTCTATCTTTTATAAAATTTATTTATTGCATTAATTGATATACGATTTCGACAAAAAGATAACAAGTTTTTCCAAAAAAGTTTTATGATTTCGTCAAAGCTCGACAATTTCTTGAATGTTTCTTGGAACCCATTTGAAGGTAATCTTCACCATTTCCATCTTTTTGTAGCTTAGCATTGACATACTTGTCATTACATTCCTTACAAAAAAATATATCATTTTTTGAAGAATAAAAATAAATAAAATATTTGTCTTTGTTTGTTGTACTGTTGACAATTAATTGTTTCTCTTCGACACCATTTCTTGTAATACTTTCGAATTTGAAATTGATGGAAGTAAGAATTTTTGTTGAAAATTCAGCAGAATTGTATTTGACTGGATTGCAAACATGCTGGTTCTTATTTAATGCCACATATTCTTCACCATCTTTATCTTTTCTAAGTCTTGCAGTAACAAAGACATCCATATTTTTGCAGCTGATACAGAGATAAGCTTTATCAGTACCGTAATAACGATATTTGTAGCAAATAGTTTTATCATTTTGCTCAAAAATAATAACAAATTTTCGTTTAAAACCATCAATAGTACATTCTTCCAATTTGTAATTTGGTTTGCGAACAGTTGTTATCGTTGTTTGTTTTTGTGGGTCACAAACATGTTGAGTATTGTTGAGTTCAAGGTAGTTTTGACCGTCAGGATTTTGAAGTAGTTTCATTGTAACATATTTATGTTTTGCAGAACATCCAGCACAATAATAATTATTTTTTCTTATTTTTCTAACTTCTTTATAATAAAAATAACAAAGACTTTTATCTTCTTCATCATAAATTATTATTCTTTTTCGATGAATTCCACCAAGTGTATATTCTTCAACTTTGAAATTCGGTTCATAAATGAATTTGATGCTAATTTCAGGAACAAAACTAATTGGAGTACATTTATGTTGAATTTGACATAGCTCTACAAATGCACCATCTTTCTTGGTTTCTTGTAACCTTGCATATACATGTGCTTTAGCCTTTCTACATGCTTGACAAATATATTTTTTGGAAAATTCATACCATGTATATTCATAACATTTCGTTTTGTCATCATTAATAAATACAACCAAATGTTGAACAAGTTTTCCATTAACTTTTCGTTTTAAAAGTTGGAAATTTGGAGCTTCAACAATGTTATTTTTAACTAATGAAGAATATTCAACTGGAGTACAGATGTGTTGCTTATCTTTGACATATACACATTCATCACCATTCTCATTATTTACAAATGCTCGAATATTGATTCCACGATATCCACATTTTTGACAATAGAAGGTTTTAAATCCATTTCTCGTAAATGCATATGAAAATTTATAGCAATATTCTTTTTCATCATCAACAAAAATTAACAAAAATCTCTTCTTAATGCCACAAATCATTCGTTCAATGAATTCATACATTGGCTTTTGAATCATCAAATCATCTTTGAACTTTGTAAAATCCACTTCTCGTAAATCACAAACATGTTGACCTTTGCTTAGCTTCACAAATTCTTTTCCATCTTTGTCTTGGCAAATTACAGCAGTGACTCGTCTTTGAACACAACAACCACCACATGCATAATTTCGTTCAGAATTATGCCAAACATATTCATAGCAAAGTTTTTTGTTAGTTGGACAAAAAAATACTAGTGTTGATTTTGATTTTCCATTTTGATTATAATTGAAAATTTGATAATTTGTGTTGTCAAAAATTCGTCTTGATGTGTCAAATTTTTCAGGATTATATTTTCGCATTTCACAAACATGTTTTGTTGCAAGAAGTTGAACATAATCTTTTCCTTTTAAATTTTTGCATATTCTTGCAGAAATAGATCTTTTATGTCGAAGGCATCCAAAACAGTTGTATAATTTTGTGCCATTATTCCATGAATATTCATAACATTGACTTTTATCATAGCTTGGAAATATGATCAGCTTTGATGGTTCATCCATAATATTTGAAATAATTTTAAATTTTGAAGCTTCAGTAATCTTGTTACGTGTAATTGAAGAACGGTGTAGACGACGTTTTCTTGGACTGAAAAATGTTTCTTTTAAAAGAGCAATTAATGAAAACTTGTAATCTACTCTTTATCTGGTTCATTTTCAACAGATAAAGAGATGTGATTACTATAATTTAATTATTTTGCTTTTATATAGTTTATTTAAATATAAAACAAATACAAACTTTTTAGTTGTTGCTTTTGATCCTTCACAGCTTTCAACATTTACTAACTTCAGAAAGGCCGAAAATTTTGCTTTATTTTCATCATTGGTAAAAGCCGTGGATTCCTAAAAACAATGATTTGACGATTAAAAAAGCAAACAAAAAACATACGTTTATTTCTATTTGAATTTTATTGAAAATAATTTGACAGATTTTTGAGCTTGGTAATATTAAAAGATAATTGTTTTGATCATTGATGGTATTATCAAATATGCCAAGGATATTCTAAAAAACAAAAGCTTAATTGCAGCTGAAAGACTTTTTAAACATACAGCTTGAAAGTGAAATGTTCGATCAAAATCTAATACAACAGGTTTAACATCTGAAAGTAACATATTATTTTAAAAAATTTAAAAAACAATGAAATACCTTTATTAGAAGGTGTAACGATTAATTGCTTGGTAATTGTGTTAACACAAATCTTACATTTTTCATAGCAAATAGAATTATGATCTTCGTTAATCACAAAAAGTTGTATTTTGTTAGCATTCTGTAAAATCTTTATATAAAATATAAAATTGAAGTAATAAGAAAAAAACAAACATACCATTCTCAAATATATTTTTTGCAAAAAAAACTTTTAAATGAATAAACTTTATAGGCCACAATGATGCTATGTAAAAAATTTTTCGTTATCTATTTGACCCTAAAAAATATTGGATAAATTCTTTTCAAATAAAAAAACTTTAATTTTGGGTTTATTCCCTTGCGAACTATCTTTTTTTGTCTTTTGATAAGAATATATAAAAGTGCCGAAAAGAAGTATAAGATAAAATTTATCTTTTTCGGCAATATTTCAACAGCAAAAAAAGAACTTTTTTAAAATCTAATGTTTAAAAATGTAATTGATTCTTTTTGCCTTCATGAAATTTCTTGGGTTAGCCATCTTTTTTTAAAATATTAAAATAACAAACAGAAAACTAAAAGCATCAGAGAAGACAATAAAAAGTAAAACTATGCGGTTTAATTAAAGAACGACATATTACAGTTTTTTTCCTTTACATTTTTAAAGGTGTAAAAAATTAGCTGAAAATGACTAAAAAAACATAAACTTCAAATACGATAGATCGAAGCCTTTAAAATTTCATTATCTTCAAAACAATGCCGAAATCACAAATTTAACATTATCAATAATTAAATATACAAGTATTCTTTGTGTTTTCTCTTTGTTCTTTGTTTATTCTTCAAAAACCCTTCTTTCCCTCAAAGGGTCAACAAACCTTTTTTCACTTTTTCTTTCTTTTTCGAAGTGTGCAAACAATGACCAGAGCATCCACACTCAAGAATTTCTTTCTTTTTTTCAATGTTTACTTTTTTGTTTATTTTGTGGCAGTTACAAACTCAATTAAAACTAGATCCATTTCTTTTTTTTGCTCAAGGGCAAAAGATTATTCATCCATATCTATCATGTTTGACTTATGCGGATCTTCTTCTTCGTTTTCAGTGCCACGTCTGGAACGTCTTTTTAAAATCATACATTTTTTTTATGAAGAAAGAAGAAGAAGCGGATATTCATTCATCATCGTTGTCTCTTTTTTTTCTGCATGTCTGTTGAAAAAAACTATTTTTTATGTTATTTTTGAAAAGTTATTAGAAAAGTAACACATGAATGCAGCTGTTAGTCCGCCAACGAAGATTTTGTTGATAGCTTTTATTTTTGTTACATTTGAATTGGATACTGTAATGGGGTGTTTTGGATCAGTGCAAAATCAACTTGCAGCTTTAAGAAGTGAGTTTAATTTTTTAAGATGCATTGAAAAATGAAAGTCTTTTATTATTTTTTAAAATTTTAAAGTTTTGAGAAAAAGTAGTAATCAAAAAAGTAAAACTTTAAAATTTTGAATTACTGTCTTTTTTTTTTAAAAAAAACTTTTTTTAAAATAATTTTTTAGAGCAGTTGGGTGGTGATATTGAAATTGATTTTTCAACTTTGAATCCACTTATTAAATATCGTAAGCTTTATCCTTCATTAATATGGATATATCAAATCCCATTAATCTTTAGCTAGTATCTTTGGACAATTCAAAATTTCGTATCCATGTGATCTCAATTGTAATAGTTTTGATGGACTTGGAACTCCGATATGTCGATGGAGGAATGAATGGACAACATGTACAGAGATGGGAGATGAGTTAGATTGGATTCGAGCAAGGAATAGTTGGGGTCGAGAAGAGGGATTAACGATATTTGGGACGGAAGAAACTGCAAGTAAGTTTTTGGAGATTTGATATATCTATTTTACACTAGCTTTTAGCACATTGTTATATTCTTGTTGGATCACAAAGTGCTTTGCCACCTGAGAATGCTGCTTTGCTCGTGTCTGATCCGGTGCAGTGTCAAGAAGGTGATGCACAACTTGGATTTCGATTTTGGACTTCACCAAAAACTGAAATAAAAGTTTGTATTCGAAAACCAGGAATGGGAAAATTTTATGATTGGTGTTCATGTCCGATTACTAAGGGAGATCCTGGACCTGTCACTGTAATAATCCCGGGTTCGATAATGTACACCTTTGAAATTGTGATTGAAGCAAGTCACTTCGATTTTAATGCTTTTGGCGTTGAAGGTGGCATTGTTGTGATCGATGACATTACCTATGATGCTCCAGCAGTTTATAATTGTCGTTATAGTAAGTCACTTGTTATCACTATGAACTACAACATATCCTCATTTAGTCCCCCATGTTGATCCTCCGATCCCAATCTCTGAAGATACTTGTAAAACAATTTATTGCACATTTGATGATGGAAAATGTATTGAAAGAATTCGAAGCTCTGGGTGGAGGATATCAGATGAACCAACAGGAAATTTGCATACGGGGATTAGGATGTTACAAGATAAAAGTTTTGCATATTCAAAAGGAGTGGGAACAAAGATTTTAAAGTTTGGAAAATTTGAAATGGCTCGACAGGGATTGCTAGAGTTTTGTTATTATGTGGCAATCAAAAATACAACTCTAAAAATTTATACTACAATCAATGGATATAATCGATCATTGTAAGTTTTGAGGGTTCAAGGCTTTGTGAAATTGTTATTTTAATTATATTGACCACAAATTTTTTTTATCCGCTGCTGTTGTTTTGGGAAATATGAATTTGTAAAACTTTTAATATTAAATATTTTAGAGCTTTTGAATCCGAAGAAATCACATTGAGGCCACATTACTGGATTTGTCGACAACTGGTTCTTCATCAAGGTGGATATGATGAAGTAAGGATTTCACATATCCCATACCCAACTAAAATCCATTTTTAGCTTGAGTTTGTTGCTGAAGATATCCAATCTGGATATGCTTATATCGGGCTTGATAGTATCAGACTTGTTGATCCACAAACTTATCAAGATATGTGTGCTCAACAAATTGCACCGGCATTTACTCCCCCACCACCAGAATCCGACACCTTTGCTCTTACAACTCCATCTTCGCCATTTAATACTTCTGATGCTTCTTCTGAATCTGCTTTTGTCAACGAATTCACAGAAACAAGTGACAACGAAAATTTTAGTGGATTCAATAATAAAGCTGCTGGAAGCCCTGTAATTAAAATTAAAAAATTAAAAATTAATCGAAAAGCTGATCCTCTTCCTGAAGATTTTGAAGAAACAACAACTCCAAAAAATCCATTTGGATTTAAACCAATGGCTGGTGTTTTGTATGGTAGAAAAAAGGGCTCACAACAATTAAAGGAATTGCCGGAAATATTTTAAATTATGAAAAAAAGTTGTTGATAAGAAAACTGTTTTTTTTACTTAAGCAAATAAAAGTTATTCTAAGTTTTAAAAAAGTGTCATGTATTTAGTTGTACTAATTGCAAAAACATTTGTCTTTTTAAAAAATTATATTTATTATTAGGGATTGTTCAGAAATCACGTGACCAAAAAATCGTGATTTTCGAACCCCCTACTCCCATCTGTGACCAAAGATCAAAGCTATTTGCCGACAGCCTCAAAGCCGGGTGACCATTTGGCTAACCCCCTCCACCCTTCCTCTTGGTCACGTGATTTCTGGACAATCCCTTATTAAATTAATGTCTTTAATAATCATGGCATTGGCAATAGTTTAAATGCACTTTTTTATCCACTTATAAATACATTAGCCGTAAATCAATAAGTTCTTTAGCCTTTTTCTCGATTTGTTTCGCTGTATTAATTGTATCTTCATCGAGTGTTTCATCGGGATGTTCATCAAGCCAATCGATAACTTCATCACAATCATCCAATATATTTTGTTTCTTATTATATGGAACATTTTTTTCATTTTGATAACGTTTTTTGATATCTTCAACATTGTTTCGAAGCTCACTTCTTGCTTCCATTAATATTTTTTTCTGTTGATCACTTTCAGCATTGATGGCTAATTCTTTGAATAATTGCTCTATTGGTTTCCCTGCGCTTCTCATTGCACGATAATCAATTGTTCTTTTAACAATACTTGACTGAGATTTTGCAGTTACTTTCAAAATCGCATTTTCGTCAATTTCAAATATGACATCAACATAAACATCTCCAGCAGGTCCGTTCCTAAGATTGACAATTTCAAATGATAATATTTCTCGATTCATACGTGGCTGAATGCGTTCGCCTTCATATACCTGCAACAAATGTTTTAAAAAAACTAATAAATAAATCTATGCAAGTACATTATGAGAAGAAAAAATACTTACAACGATAGATGCACTTTTTTGATCATTTTCTGTAGTGAAGTACCGTTTTTTCAATTTTATTGGAAAATTTGTTCTGCTTCGAATCATTAAAGAATATTGGTTTTCAATTAAGCCAATTCCAATAGCAATAGATAAAATATTTTGTGGCACTTTGTAATCTCTGTGTCTAGGTGATGATAACTGTGCAGCACGGACTACAGCTCCGTAAGCAACAATTTCATTTGGGTTAATGCCTTTACTTTGATAAAATGATGATTCATCAATATATTGTGGAAAGATATCACTTAATAACATGTTTACCATCGGCATTTTTGATAATCCACCAATAAGAAGAACTCTATGAAAATCTTCAGCGTTCATATTTGATTCTATTAATGCTTTCAAGCAGGAATCTCTGATGACAGATTTCAAATGAGTTAAAAAGTTTTCGAAATCGGCTCTTGTTATTATTTCATACATTGTTTCATTGTCATTTTCAACTAACGCACTAAGGTTAACGCTAAAAGCCAAATTATGTAATATTATATTTAGCAATGCTATTATGTACAACTAACATTTCTTTATCACATGTAGTTAATGCTATTTTTGTCAATTTGGCCAATTCTCTTAACATAATATTTAATTTTACACTATGCAAATTCTGTGCCCCATGTTGTTTTAGCCTTTTTGTCAGCTCTTTCATTAAAACATCATCAAAATCTCTTCCACTATAACTGCTGTCTCCGCCGGTTGCTTCAATAATAAATCTTTCATCTTTAATTGACAAAATCGTAATATCAAATGATCCGCCTCCAAGATCGAATATAAAGAGATTATAATCGTCGTATCTTTTTTGATCATAATTAAAAGCAAATGCGACTGCGGTGGGTTCAGTTTCAAGGGATAAAACAGTTAGACCAGCTCTTTTTGCTACTTCAAGTGTTGCTTGTTTTTGAGTTTCAACAAAAAAAGTTGGCACAGTTATTACCGCATATTTTAGTGTGATTCCAAAATATTTTTCAGCCAGACTTTTAGCGTTTTTTAAAATTTGTGTTGTGATTTCTTCAGGGGAGATTAATCTTTTATCAGAAAGCTCATATGCTGGACGGCCATTATTATTCACAATTTTAAAACTCCAGTAATATGTATCCAGTGTGTTTAAATCTGCGTAATTCTGTCCTATCATTCGTTTAGCATCTGAAAAATTTGTAAAATTATGTTTAAACTATGTTCGTACTTTTTGCATACCATAACAAACATCAAGCGGATAATTCTTCAAATTTTTAACAGCATTTTTCCCAACGTCAAATGTACCATCATTTTTACACCAAACATAGGATGGGATAATTCGGTCATTATTTTCAATAGGAGTAATTTCGGGATGCGATTTTCCTGGCGTCCATACAGCAACTACCGTATTGTCTGTTCCCAGATCGATGCCTAACACGTTATTGAATGGTCGTAGACGTAAATTTATATCGTGGTTGAAAGCTAGAAAAATTTTGGATAAAAAACATTTTGAGTTGTTTCCAAACCCATTGTTTAACTTTTAAAGGTTACAATATGCTATATCTAGGGGTGACGAAGCCTTTTTATTTTGTAATTTGACAATATTCTAAAATTTATTATTAATTAAAAATGCTTATACAGATGTATGATATAGTATTTTTACTATCTTATTTTTTCTGTTAAATATTAATACAATACAACAAGGCTTAAACCTTCTTTTCATTTCTAAAAATTTCAGAAAAAATTGATGTTACATATTTATTTTAAAATGCATGTTTAACAACTTTTTTATAAATTTAAATTAGTTTGTATAAATACGATCTCTTTTAATCCTCTTTCAAATTGTGTTTTAACACTGTGCTACTATACTGTGTTTTCAAAAGACAGCAATACAGTGAAGCACCATTTGCAACTACCCAATCGGGATTTACATTACAACGATGTTGAGCATTTGGAAAAATTGTTTCAAGTAATTCTCTAATTATTAACATTCTACACCCTCCTCCTGCGTGCAAAACATATTTAATTTCATTGGATGAAAGATTTAAAGCAGCAAGAGTATCTTGAATTTGGGAATCTATTCTTAACAGAATTTCACGGGATAATTTTTTAAACTCGTCTTTGTCAATTTCAACCACCTCTTTTTCCAATGAAGTATCAAAGTCGTCAACGTGTAATCTGCAATTTAATTTTGGAAATGATATTCAGTAAAAAAGGGAAAATAACGAATAAAACTTACGTAACAGTTTCATCGATTTGAAGAGTGTGCTTTATTTCTTGGCATAATAACAATAATTTATATTTTTTAGTGTCATTGTTTTGCACATCGATTCCATATGTTTTGCTTAGAATAGACGCAAAATGGTTCATTAGCAATGTATCAAAATTCCGTCCCCCAAGATATTGATCTCCAAAGCTTCCGAGAACTTGTAGATTAAGGTTGTTAATTTCAACGACGCATATATCCAACGTACCTCCGCCGAGATCAAAAACCAATATTTTTGAGTTTGATGGAATTTCTTCTTCATTGATATAAGTAAAACATGCAGCAATTGGTTCTGGTAAGACATGAATCGTATCCCATCCTGCTATCAAAGCAGCTTCCATAGTTGCATCAGTTTGTTTTTGTGTAAATCCTGCTGGGACTGTTATTACTGTTTCGGACAGTGACTCGCTTTTTGTTGCTTCAGCTGCTATTTTCATTTCTTTGAGCAAAACCGCTGATACCTCTTCAGGGGTTAAATATAAATCTTTCTTTAAATAATTCTTTGTTTTGATTTTTATTCCTTTACCTTCTTGTATTATCGAAAACGGCCATGACGAATCAGTTTCAACAGAATTATACGATTTTCCAATAAGTCTCTTTACATCAAAAACAATATGTTCCGAATAATTGCGTAATCGTTTTACAACTACTGAACCACATTTTATATATCGTTCATCATAACCAACAAAAGAGGGCAAAGGCCTTTCGCCATTGTTGTCAACTGCAATCACGTCAATTTTTTCTTTTTTGTTAACAGCTACAGAACATCTTGTTGTTCCAAGATCGATGCCTACTGCATTTAACGATGAATCATAAAATGATGGAGGTTTAGGAATAGGATAAAAAACGGCTAAAATTGGTTTATTAATTTATTTTAATTCGTTAATGAAACTTACTGTTTTGAGATTGCATGTTTGAACATTGTCTACGGTGACTAGTTTCTTATTATTCGCTTAAAAATGAGTTACTTACAAACCATTTCTTCTCTAATTCATTTTTTATATTTTTTAAATTAATGTCAAGACCAAATCAATAAAGCGGTTGTCAAATGCAAGCATGCTTTATCAGAAAACGCAAAAATGATAACAAAAAGGGAAAAAACTTGCTTGAACAACAACAAAAATAATGCATGCTAAAAACTGTAAAAAATTTTAATTTTAATTAAAAAAATTTTTTGTCTTATGTGTACGCATTGCATTTTATGTACAAACTAAAAATTAAAAAATTTATACAAATTTCAACCTTAAAGTTTTTTAACAAATCTTATAATTTCACGTTTTACTTTATCTTTTGTGTGAAGTCTTGGAGGGCTTTCTTCTGGATTTAAAACATTTTCTTCTACAACAGGTTCAGGAGGTGATTCTGCTTGAATTTCAGGAAGTGGTTCTGATTCAGTGACCATATCTTGTGCTGGTTCTGGATCTTGTGGCGTGGTGGAACACAAGTTTCTTCTATCTCATTATTTTCATCGTTTTTCTCTGTATTTACAGTTTTCAAGTAATAACTATAAAGTGTTGCTCCATATGCAACCGCCCAATCTGGATCGACAGTACATCGATGGTGAGCATGGGGAAACATGTTTTTTAATAATTCTTTAACCATTAACATTCGACATCCTCCACCAACTTGTAAAACACAACCAATTTCGGTAGAATTTATTTCCAGGCTATTAATAGCTTCTAATATTTTAAATTTTATTCGTAGAAGTAATCCACTGGACAGTTTTTCAAATTCTTCTCTTTTTATAGTTATTTGTGCATTGAAATTTGGGTCAATATCACTCACATCCAACCATGCTGATTGTGCGCTTTGTAGGTCGTGTTTAATTTCTTGACAAAGTAACATTAACTTGTATTTTTTAAGAAGTTTTGCTTTATCTGGATCATTAATTAAATCAATATTGAAGCTTTCTTTTAACACTGCCAAAAAATGATGCATTAAAATTGAATCAAAATCTCTTCCACCAAGATAGAGATCCCCAGAACTTTTAAGAATTTGTAATTTTTCATTTTCAATTTTAATGATGCAGACATCAAGTGTTCCTCCACCAAGATCAAAAAGAAGTACAGTAGAATTTTCAGGGATTTGTTGTTTACTGGCATATGTCAAACAAGCAGCAATTGGTTCAGGAAGAATATGCACTGTTTCTAATCCGGCTAATAATGCAGCTTCAAGGGTAGCATCAATTTGTGCTTGATTAAATGCAGCTGTTTTCGGAAGCAGTAAATTATTACTGCTTCCGAAAACAGCTTTCCTTGAAAATTTTCAACTTCATTTTTCATGTGTTTTATCAAAGACGACACTATTTCCTCTGGCCGTAAATGTATTTCTTCGCCATTAAATCCAACTGTTTTGATTATCACTTCACCATTATCTTCACCAACTTCAAATGGCCAGCTGCTGTCAATAACAATTGAACCCAAAGATTTTCCAATAATTCTTTTAATATCAAAAACAGTATTTTTAAAATAATGTTTAATTCTGTTGCATACAATTTGACCACATTTTGGCATTTCTTCTTCATATGCAATATACGACGGCATCAACCTTGAGCCGTTATCGATAGCTATAACTTCAATTCCATCTACACGATTAACGGCAACACAACATCTTGGAGTACCAACATCCATTCCAACATGGTTTAAATTTGGGTCATAATTAGTTGGGGGTTTTATTACAGGATACATTTCATAGATATCTAAAAACATGAAAACAGAAAACTGATAAACTGACTTAAAAATACGTACTATTTGCCATCGTTGCTAGCATTTATTAAATTATGAAAATTTTATTATTTAAAGTAAAAGTGTCTCGTAGAAAATGTTTTGATGTTATTCAAAAACAACTTAAAATAAAGTGTTATACTTTAATGATTAGTTTGATAAAACCTTTTATCAGTTCTCTTGGCAACTAAACACAAACAATAAAGGTAAAAAAATGATGTATCGGCTGACACATCTTTTATCAGGTAATTCACAAGTCAAAAAGAAAAGTATTTTTGTTTTTAAAATTACATATTTCATCAAGCCTAACAGATGTAAGCCTTGAAATATAGTTGTCAATTTTCGACTTTTTATGATATTAAATTTATTTCAAAAATGTAATTAAATTAATTGTTATAAAAATGCATTGTCATCACAATTACAAAAGAATTTGTGTAACACGAATGGTTTATTCCATATTTTGTAACCTCCATTCTTAAAACTTAGAAAAGAGTTATTGATGTAGCTATTAAAACATTTTTAAAGTACTAATAATAGATTCTTTGCAATTTACTACAATCTATAAGTCCGTTTTCATCAACATTACAGACATATGTCATTTGTTTACCAGAATATAGCCCATATTGTTCAAAGTTAATCTGAAAAAAGATCAAAAATATAATTAATCGAAAGCGTTAAATTTACATAAAACTCGACATCTCTTTTTGCATCAAAAATTGTTCGATGAACTGGTAGCTTTTCACCGTCTCTGATAAGCGAGGCTTTAAATGTTTTATCAACTCCAATAACGGCTTCTCCAACAAATCCACTTGACACATCATAATCTATCATATCTGCATCACCTGCTAACATTCGAGTTTTAACATTAATACCTTTAAGAATGAATTTGCTTGGAACAGGCCATTGTTGGGGTTTGTTATTGATTGAAGGACAAAGCGAAAACTTGTCAGGTGGTGTAAAAACAAATTCTAGTGAAATTGAAGCAAGTTCAGAATTTTTAATAATATAACTTGTGTCGTTGTAAGTGAATAAAACAGGAATTTGTAAAAATTTATTTTTGTTTTTTGGTTTTATGCCATCGTTAACGATAGTCGGCCATAAACTTTTTAAAAATAGAATTCGAGTTTCTTCTTCATCCGTGTTTTCAATTTTTTGAATACTGCTTTCAAATACATCTTTTTCATAAGAATAACTTCGTTTGTGTTGAACAAGACCATCAATCGTTCTAAATTCGGCACCATAAACATAATAATTATCAACGAACATAACCATAAAATGTCGATAAGGAAGATATGGATCAACATCCCCTTCATTCTCGCTACTTAATCTTTCTTGATCTCGTAAACTTTGTAAATATCCAATTGCACCAGCTGTTGAACGATTAATTAATCGTATTGGTGGAGATTTTGGTAAATAATCAATGAATGCAAGATCATATTTTGGGGATGCTAGTTGTAGACGACTAAAATATATTAAAAAATAGAGTATTTTGATGTCTTTGAATTTTTTACCGAAATTCATCAAATGCATCTTTAATTCCTTTTCGAGCTTCTTGTGATGAATTATCTGGAATTCCAATTGTCCAAAAAGTATCTTTCCGTTCACGAATTCTGTCAGGAATAGTTAATTCCTTAAGCTGCTGTCCCAAAGCTTTGCAGCCTTTTTCATCTTTAAAGTTTATAGGATTTTCAAAAGTTCTTGTTGCAACTTCTCCGTCAAAATATGCTGTAACATTTTTTGATGTCAGCTCAATGGCAATTGATGGACTGACAGGGTTTCTAAAAAATGTTCTGTACTTGTTTGAATATTAAAAATTGGTTTTTGTATTAGTTACGAAAACCAATTTTTATTAAATCTCACTCTGTCTTTCTCTTCGATTTATTAAAATATAACGTAGGATATAGAGATGTTTTTGTGTCAGTGCTGATTGGATTTTTTAAATAACAACAATAGAGAGAAGCTCCGTAAGCTATTGTCCAATCGGGATTTTCTTCTGTGCATGTTTGAGCATTTGAAAAAGTATTTTTCAGTAATTCTTTAATCGCTGTCATTCGACATCCTCCACCAACTTGTAAAACATAATTGATATCATCGAAAGAAAGTTTAAATTCCACAAGAGTTTCTCGGATTTTATTGTTTATTCTGACAAGCACTTCGTTGGACAGTTTCATAAATTCATTTTTCGTTATTGCAATATGAGCTTCTTCGTTACAATCGAAGTCACTAACATCTAACCTAAAAAATTTTCCAGAGGAAAAAAGGAGATGTAATTCCAAGTCATACGTCATAGTCTCTACTGCTTCCAAGTCTTCTTTTATTTCTTGACATTTTAAAATGAGTTTATACTTTTTAGTATTATCTGTTTCAACATCGATATTGTATTTTTCTTTCAAAATGGGTGTTACATAATTAAATAACAATGTATCAAAATTCCTGCCACCAAGGTATGCATCCGATGAACCACCAAGTATACGTAAATTTCTTTCTTCAACATGAATAATACAAATATCCAGTGTACCACCGCCGAGATCAAAAACTAAAATATTAGAATTTTCATGTATTTTGTTTTCAGTAGCATAATAGAAACAAGCTGCAATTGGCTCTGGCAGAATATGTGGTACTTCCCATCCAGCTAATGCTGCAGCTTCCAAAATGGCATCGATTTGTTGTTGATTGTAAGAAATCGGTATTGCAATAACTGCTTCTGATATATTATCATGTTTATGATCATCCGCTTTTTTCTTCATATGTTTGAATAAAACTGCTAATACTCTTTCGGGTGAAAGCAAAGAATCTTTTGTTTTAATTTTTATTCTTCCATTAACACTATGTAATGAAAATGACCATAAAGGGTCCACAGCAATAGAATTAAAAGATTTCCCAATAATTCTTTTTATATCATATACCGTATGTTGTGAATAATTTCTCATTCTCTCCATAACTATCTTCCCACATTTTGGTTTTATTTCATCAAATCCAACATAAGAGGCTAAATGTCGATGTTGATTGTCATTTGCAATTACATCAATTCTATCCTTTGTATTAACAGCTGTATAACATCTTGTGGTTCCGAAACTGATTCCAACACCACTTTGAGAAGGGTCATAATAAGATGGATGTTTTGGAATAGGATACGTTTTAACTGAAAAATAAAAATTATCATTTTTAATTATTCAAAATTAAACTTGCTATGTGTTTGCATCTTCACATAATTTTGTCGAATTTAAATTCAATATATTTTTTGTACTAAAAATCAATATCAGGCAGCAAGTCACCACTTTTCACGTTTTATTTTTCTTCCTGCAAAAATAAAAGAGATTCGACAAATGAAAGAAAGACAGACAAAAAAGCGATAAAGTTTCTCGAAACACTAGTCCATACTGACGAACAAGTTTCCGGACATTCTATGACTTGCAAAAGTTTCGCTATTTTAGGGTACTATTTAAAACCGTTTGGGTCAGCGGCAGCAAAAACACAAATGGTCGAGAATTGACAAAAATAAAAAAAGTTTTGCTGAATTTTGAAGAGGGGTTGATCAACAATATGGTCGATAGATTCTATGAAAAAAAGAGATATCTTTTTGGTACAAGGAATTTCTGTTACTACAGCAACCCGAATTTTCAATGCTAGGCCATTTGGTGTTTTTGCTCCTGCAAAACCGTCGAAAATATTAATTAACCAAAACGTGTTTAGCAAATTTTAGAGTGCGTGGGGGAGTGGCTTGCCTCTGTATTCTAAATTTGTTTTGGACACCTATTTGCAAATCAATCCCCATATGCAAGGAAAATAATTTTCTAAATTTGAAACATTTTTTTTTTTTTTTTCAAATTTAGAAAATTATTTTCTTATAAATGACTCTGTAAATTTTGTAAAACATGCTCATAGTTTGTAAAGAAATTTTTACTTTTGTAGCATTTACGATCATAATTCTCTTTTTTTAGCAGAGTTAATTCTTTGAAGAAACAACTAAACAAATATTTCATGAATTTGTATTTCATTAGAATTAAAAAATTCAAAATTTTGAATAAAAACGTTTTACAAAATAAATAAAAATGTATTTTTTAAAAACTTTTAATTATTCCATTTTCATCAACTTTGCAAATAAATCTTTTGTGTGGAATGTTGATTTTATATTCTGTTACAGTTCCAAATGATGTTCGAAGATTTACCTCAAATTGCATTGGCTTTGTCATTTCAAAAATTGTTCGATGAATTGGTAGCTTTTCACCATCTTGAATTAAAGAAGCTCTGAATTTTTCTTTGACTTCAATGATTGCTTCGCCAATGAATCCACTTGGTACATCATAATCAATCATATCTGCATCACCTGCTAACATTCGAGTTTTGACATTGATGCCTTTAAGGATGAAGCGATTTGGAACATTCCAATGTTGAGGCTTGTTATTGATTGAAGGAAAAAGTGAAAATTTATCTGCTGGTTTTGTATAGTATTCTGATGGAAGTGCTTGAATTCCAGAGCTTTGGATTAAATAACTTGTAGTGTTCCAAGTGAATAAAACTGGAACATCTGGATTGTTCTTTTTGTCGTTTTTAAGCTCGTGGTGGACCATTGTCCACAAACTGCTTAAAGTTGCAATCAAATTTTCTTCGTCTGCTTTTTCAAGGTTTATAATAATCGCTTCAAAATTTTCATCTTTGAAATGAAAGCTATGTTTGTGTTGAACAAGTCCATCAAGTGTTTCAAATTCCGCTCCATAAATTTGACGGCCATCAACAAAAATTGTTGAAAAATGTCTATGAAGAAGATATGGATCAACATCTCCTTCATTCTCGCTACTTAATCTTTCTTGATCCCGTAAACTTTGTAAATATCCAATTGCACCAGCTGTTGAACGATTGATCAATCTTATTGGAGGCTGTTCTTTCTTTTTTTCAGATGACTTCGTGAATTCTTTGTTTTCGGAAGGTGCAAGTTCTTCAACAGGAGATTTTAAAAGTAAGCGTCTATAAAAGATTATCATATTAACTTTGTTGCAAAAAAAAACTTTACCGAAATTCTTCAAAAGCGTCTTTAATTCCTTTTCGAGCTTCTTGTGATGAATTATCTGGAATTCCAATTGTCCAAAAAGTATCTTTCCGTTCACGAATTCTATCAGGAATAGTTAATTCCTTAAGCTGCTGTCCCAAAGCTTTGCAGCCTTTTTCATTTTTAAAGTTTATGGGATTTTCAAAAGGTCTTGTTGCAACTTCTCCGTCAAAATATGCTGTAACATTTTTTGATGTTAGCTCAATGGCAATTGATGGACTGACAGGGTTTCTAAAAATTGGATAGTAAAAAAGTTTAATGACTTTTTTAAAAACTTTACTCTGTTTTTTGGTGTTGTGCCATATTTGTATTTACCTAAATATTATTAAATTAGAAAATTATGCTCATTTTTAAACTTAGTGACAAACTTTACAAAAAATTATTTCATCACTTGGAAACACGATTACAAGTATTAAAACTGTTTTAACAGCTTTTATAATCAAAAAAATCTAAATTAAATAATTAATTTATTGATTATCGAAAGAAAATTACAAATACGATTAAAAAAAGTAAATGTTGTCCCATATAAATTTAATTATTGTGTAATAATCTTTTTGCATCCTTCTCAATTTTTTCAAATTGTTCTCGAATTTCTGGTGTTAGCGCGGCAGCACTATTATTACTCAACCATTTTTCAACTTCTTTACATTCTTTCAAAAGTGCATCTAGCTCTTTTGCCTTTGGCTTCTTCTTTTTCTTCTCTTCACAATCCCATTTAATGAAATTAATATTTTTGATAATCTCTGATCGAGCTGCATTTATTCGATCTTTTTCGCGATCTCGATCACAATTTATTTCCATATCCGCAAGCATGTCTTCAATCTTTTGCCCAGTTGCTTTCTTTTCATTGTGATTTACTTGTTGAGATGCTTCTTTTCCCTCTCCTCGGGCTATGGCTTTTAAAATGCCATTGGCATCAAGTTCGAGGTCAAGAGTAACTCGAACTTCTTCGGCACGTTTTTTTGGCAAACCATGTAGCTCAAAATTCATGATAAAATGATTTCGATCAGCTAGAAGTCGTTCACCTTCATAGATCTAGAAGGATATAATTAATATGTGAGCTGTCAAGGAGCATATATATGTAATCCAAGACCATCCGATTTTATATATCCCCTAAATCCCCTTGCCATTAAAGACTAAATTTTCAAGTAATTTGAATGCCCAAAATTTGCAAAAAAAAAGCAAACTTTTTTGGGACTTCATATATCCATCCCCTGAAGGCATTTCCACTTAATTCAACTTACATTAAAAGTCATCGCTGTTTGATTATTGAAAACTGTTGAATAAGTTTCTGGTCCAACTTTAGTTGGATATGGTGTATTACGTTTGATTAAAAGATGATATCGATTTTCAACCAGGGCAACACCAATCCCAATTGCCAGCTTATCAGAAATCCCAAATCCAATTGCTTTTTCGGGATCAAGTAATTGTGCAGCTCGAAGTGTTGCACCATATGCAACAGCTTCATCTGGATTTATTGCTTCACTTAATTCTTTATTTTGAAAGACATCTTTTAGCATGTCTTTGATAACTCTCATCTTTGATGAACCACCAACAAGTAAAACTTCATCAATGTCATCTGCTGTTAGCTTTGTTTCCTCTAAGGCATCAATACAAAGTTTTCGGCATCGACGTGTTAGGTCAGAAACAATTTCTTTAAAGTCTTTGTAGGTCAAAGTTTCGTCAGGCAGGCCATCCATGACTTCATCCAACGAGATGCTAAAAAATTAAGTTAGCTTAAAAATTTGCATATTCGGCGCTTACATCTCTGATACTTTACTAGGATGTGATAAAGCAATTTTAAGACTTTCACATGCTTCTCGAAGTCTCATCTTTCTCATTGTTGTAATGCTATCAGTATTATCAAAAACTCGAAGCTCTTTAAATTTTTGATTAAAATGTTGGATTAAATGATTATCATAATCTCTGCCACCAAGTTGTGTATCACCAGAATGTCCAATAACTTTAAATTCTCCTTGTTCAACTTGTACAATGGAAACATCACATGTTCCACCACCAAGATCAAAAACAAATAACTTGTAACCATCAAATCTTTTATGATCAAAACCATATGCAAATGCGGCAGCAGTTGGTTCAGTGATAAGTTTGACATTTTCAATGCCAGCTAATTTCGCAGCATGAATTGTTGCTTCTTTTTGTCCAACCAAAAAATGGTCAGGAACTGTGATTACAGCAGACTTAATCTTTTCTGCGCCAATTTTATCTTGTGCCATTCGGATTAGTTCTTTGAGGATTTCTGATGAAACATCTTCAGGAAGGACATGGTGATTCTTGTCAAGGGCATAAACAGGACGATTTTTGTCACTTTTTTCTACGGCAAAAGTCCAAAAAGATCTATTTCGATTTACAACATTGTCGTCATAGTTTAAGCCGATCATTCGTTTAGAATCTAAAGTTTTAAAAAATTTAAAGATATTTTTTATTTTTTCAAAGATGAGCAAAAGCGCCAAACATGAACAGAATTTTTGGCAAAAATTATGTTCAAATTTTAAACCGTTCAAACCTACCGTATACAACATGATTCGGATTCGTCTTCAATCGTGCCGTTGCTTGTTCACCGATCATACATCCATCATTGCCATTATAAAAAACATATGATGGCACAGTTCTTTTACCTTAACAACCTTTAATTTATAAGTCTACAGTATCCCTTTCTCTTACCAGAAGCAGTTGTAATAATTTCAACATTATTATTTACAAAATATCCAACACAAGAATTTGTTGTTCCCAAATCAATTCCAATTGCAGGGGCAGTTGGATTAAGCTTGAAACGTTCAGCATTTTGAGCATTTGCCAAAGCTAGAAATTTAAAGTTTTCAGAAAATGTTGAAAGATTTTAATAATCAACCTTACCCATTTTTATTTATTTAAAAATTATTTAAAAAATAGAGTTTTTTTTGACTTTAAATGGCAAACAAAAATTTTGTTTTATTATCGCAAAAATTAAAGTCCGTTAAAAATGGAAACAAAAAAATATTCAGCAAAATTTTTTATTATCGAAAAAAATGTGAAAGGCAAAACGAGTTGTTAGTTGTAAGCAACCAGGACAACAATCTAGTATTAATTTTCTTATCATTTTCCTCTCTTCTTTTACTCATAAAGTTAAAACGCTTGTGTTAAAAAAGGTTTTAATGAGTTGGCTTTCTTATCACTGCTTCAGCTTGACTAACAGCACACATACAAAGCATTGAATGTTTGTACTTTCCTTTTTTATGTGTGTTTACAACAGCAAAATTTTTTGTTTTCAGTATCCTTAACATTTTAAAAATCAACACAATTTTTTTGATTTTTTAAATATTTCGTTTTTTCAGTATTTAAAAAATGCCCTCAAATGATGACGAAAAACCAAAGGCAGCAGAATGCGTTGGATGGGATTGTGGTGCAGGAGCAATCAGGATTGCAAATATTGATACTCGATATCGTCCTGAGCCTCAGCTAATTACAAGTCAAATGGGTGAGTTTAATTTCATTAATTAGCAAAAATTCAAATTTACGATTTTAGATGACCGTCATTTCTTGGCTATGACCTGCATGCGAGTACCACAAGCTTTTCATCGTTCAACGCTATTTAATACTCCTGCACATATTATCATGGGTAATCAATATTAGCTTTTCTTATCTTTCATACTGTCTCTATTTAATCATTTTAGATGCCTTCAGATGTCAACCAACGAACTCTGATTGCCTTTTTTGTGTGAAAAGAATTAATGATGAATATAAAATTGACTCGAAACGAAGATTAATGAAAAATAGTCCAACTCCACAAGACTTAGCAGACAATAATATCCCCCCAGTAGAACAAATATACAAGCATGAAGATATAATGGCAACAATAATTCAAGAAATTAGCAAAGCTTTTAATGTTCGAAATGTGCATCAAAAAGAAGCATACCTCTGTGTGCCAGATGCAGCTTCATTAGATCATATTCGAAAACTTCGAAGAGCTTTTGTCAAAGTTTTTAGTGATCGACAAAAAGCAAATTGCAAAGACTCATCCAAAGAATCAAAGCCATCAGATCCACCTCCAGCTCTTTCAGATGAAGTTTCTTTAAACCCATCAAATATATTTTTTATTCAACGAACTGCTGCCGCGATACAAATGTATTTTCATCGAAGATCTGGTGTGAAAGTTTACGACCATAATCGAGAACAATTTCATCGTGAAAATCGTAGTATCCCTGATGATCATGAACAAATTATTCTACCTCGAACAGTTGTTGTTATTGCATTTGGAGCAGGACATTTTTCATCCGCAATTTATAAACAAGAAACCTTTGAACGATATGGAATTCGACATATCTATAATCAATCTGATGATGCCTTAGGGGGTGAAGATCTCTGTTATCGTCTTTGTGAATATGCTGTCAATCACCAAGCAATGGATGATGAAGCTAAAAAAGCTTTAAAAAATCCACGATTATTAAAATTTTTAAGAAATACAATGGATCAAGCTAAAATTGATTTATCTGGTTTTACACCAGCAATGTAAGTTTGACAATTATTGATTGTTTAGCATTAGCAAATTATTAATAATGATGCAATAACTAAGTAATATTTTTAAGTGTTGATGTTGAAGTAAATGATGACAAAGTTGTTACATTGACAATTTCTCGAGATGAATTCGAAACTGTAATTGCCAAAAACGAATTTGAAAAAATTGAAAGCTACGTGGAAAAATTAAAAAATATCTGTGTTAAAAATAATCTCGATGTCACAGATATTCTACTTGTTCGTGGATCAACAAGAACTAAAAAAATACTCGACCTTGTTGAAACATACTTCCCAACAGTACCAATCGTAAAATGCCTGAACACAGATGAATGTATTGTAATGGGTACAGCTTTAAAAGGAGCTTTAAGAAATGGCATTCATCGAACGGCATATGCTGAAGTAGAAGATGTTGCCATGAGAGATCAATACGTTGAAATTGATGGAATAAAACTTTTTTTGACAAAAGAATTTGAAAGTGTTCAAAATTCAAAAGAACATTGGATTGAACCGTTGGTAAGTTTTAGCAATTACAGCAGTTACAGTTAATTTTAGAACAATAATTTATATTCCAGGGTGGTCATAAAATAACTTATAATGGATGTGAAATAAAAATTGAACCAAAATCTAAGCTTATATGGAAGCGAGAAGTTGCATGTGATCCATGTATTATGACCAATTGTCAAATTGATGAAAGCATGACAAAAGAAACTAAAACATCTGAAAACAATGCATCAAAAAAATCTTCGAAATAGTTAATTATTTTTTTTTACTGTAATAGTGCATATATAAAATAAATATATTATATCTTTGTTGACGATAAACTAAAAGGTTAAAGCCATATCTATCTATTTTTTAAACTGAAATACATTTAATTTAAAGTTATTTTAGAAAGTTAAAAAAGCGTTGTTTCAAAAATGGGTAAGTTACACACAAAAAAAAGTTATTTTTGAAGAAATAATTTTCAGCTCTTTCCGCAGAAAGATTTTCTCTCGAAAATTTACGTCCATCATTTAATGTTCTGGGGATAGATTTGGGCACAACGAATACTGTAGTCGCTGTATGGATGGCAGGAAAGCCAAGCCCAGAAGTCATCACAATTGAAAATAATGATCGAATTATTCCATCATATGTTTGGTTCAAAGAAGATGGAACATTTGATGTTGGCAAAAATGCTGTTCGAAATTTGAAGCAATTTCCACAAGATGTTTGTTATGGTAAGCTAAAATGTTAGGTATATATATTCATGACGTTAAATTATAGACGCAAAACGAATGATTGGACAACTTCATACAAATATTACTACCCTACAAGGTGAATATTGGAGCTTTAAAGTTGTCAATAAAGATGGACGACCAGCATATGAGCTATCAAATGGAAAAAAGATTGAACCAGAAGAGATATCAACTCAAGTTTTAAAACGTGCAAAATCAATCGCAGAAAATTATGTTGGTGCTCATTTGCAAAATGCTGTCATTACAGTACCAGCATATTTTACTAACACCCAGAAACAAGCTACTATTCAAGCTGCTGAAAAAGCTGGCCTAACAGTTTTATCTCTTGAAACTGAACCTACTGCTGCTGCATTTGCATTTAATTATGACCATAAGAGATATGATGATTACAGTTTATTTGTCTTCGATCTCGGTGGTGGAACATTTGATATTACAATTATGTCAATCAAAGATGGACGATTTGTTGTTGGAGCAAGTGGTGGTGATAATAATTTAGGTGGAAGAGATTTTGATAACGTTTTGATGAAAGAGCTGACAAAAAAGTTGAAACAACATGGAGCACAAAATCTTGATAGCGTGAAATCAAAAATTCGACTACGAACTTTAGCAGAAGCAACAAAAGTGGCATTAACAACATGTGACAAAGAAATGTAAGTATAGGCTTGCTATTGACCAATTTTAAGTAGATTTGAAATCTGAAAAAAAAGGTGAAAATCCAAACTAAAATTTAGCCGAAAATGAGAGTACAATGTTTTTTGCTATATTAAAATATCGATTTCACACATCTGTTATCAACTACTAGCTTCTATTAAATAAATTTTAGTGTAAACTGTAGCGACTTCATTGCTGGTAGCGAAAAAGACGGTGCATTTGAAATTACGAGAGCTGAATTTGAAAATCTTTCAAAACCTTTGAGATCTGCTTTAAAGGATGCTTGCTTGAAAGCTTTAGCAGATGCAGGAATGGAAGCCGGTGATTTTAACAATGTCCTGTTAATTGGTGGATCATCAAGAATGCCAATGGTTACTCAGTTGCTGACGGAACTATTCCCGCAATCCCTTGATGTGCAATTTTATCAAAGTCGAGGCTTAAATCCTGATGAAGCAGTTGCGTATGGAGCAGCAATTCGAGCGGCACAACTCTCTGATCCAAATCATCGTGATTATATTGCAACAATTACAAATGCATTACCGATTGGAATTGGCATCGGTTTAATCGAAGATCAATATTCTTTAATGATACGAGGTGGAACAAAATTTCCAACAAAAATGAAAAAACGGTATTTTACAACTGAAAATAATCAAAAAAGTGCATCTATTGTTGTAAGTATTGCAGATTCAAAAATGTTACCGTAATCCACCAACCATGTCTAACGTAAAATTCCCACTAAACATAGCTATTATTTTAGGTATATGAAGGAGAAAGAATTCAAGCAAGTCAAAATAGAGAAATTTTATCGTTTCCTGTTGAAAATCTTCCACCTGGTTTAGCTGGAGATGTATATGTTGATGTAACATTCGTGTTAGACAAAAACGGCTTACTTACAGTTAACGCAAAGTCTCCAACAAGTTCAGCCGAAGAAAGTGTCGATTATCGAAAAGTTCGTCAAGCTGGAAAACCTATTGAGCAGCTGTTCAAAGAACTAGCAATCAATGCAGAAAGTGATCAACAGAGAAAGATACTGATGGAAGCAAGAATTGAACTTCGAAGTAATGTTGAAAATATCAAAAAGCGTTACCAGAATGAAAAAAATATTCCTCATAATAAAAAGCAGCTTATCATGGATAATTGTGATGAAGTTATCGATTGGCTTGATGAACATCCCGACGAAACACTCGATGAAGATACAATTAATACAGCGAAACAAATTGAGAGAGATGCTAAAGAACTTATTGACTTGCGGCTAATGACTATAAGTGAGAAAAAATAGCATATATAATTTGAATAAAATTCTGTAAACCGTATTCAACAAATGACACTTAAAAAATAATGTAATTACAGTATCTCTGCCAACAATGCAACAGCATAGAACAAAATTACTCGTGATCTTGACTAAAAGCCCCCATATATAAATTTAAAATATTAAAAAGCAAAGTTATACAACTTTAACTTTTCATTTATATCCAACAAATAGTTTTGATCACATTTATTTAGTCAATATAATCTTATCACATCATTAAAACATATCACAAAACATTTACAAAGCTAATCAATGATTCTTTTAAAATCATACAGATGATAATATTTCTTTAAATCCAACGCAAAGGCTTTCGCTTTTGTTCCACCATCTGGCATTTCTTTGAATGGTTGAGTACCATGATCACGAAAATCAGCAAACGCATATTCATCAATAAGTTCTTGCCCAGGCTGAAAAAGATGCATAGCATAAAATTCCAAGTTCACACATGCTTTATAAAAAATACATACCATATTTCCAACCATTTTAGCAGAAGCTTCAGCTGAGCAACATACAACAAAATAATCAGCATTATAACGTGTTGATAAATAATAAGTTAATATTTCCATCATCTTTGCAATTCCATTACCATGATATTTTGGATGTACTTGTGTCAATTGTCCATACATATATGTGCAAGGTTGTTTCAGTCGATATGACATCAGCAGTTCAATTGCAAGTACACATGATAAAACTTGATTTGCTCGACGACTTTTAAATGGACCATTATCAATTTCTAAAAATGAGAAAATTTAAAGATTAATGTAAATATCGTTCACACATATCATTATTTCTCATTCTCCACGCTTTTACTTGATCTCTTGTGTTTCTTTTTCTCTATAGCAACAGAGAGAAAAGACAGAGTTTGAGCAAAAGTAATGAAAAGCATGTCCTCCTTTCAGAAGAAATCGTATAATTGCTTTTCACAGTGATTTTTTCGCAACATGCAGACGGCCGTTGGGGGCGGAGCTTAAGTAATTAGCTAGCAACTTTTTTAAATTACTGCTTAAATACAAATGATGAAGCACATATTGTTTCCCTATATCTTAGCTATAATTTTGTGCAAAATTATAATATTTTATAAATTTATGTCAAATTTGCGAGCTATCGAAGTTAAGCTGTCAAAATTTCATCATTTTTTCAGTAGCTAGCAACTTCTTTAAAAAAGTATTTAAACACATTCTGTAACGTGGAATATGTTTGTTGATGCCGTCTTTATTATCTTTTGCAAAATCTTGTCATAATATCCACTAGAACTCGAGTTCTGACATCATGCTCCGCCCCCGAACGGCCTTTGGCATTTCGTTCTTCATAGCGCTTGATATCACTGTGTTTTACAAGAATGGAGAGTAGTCAGTAGCACAGACAATAGACTCTCAATCTAAGCAGAAATAAACAACCAAAAATCAGTAATCCCAGAAATTACTTACCATTACCGTAATCTTCAAGTCGCTTTGGCATTTCTTTTGCTAATGTATTGTCTTTAATATAATTGACAGTTGCCATTCCAACAAATTTATCTTCATCTTTTGCCATCACTCCAAATTCTGCTCCATCAACTAACATTTTCATCAGCTCCAAAGAATCTTCATGTGTTAAACCTAAAAATATAAATGTATTAGAACAAGCATTCATAACTCAACAAACTAACCTGCAGCAGCATTAATTGGTTCATTTGCAGCAAAATGTGTTACCAAATAATCTATGATCAATGGTTTATCAACTTGAAGATTTGCTTTTTGAAAAATAATAGTTCTATCATTTTTGATTTTGATTTTATGAAGAGTTTCACGTTGAAGATGATGATTTGAATCAAGCACAAATTTATCAGAATTGATTACACTTGCTGCATTTTTGATGTAATTTGTTTTAGAAAATCGTTGCAGTGTTAAACGTAACATTCGGCAGCTGCTTCTTTGTTGGATTTGTTGAACGTTGTAAAAAAATGGTTTAAGTTATGGTCATTCTTGGTAATGATTATGCAAATTTCTGTAGCAACAAGAAGATATTGAGATTTTTGAGATCGCTTTGTTCGGGTATAATTTTATTGTAAAATTTGTGTTAAAAAAACTTTCAAAAAAATGTAAAAAGTTTTAAAAAAATAGAAATAACATTAGTGGCATTTTGATACATTTTACCAATCAATGAAAAATTTCAAAGTTCAACTTTTTCTTCGAATTCAGATTCTCCTATTTCATCGCTGTAATTCCAATGTTCAACATTTACAATTTCAGGAAATTTGTTTCGATCGATTTTTGAAAATTTTCTTTTGCCAATATCAAGTTCATGTAAAAAGTCATAGAACAATTTATAGTAATTGCTATTCTCTTTACTGTAATATTGTTTATCTCTGCTTAAAGCAATTATAGCTGGATAATAATTATAAATATCGTACTCATTTTCCATTGTTTTTTGTTGTCCACCTTCCATCCATGTCCAACTAAAATAATTTTTTAAGCTTCTGTTTTAGAAACAAAATTTTTACCCCCAATTTTTATGCTTTAATTTGTGTGCAAAATTTTGAAGATTCTTGAGATGTTTGATACGGCACTTGACATCACATACATTGATATTCGGAAGAACTGCAATAATACAGTATTCTTTGCCTCGACAAGTTTTATCGAAAATAGATTGTGATGTAATTGGTTGAATTTCGAGTGAAGAAAATTGTTCATCAAGGATGGAATTTGCCCATGCAACAATTTCTTTTCTGAAAGTAAGTTGTAGGTTTTGAGAGAAAAAAAATATGAAAAAAAGTTCATATCAAATATTGTTTTTTTTTGTAACAAATCTTTTCTAATCATTTGCAAAAAAATGCTTCCAATTTTATGAAAATAAACATACGTTTTACGTGAACCATTATATTCTACCGTAACCCCACCATTTTTATCTACACCAAAGTATTTGATAGTCGAAATTCCACCAGCATGATACTTCTGCGCAGTTACAGTATTTACAGAAACATTTAAACTTCCAAATCGAATTATTCCGTTTATCTCTGAAGCCGTAGTTTTCCATGTATTTTCAAAAACAGCTTCTGCAGAGATGTTTTACATTCTTGACAATCATTAAATTCGATAAGCCATGGATAAATGCTTTTTAAAACCGTATTTTCAAAATTGTCATCTGTAAGCTCAACAACTTCAGGCTTTGGATTTTCAAATTCTCGAGAATAAAAACTTTCATCGTATTTCTTTTCCTTCAAAATTGTATCAAAAATTTCTTGAAAAATTTTTTCAACAGCTTTTATCAAATCTTCAGGTGTTCTCTCTCCTCTATATTGAAGTGGATCATCTTTAGAATGGCCAAAAATTTTGATTTCAGGATAACCTGGAATGTGATAAACTTCTGGAAGGCTAGAATTCTGTGTCATATCAATTGCTCCAAATTTTGCAATTCCTTTCAAAGCTTTTGCAGCACTTTTAAATACTGGTGCAAGAGCTTTACAATGTCCACTCCTAAAAGAGAAGAAATAAAAATTAAGATAATAGATATTTCACTTTTGCCAAAAATTTCACTTTCAAATTTAAAAAAAAATTTTTTTTCAGTTTTTCGATTAAAATTTTTTTCAGAAACTCGAAATCAAAATTGTCATCTTTTTATTTAAAAAATTTTTCAGGTTTCCAACTTTAACTTTTCCATTTTCGATTTCTCTGAATTCTACTTGTCGATAAACATACCATGGCGCATAAAATTTTATCACCCAAATATCACTACTATCCAAAACCTCATCTTTCAAGTTACTTTCAGTTAATACAATTATATCTTCATTTTCTGAGTAAAATGCATAAGTATTAATGACAAACAATGCTAAAAAAATTTATAAATATAAAAAATAGTTTTTAAGAATACGGTATTTTGAAGTTTTGTGTTCTCTAGCAACTGTCAAAAAAAGCTTACCAAGGAAAAGAAAACGAAGAAACATTTTACAAAAAAAGTTTTCTAAAATTTATTCAAAATGTTTTAATAAAAAACAAATAGTCACACCTGTAATTCTTTTATGTTTTTTGAAATTTGAAAAACAAAAAAACATTGCTTATTTAACGTCATCCTTAACTGTGACTAAGCCGAGAACGAGCTGTTTTGCTAAAAAAACAACTTTTAAGTTTTTTAAAACACACCAACCACATAAGTCAAATAATATGACATAGTAATGTTGGATTACTGTAGTAAGAAACTAAAACATTTGTAAATCCTTAAAAATTTGGAAACGAAATCTTTTTCTTTTAATAAAATATTTTGCTTTTTTGATCAAATGTATAAAATTTTATAGAAGCTTAAAAAAGTGCCATCAAAAACGAATAGATTACTGTAGTAATAATTATCTAAAACATTTGTAAATCGTCAAAAACTTAAAAAGGGTATTAATTTCTTTTTATAAAATGTTTCGCTTTTTTGATCACATGTTTTTAGCAGCCTTTAAAAAATGCCATTAAAAACGATGGCAACAAAACCCGATCTTCTTTCTTTGAACACAAAAAGTGCCATTTTTCTTTGCGCAAGGAAAAAAAAGAAAACAACAACTCAACTCACAAAACCAAAAGCGCGCCAATTTTTATTTTTGCAATCATACGACGCAAAAGAATTCAACGATCTCTTTTTCTGCTGCTGCTGATTTTTAGCTTCAACTTATTTTTACTTCAACATTATTACTATTCCAACAATTAATATTTTACTTATTACTGAATGAGCAATGTCTTCTTATGGAGATTCTTCTTCATCAATTAACATTGATAGGACATATGAAAAAGATGTTAACAATGCATTGATTCCATTACTTGATGAGTTAGTTTTTTCCTTCTTTGATTTGTATGATTAAACTTTTGTATTTTTTAGGACATTAAAAGAATTTAAAGCTATTTTTACTGAAGCAAAACAAAAAACAGCTTACACGAATAATATATGGCAGCATCAACAACGAAATGATGATTATAAAGTGGAAAATGTAATGAGCTTTGATATTCAAAGCTGGAATGTAAGTTTGGGATATATGTTTTTGAGAATGTACTTGAGCTTTTAAAGCTTTAAATAAGCTGTAAGCTTTAATGTGAGAAGCAAAAAGGAATTGATATATCTATTACAGTAATCCAAATCTGTTAATCTGCTGTATTTGATTTAAATTAGTTACAATAAATCTAGTTAAGATTGTAATCCGATTTAGATCACACAAATCAGAGTTAATCATTTTAAATATCTATTTTCAGAGAAATTCCCCTGAACAAATGCGTGAAATTGCTCAGCTATATTTTGATCAAGCAACAATTGCAAAACGTGAAGCAGCATTAAATGTTGAAAGAAATTTAAATTTACAAAGTCGTCTATCAACTTCTGAACTTGCAAATAAACGATTACTCGAAATTTTGGAAGGCCTTGAACCAAAGCTTATTGAACTGTTACAGAAAGCAGCTGAAAATGAAATGATTCGAATAAATGCAACTCAAGAATTCAAAGAAGCTCATGATCGACTAGAATATGAAACAAAAACGCTATCAAAGGAATTAACAAAAGCACAAAAAGATTCAAGCGATTTTGCTGCAAGCTGTCGAAAACTTCAACATGAAATGCTTGAAAAGAATTCTGAATTGAATAAACTAAGAAGTAGAGCGGATATTACTGAAAAAGAGCTGGATTCTCTGAAATCTAAACTGTTGGATTCTGTTAAAAATGCAAGAGATACTCAAACACTGTTAAATAAAGCTCAACATTCAATTGATCATTTAAAGGATGAACTTGATTCAGAAAAAAGAAAATCTCAACAGCGTGAAGAATATCATCAACGTGAATTAGAGAAGGCTGCATATGAAAGAAAAATGGCATTGGTAAATTATTTATTTGGATAACTCTGATTTTCGGTTTTTCAAAATCAGCATCTCCTTTATTTTCTCATATTATTATACTGTATCTATTTTCAGGATCGAGAAAAGAAATCTGCTGAAAAAGAAATGAATCAACTTCGAGCAGAATATGAAAGAAGTGTACAGCAACATAAAAAATCAGCTCAAGAAGCTATAGCTCGTTCAGCAAAAGATGCATCAGAAGCAATTGAATCACAAAAAAAGTATTATAAACTTTATACAGAACTTCAAGCAAATTTGGATGATCATAAGAAACAACTGGAGCAAAAGATGTTTGCTAGGCTGCTAAATGGATACCGTAATTTTGCGAATGATTTTAATGATGAACAAGGTTTGCGATTATTGTAACTGTGTTGATTATATTTTTGTTTTTTTAGTAAAGAATCTTCGATCTCAAAATAATATTCGACCACTTCCTATTCCATCTACTACAACAAATAAATTCAGTGAAAAATGTTTGGATATTTTACAAAGCTCAAGTTCATCAGCGGGATCATTAGATCATGGATTTGCAAGAAGAGGAGATGAAAATGCTGCGCCATCATCAATAAGGCCTCAACAACGAACTTCTCAACCACAAGACCAACAACGGCAAGCCCGAACTCAACAAACTGGAATTCGACAAGTTGCAAGAAGTTACTCTGTTACTGGAAGATTTCCTGCTAAACGATAATTGTGCAAATAACTTTTTCCTTATGTCATTAACAAGTACAAATTATTAGATGTATGTCTGGATATTATTTTGATTATATATGTTTTTGATGTACCAAAACTAAATAAAGCAGATTTTTTGATGACTTGTTTTGTTTATATTCTTTGTTACAAACTTTGATTTTACTACTGTATTTTTGCAGTTCCTCCATGCAATATTGAAAATATTAAAAGTAGTTTTTAGTGATAATCGACACGTTCTGGGTAGAATAGTTATAAAAAGCACAATATCAAACAGTATATTTATTTATGAAAGGCAACAGTTTTTTTGCATATTAATAAATCAAAAATTACAGTATAAAACACGAGTATATTTATTTAATGAACATTATTTGTTGTAGATTGATCTGCTAAACGTTGACACATATATGGAAACTGCTCACGACATCCTAGAAGAACACCTTTACGGGGTTTGCCCCTAAAGACCCAATCATTGTATGTATTTGCATGACAAAGGTTATCTCTTGGTTTTACAGTTTCTGGATCTGGCTGAATTGTTGTTTCTGTTCCATCCAATGTAAACATTTCCATTCCATTTGGTGGTTTTCTTTGTCCATTCCAAAATCCTCCATGTGCTAAAACAGAAACCGATGGTATTTTTATATACGTAAAATTAAATATTACCTCTTCGATCGTCATCATATGCAGCCACATTACGCAATTTAAACGTTTTGATAACTTCTGAAATATTTTTATATATCAAAAAAACTTCATATGAAAAATAAAGCATACCTCGAAACATATCACGTTCTGAACCATCTTTTGCCGTAGAAACAAATGAACCTTCATTTCGACAATTATCATGTGCTTCCACAAATTGAGCATAAGTTTTATGAACTTTAAGACACATTCGAATAGGCGAAATTAGATGCCATTCATCAGTACACTGAAGCTTTGCCCATCTTGGAGTTTCACATAGTGCATAATGTTCTTCATCATAAGCTCGAACATCAAATTTCTTGGACTTTGAATTAAATATTGCACCATAAGAAGGGCAATCAGAATCATCCAGGTTATCAGTATTTTGAGAATTTTCCCATTTAAGTGTTGACACAAATTCATCAGTGTTAAAAACACGTGCCCTATAAATATTGCAATTATATCGACACCATTAGCTACTGCTTAATACATGAATACTTACCACATTGTAGTAAACTTGTCCATTCTTCATTTCTAAATCCATTTTTATCATATCCAATCCAGAAGAGAGTATTTTGTTGTGATGAATCAAATTGAGGATAAAAATATATTGATCGAATCCAATGTTGAATTGCATCTTTTGTTGGAGCAGTTGCTAATCGGCCACCATATTCATTTCGGCATTTATCTAGTGCTTGATGAAAAGTTTGTCGTTCAAGAATAATCAAGCATGAGCCATCATAATATCCAGGAGTACATGGTTTCTGAAGGAATCCTTCTCTTCTTGGTTCATCTTTTTTACATCGAGCAAATACAGCAGCAAATAAAGATGACAAAAGTCTTAAAAAAAAGTGTTCAATTAAGTAGTACAAAGAAAAATTAAAACTTACAAACAACTAAAAAACAGCATCGTTTTTTATGCAAACAAATAATCCAATTTGTGAACAATACAAAAGCACTTTCAACGACAATTTTGCATGCTTTTGACTTGTCAAATTTTAAAAAAAATTTCAGTAATTGCTAAATGCAATATTAGAAATTAATTTTTTTTTATTTATACATTCTGTGCAGACTAGTTGTAACAAATACTAAATCTCACAGTACTTTAATTTATACATAGTTCAGCATAACAATAAAACAAAAATTACAGTATAAAGCATAAATATATTAATTTAATAAATATTATTTGTTGTAGATTGATCTGCAAGACGCTGACACATATATGGCAACTGAATACGAGATCCTAGAAGAACACCTTTAGTATTAGGATTTCCCATAAAAATCCAATTTGTGTATGTAATTACATGACATAAATTATCAATTGGTCTTACAACTCGTGCATCAGGACTAAATGTTGTTTCTGTTCCATCCAAAGTAAACATTTCCATTCCATTTGGTGGTTTTCTTTGTCCATTCCAAAATCCTCCATGTACTAAAATTAAAACCGATTGAATTTTTATATACGTTAAATATTTGCTCACCAACCTGTTCTATCATCACCGTATGTAACCACATTACTCAAGTTATACGGTATAATAACTTCTGAAATATTTTTGTATACCAAAAAATTTCATCTTTACAAAAAAAAGCATACCTCGAAACATATCACGTTCTGAACCATCTTTTGCCGTAGAAACAAATGAACCTTCATTTCGACAATTATCATGTGCTTCCACAAATTGAGCATAAGTTTTATGAACTTTAAGACACATTCGAATAGGCGAAATTAGATGCCATTCATCAGTACACTGAAGCTTTGCCCATCTTGGAGTTTCACATAGTGCATAATGTTCTTCATCATAAGCTCGAACATCAAATTTCTTGGACTTTGAATTGAATACAGTACCATAAGAAGGGCAATCAGAATCATCCAGGTTATCAGTATTTTGAGAATTTTCCCATTTAAGTGTTGACACAAATTCATCGGTGTTAAAAACACGTGCCCTATAAATATTGCAGTTATATTAGCTACAGTAATCTACTTGATAAATAAATACTTACCACGTTTCATTATTAATAAACTTCTCCATTCTTCCTTCAGGTTTTTCATTTCTAAATCCATTTTTATCATATCCAATCCAGAATATAGTATTTTGTTGTGATGAATCAAATTGAGGATAAAAATATATTGATCGAATCCAATGTTGAATTGCATCGTTTGTTGGAGCAGTTGCCAATCGACCACCATATTCATTTCGGCATTTATCTAGTGCTTCATGAAAAGTTTGTCGTTCAAGAATAATCAAGCATGATCCATCATAATATCCAGGAGTACATGGCTTCTGAAGGAATCCTTCTCTTCTTGGTTCGTCTTTTTTGCATGTAGAAAATACAGCAGCAAATAAGGATGACAGAAGTCTTAAAAACGAGTGTTCAGTTAGTTAGTACAAATAATAAAAACTTACAAACAACTAAAAAACAGCCCCATCGTCTTCCACTATTTTTTTTGTTGCGCAACAAATTTGAAACATTTAAAAAAAACAAAGACGTATTTAGAGAAACGGTAAATTAGCTTGGTGAAATGTTGTCAAATTTTTTTAAAAAATTATGCTTCGATAAAATTGACAGACAAATCGTTATCTTTTTATTATACATTAAGCTTACACATCTATCCTCTTTGTTTTAAGTTTAGTTAAACGTGTTTAAAACATTAGCTTCTGCATTTTGTTCTTATATACACATAACAATGAGAAGTATGTTTTCTATATTTGTAGTTTTTTTGATGTGTCAAAGCTGACTTTTATTGCTAAGTTTTTTTAGAAAAATTTTGTTTCTATTCTTGCTGCAAACTTTTCTTTATTACTGTAATTCTGTAGTTATTTATTTCAATATCAGAGTAAAAGTGTTCTTTAGTTATAAATTATGCTTCCTGTGCGACATAGATGTAATAAGCACAAATTCGTACAGTACTTTTATTTCTAAAGACAACAAATGATTGCTAAATAATATAACACAAATATATAAATTTAATAAATATTACTTGCTGTAGATTGATCTGCAAATCGTTGACACATATATGGCAATTGAACATCACATTTCAGAAGAACAGCGTCATGTAGTTCTTGTTTTCCGTTAAACCATTTTACGTATGTGAGTGCCTCACATAAGTTATCACCGGGTTTTACAGTTTCGGGTTCGGGATAAAATGTTGTTTCTGTTCCATCCAAAGTAAATATTTCCATTCCATTTGGTGGTTTTCTTTGTCCATTCCAAAATCCTCCATGTACTAAAATTAAAACCGATCACATTTTCCTTTACGCTAAATATCTGCACATTTACCACCTACCGCTTCCATAATAATTGCGCACAGCCACATTATTTTCGTTCAAATTATACGGTACAATAACTTCTGCAATATTTTTATATAGGAAAAAGTTTTTGTACAATAAAACATACTTCGAAACATATCAACTTCACTAGGTTCTTTGGCCGTAGAAACAAATGAGCCTTCTTCTCGACAAATATCATGAGCCCCTTTAAAGGTAGCATAAGTTTCATGAACTTTAACACACATTCGAATAGGCGAAATTAGATGCCATCCATCAGTACATTGAAGTTTGACCCATCTTGGAGTTTCACATAGTGCATAATGTTCTTCATCATAAGCTCGAACATCAAATTTCTTGGACTTTGAATTGAATATTGCACCATAATTTGGGCAATCAGAACTTCCAAGGTTATCAGCATTAGCAGAATTTTCCCATTCAAGTGTTGACACAAATTCATCGGTATTAAAAATACGAGCCCTTAAAATTTTGTAAGTGTTGCTACAGTAATCCTTTAACTGAAACCTTTTATTAAAAATACTTACCACATTGTAGCATTAATAAAATATTGCATTCTTTCTTCAGGTTGTTCATTTCTAAATCCATTTTTATCATATCCAATCCAGAAAAGAGTGTTTTGTTGTGATGAATCAAACTTAGGATAAAAATATATTGATCGAATCCAATGTTGAATTGCATCTTTTGTTGGAGCAGTTGCCAATCGACCACCATATTCATTTCTACATTTATCTAGTGCTTGATGAAAAGTTTGTCGTTCAAGAATAATCAAGCATGATCCATCATAATATCCAGGAGTACATGGCTTCTGAAGGAATCCTTCTCTTCTTGGTTCATCTTTTTTGCATGTAGAAATAACAGTAGTAAATGAAATAAAAAATCTAAAAATAATGAATTACTAGAAAAAAACAAAAATTAAAACATACAAATAAATAAAAAACAGCATCGTTTTTTTTAACTATCTTTTGTGCAACAAATTTTAGAAAATTGGGAAAAAAACATATTCAATAAAGAGTTCAAAAGAAATATCAGATTTGCATGTGTTTTATATATAGTTTTAAAATTAAAAAAGTTTGGGTAATAAAAGTCTGAGTCAAACAAATCTTTATATTGTGTTACAATAAGTTTAATTATCTTAATTTTATTTTAAATAAATACCTTCTGCATTCTGACATTTTCCTTAAAAACTCAGGAAGCGAGTTTTATTTGCCACAATCGCTTAAACTTTTACAAATAATTTTAAAATTAAAAGTTATCCATTTCATCAAAAATATTTTTATTTTCTGCATTTAACACATTTTAATATAAGCGTAATTTAATAAAACAGTGATTTGTAAAAGATCGAACTCAAAATTATTATATAATAGAAAATACCGTAACCCAAAATGTTTGACATTCGAAAATTTCTGCTTTTTATGATTTGCTGGAAAATGTGATAGCTTTGTGAAGATAGCAAGAAGATAAAAAGTGTTTGAATTTATTTCTATAAGATTTTCTTGATTTAAATATTTTTTACCTGGGTTTTATCAAACTTTTTTTTAAAAAAACTACTGATTTTGGACATCAGCAAAAAACGATCATTTGATGAATATAATTTTTCTTTTTTCTGACTCACATTATTTAAATTGTTCAAAATTCTTATCGACTTCTATTGTTGCTGCTATGGTTGTTTAGAGTAATTGAAAAACTGAAATTTGTATTTATTATTTATTACAGTATCCTAGAGCGTTAATGCACGAACTAAAAATTGTTTAAATTATTGTTTACCTTATTTATTAAAAAAATAATAACTATTATCTTTAAGTTATATATTTTTCCATAGATTTTAAAATTTTGATAAAATTTATGCCAAACAATTAGTATTCAATTTTGTTAAACAACTAAGTTTGGACATCAGCAGAAAAACAATCACTTTTAAATCATTTTTTCTTTTATCGGATTTCGATGTCTTATAATCCTTCAGAATCTAAATCTACGGCTCTGTTTATTTACCATAATTTAATTGTTTACAATAATATTTATTATTTTTTACAGTACCCTTACGAGTTAAAGCACATACAAAAGTGCTTTTTGCCTTATGGCTTATCTTTTTGAAAATGAAACAAAAACATTTATTTTTAATACTGTATTTTTCTATCTGATGTTGCAAAAATAATTTTACAAACTTTTATGAGATTTGTGGAAACAACTATTTTCAATAGCTAATAGCTGTAGCTAACTTCCGTGCTTAAGCTGTGTATAGCAGCAAAAGTTATCTTTGCACGAAAAGATCCTCCTCGTCTGCTATTTCTTGAACTCGCTTATTTACTTTTTTCAAGCTCAAGAAAACTTTTATCAAAAAAATTTTGTTGCTGTAATAAAGTTTTATGAATAACAATTAATAAATTTTTAACATGGGTTCATTGCTACATAATCCAGATGAAGAAGATTCATATACTTCACAGCGATATCTTTCGAATGATGTGTATATTAATCAACACCTTGTAGAAGATGAAACAAATTTTGTTATAAGTAATAATGGATATGAACCACCTGAAAGTGTTTTTGAACGTTCTGGAGAAGGAGAAGTGGTGGAAGAAGAATATTTTGTTCAACAAGAAGAAGAAGTAGCAGGCAATGAAAGTTTTTCATTACAGCCTCCAACCCTTGATATTATGGATAATGGAATGCAACAACAATATGAAGTTTATACTGATGGAAGTAATGAATCAGATGGATCATCATCACATCAATATGAAATTATACAAGAAAGCAATATTTCTGATAACAATATTTTAACAACTGATGATTATATAAGTCATGTTAGTGTTGTGTATCAAGGTATTGAAGGTAAACTTGTTGATGATGATGGAGCGCTGCTACAGTTTTATGATTCAAATAATCATTTGGTTACATATTTTGATGATGACCTTCCACCTGGTGTACATTTTGTACCAAATGAAAATATGGTTATTCAAAAAGTTCAATATATTGATGATTTTGGGAATCTTGTTGATGCTACTACTACAACATCTTCTTCAAATATTATTGATCCGGCTAAAGAAAGCTATTGCTTATATGATGAATATGGTAATGAAGTAATTTTGGATGATGTTTCACAACAAGAAGCTTTTAATGGACAGGTAATTCATAGATTATCAAAGATAGTTTAAGATGTGGAGGTTTTTCAGAAAATTCAAATTATTACACAGCAAGAATTTGAACCACAAGTTATTAATGTGGTTGCTAATGATAGTAGTGGAAAAAAAGCTGCTAATGCTCCTGGTTCACCGGAAAAGAAAATCACTTATACATGTGATGAATGTCGAGCCGTATATAGCAAGAATCAATATCGAGAATTTATACTTCATTTGGATTATTGTGTTGTTGAATCCTTGATTCAGTATGTTCGTACTAGCAAGCCTCTGCGACAAAAGAAGAAGACTGTATTTCCTCATGCTGTAGAAGAGAATATGGTAATTACTATAGAAGAGGATACTGTAAGTTTTACAAAAATTGTTTGATTTTTTAAGTCAATATTTTTAGACGTCTTTGGAGCGACCATCTGAACGCAATCTTTCACATTCAGCTCCTGCTTCTGCTTATCACCAAGAAACATATCAAGATGATATTCATATTTCTTCTTCATATGAAACAACATTTCATGAATCTTCTTCTTCTCCACAACATAGTTCTATAAGTAAAGATATAGAAGTTGAAGCTCCTCCACCACTTGAACGTGTTCTTGTTGAGAATGCCATCCAGGGATATAATAATGTAACAGCAGCAGATAGTGAAGAAAATATTCTTGAAGATGATGGCGAAGATGATAGCATGGATTTCGATGAAGACGACGAAGAAGAAGAAGATGCTCCATCACTTATGGATAATGATGCTTCGACAACTGAACGATCTGCACGTATGGAATGTCCATATTGTGGCCTACTATTATATCGACATAATTTTCGTGCTCATCATCGTATTCATACTGGAGAATTACCGTATCCTTGTTCACTTTGTGATAAATCTTTTCGGTAATTTTTTACTTTTCTTTAAAACTTTGTTTAAAAGCTTTCTTTTTAGAACTTCATCTGCTTTAAAAGTTCATCAACGTGCTCATACTGGTGAAAAACCATATTCCTGCATGGTATGCGCCTATGCTACAATTACAAAACGAAATTTGGATCGACATATTTATAACAATCATGTAAAAGAAAAAGATCTTATTAGCAATAGAAGCTTGGTGAAAGTTAAAAGAAGTCGATATCGTCCATTTTCATCAGAAACCGCTGCATTAAACAAGCAAATTATTGAACAACAAAAAATTGAAGCATTTGAAGCTGCTGTTCAAGCAATCAAAAATGAAGATCTTGAAGCATTCAAAACTACTGTAGCTTATGATGTGGCAAAGATGCGTGATTCTGATGGTCAATCATTGTTGCAGCTGGCATCAGAACAAGGAGCAGCAAATATTTGTGAATTTTTGGTCAAATTTTGTCGTGCTGCGTTTTCAACAGAAGAGGTTTGTTGCTTGATATTTTGTTTTGTTGAATATAATTTTTGAATTTTTAGGTTCGGAAGTATGGTGTCGTGGATGAAAAGCCTAATCAAAAACGTAAAACTTAATTGTTGTTGTATGTATAAAAGTTGTTAATTGAATATAAATATAATATCAAAGCAATAACCTGTTTTTCTTCATTCTTAAGGTTACTGTAATTGCAATTAATACACAATATTTAAATTTGTATGAAGTCTTTTATTTCGAGATTATATATTATCAGTTTATTCAATACAATTATTACATACAGTAACCATAAACACAATTAACAATAACAGACAATCAAGGTACACTAATCATTCATCACTATTATAACAACTAATAACATCCATCCATTATATCAATATCATCATCAGCTATTAGCAGCTTTGTATTCTTCATATTTCTGTCGTTGATCTTCATATTCTTTCATATTTTCTTTTTGTTGAATTGATTGTAGACGACTTTTAACGCTGACTTGTCGACGATTACTTTGCCGATGTTCATCATATAACACAAAACCTGAAATAAGCTTTTTAAGATCACTATAAATTTGTAATAATAAGACAAATATACCTATTGTAAGAGCCGAAAAAATACATGATGCAATAAATACTCGAAATCCATAACGTTTTGGTGTTGAATCCGACATTTGATTATACTAAAATACTGAAAGTTATAACAAATCAAAATTCAAAAAATAGATATACAGAATCACGATTAAGTTTTACAAAATAACATTTCACCAATGCAATAGGGATTAATAGAGGAAGATATAAGTTAACAAAAATGACGGGTATAAAACTCAAATATCTCAAACAAAAAAGATTAAAAAGTTAAAGAATTTATTTAAAGCACGCGAAGAAAAGTATCACACATTTTAGTGCTAGTATTCAGACATTATTACTAACCTTTGTTTAGAAAAAATAAAAAGATAGGAAGAAAAAATACATAAGTATAATATAGTGAAACATCATAAAAATTTGCTAAATTTTAAGGGGAACGCTTTTCAACTCTGAAAGAATCTTAAAATGCAAAGAGTTCCCCTAACTTTTTAATTAAATCTGTTGGTTTTTATGTAATAGAATTAGTTCTTATCCGTGAATTTAAAACTATTATTACAAATTTTTAGTAAAGTAGTTTGACATGCGTTTTATTTACAATTCTACTGTAAAATAATTTGTGTTGTTTCTAAAAATTGAACAGTTTCAATATCTCTACAGCAACTACAACAAAACACAAACATACAATGTTTTAAGCACATATTTATTTGTATTTATATATTTTTTACATTTTTTGGATGTTATGACTTTGATTTGTGTTACGATATTACATTGAGTTATTTAATAAACTGTCTATCTATTACTTTCTCTCTGTTTACTTTCCACTTTTCTTGATTTTTATAATTTTTAAGCGATTACAAGCAATGAACTTCAAGTGTATCTGCTTCAAGTGTATCTGCTAATTAAAGTGCATCAAAGCTATCTCTTCATTGACGTTGCGCTCTTCTTCAAATTGATAATAGAGTTACGAAGACTTCGTAACGAAGTGCACTTGGAAACTACTGTAAGCCGATCTATTTGTTTCACACATCATGATGATACAAGCAAATGTTCAAAACTATCAAGAACTACAATGTGAATGTTTAACACGAGTAAGAAAACCAGACATATCCTTTGCAACCCATAATTCCCAAACCACTAAGATACTAATTCCCCAAAATGTCCTATTCTCCAACACAAATTAGACAAAAATATAGATTTATTAAAATCCAACAACAAAAAAACACATTGTTTAAATAACAAAATTAGACATTTTCCAAAACAGGTGGTTCATAATCATCTGGACGAGAAACTGGTTCACCAGCTTCTGTAACAGCTCCAGTTTCAGTACCATGAAGATCAAAGAGACGTCCATGTTCAAATTTAGGCTTTTTAAGGACCTTTACTTTTCGGATGTAGACATCTTGAAGTGGATGAAGGTACCAGCATTTGCGTTCAATTTCTTTTTCAATTGATCCAGCAATCAATTTCTTTACAGCAGTCTTCAAATCAACACCTTGAATTTCTTTTTGAATATTTTCAACCATACGAGCACGAATTGCACGAACTTTTGATGATTGAGCATATGTTGCTTTTTTGATTTGGTGTGGATCACGCTTTGTAAAACCAATACAGAAGATACGAAGAAGATATCCATCAGATGTACGAACAGCAACATTTCCTTCAATCAAGGTATGCCATTTACGAACAATTGAACATAACTTATCACGTGAAAGTGACATTCCATGAAAATTGGTAAGACATTCACGGCCTTGAACATCTTCACATACAAGACGGAATTTCTTGAAATCTGTATCAATTGAATTCAAATCACCAAGTGATACTTCATAAACACGTCCCTTCAAAAAGTCCGATGCAATACCTATAAAAAATATTATGTAAGTAAATGATTATGTAAAGGTACAAAATAAAACTTACGAGTTCCTTGAGTACGATTAACCAAAGTTTTTCCAACTTGACGATTGGTAAACATTGATGGAGCTTTAATATCATACCATTCTTTACGTGCAAATGGATCTACTGCCTTCTTCTTGTTTCCCTTCTTGATCATCTTCTTTCCTTTACCAACTGCCATGATTGCAAGATTACCTAAAAATGATATAGTTATTAATAGATGTTATATAGGATAGATAAATAAATGGTTTAACATAAACACGTAAAAAGGTACACACGCATTCATAAAAGGCAAGCCTAAAATGATCAACATCAATAATTCATTGCACATTGCAAAAGTATTTGTCTTTTCCGTTTCCAACGCTGCAGCCAGCCAACACGTTTTGTTTGTCATTTTTTTTGTGATAAAAGAGGTAACCGTGGCGGGGAGTGAACCAAATCAAGCACTGCCGCTCCTAGGAAATGTGGCCAGAGCAGCATTTGCATCTATTAATGGCTTATTTGTTCGCCTTACAACACACCATTTAAAGAAAGTGATAATGTTCTCGACGATTCTTTTGCTAGCTGGATTCCTTGTTTTAAGTTCAGCAGATAATCCAAGAGTAAAAACACCTGTGGGAATCATTGAAGGATTTGAACATGACAACAAAGATGGATCGAAATCTCATATTTATTTGGGTATACGGTATGCGCGTGCGCCAGTAGGAGAGCTTCGATTTGAGGTACGTTTCTATTGTAGCGGATAAATGTAAAATAAATACAGTTTTTAGAAACCTATGCCTTATCCTGAAGTAGAGGGTGTTACAGAAGCTAAAAAATTTGGTCCTGCATGCTTTCCAGTTCATCGAGAAAAATTGGTAGTACCTAATTACAGTGAAGATTGCTTATTTCTTAATGTAATTAGGCCAGCAACAAAAGTAAGCTCTATTTTGCTTTTCTAAATAAATGTCTTCTTTTAGCCGACAAATTCAAATGGCTATCCGGTTTTGGTATTTATTTATGGAGGAGGTTTTGTAACAGGTGATACTGAACGATATGGATACAAATCATTGAGTGAAAATTTTGCTGCACATGGAATTATTACAGTAACCATACAATACAGAGTTGGACCACTTGGTAACCAAAGAAAGCAAGAACAAGAAAATAAAGAAAAATTTTTAGGCTTTTTTTCAACAGGAGATAACATTCTGCCAGGCAATATTGGATTATGGGATCAAATGTATGCGCTTCATTTCTTACAACAAATTCTGCCAAATTTTGGAGGAAATCCACAAGAAGTTACAGTATGGGGTCATTCAGCTGGTGCTGCAAGTGTTCATGCTCTATCAATCTCACCTCATTCAGAATGTAAGTAAAGTATTATCAAATAAAAAATTATATCTATTCCTTTTAGTTTATTTTAAACGCGCAATTCAATCTTCTGCATCTTTATTTGCTGAATGGGCTTTCAATGAAAATGTAGTAGATAATTCTTTGAAGTTGGCAAAACATCTAAATTGCTTTGATAAAAATTCTGAAAAAGTTCACGACTGTATGAAAACTAAAACAATGGATGAAATCTTAGATGCAGCAGATAAAATGGGAGCATACAATGCACATGTTCGGGAATTTACTTTTAATCCAAGACTGGATGGTCAGTTTTTACCACAAACACTGGAAAGCTTAATGAAGTCATCTACAAATATTCCAACACTCTTTGGGCTTACTGATAAAGAATGGGCATTAATAGGTAAAGATATTTCTTAAAGTCCACTAATAATAATCTAAAACTTCTTTTACAGCAAATAGACCTCAACACCCTATTACAAATCCAAATGGTATTGATGATGAAGACAAACAACATTTCCGTAGCCGTGAATTGCAAAGATATATTGGAGAATTTATTGTACCTCATGAAGAAACTGGTCGAAGTGGAGGAGCTCTAAGAAATGCGCTTTATGAATATTTTGTTGACCATAATGCACCAATAAAAGAAGAAGGCAATGAAGGATGGTATCTGAATAGAGCAGTTGATGTAAACTTTAAAAATGCTAAAAGAAATAGATTAACAAAGTTTTTTAGGTAATGGGCGATCTAATGTTTGTGGTTCCAACAATACAGCAAATCGAAGTGAGAACATCTTTAAAGCAAGAAAGCTATCTATTTTATCAAAAGTATTATAACAATGCGACAGTAGGACCAAATGGACTTGTATATGGTAATATTTATGCATAAAAGAGCGAGAGCAAATCTTGAAATTTTAGGGGCTGTTCATGGCAACGAAAATTATTATATTTTTGATCAAGATTTTGCTGGCTTTGAATTTACTGAAAATGATAAAATCATGCAAAAAAATATCCTCGAAGGTTTCCGAAGTTTTATTTTAACAGGGTAATTTTATATATATATCCTCATAGTAAGCAAGCTAAAAATGCCATTTTAGAGTACCAAAATCATCTGATATGCAATGGCCAACAGTTGGAGATGATAGCGGAAAGCATGTTGTACTTAATCCTGAGCCAAAAATTGAAGAAAGCTTTGAAAAGGAAAGAATGGATTTTTGGTTACGTGAACTGCCAGCTAAAGTTGGGATCAATATTCTCAAAAAAACTCGTTTACCACACGCAGAATTACATCAAAAACACACGGAATTATAGGATATTACAATGTTGTAGTTATTAATAATAAATATATGTTAAAAATAATAAATAATTGTTGAAAATGTGTTAAAAATTGGGAGAAATTGGGAGAAAAGATTTTTTGAGGAACAAAAAGCGAGGCCTAGCTCTGCTCGAGCAAGAAAAAGATGCAGGGTAATCGTGTCAGGAACACCTAAGCGGCTGGCTCTGTTTCTTTTTTTTTGCCCGCAAAATTTAAAAAACGAGTTTGAAAAAAAGCAAAAATTTTTCTAAGTTTTTCCAACTGCTTTTGTTTTGCTAATTTTACATCATTATACAGTACACTATTCTACAGTATAATAATACTGATTCAATATCAGATGTATGAAGTTTAGCTTTGTATTATTACTTGCTAAAAAACAATTAAATAAAGCAATGACACGGATACTTTGTGTAGCAGAAAAGAATGATGCGGCAAAGAATATTGCAGCGTTGCTATCTCGAGGAACTGCTCAACGAACAGAAGGCCGATCAACATACAATAAAATTTATCGGTTTGAACATCTCTTTCATGGCCAGATGGCCCAATTTGCAATGACTTCAGTTTCTGGACATTTAATTACCTGCGAATTTACTGGGCCTTACAAGCAATGGCGAAGAGAATCTATTAATGAATTATTTGATGCACCTATTACAAGAATGATTAATAAAAATATGGAGGGTATTGAACGAACATTATTGTATGTGAAAGATATATTTTGTATTTCGTAACATAACTTTTTGTTATAGGGAACAATCTCGAGTTTCACAGATTCTGATTATCTGGACTGATTGCGATCGAGAAGGTGAACATATTGGTTCAGAAATTATACATGTTTGTCGGCAACAAAATCCAAATATTCGAGTATTTCGTGCTAAATTTTCTGAAATTACTGCTCCTTCTGTTAATCGAGCCTTGCAAAATGTTATTGAACTTAATCAACGTGTTGTTGATGCTGTTGATTGTCGCATGGAACTGGATCTTAGGATTGGTATATCTATAAATTCTTTTTACCTTGTTTCTAATTACTGTATTTTAGGAGCTGCATTTACTCGATTACAAACTTTACATCTTCAAAATTCTTTTCCTGATATTAAAGATGTTGTCTCTTATGGCTCTTGTCAATTTCCAACACTTGGCTTTATTGTTGAACGATACAAAAGTATTAAAGAATTTATTGCTGAACCTTTCTGGCGCTTGGTAGGCCGTCATATACGTGCAAATCAAAATGTTGAATTTATATGGGAAAGAAATCGGCTATTTGATCGTGATGTTGTTAATATGTTCTTACAAGAATGCCGTGAAGCAAGAAACTCTGCAAAGGTGGTAACTGTTCGTGAAGCTCCAAAATCTCGTTGGCGTCCTACTGCATTAGATACTGTAGAATTTGAAAAGCTATGTATTCGAAAGCTAAAGATCTCTGGTAAAGAAGCTTTAGCAGCTGCTGAACGACTTTATACAGCTGGATATATTAGTTATCCAAGAACTGAAACAAATATGTATCCAAAAGATATCCAGCTACGTCCACTTGTTGAATGCCTTACCGATAATCCCGAATGGGGACCTTTTGCTATGAATCTTCTTCAAGGAGGTGGTCCAAATCCAAGAAATGGAAGAAAATCTGATCAAGCACATCCTCCCATTCATCCTTTGAAACTTGCAACTCGAGCTAATCTTCGTGATCCTCGTGATTTTCATGTTTATGAATTAATTGTTCGACATTTCCTTGCTTGTTTATCTCGTGATGCTACTGGTAAAGAAAGTACTGTAGAAGTTGTTGTTGCTGATGAAGTTTTCAAAGCTACTGGTTTGATTATTGAAGATCAAGGCTATCTGGAAGTATGGAAATATGATAAATGGTCAGATAAAACTTTGCCAAAATACCGAGTGAATGAAATTCTCAAAGATTTTGTTGTTACAATGGATGAAGGGCGTACAACTGCGCCGCAACTTCTTAGTGAAGGTTCGTTTTTTTATACTTTATTATATTTAATGATAATAATCCATTCTTTTTAGCTGACTTGATTGCACTTATGGAAAAACATGGTATTGGAACAGATGCTACACATGCCGAACATATTGAAAAGATCAAAACCCGTAGCTACTGTACAATGAATCATGAAAAAAGATTTATTCCTGGTTATTTGGGCCTTGCACTTGTTGATGCTTACAATGAAATGGGATATGAAATGAGTAAGCCGGTGCTTCGATCACATTTGGAAAGAGAACTTGTTGAAATTTGTGAAGGTAATATCTTTTGCTTTTGATTATTGTAATATATAAAAGCTTTTTATTTTTGCAGGAAGAAAAAGCAAAGATGAAGTGCTTCGAGAACAAATCCGAAACTACAAGAATATCTTTATTACAGCTGAGAATCGAATTCGTGTTTTATCTGATATTCTAAGACGATATATTGATCCAAATAGGGCTGCTAGATAATTACTTTGTTAATTCTATTTTGTTTGTCTGTCATTTAGTTGTTAAATTACTAGTATTTTATTGTTAATTGTTATGTACATAAATAAATGACATATGTATATAAAAATTTGTTACCGTAACCTCAAATTTACATTTTGTTGCCTTCAAAAGATTACTTTAGACTTTGTCGTTTGGTTGCAATATGTACCTATGACTTTGCTGATTCGAAAATTTTTTGATTGTTTCAATTATTTCATTTCCTGGCGCTTATTTTATTGCCCTTGAAATGTTTTATTTTTGTTTGTTACGAATAAACTGCTGTTATCGAATGCTTTTTTTGAGGTAACATTTTATTATGGACTTTTTATGTACAAAACTAGTTTTAACAATTAATGGGGTTTTAAGTTTCAAGTTGATTCATTTCATAGTAAAGGCCTTTGGAAGCCATAAGCTCTTGATGAGTTCCTTCTTCTGCAATCTCTCCATCAACAAGGACAATAATTTTATCAACTTTTCGAATTGAAGACAGCCTATGGGCAACGTGAACAATTGTGCATTGCTTTTTAACGCTATCAAGAGCGTGTTGAACTGCCTGAAAGAGAATTTTATTTTACCATGTTTAGTTTATATTATTACTTTTTCACTTGTTGCATCTAAAGCTGCTGTTGCTTCATCAAGAAGTAAAACTTTTGGATCACGAATCATTGCTCGTGCAATTGCAATTCGTTGTTTTTGTCCACCACTAAGCTGTGCACCAAATTCTCCAACTTCAGTTTCATATCCATTTGGAAGGGATGTAATAAAGTCATGAATATGAGCAATTTTAGCTGCTTTAATAATTTTTTCCATATTATATTCATCATCACAAAGGCCATAAGTAATATTTTCTTTAATTGTAAATGAAAATAAACTAAAAATGGGTTACTGTAATAGCGGTTTTTGATATTGTAGTTTTAGCAAAAATGTTAAATGTTATTTTATTTTTTTCAAATTATATTTATGGATACTGTAATATTTCAAAAAAAAAGGTGATTGTTAAAAATAATACACTACTTTTTAGAGCTTTTGTAAGCACTTACTTAGGTTCTTGTGAAACCGAAACAACAACACGTCGAAGATAATTTGGATTAATACTTTTAACATTGTAGTTATCTAACATTACTTGTCCACTTGTTGGAGTATACATTCGATGAAACATTGCAATAATTGAGGATTTACCCGATCCAGAGGGACCAACAATTGCAACCGATTGCCCTGGAGCAACTTGCATAGTTAAATTTTTTAAAATTGGTACAATTGGACGAGATGGATATCGAAATTCAACATTTTGTAATGAAATTCTTCCAATTACTTTTGGTCTTAGCCCTTCATCCGTGAGATTATCCATATCCGTTGGAGGTTCATTCATAACAGATAAAATATTTTCTGATGCTACTCGAGCTCTTGTCAAATCACTGACAGATGCAATAAGTTGGGAAATAAAATTTGCACCAAATTGTGTAAGTAAAACTACTCTAAAAGTAAAAAATTTTAATTTTAAAAAGAACGAGGATACTGTAGGTTTAAAACATTTTTAATTTTTTAGAAAAGTACAATAATCAAGTTTTTCAAAATGTTGTATTCAAGCATTACTATGATAGTAATTTAAAGCATGTCAATTTACACTTAAAAAACTGCTGTTAAAATACCGTAATCCTTCAACTTACCGTAAATAATCAAATGGTGTAATTTCATTGCTTAACATCATAATTTTACCAATGTGTAATGTGATTGCAATTAAGATATATGTAAAACTAAATTGACAAGCGAATACGAAAGCACTGATACATGATTGTCGTTTCATTGCTCTAAAAAAATTTTCAAATGAGGTATTTTAAATAGAGTTTTTAAAATTACGATTGTAGCGGCTTTAATGCATTATAAAAAATTTCATCAAAATGTCCTTGTAACGTGTAGGCTTTAATTGTAGACATATTTGAGAGGACTACTGTAGCAAGCTGAAAAGGGAAGTAAGAGTAATAAAAAAAGTAATTATTAGATAAAATTCAGTTTTGGTTTTCGAAATTATTGTTACACCAATGATAGAAAAATAGATTACTCTCACAGAAAAAAGTATGATAACTGCTATCGTTGATAGCAACATTTTTTTATATTACTGTTTAAAATTACTATCAAATATTTTTCTTCAGAAACTAAAGCTTACACTTGCTGCTTTCTTTTCTTCTTCGACCATTTGTCGCTGTCTTTTGGAGGTTTCTTTTAATTCAACCATTCGAAACATAAAAAATACTGGAAATTGAAAGCTACAAAATGCTGCCAACTTCCAATTAATCCAAAATGCAATTGTTACAGAAACAATGGAACAAATAATTGCTGGTAAAAGTAAATCCAGCTTATCTCCCAAAATTCTATTCAACGATGCTGTATCTGTCATAAGTTTATGCACCAATCTTCCAGGTGAATTTTCTTCTTCATCAAAATATGCAGCACCATGTCGAAGGATTTTTCGAAACATTTGTCCTAAAATATTTAAGCTCTTTAAAAACTACAGTAACCCAAAAATATTACCTCTCAAATGTATACTAAATCCATGCCCATACAAAGCTACTGTAAGTCTTCCAACAGCTTCAAACATTGTTTTTATAATAATTAAAGCAGTATAAATTGCGGCAACAATTAGCACTTGTCGAGTTCGTTGAACATCTGATGCCATGGCAATTTCCAAAACAGATGCAACTTCAAAACATACTAGTAAAAAGAAAAGCCCTCGAAGGATTGTCACCGGGATCGCTGTTGCCAAATATGTATATCCTTTTTTATATGATTTTATTAAACGCCAAACTGCTCGAAAATTTGTTGATTTTCCTGGTAGCTGTAATTATTTAATTATGTTTTTTAAAATTATTAAAAAAAGTTAAAACATTTAAAAAAGTTTTTTTGTAACGCAACCAGCAGGATTTGAACCTACGCGGGAAATTCCCATGAGATTTCAAGTCTCACGCACTGCAACCATGGTTGTGTAATGTTCACCGGCCATGGTTGCTCCTTTCTTAGGGTTTTTTAAAAGCGTTTTATGAATTTTTTGTGTTTACAACAAAAAAAAAAGCAAAATACAAAAATTGGATTAAAAAATTTATCGAACAAGTAAAGAAAATAAAATAATTAAAAAGTAATTGTTGTTAAAAATAAAATAAATAAAACTGATTATGCGATCTGTGATTTGTGCTAAATTTCTGTTTTTAATATTTTAATTTGTAAATTGAGACAAAAAGTTGTATGTGAATTTTTTAATAACGTTGAAAGGCTCTTCACCATAGTGAAGCATCAAATATCAATCATAAATCATATCAACTTTTCTTTGCAATAGCTTTAACTTTTGACATTTTTTTATATCTTTGTGTTAGAAAATTATTCTCCAAAAAATTTAAAACCATTGACATCCTTATTTACAAAAAAAAACAATTTTTAAAACTGATGAATTAAAAAATTATCGTCATTTCTCTCTTCTTCCTTTTTGCAGCAAATTTTTATAAGCTATGTTTTTCTCTTCCCTTTTTTTACGCATAAAAATGTGCGCACTTCAAAAGAATGTAATGGCACAAAAAAAGTGCTTCTCTCCATTTTTTGTTAAGCTAAAAAAACATCTTTTTTTTAAAACTGAAATTTTTAACACTCTTAAATACGGCAACCATGGCCGAGCGGCCATGGTTTGATTCGAACCTACGCGGGCAATGCCTCATGAGCATTGCCCGCGTAGGTTCGAATCCTGCTGGTTGCGTTTAAAATTTTTTAAAATTTTTTTTACAAATTTGAATAAATTATGGCTTTACTTACACTGTAATCATCATCATATGTTTTTTCTTCAACTGCAACTTCCATAACATTTGTTTTAAAACTTTTATCTAATCTTGAACGCTTTTTTGACATAACTGGTAATGCCAACTTTTGTCGATCGTTGCTTAAAACTGAATATGATTTGCCAAGTTTTTTATTGGCACCAAGTGAAGATCGAGCCCATGCTCGACGACGTGATTCTGGATCCTAAAAAAGAGAAAGAGATTGTTTGAGCCGAAGGGATCAATGTGGGGTACTATATATTCATCGTTGAAGAGGGCAAAATGCTATGGCATCTGTTGCTTACCAATGAATGTTTAGACATATCTGATGGACCCATACTAAATTTTCCTTTTAACTTTGGGGGTTGATGTACAGGGAATGGGATGGCATCAAGCCGTTGATCTGTATACATTCGATAAAATTTTCCATCTTTTGATGCCATTAATTCTTCAGGTGTTCCTTCTTCAACAATTTCACCCGATTCCAGGACAATAATTCGATCACTATTTCTTACTGTAGATAGCCGATGGGCAATTGTAATTGTTGTAACACCTTGTGATGCAGCATCAATAGCCTTTTGAACTTCACCTTCATGTTTGGAATCCAATGCAGAAGTGGCTTCATCAAAAATGATCACAGATGGATTACGAATAACAGCTCGAGCAATTGCAACTCGTTGTTTTTGTCCACCACTTAACTGAAGGCCACGATCACCAACTCGAGTTTTCATTCCTTCAGGAAGGGCAGAAATGAATTGCCATGCTTCGGCTTTTCTTGCTGCGTCATTGATATCAGCTTGTGAAGCATCTAATTTGCCGTATCGAATATTATCAGATATTGTACCATCAAAAAGTACGGGCTCTTGTGAAACCAGGCCTATCTCACCACGGATATCATCAGGATCCATTTTTCGGAGGTCACAATTATCAAGTTCAACCTGAAAAGGGATGTTTTGGGATTTTAATGGATTTGTGAAATCCCTTCAAATGACATTGAACTCTATGGGTGAAATATTTTAAAAAAAATTTAGCTGATTTAGAAATAGTTAAAAATCTAATGAAAAATAAGGAATAGCTAAATCCTCAAATCGATTTATGAAATCTCTTCAAAGAGTCGTGAAATTTTTTGGAAGGAAAAGTTTTGACAAAAATTTGATTAAATTTAAAATGAGATTTATCAAATGCTTTAAATAGATTTCATATATCTCTTTTAAGCTTCCATTTCCCAAAACTTACATATCCACTTGTAGGATCATAAAACCTCAAAATTAAAGCTGTTAAAGTAGATTTCCCTGATCCACTTGAACCAACAATTGCAATATGTTCTCCCGGTTTTATATCCAGCGAAACACCTTTCAAGACTTCAACATCCGGCCGAGATGGATATGAAAAACGAACATTTTTAAATGAAATTGTACCATTTCCTTTTGGCTTTGGTTTTATCGGAATTCCACCATTTGTTTCACAGGTCAACTCCGGTAACACTTTATTTTCCTTTCGAGCTTTATAACGAGCTTTTATCTTTACACAAGCATTTTTTTCAGATTCAATATTTGGAAGTTCATTTAAAATTGCTGTCATTTCAGATGCATTTTGACGAGCATTTGAGACACCATTTAAATGGAAGCCAATTGAAATTGATGTTACACACATATATAACATATTGATAGCTAATGCAGCTAAGCGACCTGGATTTTCATCTCCAACTCTCCACATTCCATAACAAAGTGCTGCAGTAAAAACGAGCTCAGTTAAAAGAACTTGTGCCAGAGAATCATAAACCGATGAAGCTCGCAGTCGCTCTTCCGTCATTCGATTATGCTCTGTTGCTATTTTTTCATATCTAAAATTTTTTTGGGAATAACAAAAAATGTTTTTTAATAATGGGTTACTGTAGAATGATGGTAACACAAATATTATTAATTTTTAAAAGGTACGGTAATTAATCAACGTTTTATTGTAAAAATTGTAGTTATTTTTAACATTAATTTTTGCCATAAGATTTTAAAAGTGTATTACTGTATTTTGATAGTAAAACAAAATTTTTTAAAATTACTATCGGAATTACGTCAGTTATAAAACTGTCTTAAATCGCAAAAAAAATTACAAAATTTTTTAAATAAAAATGGTTACTGTAGTTTATCAGCAACATAAACTTTTCAAAAAATACTTTTTAAAACGGATGTTATTAAAATTACAGTAACCCAAAAATTACGAGATTGTTCACTTTTGATAAAAATATTTTTATATTATTGTCAACATAGTACTACTGTAGCAATATTTACAATTAATTAATTTCTCTAAAAACTTACTTGCATATTGTTTGTTTTTGTGCTGAAAATGCAATAACTGTTCGAATAGAATGAAATGTTTCTGTAACTAAATTTGTCATTTTATTATGCAATGATTGTTCATCATCCAATGTTTTAGCAAACCACTAAAAATTTTGTAAATATTTTTAAGGTATACGAGTATATAAATTAAGTAAAACAAACTTTGCTAAAAATCATTCGAGTGCCAATTAATAGCGGCAAAGCTGTACACATAACTAGTGTAACATCCCATTGAATATAAAAGCATACACTTAAAGATACAATTAAATATGAAGAAATAAAAATAACCATTGGTAGATGATCTGCTATTCCTTGATAAATTGAATCAGCATGACTAAAAAAGTATTTTTTGAAGTAGTTGTTTTTCTAATAAATTTCAGTATTAATGTTTACATTACTCAAACAGTTGAATAAATTATTTTTTTATAAACATTTTTAAATCTAAAAAGAAGAAAAACTGAAGATGCAAAGAAAGGTTGCGTTTTTCATTTTTTGTTGATCACAACATTTTTGTGTCTGCTCTCGTTTTTCAAGTAGACGAAAATCGGAGTGAAAATGGTCGTGCAGCTATGGCCGAGTGGTTAAGGCGTGAGACTTGAAATCTCATGGGAATTTCCCGCGTAGGTTCGAACCCTGCTGGCTGCGATTTATTTTTTTAAATTTTTTTATTGAAAATCGTTGTTAAAAAATTACCATAATCATTTTTGTTTTTACTTTTTCATTTTTTAGAGTGTTCATTGATTCATTCATTGTTGTTTTTTTATTGCAAGCCAATCATCATTCACTCTCAAATAAAAAAACGGTGAATTTCACAAAGTCTCTTACAACAACAAAGAAGATGGAAGATGATTCAATTATTACTATTTTTTCAACGACATTAATTTCAACAACTGTAATTTCAATTTCGACAATACCTTTGGTGCTTTATGGTTGCTGGAAAAAGAAGACTGCTGCTCTTACAACTGCTCGTGAAAGTGCAACACCCGCTCCTGATGCAGCAGCAGCTACACCTGGTGCTGATCCCGCTGCAGCAGCTGCCGCAGGTGGAAAATCTCAATTAAAACCTTCTGATGGAAAATCTTCAACTGCAACTGGTGGTGCAAGTGCTCCTTCTGCAGGAGCAAAACCTGATGACAAGAAAGATGATAAACCAAAAACTGAAGAAAAGAAAGATGTATCAAAGAAAGGAGAAAAAAAGGTTAGTTCTTTTGGGGGCTAAAAAGAGTTGTAGGGCTGCCTTTTGCGGACACGTATAAGAAAAATGTATATTACAGTAGTAATCGACAGTTGAATTCAAAATTGACTTTAAATTTATATAACATATATAATCGATCAACACTTTTTAGGATGTCAAGAAAGGCAAAACTAATAGATCTGTTAAATCTAAGAAATCTATTAAATCAAAAAAAGAGACAAAAGAAGATCAAAAAGAAGAAGAAGATAATGGATATGAACAATGCGCTGAAATGACACCAGAACAAATGAAAGCGATTGCTGATGCTACAAAATAACTGCTTGCTTCTTGAAATTAATGGATTTGAAACTTATTTTATCTTCACAAATATGTTAACTTTGACTGTATTATGTATATGTAATCTTTGACGTTTCAATATTTTTAAGATAAATAAATGTATTTTAACTGTTCTGTTGGTATTTTATCATGGGCGAGAAAACTGGGAATTGTGTTATTGGCTTTGTAGCTTTGGATAGAAGAATTTTGCTTTGTTAGGGCATAGATGAAGAAGAACTACTCTAGCGGAACAAATTGTATGATCTTATTTGTAATGGTTTTTGATTAAGGGTTGTTATAGGATATCTAATTAGAACTTGTAGATGGATTTCTGATGTAGTAATAATAGAAAACATACTCATGTAACATGCTTGCCACCTGCCCTGAATGCCTTGATTCTAACCATGCAACATCCATATTTAATAATTTTTTAATATATGCTTTTTTAACCCGAAATACTTGTCGAATGCCACTCCATTCCCATGCTAATCTCTAAAAGTTCAATTATATTGCTCAAATGCAATCGATATCTTGAACAAATTTTTTTACCTGTAAAAATGCAGCTAAAAATGTTGCAATTGAAAGACTAAACATTGCAATAAAAACTGGATTTGCAGCAGATTCAAATTTTTGATCAACTTCTATTTGTCGTTCTGCAAATACCGCACCTGCAGAACTATTTTCAAATTCTTGTATTGATGAAAATGTTTGGCCATGTTTGCTGAGATGATTAAGTTCTTGTGTTTTATTTTGTTTAACTTCCTAAAATAATTTTTGCGATAGTAATAGGATATTTTGTTCGAACAGTTATTGTGATAGTAATAGAGTTTTTTTAAATGTGATTAATCATTTAACAGGTTACTGTAGTTTTACAAAACAGTAACCCAAAATATTAAGAAATTACTTGTGACAAATTTTAAAGTTATATGTTACTTTTAATAGCAACAATTTCAAGCTACAGTAACCAAAAATTTACCTCTCTTTCAATTGCAAATGTAACAAAATCACCCATCACAAGCCAAACAAATGGTGGAAGAGCTGCTTGTACTAATGCCAATAATGTTCCAACAATCATTAACTAAAAATCTTTTTTATCCCTCATTATTATCCTCCAACAACAATTACCTGAATATCAACACCATCAGCAAAATTATACAGTGTCCCTAGTCCACTACAACACCCTTGATTACTTTTATCTTTTTCAATTTCAATTGTTGTTGCAGTTGCTGCTGCTGTGGCTTTATTGGCAATTTCAACTTTATTCCCATTTTTCATTGATTCAATTTGTTTCTTCTTTTCATCTTTTTTAGTTTTTGTTCGAACATATGAGCTACTTCTTGAATGTGTACCGGTAGATTTAGGGCGTTGTTGACTACTGCTATGATGATTGGATGTTGAACGTTGTTTATTGTGATGGGATGGAGAAGTAGCTGTCGAGGTTGTTGTAGATTGGCCATCTTTTGGTTTTGAGTGTAAAGAATTTGATCGAGAATCTCTTGGCTTTACAGATCCATGTTTTCGCTTTCTTCTTGCTGGGGAATTATTATGATCTGAATTTGTTGAAGATGGCATTTTTTTGAATTAATAACAAAGATGTTATTTTAATTTGGGAAGATTCGAATCTGAAAATGATAATAATTGGAGTTTATAGAGCATTGTCAAATTTATGAACTCAAGCTTATAAAGCCGCGAACTTTTGAAAGTTCGCGGAAATGGATAAAAAGCTCGCGGATTAGATATGAAAATGAGGTCAAATCATATCAGACCTCGTGGCAGGGATATTTTGGGACCTCTTGGGGGTCATTAAAGTCATCCCCAATTGACCTAACTCATTTGTGGTCTCATTATGTCAAACTTTTAAAAGCTCGCGGAATTTTGACACAATGTGATTACAATTTAGTTAGATGCATTGGGGATGACTTTAATGACCCCCAAGAGGTCCCTAAATATCCCTGCCACGAGGTCTGATATGATTTGACATCATTTTCATGTCTAATCCGCGAGCTTTTTAATCATTTCTGCGAGCTTTCAAAAGTTCGCGGCTTTATAAGCTTGAGTTCTGATACTGTAGGTGAAAGAATAATTCATAAGTAACGATACTTTGCAAAAAAAGTTACTATCAAATTGTGTAGTTTGATAACTTTTTAAAAACTGATAAAAAATTATTTAATCTTATATGTCAATTCTAAAAAGCGGGAAAAAACATTTTTTGTCCTTTGATAAAATCAAAGCAAAAAAAATCCACGAGGTGTTTTTCAATTTTGAACAAATTTTTAATGACTATTCAACCAAAAAAAACGAATTGCCCTTTAACCTTTTTAAATTTAGAGTCTCTCATTTAACACGATTTTTGTTTGAAACAAACAACAATTTTTTATAAACTTACATACTTTTTTACAGATTACACATTTGAAGCTTTAAAACATAAAATATAAATATTATTGGAATGTAAGAATACTGTATTTTTTTACCACGGATAAAAAAGGATATACAATATGGGAATATGAGGTACCTGAATGATTCAAAGAAATTTTAAATGCTTTAAAAAAGTTTAAAATAGATAAACATAAATTACATAGCAGCACGTTTAAGACATTAATTAGTTAGTTATTGATTACTTTGGCGAACACTTTTATGATAAAAACAAATTTTGACATTTTTTGATTTATTCAAAGAGAAAAAATTTTTTGGTTTGATACGATCAAAGAATGAATGTCGCAAAAACATTTTTTTTGTAAAAAGTGTTGAAGACATTTTTGGGTTCAAACTGTGAAAGAAACTCCAGCTTCATGGGGCAAATGTATTTGCAACATATATACTGTAAAAAAGATAGCGAAAAGTTCGCTTCAAGTTTCCAGCTGTTTTTTACACAAAACAAAAAAATGCCATAACTGCAATTACAAATTGACGGAAATCTTAATGGCTACGATTGTTAAAGAGGTTAAACGACATCTTAATTTTTATAGGCAATAAATTTTTGCACAAAAAATTGGCGAAAAATTTTTTTACTTAATTTTATTATCACATAAAATGTGACTTTATGGCAGAGACAAAAGAAGGTATGATTGAGTTTTGTATTCTAAATCCACTTTTAAAATTGCTGCATTGTAAAAAGAACATGTTAGCTTAAAACAAGTAATCCAGAATTCTGAAACAAACAAAAAGTGAACGCTAAAAAAGCAAAAGCAAAAACGACATCAAAAACAAAGAAAAAGGAAGATGCATGCGCAACAACAGCATTCTAAAAATGAATTTATATTACTACTGATCATAATCAGCTGATGCAATTCCTTTCTTTTTTTCTTCTTTTTTGACATTAACTAACACAAAAAATAAAAGAAATGTAACCTCTTTTAAGGGGTTCAAAAAATAATTTTTTTATTATCGATTTTGAGCTTGATTTAGTCAGTCATCGGCAACTCGCTCGCTTTTTATATTTTGTAAGTGATAATAAAAAAAAGAAATCACGCGTAATTATCATCCAAAATTAGAGTAGTAATAAAAAGATATTTTTAGAGCAAAAAACTATAAAAAAGCTCAAAGAACGTGATCCAGATATTATTTCTTGTGGTTATTTTTTGATTATTGGTCAAACAAGAGAGAGAAGGCTGTTTTTAATTGAAATTAATCTTTGTCGGTTTTTTAGATAGACAATCGTGACTGATTAGAAATGAATTATTATGACTGTTATGAAATATGACTATAGCGAAGACATTTAAGTGCAACATTATTGTGTTAATGTCGGTGTAATAATTTAGAGTAGCTAAAAAAGATAATCATAAAAGTTTGTAACAATATAAGTTATTGTAATATGATAAAATTAACTACAAAAAACAATAACGGCATTTTCGGCCAAAAAATGGCTCTTGTTTTTTAAATTTTTTAATTGATTCTATAAAAACATTTCCAGTTTTTAAAAGTACATATTTTTCAAAAAATGCCAAGGCGATGGTATTTGCGATACCAGCCGTAAAATGCCGCGACAAGGAAAGAGCATAATGCCAAAACTTTAATCTTTTTATGTAAGACACAATTTTCAAGAAGTGTAAAGAAGTTCAACCAAATAACGTTATTAAGACGAGAAATACAAAAACAACGTTTTCAGCTTCAATCACACGAAAAAATGCCAAAACGGACTTTTAGCTAAAATAAGTCCTTTTAACGGTTTTATAAAATGAACCAAAAATATTAAAGTAAGCACTTAAAAAGACCATCATTGTTAACATTTCCAAAAGTAGATTACGGTAGTTTTTTCCCTTTGTCGACTTTTCACTAAATAACCTTTTCCACCTCAATTTTTATTTCAACCTTTTGCTCCCAAAATCAAATAAAGAAAAAAGATAAATATGTGAACGCAAAAATACTGATAATCAACAACTTCTTGAATGGATCGTCAACTTCAAATCAAAGCGAATCAGTAAAAAAAAGAAAGAGAAAAACCGGATCATGTTCATTAACGAACGAACGTCAACCGCCTCTTCTTTTTTCAGTGTTTTTTTTCTTGGTGACGTAAAAAAATAAAGTGTGAAATTGATAAATACGATTAATAAATTTATCTATCAATTTTTTTCTTACAAAAAAAGAGATAATAAATGCCTCTGAGAAATGTTTGTTAGAATTTTTTTTTCAAAAAAAAAATAACGAAAAAGAATCAAAGAAAAACCACCCAATTTTGGGAGTTTTTTTTATTCTAAGTTCTAAAAAAAGTTTTTTTTAATTATTTTTTGTTTTGATTGATAGTTTTTAAAATTTTCAAAAACAAATTTTCTTTTGTAACATTTAAGTGTGAAAAAAAATATTAACAAAAGTCTCGTGTTTGTGAGTCTTAATTACGGTGGAAGAGATAGGTGAGAAAAAATTTGTTGAAATATCGATGGAAAATGAAATGATATGCCTAACCGGAAATGAAGAGTACTATGCCTAACCGGAAATGAAGAGTAGTTAAAGCTTCAAGTTAAAGCTATTCAAAATAAACATTATTTCTTTATAAAAAATAGAAAGTAAAACTAAGTGATTCAAATCAGATATGTTTAAAGCAGCCAAAGTTAAATAAATTGATTACGCAATCATTAACTATCTAATCGTTTAATGATGATTGCATCTGTTTTTTTTTGTCGTTATTTATTTGCAGCAGCAGCTTCTCTCATTTCCATTCGACAAACAAACAAAGATAGCCGCTAAATTAGTAAGCGATATAATGCCCTCCGGGTATAGAAAAATATAGAGTGACAAGGTTATATTCACTTCTCTCTACATTTGCAATAATGAATCGAACATTCTCAATTGATTATTCACTTCTCTATTACTTTTACTTTTTGAATGTTTTTGATTTTTGGAAAGGGATTGTCCAGAGCTGACGTCAAAGAAAAAAAGTTAAGAATCCAAAAATTCAAAAGGCAAAAATTACTGAAAATGCTGACGTCAGATTTCAAAAAAACCCATCCACCCATAGCTATCAGATTTCGTCAGGTTTTGGGAAACCCCCACCCACCCTTAAAACTGCTGACGTCAGCTCTGGACAATCCCTAAACCCTAAAAAAGAAAACTTACAATTTTAATCAAAAATATTTTTTTCTTGTTTTTCAAACGTAAAAGGTTTAACCGCAAAGAAATTAAAAAAAAAGTGAGTGACCTTAAAGAACCACAAAATTAAAACAAGAAAAATAAATTGTAGTCATTTGATTTGAAACAATCCTATTACACATATAATATTAGAAAAAATATGTACAGCAAAAGAACCAACTTTGAAAGTTTTTGTCTCTGCGTGTGTGTTAAATGTTTGATGAAAATTAACAAAATTTTGTCCAAATTAGGACACTGTTAAAATTAATTAACTAAAAATAGGGGAAAGAAATAAAAAATTGTAATAGGATGTAACAATAAAGAAAGAAAAGTAATGAAACAGAAAGTAAAGATCAGGTAAAATTTGAAAAACTAAATGAGTCAAAGTTAGACATGTGTGAATTGATAAATCGAAAAACGCCGTAGCTTGTAGAAGCTGAGAGTTTTGTTATATCACAAAGAAATATTCATTTTTAGCTTCAATTAAATTGTTGTGTAAAAAACTACAGTAATTTTTTAGACTCAAAGTTTTTAAACTTTATCCATAAAAAAAATTTTTCGAACCGATCCTGGCAGTCGAAAAAACCTTTATTAACTCTATGGCCAAATATCTCAGTTTCTTTCGAAAAACAAAAAGCAAAAAGTGTTAAATTAGTTTTCTTTTTTGACGTTCAATTAATGAAGAAAAAAATATGTATTAAAAAGATTTGTTGCCCCAAACCGTTAAAGAAGGGGTTTTTGTGGCGGCGACAGGAAACCGGTTATATCCCAAATAATTTCCCATGAAAATAGAAAGTTGTTGTAACATTTTGATCAATGAAAAAAAGTTAAGAGAAAAAGTTAAAAACAAAAAAAAGTAACAGTTTTTTAAGCGTATTAAAATTGTTTTAAAAAATGTTTTGCAAAAAAATGATGACTTTAAAATACTGTAGCTTTAGTTAAATTTGATTTAAAATTTAAAAAAGAGAGAATCGATTATTGTATGTTTATGAAAAATGAAAGATGCTCAATTTTTAGAAAAGTTTAAAAGTCGAAGATACATGTCAAGTAGGTTGTCACTTTTTAGTTATTACAGTTTTTGACAACATAATTATTGACTAATTCTTCAGCAAAAAGTAAACAGAAGCCTAAAAAAATAAGAATAAGCGGTAACCAGCTTGGCCAGTGATTAGCGAACTAATGGCACGAATCACAAGAACATTTTACCGTTAAAAGATAACATACATCATCAAGAGCATTAAAACAGAATCATCATTCAATCAGAAGCAAGAGAAACTTAAGGAACAGGCACTAAATTATGTAGAAGAATCAACTCACAAACAAAAACTGAACAAAGAGTGTTGAATTGAGAGTAGAAGAATAAAGATCATCATAAGTATATCTAGAAGACAGAAACAAGAGAGAAACTCGAGATGACATATCCATATAGTAAAATCAAACCAAAACTGTAAACGGAATCAATTTCATTGTACGGGTAAGCAAATTTCACGTGAATCTTTTTTTTGCATGCAGAAAATTTTTGGAGTCAAATGTTCTAGAAAATTGAATTTATTCAAATTTATAATTGTTACAGTACTTTTATGTCAATTTATCAAAATTCAAAAATCAGATACAGTGTCCCGATAATTCGACTTTGTTGTTATTACGATTTGTTGAATTTTCACTTTCTAATTTCAGTTTTCATTTTACGACATTTTGATTTTTTTTTTCAGCTAAAATGGCAAACACGGTCGAAAAGTTGGAACTCAAAAAATTAAAAATCAGAAAAGAAGTTTGAAATTTAACAAACTGGAGCAACAAAATCAAATTATCCGGGCGTTAAAAATACAAAGCAAATTTTTCTAAAACTACAGTAATCTTCTTGGATAATAACAAACAATTCAAATCACTCAAATAAGCATTATTTTAATCACTATCTGTATCAACTTCTTCAAGAATATCTCGATTTGTAATTGTATATCGACGTTTATCTGCTTCTGTAATTTCATAATACATTTTAGCAAAATCGTTTTCAACTTGCGTTAAAAATCGATAATCTTCACGATGCTTAAATCTTCCTCCCCATGTTCCTTCTTCAACAAGGGTAATAGTTTCACCAGAAAAAAAATCATTTAAGTGTCGAACTGCAAAACAAAATATTATACATAGTAAAAGAATGGTCCAAATTTGTACTGTATCTGCTGTAGTCGGGGATTCAGATGTCACAAACTTAAAAGGTTTTGCTTTAGTTTTTGAAAGAAAAAATTATTTGAACTTACATTTAGCATTTTAAAAATTGAACATTAGAAGAAAATAGAAGTGATAGAATGTGGATCAATAAAAACTGTATCAAACCTTTCAAAAAAGTTTTTTGACATGTTTGAGTTAGAAGAAGCGGAAAAGCTGGAATGTTTATTTTGCTTGGAATTTTTCTTTCTTAATTAAAGCGAAAAATTGTGTTTAATTTTTTCAGTTAAAAAACACAAAAATATTTTTGTTTTCATTTTGCAAATATGCTACCGTAATCCTTAATAAAAAAGAAAAAAAATTTAACAAAAAACCGTGTTAGACTTAATATTCTGAAAATTTTTAATTGATAATCCAAAAATTTTAATTTAATTTTTTCAATCAAAAAATTTTTGAATATATGCTACCGTAATCCTTAAAAAAAGAAGCAGAAATTTGAACAAAAAATTGTGTTAAACATAGTATTCTGAAAACCTTTAATTCAAAATCCAAAAATTCTTGTTAACATTTTCTAAAAAGTGAATGATTCGTTTGAATGTGTGATACTACCGTAATCGTTAATGAAAAAGTAGTAAAACTTTGAACCAAAAAAAAACGCAAATTGCAAAAACATTTTTGAAATCATAAGTTTGAAAGAAATAGGAGTTCAAGAAAGCCTTTATCGAAGCTTTCATAAATTTGACATTTTTGAGTTAGAAGGAGGAGATCAACATTAATGTTTATTTTGCTTGAAAATCTTCTAACATAATTTAGCTTAGTTTTTTACTAATAAATTTGAAACACTTTTTTTTCATTTTGCAAAAATTCTACCGTAATCTTTATTAAACAACAATTAGAACAAAAAAACGTGTTTGAAATTATAATGTTTTCAATACTTTTAATTTGAAATCCAAATTCTTTTAAATTTTATGCTTTTGTTTGAGATCGAAATTCATCTTTTATAAATGACGCGAGAATAATTTAAATTAAGTGTGTGTTATTTAGTACTAATTTCACGCTTAAAAAAAGCAACTTTGAACCATTTTGTATATATTTTACTGTAATCCGTATTTTAAAAAAATAAACAATGATTTGAATCAAAAAATTGTGTCAAACATAACATTCAAAAATCTTTATTCAGAAATTTTTATATACCAGATTAATCGCTAATGTAAAAGTAGCAAAAGTTTTAGCCACAGAAACGTACTTAAATTGTAAGCATTTTTAAAATAATAAAATCGGAAAATGGGGGTGATTGAATGTAGGTCGATAAAAACTGTATCAAAGCTTTCAAAACTTTTATTTGATATGTTTGAATTAGAAGGCATAGACCAGCTTCAATGTTTATTTTGCTTGAAACTCTTCTCTCATAATTGAAGCGAAAAATCATAGCATTAATTATTTTAATTTAAAAAACAAAAAAGAAATGTTTTAATTTTTTCATATATGCTACCGTAACCATTGATGAAAAGTAAACAAAAAGATGAACAAAAAATTTTTGTTAAACATAAAATTCTAAAAACTTTTAATTCGAAATCCTAAGATTGTAATAAAAGTTTTCTAAAAATATAGATTTTAGAAATTGTTCAAGCGTAACATCCATGCATTAATTTATATAAATTAGCGTTATCTCTAATATAAATTTTACAAATCGCTGAACTAAAAACGTTACAAGCTTAATTAAAAAAGGTATTCCGAAAATTTTGACTCCAAGATTTACAATGTGATATTAGTTTATTAAATAAAGTATAAATTTAATAATTGTATTTGATTATATCTTTTTTTTTTTTCTGCAACAAAATTTTCAACACAAAAATTTTTTTCAAGAGCCAATATCTAAAAGTCCTGACACGAAAATGTCCCTCAAAATGTTTAACTATTTTTTTCTTGCACAACATTTCTGCTGCTAGCTATTATCTCGAGAATTTCTGAATTCTTTCCTAATTCTTCAGAATTTTAATCCTATTCTTTTTCAGATCCTTCAATCTCGGGTACAATGGCGTCTTTATATAATTTTAAAGGCATTACAGTTGTTCCATCAGCCAAGGTAAGCTATCTGCAAAGTTTATATCGTTTTTCTAACAGCTTTCTTGTTTTTAGGAACTCAAAGAAATTGTATTATCAAAAACTCAACGAAAAACTCCAACAGTTGTTCATCGACAATATGCAATTAGTCGGATTCGTTCATTTTATGCAAGAAAAATTAAATTTTTACAACAAACTTTACATGATAAACTTTCACAAATTATCAATGAATTTCCTAAAACTGAAGTACGTTTACCACAGCAAGATCTCCGATCACGAGACAAGCTAGCTGTTGACGATGTTAAAGCTATATCTTTATAGCAAGACTGTTAGAGATCTGGAGAATGTCTTATGCTGTTAAATGTTTACCTAATTCTTATTGTCTATTTTTTCAGGAAGTTCATCCATTTTATTCTGATTTAATGAACATTCTCTATGATAAAGACCATTACAAGATTGCCCTTGGACAAGTAAATACAAATCGTCATTTGGTTGCTCAAATTGCACGTGAATATGTTCGATTAATGAAATACAGTGATTCACTATATCGTTGCAAGCTTCTTAAACGTGCTGCTCTTGGTCGTATGGTAAAATTGCTTAAACGACAAAATTCAAGCTTTGAATATTTGGAACAAGTTCGTCAGCATTTAAGTCGTCTTCCTAGCATTGATCCTAATACTCGGTAAGCACATTCACATTACGCTTACGTATACTTATTATACTATATCATTTCAGAACACTCATTCTTTGTGGCTTCCCAAATGTTGGTAAATCATCTCTTATGAATTCTCTTACTCGTGCAGATGTCGAAGTTCAACCATATGCATTCACCACAAAATCTCTCTATGTTGGTCATTTTGATTATCGTTATCTTCGTTGGCAAATTATGTAAGCTATTACTTTGCCTTAACTAATCTAAAAGCAAACCCATGTTTTAGTGATACACCTGGTATTCTTGATCAACCACTTGAACAACGTAATACAATTGAAATGCAAGCTGTAACAGCTTTGGCACATCTTAAAGCTACAGTACTCTTTATGATGGATGTTAGTGAACAATGTGATCATACCATTGAAGAACAAGTTAATCTATTTGAAAGTATTCGTCCATTATTTGCAAATAAGCCTGTATTTGTTGGATTGAACAAGGTTGATATTATTCGACGTGGTGAAATTGCTCCGCATAAACAAGCTCTTCTTGATCAATTGGAAAAGAATGATATTCCTGTATGTGAATTGAGTACTGTATCAAAAGAAGGTGTAATTACATTGCGTGATCGAGCATGTGATGCATTAATGGCACAAAGAGTTCAACGCAAACTTCAATCAAAGGGCTATGACAACAATATTATTAGCCGGCTTTATGTTGCTGTTCCTGAACCACGTGATGATAAAGTTCGTGCACCATTTATTCCTCCTGGTGCTGTAGCAAAACGAACAGGTGATCGTCCAGCTTTGAAAGAAAAGCGAAATGTTGAAAGAATGGAAATTGATCCACAAGAAAAGAAGATGGTTATTCCAGAAATTTGGGAAGGTCACAACATTTCTGACTTTTTGAGAGAAGATATCGAAGAGGTTTGTTATCTAATGTTAGATGTTCATTTTACATTCCATTTTTTAGGTCTTCGCTGATCTTGAAAGAGAAGAACGTGAACGTATTGAAGCTGGTGTCTATGATAAAGATTTGGATTCAGATGATGACGAAACTAAGAAATTGCTAAAACGTGCTGTTCAAATTCGTGAAAAAGAAGAACTTGCTAAACAAGAATTTCGTATTAAGAAAGGAACGGATCAACCAAAAGTTGCAAGAAAGATTGGTCAAAAGCGTACAAGAACTATGGAGAACTTTGAACATGCAATGTCTCAACTTGGTGTGGATATTTCAAAGAAGAAGATGAAAAATCTTGAAGCTGATTCATCACATCCTATTCGTGGAAAGCGTATTCGTGTTGGACGCTCTCAATCTCTTGTTGCAAATACTGCTTTGCCACGTGATGTACAAGGTGTTCCAGATTTAGAAGTAAGATTTAAATTTAATTGTATATCTATTACTTAATTTGTTCTCCTTTTTCAGACCTTCGACAAAGCAAAGAAATCCAAGCGCAAGGGACAAAGACCTGCACAACAAGATGCGCGTAAAGGTGAAGGTGATCGTCATGTTTATGATATGAAACCAAAGCATCTCTTCTCTGGCAAACGTGGCTTGGGCAAAACTACAAGACGCTGAAGAAAATGCTTCAAAATCTCTCAAATATATTCATTATATATTAAAATTGTTATTTTTGTGGTTGTTTGTTGTTGAGTTTCTAATAAAAGTTTATTATTTGGAATTACTGTTGTTTTTGAAGATTGTTTAGTTCCCTTTGAGTTTTTTGGAAGCCAAGAAATTGTAAGCCGGAAGTTTAGCATGTCTCTTCTTTTTTCCATCATAAAGCTTTTATTCTTCACCACGATTTGAAGACAACAATAGAAGGAGGCAAAAAATAAGGATTTCAACTCAATGAATGGGGGAAGAAAGAATTTCAACAAACAAAAACGACTTTCTTCCGGCTAATGTATCATTTGTTTTCTTTTTTATCTTCAACTTCTTCCATCTCATTTGAGCCCACATATTTTTTATATATCAGCTGCTTTTTTTCAGTAATAATAAAATAGTTGTTTGAACTTTTATCTTTTAAAAGCTGGGATAATATTTTTGTAAATTGAAAGTGGAATTATAAAAACATCGAAGAATGAAAAGATCTGGAACAGAACCTGTAATTTCGACAAATTCAAGCTTTAAAGCAACAGCTGAAACAGCTAAAAAAGGAAATGTTTTTGCGCTTCTTAATACTTTGTATGAATCTGGATTAGGTGCTGTCAGTCCTGTTAATCCATTGCTTACAGGTTTGTTATATTTAAAGTTATATGAATGTGTTTTGGATTACGGTAGTTGGAGATAAATAAAAATTTTGTGTTTTCAAATTTTTAAAAAAAACTTTAAAAAAAATTTTTATTATTGATTTCCATAATCCAAAATTTAAATATTAGAATGCTACTTTACTTTCATTACGGAACAAGGCTGTTGGTTACGGTATTTATTTAAATGTTTAAAATTTTTATAACATTTGTAACTTAGTATTTGTAAAATTAAACAAATTGATAAAGTAAAAATATAAAAATAAAAATCCATTAGCATAGTTTAAAAAAACAATGCTGTAATGGGATACGGTAGCTTACAAAATATATAAAAAAAGTTATAGGTCGAACAATGCACACCCTCTACGCAATTTCGTTTTTAATATACTGTTTAAATTCTATTGTTGATTGGTTTCATGTTTATTTTATTCTATCTGGTGATACAGTATCCTTCCCACTTGAACCATGGTTTTCTGTTACTATTGTTTTTGTTGCTGTTGTTGGTTCAATGATAAATCTTCTTCTTATGGTAATTATTATTTTATATATAATAAAACCAAAGAGTATAAATTGTTTATAGGCGCTTTGTATGGAAAATGCATTTGTGCAAAGACTCAATGTTGCACCATATCGAAATGGATTAGCAGTTGTTTGTGAAGCATTTGTGGAATGGCTGCAATCATTTAATAATTTTCGTGTAACATTTTTAGTAATGATTTTAAGAGATTTACCATGGACATTTATAAATTATTTTTTGATAACATCCTGTCGATGGCCGGAATTAGCGGTAAGCAGGAGGGAAAAGAAGGATTGGATATCTGAGACGAAATGTGCGAAATCAGTTTTAAATTTAGTTTTCTAATGGAAGCTACAATAACTTTGATAATAAAAATTTGATTAAAGACTGTCGATTTGTCAATAACAAATTTTCAAATTAAGCTCAGTTTTGATTAGATATATCTGGATTAACGAAATCTGAGATATTACTGGGATTTGTAATAGCACAAAAACTTTTTTAGTGGCATTATACATTATTTCTTTCATCATTTTCAATTATAACAAGTCTTTGCTGGAGATCTGTAATGCTTTATTATTCATATCGTCGGCTAATTTTTGGTGATAAAAATCCTCGAAAATCTTCAACTCCCGTAAAACCATTGCCTGGGATATATGAGAGTATCAAAATTGCTGTAGATATTAGGTAAGCATTATCTTACGGTAACACTTTGAATTATTGCTTTTATGCAAAAAATAAACTTTACAATAATATTTTAATACCGCAATTATATAAATGAGCATACTGTAACTTTTATTACCACCCATAATTTTAGTGAAGAATCACGCTTGGATGAATTTGATGAATCATGGCCCATTAGATTTGCTATTTCAAAAGTTTATGGATTACATTATAAACGAATGATAACAAAAATTTATTTACCAGATGAAGAAAAAAGTATTACCGAAAGAATTTCAGAATGGATTTCAATATTATTTTGTCGAACATTTTCATGCATTAAATTTACTGTCAAAAGAACTGTAGCAGCTTTAATTGCAACTTTTATTTATTTTTTATGGGCATTAATTTGTTGTTTTCCATGTTTATGGTTTTATTTTTGTCGAAAAGATTCTTTAAATCATCGGCATAAAGCTTCAAGAAGTTTTGTGAGGTATGTTTGGGTAAAGGATTTTATATATTTTTTGAAGACATTTTTCGACAATAGAGAAAAACTTTATATATCTTTCTCAATGTTTTTTAGATTATGTACGCTATTTTATCATTACATTATTATTGGATTTTCATTATTTGCTACGGTAATGCTGGTAGCAATGAATGGAATAATGTTAACTTCAACACATTTAAAACAATGGAATCAGCTACCACCAAGTTTAAACCATGTAAAAATTTTTATTACATTTTTTCAAAACCTTACTTCATGTAATAACAAGATTACTGTAGCTTTTTTAAAACTGAAATTTATCATTTTTGAACTTTAAAAAATTTGCATTAAATACTGCAACGTAAAAAATGTAAAATCCGCCAAAATTATTTAATAAAAAAAGTTGCTTATAAACTCTGTCGATTACTATTAAAAAACCATTCAACAATTTTCAGCTTTGCCTTGAATTTGATCCACTTCGATCAAGAATTATGCCATCGCTATCCCCAACTAATTCTCCACAACCTTTCTATCCAAAATATTCTCAGATATTATGCAAATCTATATGGGATAATGCTGCTGCAGCTGATGATATTGTAATGATGAAGCCATGGCAAGCAAGATTTGATCTCGGTTACAACAAAATGCTTGTAAGTTTTCAAAACTTCTTTAAAAAAACTTTTATAGAAAAAATTTATATAAGAACGAAATAACGGGTAAATAAAAAAACAAAAAATAAAGTAAAAATAGAACAATAATTATAATAACTAATTACCCGAACAAAACAAAAAAAGAGATATATAAAAAACACATATAAAAATTTAAAGCACTCGATAAAGCTATTTTGAGATACATTTTTCTTTATTGATTCATCTTTTCATCGGTTGCAGATTCATTAAGACGAAGATTAGGGAAGTTCTTGACCATTTGATCTTCTTCATCTTCAGCTTTCCTTGCTTGTTGTGTTTCATAATCATCCAAAAGTTCTTCATCATCAAGATCAATAGAATCTGCAAGAGCTAAAGCTTCAGGATTTGCAATCATTGGACCTTCATCATCAAGAAGAGGATTGTACAATGGATGAGATGGATCATATGTTGATGAGATTGAAGTATCAGCAGCTGGAGTAGAAGTTTCTTCAAGTTTTGGTATTAATGGTTTTGCTGCTTCTGGAAGAGTTGTTACTTTAGCATTGCGCAAGAATTCTGGATTACGATCAAGTGGAACTTCATAAATTGGTTTCGGTTTTTGATCAAGTGGAATTTTAACAATTGGTTTTGCAGTAGTACCAAGTGGAATCTCAGGCTTTGCTTTATCAGATCTAAAAATAGAATATATAAATGCATATCAGCAAAGTACAGTAACCGCTTACTTGGTACAATCAATTTCAATAATTTCACCTTCTTCTGCTTCGACATTCTTTGGATCAGCTGCTGCATCAATTGTTAATCCAAGCATTTGTGGGCTAAAAAAAGTATAAAACATATTACAGTATCCAATACTTTTCAAATACTTACATAGGAGTTTCAACTTCTCGGCCATATATTGGAAGTTCAGGAGCAGATGAGAATCGAGGAGTTGGTCTAAAAATAGATATACAATTACTATATTCTAAATTTTAAATCTTAAACTTACATGCTATAGTTTGATGAAAAAGCTGTACCAGATCTTGATTGCTTTGATGGGACTTGAGAAGTTAATGTTCCATTTGATGCTGTTTCTTCTGTAACACTATCATCACTACCAAGTGAAGAAGACGATCCAGTTGTTGATGATTTTCTTTTTCTGGTTTTTGTTATTGCTTTTGGATCTCTTGGAGGACCTACATATTCAACAGAAATTTCATCATCTTCAGCTTCTTCTTTTACAGGAACAATTCGTTGAGTATTTCTTGCAATATTATAATCATGTTGATAGGAAGTTCTTAATGTTGCTAAAGATGCAGCTTGTTGAGCAAAATCTATCATTTGTTGAGCTTGTTGTGGATAACCATAAAACTGATGATTCATTGGAACATTGATAAAATTGAAATTATTTGTTACTGGTGGTCTCCAACGACGTGGACGGAATTGCATTCCATTGTTGTAATTGTTATTGTATGGAGCATATCCATTATCCATACCACCATATCGACGAGGTTGGGAATGAAAAGATTGCTGTGGAAGGGTACGATATCCTTGATCATTAATATATGGTTCTTGTTGTGGTGAATTTAATGCTGGATAGCTATCATGTGTTGTTGAATGATTGGAATATTGATCACCACGAGGATATGGTTCTTGGGGTTGTTGAAAATTATCATTACGCATATAATTTTGAGGTGGTGGTGGAATATTTGGATTGAAATCTGGTGGATAGCTTTGCCGTTGTTGATTGTTGTAGTTTGAACGGCCATTGTTGAAAGATGCAGACTAAAAAAGGGATATATAGTTATTTGTTTAAAATGAAGCAAATCTGTTACAACTTACTCGAGGAAGTTGTTCATTATCAAAACGTTGCTGTTGCCGACGTTGATCAATTTCATTAGCACTTTGATATCCATTATTTGGTGAATTAATACCAGATCGACGAACATCATTAGAATTTTGTGGGGGACGTTCTGTAAGATAAGAAGGGCGAGTAAAATTTGTATTTAGGGATAAAGATGGAGAAGGAAGTCGATCAAAGAAATTTCTTGCATTTGTTGGTTCTGGAATATCAGTCATTTGTGAACATGACCGAATACTTGCTAAATCTTCATAATCATCTATTGGTTGTCCAGGTAATGCTGGTTCATTTTCATTTCGTAATGCAAGGGTATTGGTTGGTGCCATTGGAACATCTTCTTCTCCTCCTTCTGCTGCTATTTTTTCATTTTCATCATTAATACCAAGAACTTCTTTTTCAAATAATGTTCGAGTTGATTGAAGTTGGGGGAATCGAAACATGTTTGTTGATGCTAGGTTTGATAATGTCGCTGTTACCCTAGATGTTGGTGATACAAATAAATCCAAATACCCTGAAAATTAGAGCAGTTCGAGCAAGAGTTTTGGATAATTTTTAGTAAATTTTTTACAAATAAACTTGATTTACAAAAAAAACCAATAAAAACTCGAACAAAGAAATCAATGACCCTTTTTTTGCTCAAAATAGCTGGCAACGAAGGAGAAAGAAGAAACATTTCTGCTGCTGCAAAAATTTTTTTGTCGAACAAAAACTGACGAGTTTCTTTCTGTTTTCTGTCCCCCTTTTTCCGTAAAGTTTTAAAACTGCTGCAGTTTTTTTTATAATAGTAGTCAAAAATGGAAGAAGGCAAAAAAACAGACACGCGAAAGATAGGAAAAGAAGAAACATTGTTAATGAATGTATCTATAGAAGCAGAAGAAGGGAGAAAATCTGTCGTTCTTTGTACATAAGTATCGGCAAAAATATGTTTAAGAAGAAGGAATTGAAACAAATGCCAAATAGATCCATATGTTTCAAAAATACCAAAATACGCATAATTTTATTCCTTAAATACAAAACTATTAGCGCCACAGAATAAATTGCAACAAAAACAGTGTGAAAGGGAAAGGAAGAAGATTGCGCTTGCGATAATAAAGCCTTTCATTTTTGCTCTGTTGCTGATGTTGCTTTTTCTCTGCCTTGCTCTGTTCCTTTTGCTATTGTTAGCAGATACGAAAGTGAAAAAAGTGAAAAGAGAAAAACACCGTTCAAAGTTATAGACACTGACAGACTGGTATTGGTAGATAGATAAGTAAGTACATAGAGATGAATCGATTTACAGGTGCATAGCAAAAAAAACACAGAAAAAAAGGAACGGTAATTAATTCTCGCAAACAAGATGTGTCTATAATTTTTACAAGAGATAATGTCACTTTCAGATAAAAATGGATTAAAAAAATCTGATAGTAAGAGAAAGAGAGAAAAAACGACAAAAATAAATCCAATTACTTCAGTTTTTGGTATGGAGTGAGTGATATCTTTAGTTGCTATTGATCTTGAAAAATGACCTGGTTCATTTTTTTTATCGATAAAACTTTTTTTATTAGAAGGAAAAAACGACTGATTAAAAACAAAAGTGAGCCTATAAGAAAAGCAATGCTCTCTAGTTAGTTTTTAGGGAAGTACCATTCCAGAGTTGCATTTTTTTGGATTGAAACATTTTAGTTGTGATTCTGCTAAAACACTGCGGAAAAAAACGATGAAAAGCAAAAAAGGTCAATGCTTAAAAACGTTTCTGAAATCTGCGTAAAAGAAAACGGATAAAATTACATTTTTTTATGGTTGTTCCTTTTTTGATTTATTAATTCTTGACTAAAAGCAATGTTGAAAAACAAAAAAGGAAGAAGAACATTATTAAATTTTTAGTTGGTTACACAGCTTTTAAAATTGGATTACGTGATTACAGTACTCCAACTTCAATCCACTTTCATTTTTAAAGACAACGAAAGAAACTCAAAAAAAGCGTAAATTAAAGCAATAGAATTCGTTTAATTTTAGATAATTTAGGCATTTTTTCTTTCTTTGGCATATTGCATTTATTTTGTTTCTCACACATTTCTTTTTTTTTGCGCGATCATCTTTCATCACATCTTTTTTTACACAAAAACATTTCTTTCATTTTTTCTTTCGCTTTTTTTTACCGTCTGGTGGAAAGAAGAATCATCATCTTAATTCGCGAAGGAAGTATGTTTCGTTTCAAATGCCAAAAGAGAGTCGGCTCTCTGCCATTTTTGTTTTGAACATTTACAAAATATAAGCGATCAAAAACATACACACTTAGTTGAAGGTTTTATTGGCTTTTTTTGGGGGGAAAGTAAAGACATATGAGCAATATTCTGATTTGAATCTATTTCTGGAAAGAGAAAAAGGGACAAAGACAATTTTAGAAGAAAAGTAAAACTTTTTGGAAAAAGAAAAATTTTTCTTTTTGAACAAAGATGTGAAAGAAATCAAATAGCACAGTTAAAAACAAAAAAAACATGCAGAAATGTGTTACTTGAGATACATAAGAAAAGTTGCTTAAAAAATTTACAGATACATTCTGCCGACATTTTGCAACCAAAAACATGAATTACAAAACTCTTATAAAAATTTTGTGATAAAAAAAAACTGTACAATACATTGTATACTATAACTTCCATATTTTTAATAATCCAAAATCTTTTTTAGATTGTTTTAACATTTGTTCAAAGTAATATTACAAACAAGAAAGAACCCTTCTATGGAATTTATTATGATTTTGCTGTTTTAAAAGTTAAAACAAATCGTTTGCAATGCCCTGATAAAGTTGAAAAAAATTTGTGGTCTGTTCTTTTGCAATTACAAATTTGAAAAAAACCTTTTTTAGGCAATTTGATGAAACACTGAGACTTCCATCATTTCCATATTTTATTGGATGTCTTCCTTCCATTTCTGTTTTTCGATATAATGGTATAACTTGTTAAAATGGCTTACAGTATTTTTGCTATGTGGTGGGGATCGTTTGTAATATAAATATTGTTTACTTTTCTGTGTGTTGTGTATCGTATAAAATATTTCGACATGATATCGAAATACATAAACAAAAATTATTAAATTTTTTTGCATAAGCAAACAAAAAACCTATAATAAAATGGTCATTAATTTGAGAATTAAGGTTTACTCTACTTTGCTGATAATCAGAATAAAGCTATGTTAAGCATAAAAATGCAATATACAGCAAAAATTAATGAGGTGATAAGAACATTTGCAATAGAAATGTTTTGGTCACAATTGTCAGCCGCACCTCGAGGGAGTGGAGGGGGGGGGGGGGGGGGGGGGTTGTAAAGATTATACATTTCCGTTCCATTGTTTTAAATACTGCAAAGAAGCAACAGAAATTGTTCATTTTTAAAGTTTGATTAAACTTTCTTGATTGTTGTTGGGGGAAGGAAACTGCTGTTTATTTTTGGACATGATTCGGGATTTGAGTAAGAAAGCGCTTTGCTGTTACCAGACAATACGATCTACAATAATATTTTCCCTTTTGTCAAACTGTTTTTTGGTTATTAGCAAAATTCTAATATCCGTTATCTTTTCATGGTCATTTTTATTATGTGTTCTTGCCAGTTTAAATGTTGTTTATCATTTTTACTTTTGGAACAATGCCGCATTTACAATGGCAATGATGCAGTTGATATTATTTATTTCCCTTGTCACTCATTTTAAAAACCAGTTAATGGGAACTAAAAAATATTTGTCAAACAATGAAATCATTAAAATTAAAGTTGGAAACATCAAATTTGAAGAAAAGAAATCGGTTTGTAAAAAGTATCCATCATTTTATGAAATTTTGGAAAACTCCATAGCTGATAGTTATGGATATATTATTCTTCAACGTGATCCAACTTCTTTTAAAACAATCTTGCAATATATAAGAAATAGTAGCACCATAAAACTTCCAAAGAATGTTAAAATGCTTAAAAGTATTTTTTATGAAGCAAAATTTTTCGGTATTGAGGTAAAGTTCATAATTTTAACCACAAAAGGCCATGTTAAAATTACAGGAGCTTGCACAAAAATGTGACGTAAGAAATTGTTTATTGACGTCAGAGGTATTAAAATTAAAGGTTGGAGATGAATTTTTTGAAATCACTCTTGCCGAGGTTAGAAAACATCCTGGCTTTTATGATTTATTAAAAAACTGCAAAATCGATGACAACGGGTTTTTTATTCTTCAAAGGGATGCTAAAAACTTTAAAAGTATTTTGAATTTTATGGAAACTGGCACTTTTGACCAAGAAATTGATGTCATAACAAAGGAAAATATTGCTTATGAAGCTGCATATTATGGCCTTAAAGTAATTGTTTGAAAAATTTTAATCGCTCAAAAGACAGTATTTAGGAGCTTGTAAACTTCTGTGATGTTCGAAAACATTTATTAAATTCTGAATTCATTAAAGTAAAAATAGGACATTCAAGATATAAACTTGATTTAGCAATTTGCAAAAGATATCAAACTTTTTATGAGCAGCTGAAAACGTGCAAAATTGATGATTATGGATATTTTGTTATACAACGAGACGGAAAACTTTTTGATAAAATATGGAAATATATGAGAGGCACTGTCATTCAGTTTACAGATGATGCCAAAACAACAAGGCAAATTCTGTATGAAGCGCAGTATTATGGCATTACGGTAACAAAAATTTCTTCTCATGTTTATTACATTTTATGTTTTGTTAAGGAACTTGTTAAAGAATGCGAAACAAGCTTACTATTATCAGAAGCAAATGCAGCAGCGTATTCCCGCTCAATATTTAATAAGGAAGAAAAAGAAATTGTCACCAAAACAGGAGCAGTGAGTTTAAACTAATATATGATAATTCTTTCACAAATTATTATTATTAAAACGGATTATAAAAAGCAATATTTTATAGGCCGTAGTTTTTTTGGAATTTGGATTTCTTGGCAAGCCAGATACGACCTTTGATGACACAGCTAAAAAGGCAATTGCGCAAGGATTAATAGATTTTATGAGAATTCGAAATAACCCCATTTATGGCAATTACAATTTAATCTTCGGTTAGTCTATTAATAATTTTTTTCCAAGATAATTTGTATAGATTTCACATTACCTCCAATGGATGAAAAAATTGCGTTAAGTATATTTTTCAATGGTAAACGTCTCACATCTATTGACATTTTTGAAAATGGAAAACCTGCTAAGGAACCAACAACTCTTAGAGAATCAATAAAAGATGCCTGTTTACTTTTATCCCATGTAATGATGAAATCCTCTGAAGTAGCAAAACAAGGAGCTAAGCGATTGGCAATAAAAAATTAGCGGCATGCTGAACAACGGCTTTTATAAATAATCTATTAATGTTATTCATTTCTTTTCACAAAATTTGATGTAGTTCTATAAAATCATTGATAATTCATCAAATTCATTATTCAACAAAGTTTAAAAAATTAAAATATTTATTGTTATTGGATACTTAAAACAGTCTGCGATACAGTTTAACTATAAAAAATTTATCCTGCAAAAAACAAAACCTTAAAACTTTTGCTTTAAAGTTAATAGTCAGTCTTCTTCCAACTTGACTGTTGATTGTCAATACTCGGATGTTGTTGTTGTCCATGTTCCAAAACAGCTTCAGATTGCTCAGTTGGAATATATCCTTGTGGATAATTTACAGCTAATGCATTAACATCACCACCATTAACAATCATTTTTGCATAATTAAAATCATAACCAAGTAAAACATTCATTGGGAAATATAAAATAAAAATCACGTAAAATTGGAAGGGGAAATTTAGAACAATATCAGCACCCTGAAATTTTGAATTCCATTTAAACCACTGATATATAATCCAAATAAAAATGAATGTTCATATAAGCATTCCTGGCCAAATAAATGCAAAATTTAAGCGCTGAAGAGTTGGAGGTTTATGTACAAATCGAAAGATAGAAAGATATGCCACCAAAATGAGCTGAATGCAAAGAAGAATAATAAAAAAATTTCTCCATGCAAAAATTGTTTCATAGATGTTTCCACCCAAATGAAAAACGATTCCAAAAAATGATGGTGGCATTTTTGTGCATCGATAAATTCCGATTTCTTCGTTGCTTCTAAATGTTGGTGCTTCACTATTTGATGTTGGAAGATAAATAACTACAGAATCAGTTTCAAAATTCGTGACAGTAGTTTTATTTTTGGAAGAATTCCATTGTTCAATTACAGTATTCGTTTCTCGCTTCTCACATAGTTCGTATAAATTAAATAATAAAAATAATGCCGCTATAATAATAAATGTTTCAGAACGCTTATACAAATAAAAAAATCTCATTCTTATTAATGTATGAATTTTTGACGATTTTTTAAATAGAGAATTGTCATTCATAAAAAGCAAAAATAACAATGATAAGAAAAAAACTTGGTGGTTTTCTTTAGTGTTTTATAAACAAAATCGCACGTTTGCATTCCACAAAGAAAGGAACTTCCTTGTTTTGCATTTGTTATTTTTTCATTGAAAACAGTTCGTTTAAAATTGTTGTTTTTATTAGTTTGTTATTGCTTGCACTTTATTCTGTCAATTTTTAACTCTTACTTTAATCACAAAAAACAAATACAATAACTGGTAAGATTGTTAAGAATATTATCGAATTCTTACAGTAATTTTTTCATAAATAGTTTATGCTACATTACTGTGTCAAGTTTAAAAACTCTAACATGTCACCAAAATTTAAAAAACAAATGTTTTTTAATCTTTTGTAACAACTTTTTTTTGGACACATTTTGTTCTTCAATTAATCAGATTTTCTTCACTTCTTACATTTGATTCATTCCACAAAAAATTATACTACGAGTAACTTCTTTTTAAAAACTATAATTAATCTTATGTGAGACAAGTTTAACAATATTTCATCTAAGAAATAGTTTTCCTTTTCTCATCATTTGTAATGCTGCGCATGACTATGTTTGAAAAAATAAATGTATTTCTTTGGTTTTAAGTGATTGGATTCAATCCAAACCTTAAGAAATCAAAACGGTTTGGTCATTAAAAATGAAGTTTTTGTTTTTATTTCTTTGTTGTTTGTTGAATATTTATGGATTTAAAGCTGAAAGAATAAAAGATAAAAGAGGTCTTGAAGCAAGCAATGATTATATTTATGCTTGTGGTGATGAATTTATGGGTATGATAATGTTCCTAAATAATGCTAAAATCGTAGTGTTGCAAAATTAAAATTTCGCTATTACTATTTTGGGACATTAAATTTCGGCTTCAATTTAGATTAAAAACGTTTGGTTTCAGTTTTAATTTTGCAGTATTTTAATCTATAGTCTTCTGTAATAACTTATGTTTTAGAAACAAAATGTAAATGCAATAATGCTGTGCTAAATTGTGATTTAAATGGTGTCAGTGATCTTAATATTCATGTCATTGCCGAAAATTTTACTGTAAAAATTGCAATATTTCATAGTAATGGAATTACCACATTGAAAAAGGTGACTTAATTTTTACTCTTACAAAGTTTACAAAAATATTAATCCTTAGAAAAAAATTTTGCCTGGAAGGGAATACAGTATTATAAATCTAAGCTTTTTTGGTAATTCAATTTCCTCAATTGAAAATGGAACATTTGATGAATTTAAAAGCCTCAAAGAACTGAATTTATCATACAATAACTTGACAAAGATTGATGAAAATGTTTTAACTGAAAATCTTGGCAAAACATTAATTCGGCTGGATTTGAATATGAATCACTTGAATCTTGCAACACCCAGAACATTTATGTTTTTGAAGAAACTTGAATATCTTGGTCTATCTAATAATTCTGCGTTGATGCCGTTTTTTAACAAAAATCTGTTTTCAACATCACTTGCAAATTTAAAAAACCTTGATTTAACATGGTGTAATATTACAACGTTGGAAGATGATGTTTTTGTAAATCTAGTGTAAGTTATGCATTATGTAATATAAATCAACCTAATTGAAGTAAATTTCATTTTAATGTATAAAAATCTATTTTTAGTAATCTTGAAGAAATATTTCTTCATAAGAATCCATTTACTATAGTACCAAAAGCACTTACCTTTCTTCCAAATCTTCAAAGTCTTGATTTGAGTCATACTGGATTAATCTCTGTTAACAAAAATGATTTTGGATATAATCCTAAATTGCTAAATTTATATTTTTATTGGATGGATAACTTAACAGCTGTCGGTGATTGTGCATTTTGCAATTTTCCAAATCTTCAAAAAATCGTATTTTGGGGAAGCAAAAAATTGACCTTTTTACATCAGAATGCATTTGGATCTTTTTCTACGGGAAAAATTTATTCAAAAATTGAAGAGTTTTTCATTGGACGTACTAATATTTCCCTAATATCCGAACGATTAATTGATTTCAGTAAAGCTGAAAAGCTTTATCTTGGCACATTTGGATATACTTGTGATTGTTCAATGGCATGGCTAATTAATGATCTAGAAAATCCACTTTGGAAAGGGAAATTAAAAACAAATCATATTGATACATCAAGCCTTGAATGTTCTAATCCCCCTGACCTAAAAGGTAAAAATTTTACAGAAGTTGCAGGGCAAATTTGTAATGGTAAGACGTCGCTGCTCTACAGTAATCCACCTCCATCAACATCGAATTTATTTCACTGGATTTTGTTAAGTGGAATAATTTTTGGGCTTGCAATTCTTTGTTACATTTATCAAAATCAAATTATTCATTTTATTAATCGATACAGAAAATCAGAAAGAGATGACACTGACCAACTTTTTCAATACCGTAATCTTGAAGCTGATTCTGTTTCTATGTAAAAAATGTTGTTAGTAATAAAAAATTATAATTCGTTATTCATCCTTGAAAGTAACATTAATAACTTAATATTACAAAAAGTTGAAAAATACAAGCAACTACGTCAACGCTATTATAAATTTAAAAAAATCAACTGATAAAACTTTTTTGGATAGCAAAAAAAACAACAAAATGTGTTAAAATCATGTTTCTTAAACTTTTATAACTATCGTTTTTGGGTTAGTTTTATTCTTCAATTATTAACTGACAATCAATGAACTCGAAAAATAAGTTGCTTCATAAATTAATGTAATTAATCTTACACATGTACGACAATATTTTATGATCAAATTGGTTTTTCTGTTTCTCATCATTAATTGTCAAAAATTTTGTGAATACTGCTCATTGTTACATTAAAAAAATGATCATTTATTGTTTTAAGTGATTGAATTCAATCCAAATAATGAAAAACGAAACAGTTGGAAAAAATGAAATTATTGGTTTTATTTCTATGTTGTTCGTTAAATTTATATGGATTAAATGCTGTAATAATTGGTGTTGAAGTAAGAAATGAATATATTTATGCTTGTGGCGATGAATTTATGGGTAAGATAAGTTTTTAAAAAATACTAGAATCTTTGCTACGTGAAATCTATTACAAATATCGATAGCAAAGTTTTAAATTTCTTTTAGTTATTTTAATTATAATATTTCGATTTCAATTTCGTATGTAATAGCTTATTGCAATTTTAGAAACAAACTGTAAATGCAATAATGCTGTGCTAAACTGTGATTCAAATGGTCTCAGTGATGCTAACATTCATATCATTGCTGAAAATTTTACTGTTAAAATTGCTAAATTTCGTAGTAATGAAATCACCGTATTGAAAAAAGTAAGTAAAATTATCCCTTTTTTTTTTAAACATTTGTTTTAAGAAACAAATTTTGCCAGGCAGGGAATACAATATCCAAACTCTAAGCTTTTTTCGAAATTCAATTTCTTCAATTGACAATGGAACTTTTGATGAATTTAGGAATCTTAAAGAATTGGATTTATCTTACAATAAGCTGTCAAAAATTGATGAAAATGTTTTAACTGAAAGCCTTGGCAAAACACTTGTTCACTTAAACTTGAATATGAATCAGTTAAAGGAAATTACACCAAAAACTTTTATATTCTTGAAAAAACTGGAATTTCTTGGATTGTCAGACAATACTGCATTAATGCCGTACTTTAATAAGAACGTATTTTCAAAGTCGCTGTCGAATTTAAAGATTCTGGATCTAACTTGGTGTAATATTACAACGTTGCAAGATGATGCTTTTGTTAATTTAGTGTATGTTGTACTTTATGCTTTAATTTAGCTATCTGCATTTCAATGTCATCTCTCTCTCAATGTTATTAATAAATTTAGAAAACTTGAAAAAATTCATCTTTACAAGAATCCATTTACTACGGTACCAAAAGCTCTTAATCTTCTTCCAAATCTTCGACACCTGGATTTGAGCCATACTGGATTAACCTCATTTAACAAAAATGATCTGAAATATAATGCTAAGTTAGTTGGTTTATATTTCTATGGCATGGATAATCTAACAGCTATTAATGATTGTGCATTCTGCAATTTTCCAAATCTTCAAAAAATCGTATTTTGGGGAAGCAAAAAATTGACCTTTTTACACCAGAATGCATTTGGATCTTTTTCTACTGGAAAACTTTTCTCGAACATGAAAGAATTTAATATCGCAGAAACAAATATTTCAACAATATCTGAAAAATTATTTGATTGGAGTAAGGCAATTGAACTTTATTTTGGTACTAATGGATATAATTGTGACTGCTTAATGGCTTGGCTAATCAATGATCTTGAAAATCCAATACGGAAAAAAAATATAAATTATTTTTTATTCCAGTCAACAAGTCCTAAATGTTCTAATCCTCCTGAACTTAGGGGTAAAAATTTTAGTGAAATTGTTGGAAAAATTTGTGATGGAAAAGTTTCTTCGCTTTACAGTAATTCACATCCATCAACATCCAATTTATTTCAATGGTTTTTGTTTGGTGGAACGATTTTTGGTATTGCAATTCTTTGTTACATTTATCAAAATCAAATTATTCATTTTATTAATCGATACAGAAACTCCCACAGAGATGACACTGATCAACTTTTTCATTATCGTAATCTTGTAGCTGATTCTGTTTCTATGTAAAAAAGTTAAATAAAGATTTTTAATTTGTTAAACATTTTTGAAAACAATTAATACACATTTACAAAAACATACAAACAACATTTGTAATAGCAAAAGATTCATAATTTGCTTGGTTTTAACACGAAAACATAAAGTTGGCGCAAAAACTGCGCATCGCTGATTTTGAAATTTTTCAACTTTCTTTTTGTCTGAGCTCTCGCTTTTTCTCTGAATTTTTCAAGCTTTTAATTAATTTAAACTTTAACAAAAATGGAATCAGAAATTGATGATACTGATTATTCATTTCATGATAGTGATTTTGATGGTAAGCTTTCTTTCTGTATTACTTTATCAACAAATACATTCATATAACTTTTTAGCAATTCGCAATTTCTTTTTATTCCCTGTTTTCTCCATCTATCATGCAATATCACTTCTTTATCGCTTCATTTGGGTAAGCGTTTAAATTTTCTATATTATCAACTCATCGACAAAGTTTTAGGCTTTTATAAAAAATTTTCCTGTTACTTATTCAATTGAATTTGGACATCTTGATCCTCCAACTGAGACTGATGCAACGTCATCTACTAATAGTAATAAAAGTGTTACAAATCTCTCTGACTTGGATGAAATTAAACTTAATATTGGAGGAAAATGTTTTGAAGTTTCTGCAGATATTCTCAAACGATATGATAGCTTTTTTAGTCGAATGATTGCTTCTGATATTCCTGTAAGTTTTTGTTTTTTATTGTATGTGTTTTATCAAGCATATTTTTAGCATAAAGTTGATGAAGATGGCTACATTATCATTGAACGAGATGGTACACATGTTGAACAAATTCTTAAATTTATGCGAACTGGACATATTGATTTTCCAACTGATGTTTATGTTGTTCGATGCATTCGAAAGGAAGCAGATTTTTATCAATTAGAAGTATGTTTTTAGTGTTATACATATATGTTGTGTTAATGATGGACAATTTTAGGACCTTATTAAAGCATGTGATAAATTTCTTGATGGACCTGCCGGACGAGCTGAAGCATGTTTACGAGCTGTCTTTACTCTTGATGAAAGAAATGCGGCAATTGAAACTCGAAAAGTAAGTTTTTTTTGTGGTTCTGGGGGATTACGCAAAACTTGATGGGGACGGTGATTAGCCGAGTTGATTGCTGAATGTTAGATGGATTTTCCATCTTTTAGTGCTCCATTTCTATCTCCACCCATTGTTTAGAAAGTTTTCGAAGCTTCTTACTTTTTTCTCGGCTATATTTTCATATATTCTCTTTTCAGCCAATTATCTTTCTCTGTGTTGGAGTTTTTAATCGACCTATTACTATGCACGATAATACATGTAAAACAATTACAACTGCAATGACTGAATTTATGAAGAATCGTTCAAAGTTTTCACAATTCTTTTTTATTATCGGTTCGTTTTTTCTATACACATGGATATACAGTAGTCTCTATTATTTTTCAGATTACACACCTGGTAGTGCTTTAACAATGGATTTCTATTTTAATGGAACACTTATTCAAAAGCTTAATCTTTTCACCATTCTTAATAATCAATGTGCTGTAAATATCGACTATCAAATGTCTTCTGCATTTACTAATGTTATGGCAAAGATGCTTGAATCAGCTGGTTTTGGACGTGCTGTTAAAGAAGATGGACAACTTGCTCTTACTCTTTAAATACTATATATTCTTCTTGTTTTTATTATTTTATCAATTTTTGTAAGCTTTTATTGTTTTGTGCATATTACTGTAGAATGTGTTTCTTGTTAATAAAGTGAAAAAATATTAAAATATCACAATTGTTGAAGGCAAAAACTTCACTCAAATTCTAAGGGAGATATTTGAGAAAGGATACTGTAGTCATCGTGGTTATTTTTTGCAGATTGAAATGCTAAAAAATATCAATGAGCTGAAAATTTAAAAGTAAAAAATGAATCTAATAAAAGTTGATGCTCTTTTATTTTAAAGCTTGGGTATACTGTAGTTTTTTTAGCTTTCATAAATTCAATATGAAAGGTACGACATAGAGTTATTTTCTATTATCATTTTTTGAGTTAAAATAGTATCTGAAGTAGCAAAAACAAACCGGGTTTATTTTGTAGATTTCACTCGGATGTTTACATTTGCCATCAATCCGAAATGGTATAAAAGTTTCAATGTTGTTCTGTTCCATGTGGAACTGAGATTTCTAAAACGGAACAAAAATTCTAAAATAGCTTACAACATTAATCAATTCATTCAGTTCAATTGTTGCACTACTACCATCATTATCATTAATTTTACCGTTGAAGATTTCAAAATTTTTTAAACACTCTTCTTCTTCATAGTTTACATTCTTCCAAGGTCACTTGATTACGACAAAATTTAATTCTATAGAATAGCAGCTGTGAAATCATTGAACTTTGAAAGCAAAGTGGAAGCAATACTTTTTCATTACAACTGTAAAGCTGACTGGTAAGCCAAATTTTAACAGTGTAAGTTTAACACAGCATTTTCTTCCAGTCATTCAATTTTTTAGGACGAATTGATGGCGATGAAATAAGAGATAATGCTTATAGTTCTTTAATAATCACCACAATCAATTAAGATGAAATAAAATAATACATATAAATATAAAAGTTGTGAATGGAAATAAATAATAAACACATTTCTTGAATACGAAGATGAGAGATTCTTTAAAGGTTTCATTTTCTTTCATTCATTCTTTCATGTTGTTTTATTTGTTTATTCATGTTTACATTGAAGATATCTATTTGCATTACCCAAGTGATCAGAGCTCATTAAGAGTGATTCTTTCTTTGTTCGATGTACACCAATCCAGCGGCCATTTGTTGTTACAAGAGTTTTCAGCAGTAGGATCATCATCTCGATGATAAATTGAAATTTTTCCATTATTTACAGTTTAATATTCATCAAATAATTTCCAATTTTGTTCATTTTTTGATTTAAGTGGTAATGATGAAGCTTCCAATTCTTTCCATAATCCACTTCCACTATTGTACGTACACATTTCTTCTTTCCTTCTTTTTTTAACCGCGAGAGTCTATATAGTTCAATTTCTTGTTATTAATTTAAACTAAAATAAGACAAGATTAAATTTTAAAAATAAAAATAAACGTCTAATCTAAAATACGAAAAGAAGGTTTTTTCTTCCAACACAAATTGTCGCCTTCAAACATTTTGCAACTTTACGCGCGTTTGTTAAAAGCTCCACTAATCTACCGTAGTCGCTTGTACAAATATCTTATTACCATATGTATATATGTCGTGTCCAGATTAGAGAACGTCCTGTTCGCTGAACCGGACGTCCAAATTGGAGAACCGATATTTTGGTTCTCCAATCAGGACGTCCAATCTAGAGAACCACTATGAAGGTTCTCTAATCCTGACGTCGGTTCTCTGATCAGGACGTCCGGTTCTCAGAACCTGACGGTTCTCTAATCCTGACACAACATATATATGTTTTTTCTTCTGGTTTTTGTGCAATTTCTACAAGATACGGTAAACTTTATTGTTTTTGTTTAACAAAAATAATTAAAACGTAAAAGTTTTTTATTGCATAATAAAAGAAAAAAATTAACACAGTATTAAAAACACAGAAAACAATGAAAAAAAAGAGGATACTGTAAGCATTGAATTTTATTTTAACCACTATAGCAACGACTTTTCATAAGAATGAGCATTTCTTTATCTTGTCCAGGATATTTGATAAGACGATTTGGGACTTTAGAAGTAATAATATCATTAACAAGTTTATTGAGTTGAAGTTTGTATTCATCAGAAATATTAAGATGGAAAACAAGCATAATTTTTGAATCTTTGTAAGCCTGAAATGTAAAAACATACAAATATATATATAACAAGCATTATCATTTTACCTTAACAAATGCAGAAAGATCTTTGACAGCAACAATATCAGGAATATTAAATAAACAAAAACATCCAAGTTTTTCAAAATTTTTGAGTTTCAATACATTTTTCATTGTCGAAGGTGAAAGAGCTGCAGCATCATCATCAAGAAAGCTAAAAAATTACAAAAAAACATTTTAGTGAATATAAAAAATGTGTTCTTTAAAAAACCTTACTAAGCAAGTTGTTTAATATTTGCCATTGCTTTGAAGATTGAATCAATTGTTACAACATTTCCATCAGCACCAATAACTTTACTTTTGTAGATAGCAAACTTTGTAAATGTTGATCCCCATAATTCAAATTCTTTCATAGTCATTTCTTTACGATAAAATTTAATTATAGCATTTTGATATCCATAAAGCTTTGGAAGAAGAAGACTTGGAGGAATATTTCCATTGAAAGAAAAAAACATTTGATGAGTAATCCAAATTTTGCTTTTAGTAATTTTAGCAAAATCAATATTGACAGAGCATTTATGATTCTTCTTATAACATTCACAGCCATCCTTTGAACACATTCTTTTTCCATTTTTGTCAACATTGATACGCTTTACAATAAGAAGTGGTAGCATTTCAAAAAAATATTTACAACTCATTGCAATCTTGAGATAACCTTCAGGTGATGAAGGATTCTTGGCCATGTAATAAATAATTCCACTAGGAAGAGAAAAGTTTTGCATTTCTGCTGGTCCACCTGGCCATGCAATTTTACCATTATGAGTTGTTGATTTTGAAGCAAGAGGTAAGCTTAAAATATCATTCCCATTTGAAGCAGAGTTTGAAGCTTCAACAGAAGCAGATGCAGAATCCATTTGATCCATTTTCTTGTAAACAAAAGATATAAATCTAAAATAGAATTAACTTTCAAAAATATTTACAACAAAAGTAAGCGCGCGAAAATAAAAGGTTTGTTCTTCTTTCACGAAATTTCAGAAGAAGTTTTTTGCGCAAATTTGTTCAGTTAAACGCAAATTGTCAACGTTAAACTCTTTGCCAATCGATGCTCATTTTTTTAAAAAAACTACAGTACCCTTTCATAGCTTCGAAAGCTATTTATTATGTTTCTTTATTTTTATGTCATGGATTAACGTTTGTATAAGAATTTTTTTTATACAAAAGTTTGTTTGAATTTGTTGTTGTTTTATTCAACACAAAATGACTGTCGTAAATTTGCTTTAAAAAGAGTTCAATAGCTATGCATAAAATATTTTCATTGTTTACGCCATAAAACAATTTAAAAGAGTAATTACAATGGAAAAAAATGGAGATGGTCAGTTTTAGAAGATCACGAGATCACAACTAATTAAATGATTTTTGCTTGTTGCCACAGTAATCAATGTGGTGCAAAAAGATGTCTTTGTTAAAGCGTTGCCTTTAAAATGTTTCAAATAATGTTTTTGCAAAATTAAGAAGGAACAAGAACAACAACTTTAAAATAATCGTCGACGACAATCTTTTTACTATATCCTCTCCTCTTTTTCTTCACTCCCAAGAAAGTCATTTACAAAATTAACCGGAAACAGTAAGCATTTATGAAACAAAGAAAAAAAAGCGAGAAGAATTTTTCATTCTTTTAAAACTAATTGAAGTGTGCCTTTTCTCTCTCTTCTTTTTCGACAACAGCTTTGAACAAGTTCAAGCAAGCTCAAGGAAGCTTGTAAGATGATGGCCAAGAAGACAATAAAAAACTTGACGATTATAGGTTGCTTTCTTGCTTTTGTTATGGTCCACTTGTTTTCAGTAGTTATAAAAAGGGTCATTCGAAAAAAAATTTTTGAGAAAAGTTAAAAACGCTTGAGGTGAAAAAAATATGTGTAACTTTACAAAGTTTTTGACTTGAAAAATGTGAGATAACTTTTTAACTAAAAGCTAGTGTTTTTTTTATCGAATTTTAAAAAATGCAACAATTTTTTTCCGCAGTTTTTTTGCACAATAGCTTTTTTTAAACATTTTTTTATTCTGCCGTTCTTTTTCAGCAACATCGACGACGACGACGAAGGAGATAATTGCTGCTTAAGAATGAATATAAAAAAAAGGCAGACCCATGTTTTTGTTTGGTCATTTTTTACTCCTGCCTTTTTTTATATGAAAGACCTCCTCGAAGCTTTGAAAACGAGAGAAAAAAGACTTGAATGAAAGAAAGAATCTTTCTCTTTTCTCCTCTTGTTGCATTTTTCACTTGCTTCTTCTTTCTTTCGTTCTTTCGGCACTCCTGAATGAATTGAAGGGCTTTTTTGAAGCAGGCTTTTTTAATAGATGTTGTAATTAATTATTTATCAATTAATAGCAGATCGTTTTGCTCCTCACTTCTTTTTTGCTTATAATATTTTTTTCGTTTTTTTGTTTGAAATGCCGCTTATTAACCTTCTCTTTGATTTATAAAATAAAATTGAAAAAGGTTTTTTTTGTGTGCCAAAAAATGATTGCTTACATACATTTAAAAGCTTTTTTTAATAGGAACTTTGTCTTCTACAAGGTTTCTAAAAGTCGTTTAGAGCCTGATATCTTAAACCTTAAAATGTTTCATTATTTATAACTTTCTACCGTAACCTAATGTACTAAACGTACTTGAAATTTGAATGAATCTATCATCGACGATCTGGATTTTTTGTTCTATGACATTTTTCGTGTTTTGGCCATTTTCTTTGATTTCACATATTTCTAACTTTTCGACTTAAAGAATTCATTAAAACTTTTTTTTCCCATTCTCTGCCATAATTTTTGTTCTTTCCAAAAATGTCACTCTTTTTTTTGGTTTAAATAATGCAAAGGAACTTCAACTTCAAATTTTTTTGACAGAGTAAAGATGCTTAATTTAATGCTTTGCCTTCTTTTTTAGAGAGTCTTTAATTCTATTTTCAACAACTATGAAAATGTGTGGTGCGCAAGAAGTTGTTGTCACTTTTTGACGACTGGTTTCCATCAAATTTAATCATCATTCACCGCGCAAAAGAAGAAGCACCGGAAGTTAAAAAAACCCACGAAAAAAGTGCCATTGGGTTTTCGTTAGCAAGCTTCGTCTCTGAAAAAAGTTTAATGTTTAACTTTTTTGTGTTGGAATTTGGAATGAAGTTTTAAAAAATGTTGGTGAATAAAAAGAATAATGCTGGATTTTGGTTTTTGTTAATTGGGCATTTGATTGGAGGTGTAGTTGGAATTTGTCCAGATGGATGTATTTGTTCGTCAGGTTCCATTGTTTGCTCGTAAGTTTTTTTTATTAATTTAAAGTTTCGGGTACCAAAAATTGAACTCTAATTTTACAAACAGGTTTCAAAAAAAGTTATTTAGTCTGTAAATTTTAATATTCATCAGTTTTTCAGTTTCCTTTCATCTTTAGCATTATTTATGAAATTTTCGTCTGAAAAAATAATCCCAAAAGCTTTGTTTTTTTAAAAACATAATACCACTTTTTGTTGTTGTCTAAAACAATATCATGTCTACCTTGACCCTGTCAAGTCCATTCTTTCTCAATTCAAAAAACAAAGCATATTTTTTTATTGTTGCTTTTTTTCAGATGCAATGACTTTCACCCCTACAACAACCCTCATCATCTCCATCCCCAACAACAACAACAACCTTTGACAACAACAACAGCTTCAAAAGAATTACACTTGGCTGATTTTAGTTCAAATTTAGTATTTGACTTATTTGTTGTTCATTCATGCGATAAAATTATCATCAGCAATGACACATTCTCTGGGGTTGAGCTATCAGAGCAGCTAAAATTTTTGGATATTGGAAAAATCGAAATTGAACCTTTTGCATTTCGAGGAATTAAAAAAACACCCAAACAATTTTTAATTCAAAATTCTGGTATCGAAATTTTGTCTGGACATGCTTTTACGGGTCTAACAGAGATAGAACACTTTTTTATGGTTAATGTTTCAATAAAGAGAATTGAGAAATTTGCGTTTTCAAAGGTGGCAAATTTTAATTATATTTATTTTCGAAATGTTAATATCGATGTTATTGATTCTGAAGCATTTGGTAAGTTATATTTTATAATTTTGAACATTTTGGGTTAGTATTGTTTAAATTTTAATATCGAAAACCGAAACTATTTCGACAAATTTTACACAGATAAATTATATATGATTACTTTTACTTAAAATTTTGATTTCAAAAACTGAAAATTATCTTTGACCTATAGTTTTTTAAAACACTTAAGTTCGAAAACGAAAATATCGGCTTCCGGCCTAAAACTTTTTCTTTTTTTCATTAGTCTTAGCATAAGGTTTTGTGTTTTAAAACTAAAAGGATTTTTACTTTTCTTTTGCCTACAGTAATAATAAACAATAAATAATTCAACAACTACCGTATTCCAAAAACTTGTTTTCACTTTTCAGGAAACATGCATCACATAAGCTATTTTTATATGCGTGAAAATATTACTCTATCCCATGTTGATGATTCAATCTTTCAAAATTCACACATAAATGAATTAATGTTTGAAAATGCAAATGTTAAAGCAACAGATTTTTCATTAAATGGAATTGCCGCAAATAAGATTGAAATAATTTCAACAAAATGGCATACAACAAAAACTACAGCAAGAAAAATGATGGCACAAAGTGTTGAAAGTTTTTATGCAAAGAATTCATCTTTCAATAGAATTGTTCCTGGTATTTTAGCTGGAATTACTTCTGTGATCATTGAAGATTCAGAGATTCATCATCTTGCATCACTTCCAAATTATTACTGTAAAAATTCAGTTTTTGCTTTCAAAAATTCGCGAATCTTTCAATGGCATTCACATGCTTTCTCGGCAAACAGCAGAATTCAAGAGTTGCTTTTGGAAAACTGCAAAATTGATAAAGTTCATTCTCGTTCAATTTATGATGCAAAAATTGAAGCCTTTAAAATTTATAAATCAACTTTTGCTTCAACTGCCAAAAAGTTCATCGATAAAGTAAATGCAACAACTTTTTTGATCAATGAAACTCAATTTAATGGCATCTTTGTGAGTGAAACATTTGGGGCATCAAATTTTGAAGTATTTTTAATGAATGAAAATGTTTTTGAAAAAATTGAGCCAAAAGGTTTTGGAAATATTATTGCTGAACAACTGCAAATTACAAGTTGTACTTTTATGAATTTTCCAAAGTTTTTGTTTGAAAATTCTAACGTATGTTGCTTTTTGGGGGTTTTTTAGGGAAAAAAATTGTTAAAAGAGTTTGAACAATGGCTTTTGTTTGACGACCGTTTTTTGGTTAATCTTATAAAAAATTTATGTCAAAAAATATGTTAAAATCTTTAATCAGGCTACATAAGAAACATACTAAGCCAAACAAAACATCTACCGTTTTTTGGCACTTAAATTAAAATCAAATGGTTCGATTTCGAATAAAGTAAGAAAATACAAACTCATCCATTTTTGATTTCTTTAAGCCGTGATTAATTAGCCAGCTGGATAACAATATAAAACTAGTCTTTACCAACTTCTCTTTCAGATAACCGATTTAACAATTTTATCATCACATTTTCAAGCTCCACCTCCCAAAGAAGCCTTCTCTGGAATGAATGCCATCAAGCTTCAATTCACTCACTGTGACATTGTTTGTAACATTCATGATTGCGAAATTAATTCTCTCTTCTTTCAACCCACAACACCAAATCATCGACATATTTCATGGAAATTTGAATATAATCGTTGCATCTCGTCTCATACCCTTCACTTGGTTCCACATTCACTTATCTGCAAAAATGCTACAGAAATTATCACTGAAAATGGGGCATTACTCTGTCAGCGAAGACTTGAACTGGAAGAATGTATTTGTATTGGAGACCATGAGATGACAAAGCTTCCAGAAACAAAATCATCAATTTTAACAATAGGTGATTGTGAAAATATTTTACTTGGTGCTGAAAATCGAAAATCACAAATTCGCGCACTTTATTTATATCGTATTCAAATGATTTCAATCAAAGCGCTACCGTATACTTTACAAAAACTTGAAATTTTACATTCAACAACAAGATTTGAAGCTTCCAATTTGCTTCAAAACCCAGCAATTAATGAAATTAAATTGAGTGGAACAATTGTAGATGAAATATATCCAAAAGCTTTTGCAAATGGATTTATCAAATCCCTTACTTTTAATCAATCAGTTCTTGTTGGAACTGCTGAAAATGCATTCCAAAATTCTGTGATTCAGAAGTTACATATTGATTCAAGTGAAATAATTGCCGCAGGTGATTTATTTGCACATGTAAAATATGCAAATATCAAAAGTTCAAAGCTTAAATCAACTTTACATTTTTCAAACATTCCATTTATTTGCCTCCAGAATAATACAATTGATTGTCAATGCTCTTCTGAAACTACTTTTGAACTTTTAAATAATCGATGCACAAGTAATTCTACAATTAATTATTGCTTTAATGAAAATAATAGTAATGGTTATGGCAGCTACAGTAGTCATGAATATTGGAGAAAAGCAAGAAATATTTTTGAAAGTCAAAAGTTATGCAAAAACGGAGGAGAAAATTTAAGGCCTTCAAATGGTAGCAAAACTTTGTTCAGCTTTAATTTTTGTTATTTTTTTATGCTTGTAATTATTCGGTGCTTTTGTTTTTTGTTTGTTTTTTAAAAGTAATAATAAATGTTTTTTATGGAATCACTTTTATTTTTGAATTCACTTATGCATGTTTTTAAACAAAACTTTCTAATTTTTTTTAACAGCAGTTTTTTTACTTACAAGTAGGCATACTTAATTAAAAAAAATTAAATTAGGCTTCCGCAGGCCCGATCACCTGCCGTTTCCGGTAGCTTAGCCAGAGCTTTGGGATATATCCTGAGGATATGGCTCACTTTTAACCTGGGTGCCATCCATGGAATTCGTTTTAACCTCGGATCCACCGAGCACCAACCACTCAATTTTATAGTGTTTTGTCTCCGGACGGACTCGAACCTGGGATCTCCAGGCCGAACATCCACCGCGCTACTCCACTATACCATTGAGCTGGCAAATTACATTATATAGGGCTATGTGTATGGTGTCACTCTGCATCACTGCACCGGCCATTTATAGATGGTGCAAAAAAACCAAAAATGGCTGAAATAAGGTATTTCAACGTTATATCAATTGATGTTTTAGATATTATTATGGGTCCAAATGCCTTATATATGGTAGATATATGCTTAAAAAACATAATTACATTGCTGGGAAAATTTGTAAAAATGACAAAAATTTTATAGGGTTGGAACCCTATCCGGAAACTTTTGTGCAGCACTTTTTTTTCGAGATACAAAAATTTTTCACAAGAAAGATCATATGCCCACAAATGTTATACCATAAGACAGCACTTGAATAGAAATTTAAATTTCATATAGGGTTTATGCAAGTATCTCTTCAGTTTACAAAGTTACAAGAAAAAAACATTTTGTCCGGAAACTTTTGTGCGCTACTGTATGCATTTTTGATGCCAAATTTTGATGTTCAACGTTTTTTACTACAGGTAATTTTTGGAAGAAAATATTATTATAAAAAGAACCATTACAAAAGAAATGCAAATTTAAAGATACCAGTTAAAAAAAGTTTAAACAAAAAAAATTTCCCCTGTCGCTTTCAACAATCCCTGATTGTAACACATTCACAAAAAAAAACCCATTCAAAAAGTATCCATTTAATAAGCAGTAGTTGGAAGAGGCATCTTATCATATCCAGTTGCTTTGAGTTCTTGGATATATTTGTAGCATTTATAGATGACGGAAAGGAACCATGAAGAGAATACTGCAACAACGAAAGAAGTACCACCAAGACCAAAAAGAACATCGTCAATCTCTAAAAATATAAACATTTTTAGGATTTAAGATGCTTTAGAAATTAGGAAGCATACGGGTAGGAGTTAATTCCTCGAGAGAAAAAAATTCTACAACCCATTTTCGAACTTCAAATCCAAATTCTGATTCATCAGGCTTTAAGGCAGCAGCAAATGCAGATGCAAAAAATCCGGCAATCGTTGTTAAAATACCCTGAAATATGCAAATTTTTTAGTTTTGAGCTGTCAAATCTTCATTAAAATAGGTTTTGAGTATTATCTTATAAAGTATATATCAAAGCTTCAATTTTTAAAGTTTACCAAGAAAATGAGATATGGGATGAGATAAAATGGCTTCTTTCTTTGAATTCCTTCAAAAGGTAAATAAGCAACAACAGCAGCAACGAGGATTCTGGCACCACCAGATCCATCAATGAGGGGGCCACCAGTAATAACCCAAAAAATAGCAAACATGAAACATTGAAAAAGGGTAATTCCACAAATGATTTTTGTGCCAGTTACAACATTCATAAATCCACAGCAGCATTTGTATGCAGTTACAGAATCACCCAAGAATTTCATGCTTGGAAATCTGAAAAACAGGAAAATCAATTTTAATTTTGCTGCAATGTTCAAAATTAATAACGAAAATTTGTGTAAAAAGCGAAAATTGTGAAGACCATTGGTTCGTAATTTTAAAGCGCACCTGTGAGGCGTTTATAAGCTTGAAAATTAAAAAAGCAAGCGTTTGTGTTAGTTTTTGCAACTCGAAAGCACGAAAAAAAGATAAATGATAAAAATAAAGAGAAAAGGTGTTATAGAAAAGTTAATGGTCACTGCTGCTGCTGCACCCAGTCCAAATACGCAACAACAACACAGCTGTGTTTCTATTTTAATGAAAAAAGAAGAATATCCTGCCAAAAACATTCACCAACATAATGAGGGAGAGAAAGAAGGGCGGGAAGAAAGCATTTATTATCCTCTTTTGTAGTCGAAAATTATTTTTTTTTCTTCTTTTCTGCGATGACCATTGCCAATCGTATAAAAATCAATCATCTTTTCTTCAACATTTGCTGCTGCACCCATAATGTTGGATGCAAGCATTTATTCCTCCTTTGAAAGAAGAAAAATAGTACCAAAACAGAGACAAAACGAGTTGTTCTACATTCACTGGTTGTCTTTGAGTGCTATTTTTTGTGCCAACAAAAGAAGGTCAAACTTGCGTTGGCATAGATGATGGTCTGTTTTTTATGAAAACTGCCCATGACAGGAGAGAATTTAATTAACATCAAGATAACATATATTATAAGTTAGGCAATTGATTTTTAAATCCTTACAATCCAATGTTTCTCGATACCAGATATAACATATTCGGCACCAAACATAAAACTTTTGTGAAGTTTGGCCTACTTTCAAAAAAAATATAATGGTTTTTGAAAGTAGTCGAAACATTTTGAAATGATTAAATAAGTCTACAAAAGAAAAACTATCACTGTTTTATTCTTTGCACAGATTTGATTTTTATAAACGAAATTAATAAAAAATTAATTGTTAGTCTTCATTGGTTTCTATCATAATAACCATTTGGGCAACTAAAATGCTCATATGAAAAAACACAGTTTGAAAAAAAAATGTTTTGTTTTCCAATTTTTTTTTATTTATTGCAAAAGAAGAAAGAAAAATAATCAGAAAATGAAATACTTCAAACAACTATTTTTTTGCATTATATTTTGTAATACAAAACTTAATAGGCTTACACTTGTGTTCATTTTTAGATAATTCAACACATTCTTCATTGCTTTCATTTTTGATGATTTTAACACGAACCGAATTTTTACAGCCACGACAAGGATGACAGACATAAGTTTTATCCTTTCCAGTCCAGGAATATTCATAGCACATTTTTCTGTCATTATCACAAAATACAATTAACCTTTGGACAATTTTTCGTCGGAATGTCTCTTCAACAAGTTGATAATTTGGTTGCTTGATAATTCTAGATGCATCATATGGTTGATATTTGGAAGGCTTACAAAGGTGCTGACAATTTTTCATAGAAATATATTCGTTTCCTTCTTGATCAGTGTTAACGTTTGCGTAAATTCTAGTTTTCATATTATTACATTTTGTACAGCGATAATCCTTAGAAGATGGCCAATAAGAAAAATGATAAGATAATTCTTTGTTTTGGGAATCAAAAATTAGCAAATTCTTTTTCGTAACACCTCTTATAATTTCTTCAACAAATTCATATTCAGGTTTACGAAAGATTACATCACTTTTGTAATTATCTTCTTGGAATACGCGTAAGCTACATACATGTTGATTTTTGCTTAATTTTACATAATCTTCACCATCAACATTTTGACAAATATGAGCATAAACATATTTTTTTCCAGAACATATTCCACAGATAAAACGATCCTCCGTTTTACACCAATAATATTCATAACAAAACTTTCTTTCAGAATCTGGAAAAATAACCAACGTTTTTTTCGTTACATTTCTTTGGGTATAATAAAAAAGTGTAAAATTTGAATTTTCAACAATTTCTTTTGATGCATCAGTCACATATTTTTCAGGTTGATATTTTCGAAGTTCACAAATATGCTGGGCTAATCGGAGTTCAACGTATTCTTTTCCATTTTTCTCCAAAACTTCTGCAGATACACGTTTATTTTTTAGTTCACAGCCACAACATTGATATAACTTGCAACCATTTTCCCAAAAATATTCATAGCATAAACTTCTATCAGTTGATGAAAAAATGAATAACCGAGATTTATCAATGCCATGCTGTTGAAAGTGAATGATTTTAAAATTTGGTGATTGTATTATTTGGTCATTTACAATTTTGTATTTTTCAGGTTTATATTTTCTTGGTTCACAAATGTGCTTTGATTTCAGTTTGATACATTGCGTTCCATCATTGCTTTTTACCAGCTTTGCCCAAACTTGTCTCATCTTTTTTTGCCCACATTCACAACATCCATACATTTGTGCAAAATTACTCCAAAAATATTCATAGCATAGCTTTTTGTCTGCTGAAGCAAAAACAATTAATTTTGACTTTTTTATTCCTTTTCGTTCATAGTTGAATATTTCAAAAGCAGAGGGTCGAATAACTTTGTTTCGATAATCACCAAAAAATAATAATTTGCTTTTTCTAAAACATGATTGATAAAAATCGGATAAAAAATGCATCATCTATAAACCCAGTTTTGTATATGTTACTATTTAATCCGGTTTCATTAGTTGTGCTATTCTTTGATTTTCTTGATCTTTTTAATGGAGGCCTGAAAAAACAAGGTTTATAAAAACATTGAAGTTACAGTATAATAAATACCTTTCACTATCACTTTCATCCATGCTTTTATTCAAACAATACTTTTGATTTTTATAATTTGTTCTGAGTCGTTTTCGAAGGCTTCTTCTAAAAGATCTTTTATAATTTTTGGATGTCACTTTTATCAAACTTACCGAGCTTCATTTCTTGTTTCATCAGTTGTATCATTAATTTCACTAAAATAATTTTATTTATGTCACCGCAAATTTATGATCTTACCATTTAATCTCAAAATTATCTTTGCTTTGAAAAATTAAGTTATAAACGTTATGATCTTTCAATTTTTGAATGTATTCTTCTTTTTCATTTCCTTTATGTTGTTTGATCCATTTTGCTAAGATTCTTTTAAGTTCAAAAGTTGTTTCATCATTTTTAGAGATTTCAGAGAGTAATGGAGGCAAAAATCGCTGCTGAATAAGTTTAACATTCCCAGGTATTGCCTAAAAGTTCATCAATATTTGTTTATTCACCCAAAAGAAACTCACTCCTTTGCTAAGAAGAAATTCATAAGCTTTATTGCATTTATTTGTATTTTCAAAAATTAAAGCAAAATCTTGAAAAATGAATTCTGCAAAAACGAATAAAATATTCTAAAAAACAACAGTAACTTTAATTTTTAAAAAAATTGAGCGAACTTCTTGTACAACAAATTCCCATTTAAACATTGCCGAAATCATTTTAAATTCTGCAAATACATGTTATTACAACCTTTTTTACAACCAATAAAAATAATACCTTCAATAAAAGGTTCAACCAATAAAAGTTTTGAAACTGAATCAATTACTAATTTGCATCTTCCTTGATGTTGCAGTTTCTCATCTTTATCTTTTGCTATCAATTCAACAACCATATTTTTTGCTGGCTTTGACTTTAATCTAAAAAATTTGTATATTAAAAAATAGCAAATTATTATACAGCATAATTAATCGAAATTAAAAATAACGACGAACTACAATTGAAAAAAAAACTGAAAAGAGATTTGTTTTTTATGGCACGCTTCATTGTGTGCTTTTTTTAGTAGAACTAAGAAAAAAATGAATGGCATGACTATTCCCTCGTTGATCCTTGATTGGCCAAAATATTACTTCTCCCACAAACACCTGTTTGCAAAAAACTCTTTTTGGGCATATAAATTGACAGAACAAAAAGACATGCTGAGATATTAATTTGAAACAATTTTAAGATTATTCTCTGCCTAATGTTTTTCACACATTTTTAATAATATAACAAGCAACACCACAGCTGTGTTATTTGCCATAATAAACAGCTACGAAAGTCAAAGTGAAGACTCTTGCCGAAAGATAACAATTAAAGTTGTTGTTTAATGCGGCAAATGTTGCACCTTCGTCGTCTTTTTTTTGCTACAAGGGCTTTTTTCTTTTTTTTAGCTACAAGGGTTTTTTTTATATAATCATTTTTTATGAAAAAACAAAAAATTTCAACAATAATTTTAATGTATTCTGCTGTTTACAAATAATACATATTTAAAAACGATATTTTGACTTAAGTGTATCTTTCAACAAAATAAGAAAAAACTGTAGCTTTTCAAATTGTCTTTTACAATTTTTATTTGGTCTTTTAGAGACTAAATTAAAACTTTGCTTTCGATCTTTAGCGGATATCGAGAGTTTTGCAAAACAGCACCCTCAATTGTTTTTTGCATAAACGACCATGCATATAGATTTGCACATCACACCTTTTATTTTGATTTTTAACAATCATATAAACCCGAATATATTGGAGAAATAATTTATACCAAAATGCAACAGATAATGAAAAATGATCAGTTGATTTTCGCTGGCCTTTCTCTTACTTATCCTGAATATCTCAAAAAAATGTTTATAAAACTGAAAATGATAAAATTTAGCATTAATTTTATATTTATAAAAATACCAAACATTTTCTTGTAATAATGAACAAAAATAATTAGTAAAAGAAACAAAATAAATGATGTGATGGGTTATCTTCTTTTGTTACACCCCGGATGTTGAGCAGAATGACATCGATGTTATGATATGATTTTTACAGGAAACAATGCTCTTTAAATATCACTTTTAGAAATGCAAATTGGAATCATACGACATATTTTTGACATTGTCTATTTCATATGTCATGATTATGCATGTATAAAATCGAATAAGATCAAATATGGTGAAAAAGAATAATATATTTTACATCAACCATATTCATTTGCTGATGAAAAAAATACTCATAGTGATCAAGAAAAGCTTGCACAAGTCTATGCAACTCTAACTCAAAGTACAATCAAAAGCAAATATACTGGATATTTTTATCAAACAATGAAACATGGAAATTATCGCTTTCATAACACTTCTGAAATCGATGCACATTGGAATTCGGAGAAATTTGAAATTAAAGTTTTTACAGATCATGGTAATCGAAATCCATTTGTAAATGTTGCTTTTCGAGCTGCAATTCAATGTCATTACGCTGATGTCAAAGATATTCTTTTTGGTTTTTATACTGATACACATATTACACTGAAACTTTACACTTGTGAACAGCTGATTCAACTTGTAAGAAAAGATGGATGGAATGTTAACAATGCTATAACTACTTTCAAATCAAATGCTGATCAAATTATTGAATTTATTAAAGAAAATGATGATAAGCTGCAGCTTGGTAAAACTGTAACAATTACAAAAAGAAAAAAGAATATGGTTTTTGATTTCCAAATTTGAAAAACTGGGTTTGTAAATTGTTTTTTCTAATAATTTGTACTTGTTTTTGTTTTGTAATCCTGTTTTCTGTAAATATTGTTATACTTTTTGTTTCTGTTATTGGTAATAAGTAAAGTGTTGAGCAACAATTTTTATTTTAAAGTTTGAAAAATACAGTAACCAATCAGTGGTAAAGATGGCTTACATAGAGTAGTAGTATTGCAGATTTTTTTACTCAGTTTTTCAGTTACAGCAGTCTTTAGAGATACTAACGGATTTTCTTTAATTTAATGACTTTTTAAAGATATTTTTCAATTTTTTGATACCGTATTCTGATTTTGACCATTAGCAATTTGCTGATGTTTTGGAGCCATATACTGTAGTAGCTTCACTATTGTTTTTAAGATACAAATTTTTGCTACCGTAGAAGAATTTTTGAGTATCAAACGTTAGTGCTCGAATCAGTCTATTTTATAAACATTTTAAAAACGAAGGCAACGTTGTTACTGTATGTAGAGAGAAGGGTCGATGATGTTTCATCAAGTTCGAGGAAATTTCATAAAAGGATTTTTGACAGCCGAAAAATGAAAAAGAAACAAAAAAAAAGAGAGACATCCTTCTTTTAAATTAAAATTTTTTACATTTTTAAAAATAATTCTTCCATTTTGAGTGTGTTTTATATTTTTAAAGGACAACAGATGATTTCATTAAAATTTGTAATATTTTTATGCGTTTTGAGAATTGTAAAACTCCAGAATTTGATGCCAAAAGATGGAAGACAAGATGTAAACATAAGAGTAAGTCGACTTTGAAACTTTTTGTTATTGTATACAATTACTGTAGCAGCTTGTAAGGCAACAACATTCTGTATGACATTATTAAGAGATTACGGTAGCCTTTACGCGTTGAATCCATTACTAAATGGTGAACAACAACTGTATTAGCCAAAATTACTGCAGTTTCTTTCCAATTCTTCTTTGTAACAACGTCAAAAGCTTATTTTTCTATATTTAAAATTAAATATATTTTTACTGATACAAATGTATTTCACTAATCAATAGGCTAATCTCATACTTTCAACATCAGAAGCATCTCTACTACATACACAAGCAACCAAAATACAGCGGAATAAAACCAATCAAATCCTTTTCATCCTTCATATCTCTTCACAAAACAGTTTTGTATAAAATTTTTTATTATTAAAACAAACAAATGACAAAACAAAACACATCATACAATAAAACATGTTACATAGGATGATCAATATATTTTTGAAGAGAACCATGCGGCTTAAGAAGTTTGACATTTGCACCATCATTTAGAAGACGGCTGTTATCACGATGTTCTTGATATTCTTCACGATCAAATTTGGTGAATCCCCATTTTCGTGAAGTAACGACGAATTGACGACCAGGAAACTTGAATTTAGCACGACGAAAAGCTTCAAGAGCATGAGCTTCATGCTAAAAATGTAATCTTCTGTTAGATAAGAAATAAACCAAACAAATAGCTTACTTGATCCCGAACCCGAATTGACATAAGAATATCATTAAGTCCAACACGAGCTACAAGACCTTGCGGTTTACCAAAAGCACCACGCATACCAGTTTGAAGACGATCAGCACCAGCACATGATAACATTTTATTGATTCGAACAACATGATATGGATGCTTTCTAACACGCATATGGAAGCCATCTTTACCACATTTTTTAACCATGTATTTGTTAGCACAGATACGAGCTGCTTCAAGAGCCTAAAAATGATTTAGATGTTTAATATGATGCTTATGTAAATATATAAACTTACTTCAGATGAAAGATGTTCACGTTCATTGGAAATCATATGAATACATGTTGGAAATTCTTCAGCTAATGCCTTCTTATTGCCACAATCATAGATACGAATTTTTGGATCAGGAACACCACGACAGAAACGAGACTTCGGGTACGGCTTATTCTTGATGTAGCGATAGCAGCGAGCAGGACGACGACCCATGGCTGAGAACTAGAATAACGAGAATTAGTAACAGCAATTGCTTTTACAAAAGATGTAATTTACAAAAAAAACATAAACACGGAGAAAGAAAAAAGAGCAAAAGAAGACCTTCCCGGACTGGCGAAGCCGGGACAACCCTTGAACCAGCTTGCGATATTCAGGTAGAAAAAAATAGCCACCTATCTTGAAAAAAGAGGTAGTATCGCCACCTAAGTTGAAGATCAACAAAAAACAGTTAAAAATAGCAAAGGTACCACCAAGAAAGACAGTGCATACAAAATAAGAAGCACGGACTAAAATGTGGATAAAAATGGCAAAACGAAGATACAAAACAGAAAGAAGATGGATAAACACGAGCCTGAGGGACAGCAAAAAAATAGTAATAGCAGCAACAGATTAGTTTAGAAAAGCATAAACACGGAAAGGATAAAAAGGAGGGAAAAGAACAAAAAAAGGATAACAACAAGAAAAGCCAGTAAAATAATAATGAAGTAAAAAAAGTTTAAACATGGATAAAAAGCAGCAAAACTGAATACAAAGATATAGCAATGGCAAAAATGGGGGAGAAAAAAGGATAAACACGAGAAAGCAAGGAAAGAAAAAAAGTTAAACGTCGTTTTTTGAGGAACACAAAAACGACGAGCATCTTGGGTTTGTCGAGGTTTTTGTAAAAACAAACCACGACTTTTTTTAACAAACACTCTTTCCACATCCGACTGTCTGGATGAATCATGGAAAGGAGGAGCAATCGCTCTTTTTTACCTCTCTTTTGCTTTTGTTGGTTTCTTGTTATGACGATTTTGTTTATCTTGAGCACCTTCAAGATGGCTGGAAGTATTACCATTAGCATTTGTTGTTGCTGTTGGTTTACGCCAGCATCCGAAGCAACAGTATTTGTAATAGTGGTTGCAGGGACTGGTCTAACGTTTGCATTTCCATTATTTTTAACAGCAGATTTGTCACTACCGCCAACACATGCTGCCCATGAATTTGGTGCAGGAGGTCGTGGAACATTAGCTGAATGAGGAGGAGCAGAAACAATAGGAGATTTTGCATCTTTTTGAGGAGTTGCAGCATTTTTTGTTGTAAGTGTTGAAGGAGGAGTTGAAGTACCATTAGTTAAAGGGAATCCTTTAAGTGGACTAGCTTTGCGTTCATCAGATGGCTTTTTAACTTCTTCAGTTATTTCAGCATCAATTTCAGGTGCAAGCTTTTTGTCTTCAATATGACCATTAGTAAGTTCACGGTTTGGATGTTTTTGGTCATCTTCTTCTTCGACAACAATGGATGATTCCTTGCTTTTACCATCTTCAGGTGATTGATCATGCCATTTAAATAAGCATGAACGAACATACCATCCTTTTGATTGAGAAACCAAATAAAAAGATTCAGAAAAGCCATACTTGGTTGATTCATCAATGATATAATTAGCAATAATTTGAACCATAATTCCACCATTGCCAGTAAAAGCAGTGTTAATGCTTGCAACCAAAATTTTACCTTCTTGAAGGTTAAGATTACCAATTGCATTACGGATATCCTCTAATCCATGAGCTTCTTTTTCATTGGTACCAACATAGACAGAATTATTACCAAATAGTTCCATTACGCCAATTGGACCACGAATACCACCTTTATAATATTTTTGGGCAAAAGCAACCCCTATATCTTTATCATCTTCCTTTTTTTCAGGTTTTGGAGGGTCATTAGGTCCCATCTTGCTGTTCTTCTTTTTGGTTACAACGATGATAAACAAAGCTTCTCAAACTTGCGTAGCAAAACTAAATACAAAGATATAACATTGGCAAAAATGGAGAAGAAAAAAGAATAAACACGAGAGAGCAAGGAAAGAAAAAAAAGTTGAATGTCGTTTTTTGAGGAACACAAAAACGACGAGCATCTTGGGTTGCCTGTTCGTGTCAAGATCAGCAAGAAGTAAAAACAAATTTAAAAAATTGTGAAAAAAAACTTTTTTTTGAAAAACGTTTTCTAAATTAAGCATCTATTTAAAATGTGTAATATTATGAACTTCTGTTAAGAATGTTGATAAAAGAAATACATAGACAAAATTTTTGTCACAAAAATAAACTAAAAATTTTGAAGAAAATTAGTACTATTACTACTTGAAAAAACGAAAAAAAATAAAGCTGCTTACAAACTGTGAAATCGAATGTGGCATTCTTGCAGAACAAAACTTTGTAATCAACGAATATCCATTTGCAAGCATTAACAAAGAAGATTTTTATTCATAATAGCTTTAAAAAGGAAAGAAATTAACGGAAGGAAAGACCGTAAAAAATATTTACAGTTAACGCAAACGTTTTTTTTCTTTGAGGGCTTTATTTCTTGAGATATCTGGTAAATTTATTCTCTACAGATGTTCATCTAAAAGAAATCAAATGTAAGCGTTTCACACTTTGAATGCAAAGAAATATCTATTTTTATCGTTAAATTTGTTGAGGTCCAAAATAGACATGGACAGAAAGAATTTGGATTTAACATATTCGTCATCTGGTAATCACTCATAAATTAAGACAGGAAAAAATAAAGTCCAACTTTAAATACAAAATAAGCTAATACTAATTTCGATTGTAATTTCTTGCCAAAGTAAATTTATAAATTGCAAAAAAAATAGAAATAAGTACAATGGTTTTTTTTATTAAAGCAGCCCGGCATATTTGTATGACGATGGTATACAGTAGCAGAAGATGTTTAAATGAACACCAAAAAAAACAGAATCCGTTGCTTTTCAAACAATTATTTGTTTTTTTTCTTGTATTTTAGAGAATCAGAAAAAAGGGAATAGGAAATATTCTTTAAGGGGTACTGTAGCTGTTACGTTGGAAAAACGGAAACAAATTTTTTTAAATCTAATTTATTCTCTCAAAAAGTTATACAAATCGGACGATAAAAACGGCTTTCTAATAACTTGCTCAACATTACAGTAGTGTCACCAAAACCATCAACACCAAAAGTTCAACAAATGTGAAAATGCAGACAAAAAACAAAGAGAAAGTTACTTGCATGACAACAAAAGAACATAAAATTTATTGATTGAACACAATGTAGATAAAGTTGAAGGCATTTTTTAACCTATAACTCGTAAGATGGTACAAAAAATTAACATAATAATATTTATTCACGTAAACCAAGCACAATAAATCATTACAACAACATTAAGCATAAACAATTAGAAAAACAATATAATAATTAGATTAAAAACAAATAAAAGCATATATATATAAATTAAACATCAACAGAGAGATCTAAAACAATCGAAAAACATCCATCATAAAACAAAAGAATTAAAGTTAAAATATCTTCTTTTTCTTCACGTTCCCATTTGCCAAACTTCTTTAAAGCTCCATCATAATAAATTCCAATTCGGCAAGATAAAAATTTAGCCATAAATTCGATTTGTTCATCTGATACAATAGTATAAAGCAGAATTTCTTCAATTTCTTCACTTGATTTTGTGCCTAAAAATGATAATTTTATATTTATGTAACAAGACAAAAGAATACCTTTAGCCGTTAAATGTTCACGAAAAGCTTCATTAATAGCATGTTGAATCAAAAAGCAATCATTAGTTTTTCCAGTAAATAAAAGAGCCAGACATGCAAATATATTTTGTGATTTAATGGAATGTGCATGAATATTGTTGGCAACAGGAAGAATACTTGAAATTACGATTTCGCCCCATAGCTTATACACACCAGCATTGTATCTAATCTTTAGTTTTTCACATTTTTGTTTGAGTACAGTTGATGATGGACAATTAAATTTGAAAGTATTAACAGTAATGCATTTTTCTTCATCTTTAGGCCTACAAATTAATATTATAAATACAGTAAGATAAAAAAAAGTCATTACTTTTTAGTAGCAGGTTCTTCAAGTATCATGCAATCATCAACAACATTATTCCTTTCTCGTTTAACACTTGAACTGGTGGCAGATTCTAATAAATTTGCAGCTGGAGGTGGAGAAGATACTTGTGGTAACTCTTGTGTATTAGTTGATGCAATACTGGCAGCTGTTGTGCTAAAATATTAAAAGCCAATTAAAAACTGCAGTATCAGAAGCACTTACGAGCTTGGTTGTTCAGGAATCGAGCTATCATCTTGATCAGCATTTAGCAAAGCAGATTCATCGAGCATTGGAGATGATGACGACGATGGAATTGAAGTATTTCTATAAAAAAGTAATTACCATTTTTAACCAAAACATTTCAGTTACTTAAAGAAACTTACTTTCGATTCTTTTTTCCATGAAGTGCTAATCCGTGTGCTTTACTAACTTTTCCTTGTTTTAATAAACCTTGAATTTTCATAACATATGAATAATCTCTTGTCTTACACTTATCATCATGATCAATTGGCGCAAATACAATACTATATTGAATTTGAAGGACAGAAGCTTTGCATTTATAATGTGAAGCATTGCGATTTAGACAGTACCAACTATTAGTATTAATATTATATTCTCTTACTTTTGATTTATCTGCTAATTCTTTGATGATAAGACGATGATCTTTCTTTAAAGCTCTTGATAGTCCATATTCATAATCACACCTTTTAATAGGTCGATGAGTTTTCAAAAGTTGAAGAATTTCATCTTTAACGGATTCAAGAGTATTGATATCTTCATTGGTGGAATATTCTTTCAGCGATCCATTTATTTTAGCGAATAGTTTCTTACGTTCATGTTTACTTGGCACAGTCATTTGGACTTGTATAAAGTATGAGCTAAAATTGTTATACTTTGAGATTTCTAATTCTACAAAATTATACGGAGAAAATAAGCGCGATCAAAACAAAAGTCTACAAAGTTAAAAAAAACTATTCTGCTGGTTTTTTGATTGCAAATGGTTATGTTGGCCGACATGTCCGTAAAGTAAACAAAAGAAAGCTTTATATACAAAAATTTACATACAATTGTACACTGGTTTACGTAAAAAAACGATTTTTCAAACGGCGCATTATTTGAAATACTTTTTTGTCAACTAATAATTTTTTTCCATTAAAAACGTCTTTGACAAGCAAATTATTATAATATTAATTAATTAACTAGTTATATAACTTATAATATAAGAAATAAAAGTAATAACAACAGCGCTTTAAAATGCTGCAAGAACAGGAGAAGTTGGATGCACGTTGCAACTCTAACCGTAAACAAAGAAACAGAGATAAAAAGATAGGTTACTATATAACAAAAGAACAAATACGTAGAAAAAGAAACACATCTGAACTTTGGTCAAAGCAATGTAACAAATACGATAATTTGTACATTCAGGGAAAGATTTTGAAAGGTGAGTGAAAGAAAAAGGAAAGGGTAAAAAAAATTTCTTTGCATCTCTTTTTCTTTTTTTACTGAGACTCGTTTTTTCATTTTTTTCCTTTGTTCTTTTTTTTGTTGGCACTAGGAGAAAAAAACAATGGTAAAAAAAACAACCGGATAAAAAAACAATGGTAAAAAAAAACAACGGTAAAAAAAACAACTTTATTATTAAGCTAAAGAACGGCTGAGACAGGTACGATATAGCTCAACTTTAGGGGATGAGAAGCTACGGCTGAGTGCAGTGACACCCACACTAAATGGGGTGACACCTACACTAAATGGGGTGCGCCTAAGAGGCTCGGCCTTCGGCCTCGCCCTAAGACCTAAGGCCTAAGACTAAGCCTAACGCTCGGCCTTCGGCCTCGCGAGCCCATGCTTAGCTTGGGCTGAGAATTATCCAGTTACAGGACTGAGCATTGTTTAGTTACATCCTTAGGCCCTTTAATACACAGCTTAGAGCTATTGTCATTAATTGTTTTTTTTTACCGTTGTTTTTTTTACCGTTGTTTTTTTACCGTTGTTTTTTTTACCATTGTTTTTTTCTCCGTTCACGTTTTTGTTCTATTGTTCTTCCTTCTATTGTCTTTTTGAGCTTAATCTTAAACAAGTCTCTTAGGAGAGCCGCTCTCACATTCGGAAAGAAAGACCGTAAAAAAGTGTTTGCAGTTTTTAAACGTTAAATTAAAATGCAAACGTTTTTTTTGAGGGCTTTGTTTTTTGGGATTCCTGGTGAATTTATTCTCTACAGATGTTCGACACATCGAATTTTTTTAAAAGAAGTTGTAAACTTTCATGTTCCACACTGGCTTTTGAACGCCAAACGTATTTGGCGCGAAAATTCAAATTTTTCATAGAAAAAATGAAAGAAAAATTTGCTTTTCTTTTTAAAATTATAAAGATTTTTACTCAATTTTTTAATAAAAATAATATTTTTAAAGCTTTTAAATGATTTTAACATGATTTTTAAATATATTATATTCCATTTAAGTGAGAAATCAGCTTTTAGAGAAAAAAATCTTGACAAACATCTCTGCAAAAAAAAGTTTTACCAGATTAATATTCACGACAGATAAATCTTACTTGTCAATTTTAACTGCATTATAATCAAATTCGCCAAACGTTGTATCTGCAGGTGCAATACATTTAACACAAGGGTTTCGACAATTCCCGTTTCTAATTCCACCAGCACCTTTTTGAATCTTGTAATCGTTTTTTTTTTCTTAATAAACAATACCTTCAGAGGTTATTGTGCTCTTCCATTTTCAAATAAATATTTCTTGTTGTCCTTTAATGTTACTTAAAAGATAATAAGAATGCTAAAACAATAGAATCCGTCACTTTTTTGCACATAATTCAAAAGACAAATCGCTAAAAACGCTATATGTTAAGTAGCATAGTTAAGAGTTATTTTAAAGTCATTTAAAAGCTTTAAAAATATTATTTTTATTAACGTTCATCTAAAAGCAATCAAATGTAAGCTTTTCACATTTCACATTCAATGAAATATCTATTTTTATTGCTATAACTTATTTTTCGAGGTCCAAAATAGAAAAAAACTATTATGCGTCACTTTCCATTTTTCAAATTTTAATAAAATAAATTTTGACAAAAAAATGTTTCTTTGGATTCTAAAGTTTATATTCATTTTGGAATTAATGATTCTGAAGATTTTAAAGCTGAAATAGCGGCACATTTGAAGGAATGGTTATTATCGTATGAAACAGGTCCTATGCCAAAAGTTATGATGGCATAAGAGAATACTATAAAGTAACATTTTTGTTGATATTGTATCTGATGCTTACGATATACAGTGAAAAATAAATATCTATGTCATTTATATATATGTGATTGTTATTATTTTCAAATAAAAGTTTTAATATTGCAAAATTTATTTAACATTTAATTAGATTTCAGCCAAAACAACAAAGTTATTCGATATAAGCTGGACCGCTAAGAGTAGCAAAACTATGTTTCTGTTGATCAAGTGAAACAGAATCTGAAAAGTATTATTGTGTGTATGCTTTCAATGATATTTTATAAATCTTACGTTGTTGTCCAACACAGTGAACAATTTCATAACGACGGAATGGATGTCCATCATCATCTGTTCCATCAATGGCAATACCATATGATGCATCAGGGCATTGGAAGGTACTAAAAAATGGGACAAAAATTAAATATGTTTAAGTTCTGATAGTGAAGGTTTTGTCACAAAAAATGTTTGCATTAAACTTACTCTTTGCTAACATAATTATAGACGCAATTGCTTCGTGGAAGTAATTGTGATGACCAAAGAAGTCCTCGAGCACTATTATTATATGCTTGAATGTATTGTAGTTGTACAGGTGAACTTACAACAGCAACATTGTAATCAGCTAAAATATACAAATCTACTTTTTTGTTACAGTAATAACAAAAGCTTACGAGCAGTTCGTGGATAATAGTTAGCATTATTAGAATGTTGTCCATTTGCAAATCCAATATCTTGATTATATGCAATATATGTATTAACAGATGAAAGACCCTTGACCATAATTGTACAGAATGGATGTTCTCGGAAGTTCAAAGATGTGACTGATACTATATAAATTCCAGCAGCAAAGAGGCTTCCATTTGGTGGAGAAATTGAATAAATATAATTTGTTCCTGTTCGAACTGCAGTGGGAAGAGTAATGGGTGAACCTAAAAAATCGTTCTATGTTTAAAATTGTTGATTTACAATTTTTTTTTTTTGATTGATCACAAATTTTTTTGTGTCAGCACATTTTTTCAAATAGACATAAATCGGAGGGAAAGTGATCGAGCAGCTATGGCCGAGTGGTTAAGGCGTGAGACTTGAAATCTCATGGGAATTTCCCGCGTAGGTTCGAACCCTGCTGGCTGCGATTTAATTTTTTAATTTTGAAAAAAAATACAGTAATTAATTTTTTGTTAAATTAGTGTTAATTTTTTTAAAGCTAGCATCTCTGTGTAAAAAACTAATTTTTTTAACTTACCATTGCTGTCATAAATGAGAATACTAACAGAAACCATTGAAAAGACATCAAGGATAAGTTTATTGGTATTTCCATCTAATTGTACATAAGTCATATGCGCAGTACAATTGCTGTAAAAATTATTATTATTTTTTGTAAATTTACGATGAAGTGCTTACTGATATGATTCAAATGCAATACCATATGAATTAAAGACAGTAATAATTTGAGTTAACCAAAAATCTCGTAATTTTGTTGGATCAACTTGATAGAAGCCACCTCCGGATAAAACTGATAACTCATGTAAAGAATCAACATGTTGGTCAGTGTAGCTTGAATTACCAGGTACTGATTGATCACCAATGAAAACTGTATTGACCTAAAAAACATTTGATGGGGTGAAAAAAAAGAGTTCAAAGGGATCACAGTTTTGTTTTTTATTTAAATCCAAATTACAATTTTTGGTTTTTGAAAAAGTTTGGCTATTTTTTCGATTTCGTTATAAAATGTGATTTTAAGTTTTCGAGTAAGAAAATGTTTTTGAGATTTAGTTGGATATTGACTTTTCAATCTATCAATATAACTTACAGCAGTATGTGTATATGCAATTAAATCAAGGACATTATTAAGAATATAGTAATCTTCTGCATTTGCAGCAGAAAGAATATAAGCTTGTGAACGATGCTTTACATTTGGAGAAGCTAAGGCAACAGCCAAAGCAGTGAAAAGTGCCCGAGAAGTTTGTGCAGATTGATATTGTGGAGCAGCAGTTGCAGCGGCAACAATGTTATTAATGAAATTTGTTTGATCAGTTTCTTCAATTCGGCCTGAGGTTGTTTTATTGTATGTAGAATCATAGGCAACTACACCGATGTAATTGACGAACCATCCCGGAGCAGCTGTAGCAGCAGATGTTAAAATACTTTGGAGCGTTGCTTGAAGGTTATTCAAGACAGTATCCATTCCATTTGTGAATGAACCATCGATGATAAGAATGAAAGTTTTATTTTGATTTGAATCAGGCTGAAGATTGGAGCTACCATTGATGCAACGAGCAATTTCACAGAATGTTCCTTCAAAGAGACCATTTTCACAGTCGCAAGAAAGCAAGTTTGCAGAAAGACGGCCATTAACACAGAAGGGGAAGGAACAATATTCTCCGCCCCAATTTGGTGGACAAATACATTTATTGTCATAAAAGACTCCACCATTAGCACATGTCATATTTGCAGAATTATAGCAAAGAGTTGGATTAATTCTTTGGAAGGCATATCCATATCGATCAACACCAGTGTACTAAAAGTAAGGGGATAATTAGATTTAAGGATATGGAGATGTTTCGCTTTAGAAAGTTTGTATAGAGTAAAATGCCGTATTTAATGGCACTAATATCTTGAAAGATTCCAAAAATATTCAATTTTATGCAAACTTTTTTGCTCCTAAAAACCTACCATAGTTTGATAAAGCAATGATGGACATGTAAAGGCATCAGAAACAAATTGATGTTTACAGCTTTGAAGATCTCGAGTATATAATTTCTAAAAATATTCAACTTTAACAAAAACAACTACAGTCACTCCACTTACTTCAACTTGCATCATTGTTTGAGCTTTATTAGATGAATACATATGTGCATATTGTAATGTTCCAGCATTATCCCCACCAAATGATGAAACACCAGTTGCATGGGCAATAATGTAATTTGAAACTAAAACCATTTAAGTTAATTTAAGGGTGATCTTAAATGTAAAAACTAACGATTTCCAGATAGTGGTGCAACATATCCAAAATCATCATGAATATTTCGAGTATATCCTGGATAAACTTGAATTGCAGATTGTGTTGTAATTGTCATTGCACATGCACCTGTATAAGTTTTAACATTGACAGTCCAATATCCGGGTTGAATTATAGCTAAAAAAAGTTAAATTTGCATGTGTGCAATTTTTTAAAGGTAAAATTACGTGTTGAGCTTTCACCAGGATTATAATCAGCATCATCTAAAATGTTTTGATTTAAGTTGTGTCTTAAAGTAAAAAGGTCTTACAGATATGTTTAACACATGCAAATGCATATTGTGCATTACAATCAGTGACTTTCCAGTTATCATTTTTGTTATCTGTAACACATTGTCCAGCATTGACATCCGGTTGTCCTTGTCCCCAATTTGTGAATTGTGTTTGTGAAAGCTTCAAAGGGTTTTGGAAGAGATATAAGAGAAGCAAGTTAAAAGGTACTTACTGGAATTGGAGAGTTATCACCTTGATCCCAAACCCATACTCCACTGGCATTTTTATCGTTTAAGCCAGTCCATAAAGTATTGGTTCCAGCATTATCTGTAAAAGAGAACTTTTTTTGTTTGAACAGAGTTAATTCCTTTCAAATCAAACATTGACTTATTACACACCCAACGTCATTGTAATCACAAAAAAACTTACAATAAAGATAATCTTCAACTGCCTTATCAAAGATTGTAACCAAAATAGCTTTTTCTGCTGCGCAAAGAACTTTAGCTTGATCCCATGTATTTGGATATGCAAAGAAGCGATAGCATCGTCCTTCAACTTGTCGCCAATTATTATCACATGATCCAATAATTTGATCAAGCCGTGAATTTGCAGAATAATCATTAAAGATATTTGTAATCAGAGCTGATGTATCACTAGCATTTCCACCTGGACGAATATATTGTGGATCACCATTAAGTTCACCATCAATAAGGATATTAACAGTTTGAGATTCAGAATCAACAGGGAAATAGAAGTTTTGTCCGGATGAGCAATCATCATAGTAGCGTTCATACATCATTGAATTACGATATTGGAATGGAATAGTTTTCATAACTTTTTCAGTTGTTGCTGAAGAGATGACGTAAACTTGTCCACCGGTAAGGGAAGTGAGTAACCACATTCTCATAGGACCATCTGCAGTGATAGGTTGGCCGCAGGGGTAGCTGTTAGTTTGAACAAAGTTAACTTGAGATTGAGTGGTTTCAAGTAAAGCTTGAACTTGATCAAAGAGGTTTCCACTGCTAAAGCCCATGATACCGTTCATGAAGATGTAGTAGATACCGTATTTGTAGGCATCAGATGTTGAAAGATGGATGTAAAGAGCTTCAAGAACTGGGAGATTGTCACAGGAACGCTAAAGTAAAATTTATGTAAATTGATTTTGATCAAGATTTTATTAGATTTTTTTAAAACATAAGCGTCAACTTGCGACGCATGAAGTTGGATATTAATCAATTGATATAGAAAAAGTTTTCATTCAAATTTTTTCTTTTTTGGTAAAACTCATACTTTGTTTATGCATTGAAACCCTCAAACTTACAACTGTAGTATTATAAGCATTTCGAGCAGCAAAATCATTAAAACCTTGCAAGAACAATGCTGGATCACTTGTTACAACGGGTTGTTGCATTGAAACATTATTGAAAGTGATAAGATTAAATTGTGTAATCCATCGAGGATGTTGTTGTGTGACATCTTGAATAATCTGTGCCATTTGGGTTTGCATTTTTTGAATCATTTGACTAAAAAACTTGTGTATATAGTCTGTACACATAAAGGTAAGGCTTACATGGTGGTTGTAGAATCATGAACAACAAAGGTCAAGCTTCGACGATTAGGACTAAATTCTTCATAGGTTTCAGCGGTGCAAGCGGTAGTTTCACAAAATTGACCAGTGAATCCAGCTCGGCATTCACAGAAACTAAATCGAGAAGTTCCACCATTTTGACATTTAATTGTTTGACATTTATCTCCAGTCCAGCCATTGGGGCTAAAAAATAACTTTAATGGTACTATACCATTTTTATGCAAATTTTTTACCAAATACATGTTCCGTTTGGATTTGTTTGATCAACAACTCCACCATTTTGGCAACCTTGTGGGGAAGTGGGGACTGCAGCAGGGACAGCACAGATACCAGCTTGTACTCGTTGAACAGTATATCCAACTCGATCAGTGACATACAAGCTAATATAGAAAAGGGAATCCCGTTCAGTACAAACAAATTGTTCAAAGATAAAATGATAATCACATGCATCACGATAATTTCCATTTGCTGCATATAAGACATGTCGTTGACCAGTGACACCTAAAATAAAATGTATAAAGAGGATTTCATAAATCCGATAAATGCATACGATCATTAGTCCATACAACAACTTCTGCAAAAACTTCACTAGGATTTCGGAAATTTACTTCATTCAAACGAGCAACAATATTCGTGGGTTGGACTAAAAATGAATTTCGGTAATATGCAAATTTTCATAGCATAATCTTACATGGCATTGGTTGTTTACGTGAGATATCAGTTGTAAGACTATCAGCAACACCAACAAATAATTCATACCCTGAATTACCATATACTCGGAATTGGCATGGACTATTTTGATCAGAAGAAATTTGGAGCTAAAAAACAACTTTGTTACTGTTAAAAGCAGTATTGCAAATTTAGTTACCAAGTAATTGCCTTTTGTTAAAGTATTAAAGCTATAAACATGTGTATTTCCAACATTTTGATAACTATTGGCAGTTAGATTTGTTCCATCTGTTGCCATAATAGAAAGTTGAAGATTATCTAAAATCAATTATTTCTACAGCTTGTATTTGTTTCAAAAGTTTATTACCTCCTGTTGCTAAGACTGTAACTCGTCCAGTTGAATCATCAACAAAGAAAGTTGTATATTTAGTTCCAAGGGAGCATTGATCAACAAAATCATTTGTTGCAAGGCTAGCCATTCCTTCAACGCCGGTGGCAATGTTGAAAGCGGTCTAAAAATTTTTGTTGTAGTAAGCTGGGCTCAGAAATATAGTTTGTCAAAACTTAGCGATTAAAATTTTCAGCGAAATCTAAATTTTAAGCAATGATAAACTTACATCAGTTAAATTGTTAACTGGCAAATATGGAACTAAACCATGAGTGAATTGTGCCAATCGACGAAGTTCACGATATTCCAAATTATGTGTATCAATGTTGCAATTTGCAGCGGCTGCATCAGTAAGGATTGTGAAAATCTTAAAATAATTATGATAAGATTTTTAACGCCACTATATCCTTACTTGTCCTTGATAGTATCCTAATGATTCATATAAAGCTGCACGATTTTGTGGATCATCTGGTAAATTATCACCAAATGAAAAGATTGGACTTCTCTAAAATAGGCATTTATGAGGATGTATATCAAATACGTTAACTTTTACGTACTTGATAAATTCTAACAGCTTCAGATGTAACAGCAGCAGAAAGGGCAGCATAAAGGGAATCAGTGCAATTATTGGTAGTTGAAGCAACTGGTAAAGCAGCAATAGCATTTTGGAATTCAACGCTGTCATCAAATTCACCAACATATGTGAGGGCTAAAATAAATGTATAAAAGAGGATATATGATATCCGCATGAGATATCAAAATTTTTTTTAGCAGAGTCCTTCAAACCGATTTATCAAATCCTTTAATGAATTCTTAAAATTCTTAAAAAGATATATCGAAATCCCTCACCATCATTAGCATATCCAACAAGAACATAACGACGGAAATATCCAGGATTGTTGAAATTTGTATACCCAACAATTTGGGAAGCTGTTCGAGCAACGGATGAATTAATGTATGGTGCAAAGCTTGGAGTTGTTCGAACGACGAAAACAAGTGCACGTCGACGAGTATCAAAGTTTTCTTGAGCTTGACTTTTACAGTAAACTTAAATTTTTTTTGTTAAATACTAATTGCTAAAACTACAGAATATTTTCTTACTATCTTGACAATGGGTACCACTATAACCTGGATTACACATGCAAACACCATCTCTTAAAATGCCGTCATTATAGCAAAGTGGAGTTTCACATTGATTTCCGGTATAATAAACTCCACAAATACATGTTCGATTATTTTGTCCGTAGGTAATCATTGTACCGCCATTGTAACAAGCATCAGGTGGTGAAGTTGGTCCTTGTGTTGGTGGAGGATTTGATGGATTTGTTGCTAAAAAATGGATCATTTTAAAAGTAGCACTGTCGTCATTGTTATTGCAATTTCTTAGTTTAGGCTCAAATTTGCTAACTTTATTTTCATAACAGAATTTTTTTCTGGATTATTAACCTTAATCGAAAATTCGTTTCCTACTCTTTCCAATAATTTGCTCAAAATGAACTTAAAACTGTCAAAACTCAACCTACTTCCACAAGTAAACATGTAAAGCCGTTGAAAGACTGCTCCTTTATGATCATAACCAACAAATTTAGCTTTATAAAAATCTGTTCGAACACATGTATACATTGGTGAAACATATGGTGCACTACATTGATATCGAATTCCCAAAGTCATTGGAGCATATTGTCTATCATCACCATTGTAGAAGGTTACAACTTCAGGTTTTGCGGGTTGAATGACACCAGATAACTTTGCCCCAAGATAATTTGCAGTATCTTGAATTGGTTCTTTCAAAACTTTCCAAGCAGCATAAACATCTTTTTGAATATTGTCATCATTAACAGCTTGAACGAATCCGGTATCATAAACTGCCATTGTTTGTGCGGTAATTTGATATGAGCATGGTGCAATGCTTTCAGAGCTTAACTGAATTCTATAATATCCAGCCCCAGGGAATTCTCTTATTCCATAATAGAATGCAGAATAATATCGAAAATCTCCACCAGGATTTGTTTCTTCATCAGGGAAGACTGGAGTCCCATCAAGCATTGTCAAATTTGCAGATGGCATTCCACCGTTTGCAGAGTATACAGAAATAACAAGAGCCAAGACATAATTATCAACAGGGAATGTAATGAGATCATTGCATTCATATGATGTTGCTAATTCGATTGCTTCACCTTCTGCTGGAGTATTATGGGTTGAGATATTTGCCATTGTTGGACAGACAGCTATAGAACAAAGAATATCATAGATCCATGCTAATTAGCATAAAAACTTACGAATATTACAAAAATCTCCAGTATAACCTTGATCACATTTAACGCCGAATTGATTTGTTGCAACCAATTGTCCTGGTGGTGGGATTAGCGGAGTATCAGATGGGATATTGTGATGAGCTAGAAATTTGATTCCAGGTTCGATTGGACTTCCAGCTTTTGCGGCATGATGATTTCGAAGCCATACTGAATGTTCATTTGCTACTGCAATGGACAATATTTTTGGTATTATTAGAACTTCAAAAAGTAAGAAAACTTACAGCTTTCATGGATAGCTTTTGTAAACCTATCAGTTTGTCCAAATGTTTCTTCTGCTGCATTTGTTGCTGCTACCAGCAAGGTCACAAAGGTCAACAGAAGCAGCAGCTTCATGTTGATTTTTGGCCCTAAAAATTAAAATAGAAATTTTAATTAAAAACAAACAGCAATTAAAAAGTGATCAAAAATTTATGATCATTCGCCAAAATCAGACATTCATTTTTGTTACTTTTTGCAGTTTTAATTTTAATGAAAAAATAGCTACATTGGATGTTTGATTTTATGAATGGTTTATTAGCGCTATGATTTTCTTGACAAAAAAATACACGTCTAGCTTTTTAAAAAATTACAGTAAAAAGCTTATAAAAAGTTTTTCATTTTTGTTACAAATTGCTACAACCAAAATTAAACCACTAAAAATTTCTAAAAAATTTTTATAAGGTACTGTACTTTTCTATGTTACACAAAAACTTAAAACACACAAAAAAATCATCAAACAATTATTTTACTTTTTTTCTCGCTCAAAAAAATTTGTTCTCATTAATTTTATTCTTATTTTTTTTTTGCATAAAGGAGCGCCCTTTTTCGTTGCTAATATAATCAGTTTATCAGTAGAGATGAGAAAATGCTTCTCCACCCAAAAACTGCTAAAGCTGTTAATTGAATTTTATTTGATTATTTTAAAGCTTGTCGTTTTTTTAAGTATGCCTTAATTGGCTTTGATTAGGTGTGCAATAATATATTTTTTGATAAGAAAATAAAAAGAAATTATGTCATTAAAATTTGTTTAAAGACTAATTTAAAGACGGAAAAAATGAAGATGACAAAGAAAAATGTTGCAAGTTGTTGGGGTTAAGCACTGTTTATGGATAAAGTATAATCATCATGGTTAATGTTGTAATTAAACGAAAGAGAACACAAACTGAGCCATGACCATTGAATTTATAATAACATAAAAATTCACAAACGCAAAAAGTACAAAATGAAGTACAATAAAATTTCAAAAAATATACCCATTTAAAGCCAGGTAAAAACAATTAAAGCAAATAATAAGGCAAAAAAATAATATAAGAAAAATTCATAGAATTCCATCATTGATTGCTAGTTTTAAATAATTTTCCAACTTTTCCAATGATTGACTTTCTTGATTTGCTTGATCGCTTCGAATCATTGTTATTGATTGAGCCAACACTTTGAGTTGTTTCAATTGAAGAATTAAATACATCAGGAATTTGAAAAAAGTAATTTCTTGCAACAGCTCGAACAGTATTTCCAGATTCTGGTAGAACGGCATCAAGATTTGCACCAAGTTCAATCAAAATTTCAAACATTTTTCGATTATGTGTAACCGCAGCTACAGCAAGAATATTAAGATGATGAAATTCTGCGCATGGTTTATCAATATCAAGATTTGGAATATCAGCAGCATTTTTGATTTTTGAAACATATTCATTAACTTTTTCTTGGAATTCTGGTGGATAAGTTTCGAATGTCGGAGATCGTTGAAGGCTGAAACTTTATTGTAATTAAAGTAATAAAATAAAAGCAAAGAATATATTAAATTCATATCACAGCTCTGTGAAACTGATATTTTGATTTTATTTTTAATTGTAAATAACGCAATTTTAACTTCAATTAAATAATTTCGGTTATAAACAAACCTAAGAATTTTAACATCAAAATTTCAATTTCACAGTGCCATATTTTTTTGCAATAAACATAACCTCACTTTGGAAGATAAAAAAATTTTAAAATATGTTCATGCCCAAACATCATCGCGAGCATCAATGGAGATGGACAAAGTGAACCAGGAACAGAATCAATTCCAAAACCATTAAAAACAAGAAATGCAACAATTTTAAGATGCCCATTGGCACATGCTATCCCAAGACATGTATTCCCCAAATCCGTAACAGGAAGATTTATTGTTGATTCATTTGCATAAACATTTAATAACAATTTTAAAATTTCATAACTTCCAGATGCACATGCTGCAATTATTGGAGTAATGCCAAGTTGATTCCCAGTTTCTATACATTCTTTTTGATCATTTTTATCAATCTTTTCTAACAAATATTTGACCTGAAAATATTTGCGTAAATTAATACTTGATACTGATATTAAAAACCTTACCATATCGTAATGTCCATACAGCGAAGCTAAAATTAAAGCATTATCATGATCACCATTGATTGCCATAATATCTACATTATAACATTTCAGAGCTTCTTGGACAACATTCATTTGATTTTCAACAACGGCATTTAAAAATCCATTTACCACTGAATCATACATTCTATCCATCATTTTTTGAATTTTTGTGAAATGGAAAAAGTTTTTTTTGGATGGCAGAGTAAAAAACAATTTTCAAGCATCTCTTTTTGGCGCAAAATTTTGTTCGATTTTTGTGCGGGATGAGCTTGTGCCTTGTGAGCACATAATTTATTTATCCATAGATGAGACAACAAAAAGTGCTAAACAACTTTTTTGAAAAAAAGTCTATTGATGAGTTTTTGTTGTTAAAAGTTTTAAAAAAGCATAAAACAAATAAGAGAAAAAAAAGCAGAAGGCGCTAAAATCGGAAGCCGAGTTATCAGAAGCCGAAAATTCTGAAGGCGCAAAGTCAGAACTGCTTCATAAACCGCCATATCCGGAATTTTCTTTTAACAACTGTGATTAGTTTGTAATGGTGTCAAAGGAATTGTACCAATTTTTGCGGGGAATGAGTAAAATTTCAACGTTTCTTAAACATCAACAAGTAAATTTAAGGCTGAATGTTATCTCTCGTTAAAAATATGTTTTTATATGTTTGAATTTAAACATTTTAAAAATGTAAAAAAAGCTTAAATTTAGCACTAGTTAGTCCAAAGTAATGTTTAAACAATTTTGGGTCAAATAATATCGTAAATTAGACAATCGAGAACTCAAAAGAAAGTTAGACAACTTTACTAATTTGTAAATTTTCTTTGTGTACCAAATTTCTTTGAATAGCTTTAATCCAAACTTTTTGCTGCATATTACTTTTAAAAAACAACAATGTAATTTTTAAAAAAATTTATTCACTTGTTACATTTAATAGATATAAAATAAAAGATTGTGACCATACCGGATTAAAGAATGTTTTGATTCAATTTGCTTTTCTTTTAGTATACAACAAAAAAATCGAAGGCAATAAAATGGATATAAGTAAAAAAAGTTAAAGAAAAAATGCACAAAAAACATGTTTTTAAAAAAATACATCAAGTAATAATCAGTTTATTTTAGAAGCGTTCAGAATATTTACTTCCGCTACTTGTAGATGAAGAGGACACAGAATATTTTCGGGCTTGGCTTTGATTATTTACTTCGTATTCAGTTGGAAGAGTTTGGCGGAAAATTTTTGATGCAACCGGGGCTTGCTGAAAGTGACTTAAATTAAATTGAGAGCAAAAAGGAACTGATAAAAAATGTTAGGATAGACTACTTTAGAAATGATAGTAAACTAGTTTTAACAATATTTTTGAAAAATCTGTTACTGTCATTTTAATCATTTCTTTGAGATTTTATTTTTGCCAGAGTAAATTCTTTTTAGTAATAATCTACCAAAAGTGATTACTACTTTTGGTAGATTCCTTGTTGACAAATATTTTTTCAAAAATGGACTACTGTAGGAGTGATAGTAGCACATTTTTTCATTTTTTATTAAAATTGAATTATTATCAATTATTTAGAGCCATATTATGTATTTAATTCAAAGCTTACCCTTCTAAAATTTTGCTGCTTTTTATCATCATTTTCATTTACATCATAATCAACTGGAGGCTCTTCTTTCTTTTCAACGATAACATGTTGAATTGGTGTAATCTGTTTTTTAAAAATTGGAACTCCACCTCTTGGTGGCCGAGGTGGCAATCTTGCGGCATCGGCTGGAAGTGGAGGAGCTGGTGGTGGAGTCTTTTTTAAAGGGGCAATTGCAGACGAAGAAAATTTTGTTGTTCCAGAATCTGATGATAAATCAGAATATGATTGTTCTGATGGGGAATGTTGTGCAGCAATAGCAGCTGATGGTGGTGGTTGATGTTGTTTTTCAGTAATATTATTATTATTTGTTTCATGAATAATTTGATCTGCAGATGGTGGAGCCCAAAATCCTGCATCTGGAAGTTGAGGGCGTCGAGGGCCTCGTTCATTCTTCATTTCAATACCGTATTTATGTCCATCACGTTTTATTGACTAAAAATAAATAGGTTGTTAAAAGCTGTGATAAAAGAAATTTTAAATGAACTAGAAATGCAATTAAAAATTTTGGAATCGGAATTTTAATGACTCATTTTTGAGTCGTTATTTTTATTAATAGGTTAACTCAAAAAATCACGAGATAAATGTAAAATTAAATGTAGAATTTTAAATGGTATTTTAAAGACCAATTTCGTCAAGGTATTAATTTTTTGATCCACAAAAATAATTTTGCGAATGCGTAAAATTTACATTTTTTAAAGCTTAAAACTGTTATTTAAAAAAGCTAAAAAAGCAAAGGGATATTGGACCTATGCTATTGTAATGCTTTGATTTTTTTTCATTGTAAGCAAAAATCAAAGTTGTGATCCATTGACTCTAGATGTACCATTGCGGATAATAAGAAAAATCCATACCCGATAAAAACCCATTCGTCCACGAGTTGGAACAAATTGAAAGCCGGCACATTTAGGACGTGGAATTTGTACAGCACCAATATTGCAAAGGCTATCACGGGATAGGGTTGCCATTTTTGTTGAGATTTAAAGCACCAATGAAAGAAGAAATAATATCAATATTATGACTCAAATTAAAAATTCACAGATTCACACAATTCTAATTTTGTTTGAAAAATGATTCTTTTTACCCTAAAAAGTGTTGCTTTTATGCTTTTCATCTTTCAATGAACGAATATAATCAAAAGTGATAAGGAACAAAAAAATTTGTTATCAGTCACGTCGTTTACAAATCGTAGAAAAATAGAAAAACAACGATGAGAAAAAAAAGTATGAGGAGGAAGTAATGAAGGCACGAAAGAACACGGACAGTGGAGCTATAAATATTGGCAAATAGGCAATTGTTTTCAATAGATAAGGCAGCATAATTTTAATTTGATATGAAAACTCAAAAACATCAATGCATGTTTTACATTCCTGTGTCCTATTTTTAAGAATTAAAAACAAAAAGTACAATAATACATAATTAATGATAGCATGTACTATTGCAGTAGCTATTGTAGCAGCAGCATTGTTTTGAACTATGAAAATAAAATGTAGCAGAATATTTTTAATATCAGTAAGAAACCTTATTTTTAGAAGAATAGGTTAAGCGGATTAAAAACAAATAGCAGTTCTGCTGCCATATCAGTTTTAACCTTAAAAATTCTTGTAAGTAAAAGAATGAAGTTTTGCCAATTTTTGGAAAATGATTAAAATCAATTATTTACAAATTACCTTTTCAAAAAGCTAAACTTCATTTTAAAAAAAAAGCCGAAAGAAAACGATAAATTTTTAATCGATTATTATGGATGTCTAATAACAAGACAGGACGATTTTTGAAGTGAAAAAAGCAGAAGTTTGAAAACAATCAAGTACAATGAAAAACACATATGTTGCTGAAATATTTATAACAGATGTTTTTTTTCTCAGAAATGCATTTTCCAACAACAATACATCTTCTAAAAAAATTCTATCAGATGACGCTCACCAGAACCAACCCATTAAAACACCCATCTTTTTTCCATTCAACACCAACAAAAAAATTCAAACAGTATCGTTAATGTAAATTATCAACATAAAAAAATTAGTCATCCCTGTCACCTAACATCAACAAATACATATATAAAAAAAGTTTGCCAAGAAATAAAAAATGCTTAAAAAACAATTTTATTTTTTTCTTCAAAAGGCTTTTTTTGGAATCTAAAAAAAGAGATGGGTGCATAGAATTAGGGTGAAAGGGAAAAATCAAACACTGCCACTCCTTGATTTTTTTCTCATTTGTCTTCCCCTTTTTTTGTTACAAAAAAACGCGTAAAAAAGTTTGAATTAAATCAAGCTTCAAAGAATGGGATACGAAAAAAATGTTATTAAAATTTGATTTGAAAACGACTTTTTAAAAGATAAAAACGGAATTAAAATGTTTTTTGTAAAACTTTGTACCCTCAAAAAAAGCGAAAAACGTTTTTCATTAACTTTTTCCAATCACAGTTTTTTAGACAAAGAAAGAAACAATAAAAACGACGGATGATCAAAAAGAAAAGAAGGAACTTTTTAAGGAAGACAATATAAGGAAAAAGAGGGGATTAGTCAGTCTTTTGTCATCTTTTTAATATCACAAAAAATCGAACAAGGAAAAATAAAGTTGTGATAAGCTTGAAGGTTACTCTTGTCTTGGAAAAAATAGAAAAATTCATAGTTTTGGAGAAAAAAGCTTTTTTTGCAGCATAAACGTGACAAAAAAGTATAATAATGAAGGAGTTGCTCACTTTTAAAAAATAATATTACGGAAGAGAATGTTAGAAATCAAAAAATTAGGTCCTTTGAAACTTTATCCTTTATATTAAAACAGAATTTATTCATCTTCAAAGCACATTCTTCTAGAAGCCCATTATAAAACCTCATAAAAACAATTAAGTTTTTAAAAAAACAGCTTTCAAAGCCACTTTTTTAATTTTGATGCTTCAACTTCGCAGGATCTGGAAGTCATTTAATTTATAATTTATGAGAATAATTGGATATAAACTTGATAGGATTTAGATTTAAAAACGCAATAATAGTTTATTGTTTCGTAAGCTTTAATTAAGTTTGAACGGGTTTCTTTTAGCAGTTAGAAAACTTGGAGTAATAAATAACATTAAAAGTAATGAGGATTTAGTTAATCTATGGCATAAAAAAGGTTCAAATTCAACAAAAAATTACACAGATAAAAATTTATCAATGATTAAAAGTTGAACCTTTGTAATAAAGACTTTAATAAATTCCATGTTGTCTAAAAATAGTTACAAAATACTTGATTACTATAGAAACTTGAGAAATTTAATCGATCAAAGAGGAACAATTCAAGTCTATAAACGTCGTCGTCTCAAGTCAGAAGAAGCTTTTATTTATCCTTCAATTTTTTAAATTTTCAATAATATCTCATCATCAATGTTGATGATGAAAAAAGAGTTATTCAAACAATGTCAACAAAAAAAACTTTTTTTTTCACAACAAAGACAAAAATGGAAGAAGGGGTGAAGAGAGGAGAGAAGACGACAAAAAAAGACTTTCCATTATTTTTTTTCTCTTACATTCACTTCGAAAAAAATAGCCGATACTGCTGCTGTTGATGAAGAAGAAAAAAGGAGGGGGGAAACAATAATGATGGAAGAAGAAGAACGTGTGTTCAAAAAGAAGTCTATTATTTTTTTTCTTCTTCGATCCGTTTTTGAGAAAATAAAAAGTAAGTAGCGTTGATGGACAAAAAAAGTGAATTTTTAGACTTTTTTTTGGGAAAAAATATATGTGTTTGAAAAAAAGTGACAATAAGTGAGTGTTTAAGCACGTTTCATTAGCTGACTTTTAAGGAGAGGAAAAGTGTGGGACGGCGAGTGGTGCTAAGCTGATTAGGCAACGAATTTTTTTTTATAAAAAGATTAAATTGTCAAATTTTTATATTAGAATTAAAAAAAATTGTTGCGTGAATTCGTGTCAGCAGTTTGGTAATTACAAAGATTTGATTTGGACTTATAAAAAAATGAAAGGCTTGAGATTTTACATAAAAAAAGTTGGGATTTTAGTTTTTAGAAATTTCCATCTTAAAAGTTTCTCAAAACAATTTCCTTGCTTTAATAGTAACCGATTTCTAGCAAGGATCTGCTATTTCTGGTTGATATCATTTCAAAAACAACCCCCAAAAAAACCGCCTATATAATTTTTTTTTCAAACAAAAAAAATAGAAACACATAAAATTAAAGGGGGAAAAATAATGTCAAAATCATTAAAAACAAACCAAAATTAGATGCGATTAAGACAAGATCTGGTTAAAAATTAAATTAAGTTAAACAAGAGAGAGAGAAAGGGGGTTGATCAAAGGGGAAGGAGAAAAATAGAAGAGAGGAAAAAAATCGAGGGTGAAAAAAAATGGAAAGTAATAATGGATAGATGGAGAACACAGCTGGATAAAAAAACTTGAAAATTGACGTAAATGGAAAATGTATTAAATGAGGGCAAAGAGGAATGGAAAAAAGGGTGTTGTTGTTTGTCAATTTTTTTGGGAAAATACTGATGTTTAAGTAACATGGGGTTTTTACGTTTTTGGAGGAACAAGGGTAAAGAATGGTTTGTAGAAACAATTTATGCAAATTTAGAGGGAAGTTCTTGTAAGAGTTGGAATTCGAGATTAAATGACAATGTTTATTTTCTTTGGCAAAGATCTTCAGTTTTTGATTACTGTCGATTTTGATTTTTCATAAATGTTGAAAATGTATGGCTTAAAAAATAACACAATCAACTTATTATAGAACAGTAAAAAGAGTTTCATATTAAGAGGAACCTACTAATCATGTTTGCATAAAGTTTAACCGCAGCTCTTAAAATTCAAACAACCAAAAACACTTCATCTCAATTCATTAAAGAGTGCTATTAGCCATGTTTAATGTCATTCTACTAGTTCAAAAAAGCTAACGATCACCAAACCTTTGTACTTTATTCGATTACCCTTTTGGCTAGCTTTCCCATCTCTATTTGTTTGCTTAAACATATTTAGGCTGAATCAGCATTCGCCAGTTGATTCAGCTTAATTCAAACAAACAAATCAAATATACCTCCCAAATCTATCTTCATATTTATCCTTTTCCCATCCAAATTAAGCCCATTTTTGGGACTTGATGAAGAACATCGATTATATTTACATACGTTTTTTCGAAAGGTGTGCTATATTTTTTAGATCAAAAAATAGCGAAAATGGACATTTAAAGCTAAAGTGGGATAGAAGATAGAGGGATAAAAAATATAGAAGAGAGTCAATGAAGGAACAACAATAACTTGTTTTAAGCCGCATTCTTCTTCTTCTTTTTTTTTTACTTTCAATTGGATGGAACAAAAAAATATTGTAATTATTCCACTCTCTTTTTAATCAAAAAATTGGTTGTCCATTTTGTTTTGTAAATGGACTAACGACATGTGTATGACATGGAGAAAAGAGTGATGGATACAAAGTTTGATGAAATGGAAAAGGGAATTTTGAAGTGAAATGAAGTGAAAGGATATGAAAAAAAGGAAAAGTATGGAACCAAGTGTTTTTGAAGATGATCTAGATCTAGACTGGAACCAAAAAGAGATATTTAATTGTCGACGAATTTGTACGCAAAATTACATAGGATTGAACAGTTTTTATATATTTCAGCTGTTTTACAATAAACTGGCAGCAAAAGTTAAAAACAGATTATCTATTTTTGGATCTTTTTAACTTTCATTTACACTGTATTAAATGAAATTTAAAAAAACAGATCATCTAATTTCTCGGGAATGTATTTTTAAAGCCACTCAAAGAAAAAAATCACAAAAATATGTTTAAATTCTACAAGCTTTTCTCGCAATGCCACCATTTTTTTTATCAAAAATTTTGAGTTCAAAGAATAATTGATAATTGCCCAGACAATATTGTTCAACTATCGACAATTGCCCTTCAATAACTTTTTACATCAACCCTCTTGTTCATTGTTCTCGTCAAAATCAAATTCAACTCTCTTGAACTCAAAATGAATGCTTTTTGTTCCAGAACATTTACAAAGGTCGTTCAAAAAAAAAGAAAAAGAAAACAATAAACATTAAAAATAAAAATGTTCTTCTTTTTTCTTTCCATAAAAAGTAACACAAGGTCCCATTATAATGTCCATTATCAATAATCACAATCAAAGAAGAAAAAACATAATCATAAAAATTATAGGGGTGGATGGAACCATTAATGCATGAACTCATCTTTGAAAGACATGAAACGTATAAAGTTAGAAACTCCTCAAAAAACGAGTCAAATACGTATAACATAAAATTAAGAATCAGAGAAAAAAAGAAAGAAATGAGGAGAAACGGCAGCAATAAAAGGTTTGAAAAAAATAAAAATCAGTAAAAAATGAATAAAGAAAAAAAGCTGGGAAGTCTTTCAAGGTCAAAAACAGAAGGAAGGAAGACCATTACGTAAATGAGCTTCCTATCTCTTTTTTTGGGAACCTAGAGATAGTTTTAATAACGAGAAAAAAAGAAGAAGGACAAAGAAAGAAAATGAGATTTTTTTGGGAAAGAAGAGGAAGTGACAGGTAATCATTTTGGAGGGAAAATGAGATTCGGGCAAGAGTAATTGAAGAAGAAATAAACACAATGCCTTTTTATTTAATTTTTTGGAGGATGCAAGGTGATGATAGTTCATCAGTTTTTCTTTAATCAACAACAGTAAAATTTTGAATTTTTTATAAATATTTGCGAAAAAGAAACACCAGGAAACATAAAAAGTTTATTTTGAATATATAATGAAAACATCAATGTTGAATGCCATCGCATGGAAAATTTTATCTAATTGCCGCAAAACAATATAAAAATCTAAGATTGAAAAGAAGAACTTTGTTCTGGCAAGGCAATAGTTCTCTAAATTATGAAAAGATATTAAATCACTAATAAGCTTCAATCAAATTATTCATCATTTAAAAAAAGAGTATTTCTTCAAAACTTTCTTTCAATCCAGACAATTTCCAAATAATTCTAATTTTGTTTATACTTTAAATTCAGACAAATAAAACCCACTCAAACACCTTACATTCATTCATTCGTTCCAGCTTTTAAAACTCACTTCACAAAAGTTTTGAAAAATACCTTTTTTTGCAAAAATGGAACTTAAGTAAATTTTAAACAAAATTCTTTTCTTCTTCCAAAAAAAGAAATCTCACACACTTACTTACTCCAGCAACATTGACCTCTTCCTCTTTCTTCTTTTCTTTTTTTTTCTTCTGCCGATCCTGTTTCGCGCATCAACAATGTTGAAGTTTTTGAATCACTCTTATTTTCTCTCTTCTATTTTTCACGGACAAAATGAACTCCACTTCTTTTTTTCAATGTCCGAAAAAAAATAAATATGCATACGTCAGTTTTTGTGTGTGCACTAAAGGGGGAAGAAGATCAGTCAATCTTTTCCATTTTTAGAAAAGAAAGAATCCCCATTTTTTAACAAGAGCTCTTTTTTGTTCTTTGAAACAATGTCCATTTTTTTTGCAGACAAGTTCGAACAAAAAAATGACGTTGAAACACGCAAAAAATTGGAACAATTTTTGCATTTTTTAATGGAAGTTTTTTTAGAGTGAAAAAAAATAAAGTCATTTCGTAATGGATTTTATAGATCTTTTTTTGATGGATTTAACAGTTTTCGATGGATGGAATGGAAAAAAATGAGGTTAAATACAACAAATTTTAATTGTTTTGGGGATTAAAAAAATTCAGCGATAGTAATCGAAAATAGGAAAAGTTGCTAAAAAACTGTTATTATCATTTTCAAAAATTAGTCACAAAAAAACAAAATAAGCATTTTCTCAGCTTTTACGACTTCATTATTTTTTGATTGTTTACAACCCTAAAAGCAGAATTAAAACACATTAGCTCAAATGTTCATTTCATCATTAAAGTCATCATTTGACTCAAAACTTTAATGATAAACTTTTATCTACCTTCTATTACTTCTAGAACAGTTCACATGAGAAAACAGCTCAAAATTAAATAAGATATAATTGACAGATGACAACTTCTTTTTTTGGGCTATTGTTGATTGGATTGCTCTTTGTCCAAGAACATGAAAGGGGGCTTAGAATCATGAACAATAAAAAAAGGAAAAATCAAAGATAAGGAAAATCAGCAGCAGCCGAAAATCGTTTTTAAAGTTTATTCAATAAAACAAATATGAGAAAACGACAATTAAAAGAAAGCTTTAAAATAGTTAATGGCCGCCCGTTTTGCTTGTTAAAGAACATAAAAAAATGAAAACTCTGTATGTTTATGGATTTTTTAAAACTAATAAAAAGTTGCAAAGTGATGTGTTTTAAAAAGAAACGGAAAAAAGTTTAATGATTAGCAGCATGATGTTGAGGGCCCAAAATTGTAATTTTATTTAGCAGATCGGAAATACTTTTGTGAAAAATCAAAGAATTGCATTGACCAAGCATGAAAAACGGTTTTGATTAGTGGAAAAAATGGCAAAGATCTGTTGATAAGAGATAAGGAAAACATCAAATGATGCGTTAAATACGCATTTAGTCTTACAATAAAAGGTCAAAAGATATTCGTTTGTTCAAATCAATAGATTTGCCAAATCCTTTGACAATATTTGATCGGAAATCATAGAGTTCAATGACAACTAGTTTAAACAATTTTTAGAATTAACAAGATATTTTGTTAAGAAGTTCACAAAATTTTGCTGGGAGAATAAAATACACTCACAAAAACACAACCTCAGAAGACACCATTTCAAAACACTATTTTCTCATGATCAAGTTGAACCATGAAGAAACTTCTCATGGATGGATAATCCAACAAAAGCATGTTTTTAAGCTGCTCCAAATTCCAGAACTTTTTCCTTTGTCCAAAAAAAAGTTTTTCAAAGAAAACGGATCAAATTACAGTAATCCAAAACTTAACCTTCTCCCAACGATAACGACAATAACAACAAAAACATCTTTAACCCTTGAAGCTTATACAAACATACAAAAAAGAAGAAAACGCTCTTCAAAAACTCAAGTAGATTAAAATAATTTTTTATAAGATTAAAATCAAAAAAGCTGAAAATGCAAAGGAAAAACAAATGTTCTGAGAGAGTGCAAAAATAAATAAGAATTTCGGAACACCACCAATTTTCTTCTTCTTTGAACGAAGCCGTCCACTTTTTTTCTGCTGCTGCTGCTTCGAACTGAATTCAATCAAAACTTTTTTCTTACTTTTTTTGGTATTGGTCAAATCAAAGTCAATCAAAAATGATTTCGAGAACGAAAAAAAGCAAAGGAGACTAAAAGCGTCAAATAATATTTTTTTGAACGATGAAAAAAAACAGGATTGAGCGTCGCAAAATGAAAGAACTTTTTTAGGAACGGAGAAAAATCCAAAAAAAGTGGAAAATGTAGCGAACGAAGAAGGGGGGAAGTAGCAGCAAAGAGAGAGAACGAGAGAATTGACAAGAAGAAACAGGCTGTTTGACAAGTTTAAAGATGCAAAGTAGAAATGTAAAAAAAAAGTAAACAATCTTTTTTTTTCAAGGATATTAGGAAAGTGGGGATATATCAGGATTTTTGATGGAGAGATTAGGATAGGTGTAAAAAGATTTGTTTGGATTTTAGAGTGGCTAATGTTTGTTTAAGGATGGATTTGTAAGACGATGATGATGATTAACATAAATAGATTACAAATGTAACAAGCAATATAATAAAAAGAAATAAAAAACAGATGTAATACAGATGAAATACAACAAACAGGAAAGAATTTGAAATATTGAAAACTTGGATACAGAAGTCTTTTTCAGAAAAACTTTGTTTTAGAGAAAAAGGACAATATCCAAAAAGTTTATCATATAAAAAGACGATTTAGCATAATAGTAGATGTTAATTAAAAAGCTGCAAGTAATAGATATATATAAAGGTAAAAAAACTGTAATACAAACAAGTTTAACTATTGCACAAATACACAAACATCTCAAAGTAACAGATTTATGAAGTCCTTTTATCACTTAATTTCTCCATCAAGTACTTAAAAAATTAAAATTATATCAAATTTCGAAGATAAAAGCATTTTTTCTTTTTTCTAATAAACTCAATTTTTTTTCCAAGCCGATTGTTATCTGTAGCCTGAAGGAAATTTCGTTTTTTCTCTTCAACAATACTAGTAGTGATACACACGGTTTAGCATTATAATAGCTACCGTAACCCTTTACTTTTTACGCGGGAGCAAAAGCGGTTAAGTAGCGTCAGCTGCTTATAATACTGTAGCCTTTATAAAGATTTCTGGTTTCTGGGGTAACATTAGGGTTTCAATTACAGTAATCCTTTGGTATACGGTAGGTTACCGTAACCCTGATATTATTAATATTGTTATCAATTTGTTTATCGCTGATAATAATAGTTTATCAATTACCGTATTCCTTTCTACCGTAATCTCTAAACTACCATATGACAATTACCGTAATCCCCAAACTGCTTACACCTTCTTACTGTAAGAAGATAGCTACTTAAAATCATACTGTAGATTTTATAAATTTTTTGTTTTTCAATATAATTTTTTTCTTTTACCGCAATATCCTTATATATGATCCGATATATTTTTTATTATCCTTGTTTATTTTTTGATCTTTTTTTACCCAACTTTTCTTTTGTTGGCATCGAGAGACCAGGTCAGTTGTTTATTTTTTCTTTTCTTTTATCTAGAATAGTCTCAGTGGAACAGCTGTTGTATATATTTTGCGAGGGAGAGAGAAGCAAGTTGTATTCAAATTTTTTATTAGATCAATCACAAATAAATCGACAAAAAGCAATATAATAAAAAGGGGTTAGCGTTTTTGATTAGCAAATACAAGGGCGAAAATAATTATAATTCAAAGTTAAAGCCTGAATCCCATGATGTTGCAGCATATTGCCCGTCTTCTAACTGGATAATAGGAATATTCATTTCAACATTTTCTTTTTCTTTCTCCTTAATTTTAATTATCGCATTTCTATTGCCTTTTTCAAACAAATAACAAGCAATGTTCTTTCCATTTTGAGTAGCAGCATCAGTAAATAACTGTAACTGCTCGGTTGGTGTCATTATTGTTTCGTCATTTTTAGTTAATTTTTTCTTTAACAATCCTCTTCTATAGAAAAGAGGCATTGCTCTTCTCCACACTCCATCAGCATTGTATTCAGGCTCCAAGAAACAAAGAAGTTTCCATGTCATTGTATTATATCTTTTAACGTAATCGCTCCTATGTTTTGGTTTTTTGTCGATAACTCTCCAACAATAACTCATAAAAGCTGCCATTATTGGATGAAACTCAACAGGAATTTCATTGGAAACAGAATATAAACGACGTCGAGGGATTTTCATGAATCTTACGTGAAAAATCTATGAGAAATAAAACCACAAATCACGAAAAATACGAAATTTTCTGCTGATTTGTGCTAAATACGACAGCGAATCGAAGGCGAGACCGAGTTTTTCTGTAAAGAGCGCGGTATAGAATCAAAGAAAAATCACTATTTTTCACTTTTTTTGTTATTTTTCATTTGTTTGCTTAGAATTGACACATTTATCTGGTATTTTCTCGATTTATTTTACAAATTACAAAGAGAAATTACACTTTTACAAAAATTAAGGTGCGGTGAACGGTTTATTTATTGTGCAAATTACAATAAAAGGTGATTATTTTTAATTATTTATGCTTATTCCTCAATAAATTTCCATTTTTGGAAGGTTTTTGGCGGTTGACTGTTAGCAAAAGGCAAATATTTCGGTAAAACTGGTTGAGTTTTCAATGTTTTTGTCTTTTTTATAACTGATTTTTTCGGTTTTGGCGGCTTTTCTTTGATAGTTTTAGTAGTTTTCTTTCTTTTTTCAGGCGGAGGAAGCAATGTTACTGCTGTTTGAGGGAGTTTTTTATCTAAATTTTTTGGAATTTCTTCATGTGCTTCCTTGTATTCTTGCTTTCGAGAGATTAATTCTTGAGTTTCTTGTGCTTTTATTGTTGCCGCGATATCTTTTTTCAGATTATTATCTACGTTTGAGTCTGAATCAAGACCTTTTAATCGCTGTTGCATATTATTATAACGATCAACTGGGATACAAATTAATTTCATTTACCTAAATAACACAAAATTATTCAAAAAATCATTAAAAAATTAAGAAAAACAGTTAAATTAAAATCATCACAAAACGATAAACTTACAAACATCCTACCGAAAATATAAAAAATAAGATTAAACAGGAAGTGGAGTGGTAAAATTGCGCATAACATCAAAAGACAAAAGTGAATCAAATTCAGTAAAAACAATTGCTTGTAGGCCATTTTTACCAACAGGGGCAGCAAATTTGAGTGATAGTGCTGTTGTCCCTTTTTCTTGTGGATTATTTGCTTTGTCACTGTGATAATGTTGTAAATCAAAGCCGAAAATGCATGAATGCGTAAGGAATTTTTCATAAGTTATTCCTGTATTATCAGTGATATCGATAAGATCTTTGAAAGCCCGCGCGTATTCTCCTCTCCCCAAATTATAAGGATAAGTTGGGACAATTTTATTGTTAACGCTGACATGGATTCCATCTAAGCCATGTGGTTTAAACTCAAAAGGTGAAGTGCTTTCACTTCCATTGAATGCAGAATCTTCAACAAGCGCAACGAAGACTCGTTTTGGAACATAGTCATTAAACAATGCTGCTGTGTATTCATGACGACCTTCACCAATAAAAAAGTTCTTAACTAAACTACGTGTATAAGGGTATTTTGCAAGAGTACCAATTTGAAATAATTTAGAATTAATGTTTGCGTCAAGTGTAGGTAAAAGGTGGTGATGTTTCATGTAAAGCTTATGACCGATGATTTTTACAGCATATGTGGTATTATCTTTTACGATCAAATAAAATTTTCGATCATGTGGTGTAACTTCGATATCCACTGCCATATTATTGAGTAAGAGTCTATTTTGCCGAAAAATGTCTGCATCAAGTTGAGTAACTGTATGAAATTCTCCTGATTTTTCAAAGAATCTCCGACGTTTATCAAAGCCTACACCAGAAATTTGACTATCTTCAGCATCTTCAAAATACCCAGCAAGCTGCAAATCTTCTTCGTGACGAGGTGTATCAATACCTAATCGACGTCGAAAATATGCATCGTATGCATAAAGATCGTTTGAATTATAAACTTGGCGGCCATTGAAGACAACTTTTAAATTTTTGATAGTCGTTGCACCGAAACCTTGAATAAAACTAACTTTATCCGTAGCAGTTACAGGAAGATCAAAAATAATATTTTTATCTTCAACTTTTTTAGGTACTTTTTTTATAAGCTGAAAGCTTGTCTGAAGATAGCAATGCGCGAGGTTAAGATAGGAGGTACCAGAACTAATTGTAAAACGCGAAGGCCAAGTTCCTGCTGTGTTTACAGGATTATACTCAACAACATTTGTTTGCTGAAATGCAACGTTAACAGGTTTAGAAGAAAAAAGATCTAAATTGTTTGGGATTTGTTCAGAACTATCTTCATCGATTTGCATGATTTTAATTTAATCAGAGAGAAATTAAAAACCGACTGTACTGTAAGCGTTTCAGAACGTGTGAATGACGTAATTTAAAATTTTCACTTCTATTTATACTTTTTCCACTCAGGATACGATGTGACACACATGCATACACTCATGTTTTAGATGATTATGCATGAGCAAGAAGCCACGCCCACAGAAACGCACACGCAGGCAAAGCGCGCACACACACAGATTGTCGGCAAAGATCAAAGGAAAATAGCGTTTTTTCGTGTATTTTTGAGAAAATGTTGTAAATTTTGTCGGCAAAGATCAAAGGAAAATATAAAATGTAAAAATTTATGAGAGGCGTGAACTTTTCGTGAAAATCGGACACACGGACAAACAATTTTGTAAAAGTATAAAAGGGAAAAGATTTTCGGTTATTTGAATAAAAATTATCTGTACTAACCAGTCGGTTAAAATAATTAGCTGTCATGGAATATATCCGTAAAAAATTTACGTTAGGTCGGGATAATAAGATTGAGTTGAGAATCGATACTCCTTTAGAATTACAGGGGAATAATTGGTATTGCGGTTTGCGTGAGTTTAGTTTAGAACAAAAATGGTCTCTTTCAAATGAAGAAATTACGATTTACTACCAAAACGGGCATTACTCTATTGTTAAACCAGGATTTTATCACTCTGTTGCTGACCTTGATAATATCTTGGATGAATTGTTCCTACCTATGCGGCGTATAAAAAGACAAGGAGGAAGAGCAGCTTTAGATAGAATGTCAGGAATTAGAAATAGATATCAACAGGAAGAAGATTCAGAAGAGGAAGCTGAAGAAGAAGAGACACCTAAGGCTGAAACAGAAACTCCTGCAGCGAATGTTGAAACTAAAGCTGAAACAGAACCGAACGCAAAGAAACAAAAAATTGACCCAGAAACATTTGAAACTATTAAAATAAAAGAAGGTCAAGGGATTTTGCATTGGATACCTAAAACAGGTCATTTTCCTAATATTCCTGCTAAAGATTATCCTAAACCTATTACAATTAAAAAAGTCGGTGAAAGTGCCGAAGTTGCTGAAGGTTTAATTGATCGCAAGCCGGTGCCAAAAGCTGAAAGTTTAGTTGACGATAATGTGTTTGAACGAAAAAAGATTCCCACTGTAGTTGATGTAGACTTTTTAAAAGATGCTGATAAAATTTTAGCAGAAAGAAAAGCTAAAAATAAAGAAGCAGAAAAAAATAAAGAAACAAAAACTGAAGAAGAAAGAAAAGAAAAGAAAAAGGAAGCAATTAAAGTTGCAGAAAAGACTCTTGAGAAACTTAAACCAGTTGAGGTTCCTTCAAAAAATCCTATTCCAACAGTTCCAAAAGTTCCAGAATTTACTCCAAAGAAGCCTAGACCAGTTGAAGAAGCTAAAAAAGAAGAGCCAAAACCAGAAGTTAAAGTTGAATCTGAACCTGTACCTGTAAAAACAGAAGACAAAGAACCAGAATTGCGGGAAGGAGAAAAAATAGAGCCTGTCCCGGTTAATTCTGAGCCGCAAGAAGAGAAAAATACTTCTTTTTTCCCTGCAATTAAGCAAGAAATTATTCAAGAAGAACAGAAAATCTCTCCTGAAATCTTGGAATTTAATCAAAAAGGGTATAATTCTGTCAGAATTGAAAAGAATATTTCAAATTATTATTCTGTTACATTCGATCCTAATTATGTTCGCGAAGTTCATCTCAGTGATGGATTTGCAAAAGCTTTAGGTTTCACGAAAAACATAATTACTCATGGAGATATTGCATCACATTATCCGTCTATGGAGACAAATATAAGTCATATATGTATGTCAATCAATGATATTTTGCGTCCACTTAACGATGAAGAAACTGCAGAAATTGGAGTAATTCCCATTAATGATCAATCGAAAGTTGTCCATAAATATTTTGCCAATCCGCTTTGGTTCAAACTTGAAAATACACGAATTAATCTTCTCTCTGTTGAATTTACAGATTACTCTGGTAATCCAATTGCTTGTGACAATGCTCACGGCCACTTCGCCCTTGTATTTGCTAATCAAAAACGCTAACCCCTTTTTATTATATTGCTTTTTGTCGATTTATTTGTGATTGATCTAATAAAAAATTTGAATACAACTTGCTTCTCTCTCCCTCGCAAAATATATACAACAGCTGTTCCACTGAGACTATTCTAGATAAAAGAAAAGAAAAAATAAACAACTGACCTGGTCTCTCGATGCCAACAAAAGAAAAGTTGGGTAAAAAAAGATCAAAAAATAAACAAGGATAATAAAAAATATATCGGATCATATATAAGGATATTGCGGTAAAAGAAAAAAATTATATTGAAAAACAAAAAATTTATAAAATCTACAGTATGATTTTAAGTAGCTATCTTCTTACAGTAAGAAGGTGTAAGCAGTTTGGGGATTACGGTAATTGTCATATGGTAGTTTAGAGATTACGGTAGAAAGGAATACGGTAATTGATAAACTATTATTATCAGCGATAAACAAATTGATAACAATATTAATAATATCAGGGTTACGGTAACCTACCGTATACCAAAGGATTACTGTAATTGAAACCCTAATGTTACCCCAGAAACCAGAAATCTTTATAAAGGCTACAGTATTATAAGCAGCTGACGCTACTTAACCGCTTTTGCTCCCGCGTAAAAAGTAAAGGGTTACGGTAGCTATTATAATGCTAAACCGTGTGTATCACTACTAATACTGTTGCGTACTCAAGTATTTGACTGGGCTTAACAGATTTTGACCACTTGAGAAAAAGAGGAAAAAAAGAAAGGAAAAAAACGACAATTCTTTTTTAAAAATCAAAGGAAAAATGAAAGCATACAAATCCTTTGAAAATCTTTAAGAAAAAAATGAACATAATAACTTGAGACAAGATTTCCAAAGATAAAAATGAAAAAGATTTCGTTAAGTCTCTTCTTCCTTTTGTTTGTTGATTCTTCTTTTCAATTTCCGCCGATGACAAAATCATCATTCTTCAAAGTGTCGTATTGAAAAATTAAACTAATCACTTGACAAAATGCAATTGTCTAGAAAGAAAAAAGTTTTTCGTGGTGGCATTAAAGCATCAAAACCTTTGCCTCCATAAAAGGAATGCTATCAAGTTTCGGTTATACGTATGAAATTTAACAGAAACAATATTTACTTGAATTTTTTATTATGCATAAACACTAATATATACATTACTTGTACATAAAGAACATTATCACCAAATTGTACAAACAAAAACATTAAACTGTTTTACGGAAATTAATATGTCAAATATTTATATGACATAGTTATGGTGTAGCAAAAAGATTATGATTAGAGACTACCATATCTCTAACTATGTTCTAGAAAATAAAATGAAGGATAAGAGCGTTATTTTTCCTTATTAGGTTTAAACTGAGTCTTGTAATGTACCGTGTAATTGCTGTTTTCTGTTGCCATTGTAAGAATTCCATTTCGATCAATTTTTAAACGAACATCCACTTTAACTTCTCCTGCTTTTCCAGGTGAGAGGTTTTCCATTTGAATGCTACCAATATAACTGTTTTTTGACACATCGTCACTAAGGCCTTCATATAACTAAAAAATTTTTGATTTTTTTGACTAATTTTTTTACACAACCACTTACGGCAATTTCACATCTTTTTTGATTGTCTTCTGTTGTAATCATTGTAAAAACAGTTTCTGTGCCATACGGAGTCATGCTGTCAAAAATTTTTCTGAATTTCGTTTCACTATTTTCATAAATTTCAACCCCAATCATTAAAGAAGTCACATCTTGAATTTCTAAATCTTTAATATCAGCTCGAGTTGATTGACCTCCAAGTTTAGCTGCCAATCTTGTAGCCCCAAGTGCCACAATTTCTTCAGCATTAACAGTTTTGGAAAATTTTGCTTCGTTAAAAAATTCTTTAAGCAATTTTGAAACCATTGGCATTTTTGATGCTCCACCAACAAACAACACATGGTTTATTTCTTGCTGATTAAGCTGTCGACATTTAAGTGTATTCACAATGCATTCCTTTACTCTCTTCATTAAATCAGCTGAAAGATCCTCAAATTGTTGTCGCTTAATAGTGACATCTTTAGCCTCGCTATGAAGTTCAGTTAATTGCAATCTAAAGTAAATGAGCTAAAATAAATTTAAATAAAACCCAAAACTTACACGGCATCTTCAGCTTGACTTAAAGCTTCTTTTGCCTCTTTTGCCATTTCATTCATCTTATGCTTTTTTCTGGGTGTTAATTCAACTTTCCCAATCTGTTGTTGCAATTTTTTTAGTATATATTTAATAATAACACCATCAAAGTCTCGTCCACCTAAGTGCGAATCGCCTCCAAGAGCCATAACAGTAAAATCTTTAGAGTTTATAATTTTAATAATTGTAATATCAAATGTGCCACCTCCCATATCAAATACAAATAACGTTTCGCCATTCGTATATGAATGTTCCATCCCATAAGCAATTGCCGCGGCTGTTGGTTCACAAATTAGCTGTAACACTTCAAGATCTGCTAGCTTTGCAGCTTCAAGGATTTTATTTTTTTGTTCTGATGAAAAATATGCTGGAACTGTCAAAACAGCTCCTTTAACGCCGCCTTCAACATATGATACAAGTTTTCTTAAAACATTTGCAGAAATTTGTTCAGGTGTAAATATTTCTTTTTTATCAACCAGATAATTACAATATCCAGTGTTTGTATCCCTTTTCATTTCAAAAGTCCAATAATCCTTATATTCTTTGTAAAATTCACCCCTTGATTGTGCTGCAAAGAATCTTTTTGTATCTAAAATTTTATTTTATGCAAAAATTTACATCCTAAAAATATACCATAAAAATATCTTTCAGGCTTCTTATGTCCATAGTTTTTAGCGCTTTTTCCGACATGTCTCTCTCCTGTTTCAGTGATGTACACCACTGATGGAGTAATACGTGAACCTGAAAAAATAATGTTTGAATGTTAAATGATACATAAAATTTTACCATCTGCTCCCGCTAGTACTTCGGCTTTATCAAATTTATAAACGGCTATGCAGCTATTGTTTGTACCCAAGTCAATACCCGCAACAAATTTATTTATATCAGCTATTTTACTCATTCAATAAACACTTCCACTTCTCTCTTGTACTACTTCTGGGCATTAGTTTAGTGTGAAACCTAAAAGACTATTAATGAATAGAATAAATCATGAAATTAAAATTAATGAAAAAACGATGACTTTGCAACGCCGATGAAGAAACTCAAAGCATTACTCAACCCCGATAAAAAACACTTAACTTAAATAGTTGCACGTAAAATTACGACATCATACAAACTATAACAAATATTTGTTTCAAAATTACTTTTAAGACACTGTTGATTTTATAATACTGTCAGAAATGTGTTTTTATCATCAGAGAAAAAATAAAAATTAAAGCTTATCATTTTTGTTTAAGTTTTTTAAATGTTTATAAAATGATCCAGCGTTTTTATTATTTGTGATATAACAATGTTTTATTGATGTTACTTCTTTTAGAAGCAAAAAATATAATATTTTTTTTGCTAGGATTGCTGCTATATTAAAAGCAAACATCAGCGTTAATGCAAACATAAAAAGAAATTGCTGATAATTTAGGTAAAAAAAATTTAAGGTTACCTATATTCAAAAAAATGAACAATTTAACGAATTAACATTTCAGTTGTAAATGTGTTCTCGTCACATAGTTATAACTTACCCAAGGCTTAAAATACTATTCTTTAAACGAAGTGTGAAGTTACAGTACCCAGATAATAAATAATCCAAATGCAATACTTCAAATAATAAGTTTTTTCTTTAAATTTTGCCAATGTTATAAAGCTGTAATTCAACGCCATAAAAATTATTGCAAACAAGAAATAACAATGCAGTAAAACAATTTTGGAATCTTTATCTTAAGAAAAAGCCAAATAAGTAAAGGAATTTTTTTTTATAAAAAATCAATAAATTGATTGCCTTATCACTTTTAGAAAGTTGACAGTAAAATGGGAAAAAAAGGGAAAAAAGGAATTCTGTGGACGATATTTAAAGAGAAAAATATCGGGAGAACTGATAAGCGCAAACTAAACGATGTATGTGAATGTTTAAGGCGGTTTAAGGGACAAACAACTTCAAATGATGCTGCAAGATTTTCTTTAACAGAAATTTTATCACTAAACCTTTGATTGGGTTTCAGCATCAGTAAAAGGCGAAATTATCATTTTAGAAATCAATTCACTATGTGATGACTATGTTCAATAAAGCCAATTGGCTGAAATATCCCAATAAGTTACCTTACTTGACTTATTGTTCTGCAGCTTTTAAAATTCTTAAAATGGATTTGTGAATCATATAGAACAGCGGGAAAATTTCTAGAACGTTTATGGTTAACTAGATCGGAAATGACATATAAATCGCGGTGAGTAATTCATAGAAGTAAGTTGCACGTTTTTAGGGAGAAAGCAAGATTCATGTGCATTATTGTTTATGTTATAGAAATCAAAAAATTTATTGAAAAACAAATATTTTATAAAATCTTAGCTGAAATTCATCTTGTAAAATTATAAAAACAGAAAGCTGCATTAGAATGATGTTCTGTCATTAGTTACAAAACAAATGTGCAAAATTTTTAAAGAAAACAAGAAAAAGAAGATAATTTTTATTAAACTACTTTTTAGATTTAAACTGAGTTTTGTAATGTACCGTGTAATTGCTGTTTTCTGTTGCCATTGTAAGAATACCATTTCGATCAATCTTCAATCGGATATTTACTTTAATTTCTCCTGCTTTTTCTGGTGGAAGTTTATCTATTATAATACTACCAATATACAGTAGCGTTCAAAAGTTTTGGCACAAAATGTTTTCTCACCATAACTTTTTTCTAGTAAGGGGACCCTTGTGAACCCTGGCTATAATTTGAAGCCCTATCTATGAGCTATCGAAAAAGTACAACTCTGTACCCTGCAGGTCCTCACACGAAAATTTTCGAATTTTTAAAAAAAAATCAGTGTTCAAAAGTTTTGGCACAAACTTATTTCTGCTATTAAATATTATCAATAACACCCAAATAAACAATTTTTAATGATTTCGGAGGTATTTCAATGCCTCATTCTAATTTGGCATTGATTCGAAAAGTACACTTTTTGCAATTTTGACACTATTTGCTGCAGCCTTAAAACCGTGGTGCAGCGGTGCACCGACTATCCAAACATATTTTTGGGTACTCCTATACATTGGTAACAACCCCCCGAAGTTTCATTTTGATAGCTTCAACACGCGCTTCAGGTCAGTGAATTGAATCTCTCCCATTTTTGTCGAATTTTGGTCAATTTTTTCATTTCTTAAATTTTACTAAAGAAAAAGTGCATTTATGACAAATTTTCAATTCACTAACCTGAAGCGCGTGTTGGAGCTATCAAAATGAAACTTCGGGGGGTTGTTACCAATGTATAGGAGTACCCAAAAATATGTTTGGATAGTCGGTGCACCGCTGCACCACGGTTTTAAGGCTGCAGCAAATAGTGTCAAAATTGCAAAAAGTGTACTTTTCGAATCAATGCCAAATTAGAATGAGGCATTGAAATACCTCCGAAATCATTAAAAATTGTTTATTTGGGTGTTATTGATAATATTTAATAGCAGAAATAAGTTATTTTTACAAATTGTAATTTTTTTTGCATGTTAAAGTTTTGTGCCAAAACTTTTGAACACTGATTTTTTTTTAAAAATTCGAAAATTTTCGTGTGAGGACCTGCAGGGTACAGAGTTGTATTTTTTCGATAGCTCATAGATAGGGCTTCAAATTGTAGCCAGGGTTCACAAGGGTCCCCTTACTAGAAATAAAGTTATGGTGAGAAAACATTTTGTGCCAAAACTTTTGAACGCTACTGTAGCTGCTTTTTGACACATCATCACTAAGACCTTCATATAACTGAAACAGTTAGATGTTTGTGATTAATTATATTCATTCGAATACTCACTGAACTTTCACATCTTATTTGATTGTCTTCGGTTGTAATCATTGTGAAAACTGTTTCTGAGCCATAAGGAGTCATGCTGTCGAAAATTTTTCTGAACCTTGTCTCACCATTTTCATAAATTTCAACCCCAATCATTAAAGAAGTCACATCTTGAATTTCTAAATCTTTAATATCAGCTCGAGTTGATTGACCTCCAAGTTTAGCTGCCAATCTTGTAGCCCCAAGTGATACTAAATATTCAGTATTTGCACTTTGCGAAAACGTTGCTTCTGTTAAGTAATCTTTAAGCATTTTCATTATCATTGGCGTTTTAGTAGCACCTCCAATTAATAAAACATGATAAATTTGACATTGAGCTTTTAATGTATTTTGTACTGCGTCTTTTATTTTTTCCATAATCGGTGTGGATAACTCTTCAAACATTTGCCGTGTCAAGGAAACCTCTTTGCAGTTGTCATCTATTTCATTAAGGCAAATTCTAAAATAACAATTGTATTTAAAACTCTTTTTTGTTAAAAATAAAAGTCAAGATTTAATTTCTGCCTTTGAAAAATACGTACGGTGTAGCTTCATTGTAGCTTAGCGCTTCTTTTGCTTCTTCTGCCATTTCCATTAATTTATATTTTAATGCTGGAGCCAATTCAGTTTTACCACCTTGGTACTTCATTTCTTTCAACATCCATTTCATAATAACTGCATCAAAACTTTTTCCGCCCAAATGTGGATCACCTCCGATGGCTATTGTTGTGAAATTTGTTGCGTTTTCTACTTTTATTACAGCAATGTCCAGCTTTCCACTTCCCATATCGAAGACAACCAACTTTTCCCCTTTGACGTAAGAATGTTCCATCCCATAAGCAATTGCCGCGGCTGTTGGTTCACAAATTAGCTGTAACACTTCAAGATCTGCTAGCTTGGCAGCTTCAAGAATTTTATTTTTTTGTTCAGATGAAAAATATGCTGGAACTGTTAAAACAGCTCCTTTGACGCCCTCTTCAACATATGATACAAGTTTTCTTAAAACATTTGCAGAAATTTGTTCAGGTGTAAATATTTCTTTTTTGTCCACCAGATAATTGCAGTATCCTGTTGTTGTATCCCTTTTCATTTCAAAAGTCCAATAATCTTTATATTCTTTGTAAAATTCTCCTCTTAATTGCGCGGCAAAAAATCTTTTTATATCTAAAATTATTTTTTGCTAAAATTCTTTTCTTAAAAACACACCATAAAAATATCTTTCAGGTTTTTTATGCCCATAGTTTTTGGCACTTTTCCCCACATGCCTTTCACCCGTTTCAGCGATATACACCACCGATGGAGTAATACGTGAACCTAAAAAGTTATTGTTCAAATGTTAAATTATGGTACACAATTTTACCGTCTGCTCCGGCTAACACTTCAGCTTCTTCAGATTTATAAACCGCAATGCAGCTATTATTTGTACCCAAATCAATTCCAGCAACCACCCCGCTCTCGCTTTTCATTTTATTTTTGAAATCTAGTTCAACCTTTTTTAACAAATAATGAAAATATCAAAATTGAAAGCAAACAACCTTTTGGTGAAATGAAATAATTGTTCACTTGTTGTACTAACAAGAAAAGTTGAAATCAATAACATTAAAAGTATGACGGACGCATGTAGGTATTTAAGACTGATAACATAGAATGCTTGTTTATGTTGAAAATAAGTATATCTTAATGATGTTAATTTATCAAATAAAACAATTACAATAAAAAAGAGCAAAATGACGTCATTAAAAAATGAAGCAATCTATTGAGATCTAAAGTTACACAAAGCAGAATGGACAATTTTATGTTTTTGTTGCATATTAAATAGGGTTTATCCTTTCGCTTGGTCAGATTAAATTTTTAGCATAAATTGCTGCTCCAACAGCTATGATTTCTTCCGGATTTCTATCACAACATAATTCAGCATTAGGAAATTCTTTTTTAAGTAGTTTTTTTATCATTTGCATTCGACATCCTCCACCAACTAGAAGGACTTTGTCAATTTGATTTGGTATAAAATCTTTGTTATTTGAAACACATTTATCTAAAGTGGTTTTAATATATCCTTGAATTTGGGTGAGTAATTTTTTTGACGAAATTTCAAAATCATCTTGTGTAACAGAAACAGTTGAACATGCTTCATCATCATATAGATATCTGAAATTTTATGTTTTAAGTTTTTCGCGTCTTTTTCGATCTTTGAGTGTGACAATTAAGGAATGTTTAAAATGACACAAAAAATAACTTACTCGAATTCATCCATATGTTCAAAGGCTTTTTTAATATGTTGGAATGTTAAATTCAATGCATGGTGTTTTGATTCCCATTTTAGCTCGATTTGTTTTTCTCTCAAACGCTGTTTTATACATTCTTTTAAGACGTTGTCGAAATTTTTTCCGCCAATGTTTGTGTTACAGTATGATGTTAATATATTAACTCTACCATTTTCAACTTTAAAAATACACAGTTCAAGTGAACTTCCACCCAAATCAAATGTAAATGCAGTGCAGTTATTTAAAATGGGATCATTAACTGAATATGCATAAAACGCTCCAAATGGATTTGATAAAAGATGAACATTTTTCCATCCTGCGATTGAAGCCGCGGCTTTGATTGCTTCTTTTTGTGACTCATCAAAATTCCAGGGAACAGCAAATACTATTTTGTTGAGCTTTCGTTCTTCATAATTTATTTTCTGTTTTATATGTTTTATCAAATCCGCTAACACATCTTCTGGATTTTTTGTTAAAAGCGTTCCATTTTTATTTTCTACCAGAACATTTGATCGTGTATTATTTTTGATAATTTCAAATGGCCAAGTTTGTTTAATTAAAATGTCGCCGAAGTTCTTTCCAGCAAAAATTTTCATGTCATAAACACTTGATTTGGCATTCCTTTCCATTCGAGTAACAACAATTTTACCACATTTTGGTTGTTTTTCATCATATGAAACGTAAGATAAAAGTTCTCGTTTTCCGTTGTTTTCAAGAGAAATTGATTCAATGCCAATTGGACGATTTATTGCAATGTAACAGGTAGAATTTCCCAAATCAACTCCAACTGCATTTATTGTTTCATCATAATCAAAATGCTTTTGAATAAACTTCTGTGGGGGAAATGGATTTGGGTTAGAAGGATTTCTTGACAATTCTATTTTTTTAAAAAAAATTTTATAGTCTGTTTTGTCTTCAGCACAAGAATATTTCACTACTGCTTTAAATAAACCATTTTCATCTATAATTGAAATTATATCCAGACTATTCTTCTCCGCTTTATCGTTTTCCAAAAAATCATTTAATTTCAGGCTTCCAATATGTTGATTGCATTCTATATTGCTGCTATAACCTTCATAAAACTAAAAATCGGTATTGTGCAATTTTTTTATGCTTAAAAAACCGTTACATTGATTTTGAAATCCCGCTGAAAATTTTCTGTTCTTTTAACAGTAATCTTTTTTATGTCATTCCAGGGAGAATTACTATCAAATATTTTTTCAAACTTTAATATATCATCTTCTAAAATCTCTACTCCAATCATCAGAGGGTTACGTTTTTCTACATTTCTGGCAAAAACTTCTTTATTTTTTTTATAAAAGAAGTCATAACAAAAAACATTATCTGGTACTTTGTCTTCACTTCGAGTAAACTGTTTTCCAAAGTTTGCAGCTAACAATGTTGCGCCAATTGCAACAATTTCTTCAGCGTTTAAGGGATTTGAAAATTTTGCGTACACAAAAAGCTCTTTTAAACATTTTACAATGATGGGCATCTTGGAAGCTCCGCCAATTAATAGAACATGACTAATTTTTTGTTTTCGAATGGAGTCAAGTGTGCTAATAATACATTGTTTTATTTTTTCAAGTAATTCTTTTGAAAGTTCTTCAAATTTTGCTCGTGTTAAGATAACTTCTTTTGCATCATTGTGTAACTTGCTTAACTGAAGTCTACAATAATAAGATGTGTGTAAAACTTTGTTTATATTCAACCTACCTCGCATTTTCATAGCAACATAAACAGTCATTAGCTTCATCTGCCATTTTTATTATTTTCGCTTTTTCAATTAATGAAAATTCCATTTTTCCAACTTGATTTTCTATTTCATTTAAAATCCATTGGATGATTACAAAGCTGAAAGTTTTCCCACCAAAACGTGAATAACCACCAAAGCCGATCACATTAATCTCTCTATCGTTGAAATATTTTATAACAGTAATGTCCAGGGTTTCATAATCCAAATTAAAAACAACAAAAATTTGGTTTTTGGTAAAAGTTTGTTCTATTCCATAACCAATCATAGCAGCTATTGGTTCATGGACAAATTTTAAAACGTTTAAATTCGCCATTTCAGCAGCTTGCAAGATATTACATTTCTGCAGAGAAGAAAAATACGCTGGTACTGCAATTACAACACCATCAATGCCTTCTCCAACATAAGAAGTCAACTGCTTTAAAATTTCTGCAAAAACTGTTTTTGCTGAATCTGATATTTCTGCACCTGCAAAATGTCAACTGATTTTTGATTTGAAATATTTACGGATAAATAAAAATTCACCACTCTCTTCTGAAATTTTCATTTCAAAATTCTTGAAACTGGTTTCAAAAGGATCGTCTTCTTTCTTGTATAATGATGTAACCAGGGATCCTACAAATAATGCAAAATGTACATAAGCTACAAAACCCATTATTACTGTCTGCTAGAACAATTTTGTTGTCATCATCATTTGCAGTGTATTTACTTAATTCAATGTTTTCGTCACTCACAATTTGAGTAGACCATTCAAGTTGTTTTACCTGAGCGCTATCTTCAATTGAAAACAATTGGCTTAATCCTATATTAAGATAATTGTAAAGAAATTGCTTTGAGAAACTTCAGTTTACCGAATGATAATTCTTCGGGATGTATTTGTCCACAAATTTTGGCCTTTTTGCCCACTATAATTTCATTCTTTTTGCCAAAATAACTGCACATAGGCATGATGCGTGTACCTATAAACACTTAAATAGTTTAACGACAGAATCAGGGAATTAACCATCTTTTCCAGCCAGAACTTTTATTTTCCCATGTTTAAAAACAGCAATACAACTGTGACTAGTGCTGAAGTCGATTCCTGCGTAAATTCTTTCGTTTTTAATATCGTAGCTCCAAGCTAATGCCTCGATCTCGTCATTCTCAACTTTGGTCCGGTATTTCCCACCATCGATGTCATCGCTCTCAACTTCAATCTCATCATAGTCTAATTCGTAATCGTCATTCTCAGCTTCGTTTTCACTTTCATTATGCATAGAAGCTTTAAGGTGCGTTTTATATTGTACAGTAAAGTTGTTTTTTCGTATTACAGTAAGAATACCATTTTTATCAATTTTTAACTGAACATTCACTTTAACTTTTCCAGCTTTTCCTGGTGGAAGGTTGTCTATGAATATGCTACCAATATAGCTGTTTCTGGATATGTCATTACTAAAGCCTTCGTACAACTGAAATACGAAAATATTTTGTCTTATTAATTAATGTTGGCACTTACAGGGATTTCACATTTTTTTTGGTTATCTTCTGTTGTGACAACGGTTACGATTTTTTTTCTCCCATGTTTACTAGTATTATCAAAAACTTTTCTGAATCTTGTTTCACCCTTTACAAAAATTTCTATTCCGATCATTAATGATTTTATATCGTGCTTGGGTGAACCACTAGCATCTGCAGATTTTTTTCCAAGTTCAACAGCTAATTTCATGGCACCAAGTGTTACAATTTCTTCAGCGTTAACAGTCTTCGAAAATTTTGCTTCATTAAAAAATTCTTTCAACAGCTTAGAAATCATGGGCATTTTTGAGGCACTTCCAACAAATAGTACGTGATTAATTTCTTGTTGATTAAGTTGTCGACATTTAAGAGTGCTTCCAATGCACTCTTTTATTTTTATCATCAATTCATTAGAAAGTTCTTCAAATTCTGATCGAGTTAGTGTAACATCTACGGCGTCACTATGTAGCTCAGATAATTGCAACCTGAAATTAAATACTTCTATATTTTAAACGATTTTCAACTTACACGGCATCTTCAGCTTGGCTTAAGGCTTCCTTTGCTTCCTTGGCCATTTCATTCATCTTGTGTTTTTTCCTTTTGGTTAATTCAACTTTCCCAACTTGTTCTTTTAGTTGTAGTAACATCCATTTTATAATTACACCATCGAAATCTCGTCCTCCTAAGTGCGAATCTCCTCCAAGAGCCATAACAGTAAAATCTTTAGAATTTAATATTTTAATAATTGTGATATCGAAAGTCCCGCCACCCATATCAAAGACGAATAAAGTTTCGCCATTTATGTATGAATGTTCCATTCCATATGCAATTGCCGCGGCAGTTGGTTCACAAATTAACTGCAATACTTCCAGATCTGCCAGCTTGGCAGCTTCAAGAATTTTATTTTTTTGTTCTGATGAGTAATAAGCTGGTACTGTAAGAACAACTCCATCAAATTTTTCACCAACGTATGCATACGCGTATGATATAAGTTTTTTTAAAGTTTCTATAAGATGTTTTTTAGGATTATGAATATCTTTTTTAGTTTTATTATTATTGTAATATTTCGAGGTTCGTTTCATCTTGTAGGATAAGATTAACGATTTTCGAAAGCCGATTGCTGAATTGATGGACAGTTTCATTAATCTCTTGATAGCATTTAACCAGTTGTGATTCTGCATGTTTTTTAACTCCATCAGCAGGAAATTTGCTTTGGAGATGGGCAACAACTTTTTCAAAATCATCTTTATCATCATCACTCATTGATTTGTAAACTCTTTCAGCTTTTCCATCAAGATGAAGAAGAAGGAATGCAAGTTTCTGATCATTATTCGGTGGAAATGATTCAGAAAGAAGAGTAAGCTTTAATCTCTTTATCCAGCTTGAGAATGATTCCCTAGGAGAGCCATCAAAAGTGGTAATTTTTGATCGGTTATCACCTGGGGAAAACATATTCATTTCAGCCTGAGGAGTAGTTTCCCGCTTTTTAACTTTTACCGTAAATCCAGTTTTCATTTCATCAAGCTTTTTTGATATTAAATCCAGGGGTGAAGATTGTACATTACCTCTAATGGAGGATAAATGTTGTTGTAAATGTTCAATCTTGTCATACCCACCATAAGCGAAGGCATCATCCAAATATTCAGGTTCATCTTCTAACTCGGTGGCTTTTAGTTCATCAGCAAGTGAAGGAACATTTACAGGTGTAAGTTGCTGAACTTTTTCCTCAAGTGTTTGAATTTGTTCCTTCAAAGATGCAATTTGTTCCACCATTTCATTCCGTAATTCTCCAATTTCTGCAGCTTTTTGATTAATCTTTGTTTCAGCATTAGTATCATGTTCTTCAATCATCTGTGTTAAATCATTGAAACATTTAGCTGCTATTTCTTCAACATTTTTGATTTTTGTATTTAAATCTGCAACCATTTCATCAACATTTGTTGCAAGTTCAGCTTGATCTTCACGTGCTCCACCAATTATTTCAAGTAAATCTTTTTCAGATTTCATAATTCTCCTATCAAGCTCTTCATGAGTTTTAGTTCGATCACGAGTAACTACTCGAGCGAATCGAGCAATGCTTTGTTCGAGAGCTACTGTAGCTTGAAAGAAGGAATTGTAATCGGTGACTTTTGAAAAATATGAATGTTTGAAAATTTCTCCATCTGATTCCATGGTCGCCATTTTCCAAAAATTAAAATTTTAAACCAACCGTAATCCAATTTTCAACAATAAAATAATAATTGTGAGTAAGTTTACCAATAAATCCAGTTTCAATAAAGTTCACCAAAAATAAATCCAAGAATTTTCAAAATTTCTGATAAATTGTAGACGTTTTCAAGATCCAATTGTTCAAAAATTTTGAAATTCAATAAGTTCACCAATAAATCCAATTTCAATAAAGTTCACCAAAAATAAATCCAAGAATTTCCAAAGAATTTTGTTAAATTGTAGACGTTTTCAAGATCCAATTGTTCCAAAATTTTGAAATTCAATAAGTTCACCAATTAAAAATCCAAAATATTTTCAAAATTTTAATCTATTTACCGATAGTTAAGATTTTAAACGCTTTTAGGGTTAAATCAATTAACGTATCAAATAAATTAAAATTACCGAAAATTCAAAATAATCAATCAATCCAGCTTTCAATAGCTTCGCCCTTCAATGGCCTTCTGCAGGAATAGGTGAACAATAAAAATCCAAATAAATCAAATCCAACAATTCCACCAATATATGGTCTTCCTAGGGTATTTCAGCGCTTTTTCTTTTTCACAAAATGTTCAGCTTCTTTTCACCAACTTTTAACATCGATTGATCAGATCGAAGAAAAGAAGGGAAGAAACAAAACAAGGCAACGACCCGTCGACCGGCTTTGCTAGAAAGGCAAAGCACCTGATGGGCACCACTGTAATATTTCGAGGTTCGTTGCTGTGTCGACGGGAGATGCAAAGATAAGAATTTATTAAACAAGCAAGCAATAGAAATAAACCACCAGAAAGTAAGAAAGAAAAGAATAAAAACTGAACGTTTTACAAGAGAAAGAAAAGGATTAAATATGAGCTTTTTCCGGAAGCAGTTTGCAGTTCGAAAAGGAGGGGCTTTTGTAAGATAGATAAGGTGGAGCTAGCTTTGATAGCTTGTTGGTGATTTGGAATGATATCCAAGATCAAAGATGTTGATGATTCATCAACCATGCATAACATCTACCAACGTTAGAAAAGCTCGGGGGTTGGATGATTTTGTCAAGGGGCTGCAACATCGGAAAAGCATTGAAAAAAATTTGAATAATTGAAATGATTGAATAAAATATGGAAAGAGAAAAAGATAAAATAACTGTAGAAGAAGTTAAACAAAAAAAAATAAAAATAGAGAAAGAAATAATAAAAGAAATTAAACAATATACTATAGAAGAATATGAATGAATAAATTGAAATTAAATTAAGATAAAATAAGTATTGAATTGTTTAAATAAATGTTTAAAGTTTTAAGTTTAAGTGGTGGACGATAAAATTATAAAAATGATTGCTTGTGTTTGAAAAAAGAAAAATTGAAAGGCGAAATTTCACGAGGCCAAAGTGTGTCAACCACCTTTCCTTTCCCGTGCTAAAATACTTTCATGCCCTTGAAGTTGTGTACCGGGATCAGCATCAAAGTATTCATTATCAGATAGATTATCAGATGCAGTGGCATCAGAATCAGTTGTTGGATTTGCATATAATGTATTGGCATCAGCTTCAGAATTGGTTGTAATTTCAGTATTTGAGAGACGAGAAGGCAAAAGTTTACGATGACGAAGATGATCACGATGTTTATGATGTAACCTATGATCCATTTCATCTTTTACTTTATAAGTTGTTTCACTTTGTCTTTCATTGATTGTTCCTTTAGCCCATTTTCCATTTAAATCTTTGTACCAAACTAGTGCACCAGTATCAAATTCAATCTCTTTTCGATGAGCAAATTTAGCAGTTTGTTTTTGAGCTTTAATTTCATCTTTTCCATGTAAAGGAATTAAAGAGGAGTAAGGGCTTTGTGGTATGCGATTGAGAAACAGAAAAGCAGGGCTTTCACCAGTTGTCTCATGTGGAGTGATACGGTAATCCATTAGAAATTGATCAACAGCTTTATCAAAAGAAATATTATCATGTTCTGTAATTCTTGTAACAGCTTCTTTGAAAGTTCTAACGAATCTTTCAGCTAACCCATTACTTTGTGGATGATATGGAGGAGAGTTTAAAACTTTGGTATTATTGTTTTTGAAATAATTGACGAAGTCAGCAGAAGTGAAAGATTTAGCATTATCAGAAACAATTGTTTCCATGTAACCAAAGATTTGCAAAATTGGATGGAGTAAATGTATTGTCGATTTTGTGTTGATTAATTTAGTTTTAAATACGAAAGGGTACCGTGAAAAGCTATCCACAACCACGAGCCATTGAAAGTTATTGATTGGACCGCAGTAGTCAATATGTACACGTTCCCATGGTCGAGTTGACGGAGGCCATTTGTGAATTGGTCCTTCTTGTTGATCAGGTTTTAGACGTTGACAAGTATCACAAGCATTAATCCAATCTTCAATATCTTTTGTGATACCTGGCCAAAAGAAATACATTCGTGCTAAAGATTTTGTTTTTGTAATTCCTTGATGGGATCGATGAAGCATTTTTAAAACAGTTGTTCGAGCATTTGATGGAACAATAATTTTATCCAAATTGAAGGGAATGTTAAATTGTACTTTAATGGTGTTTCTAAGTTTGTAATATGGCAGAAGTTCAGGATCATCTTCACAATGATTTGGCCATCCCTTTCGAGCAGCTTGGACGACCTGTTTTAAAATAGGATCATCAAGAGCTAACTTTCGAAGCCATTGTGACTTATTATTTAAAATATTTGACACTTCTGGATTTTCAATATTTATTTCTTGATCTTCATCTTCTTCATCTTCATCAACAAGATTCATTTGAGCAGGATTTCGAGATAACGCATCAGCAACAAGATTCTGTGGGCCAGGCAAATAATGAAAGTTAATATCGAATTCTTGAATCGTTAATATCCATCTGGTTAATCTGGCAGAAGTTGGTAATTTGGTTTTCAAAAATGTTATTGGTTTATGATCACAGTACCAGTTAATTTTACAACCATATAAGATGTGATATTCATGTTTGAGAATGTATACCAGGGCCAAAAGTTCTAATTCTGGAATTGCATAATTTCGTTCAGCATCTGTTAAAGTTCTCGAAATAAATGAAACTGCATGAGTTTTTCCATCAATTTCTTGTAAAATTGATCCACCTAATCCCTGATAACAAGCATCAGTATGGACAGTGAAAGGCAATGAATAATCAGGAGGACGAAGAATAGGAGGTTCCGTTAATTTTGTAATCAAAGTTTTGAAAGCATTTCTGTGTTCATCATTCCATTCAAACTTTACTTTCTTCGAAAGAAGAGCAGTTAATGGAGCAGCAGTTGTTGCAAAATTTTCGACAAAACGTCTGAAGTAACCAATTAAACCAAGGAAAGCTCGTACAGTTTTCTTATCAGTAGGTTCAGGATAATTTAATAAAGCTGCAATATGTCCATGAGATGGTTGATAACCATTTTCATTAATTTCATGCCCGACGTAGACCACTTTTCTTTTTACAAAGTGACACTTATCATGACGAATTTTCATATTACTATCACGAATGCGTTCAAGGACAGAACGAAGAGCTTTCAAGTGAATTGTAACATCTTTTTCAAAAGAAAATATAAGAACATCGTCCAAATAAATTAATGCAACAGCATCAAGTCCTTTCATAACTTGTTCCATGATTTGAACGAATACTGCTGGAGATATTTTTAAACCTTGTGGGAGTCGTTTGTAGCGAAAAATTCCTTCAGAAGTGACGATACCGCATAACTTGGATGAGGCTTCATCCATTAAAATTTGAGAGAAGCCGTTAGAAAAATCTATTACGCTGAACCAGTATGCTCCACCAGCACGATTTAATAGATCTTCTATTCTTGGCAGAGGTTGAGGTATATCTTCTAAGACCTTGTTTAAGCTTCTTAGATCAGCGACTACGCGACATTGTCCACTAGTTTTTGGAATAAGAATGATTGGAACAACGTGTGGTGTATTTTTCTTCTCCCAGATCTCAGCATCAACCATGCTAGCGATGTACTGTTTTGCTACTGGTTTAAGTTTTTCAGCTACTCTATATGGTTTTGCAGGAGGTGGTGGAGGTCCAGTAAGCTTTAGCGTTGGGCACATGATCTTACAGCAGCCTAAGTCCATCTCGGATTGGCTAAAGATCGATCCAAATTCAGATATTAAATCATGAAGTTCCTTTTTAAATTCATCTGGACAATCTGTAGGTTGAAATTTTAGTTCAAATTCATCATCTACAGTACTATCAACAAAATTAATTTGAGCTCTTATATCACCCATTTCAATAATTTTATTTGCAGCATCAATTTTGTATGCTGGATATTTTGCAAAAAGATCCCATCCTAATATTACATCATAATTTGTTGATTGTTTTGTTTTAACAATGCTTATTGCTACCAGATTTTCAACACCAGCAATTTTAAGATTAATTTCTGCTTGACCAGATGTTGAAACATTATTTGTTGCAACACCAGCAAGATTAATTGAAAAATTGTTTATTCTTTGAATTCCAAGTGATTGTAAGCATTTTGAAGTTATTATTGAAATACCAGCTCCACAATCTAATAATATTGTAATTGGTTCACCATTAACATATCCAGGAATAAAAGCTTTGGCTTTATAAAATATTGCATCACTCTCATTCAATTCGGCTGTAATTAATTCATGTGGACTATTCAACTTTTCACTATCAATTTTAGCAGCTGTAATTGTTTCTTGTAAAAGATTCAATGAACTTTTACGAATAATTTTAGCTTTATCCTGTGGTGTAGTAGTTTCAGAATATGTAAGATTTGGAGGGGCAGATTGTGAACGAATTTGAGTACCTTTTTGAACATGTAAGATTTTGATTCTTGGCTTCTTCCATTTCCGCTTTGGATTGTACCATTTGTAAATTAATTGAATGAAATAAAAATATTTTCGATGAATATGTGGTACAAAACATTTTGTAATAATTTCAAAACATAGGTAAAGAAATATTAAGATAATTTGCATTTGTGCGAATCCAAGAACATTTTCTTCAAAAATCGATTTTCTGTGAGTTATTGTAGCTTTATGAGCAGTTTCTTTTCCAGGATAAATTTCAGGTAAATCAAAATAATTTTGATTAACATCTGAATAATCTGTAGCATCATGTAGTTTTTCCGCAGGTTTTTCAAAACCTAAATCAGGGAAAAGCAGTTTATGAGCTTTTAAATTCAAAGGTGAAGAAGTTTTCAAATTGTGTTCCAAAATTTTCATTGATTGAAAATATCCAAAACCAAATAACATAATCATTAAAATAATGCCAAAATAAATGTGCCATTTTTCTATCCATTTAAATTTTCCACGTTTTTCTTTAACTTTTATTTTTCCTTTTTGAAATATTGTATTTCCATCAGAATCTGAATCTTCAAGAAGGCTTGGGTCAAGCAAATCAGCCTTGAGCTTTTGAAGATCATCAATTTTTCCACCATTACTTTCTTTTTCAAAATTTTTATCAGTAGTTGAAACAATTTCATTTTGTTTTTGTTGAATCATATCAATTTTTCCAAGTTTTTCATTATCTTCAACAGTTTCATTAAAAGTAGCAGTTTCAGTTGTTTCAGAAGCAATTTTAAGTACTTTATCCTGTGGATAAAGATCATTCAAAATTACCTTTCCGATGTTTGTTTCGGCATTTTGGTCAGCACGATCAAATTTTTCAAAACAATTTAAATTCTGTTCATTTTGTTCATCTTCTTCGTTGTGAATAATGTTTTCAGTTTGACCAAAATTTTGAATAAGTTCAAGTGCATCTTTCAGTTTTTCATTAATTTTCAGCATTAATCCATTATTTAAATTTTCCAATGCACCATTTTTATAATTGCAAAGATGAGCCATCAATTTATCAAAATCCGTTAGCAATGGTTTTAGACCATCAGCATTAACAAATAATTCATTTCCATCCATTGTTGTCGTTAAGAGTAAAAATTTTAACCAACCTTAATCATAAAGTTCCAAAAAATAAAATTTTCAATAAGCAAATCCGATAATAGTTCACCAATAAATCCAATTTTTGAAATATGCAATAAGCTTCACCCCTTTTAGACGTGTTGAGGATCAAAGTGATATGAAGGATATTCAATTTCAATTAAGTTCACCAAAAAATAATTCCAAGAATTTTCAAAAAATTGTTAAATTGTAGACGTTTTCAAGATCCAATTGTTCCAAAATTTTTGAAATTCAATAAGTTCATCAATAAATCCAATTTCAATAAAGTTCACCAAAAATAAATCCAAGAATTTTCAAAATTTCTGATAAATTGTAGACGTTTTCAAGATCCAATTGTTCAAAATTTTTGAAATTCAATAAGTTCATCAATAAATCCAATTTCAATAAAGTTCACCAAAAATAAATCCAAAAAATTTTCAAAATTTTTAATCTATTTACCGATAGTTAAGATTTTAAACGCTTTTAGGGTTAAATCAATTAACGTATCAAATAAATTAAAATTACCGAAAATTCAAAATAATCAATCAATCCAGCTTTCAATAGCTTCGCCCTTCAATGGCCTTCTGCAGGAATAGGTGAACAATAAAAATCCAAATAAATCAAATCCAACAATTCCACCAATATATGGTCTTCCTAGGGTATTTCAGCGCTTTTTCTTTTTCACAAAATGTTCAGCTTCTTTTCACCAACTTTTAACATCGATTGATCAGATCGAAGAAAAGAAGGGAAGAAACAAAACAAGGCAACGACCCGTCGACCGGCTTTGCTAGAAAGGCAAAGCACCTGATGGGCACCACTGTAATATTTCGAGGTTCGTTGCTGTGTCGACGGGAGATGCAAAGATAAGAATTTATTAAACAAGCAAGCAATAGAAATAAACCACCAGAAAGTAAGAAAGAAAAGAATAAAAACTGAACGTTTTACAAGAGAAAGAAAAGGATTAAATATGAGCTTTTTCCGGAAGCAGTTTGCAGTTCGAAAAGGAGGGGCTTTTGTAAGATAGATAAGGTGGAGCTAGCTTTGATAGCTTGTTGGTGATTTGGAATGATATCCAAGATCAAAGATGTTGATGATTCATCAACCATGCATAACAATTATAATTACCTTTTATTTGTTCACAATTTACAGCATTTTTCTCAAGCATGATGCCATTGTAATTATACCGATATACATGTGAAGGAATGATAGGTGAACCTGAAAAGCAAAAACAATATTATACGTCAAAAAATAACAAATATACTTATAACTCCAGACTCAGATTTTTCATATTTATATACAGCTATACAACTCTTAGTTGTGCCAAGGTCAATTCCAGCAAAAACTCCTTGTTTTTCTGACATTTTTCACTAAGTATGTGAAAATTAAGACTCTATAAATATTCAGTTTTTATGAATGATAAAAGCACTGCAGCATTTTTTAAACATTTAAATTATCACATGCATGTTATGTTTAAGTGCGACTTCCCCTTTAAATTAGATAGAAAACATAACATACATGTGATAATGTTAGAGGCGCAAATGTGCTAAAAAATTTAATCAAGGGGCATGAAGTATATGAGAAAAAAGCATAAAAAATACAATTTGGTGATATAAAATAAAGTATGTTTGTTTGCTTTTGCATTATTTTGATCGAAATATATTTTCCGTATTGAAGTCAGCTACGACACATTGCTTTAATTATAGAAAAAATAAATGAATATTTAAAATTTTTTACCTGCCACCAGTAATATTAATCTTTTTTTATCTCGAAAATTAGTAATTACAGCAAATAAAAAAAATTCTTTTTATGTTGTTTTTCACCTAATCAATAAAAAATGAGTCGACATCTTTTTCATGTCCCACACAACACTCACGGAGCTAATTATCTTTACTTTTTTTGTTGTCGAGAAAAAAAGGAAAAGGTTAAGTCATAATACATATAAGGACACTCTTTTGTAACAAAAAAGAGGTTCCGCTTTTTGAATTGTGCATGCCAAAAAAAAAAGAAAAGCGACTCCCGAAATATACTTGTTAATCCATGTTTCCAACAAAGCAAAAAGGTATGGCTAAACAAATAAACATTATTTTTTTGTGTTGCACATATTATGTAAGATTTGACTTTTATTTTTTGATGGTTGATTTTTGGAAAGGATAATTATTTAATTGGGATTAATTTTCTTTGATCAAAAAAGAAGGTAATCTTGAGAAATGCGGCTTAAAAAATGAATTTCTGTTGTTGTAGGTATTATGTTGTTTTAAAAATGACAGTAATTCAAAATCGTCAGCGCTATAAATTTTTTTGTGTTACTTTCATCCTTGATACTTTAAAATCATAGCATTTTTTCTGCAAAAAAATCAATTTATTTCCAAACAATTCACAAGAAAATTAAATCACAAACAAGAAATCTCAAAAAAAATAAAATAGAATCTAAAGCTGTAATATCGTAATAATACCATTATGAGTTCATTTCAACATATCTAATAGAATCAATTAAAATTAAAGAAAAAACAGTAATTTGCTGAGCTCCGTTTTTTACATATTTAAAAACATTTTAAGTATTACTATAAAATAATAAAAAATAATAAATTAAAGAGAAATTACATTGAAGAAAATTGTTAGAGTGTCGAAGAAAATTTGAATTTCTATGAATGAGGATGAGCTGGAGGATAACCGTAAAATTGTGGAACAAATGATGGCATTATAGGAGTTTGAAATTGAAACTATAAATAAAGATAAATTAGTTTTATATAAATCCATAAATGTTAAATAAAGCATAATCAAGATGTATGGGATATAAGAAATCCGGATACCAAATATCCAGTTAATATCCAATATCCAATCATTGCCTTCAAGCTTGTCCTTCAAATGTAAATCCTTACCATATCAAATTGATGATGTTCCATTTTTGTAATGCCAATTGCTGATGACGATGTTGTTGAAGATGATGAAATATCTTCCATTTTTGTAAATGATTTATCCATTGCTGGTGGTGAACCAAAACTTGGATCTGTCAAAGGTGTTGTTGATGATGCATGCCCACTATCAGATGATTCATCCAATGATGGAGATTCTGATCCATCTTTCTTATTTTTATGTGACTAAAAAAGTGGAAATAATAAAATAGAAATTAATTCATTAAAGTTAAAAGTATCCATTTAAATGTGTCTCCCTTTTATGGCAAAAAAAGAAAATGATCAAAAAGCAAATTAGATTCGTTTAGTTTTTTTCAATTTTATGGCAGTCGTTTTTTCAGTTTTCTTTCTTTGAAGGTGACAGTTTTTAATGGTTCAAAAGAAAAACAGAAAAATTTGAAAAAAGTTGCTTTCAAAAAATGCGAGGGAGAGAAAGATACGGTAGCAGCAGTAAAAAACAAATTTTCGTTGAAACTTTTTGTATTTATTACTTTTGTAAGAAAAGATACTAGAAGGAATAGGTAAAAGCAACAATATTTCCAACCAATTTATTTTCATTATCCCTCTCTCAAATGTTTCAAACCTTATTTTTAAGTCAAAATTAGCCCTACCCAATTAGCTGCAAAGAATGCATAATTCATTGCCTCATCTTTTTTTTGTTAGAAGAAAATCAAAAAAACAATAAAAGCAATTTAACTTCTTTTATTTTCATGTCCTCATAAATTGCAACATTAGACAATTCTTTTTTCTCTTCCATTTTATGACATCAACATCAAACGTGCCAATTTTCACTACCCTAACTTTCCTCGCGCAAATTTTTTAGTTTACAAAAAATGAAAAGAAATTGGAACAGATGCCAATGCAAGAAAAGCAAGCAAAAAAAACAATTTAATTGCGCAATCAACGTTTAGAAAAAAATTCAGAGGGTAGTTTTGAAGGGTACAATTAACACCAAAATAGAGTCATCATTTTACAAAACCGAAAATTATAAAAGTTTTTAGTTTTATGGAATGTTTTGTGGAGAAAGGTGTTAAAAAACTGTTGGGTCAAATATCAACATAGTTACGGTAGCTTTTTTCGACTTGTTTTATTCAAATTTCTATGAAAAAAACTTGTTCTTTTAAACCTTTTGAGTCTTCTTTGACGTTTAATAGTTTTAACAAAAACACTAAACTTACCTTTAGATGCTTTCTTAAACTTGATGGATGAGTATATGATTTTCCACAACCTAGTGTACAATAATATGGCTTCTCCTGGGAATGTACATGCATATGCTTTTTTCGATCACTGCTATTTGCAAAAGTTTTTTCACAACTTTGACATTGAAATGGTTTTTCACCTAAAATAGTTTTATATGTGATTAATTCAAGTTATTTCTTCCCTTTTTTAAAAAAGTTATCAAAATATTTTGTTTTCTGTTGACCTTGAAAGAAAACTAGATAGACATATTAGAAGCGGCAGATGATAGAAAAAAAAAGAAGCAGAAATTTTAGAAAATGCATTAAAAGATCAAAAAAGAACAACAGAAAAGAGGAGATTAGAAAAAAGCTTTGTTAGTTAGTAATTAGCAATTAGAATTAATAGTTTGACTGAATGAAAAACAAGAAATTAGTTAAATCAAGAAAATGACAGTAACGTTTTTTTTAACATTACTGTTACTTCAGATTACTGCAATAATCTAAATAAAAATTTCTTTTAAAAAAGTGATTTTTTTGTAAAAAAACTTATTCATGCTTTAAAAAAGCCGAATTTTTATTTTCAGTTAAAAATTTTGAAAAAAATAATCGCTCCCGGGTGGGCTCGAACCACCAACCTCACGGTAACTGCATATGTTACTTAACAGCCGTGCGCGCTAGCCGATTGCGCCACGGAAGCACGTGTTGACGGGTGAAAAAATTGTTGTTTAAACGACTGCTTTCTGCATGTACAAAAACGGACACCTTTTTTGAAAGCAAAAATGAAAAATGTTTTGGTGATTTTTTCTGTCCGAAATTTTTTTATAACAGCTAAAATAATTTTACTTCGATAAATATTTTCTTTAGAATTTGATCTTTCCTTAGCAATTTTAAACTTCCCTAACATTCCTCAAATCCATCAACTTTTTTCCATCACTTTCAATTTCATTGTTTACAAAATGTTCACAGCTTATTTAAACAAAATCCGAAACAAAAAATGTAACATTATTATTTTTCCTTAAAGGCAAGCTTTCACACATTCTCTCAACACAAAAAATTCCACCTGGCTTTTTTAGCGCACATACACAATTGTGTCTCATTGTTTCAATTGTATCTCTGCTACTTAAGTGACTGATCCTCTCTCTTCTCTCTTCTTCTTAACTGCTGCTGTTTCTTCCTTAAAAAAAAATAATTTTTAAGTAACTTTTTTCTCTAAGAGAATGAATGTTACTACTTTAAGCAACAACCATCCACATCTGCTGCCATTTTATGGAGAGAAACTGTAACAAGGAGAAGCATATATCGGAAAAGAAGTGGATTTAAAAAACAAATTCTTTCAAGGAAAAGTGACAAGAGAGTCAAGCATTTTGGAGTTATTGAGTAAGTGAATATCCAGATACATAAGTATTGTTGAAGAGATTATTTGTAGAGGTTAAATGTCAAGATGTAACATGGTAGGTGAAAATTTGCATAAACATGAGAGGTGTTGAAAGTAAAATATAAAGTGGTGGCCAGAGGGCAAACAGAGACATTGAAGAGTAATCAAAATTGGACAATATTTTCAAAAATTTTTGTTACTATCATTTTTCTTCCAGAGTGTAATCAAAAAATGTCATATTTTGCTTTATTCAAATTACTATAGCAGAATCAGTGGCCGATCAAAAATGCTCTCGTAAACTTGTTTAAACTTTGTTTTCGTATATGCAAATAAATGACTTATTATTCTCATCAAAATTGCCATGCCCATTTTTCATTTTATTTTTCTTGCCTGCCTTCATTGTTTCATAAACGGTGAAAGATTTTTTTATAAAGCTTGCTTTTGTCAATGTTTTTTAATTGTTTTCTTTCGATTTCCGGTTAAATGCCAAGAAAAAAGAAGAAGAAAAATGGGCAATTGACGAGGAGTCATTTTTGTTTTTTCATAAGAAGAAAAAAAAGGTTAAAGCTTCCGTTTTTGGCACGCAGAAAAGAAGGGAAAGGTAAGAATGAAAAGAACTTCCTTTCGACAATTTGGCAAAAGAAGAAAGGTGCACAACAAGTTGTACAATCAAAAAAATAATAATAAGACCGGAAAGAAAGTGTCAGATTTAACGGATTCGGGTTATAAGGTTATTATTATTGGAGTAAATATTTGGAATACAAGAGTTGGTTAAAGAGATTAAATAATAGAGGTGCCAAAAATGCATGATAAGTGTTAAGCAATGTTCATGAAAAACTGATATTTGTCAAAAGATGAAGAAAGCAAATAATGACAGTAAAAAAAGCTTTAAAAAAATGCAATTTTAGTGTTACTGATGGTAACCATTTTGTGCTAAATTGTGTTTACTATCGTTTTGCATGATTTTCACCATTTTTATTTAAAAACCAAATATTATCGTCATAAAACCGCCGAAAATCATTTTTCAACATTCCAAAATCAAAATGTTTCTCCCTCATTTTTCCTGACAAAAACGTAACTGTCAAAGTTAACTTTCCTCAAAAAAACTTGTTGAATACTAAAAATGTTCATTTATCTTTTTCCCTCTTTTTTAATCGAAGAAAAACCGTTTTTGCCATTCAACGCAAAAAAAAGTGATCCGATTTGCATTTTTTCTTCATTCAATTGTTTCCATTTTTCTTTTTCTTCTTTCTACATAAATGATCGTAAACTTCTTGATTCCACATTTTTTTGTTGCGCTGTCACCATTAGTTATCCCCCTGACTTCTTATATTCATTGTTATTAATATGGCTTATTTATTCTATTCAATAAAAAAAGTTATAAAAACTCTTTAAAATTTTTAAAGCTTCTTACATGCCCCTCAAAAAGAGAAAAATCAAAAATCAAAATAACGTTTCATAACAAAATTTTTTTTGTGATTGAAAAACACTTTTTTTGCTCAACCCAAGAAAAAAAGTTTATGAAAAAATTATTAAAAGTTGATTAAAAAATTGAAAAAAAAGTGTGAAAAGAGAGCAGCAGAAAAATTGATTATTATTTTTGAAAAAAAAGATAATCGATTTTGGTTAATGAAAAAAAGTTTTACGGGAAACATGAAATCAGAAATGTGTTGATATGCGTGGGAAGTTTTTTAAATGTTTTGTTCGTAAAACGAAAAAATGCAATGGCAGTTTTAATCGCAACAAAAGAAAGGTAGCGTGTAGGAAGAAGAAGAATGAAGAGGTGGACGGTATACGGTAGCAACAGACAGCAAGAAAATGAGAAAGAAAGTGAATAAACTAGATGATGTGAGAAAAAAAAAGTAGCGTGAAAAAAATAGTGATAAAATCTTGATCAAAATTCTAATCATAACATAACGTATTAAATATTGAAAATTGTGAAATGAAAAAATATAGTTACAGATAAGAAAAAACAATTGCGAATTTTTTAAAACAAAAATAAGAAGTTTGCAATTTTCTCTTGCAACAACAAACGTGGTTTGAATTTAAAAATCTTACAGCGTGTCAAAAAGTAAAAAGAAATACAAAAAACTGTTAAAACATGATTACTATCCTTTCCTCAAAACTACCGTACCGTTTGTTTTGCTAACGGCAACAAAAACTATTTTCTTTGTTAAAACTTGTTTTCTGCCAATTGAAACGCTTTTTATTGTTTCCTTTCTTTTTCTCACCTATTGTCATCTCAAGTTTATCACGCTTCAATAAATCTTTATCGTCTTACTGTCGTCTTCTAAAATCCGCGAAAAATTTGTTGTTTAATCGCTTTCTTGCAATCATTGAAATTTGAAGCAAGACAGAAGAAAGAAAGAAAGAAAGAGATTATAGCTGATCCGTTCCAAAACAATCAAAAAATAGAGTGGAAAGCAAATTGCCATTTTTTACAAGGAAAGGGAAGCGATAATTTGTAACGTAACAAAATTGCCCTTCCTTCTTCTTTCCTCATGTTGCCATCATCTTCTTCTTCTATTTTGCCATTGATGAACTTTTTCTTCTTTTGGTTATTAAATTGTTTGAACGATCAATTGCGCAATCCACCGGATACAACAAATCGGAGAAGCAATTTTGTGACATCTTTTTTCGGTCAGGTCAAACTTTTTTTTGCTACTGTCAATTCTACTTCAACATCTTCTTCTTCTTCCTCATCGAATTATTATATTTGTTTGACGAAAAAAAAACAAGTGTGAAAAAAAGTTTTTGAATTGAATTGAAAGTGCCAACAAAAAAAGTATTTTTTTATTTGCATAGATTTTTTTCTGGCCAAAATTGACTTTGTTTCGGGGGAAAAGAAAAACAAGGTGAAGAAGTTTTTGAAATTTGAGATGTTGATGATGAAGACGATGAAGATGGTAGTGGTTCGAAGAAGTTTTTAAGCAATCTAGAAAAAACGGGGCTACTGTAGAAGGCACAAAAGAAAGACGGTATTGGCATTTTTGAAGTAATGTCGAAGTCACGTTTGGATATGCAAATTTTCAAGAGTTAAGGCAGCAATTTTTAGGTGTTTTGTTGCATTAATTACTTTTCATTGATAAATCTAATAAAAATTAAGCACACTTTCTTAATTGCTAAAATTCCCATAACTACACCCTCAATCCCGAGACATGCCATGTTACATCGCAACCTTTTTATCCCTTTCTAACCCTCACAAAAAAACCGTTCCATTTCATGTACAAAAAACTTTCTCACCATTAATTATCCCTCAATAGAATCCATTGAATTTTCAAAAAAACAGCAAAGAAACCTCCTGCCAAGAATGAAAAAAGAATTTAAATCACCCTTTATGTTTTATTCCTTCCATTTTTTCAATTTCAAAAAAACTTTACCATAAAAAATACTCCCAGAAAAAGAAGTCTTGCCACCCTCATCAGACACACAAAAAAAATAACAAATTTATCAAAAAAATAACCTCCTCAAATTACTTTCTTTAAGGCATTGAATTCTTGATTCATGGCATCCGGTATTCTTGCAATTTAAAGAGTTTTTTGAGTTTTTTGAGTGACAAAAATATACCCATAAAAATTACTAGTTTTTATTTCTGAGGGTGAATCTCTTTTTTTTCTTCCTTCTCCGTCGTCAGTTTTCTAAATCACGTGTATCTACAGTTTTTTTTCTTCGAAGAAGTTTTTTTGCTTGCGATGCCATTCAAAAAAAAATCTACAAAAAAAAGTTTGCACACAAAAAAAAGACTTGAAAAAAATTTGAGGGGGATGAGTTGATGACACTCTTCTTCTTTTACAGAACTCTACAGGAGGCCAAAATATATAGTTGATGACAATAGTTTTTTATTCTTCATTCTTCTGTTGATCCTTTTGTGATCAATGCTACATTCTTTGGCATACTAGCCTCATTTTCTTTTTTGATATATATTCAACTTTTCGATAAAGAGATTTCGGAAGCCCATAGAAGGAAACCTAGTTTATGAAAGTTTGATTGGATAAGATTATCCATTTTCCCAATGAAGGAAAAAGGGATCAGTTACTTCATCATGGATTAATTCATCAAAGACAAAAACAGAACAGAAGCTGTGATCGGACGCATGCCATGCCAAAGTGCGCGAGATTAAATAAAAATGCCGGCAAAAGAGAGAAAAGCAAAAAGCGTGGCTTTAATTCATTACTCAATTTTGCAAATATTATTTTTCCTTCGATCTTTGACCTCAAAAGTTGACATGCAAAAATGAAGGAGGTAGCTTAATAGTGATGGAAATGAAGAGAAAGAGGGATTAGCAGTCAGTTAAAGTCAGGTTGACAAGCAGAAGAGGAACAATATTTTGCAAAATATGGAATTAAAAATAGAAATTTTTGTGTAAAATTGATTGAAAAACTTTAAATTAATTTTTACTAATAATTATTAAAAGTTTTTTTTAGTAACATAAAAATTAACAGTTTTGACACACAGTCATTACTATCATTTTATTTATCACCATAAAATTAAAAAAAGTCAAAGATTTTGAAGGAGTTTCTTTTTACCTGGCTGAATTTAATGGCAATGATTGGTATTTCCCTCTAATTATAGTATCCAAAATATTAACTGCAACGATTGCAACAGCTTTCAAAAAAATAACTCACTCACATCAGTTTTAACTTTCTCAAACCTAAAGCCCCTTTTTATCACCTCCTTTTTAAACCCTATCAAACGCTATCCCACATGCACAAATGTTTCTTTCTCATGTCAAAAATTGCTATCAAGTGTAGTTGTTTTCCCTCTCGGGTCTCACTTTAAATCCTTCGTTTGCTTGTGCTTACGCACGCGCGCTTGCTTCTTCAAAATTTTGTGTCAAACGTTTGGGAGAGATAACTCAAGGAATGATTTTGACCTTGTAAGTGTACTGAGAAACCAATTTTAAAAAACTAAAATATCCAATAAAAACAAGAAAATAATATAACAACTTTGGGAAAGAGAGTCTTGATTGAAAAAAAATTGGAAAAAAAGAAAAATATAAAATAGCCAAATTGGCTTCGTTAAAGAAAAAGAAAATAGATGTTAGACATGTGCCGTTTAAATTCAAAGAAAAGAAAAAAAACTAACCTGAATGTGTTCGTTTATGAATTTTTAAATTTTCAGATCTTGCAAATCGCTTTTGGCAATGATCACAATCAAATGGTTTATGACCAGTATGAACACGAATATGATTAACAAGTTTATATTTTGCTTTAAAAGCTGATTGTCGAGTTGTTCGTTTACAGCCTTTCCAATGACATACATGTTCACTAACATCCAACGAACCAACATGCTCAGAATTTACATGTTGACTTAAATCTTCAATACATGGAAATATTTTATTGCAAGTTTGACCGTAATTCTGAAATTTGGAGGGCATAAAAAACTGATATTAACACAAAATTTGAAAGTGTGATAAAAAAAAGTGTTACTATCAACATTATGGAAAAAATTTTAAATACATAGAAATTTTTTAAATGTGTGCCTAAACTTACGTTAATAACCCATAAGCACTGTCTTTCACCATCAATATAAAATCCATCTTTTCCAGCTTTAAATCTTTTTCCAATTGTACTCAATGAATTTGTATTTGTTGCTGATGGTGTTGATGTTGTCGTTGTTGTTGCAGCAGCAGCTGGTACAATAGGATTATGATGTTGATGATAATTTGAATATGGACTTATAACTTGTGGATAATTGGATGGTGGATACATTAGTTGATTTTCTTGTTGCTGTTGCTGCTGCTGCTGCTGATGGTGGTGTTGTTGTAGTTGTAACTGATGGTGATGAGCTTGAATTGCTTGTGTATCATAATTTCCATCTTTTAATAAAAATCCATTTGAATACATATTTGTTGGATAAAATTGTGAATGATGATAAAAATTTTCATATGGCATTGTTTTCATTGCTGCTGTGGTTGCCCTTGCAGCAGCAGCGGATGATACAGATTGAGCTCCTCCAGGCCATGATGAATGTGGAAATGGATAATCCAAGGTCATGGCTGAATTTAAAAAATGAAAATAAAAAAGACAAAAATTCAAAAAAAGCAAAATTTTCGCGTTAAGATAAAAACTACAGTAATACAAAAGCGACAAAAGTTACAAGATTGTGATTACTATCACACAAAAAAAATCATTTAAAATCATGTTTTTCATTAATTGAATCAAAATCAACAGCATTGCACCGTTAAGATTTTTTCTTTAAACTAGCCGTTTCTTTTCTTCTTTTCTTCTTTCCTTTTTTGGTTTAATTCCTGCCCCTTTTTTTGGTCGTCATTATGTTTCTTTTTTTTTCTTTCAAATACGCATAAGGCGGGAAGTTTAAAGAAGCTTTGATTGGATATTTTCCAGTCTCTTCCAAAAAAGAAGGCGGAGCTTTTTTTTGCATTCCATGAAAAAATAATCTGTAATTTTTGATGTTTTTTGGATCAACACATTATCAATGATAAGAACAAAAAAAATATCTGGCAATAAAAAAATTATCAATTATTGGAACACCCGAGAAATGAAATAAAGGAAACAAATGACTTCATGCTGATTTTTTTTCTTCGGTCTTCCGAAGACGCCGACGCCAACGACGACAAGTTGACTACTACTACTTGAACCCCCTGATGCTTTTCATCGTCGTCGAAAGAAGGAAGAAGTTGCAAAAAAAAGCAATAATAAGGATCCACGAGAAAAAACGTCACTGCAGGGGTTTCAAGTTTGTTATTATTGATGCATATATAAAAATATGATGAAAAATATTTTAAACCCCATTTTTCGAGTTTTCTTTGATGATGTTGAATGCTATTTTTAAAAACTTTTTTGCTTATTTTTGGATGTTTTGATTTTCAAATCTTGAGCTTGTTAGAATGAGAGTAACACCTTTTTGATAAAACTTCCGTTTTAAAAAATAATACTTAATTAAAAAATTATTTTTAAAATGTTTTTTCTTCCAAAAAATTTTGTTTGAAAACAATTATTTTTGTTTTTGTGTTACTGTGACACTAACTCAAAAACTATTTCATTACTGTCTCTTTTGAATTTGAATTTTCTTAGTTTTCACATTCCCATTTTTTTCTTCCCATATTTTTTAAGGATTATTTTTTTATTTCCTTTTTATCCATGCCGGAAGCTTATTTTTTATCTGTGTTACCTAATTAGCAACATTATGGGATAACCCATGTTTTTGATGTTTATCATACAAATCCAATATTTCCTCGAAAGAAAAAAATGCCGACAAAGTTATTCAGTTTTTCTTTGACCCTTATCGCTTTAATCCAATAATAACATTTGCCTTAAAGGTATTGCATTTTTGTAAAAAAATAAAAATGTGTGAAACATAGGGAGCTGCTTTTCTTTAAAGTTTTTTGCCGCAGTTGAAAAAAAAATGTCCCAACTTGAACTCATTCCTTCTTCTTTTTTGAACCAATTAATGATGATTCCATGTTTCTTTTAAAAACATTTAATTACACCGACAAAGGTAAGACACTACTACTCTTTAAAGGTAAAACCACTGCGGGAAACTCATGTTCTTTTTGTTGGACATGAATGAAAAAGTTTTTTATTGAGGATGAAATGGAAGAAAGGTATGAACATTTGTTAAAATTAGTTTATGAATAGATGATACGGTAATGTGGTGAGAAAGCAAAAAAAGGGGAGCAGATGGAATGCTGTAGAATGGATGAATGACTAACAAATGGTTGTTAAATGAATCATAAAAAAGGGGTTATGAAAGCGGAAGAATTTTACTGTATTCTTTATTTTTTAATGGCTGGTTTCAACATTGATTTTTATTTATCACAAAATATTTCTTATTTTTCCCAATGCTTACAAGCTTTTTCTATAATCAAACATTTGTTTTTGTTACGTTTTTGTACCTCAAATGTGAAGAAAAAAACATTTGTATAATCGATTTTAAGGGATAATCATAGAAGAAGGTTTATAAGCATCGATAAATAATCGAGAAGTTAAGAAGTACTTTTGATAATTAAATACCAATGACTTCTTTTGTGTTAACGTTTTAAAATGGATCAAAATTATGTTAGTAAAGATTATTTCTTTAATCGACAAATATAAAAATTTATTGATTACTCTATGTTTTTGACATGACCGTAATTTTGATTTTTAAATTTTCTACGGCCATTCATTGTTTTGTTACTTTTTCTAAAAATGGCGAAAAGCTTATTAACTTAATTTTTTTTAAAAACTTGTCTACTTTATATTTTTTTATCTCATCAGAAACATAAATTTTTAAAGTTTTTTAAACACTTGTTTTCACACATTTTTAAATACTGCCAGAATTTTCTATTAACAATAAAGCCTAAAAAGCTACCGTTAAATACCTTTCTTTTTTCAAAAGTTATATTTCTTCTTGTGTGCCTTTTTATATGTATTATTTAAAGTCGGTACCTTTTCTTTCCATTCTTCTATTTTATTTTAGGATTTTTTTCTTTTGGCAAGAAACCCCCTGTGGCGGCGTACATTTTTGGTTTTTCTTTTGTCGTACGCCGACTGTCAATCGTTTACGTTTATTTTCTGTTATATTCTTCTACTTGTTATTTTCCGTTGCGCTCTTTTCATTTTTTTTACCAGAAAACTTTTTTTTAAAGTTACATGAAAAATTGTTAAATTTCGGCACACTTATTTTTTTCGAAAAGAAAAAAAACAATAATTAAAAAGGTGCGGAAATTGTTGTTATATTTTTTTTCATGGTCCTAAAGATAGAAGAAAAACGGAAGAAAATTCGAGAACTTGAAAATACCTGATCGGATTCACAACATAAAAAAAATTTTATGACAGAAATACTGTTAATATTAACAAAAAGTAAAGGGGGGGGGGGGGTAATAAAAAGTCAAAAACAGAAAGCGTTGGACAACAAAATTTAAAAAAAGTTTAAACAAAAATTTTATAATCATCATTATCCAAGAGCTACATCATACTGTAATCTATGCTTACTATAAATTTCTTTCAAAAATTTTAACGCCACAAACAGCATACAATGGGTGACAAAACTTTCATTCCACTTTCATCCTTTTTTGTCCTTTTTCGTCAGGACAAAAAAGGATGAAAGTGGAATGAAAGTTTTGTCACCCATTGTAGACGGAAAACGGAAAGCTACGAAATAAAAATTTATTAAATTTTTAATCAGTGATTACAGTTTTAGATTAATAAGCATGAGCCTTTATCGACAGAATATTGGAACTATATCTTCAATTAATCATTAATTTAATTAATCACATCCTATTCAATTATGGCTTTGATTTATTTCCTATTTTTAAATAAAATCATTTTCCTCTATATCCTTTTTTATTATAATTTGAAAAACTAATTCATTAAAGAATTAAAGAAATAAAGAAAAGATGCCCTTAAAAATATAACTAAGAAGAAAGAAGAAATCAAAACATTTCATTGCTTAATTTGCATAATTTTGCAATGATTTTTTTATTATAAAAATACAAAGTGAAATGAGAGTCTTTCTTTTTTAAAAATGGAATTTTAACGATGCCGCCATTAAAAGAAGAAGAAGAGGAGAAAATGTGACGTTGAAAAAATTTGACAGTTACGTCTCTTAAAATTTTTAGCGAATGAATAAAGCTGAACAGTTTGTTTTTGGATGAGATTTGAAAAAAAAACAATGGCAGATGCTTCCGAGGCAACGAAAAAATGAATATTGTTTTTAAATGATTTTTTTATTGAAAGTAGTCAAATTATTTTTGAGAATGGCATTTTTAGCAGATGGTTTTGTGCCAAACAAATAATATTGAAAGCAGGCCTGAGAAATGCGGCCGCAGGCCGGCCGGCCGATATATTTTTGGCCTGCGGCCGGCCAGGCCGAGATAAGACGGCCGCGGCCGGCCGCTTTTTTATTTTTGTTAAAGAAATGAGCTCCAAAATCAGTTTTTGAGTCTGGTTAAAATCGATTTTTGCACCGTTTCTTTAATAGAATTATGTGTTTTTAGCCTTTTTGGGTATACAATTTCGTTTATTTTTATCAAAAATTTCGTCGATCATTGAAAAAACACATATTTAAGTTTTTAAAAATTTTTTGAAAAATATGCGGCCGGCCGCGGCCGCGGCCGGCTGAAAAAATTTTGGCCGCAGGCCGGCCGGGCCGACGAATTTTCGGCCGCGGCCGGCCGGAAATTTCGGCCGCTTTTCTCAGGCCTGATTGAAAGCTACAAAAATTTGTGATAATGCGGTTACTGTAAATTCAGCTCCACATAATCATGTGCACTTTCGATATTATTTTTTCTCTTTACAATCATATCTTTTTTATTTTGTAACCAGTTAAATGTCATGAAACCGGTGTATTCGAGTCGAATTATTATAATTCGACGTTTCAAAACACAACCAATGATTCAATAAAATTTTGTTATAATTTTTCAATGACATACAAAATCTTATCTGTTAACTAAACTTGATTTAAAGTAAATGTTTGCACTTGAAATGCAATATTTTCTCTTATTACAGTAAACACCCTTCACCTTTTTTTATTTAAATAAAACTCAAACAAAAAAAATTTCATTGTTTTTGGATTAAAACTTCCACTACTTTTTCTTAACTCAACATTCAATGACCTAAAACTTGATTTTTATCTCTAAGGCTATTTGACTACTGACCTCTATCCAGAAATGATGAGTTCTTTTTTAAAAGAAACTGTTCAAACAAAAAAAAACGCAAGTCAAACACGGTGACACTTTTTGAGAAAGCAGCTGGAAAGAATTTAATTTATTTTAATTTCATTAAAGTTTTAAGGAAGAAAAGAGGTGATTAATCAGGGATAAAAAGAGTTTGAAACAAAAATGCAATGATTTTTAAGGATTTGAATCTTGAGAAAGAAGTTAACAGTAACAAGAAAAATTAAAAAATAGTTAGCAAATTTTGTGTTGCTTTTATTTTTATACAGTAATAAAAATCAACTTTTGATGTTAAATTGAAAAAATAAACAGCAGATTATGAAAGGTAAAATTCATACTGTAAAAATCTTAAAGTAAACAAAATTCTAGTCAAAAACAAACAAAACTTTTTTTACACAAAAACCGCAGACACCTTTTCCAAATAACCTTGTCCATTATTGGTCAGTTTCCGTTTTTTTTACAAACAGTGATATTTGACAATAAAATATTTTTATCAACTATCTACCATAAACCTTCTAGAAGTCAATAATAACGCAATCCAACGGAAGAAGAAGAAATGATTAACCTTGTGTCTTGTCGTGGCTGGCTGGCTCAATCGAAGCTGCATTCTTTTTTTGCAACATTCATTCTGTCACCAACCAAATAAAAAAGGTATCATTTTCGGGTTTTGACGCAATCATTCATTCCTTCCCACTTTTTTTGCGGTATTGTTTCATTTGTTTGAGGTGGGAGAAGGAAGAGAGAGAAAGAAAGAAACATAAAAATGCTCCAATCATTTAATAAATCATTTTTCATCCTTTTCTTACACGTCTTGATCGAAAAAGAAATCATGAAAAGAGGAAGGAAGAAAGGAAGGACACGTGTTGAAAGGTGACAATAATCATGTTTGAAAGAAAAGAATGAAGAAAAGGTTATAAAGGGATAACGACAAGTTTATCTTTTTGCCATCAAAAAAGGGGTATTGAATTGATGAGATAATCATTAGTTTTGGCAACAACAAAAAAGAAAACTACGAGGGGATTAGGAGATGAAAAAAGTAAATATTTTTGTTACAATTTTTGTTCTTGATTGTTTTTTTAAAATTGTTGCATTTTCTCGGTTTTAGAACTTTACGGTTATTACATTTCCTTAGTAAAGCACAAAAGTTTAGCTTCAAAAAAGCCGGTGTTTGGCATCAAAAACGTAAATCATCCATTAATTACAATAAACATGTGTTAAGTGAATAGATGCAATCTGATATTTGTTATGTAAAAAAGTTTTTCTATAAAAAAGCTCGTTTATTCATTTTTCAATTACTTATATCAAAATAAAATTTGTAACATTTTAAAAGCAAAAAATACAAAATAAAGCTGCCATAAAAAGATGAGATACTGTATGGATTAATGTAATAAAAACATGATTCAATTTTTGAACGATTGCTTGAATCAACTTATTTAAATGACCGAGTAAAAATCAAAAAAATGAGATACTATAAGAGTTAAATTAATGGCATAATGTTTTGCTTCATTAACATTTCCCTAATTAAATAAAGCTTATTCAAATTAACTGAATTTTTTTAAAAATATAATATATTATAAAAATAATTTCACATAATTGAAGTTTCATCAATTCCACCAACAGATGGGAAGGTGCTACTTTTCGGTCGTTCTGGTGCTTTAATTTTTAGTTGACCAGTACTTTCAAAAGGTGCTGAGCCAGTTTCACAATCATTTGGTTCTTCTGGAATCGTGTTATCACATGAATTCAACGATGATCTAAGGGGTTGAATAACATTATTTCGTTGCATCATTTCATGATCAAGTGAAGCAGAATTTCGATTTCGTCTTCTTGTTGATAAAAAACTTGATTCAGTGGTATTTCCATCTCGATAAGAATATTGTAGCCGATTTCCAATTGGAACATTAATAAAGAGTTTTTTGATTGTCAGCCGATATGGTGCATAGATGATAGCAGTGATCAGTGGATTTATGATGGGGTTAAGGGTTAAAAGATAGAGCAAAATCCAAGCCAGCCAATTCATTATCGATCGTTCATGACAGTCGAGATAGTCCCATTCAATTAAATAAATTCGACAAATATTGAATATTCGATATGGAAGAAGTGAAAATGAAGTCCAAACAGTTGTTGCAAAAATGAACATAAGGGATTTTACCTAAAAAAATTTTTTTTAAGGAAAAACTGTCAAATATCATTTTAAAAAAGAAAAACAATCAAACAAGTTCTTTCATAGCATTCTCAAGTAAATCTTTAACGCTATCAAACAAATAATAACTTTCACAGTATAAGACGCTTTTTTCTAAGCTTTAAGTACTTTATAACAAAAAAATTGCACTATCCTCTATTAAGATTGTAAGCATCAGACTTTATCGTGTACTACTTAATGAAAATGCCAATTTACGATAAGACCCATCAAAAAAAATTTGATTAAATCCTAGCAAAATGAAGATTTTTAAAGAATTCATCGTCAGCTGTTATTTCAAAAGTGGATTTTTTTTATCAAAATTTCCCACAGCTTGTTTACAAAAACTTTAACCTTTTTTGTCTTTGATTTTTGATCTAAACAAAAAAACGCAACAAATAAAAAGCTGCAAAAAATGTTTTAAATTTGGCAAAAACAACAATGCTCAAAACTATTTCCCTTCGATGATCAAATTACACCCCCAGCCATCAACAATAAAAAAATATAAAACAAACTTTTATTTTGAATGTTGGAATATCAACATTTTGTCCGCCTAAATGTGCGGGTGCTGACATCTTTTGTCGAGTTAGTCGAAAAAGATATATGCTAACAAATAGAGATGATGTAACAGGTAAAACACAAAAAACAATCATAAATATATGATAATAATAATACTTGCCACCAGTTAACTAAAAGTTCTTTTTTGTATAATTTCTGTAAACATGTAATCAAGTAAACTTACGTTAATGATGCAATCAGCTGTAACATATGCAATATTAAAAAACCATACATAACTTACAAATCTGAAAATAGCATGCGATTAAACGGATGTATGAAAAGGGATATATCAAATCCCATGCGTTAATACGAACAAAGGGATATATCAAATCCCAAAAATACCTACCCAGTTGAGATAACCCAAATAGCAACACAAAGAAAAGCCGCTCGTCGCTTTGACATTGTTTGATCATATCTTAACGGCCATCGAAAATAAATCAATTTATCAACATTGAGTAAAGTTAGGGATAAACCAGATATCGCTAATCCAAGCCAATTACAAAAATGAATTACAGTACAAAGATGAATATGTCGAAGAAAAACATGTTTACGAGTAAGAAATTCATTTGGATGACAGAATACTGAAACATTTATTGTTGTTAGAATTAGTACTGTTTTTTTAAAAAGTACAACTTCAATATAATACTATTGATTACACATCTTGTACAATGGTTTATGTGTTTAAAGAATGTATCTTTAACATCATCAAAGGCGGAAATTTTGAATCCAACGAAAACTATTTTCTAATAGTTTCAATGCTTTTTTTACATGCTTTAATGCTGCTACAAAATATATGAAAGATTCAAATACAACAAAAACAAGTCATGAATAGCGTCAAAAATAATTTTTCCGTTTTTCAGCTTACAAAAAATTTTGTTCTGTTTTTTATGATTCATGTTCTGAATCTTTGTTTTTGTTGTTTTATAACCAAAAAATAATAACAGAAAAAATAACATTGATCTTTCAAAAATTAATGTTTATTCTGGAGTCGTTTGCTTTAGCAAAAAGGTTATTTTGCAGATTAACTACATAAACCAGCAATCATTCTTTCTTATTACAGTCAAGCTAAACGGCAAGAAGGAAAACGTTACGATATCTTTTGATGTTGTATTTATATTTTTAAAAATACAATGGTTTTGCCAAGTTGAAAATCTATGAAAAAATCAAAAAGAAAAAAAATTGATAATTCTTTCGTTTAAAATTGTAAAAATATGTCTTTAGTTTTTAGTAAAGACCCCGACGTTCAAAAAAGACAACAATACAACATTTATGTTTGCTAAAAAGCATTTAAAATTAATTTTTTGCTTTTTCATTTCAACGTTTGTGTGAAAGCGATTTGCTTTTTAAAAAAATTTTCTCTTTTTTTTTAAACTTGAAGAAAAAAGACGATGTTTTTTGCTGTAAAAGAAACGCATTCAAGCAACGCTTTCAGACTTGAAAAAATTGTAAAATATTTTCTTTGAATTTTTTGTGTATTTTTTAAAAAACCAAACCGCTTTAAAGCTTACAAATAGAAAACTATTACTATTATATCTCTTAGTTATAATACAGAAAATAAGAAATTTATCCATCGATGCGGAGGAACGCTGATAACCGTTTTTAAAAAAACAGCAGCTACTGTCTCGAGGTGAGAAGAAAAAAATTAATGGAAATTTTGATAGAAATAAGAAAAATTTTTAAAGAGGATAATTTATCTTAAATTTTCAGCCATCGTTTGCCTTGGAAAAAGGTAATAAGTATTTTTAGGAAAAATTTCAAAAAACAGCAAGAAAAAAGTTACCTGTTAATAATAAATCTCCTAATGTCATATTTATAATAAACATATGCATTGTATCACCAGATCGCTTAAGTAATTTAAAAGCACAAAATATAACCATTATATTAAATACGGTTGAAGCTGTGGAAGCAGCAAGTAAGAGATCATCAACCTGGAAAATAGCATCGATAAATGTACATGCAAATTTTTAATCGACGATAGTGATAATCTCAAAGATTGTAAAACTTACAGTATACTGAAAACGCTGAAATGATGGTGGTTCATAGCAGATAGTTTTATTTCGACGATATACATTATCATATCCTGCTAAAGTATCATTTTCAAAATCAGTTGGATATGCAAGATCTTCCATTATTAATATTCAAATTTTAATAACAATTTCTACGCATAATAACAGATCCTTCCAGAAAACGTCGACTGTCAAAGACAACTTTGAGAGAGAAAAAGAAACAATAAAATAAAAAGAATTTTTTTCCTCTTTTATGTAATTGCCAAAAATTGTGTGAAATGAAATTCAGCAACAGCAACAACAACGCCAATATTCCTCTTGGGCTCTCGTGTTGACAATGAGACATTTGAAATACAAAAAGACAAGACAAAAAAAGGAAAGATCCTTGAAAGATGTTAAAATGAATGTGATCAATAATAATTAGGTATCATTTTTTTATACTTTTTACAAAAAAAAGGACAAAGTTGTTGTTTTTAAATATGTCTTTGATTAAATATTTGGTTCATAGAGGAATTCTTCTTTTTTTGGGAAAAAATGTTTTGGTTTATTTTTTAAACAAATCAAAATTGCTGGTTGCTAGTGAAGGATGGATCAAATTGCAAAATAAAAGAAGAAAACAAAATTTTTTATATTTCTTTTCCGACAAAAAATAAGCATCGGTTTTTTTCGATTTCGGGCTAAAACCTAGGAAAATTACGTTTCTTTGTTCGATCTTGCATAGCTCTGATCTGTTTTATCTGTATTATCCTTCTAATAATAAATTAATTCAAAAAATTGAAAATAAACTGAAATAATTAAAAAGTCTTTCATTGGGAGGAAAATTTTTGTTTTGTTATCTTTGTTCTTCGATTCATTGAATATGATTCGGTTTAATTTTAAATTTGTCCTACAAAGTTTAACTAAAATTTGATAAAATTTTTGTATTTCTTTAAAGCGATTCAATCAATAATAAAGGGGAACATAATCTATCACTAAATAAAACACAAATTATTAAAGATCTTACAGTACTTCATCAAAGGCACTGTAAAAATAGATGTCAAAATATTAAGCTTTTGAAGAGCTTATCAAACATAATCAAATGTTTAACAAAATGACAGCATCTATAAATTCACATGTTTTTATAGCATCAAAATTCTTTAACGATACAAATAAATATAGGTAAATCAAACACATCGAATAGCATTTATGGCTGAGTTATATAATGTGATGTAAATGCCTGTAGTATAATATCTTGAGAAAAAGAAACAATACATGTAATACAAGCTGTACTTCGATACTGTACAACAAAATTAACTTAAAATTTGCTGCAACAACGTTTTGTTGCAAGTGCTAGAAATGTACTTTTAACAAATTTACATATATTATTTCTTCAGCAATTGCTCCTTCGTTTTTTTTCAACGACATTTTTTTCAACCTCGTTAAAAAAAGACAACGCGTCAACTTTTTTACGTCTGGTTTTTTTGCTGATACTTGCGCAAAACATCCAGCGATAATGTAAGTTTTTTTATATATTATTAATACTCATTTTTACATCCTTTACTCTTTTTTAGTCGCTTAACAACAACAAGAAGAAGATGGAAGATGACTCAATTATTACTATTTTCTCAACGACATTGCTTTCAACAATTTTAATTTCAATTTCAACAATTACTTTGGTATTATTTGGTTGCTGGAAAAAGAGAGGTCCTCCGGCAACTGGTGGAACTGGTGGAAGTGCAACACCTGCACCTGGAGCTGATTCCACGGCTGCTGCTGCAACTGGTGATGGAAAATCTCAATTAAAAGGTCCACCTTCAACTGCAACTGGTGTAGGAGCTGCTCCTTCTGGATCTGATGGAGCTAAACCAACTGACAAGAAAGATGATAAACCAAAAACTGAAGAAAAGAAAGATGTATCAAAGAAAGGAGAAAAAAAGGTTAGCTTTATGGGTTTTTGGGGATATATAAAAGTTGCAGAGTACAACTTGTAGAATACTTTTTGATATTTGGGGGTTGCTTTTTTTCGGACAATGTTTGTAAGGATGATTTGTTGGAGACATGTAAGAGATATTATTTTCTCACTGTGTTAAAAAAAATTTTCTTATTTATTATATGCATTTATGTATAACTGTAATCAACTTTTTGTCCAAATTTCATCTAAAGCTTTTAATTTTCAAACCAAATCAAAATTTATATATAATTTAATTTATCAACACTTTTCAGGATAAAACAAATAGATCTGTTAAATCTGTGAAATCTACTAAATCAAAAAAGAAGACAAAAGAAGAACAGCAAAAAGAAGAAGAAGAAGCTGGATATGAACAATGCGCTGACATGACACCAGAACAAATGAAAGCGATTGCTGATGCTACAAAGTAATAATTACTTGCTTGCTTCTGTATATTTTCTTGAACTTGAATGGAATTAAAAGTAATTTTATCTTTACATGTATATTAGCTTTGATTTAAAATGTATAATCTTTGACTTTTCTCATTTTTGGATGTCATCAAAAATAAATGTATTTTAACTTTTATTGTTTTTTTATCATGAGAGAGAAATTGGGAGGAAGAGTGCAATGGGCTATAAATTAAGGTCCGCTTCTGTAAAGCGCATGGTTTACTGATAAGGAAGCATTGTTTTTTCTTTGCGTTGAGTTGAAGTTGAATATTTACTTTGTTTTCTTCTTCCTAAAAAGCTTCTTTCTAATAATGAAGCTTTTTGGGTTTTTATTGATTGCTTTGGTGTTTTGGAGTAGCAGTTTTGCAGCACCACTTGAACATCGTAAGTGTGCTTTATAAGATTCTACATATTTGTAATTGCAAGTGTTATCTCTTAGACCATAATTATATTATTGTATATCCCATTTCAGAACTAGAATCAAAAGATTGTGACAGCTGTAATCTTATTGTTGAAGTTGCACATGATCTTCTTGGAGATGATACTCTGGATGACTGCATCATTGATTTTGTTTCTTTTATTTGTAGAGTTCTCCAAATTGAAGATCATTTCGTTTGTAAAGGAATGGTTGGAGATTTCAAGGAACAATTTATCTATGTTTTGCAAGAACTCATCGTTCAACCAAAAGAAATTTGTGGCCTTCTAGTTAAGGGATGTGACGGTGGATTCGATCCTTATAATGCAACGTGGAGTCTTCCAATGCCCGGTGTGAAGCCTGCTCATAAAGATCCTTCTCCAATTCCAGATGGAAAACCAACTTTGAGAGTTTTGCATTTATCTGATTTGCATGTTGACAATGATTATATTGTTGGATCAGAAGCTAAATGTGGTGAACCACTGTGTTGTCGACCACCTAAAGATACAAATGTTTGTGATATTGTTGAATGATATAATAGCTAAAGAAAGATTTACCTTTTAGGAAGCATTTGTTCAAAAAGATGTCTCACTCCCCGCTGGTAAATGGGGTACTGTAGCTGATTGTGATGCACCATATTGGTTATTAGAAGATATGATGAAAAACATTGCTGCTAATCATAAAGATGTTAGTCTTATTGGTTGACGAATCACCTTAATCATTTTAACATTTTCAGATTGATTACGTTCTTGTCTCTGGTGATCTTGAAAGTCATGCTGATTGGGATTACACAAAAGAAGGACATATGGCAAAAGTACAAAACATTTCAGATGTAATGAAAAAGTTTTTACCAGGAAAACAAGTTTATTTTGCTGTTGGCAATCATGAAGGTGTTCCAATTGATAAGTAAGATATTTCTTCTTTGACGCTTGTTTTTCTTTGATTTTCATGGATTTACATGAAAAAAATTCGTTAAATTTAACAGAGTTAAAAGTTTTTTAAATCATGCGTTTTAAAATTACAGCTTTGCGCCACATTTTACACCAGCTAAATTTCATATGGATTGGTTATATGGTAAAATGGCTGATGAATGGCAAGATTGGGTTCCAGCTGATCAAAAGAATCAAGTCACATAGTAAGTCACTTCATTCTATCGCATACAAGATAAGACAATGTTTCAGTAATGGATGTTACATGAAGCAGCTATTCCCTGGTTTACGATTGATTTCTTTAAACAATGCCTTAGGAGATGCTGTTAATTTGTAAGAGTCTCATAGCTTGCATTTTCTTCTCATTTTAATATTTTTAGTTATCTTTATATCAATCAAACAGACCCAGATGGAACAATGACATGGCTTCTAGAACAACTAGAAGATGCCGAACGTAATGGAGATAAGGTTCATTTAGTTGCTCACATTCCTGGAGGGGATAGTGAAGCGCTTGAAGGTTGGGCCATTAATTATTATAATGCTGTAAATCGGTAATATCTTTAATCAAACTTTGTACAAATCATGAATGCAAGTTTCAGCTTCGAAGATACAATTGTCGCTCAATTCTTTGGTCATACCCATTCAGAAGAGTATTATGTTGTCTATGAAGACCCCGAAGATGGTACATCTCGTCCAACTGGTGTCATTTATTCTGCACCATCGGTTACAACTTATTCAGAGTTCAGTCCTGCTTATAGAATTTATACCATTGATGGAAATTATGAAGGTTCAAGTTTTGTAAGTTCTTCAAAAAAAACGATAGTAAAATTTTTAAGAAATTTCTTGAAAACTTGCTTCCATCATTTTTTGACAAACTGTAATTTTCTGTGCTTTCAGAGAGTAATAGACTTTGAAGAATATTTCTTAAATCTCACTGTCGCTAATGCAAATCCAGATGCTCCAACAAATTGGGAAACTTTATATTCATCTGCAAAGACTGAATATGGCTTATCTGAAATATCTCCAGCAGAATGGGATAAACTTATTGGAAGAATGTTAAAGGATGATACACTATTCTCTAAATACATCAAGTAATACTACTGTATAATCACTCTCTAAAAACACTAATTTTCATTTAGAAATAAATATCGACGAACAGGACATCCATGTGGAACTAAATGTAAACTCGATCAATTATGCACTATTCGACAAGCTCATCATTCTGACAAGCTTTGCAGTGATTTACATGCTTTTGCAGCAGAACAAGGAGAAGAATTAACGGCAAGAAAAAAAGTTAATTTAAATAAAATGAAAAGCAGCACAAATGTCAATGTAAAAACAAAAGAAGAAGCATTTGATTTATATCGAAATACCGTATTACCATCAAAAGATAAATGTAAAATTTAATAATCTGGAATAAATAAGTAAACTTTTTAAAAACTAAAAAGAGTCTTCATTAAATGCACACATTTTTGACACTGCTGTAACTGAAAACTTCTTGTGGAAAAAATATATTTTTCAATAGAGTTTTAATAGAAACATAACAATTTGGTTATTTATTATTTCATTTGTGTTGTAAATTAAATTTCATAACATTTTATTACTGTACCAATGTCCGTTAGTGTTAGTGTGTATGTAATTAGAGATCGAATTATTAACACTATATTAAACGTCATAAAACGTGATGACCTAAAATATTTTTGAAAGTGAGGAGAAAAAGACTTTGTCAGAAACAAAAACTCAATTTAAATTTCTGTACAATCTTTTTAATTTTTTCTCTTCATTTTCATAAACATATTTTGGAATACCACGTTTTATATTATATTAATTCATTATTTTTGACAAACACATTTAAAAAATTCAAACACTGTCCTGCAACAGAAAAATTGAAATTGAAGAAAATCTAGTTTATTTTTGAAGGAAGTCTTGCGCAGTTGGAGATCTGTATTGTTGATAAAAAAACTTTAGTGATGAAGATGCAACAGAAGATGATTGTATCAAACCATTTATACACCCCCTGCTGGCGTCTCTCAAACGGTTTACCGACGGACTGGTCGACATCGGTCAACGTTGGATGAAAAAAAGCAAAAACAGAAAGAAAAAAAAGAAAAATTGTAGCTTCTTGCAAGTTTGTTACAACTTTTGGTTTTTCCCTTTTTTTTGGTCTGCTTTATTAATAGTGATGATGATTCTGATTTTTTTTTTGCTTGTTGATTTATATTCAGAAGACTTTTTACACTTATAAGTGTTTCATGTAACATCGATGTTTTAATTTGTAAATTACTTTTTGATTATCAATAAAAATCTTGTTAAAAACAATTCCATTTGCAAATGCATTTGTTTTAAGTGGTCTTAAAACCCGTAAATAAAATACAGCTGTAGTGAAATATGTTGTAAATTTACAGTAGGAAGATAAAAGAAGAAATGAGAAAGTAATAAAATTATCTGAAGCTAATGATGGCGTTTTTATAGGGACAATAATGTTACTAGTTTGTATTATTTGAGAAAAATCGCGTCTTTCAAATGTAACAAAAAAAATTTCTGTCAGATTGCCCAACTAAATCTTACACCACAAAAGTAGTTTTGTAAGAAATATAAACAATGAAGAAAGTAGAAAGATGTTGATCATTGTAAAAAACATAAATTTGATTTTAAGCAAAGTTGTGTTTTAATTCCGCTATTCTTATCAGAAGCAAAACTCGGTTCCTTTTCCATGAAACATGACTACAAATTAGGTTGCGGTATGCTTCTGTAGAACTGTCAAAAAAAGGACAAGAGTTTTTCTGATAAGATTGACAACACACCTTTTTCACCGTGTGTGATTTTCTGTTTCTTGCTTGTATTTGAGGAAAAGCAATTAACTATAGTGTTTTCACTTTTGTTCCTCCAAATAGCTTCTCTAAAAAATGAAGCTTTTTAGATTTTTATTGATTTTTTTGGTGCTTTGGACTTCTAGCAGTTTTGCAGCACCTGTTAATCATGGTAAGTTTTTTTTTATCTTTTGTAATTTTTGATAATGTAATCCTAACTTGAATTTAATTCTAAAGCATACAAAAAGATATGAATCTGTTGTTTAATTATTTCATTTAATTTTGCTAGCTTTTTGATTAACAGAAAAATATTTGGATACAAATGTTATACAAATGGAAAATTTAATACATTTATCCTATTCAAATTTAAATGATAGCTAACGGCAACTTGCCGTTAGCTGTCATTTGCGTGTTTGTCTATTTTTATTTTTAAAAGATATTTCTGTAAGCGATTATTTTTATAATGTAGTAAACTTGACAACAGATCAGTGGACAAAAACAAAGCTTTTTGCATAGTTTCTAGAATAGAATCTCGAAAAAGAATGCTTATTGCTTTCAACGGAAGCAATTATGCTTTTGATAAAAAAAAATACAAAAAATTCAAACATTCTGTAGTAATAAAAAAAATTTGTTTTTCAACTTCACCTTTTTTTCTCAAACAAAGAAGATTCTAATAAGATTGAAAATAATCCATCTTTTTTTTTAGAACTTGATTCAAAGGAATGCACCACATGTACTCTTATTGTTGAAATTGCCCATGACCTTCTTGGCGATGATGCTTTGGATGATTGTATTGTGGACTTCGTTTCCTTTGTTTGCACCGCTTTACATATTGAAGATAATTTTGTCTGTAAAGGAATGGTTGGAGATTTCAAGGAAACTTTCATTTACGTCGTTAATGAACTAGTAGTTGAACCAAAAGAAATCTGCGGTCTATTAGTTAAAGGATGTGATGGTGGATTCGATCCATATAATGCAACATGGAGTCTCCCAATGCCTGGTGTTAAGCCTGCACATAAAGATCCAACTCCAATTCCAGATGGAAAACCAACTTTAAGAGTTTTACATTTATCGGATTTGCATGTTGATAATGATTATATTGTTGGATCAGAAGCAAAATGTGGTGAACCACTTTGTTGTCGACCTCCTAAAGATACAAATGTTTGTGATATTTTCGAATGACAACAAAACTAAAGAAAGTTTTTTCTTTTAGGAAGCATTTGTTCAAAAAGATGTTTCTGTTCCAGCTGGTAAATGGGGTACTGTAGGAGATTGTGATGCACCATATTGGTTATTGGAAGATATGATGAAAAATATTGCTGCTAATCATAAAGTTGTGAGTTTTTTGCTATCTTCTTAGGTTATAGTAATATTAATATTAGACCTCATGTCTGATCCATTGAGTTAGCTTCGATTCACTTCAGTTGTTGGATTTTTCAGATTGATTACATTCTAATTTCTGGTGATCTTGAAAGTCATGCTGACTGGGATTACTCAAAAGAAGGACACATGGCAAAAGTTGAAAATATTACAAATGTGATGAAAAAATTCTTGCCCGGAATACCGGCATATTTTGCTATTGGTAATCATGAAGGTGTACCAATTGATAAGTAAGTTTGACAACAAATGATGTAAAAACAACAATAAGCATTTATAGTTTCGGTCCACATTTTACACCAGATAAATTTCATATGGATTGGTTATATGGAAAAATGGCTGATGAATGGCAAGATTGGGTTCCAGCTGATCAAAAGAATCAAGTGATTTAGTAAGCTTTGTTATTCGAAAAATTTACTCGACTTGCAACTTTTTTAGTAATGGTTGTTACATGAAAAAACTTTTCCCTGGATTACGATTAATTTCACTCAATAATGCAATGGGTGATTCAATGAATTTGTAAGCATTTGTTGCAATTTGTTTTCGCTTATCATTCTTTATAGCTACCTTTACATTAATCAAACAGACCCAGATGGAACAATGACATGGTTTTTGGAGCAACTTGAAGATGCTGAAAGAAATGGCGATAAAGTACATGTTGTTGCTCACATTCCAGGTGGTGGAGGTGAAGCATTAGAAGGTTGGGCAATTAATTATTACAATGCTGTTAATAGGTAACGTTTAATTTAACATGAAAAGTTGAAAACTGAAAGATATTTAAGATTTGAAGATACAATTGTCGCACAGTTCTTTGGCCATACACATTCAGAGGAATATTGTATTGTTTATGAAGACCCAGAAGATGGAACATCTCGTCCAACTGGTGTCATTTATTCTGCACCATCTGTTACAACTTATTCAGAGTTCAATCCTGCTTATAGAATTTATACAATTGATGGAAACTATGAAGGTTCAAGTTTTGTAAGTAATTGACGTCTGACATTTTTTCGTAGATTTGGTTATATGTGTTGTACTATCACTCCTTTAATTTAAACTATTGTCTAAAAGCTTCTGTTTTTAGAGAGTAATCGATTTTGAAGAATATTTCTTAAACCTTACTGTCGCCAATGCAAATCCAGATGCTCCAACAAATTGGGAAACTTTATATTCATCTGCAAAGACTGAATATGGCTTATCAGAGATATCTCCAGCAGAATGGGATAAACTTATTGGAAGAATGTTAAAGGATGACACGTTATATGCCAAATACCGAAAGTAACATTTATCAAATTTTTAACCTCAACTAAAAATGCATAATTTAGAAATAAATATCGTCGAAGTGGAATGACGTGTGGCCAACAATGCAAATTGGATGATCTTTGTGGAATTCGACAAGCCCATCATTCTGATAAACTTTGCAGTGATTTACAAAAAATTGCAGAAGAACAGGGACATAAACTTACAATGAGAAATGATTTATTATCCAACAAAATGAAAAGCAGCACAAATGTTGTGGCAAAGACTAAAGCAGAAGCATATGAGTTGCTTAAAAATGCAGCAGTTCCAGCAAAAGATAAATGCAAAATTTAAACTAACTGATTATTGTGTTTTTGAAAAATAAAGTATACATAGATAATTGCCACAATGTTTTGTTCTTTTATACAACAAAGAGGCACATATTTGTTAGGCTATAATGTTAGAAAAATTGTTTGATGAAAAGTTTTTTATTCGTATCTCTCTAATTTGATTGTTGTTGATGAACGCTTTTCTAAATTAATGAATCTCGCATATAAAAAACATCAAAATTTAAAGCTTACTCTCGGCTTTGGCACAACGAGCATGTTTTAACCTTTCAACTAAAGAAGCTTTTCTTTCGTTATCTCTGTCAATCCTTTTCTTAACGGCACGAAGTCTTTGATGAGAAGCATGAAAATCCACAGCTGCTTTGGGTTTTGCTTCCTTTGGTTCTTTTTTTGAAGATTTACGCAAAACAGCTACTGATTTCAATGGTTTTTGATCTATTGATGTTTGAGGCTTTTCCAGTTTCTTTGTTATCGCTGATGCGTTTCGTTTAGCTTGATTTGCAACAAATTTTGCACTTGCAAGCTTAGCTGCTTTCTTTTTCTTTGAAATTCTTCCCATGATAAAATCTATAACTTTGAATTTGCTGATACATAAAAGATTATAAAAAAGCAAAATATTCTGCAAAATTTCCACGATTTAAAGGTTTCTCTCTTTTTTAACAACAGACATTTCTTGCCCATGAAATGCCTAAATCAATTTGTTTGTCCATCACTTATAATATCTTTGTTTCAATCTTTTTCTGTTTTTTATGGCATGTGTGCCGTATGAACTAGTAATAGTGATTGACATTTCTTGCATACACCATAAGATCTTATGGATGTATGTTTTTTATGATGATTAAATCCTGTTATTCTTCATAACATCTTGAAAGATATTTTAAAAAAAAGTGGAGATTTTATCGTATTGAATAATGGAAACTTTACAGCAGAACCATTTTGTTGAAGTTGTAAGTTTTTTTTGTTTCATAAAATCTTTTCATTCCTAAATAAATTTAGGAATGCCCTTTAGAAATTACCTGGAAAATTTCAAGAACATCCAACCGATTTCAAAATTTTATACAACGGAGATCTACGGTTATTCATTCTCCCAGTTTTAAATGTCCCAGATTTGATGATGTTGAATATCGCCTATCATTAGAGCATATAAATGATCAACGTTATGATTTTACATTTTATTTATCGAAAATGGGGGCTAATATTGAGGCTAATTTTGTTGTTGAAGTTGCAGGACAATTTCGGAATGAAAAAAATTATACTTTTACTCAAGATTTTTTAAATTGTGGATTTTGTTGTTTTCAAATAGATCACATGTTAAGTACACGTATGCCAGCTGATAAATATTTTGTCAATGACATCTTAACATTCAAGCTGAAAGGAACTCTAAAAAGAACGAAGCCGTTGCTACCTTTGCAAGGGTTTAAAAATATTATGTTGAATTTATGGAATGATGATGAAAAAGATTTTACAATAATTACTGAAGATCATAAAGAATTTTATGTAAGCTCGTGAATACTTTGAGATTTCATATGTGTTCTGTAAACTAAAAATGTTATAGGTCCACAAAAACATTCTTCGAGCAAGTTCACCTGTCTTTGCAGGAATGCTTAAATCCGGAATGAAAGAAGCAGTCGAAAATAAAGTCGAGATTAAAGGTTTTGATTTGGTCGTTATTGAAACAGCAATGAAATACTGCTACGGATTAGATATTTGCAATCCGTTACCTCTTGTAATAGCAATGTCACTGTTACATTTCACTGATATTTATGATATCGAGGGTCTTAAGGTATTGTTAAGCCTTTAGCTTATTTTAAGTTAACTCAGAATTTAGGATTTTCTTGAATCTTTTCTCATCGATAAAATGGATGTAACAAATGTTGCGGAACTGCAAGAATGTTCAATTTACGCAAATTCACCAAAACTTGAACAAAAATGCCTTAAATTTTTGAAAAGCAATGCAGAAAAAACTTTTTGTCATGTTTGTGAAACATTTTAATTTAAAAAAATAAAGTTATTGTAAAAATCGCGATCTTCAAAAATAGATAACTTTTTGTGATATACAAATAACTGGTTTCCCATCGATCAAACATATATGCATTAAAGAGCTTGTTGCATTTATGTAAAACTAGGATATGCCAACACAATAAATTTGCTATATTCGCAATGTAGACATCACTTGGTATGTCTGTCAGTTTATGCCATTGACCTTTTTTGCGGTTTTCCGATATGTGTGCCACACATATGCAAGTGACAAGAATCGTTTTTGTGACTTATGTAAGATATAAGCAAAATGGGAAAGAGAGAAAAAAAGTCAAAAACTGTGTTATTGATTCCAATACAGCATACTCAAAGTTGAGCTATTTTTTGTTGTACTGAATTAAGGGAGTTATGCAGCAAAATAATTTCATTGAAATTGTAAGTATTTCTTGCCTTTGCAAGAGTAAATAAATGAATAAAGATAATTTAGGAATGCCCTTTGGAGATCACATGGAGAATTTCAAAACACTCCCCAAGCTTTAAAAATCTTTCCGAGAAAAGAATTACTTTTATGGATTCTCCAGTTTTCAAGTGTCCAAAGTTTCCAGATGCAGAATATCATCTAAGTTTAGATTGTGAAAATCAATTTAGATTTATTTTGTCCAAGACGGGCGCGGATGTTGAAGTTAATTTAGTTGCAGAAATTGCTGGAAATTCTCAGGCAGCTTACCATGTTTTTAAAGAAGATGCACTACTTTACCATGGAATTTGTTGTTATCGAAGCATTCTATTTTTTGATAATGGCATTTTAACATTTAAAGTGAAAGGAACTCTTAAAAGAAAAAAGATGGTATTACCTTTTGGAGGGTCAAAAAATATTATGTTAAATTTATGGAATGATGAAGAAAAAGATTTTACAATAATCACTGAAGATGGTCAGGAGTTTCAGGTGAGCATTTGACTTATATCCAAGGGCATTTCGAGGAGTAATTATTGTTGAAATGCAAAAAGTTCTTTGATCTTTTGTCATGCTTCCTTTTTATACCCATGTTATTCTTCTTGTTAGCACATATTTTTTTCAGGTTCATAAATGTATTCTTCGAGCAAGTTCACCAGTTTTTACAGGAATGCTAAAATCCGGAATGAAAGAAGCAGTCGAAAATAAAGTTCAAATCAAAGGTTTTGATCTGGAGGTTATTGAAACAGCTATGAAATATTGTTATGGATTGAATATCTTTACTTCTATGCCTCTTCCTAAAGCAATGTCACTTTTACAATTCACCGACATTTACGATATTGACGGGCTCAAGGTAGTTATAACTTTATATTGGAGCCGACAAGAATCTATTTTTAGGATTTACTTGAATCTTTTCTCATTGGTAAATTGGATGCGACAAATGTTTTTGAACTTCAAGAAGGTACAACACATGCAAATTCTCCTAAACTTGAAGAAAAATGTCTTGAGTTCTTGAATAATTATGCAGAAAATGCTTTTTGTCATTTTTGTGAAACACTTTAATAAAATATAAAATTCTTCTTGTTCTAAAAATGCATTCATTGAATAACATTTTTTTGCCATATCCCTTAAGAGCAAATCATAAGCTCGGAGGTCAAAAAAATAAAGGAAAAAAAGACCATTGAACATGTGATTGACTCACTCAGTTTAACTGTGGCATTTTTAATACACAACCTACACACCTGTACATGTTCTTTTTATGTGAAAAATGCAACACATCTGCTACTGAAAATCGACTACAATCAATTATTGATCATTGTTTAAAAAAATAAAGTTTCTTTGCTTAAAATATGAGACCGTTACATGAAAATTTTGCAAATGTGGTAAGTAATAAGGGTAGAAACAGAGCTTGCTATCATTTTGATATTGATGAACTTGGAAATAAGTGTTTTTTTTATAGTTGGTACTTGAGATTACCCTTAATTGGCTTAAGTTCAATAGACGTGAAATAAGCATTAAGCTTCTATGATCTGGTTACCCTCTCTGGTGGTTCTTTCGTTTGATATAATTTAATTTTTTAAGGAAATTCCTTTTGGAGTTACATGGAAAATTCCAAGAGAAAAATTTGTCTCCCTTGGAACAGGAATTTTAAGCACATCTGAATTTATAAGTCCAGCACTTTCGGATATCAAATATAAATTTGTTGTTCAATATAATACACAAAATCAATGTGAATTTTATATTTATATTAGTAATTTCTACAACCAAGACATTCAAATCGACTACAAAATATCTGGTGAAAATTCCGAAGATTTTTATGCTAATACTTTCATTTTTCAAAAATGGATGTATAGATTTTGTTGTTATACAGCTGATGATATTTTGGATGACGAAAACATGTTTATCAATGAAATTTTAACAATAAAATTTAAAGGAATATTTAAGCTACTACAGAATGACCCAATTTTTTTCAATAAAAATACTGCAATAAATTTATGGAATGATGAAGAAAAGGATTTTACAATTGTAACGGAAGATGGTCAAGAATTGCAGGTGAGAAAATCTGTATAGTTAAGAAATAACATTTTTTCAGCGTCGATCATTTATTTATTTTCAATGTTTCTGCGCTACCGCACCCGTATCTTCTGATAGCACCACCATCGCCACCGGTGCGGTAGCTTTGCTTTTAGATGGTAGCTATAGCAGTGGCATTTTTCTTAAAAATAGAAAACTTATTTAGCTCACATTGATATTTTATAGGTCCACAAGAATATTCTTCGAGCAAGTTCACCCGTTTTCGCAGGAATGCTTAAATCAGGGATGAAAGAAGCAGTCGAGAACAAAGTCGTAATTAAAGGATTTAATTTGGAGGTTATTGAAATAGCTATGAAATTTTGCTATGGTATTGTTATTCGTCCATGTTCCTTATCGCTTGAAATTGCAATGTCTGTATTACAATTTACAGAAATTTATGATATTGAAAATTTGAAGGTTAAATGAAGTTTATACCTATTGTTATAGAGTCAACATTTTAGGATCAAATGGAGAAGTTTTTAATTTTACAAATAAATATTACAAATATTTTTCAACTTAGAGAATGCTCCGTTAATGCATATTTACCAAATCTCGAAAGAAAATGTTTTGAATTCTTGAACAATTGTGCCGAAAATGGATTAACTGTGGGAGAGAATGAAATAACTTATGACGAAGCTCAGTTTTACCATATTTGTGAAACGGAGTAATAAAAAATCCAGAGTTTTTTAACGTCATTGCTCAATTATTTTGTTGTATGTTTGAAGAATATGCTTTTGTATTTTTTGATAAATTTCTTCAATATGCTTTTGAATTGATGAATAATATTTTTTCCTGACATTAATCAAGTAGTTTCTTGGATTGTAATTGAATATTTAAACTGTACATTAGGTGTAATAATTCCTGCATTTCTAGGCATGTTTCTTTGTTATTAGTGCCTTGTTTTGTTTCTTTATCGATTTTAACGCACACCACCTCAATCTTACAAATTTTTTATTTTTGGGCAGTATTGATAGTGGTCACCTTCTTGTAAAAATAGTCTATCTACCTACCATCATTTTAGTCTATTTTATTTTAACTTTTTATTTTAAAAAAATTGTAAATATTTATAAAAATGTATGTTCATATAAATGCTTTACAGTCAAAACCATCGATGAATCTAACCCAAAATTATACATTTAAGTCACCATATTCTCAACAATTTTCATTTGATTATCCATTAATTCAATATCTCCTCAAACATCCACATACTTGGATAAAACTTATTAAGACATGTAAATATTTTTTCTCAAAAAATCCATTTTATCCCGTGGCATCTGTAAAATCAGTAAACGACTCAAAGTGGATACTTGATGGTGATCTTTTTTTTAATTTTAACACAACAGCTACAAAGCTATGGGTACATGAAAAGTTAGAAGTTCTACTCATCCCAATGCATCCAAATAATTTAATTGATTCTAATAAAATATCTTCATTGATACCGAAAATGTTTAAATGTGAACTTCAAAACTTAGAAATTTGTTATCAAAAGTTAACATTTGGAGAATATCAATTTTTAACGTCGTCTGGCACTTTGTTAAATGTAAAACTTGTGCACAATACAATTTTGTATTCTGATGGCACGCCGGTTACGGTAGATAAGCTGCTAGAAAATTTTAAAAAACTTGAAACTTTTGAAATGTAAGTTTTCCCGAATACTTGTTTATAAGAAATAATTTTTGTAGGTCATTCCTTGAACATCCAGCCATGTTTAAACCCGATACAGTCAAGAACATTGCAAAAATTCTTCCAACTTTTCAACAACTTGATTTGTTTGAACTGAATGGTCTTCGACAAAGCTTTAATTTTTCTTCATTTACTGATTTTCTTATGGTGATTTTAATTCCATAATTACACAAAAAAATTTTGACAATTCCTTTTTTCAGAAAAATGACACTGTTCGAGTATGCTTGAAATTTTATGGACCACTTTCTGGTGGTTATAAACAAATAATTTATGAATTCATTGATGCAATTATTGCAAATCATCCCAAAAGAATTCCCGATCTAGTTTTTGATGGATTTGGTGGTGATAGAGCAGAGAAATACACGCAATTATATGAACGACAATACCGTTTTAATGATTTTAGTGACCGATAATTTATATTTGGATTGACTATAATCGTTAATTTTTTTTCATCCTTTTGCTATTTTTGCAAACAAAATAAACATTTGAAACAAATTTTGCGTCAAATCTAATTGCCATTAGCTATAAGTTTGTTTTTAACAAGCCTGATATTATTCGTAATGTACCAAAAATATTTACATTTATTCAGTCATATTTGAGATTTTATATCCTGTTTTTTTGTATTTCTCTAGCTATTCGTTTTTCTTTCAGTTAAGGATTTCAATCAAAACAATCTTTTTTTTCAGGGTGTAAAGCAGATATTTCTTTTTTTTTAAAAAAATAATTTCAACAAAGCAGTATGACATCAACACCAGCAAAAGGAAGACGCAGTTTTTGTGTGTAAAAAATGCATAACATTTTTGTTGTGTGGAAAAAGAGCTCTTGTCATTGACTTGTTGGAAAGTTTTGTTCACATTTTGAATATTTTACTGTACACTACAAATTTATTGTAAACGTAAAACAAAGAAATCTAAACTATATATCAGAAAGCAACAAAAAAAAACATTATAACCGGCAATGAAAAAGCCGATGAGCCATTATTTAAAAAAAATGATTTAAGGTATTGTAGTTCTTCGTTGTTGAATCTTGGCATCCGTCACTGACACAGAAGCAGAAATTTGAATAACTCTTGAAGGATAACGACTTGGAGCCAAATATTTTGTAAAAAGCTTTAAAACATATTTTCGATAGGGTGAGACAAAATACAGTGTTGCAGAAAATTCAAAAACAGAATGGGATGAAAGAAGACAAAAAATAATGCAGAAAAGATTTGTGGTGTTTGGAATTTCATTGGCAATTATATATGCATTTAATGTCACCGGCATAAATAGAAATAGAATTGTTAATAGAATTTGCATAATAGAAGAAATTATCAGAGATCGTTGTAATGATGTTGTAGTTTGTGCTGTTTTTCGAAATTTCAGTACTAGGTAAACAAATAAAAACATAACTATTAGCGAGATTACGATAATAATCATACAAGAAAAAAACACTGTTGACATCATTTTATTACCGTATCTTCGTGGAGCGTAGAAGAAACCAGGCTCTGCAACAATTGTACCCAGAACTGGATCATATTCAATAGCTTCTGCTCGGATGGCATCAATATTACTCGTCATAAATGGCAAAAATTGAAAGAAATAAAGCAAATATGAAAATATTGTAAAAACAAGAATAAATAAAAATGTAAATTTAAAGTTGAACCAGTTCGTTAACTTTGAAGGGAAAGCTAGCAGGTATCGGCTGAAGGTTGTTGCAGCAAGTCCGATGACGCAATTCACACATGCAATAACTCCAATGATTACCATTGACATTGAAGCAGCAAAACTTCCATTATCTCTTAGCAGCCCTAATGGGAACCCCGCAAATGCTGGCAAAAATATTAACGGTTTCAAAAATCCAATTCCATTTGCAACTAAGAAACACCAAAATGAATGATTCAAAATTAGCCATTTAAATGTTCGTAAATTTTTTGATTGTGTTAAAATGACATAAAATAACAAAGGTGTAATAAGCCATGTTAACAGTAAAGTAAAACTTGAATAATACCAATAAAATTGTACAATCCATGTCAAAGGTGGATATACTTTATTCATTTATACTTTTTTAGGCAGCAATCATAAGCAAGGAAGTTTTTGAATTACAGCATACTGGTAAAAAATAAAGTTACATAACTTGTTTATATGTAGTTTTTATATGTAAAGTAAATTCTTAACCTTAAAAAATGCACCTGTTTTCTGAGGAAACAGACGCATATTTTGACCAAATGTCTAAACATTAAAATTTTTTGTATGCAGCAACAACAACAAAAAAGTTGACTTTTGAAATTTGAGCAACTACGAAAATTTAATTAAAAAATTTTTATGAAATTTGCCAATTTATGTAAAAGTTCCGTGAAAAAAGTTTGCAACTTAATGGTTCGAATTTGTAAAACTGTTTTGCTTTTAAAATGCAAAAATTAAATTAAATTTAATTATTAGCACTGAACGTGTCAAAAATGATTAATGTAATTACAAAAAACCGTATAAACCCTGTAGAAATCAATCAAGCTCAAGTTTTGGTTATTAATTAACTACATTTTAATAGAACTAAACATCTTCAGAATTGTCCTAAATCCATGTTTTATTTCATGTGAAACTTTGCAATGGAAAAAAAACTAACAAGGGACCGTTACGAGATGTCATCTATGGATTTCCTCGAAAATAGCGGGGATTAACAGCTCATAGTAAGAGATGAGAAACCCCCAAGTACTAGCTGCCCGTTCGCCATTTCACAATTTTAGTAGCATTTTGCTATTACACAGTAAGTAGTCTATGAATTACGTTTGTGATAATTTTAGAAGGTTATAGATGCCAAAACATAATATTTCATAAATAATTAATCATATTCCAAGCGTTTACAACCTTCTAAAATCACCACAAGTGTAATTTATTTACTAAAACGTTCATCGCCTGCTACTTACAGTGTAATAGCAAAATGCTATTAAAATTGTGAAATGGCGAACGGGCAGCTAGTACTTGGGGGTTTCTCATCTCTTACTATGAGCTGTTAATCCCCGCTATTTTCGAGGAAATCCATAGATGACATCTCGTAACGGTCCCTTGTAACAACATTTTTTGTCATAACTCTGGTACGTTTTTAAATAAATTATTCAGTGCAAGGTTATAAATTTTATATTCTTACATAACATTTTTTATACACATACAAAAACATTGTATCAAAGAAAAAGCAAAGAGTTATCCACATTTACAGCAATAACATCTTCCACCAAACCATGGTTCATATGACCATCGATTTTCCCAACATCCACCTTTACACATCATATCACGCTTTTCCCAGTTTTCATGATAACATGCTGCAACTCCATCATATTTACTACAAGAAAAGCCTTCATCAACTTTGTTAATGCCAGAATTGATTATTCCTGTTAAATCAACGGTTGCAGCAGCATTGACAGCATTATTCATGAAATGAATAAGGAAAACAACAACAAGTAAATAATAGAATTTCATCTTTGAAAGAGTCTTGATAGCAATAAAAAATTAATGATTGGTGATATTTGATAAAATTAATCTTCGCTTTATATACTAATTTAAACTTCTTGTAAATATTGCATATTATTTAAACAGCTTATGTTATGCTTCTATTACGTGGGATTTTTTCTAACGCACGGAAAAACACTCTCCATTCTCTTGAGTCAAAGGGGGAGTGTTTTTGGAATGACATCAAAATAGCTGAGTATCAAGGTGAACAAACAAAGATTCATCTTTTTTGGGTGTATGAAGAGTTCAAAGAAGGAACGTATTAATCACCAAAATAAAAGCTGTTAAAACAAATGACGCTAAATTACAAATATTTACACCAAAGAAAATCACGTATATAAAGCGAAGATTAATTTTATCAAATATCACCAATCATTAATTTTTTATTGCTATCAAGACTCTTTCAAAGATGAAATTCTATTATTTACTTGTTGTTGTTTTCCTTATTCATTTCATGAATAATGCTGTCAATGCTGCTGCAACCGTTGATTTAACGGGAATAATCAATTCGGGCATTAACAAAGTTGATGAAGGCTTTTCTTGTAGCAAATATGATGGAGTTGCAGCATGTTATCATGAAAATTGGGAAAAACGTGATATGATGTGTAAAGGTGGATGCTGGGAAAACCGGTGGTCATATGAACCATGGTTTGGTGGAAGATGTTATTGCTGTAAATGTGGATAATTCTTTGCTTTTTCGTTAATACAATGTTCTTGTATGTGTATAAAAAATGATATGTAACAATATAAAATTTATCTAAAATAAGAGTTATGAATAGATTTTAAGGGTTTCACTTAGAAATTTAGCGTTCACACAAATGTCTTATTTTAATATGAGTGCATTACATACTTCCCCATAGAAAACATTGCTGCTGTCACAATGGTAAAAATCAAACTCTGCACAAAAAACGGAGACTTGTATAAAACCGCTAACAGATAGTTGTAGTCTGCCATTGTTATAATTGTCTTGTTGTGTGCCATCTGTCTTTATAAAAATGGATTTTGCGGCGTTTGGCACGCGTCGGCAAAACATCAAAGAAATTTGTTAATTTCAGGGGGCACAGGTACCCTAATGCCCCCCCCTTAAATACGGGCTTGGCTGCAACATATCAGGTTAGTTAACTCCCCCTCCCCTTCTTCCAGTGCTCTCTGTATTTTATCCTTTTTCTTTATTGCTAAAAACAACTATAATAATAATTACTATTTTTAGAGCCATGAGAATTCTGTTGTTACCGTGTAGCTTAAATCCACAATTTCTCTTGAAACATATTTTTCTTTAAGAGCATAAGGGGGGGGGGGGGGGTACTTTCGCGTACACAAGAGGCTTTTTTTATTTTTCTGTGATTTATGGTGGTTGTATGACTGGTAAAATAAAAGTAGGGGGAAAATCAATAACTTCCCTACAAAGCAAAATGCACTGAAACAAAAACTTGGATTTCCTGAATGGGAAATATAAAAATTTATATTATTTCATTTTGTTAAAGGAAATATGGGTGAGTATCTTGATGAAAATCTTCCACCATTATATAAATCAAAAATTTCAATTTTAAAAAATGATTTATCTGCTGCTTCATCGGATCTGGAAAAATGTAAAATAATTGAAAATTTTGCAAAACATTATTGGATTATGCCGTGCTTTTGGGATATTTATCGGTATATAAATTATATTTATATAAAATTTCAAAACTGTTTTTTAGACATTATAAAGTTAATGATGCGAAAGAACTCGGAATCGCTATTGATTTTTCAATTTTACCAAGGAACTCAAATTATTTTAAACACATATTTTGGAATGATTTCGAGTTTGCAGAAGATTTATGTCAAAATGATATAACAGATGGAATTATGGAAGCCGAAAATGCCTTAAAATTTCCGTGTGATGCATTAAAAGAAATTTTGTCAATTAAAAATTTTTATGCAAGTAAGTTTACAACCGGAATAAAATGAAATCTCCGTTCTAGTTAAAAAAAGTGTGTCAGACAGACAAGCCAAAAATTTGTTTTCCAACTCCGACGTCCAGATTAGAGAACCGTTGAAAGCTAGTATGAGTTTTAAATCTAATCATTTATTTTTGTTTTTATTTGCTTAATGATTTTTACAACAGGATCAATAATATGATAAATAACAAAAACAAAAGATAAATATCAGCTTTCTCTTTAAAAAATTTACGGTTCTCTAGTACGGATTTTCTATTCTGGACGTCGGAATTGGAGAGCATATTAGCTTTTTGGATGGATACAGTAATGAAGACCAATTTTTTAAAATAATTTGTTTTGTCCCGAAAATGGCATATGGCACAAAGACCGTAGCGGATAATCTGATTAAGATACCGCTTCAAATGATTGTAGCGTGGGATCAATTTTGAAAATCATCTGTATGAGTAAAAAATGTTTAAAAAAGAGTATTTTCCCCAATTTGCGACCCTGTTTGCCTTACCCAAATGTTAGAAAAAAGGGCTTTTAAGTTCTTACAATTTGTTTAGCAAAGACTAATTTTTTTATAACATTTCAAATTTATAGCACAGCCGCCGAAAAAAAATCTTAAAGATGAATACATTAAAACTGTATCGCTGAAAAATGAATTAAAGAAGAACTGGAATAATACAGAAACTTGGTCAAACATTTTATTAAAATCAGAAAATGTTGAGGTAGTTATCGCTAATTTTGAACATCGATTGTCCGACAACAAATTTTTTATTGATAAAGAATTATGGAAAAAATATATTGCATTTTTAAAAACTGTCAGTAAGGAGGTATGTATTACGATTTATTAAACTAATTGTAAACTTGGCAAAAATTTGATGATAAGCTGCTTTATATAGAGAAGCAGAATATCGTTTAGTTTGCTTCATTCGTTTAGAAATAAGGATTTACGAATTTTATCGAAAGAAACACACGATAAAACATTTATCTTTTTTGCTATCAGGATCGACGCCTCATGTACACTCAACTTTAAAAATGCAAAAAATGAAATTTTTTTTGTTGCGCTAAGCAAAATGGTTTGTTTGACGTTGTAATGCAAACCTGCACTTTTCTGAGATTGTCTGGGTGCAGGTTGACAAATATGCAGTTTAGTCCTGGCCCAACCCCTTATAAGGATCAAATAAATAATTCGTTAAAACAATTCACCAAATAGTTTTTTTCATTATCGCTTCTATCATATTATAGATGACATTTATGGCATATAAACACTACACTCGATTTTTCATTGATGATTATGAAATGGTTAGCGAATACAGAAAAGAAATATTTAAAGAAAAAGCCACTTCAAAAATGGCAACAAAATGGTTAATTGACACAATTGAATGGGAACTTTATTTTGGTGACTATAATAATGCTTATTCTTTAATGACACTTCATCTTAACTTCAAAAGGATAGAACCAAATGATTCTTTTATGTATACGTGTGACGAACTGGAAAACATTCTGGCAAATGAAAGAGCGCAGCTTAAGTATTTTGACAGTGATGTTGATATGAATAACACTTGTGGAAAACCAAAAGATAGAAACTATGGAAATTTTAATAATATTTATAAACAACAGTTTGATTTTCCATCTCCAATGTCACGGCATGCTTTAAACAATGTTTCACTTACATTACTTCAAAAACTATATCAAAGCTGCAAATTTTTTTATACGTATTTTAAAACACCACTTTGTTATCGATTGGTTATTGGTGGATCAAAAACACAATATTTTCAACAATCCCTACAAATATCTGACGCTGATTATCTAAAACCCCACTTTCAAGAATTAATAAGAAGAATGAATATTGTTAATTGCTTACAGTGGCAGTTAAAATCTGATGAAAAATCTTTTTCAAATACGTTTAGAAATATGAAACTGGAAAACATACGCTGTCTTTATGTAAAAGATCAAATTATAACCATTTCCGATTTTTATTATTTTTTCTTTCGAATTACGGAAATGCGTCTAAATTGTTTTATTCAGAATTCGAATGGGGTATTCTTAACTCAAGAAGAATTGCTCAACTCAAAACCTGTATAGCTCACTTTGTCTAAGCATTGTTTACAACATTTTTTGTTATATATTTTAAATAATGGAATACTGTTTTGATCGCAAAACAGTATTCCATTATAAATAGCTTTTTTGTTTTTCAAGTATTTATTAGAGTTGTTTTAAAAAAAATTACGGTAAAATATTTTAATGATTGTTTGCAAGACAAGTATAAGTTGATATTTCATATTCAACCCAGTCCTTAGATTCAATTCAAAGTTACACATTCAAATCTCCATATTCTCAACAATTTTCATTTGATTATCCATTAATTCAATATCTCCTCAAACATCCACATGCCTGGACAAAACTTATTAAAACATGTAAAATATTTTTTCTCAAAAAATCCATTTTATCCCGTGGCATCTGTAAAATCAGTAAACGACTCAAAGTGGATACTTGATGGGGATCTTTTTTTACAAGCAAGGAAGTAATCGAATTAAAGTAAACTGGTAAAAAGTAAAGTTACATAACGCGTTTATATGTAGTTTTTGAAAGTAAATTTTTAACCTTAAAAATGCACCTGTTTTCTGAAAAAACAGACGCATATTTTGACCAAATGTCTAAACATTAAAATTTTTTTTTAATGTTTAGACATTTGCAACAAAAAAGTTGACTTTTGAAATTTGAAAAGATACAAAAATTTAATTAAAAAATGAAATTTTTTGTAAAAATTCAGTGAAAAAATTTGCAATTTAATGTTTCAAATTTTAAAATTGTTTTGATTTTAAAATGCAAAAATTTAATTTAATTTTTAGCACTAACTTGTCAAAAATGATTAATGTAATTACAAACTACCTTACGATTCTTTCCTGCAATCAATCTCTTGTTTTTAATAAGCTATATTTTAATAGAGCTAATCCAAGTCGCATGTTCAGTTTCGTCTCAAACCCATGTTTTATTTTTAAAAATACTGAAGTTACTGTAGAAACAAAGAATTTTTGTCATAACACTGACATGTTTTCAGATGCATTTTCCATTGCAAAGTTATAAATTTTATATTCTTACATAACATTTTTTATACACATACAAAAACATTGTATCAAAGAAAAAGCAAAGAGTTATCCACATTTACAGCAATAACATCTTCCACCAAACCATGGTTCATATGACCACCGGTTTTCCCAGCATCCACCTTTACACATCATATCACGTTTTTCCCAATTTTCATGATAACATGCTGCAACTCCATCATATTTACTACAAGAAAAGCCTTCATCAACTTTGTTAATGCCAGAATTGATTATTCCCGTTAAATCAACGGTTGCAGCAGCATTGACAGCATTATTCATGAAATGAATAAGGAAAACAACAACAAGTAAATAATAGAATTTCATCTTTGAAAGAGTCTTGATAGCAATAAAAAATTAATGATTGGTGATATTTGATAAAATTAATCTTCGCTTTATATACGTGATTTTCTTTGGTGTAAATATTTGTAATTTAGCGTCATTTGTTTTAACAGCTTTTATTTTGGTGATTAATACGTTCCTTCTTTGAACTCTTCATACGCCAAAAAAGATGAATCTTTGTTTGTTCACCTTGATACTCAGCTATTTTGATGTCATTCCAAAAACACTCCCCCATATTTTTTGACTCAAGAGAATGGAGAGTGTTTTTCCGTGCGTTAGAAAAAATCCCACGTAATAGAAGCATAACATAAGCTGTTTAAATAATATGCAATATTTACAAGAAGTTTAAATTAGTATATAAAGCGAAGATTAATTTTATCAAATATCACCAATCATTAATTTTTTATTGCTATCAAGCCTCATTGAAAGATGAAATTTTGTTATTTCATGGTTGTTGTTTTCTTCTTCAGTCATTTCATGAACGATGCTGTCAATGCTGCTGCAACTGTTGATTTAACAGGAATAATCAATTCTGGCATTAACAAAGTTGATGAAGGCTTTTCTTGTAGTAAATATGATGGAGTTGCAGCATGTTATCATGAAAACTGGGAAAAGCGTGATATGATGTGTAAAGGTGGATGTTGGGAAAATCGATGGTCATATGAGCCATGGTTTGGTGGAAGATGTTATTGCTGTAAATGTGGATAATTCTTTGCTTTTTCGTTAATACAATGTTCTTGTATGTGTATAAAAAGTGCTATGTAAGAAAATAAAATTTATAACTTTGCAATGGAAAATTTGTCTCAAGTCAGAGTTGTGAATAGACTTTACTTAGAAATTTAGCGTTCACACAAATGTCTTATTTTAATATGAGTGCATTACATACTTCCCCATAGAAAACATTGCTACTGTCATAATGGTAAAAATCAATCTCTGCACAAAAAATGGAGTCTTACATAAAACCACTAACAGATAGTTGCTTTAATCTGCCATTGTTATAATTGTCTTGTACACAACCATTTGTTTTTATAATAATGGATTTAACTACAAAAAGAAATCCTTCAATTTCTTATGCCTCGATTGCTGCTAAAAATACTCGATTTACTGTTGATCGACAAATTCGACAATATTTTTCTCTGCCCTTCAACTGCATTGATTATATCCTCAAAAATCCAAAATCCGCCAAATCTCTTCAAAAGCTATATAAAACTTGCAAATACTTTTATGCAAAGTTTCCAGTTTTTGTATTCCCGGAAATTCGATATCATCAAAATAAGTTTTTGCAATGGGATAATGATAAATATTATGATATTAAAAATCCTAAAACTTTCTGGTGGTTTGAAAAATGTATGATGTTACTCAGTCCTTTTACAAATTTAGAAACAAAAATTTTCCGCTGTACTGTTTCTTTTTTTTACATTAAAAGCAAAACAATAAATCTAACTGATTTCACCATTTTGGCAGCAGAAAATACAATTCAAACGTTTTATCTTAGAGGAAAGATTATTGATGGTGATGGCAAAAATATTACAGTCGATATTCTTTTATCAAAATTACCAAATCTTCAAAGACTGTGTTACTATAATTTTAAAGAAAAATATTCTGATGCAACTTTACGAAAGCTAAATTTATTAAAATTTAACAAGAAATTGACGAGGCTTACTTTTTGCTTGGGTTATTTAAAGCCATATTGTGATCCTTTATTGTTTATTCAATTCTTACAAAAGAATGTTTCTGCAAATTCGAAAATTACAATTCATTTCATGAGCGGTGAGTCTGCAAATTTTGAAGCTGAATTGAATCAATGGTTAACTTCTTATGAAACCCATATTAAGCCAAACGTTGTCCTTCACATAAATGAATGAAATTATTACCGAAATTTGTTTTTTTTTGAATAACTGACAGTCGTTCTTTTTTATTGGTTTCTGTTGACTTGCTTTTTACCATGTTAAATAAACAAAATATTCAAAAAATGTTAATCTATCTCAACACTTTGGAAAACTTTTTTTGGTTCTATCACTCAAATTTACTTTTAAAACTTTTTTATAAATTGTACCTTAATGATGAGTTAAAAAATGTAGCATAGCTGGTAAATCCATATTTTTCACCAAGTGTTTTTTGATGGTAAATATTTATTTAAATACAGAGAGAACACCTTCGAACGTTCGAACGCGAGAGAGAAAAAAAACAAAGACGCAAGTTGCGAGTTGAAAATCTTTTTTTGCTGCTGCTTCTTCTTTCTCTTTCCCTTTTTTTGCCAGCAATTCTTGTCAAAGTTTTTTTTCCTCTCCATCAACTAACCTCTATCTTATTTCTACTAACTGATATATATCCTTGCATTCTACTTTAATCGTACAAAACAATGGATGTATTTTGTGAACCTTATCTTGTTGTTAGTTTCTTTTCTCTTTTATCCCTCTACTTATCTTTTTTATTTTTAGCCACTTGAATGTACTTGGAATATTCCCGTTGAAAAGCTTATGGAGCTATCAAATGCTCGTCATGGAACTGGGATATCCAGTAATGGAATAAAGCTTAAGAATGAAAATTCAAACATTCAATTTTGTCTTGAACTTACATGTGAAGGTGATAGCAGCAGCATGGATCTGGATGATGAAGATAGTGATCTCTCATATGATGATGAGAAAATTTTTACATTATATCTTTGGTTGATGAATGTTGAAGAAGATGCAGAAGTGCATAGAAAATTTTCAATCAATGTTAAATCTGCAGGCTTCTCAGCTGAATGCAATGCATTATTTGCAAAGAATGAAGGATGGGGAAAAGAACTTTGTTCAATGAATGAACTCTTTGATATGAAATTTGTTGTAAATGGAGAAATGGTTATTGAAGTGAAAGGTTGTCTAATGTTTGAACCTCCAAAGCTAGAAGAAGCTGAACCATGTGGCCTTGCAAAACTATTCTGGAAGGATCAAGAATTAAAAGATTTTAATGTTATTATTGGTGATAGTGATGATTATCGATATGTTTTAAAAGTAAGGGATTTCGATTGGACTTGAGGGGGAAAGGGATAAGCTGGTGGATGATGTCCCAAGCTATGTGAGGGGGTGGGGTATTACATGTGTTATACATATCCATAGAGTATCCTCTTTGTTAGCTTACAAAAGCACTTGTTGCTTGACGCTATTTATAATTAATACATCAATTTCAGGTTCATAAAACTGTGCTTGCTCTTCGATCAGCTGTCTTCAAAGCTATCATTCAATCAGAAACATCAGAAGAAGGTGCAACAAATTTCTTACAAATTATTGATTATTCATATCTTGTTGTCAAATCTGCAATTGAATTCTGTTATGGCCGCGATTCCTTCAAAGCTTTATTATTGGATGATGTTATTAGTTTACTCCGTTTTGCATACACCTATGAAATTTGTGACCTTTATGTAAGTGCTTATACATATACTAAACATACACTAATATATATATATATCCATTTTTAGGACAATGCTGAAACCCTGTTAACTTATCATCTTTCACATTCGAATGTTTGCCGACTCGCCAATGCTTCAATTGCAACAAATTCTGTGCTGCTTCGTGGATTATGCTTTGAATTCTTACAAATTTGTTTACGACAATCTACTACTGTCAATGATTTTGATAGCTTGGATAAAGATTTTGCTATGGAATTACTTAAGAAATCTTTGGCATCTGATGAAGCAACAACTGCTGGTGTACTGTAATGATAATATACTAATTTTTTCTTGTTAATTGTTATGCGTATTTCTTGTTATATAGTTTTTTGTATTTGTGCTTGTTGTATATGTATTTGAAATTCGATAAATAAAATATATCTAAATTTTATTTTTTGGAAATATGGAAAAGGATTCTATAAAAAAATAAAGAGAAGAAACATTGTCGATAAAAGTAGCGCAATAGTATGCATACTAGTATGTTAATCAACGTTCTGTAAGAAAATGTTAAACTGATTAAATGATTACGGTAATTAGAAATATGATAGGGTTAAACTGTGCTTTATTTTTATAAATATTTTTTAATTTTAATTCTATTTATAGTTGTCACCAAACTGAATCAATCTGCTGCGGCAATGAAGGTTACTGTAAGATAACTGATATAAATTAAAATGACTGAAATTTCCTGGAAAAACAGCGGAAAATTTGCAATAACCAAAAACCTCCGTAACAACAGCATTATTGAATTCTGTTATGGCCGCGATTCCTTCAAAGCTTATATTTCAAAGAGTTTTGTCATACAACATAAAAAATATTCTTGAGAGGGTTACTGTAGCCATCATGTTGGAGAGCATGTTTTTTTCAACTAACAAATGTTTTTACGTTTTTATTTTCCTACTATCATATAAAGGAGTCACTGCAAAATGTTTAGTATTGCATTTTTCAACAAAATTTTTTATTCTTTTTGCCGTAAGAGTTTTTAAACATAAACTTTTTAAATCGAACACTAATGTGTTTAAAAAAATATTAGTTACTTTATCGACCTGCAAATAAATTTGCATAATTTTTTGCTGCTTTCTGTGCAAAATAAATTTTTTTTATTCATTGCTTTTGTTCAACCCACTGACGACTGCTTTCGTTCATGAAAGATGTCTCTCATTTCCACTGAAAGAATTAATGATCAACAGAAAGAAGAGGATCCATCAAGGGATAAACTAATATTCACATATCCATTGACTGCTGTAATTCCAACAACAAATCGACAAGATAATTCCTTTACTGGTTTCGATTCAACATTTATAACAAAATATAAATTTCATGCTGCAACATGGAGCGTTAGTTTAAGACGATATCGCTTTTTTCTTACAAGTGAACATTTGATTCCAAGTTTAAATCCTGGTGACGAAGAACCAGTTCGAGTATGGAATGGTTCCTGCTATTTCTCATATAGATTACTCTCTGAAAATGATATTTTATTTTGTAAGTCTAGCTTTATTATATTTTGTTATTTCTTTATTTCTTTATTATCTATTTAGATTCATCTCCAATAATTAAAATGCTAGAAGCAAAATCTATTGATTCATTTTCTACTGCATCTGGATTTATGAAAGAATTTGATGATGGTTTGAATGAAAGAAAATTAGCTAAAATTGTGATCTTAATTGAATTACATCTTCCAACAAAGTATTTTTATCGACCATTTGACATGCCTTCATCTGAATTGAGCCAACCGTTATGTGAAGAATATCCAAGAGATATTGAGAAAGATTTCCGATTTGAATTTTTGAAAGAAAGGTAAGCATTTTTTTATTGATAAGGTAATATTTGGTGTTGCATTTGGTAATGGCAACTTGAGAGGAACAATATGGCCAAACTATTTTTTAATTCCCGTCATATTGATGTAATATAGACAAAATATCTTTTTTAGTGATTTTGTAATCAAATGTTCAGATGGATCGTTGCCAGCTACTCGATTACTTCTTAATATTTCAAGTGAATTTTTTAAAGAGCATTTTAAAAAATTTGAAGATGAACATGAATTAACTGTTGAACATTCAATTGATGTTGTGAAGCCTATTATAACTTATCTTCAAACATATTATTTTCAAATGCCAAAAGTTTATGATCTTGATTTTGCCAAGCGTCTTTTCAAAGCAATTCAATTTTTTAAACCACAATCTCGATACCGAAATTTTGGCATGATATCTTTATTGGAATCTGTTGTTCATCAAGCAATTTGTAAAAAATTTGTTGAAGTACGTTCATATATACAATGATTTCAGAAAGACTGTATTTAATATATTTTAGGAAAATCTTACTTTCTCTTCCATTCTACAATGGCTTTCATTTGCAATGTTTCGCTTTAAAGAACTTCAAGATATGATTATTACCGTAATTGTTGATAAATTTTATTCTGAATGGCATCGAACTTTCCCTGAGAATGTAAGTCTTTATATTTAAATCATAATAATTTTTGCTTTTTCATTCATTGCTTGCTGCAACAACAAAACTGACGACTTTTTTTCTTCTACTCATATCTCTTGAAAACAAGATGTCTTTGAAGGACCGAATTGATGAACAACAGAAAGAAAATCTTTTGAAGGGTAAAGTAACATTTACTTATCCATGGATTATAACACTTGCACCAGCAAATGAAAATAATGGTCAAAATCGGGAGATAAATTTTAAAAGAAAATTTGGTACATGCTATAAATTTGGAAATGAAACATGGTCTATGAAATTAAGAAGAGATACATTTCAAATTGGTACATATGAAGCTATTGAATATGATTATGATACTCCTCACCGCCTATGGAATGGCGTCTGTTATCTTTCCTACAATTTATACTATGATAACAATATGAAATCTTTGTATTGTAAGTTATTATTCATTTACACGAAGGCTCAAGTAAATGATTACTGAGTTAGATTTTTGAGATCAAGTTGCACTTTTTCGATTATGTGAGCTTATATAATCCGGAAAGGCTTAGTACGTCTTTTGTACCTTTTTTATTTCCATGGGTTTTGTGTTGTGGGTCGTCTAGCTCAGGGGTGAGAGCAGAGGAGATCTAATCCTAAGGTCGGTGGTTCGAATCCATCTATGAGCTAACATAAGCACCAACATGGTGCAATCTGACATTGATTCGCCAATTTACCTGATCTTTATTGCTGCTTTTTTAGATTCTTCTCGACGAATTCGAATGAATGCATTTCTATATAAAGATTTATTTCAATCACCTGATGGATTTATGACAAAATTTGTTGAAGCTTTTGATCAAAGAAAGATTGCAAAAATGGAAGTCTCTATTGAAATGCATCTTCCTGTGAAATTTTTTTATCAACCATTTGAAAAACCTCATTACCTCAATGCTGATGTCTATGCTCCGTATCCCTCAAATGTAGAAAGTAATTTCAGATATTTGACTTTCAAAGATAAGTAAGGAATCATTTATTTTATAAGAAATCAGCAAGATTTTACTTATATATATTTTAGTGATTACGTAGTTAAATGCCCAGATGGAGAAATGCCTTGTCGTCGTATAATTCTTAATATTGCAAGTGAATTTTTCCACAAACATTTCAAGACTTCAAAAGATAATGAAATTGCTGTTGAACATCTTATGGATGTTGTGAAACCACTTGTGATTTTCTTTCGTACACGTTATTTTGAAATGCCGAAATTCTATGATCTGGATTATGCAAGACGTCTTTTTCTTGCAATTGAATTTTTCAATCCCATTCTTGAATATATTGGAAGAAGCGTTCATAGAGGACTTTGCAGCAAATTTGTTTCTGTAAGTCGTCTTTTTATCAAAAAATAAAACATAAAAGCTTCGCTTTTTTTAGGAAGATCATGATTTTGATTCAATTTTACGATGGACAAAATTGGCAGCTCAACATGATTTGCTAGATCTTGAGATTATTATTGCTACCGTAATCGCTCAAAAATTTTATATCAAATGGCAAGAAACTTTTCCTGTAGCTGTAAGTATACTGTACTTTTTTTCGCAACGAGTTTAATCTTGTTTTCAGGTTCGAAATGTTGAAAATCCATTATTTCTTGATATTTTTGGACCTGAAAGAACAGGGTTTTGTGAAAGAAGCAGTGATGTAATCTTTGAACAAGTTGAATGGATTTACAAAGACACACTTCTTACTAAAGTTATTTCACCATAAAATATGTGACTTTAAATTGTAAATATTAAATTACTGGTTTTACAAAGTTTTAAAATGAAATGAAATAAAATATCATCATTATTATTGTTTTTCTTTCCGTTTTCGAAGTTTCTTTGAAATTTGTTTTCTTTCCGTTTATGTATATTACTGTTTATATAATTCTTGAAAGCTTTTACCTATTTTTTTGTCGTCTTAGCATTTTGAAGTCAAATGGCACGAATTGCGCATCATCTGAATTTTACTTTTTCTGGTGTTGAAGGACAACTTTGTTCATAGTTTAAAAAATTTTGTTAAACAAAAACCGATTTAAAGGGGGTACTGAAATGGGCTAAATTAGAATTGATAGTTTTTAAAAATTATTTTTAACTAATGTATTTGTTCTGGATAAAAATATGACTTAAAAAATGAATGAAAAAATTATATTGCACTACAAGATGCGTCCTCGCATAATATCATTCAGTGATATCTTATTTCTTCAGCATAAGTGTTCAACCATTTGTTGATTCTTACTTTCTTTCAATCATTTTGGCTGCATGAAAATGTTTACCTTTTAATAAATTTTAAAATGAAATGTAACATCATTATTATTGTTTTTCTTTCCGTTTCCGAATCATGTCAGAGACTTTGCATTTTTCTAAGAGATTTTAAAAATACATCATAAAGGGTCTTATTTATGGATAATACTCAAAATTCGTAAACAATCCAGCTATATGCGTTGGCTTCTGTACCACTGTTGCACGTTATGCCGTCATCGTTAACCAATCACCGATTGTCTGATGCAGATAAGCATGGCAGCGGGCCTTCTCGGCCCGATTGGGCCCGAGGGCCGGGCCTTGATTTTAATGATTTTGAAAAATTTTGCACAGGGGGGGCCCAAGACAGAATTGAAGATTAAAATTTTCGGGCCGAAGCCCGGCCGGCCGAGTTGATCACGGGCCGGGCCGGGCCCGGGCAGGCGAAAAGTGGACCCGGAGCCATGCTTAGATGCAGAAAAAAATGAAATCAATGGCATAATGTTTTTAGGGGTTAAATTATTTAATATGCGGAGATATGAACTTGACTTGGAGTTAATGAGAATTATTCTTTTGCAGCAAAAATTAACAAAAGATACTAAGAAATATTTTTCAAGTATTCCCTTTTATTTTTGGTATATTTTATAGCAAAAACGATCATTTATCTCTCTTGCTCTCTATCTTATTTGGTTTTTAGAAAAAATATTGTACTGAAACTTTAATCAACAAAAAAGTTCTGAAAATTTGATCAGCTCAATTTTAATCAAATATGCGGTATCAAAAAAATGGTTTTTGTATCCCATTTTTAATTAGGTTATTACTTGTTTTAAATATTTATGGACGTAATTCTATGGTTACTGGTGCAACGGCTTTAACAACAACAGAAATTTCAAATATAAATGACACTCATCCTCTAGTTTACTACGTTTGTGGTCGTGACAGTAACCGTAAGTACTACATTCATAGATACAAAACACATTCTTTTTTACTTTGTAGCTACAACCGTTGATTGTCGCTGTTATGACAACACCGTACATTGTTTTACATATAATTGGAAAGCTGAAACATTTAAAAATGCAAATATCCAAATTTTGCGTCCGAATTTTACTGCTGAAGTTGTCTGGTTTGTGGAACAGAATTTTGGAATTTTAAAAAAGGTGTGTCAATACAAATATCATTATTTTGTGAATTCATAATATTTTTAGAATGAAACATTGCCAAATATTGCACCAAATGTGAAGTTTTTACAATTACCGTCAAATAAAATTACCCACATTGAAGATGGAACTTTTGATAATTTTGATGCGTTAAAAGTATTATCCCTCTCAAATAATGAAATTACAAATTTAACTAGCAAAGTGCTAACTCAAAAACTTGGCTCTACTCTTGGGGACTTGAATTTGAGCGGAAATTTATATTTAAAAATTTCATCTATTGACTTTACATACATGACCAATTTGAAATGGCTTAATCTTGGTTTTAATCATGATATAGGAAATCTTTTTGCTACACCATCTTCATGGTCTTTTCCAAAGTCATTATCAAATTTAACAATGCTAGCTCTAATTAGTTGTAATATTACACATATCCCTGATAATATATTTGTAAATCTTTTGTAGGTTACAAAACAAGAACATGGTTTTGTTGAAAAAGCAAGATTGCTGTTTCAACAAAACTGTGCATATTCTTAGTTTATCTCTTTTAGAAAATTTTATCTTTTAATATTATAGGTCTTTGGAAACTTTATATCTTTACGATAATCCTTTAACAACATATCCAAAATCCCTTAATACAATCCCAACACTTCGTCGAATAGATTTAAGCAACACTCTTATTGAAACGTTAAATCAAACATTGCTAGGCAGCAATCAATACCTCAATCATCTGTCTATCCAAGAGTCTCGAATTCCTTCTATTGATGATTGTGCATTTTGTGGCTTTACAAATCTTACATCTTTACATGTATCTCGTAGCAGAAAGTTATCTTTTATTCATGAAAATGCATTTGGGCATGCTAAAAATAGAATTACACCAAAAATTGATTCCTTCTCTGTAGATAACTGTAATTTAACAGTTATCCCAGAAAAACTTTTTCCATGGCATGGCGTCAAAGAAATTGTAATTGGAGGGAATCCTTTTAATTGTAGCTGTGAAATGGCATGGCTGATTGATGATATCTTAAATCCAACGCATACAATGAATTTAAAGGATGTTGCTTGGTATCATGGCACTGCACCATTGCGATGCCGATATCCTTTAAGATACAGAAATTTTGATTTTTTTAATGTAGATAAAAATTATTGCAAAAAGCCAAGACTTTCACAAACGCCTTCTGCAATATCTGGTTTAGTTTTATTTTTAATTTTTGCTAGTTTTATTGCTGCAGCAATTCCTATTTGCCGATATCTTCTTCGCCTCAAAAAACAAAAACAAGCTGTATTCAATTACGGCGGAGAAGAAAGCAGCTTCGTCAATGAAAATTTCGATAATAATAATGCTTGAAAAATTTTTGTAAAATTAGAGAGAAAACGTTTTATTTGTATTTATTTTTCTTCTTAGTTTTTTTATGTTGTATTTTTGTTTATTCTTTCTTGACTTTGGTTACGGTAAAATAAACATATCAATACGCAAAGAAACAATTTTAAAAACATTTCGAAGTCTAACCTTTGGAAAACAAAGATTCTCTAGGTTGCAAAAGAATTGTAAGAAAATTTTGAGAATACTATTTTTAGTTAATGTAAAAATATTTAAAGACGTAATACAGAAATAAATAATTTATGCAATTTTTTTTTGTTCATACACAACTATATCAAAAAGAATAATATCATAAAAAAGAAAACATATTAAAAAACAACAGAAATATTATAATTTTCTTTTGCATATCCATGGATGTTTCATTGCAACAGAAGGAATTAATCGAAGATCAGGATCCCAACAAAGGCATTGCTTCATGAAATCAATGAATACATCATCTGCCTAAAAATGAATTTAATTATAAGCATTCACTAAAGAATTTAAAACATTACTTTATTCTTCAAAGCTGTTGCCCAACTTCGTGACCCAGGTGGCCCTCGATTTCTGCCTTTCAATGATGTAGAATTGCCATAATAAATTGTGCCATTGCTATTTCGTTTTGAACAATAATTTGGATGTCCATCTTCAGAAAAGAAATTGCTGACACGAATTCCACTTTCCAAAATATTTTTAGGTGGTAGTCCAAGTAATTCAATGGTCAATGCCAATTGATCACCTTCATCTTCACCGGGAAATAAAGGCTGTCCAGTTAATAATTCAGCGAGAATACAGCCAAAAGACCACATATCTATCGGTTTACCATATTTCTTATTACCCAAAATAACTAAAAAAAGATTACTTTAAAAACGGTTTATGAAAAAAGAAATACAGTACTTTCAGGAGCTCGATAATATCTTGTTTGAATATAAGTGTAAATTCGTTTATTTGCATAACATGAACATCCAAAATCAATAACTTTGATACTGCAACGATCTGGAATTCGTAAAAGGATATTCTCAGGTTTTAGATCACAATGTATGAGATTGTTTCTATAAAGTAAATCCAAGCATTGAAGTAATGACCATGCAAATCTTCTGACCATCTAAAAACATGGATCAGTAGTTATATTGACTCAGATTTTAAAGTAGTAAAGCAGTTTTGCAACCTTAATATAAAAAGCTTACTGCTAGATCAAAACCATTATTGCCACGTTCTTTAATTACATCATATAAGCTAATACTCAATAATTCAAAAGCAATACATTTATGATTTCGAAATGTAAAATGATTAAGCATTCGAATAATATTGTATGAGTCATCTGAATCTTGTCGATTTAAATGTTCCACAATTCTTATTTCTTTTTGTACTTGTCGATGAACATATTTTTCATTTCGAACAATTTTAAGTGCAACTATTTGATTAAATTTATGATCATAAGCTTTGATTACTTGTCCAAAAGTTCCTTTTCCAACTGGTTCCAGATATTCATATCGATATCCAAGATGATCATTTCGTGATAAAATATAATGTCCATTTGAATCATCATAGCCATTATTGTTTTCTGGTGATGTTGTGCCATTTCGTTTCTGAGCTTGTGAACCAACAAAATAAATTCGTTCATAGTTTTGAATTTCAGTTTTTTCAAAAGATGTCAATTTTGATCCAAAAAGTCGAAGAGCTTCATCTGGTGTGTAACCTTCTGGGAATTTGATTGATCCCATAATTCAATAACTGAAACAAAAAATATTATTATGAGAAAATTATTATTGACAAGAAAATATAATGTTTTTCTATTCAGTTGTTTATGGGAAAAAGTAAAATGGATATTTTTTGATTAATTTTTGTTGCTAAAATCTATGGCACAGCGGCCTATTCATAATCAATAAATGTGTTTTCTATCTCTTCCTTTAGTGAAACGATTCATTGATTGATCATTGGTATGTTTTAGATATAGAAACTAACCAGCATAAAGTGACCTGAAAACTTCGAGATTTTACATTCAAATATTTTGTTTCCATTTTTGATATCTGCTGATATTTGCAAATAGAATTTGCTCGAAACAATTTTTGATACGTATTTGTTTTTCACCTATCCTGTCAGAATTTTAGAATGGACACACCTACACCAAAAATGAAAGTAGTTTTTTCTCCTCCAGAACATCCATATCCCCAGCAATTTTCATTCATGTACCCAATTATTAAATATATTTACACCATCCCTTCTTCTGGAAAAGCCTGGAAAAACCTTATTAAAACATGCAAATATTTTTATTCAAAAAATCCTCTTTTTCCTGTTAAAATTTTGGAACCTTCTGGTGAAACAAAATGGATTGCAAACGGAGAAGTTTTTGATTCAAGCACCAATAACTCTAGTAACTGGAAATTTTGGTTATATGATGAATATGGTATTAGTAGAAACCTTGTTGATTTTGATACAATAACTTCATTAATGCCAAAAATTTATAAAATAAGTCTCCAAAAGTTATGGTTTGTCAATCAAAATTTAACATGGGATGATTACGAGTTTTTAACTTCATCTGGTTCCATCAAGTATTTATCGCTTATTAGAACTACAGTAAAATATTCAGATGAAACGATTGTTACCGTTGATAAACTTCTACAAAATTTTAGTGATTTGATGACTTTTGATATGTAAGCTACTGTAATGACTATTAAAGCTTTTTAAAATTTTTTAGAGCATGCTCTAAAAATGTACATTTATTCGAAGAAAATACAGTAAATAAAATGGTAGAATATTTCTCATATTTTAAGAATCTTCGTTCATTGCTTTTTCGCGAACTCCCAGAAAGCTTTAGATTTTCGGATTTCACGAATTTTCTTATGGTTTGTTTTCTTAGTTTAACGGTGAAATTAATAAGAATTTTTTAGAACAATAAAACAATTCGAATTCAAATATATTTTGGTTTTAATCTTTCTGAAGCTTACAAACAAACGCTCGACAATTTTATTGATAATGTTCTTGCAAATCCACCCACGAGAATTCCGTATATTGAATTTTCTGAATTTATTGAGGAAAACTATGCTCAATACAAAAAATTGTATAATAACCAAAAATAATTTGAGCTTTGAAGATTTTCAGTCTATTTTTATTTCTTTTTATTTGAACGCGCAATGTTTATCTACAGATAAGTAAAAAATATTGGGCTTATTGTGATTTTTTTTTATCAATTTCATGTTTTTGTCTTTTACAGCTTAATGAGAGAATGTTGAATAAAAAACACAAAAAAGCTTTGTATTCAATAATTATCATTAAAAAAGTTCTTGTTAAAAAAAGTGGCATATTTTAAAGCTGATAAAAACAGTTTGGCTGGAAAAATGATTTACCTTGTAATGACTGGGAAAAAGTAAGCCATCGTGGTTGAATTTGAACCAACACTCTCTGTGTCAGTATATTGGTCAACCACTAAGAAAAAGCGGTGCCAAATTCCCTCTTTTTTGCTTTGGTCATTGCCGCTTGCTTTTACTTTTTTCCTTTAAAAGAAGAAAGCTTTCTTTCTCATTGTGTTGCCATACTACTTATTTTGTACTTTCATCATCCATTTAAAAATAGAAGATTCTTCTATAGCTGCTGCATTCATCAAATCTTCTTTGTTGAATATATTTGATTTTAATCGAGAGAAAAAACCATGAATCCATCAGATAAAAATTATTTAGCTTTTGTAAGTGCTTTTTTGGGTCTCTCATTTGTAATAAAACCAAAATTCTAGGAATGTCCAATTGCTGTTAAATGGAAGGTTTCTGCTGAAATGATTAAACATTTCAGTCAAGTATCTACAAATATTTTTCAAGCATCTGCTTTCCATGATATTTCATATTCGATCAACATATTTCGAAATGGTAAAAATCGCGGAGAACGGGGTTTAGTGGCACTTTATGTTTGTTTTGAACCAACAATTGAAGAAAACTTTGAAACAAATTTTACATTTTCTATCAGACCACTTGGATGTTTACAGCAAATGACAACTATTTTTGATACCTACAAGCTACCGTTACACTCTGCTTTTGATCAAAGTTGTGGATTTTCAATATGTACCTTTTCCGATTTTTTTGATCCTGCTCAAAAATATGTAATTGATGGATTTTGTAATATTGAAGTTACTGGAGTTATAAAAAGAAAAATTCTTTTACCTGCACCTCAAAAACTTTCATACTTAGTTAATAATTTATGGGAAGATGAAGAGAAAGATTTTACCATTGTAATAGGTGGTAATAATGAATTAAAAGTATGTTTATACTGTCACATATTCAAATAAATTAGGAAAAAAATGAAACATAAAAAATACTAGATTTGGATAAACTTTTGCAAAAGATAAAAAAAACGTTTTTGCCTTTCATATATTTCCCAAAAAACTTTTATGGTTTAATTACTCTATTTGTAACTACTGTGAAAAGAATTTTAAAAAGAAGAATCAAACACAATGTTATCTTTTCATTAGATACTTTCCCACCAATACTGAAATGCGGTTACATCTTATAAGTTCATTGAAATTGTAGGTCCACAAAAACATTCTTCGAGCAAGTTCTCCTGTTTTTGCCGGAATGTTAAAATCAGGAATGAAAGAAGCTGTCGAAAATAAAGTTCAAATCAAAGGTTTCGATTTGGAAGTTATTGAAACAGCGATGAAATATTGTTATGGAATAAAGAATTTTGATTACCTTTCATTGGATATTAAGATGTCAGTATTTGAATTTGCTGAAATCTACGACATTAAAGATCCCAGAGTAATATTTTATTAATTTTGCTTCAATAAATGGTATTTTTTAGGTAGAAATTGAAGATTATTTAAAAAAACTTGGATGCATCGAACGTTTGTAAGCTTGCAAATTGCTCCATTTTAGCAAATTCTCCAAAATTAAAACAAAAATGTCTTGAGCTTTTGGAGTGGTGCCAAAACAATGGTTTTGCAGTCAGTAATTTTGACGATCTCATGGATGAAATGGCCATACATTTTGACAAAGACTCTTTTTGTCATAATTGTGAAACTGTATAAATTGTACATATGTTATGTGTAGCGCGTATTAGTTGTTGCTGATTGAACTTTTGCTTTGAAATTATTTTTTTTCTGTGTTTTAAAAAAACTACAGTAAGTTTTGTAGTAAGTGCGATCAGGGGCGACTGTGTGAGATAGATATCTTAGCTTTTTGATTTTGACTTACAAAACATTTAATTCTGTTTCACATTTTTTCACAGCATCAAAAATTCGTCTCCTTTCAGTCCCCAACGATCCTTAAAACCTTTCTATATTTTTTAGACTTGATATTTTGCCATCAAAATGCGTTGCACTTGCACGACCAAAAGTAATGGCAATAACGGAAAAAACAAAATATTGGTCAAAATTATTGGATGCCAATGGAAATCCATCAGAAATTTGATGGACAATTTATTCGAAAACTCTTAAAGAAAAGATTGTTATTCGTGATAACTAATGATTTTTTATTGTTTTAATATTAAATTTGTTGCTTTTTTATAAGATGATTTTTTAAAGGTTTTATTATAAGCATACAAATAAAACATATCAAATCAAAGTTGTGAAGATACAATAGAAAAATTCTGCACAGTTCAAATTAAATACTTGCTAAATTTGATATTTTCTAGGATCATACCTCTCAGGTTGACATTCATGTAATATATCTCCCAGTTTAATAGTTTTAATACCATTTTCCTCGCTTTCGATTATTTTTGCAGAAACATGCCTTTTCGCGTTGAAACATGGGCTACAATAATAAAGACCAAATGCATGAAGGCAATATTGATAAGCAAAATCTTTTTCTTTAGTATTAAAAATAATCAAATATTTATCTTTTTCACCATTTTTGCCATCATGAAATACAACGTCATCATAAGAAATTGTTTTAGGCATAGTATAAGCATTTGGATCATACTTCCTAGGCTTACATACATGTTCTTGTAAGCCAAGTTGAACAAATTTAATTCCGTTTTCCTCTTCAATCACTTTTGCAGTTGTATATCCTTTTTGATTCTGGTATGGATAACATCTGTAGGTGGTAGCTATTGCAATATGAAAAAGATTATATGTATAAGCAAAATCTTTTTCTTTAGTAGTAAAAACAATTAAATATTTGTTTTTTTCACCATATTGTCCATTGTGAAAGATAAAGGAATCATTTGAGACAATTTTTGGCTTGACAATTCTCTTGGGTTGACAAGCATGTTTTTATGGACCAAATTCAACATATTTTTGGCCATTTTTATCTTCACAAAGTTTTATCATTACATATTTATTCTTCTCCATCAAGCATGCCCAACACTTAAATGAATTGCTTCGTTTCCATCGATATTCATATGCAAATTCTTTGTCATCAGAAGTAAAAACAATCAATTTTCTATTTGGTACTCCATTGAAGCTAGGTTGAAGATCAAAATTATAGCTTGGCTTTTTTGGTTCATATTTTTCTTTAATGTATTTTCTTGGAATGCAAATATGTGTTTGTTTAGACATCTCAAGACAATCTGAGCCACTTTCATCTTTACAAAGTTTTGCAGAGACTCTTTTCTTTTTTGAATTACAAGCAAGGCATACAAACAACTTTTCAGTTTTATGTAAAAAATATTCATAACATTCATCTTGAGCCGAAGTTGTAAAGACAATAATTTTTTCAGCTTTATCGACTTTAAAAATTTGAATAAAATCATTTGATTTAATAATTGTATTTCCAGAATTGAAAGCTTCATATTTAATAGGAAAAGATTTATGATTGTTTGGTCCAAGAATAATAGCTTTTTCACCGTTTTCATTTATTTGAAGTCTCGCAGAAACAGCACAAAATGGAACTTTATGACATACGTATGAATTGTAATAAGGACGAAATCGATACTTATATCCAAGACTGCGATCTTTAGAATCAAAAATAAATAGCGTTCCATCTGGAATACCGCGTTTGCTTGGGCGAAGTTCAAAATTTATAGCTGCTACAATGTTAGCTTTATCATTTTTAGGAATATTGTTAACACTTTTTACTTTAAAATTTAAATTCTTTCTTTGAAGAACAGCAAAATTTGGAGGTTGAAGTGTTGAAACTTTAATTGGTTCACAAATATGTTTTCGAAGATCCGTATTGAAATATTCTTTTCCATTTGTGTCTTCTTCTAGCTTTATGACAACATTTTTTCGCTTTGTTTTACATTTATTACAAACAAACCCAGAAAGTCGCTTTTGATAATTGAGAATAAAACATAAGCTTTTGTTTTCAGGAATATAAATTGCAACTTTTATTGCATCCGGAAAGCTTTTGTGCCGAAAGAAAAAATAATCATAACATTTTTGAAGATTCTTTTTTTCGTATTTTTGCGGTTCATATTTTCTTGGCTTGCATGGATGCTTCATATTTTTTAAATGAAGAAAGTATTCACCATTTTTATCTTTACACAACTTTACTCTAGCTTCTTTTTTAACGTATTTGAATTTATTCTTGCCATTTTTATTACAGCGGCATTGAATACAATAATATTTATCATCAAATTGTCCGTCACAAGAAAAAACGTGACACAACCTGCGATCACTTTGTTCAAAAATAAATATTTTCTTGCATCCATTTGATCTTTCTTCCATCAGCTCAAAATGTAGTTTACGTAAAATATTTTCTATCTTTGGTAAATTTGCATATGACCGTGGTTCACATATATGTCTCGTTTTTGATAATATAACGTACTCTTCGCCATCTGAATTTTGTAATAATTTTGCCTAAACTTTTTTTCTTTTGTTAATACAACCTCGGCATTGAAAAATAGATCGACAAACAGAATAAACATAACATAAATTTCGATCATGTTTATCAAAAATAATTAATATTTGCTTTTCTATGCCATATTCAATGATTTTTTGAATCACAAAATTTGGTGATAATAGAAAATCATTAAATTCATAATAATTTTTTAGATCATACGGTACCATTGAGCATTCATGAACTGCGTCTCTTAATACAATGTATTCATCTGCTGTATTTTCATTCCATATTTTTGCAAGCATTTCACACCGTCGACAACAAAAACCATTTTCAAATACTCGAAATTCGCAACATTGATTTCTATCATTTTGATCAAATACAATCAAAAGTCTCCCAGAAGCTTTGCTACAATTTTCTAATATTTCATAATTTGGTTTTTTAATAACTCAATATATTTCTTTGGATTATAGGTTATTGGTGAACAAGGATGTTCTTTATCTTCCATTTTAATACATTCATCTCCATTTTCATTTTTATCAATGATAGCAGTAATGGCATTGCATTTATTACAAAAATATAGCTTTCTTTTGTTTCCCCATGAAAATTCAAAACATTTGTTTTTGTTGACAAAAATTAACAACTTTCGATATTTTTGAAATCCAATTTTAATATTAGCAATTTTAAACTGAGAAGTTAATACTTTTGTGCAATTTTTGTGATTGCTTTGTTGAATTCTAAAATAAAAAAGAAAGGTTGAATAAAATGTCAGAAAAAATTACTGTATAGCACTGTCACTGTTGGTAGACTGAATATTTGTGATTTCAGAATGTTTGCGATTTCGACGATTATGCGTTCTAAAAATATTATAAAACTAAAATTAAATAAATGCTTTTAAACATACCTTTGTCTCTCTCTATCACCATCATCTAATGATACAATAATGCCATTGTTCGAAGAATAAATAAAATCATAAATATTATTTTGTTTTAAAAATTGAAAATATTTCTCTTTCTCTTCATTTTTATTCTTATCGATCCATTGCATAATAATTTGTTTTAACTTCAAAGATGTAACGTCATTAATGAAAAGTCTAGCACAAAGGGGATACCAAAATCGACTATGAAACATTTCTTTTGTAACAACAAAATTTTGATCCTAAAATTATTTTAAAAAAGTTAATTCATCGCAAAAGTTCTTGCTCACTTTTTTATTGCAAATAAAATCATAAACTTTTCTGCATTGATTTTCATGTCTAAAAATCAAAGCAAAATCACTTGAATCATGTTCAGCAAATACAAACATGATATTCTAAAAGGTCAACTTGTAATGATGTAAGATAAGCAAAGAAATACCTTATCCATAGCAAAGCCCCATTTGTACGGGGCTTCCATTAATTTGTATTCTAAAAGTAATCTTTTTTCTTGCAATCCATTAAAAAAACATTAAAGCTCAAACCTTCATTTTTTGGTTGAATAAGAAGCATTGAAAGAATTTGATTAACAATAACTTTACATCCTCCTTTATACTGAAAATTTTGATTCTTATTAAATGCTATCAATTCAACCGATTTCTGTTTCATCCTAAAAATGTAAAAACTTCGAAGAGTTAACTGATTTTTGTATTATTTTTGTCAAAAAAAGGAAAGATTAAAAACTCGGCTGCATGTTAAAAATTATTAAGAGATCCACAAACAAATAAACAATGACAATAACAATAAGAATAAATACGAGATTCGGACAACACCCGTGATGTGTCCTCTAATATTAAAGACACACTTTTTTGGCTTTCTTTTCACCCAAAATATTTGTCCTTAATACAAATTTTTAGTGTCTGTGAGTTTGCAAACTTGCAGGTCTGCCAGCACTGAAAAAGATGCACACATCATTTTTTACTTTTTTTAAATTTTCCTTTCACTTTTTTCGCGGGAAAAATGGGAATTTGATGTGTTGAACAATAAAATTTTTATGTAACTCACATTGAACAATTTTTACTACAAAAAAAATTTCTTTGCTCGATTCATTCAATCTGATTTTTTTTAAAAGTGTTAACTTTAACAATAATGGTATAGATGGTTTAACGATTATCCATTGCTGGCATCAACATTTTTATGCCATTAAATCCTTATCATACAACTTTCACATAAAAATTGTGTGTTTTTAGTCAATAATATAGAAACTCTATTTATGCAGATATTGATTACGGCCAAAAAAAGACAAAGATTTTGCAAAAAAATACAATTCTTCTGGTTATTTTTTGTTGTAGCAAAAGATTTTGTTATTATTTTCATCCAAAAAAAGCAAAAAGTTTTGTAAATTTGCTGTTGTAATTGCTAAGAAATGAAGTTTTTTGGTAAAATTGGCATAATCTTGTTGCTGATAACTACTGCAGGTGTTGCTGAATCGAATAATGTTGGTCAAAAAATAACTGGGATAATTTCAAATTCTTCAATTGCATCCACTTTAATCATTCCAACAAATACAACCTCGACAACTGGTGATGACGAAGATGATGATAATGATACAATTTACGTTTGTGGTAACGATGTTTCCGGTAAGTGTTCTCACATTAAAAAGTTATAAATCGAATTTTTTTAGATAAAATTTGTACATGTGAAAATGAAGAATTAAATTGTTATACGGCTCTGTGGACTAAAACTTCTACTTCTAATTCAGTCTTCAAAATTAAAATTCGTAAAGAAAATTTTACAGCAAAAATTGTTGATTTACGGTATAATGGATTAAATATTATTCGAAAGGTAAGCATATTTACTACAAAGACGGGTATAGTACATATTTTTGGTTCGATGGAAAAGCCAACTCAGCTTCCTAGGCTTATTGCTGCTAAACGTTTTCAATCTCTCTTTAAAATAACTCATTTTAGGATGAAATTTTAGCCGGACAAGAATCAAAAGTAAAAAAGCTATATCTGTATAACAATGGCCTTCGCCGAATTGAAGATGCAACATTTGATAAATTTACATCATTGACAACACTTGGTCTTGGATACAATTCACTTACATCAATGAATGACACAATTTTGACAAAACAACTTGGATCAACTTTGGAGGAATTAGATTTGCCTTCTAATAATTTACAAAATCTTACGACTACAGTTTTTCAACATTTAATAAAATTGACTTTTTTAAATTTGCAAGGTAATTCAAATATTAATGTGATTTCAAAGATTAATGGTATCAATGTCACCATATTCCCAGAAGCTTTATCAAATTTAAAACTTTTGAGTTTGAGTTTTTGTAATATTAAGAATTTTGATGATAATGTTTTTATCAATCTCAGGTAATTTTAAAACATATACAGGAAGAGCAAAGTGTGTTATGCATTTCCAACCCTGAATCTATAAGCCGCATTTTTTCTGCAAAAATACTTTGTTCACTCTGTACTTTAATTGGAATTGTTAAGAAATTAACCTAAATTTTGTAGAAGCTTAGAATACTTGGATATATCAGGCAATCCGGTCACAACTCTTCCAGCAGCCATCAAAATTTTACCTACATTGCGAACTTTAAAGCTTGAATTTAGTAAAATTGTTTCAATTGATGATTGTGATTTTTGTGGTTTTTCAAATCTCAAAGTTTTAAATCTTGGTTTAAGTCGAAGCTTAACATACATTCATGAAAATGCTTTTGGAGCTCTTAATAATGGATCTACAGTATTACCTCAACTTGAACTGTTTTCTGTTATGTTAACCAATATCTCAGTATTACATGAAAAACTATTAAATTGGGAAAATGTTTCAAAAATTTGGATTCTACATACTCCGCTTGCATGTAATTGCTCCATGGCATGGCTTATTAATGATTACAATGCGACAAAGCCAATATATGTTGACAAGTTGAAAGATAATAAGGATAAAGCAATCAAAAATGATCTTAAATGTCAAACACCGCCAGCTTTGAAAGGAACACATTTGCATACTCTAGCTGGAAATTTTTGCATGAATGATATTCTCGCTGAAAAACAAGAAGAAGATATTTATTATATTTGTGACGATAATGATGTTGGTGAAGATGAAGATACAAGTTTGCAAAAGCGTCAGTGACATAAAGTTATTATGTAATTTTTCAGAGATTTACAAAGGATGTTCATGTGAAGCAGATTATGTCAACTGTGCTCCCTCTTCAAACAAGTTGAATCATACAAATATTAAAATCCTTAAAAGTAATTTTACTTTTGAAAGAGCCGGATTTGTTTATAACAATATTACGACATTGAAAAAGGCATGATTTGTTTTTTTCTCGACACAGTCGTTAAACTGCTTTCTTTTAGGACAAATTTTTACCTGGATATGAACATCTTGTAAAAATCCTTATACTTTACGCAAATAATATTTCAAATATCGAAAATGGAACTTTTGATAAATTTATTAATTTACAAGGATTAAATTTGAGTAACAATAACTTGTCGACTGCTATTGTCAATGTCACATTTCCATCTTCTCTACAAGAAATATATTTAAGAAATACAAATTTACAACGTATTCCAACTAATAATTTTGCAAACATTACGCATATGGATCTTAGTGAAAATCCAAATATATTTTCAACAAAAATGATATTTCAAAAATCATATTTGAATTTGCAAATTTTATCTTTATCTTCATGCCGTATTAAGAAATTAGAAGAAAATGTTTTTGAGAATTTGAAGTACGTTTCATTTGAACTTTTTTAACTTAGAAATGGTTGTTGTCTTCCATTTCCACACAAAATAGAAGGAAATGAGAATAATAATAGATTTTGTTTTAAATTTTTCTTATTACTCTCTCTGTAATAGTTACCCCAAATTTTTTGTTTTAATTTTATACTGTTATTGTCTCTAAAAATAAGCTTATATGGAGCGATAAAAAACTACTTTTAGTTTATTGAAAAAGTAACACCATGATTATAGATCTTTAAAAACATTGGAATTAGATAAAAATCTTTTGACTGCAATTCCAAGTGCTATAAACCTTCTTCCAAGCCTACGATCTCTTGACATTTCAAGCTCTAATATTACTGTACTACAAAGAAATGGAATCAAACTACATTATAATTTGACAAAGATAATTGCCGGTGCAAGCGTTATTAAACGTATTGATGATTGTGCATTCTGCAATTTTCCGAATCTAAAAGAAATCGATCTTTCCAACAATCTTCAATTATCATACATTCACGAAAATGCTTTTGGTGCTGTCAGCAATCAAAAACCCCTTCAAATAAAAGAATTTTCAATTGAAAATTGTAAAATTTCAACATTATCTGAAAAGCTTCTTGATTGGAAAAATGTTTCAACAATTGATATACAATACAATCGATTCACATGTAACTGTTCTCTGGCATGGCTAATCAATGATTATTATTCGACAAAACCTTTATATGTTCATAATTTGAAATACTATAATTGGTGGGATACAAAATCACTTAAAAATGAACTTTATTGTACTAATCCTCCTGAACTTAAAGGTGAATATTTTTATAAACTTTCTGGTGATTTTTGTTTGAATAAAAATACTGTAATTGAAGAAAAAAAGGTTTACCATGTTTGTGGTGAAAACGCTGAAGAAGCAGGTATGTTTCATTTTCCTTCTACAGTAATTGCACGTGTTTTTTAGATTCAGTATGTATCTGCAAAAATGATACAATTGAATGTAGCTTTTTGCAGCATGCAAATGTTGAGATCAGTAGTAATAAAACTATAGAAATTAAAAATGTTGAAATTGTTATTGGTAATCTTAGTGTTCTTAATTTGGTAAGTTTACTTTGCAGTTGTTTAAAATAAATTGTATATTTTAGAGTAAATTTTTGGCTGGAAAAGTAGCAACAATTGAAAGTCTTGAACTCCGGCGAAATAAAATCGAAATCATTGAAAACGGAACATTTGATAAATTCACTTCTTTAAAAACTGTGGATTTGTCTTCAAACCATCTCACAACAATCGATGAAAATGTTTTAACAAAACAACTTGGTTTAACCTTGACTGAATTGCATTTAACGTCAAATAATCTCATGAAAATATCATCAGCTTCATTTATGCATATGACAGAATTAGAAATACTAGATTTATCATACAACCCAAAACTTTGTAATGCCCTAAATTCAAATCCATTTCCAATAGCTCTATCAAATTTGAAAACTTTATTCCTGGTTGAATGCAACATTACAATTTTAAATGACGATATTTTTATCAATCTTAGGTAAGTATATAGTTTTTAAATCTTTGTGATACGAACATTTTTAACTTCAGAAGGGAAAGATAGTTACGAAGATATTTATTTTTAAATATCGCTGTGATAGTAACTGAAACATTTTGTTTTAATTTTTTTGTTGTTACTATCGTTAAGAATAAGCTAATTTGAAGCAAGAAAAAGTTTTGTTACTCTCTTTTTGGCGTAATGCTAAAAGTTTGCACATCTTCTAGATTTTTTAACTAAAGTAGTCTACTAACTTTTCCAGTCTTCACTGTATTCATTCATTTTTAGCAAATTAAAATTTCTTCATTTATCCGATAATCCACTTTCAACTTTTCCAACTGCCATCAATGCTCTCACAAATCTTTACTTATTGGACCTTGACCGTACCAAAATCACTGTACTGAATAAAGATGGTGTCAAAATGAATAAGAATTTACAAGAATTTCATTTAGCTCACTCCACCTTACAAAGAATAGAAAATTGCGCTTTCTGCAGCTTCCCAAATCTTAAAGAAATTCATTTCAATTACAACAAAAATCTTTCATTTATTCATGAAAATGCTTTTGGTTTTGCTCATAGTCATACGACACCAGTCATGGAAAAGATATGGTTAGCTTATTGTAATCTTACATTCATACCTGAACAGCTACTTAACTGGGATGAAAAACATATAACAATTGGAGCAAACGGAAATCCATTTACCTGCGACTGTGCAATGAATTGGTGGATCAAAGATTTCAAAGATAAGCATCACAATACTTCTATTCGCCATTTTTATAAATGTCAAAATCCAACAGAATATCGGTTGAAAATATTTACAGAAATTCCTGATTTACAATGTAATAAAATATTAGTTAACTCGACTACAACCAGACTATCAACGACAACAGCTCCTTCAACAATTACAGAAGCATATCAAAGTTCGACGTTTAGTCACTGGATGTTAATTCTTCTTATTTTAACTGCTCTCATTGTTATTACTCTGATTATTGTAGTTGGTGGAATTTATTATTACCGTAAACGAAAAATTTTTCAGACTCGAACAAATGGAAACGATGAAGGAGAAGAAGATTTACTTGAAGAAGATTTTGATGTTGAAAATGTTTGATTTTTTGTTGTTTTTTTTTCTTTCAGTGATGAATTTGTGGTTTTATTTTATCAAAAAGCAATCTAAGTTGTTTATTGCAATTATTTCAAACTTGACAAGTGTATTAAAATCTGATTTTTGCTTTTACCATTTTTAATCTTGGTACAAGCTTATAATTTTAGCTAAAAGTTTTAAGTTAGTTATTCGTTTATTAAGAAATTTTTTTTGAGATCATTATTATTAAAGAAAAACAATTTAAACAAATATTTCTGCATCATTACTTGATTGAGCAGCAATTTGATGCATATCATGTAGTTGAAGAGATGCCGATGAATTACTCATACCAGATCCCCTTCGGCTATTATAATTTGATGGAAATGTTACACCACCCATTACCTCGCTTGATGATCGTCGAATGCAATCATCTGACGATCGTCTAAAACGATGACTTTATTTGAGATTCATGGATAACGATAAAAAGATGTTTACCGAAAAGTGGTATTGCCACCGTTTGAGATCGAAATATTATTTGGTGAAATCATTGATACTTCATCAATAATAATTTCTGGTTTATTTACAGAAAATTTACGTGGTATTATGCTGAAAAAAAGGATACGGTATTAGTAATAAGAATAGTAGGGATAATGATGTAAAAGTTGAAAACATTCAAAAATTTGTTTAATTTCGAAAATCAAATTTGCTTAAAAGTTTAAATGAATCGAAAAGTGCTTTAATTGATAACAACTTTTTCACTGTCTTCTTTTGCAATAAAAAGCTTACCCAACACTGCTCGCTTTTCTTAACGTTGTCTTTTTCACTTTATGAAAAGGACCACACCCGCATCCATAACGTGCATGCCGCCTTCTTTCTATCTCTTTTGGTGGCAGCATCCATGTTTTATCTCGTTTTCTTTGTAACCCAACAAGCCGTCTAAATGATGACCGAAATTTCTAAAAATTAAACTTTACTTTATTTGCCGTAATTGTAAAAGATACCTGATTTATTGCAGCATAAATAAAGAAATTTAATGAACTATTCAAATACCCAAGTGCCGTAAACCAATGAAATAAACCTTCCAGCTCAGTTGGCCAAGTATTAAATATTAGCTTATACACTTTTACCATGTTTAAAGTAAAGAATGGCAACCAACATGCCAAAAATATCAACCACACAGTGGCGACTAACTTTGTGGCACGAGTTTCTCTTCGAATTGCCATTCCTTGTTTTGATTTTAGTTTTGCTAGCAAATCCAATGCCCAATCTTTTAATCCGGCAAGTTTCTTTCGTGCAATGTAAACAGATTCTCTTCGAGCAAATGAATACATGTGTGAGAGGGATGATCGAGATGGCCGCTCCCATTCTGTTATCATTTCTGATAGTCGACGCATATTTCGTCGTTGTTGCTGAAAAATGGTACATATTTATTTATTAACACCTTTGGCAATAGTTTAAGGGTCACTAATTTGTGTCACAAAAAATTTCAATGAAAACAAAAAACGTCAAAATTTTATTTGTAGCACATCTTGTGATACATATTTGTCACAAAAAAATGACATTTCTACATCCCCTATCATTTATAACATCCCATAAACGAAAAAAAATGGTTATTACCTTTTGCTGCTCATAATATTGTTCAAACGGTTTTAACAACCATCTATTACAAAAAACATTCAATTCACGTGCCTGAATTACCATAATTTATTTTAGTTTTTAAAAATTTTAAAAAGGTTTTTGGAAAAATTGAAAGTTGTTAGATGTTTTTGGAAAACAAAGGTAAAGCAGGTGTGCGCGTGCATTGGAGTTTTTTAAGGTTAGCAAATGTTAAAGCATGTGTTAACTTAAAAAATAAATCACTTACTTGAGGTTTTAGTTTATGATGTTCTCGAATTACTGAACCTTGAGGTTGATAAGAATGCCGTCGAAGTGGGGTAATGGTTGTACTGATAGTTACAGACTTTTTTCGAGTTTTTGTTTGAAATGTTGTTATTGCATCAGAGAATCGGCGATTGGTTCTGAAATTGAGAGAGAAATTGTTAGAAAGCAAAAAAGAAAAATATTTTTAGTTTTATCTCAAAAGTGGATCAACAATGGATTTCATATAGCCGAAAATTTGCATAAAATCTCAAAAACTCACAATGATGATGGCATTGATCTTGGCACTTCTAATATACTACTCGACGATGCCGTTTCACTAAATTTCATTGTAACTGCTTCCAACAAAACTGAAGGCGGCCTTTCAATATCATCATCCATCGTTGTTAGCTCTTGACTTCCACTTGAAGATGGCTGAACACATTCTAAAATTGTTTGAAGCTGTTCCCGCTCGGAATCATTCAACGATGAAGCATGTTCAGCTGCTGTTTCTTCAATCTTCCTTAATAAAGGTTTTTCCCATGATATCATATTTCGATTCCTTGGTGCAACACCGATCACAGTTTCAATAGCCGAAGTAGTAATATTTCCAAGATCTGCACCAAAACCCAAAAATTGTCCACCTGCCATTTCTTGTAACTGAATTGTTCGAAGCCGTTTTCTCAAAGTATAAAAGATATATCCGTATGTAATTGACATAATTAAACAAGGTAAATAGAATGCAAATATGGATGAACAAAACATGTAAATTGGTGAATAAATACCACAGTGATGTTCTGTTAACACAAAATATTTTGTCATTGTATTAAAACCAGTACCAAGTGGAAGTGAAAGGCCAATACTAAAGAGCCATGCAAATGCAATAGCAAAATATACACGTTTTCGATGTTTTATTGTTTTATACTCAGCTGGTTTTGTTGCGGCAACTAATCTAAAAATGTTTGAAATTAACAAAGCATTTTCATAGTGTTTAAAAGAAGAGGCCCATGAATTCTATGTTAGACTGACATAGATTGTATTCATCTCTTTTTGGCTATTTTTCTTTTCCAAGAAATTAATAATCATTGAAACAAACAATAACAAATTTGTTTGAATTTGCTATAAATTTGAGCAAAAACAATGTTTATTCCCCTAAGGCTATTTGCTTGTTCCCAAACAACAACATAAACTGTCTACACAAATATAATGAAAAAACATTTAATTATTAACAGGTGTAATTACAAATTTGCATGTCCCTTTTTTTAATTTGATATTTAATGTTCAAAAAATCTTACAGTTAAAAAATGAATCAACGATTTTTATCAAAAAATAAAGAAACACTGATTCACTTTGTACAATTCTATTTCTTAAAAAACACAGAAAAATAATATTTCTTAAAAATGCTCTTTTTGAATATTTCGTTCTTAAATTCCTAATCCTTGTAAGCCATGTTTTCTTTAAGCAGTCTCACAAGTTGTTGCTTTATTGAATTATTAACAATTAAAAAGGGGTAAAAAAAAAAATGCTGCAACAATGTACAATTCAGAGAAATCAGATTGCACCATTACTGACTGATGTTAAAGCTGTTGATAAGGCTATTTTTGAATTATAAGCTTTAGAAATAACATAGCAGTTCAAATTTTTAAATGCAAAACTTCTACCATTTAGTTGAATTGTTCGAAGCCGTTTTCTCAAAGTATAAAAGATATATCCGTATGTAATTGACATAATTAAACAGGTGTGCGCGTGCAATTTGCATCTTTTACATGGCGAAATGTTGTCTTAAATACGGCATTTAGACAGCAATGAAAAAAAAATGATTCAAGATAATACTGATTCAATTTTTTGGCATTATATTTTACGAAATTTTAGAAAAAAAAAAATTTTAAACGCTGAAACTAATCATTTGAATTTTTAATAAATTTTTGAACATAAAAATGTATTGCAAAAGTGTGTATTACAGTTGTAAGAAAATGAGGATAAAAAAAGAAAGTTCAAAATTAAAAACGATCCAACTCCATGCACCGTAAGAGATCATTTGAAAAACGTTCTTAGATTTTGTAATAAATAGTTTACCACCAAGAAATTCCACCTAATTGGCACTAATCAAAAAACCTGTACTTACCTATCAATGCTAATCAGCACTAAATGAACAATTGATGATGTAGATGCAGCAACATCCAGGACACAATAAATATAACAAATTTCAGCAGGCATATGCCAATGCAAGCCATTGACAGATAAATAAATGCTGAATGGCATTACCAGTGTTCCCACCAGCAAATCTGCCATTGCCAATGAAACCAACAAATAATTGGTTGGAGTTTGAAGGGATTTCGTCGTCCATACAGCTGCAACAACCATACAATTTCCAATGATACATGCAATTGGAACACATGCTAAAAGCAAATATGACCATTGTGTATCCCAATTTGCATCGATCTCTTCTGCAGGTGGTGGTGGATTTATTATTGGCACACCATGATCTGGTGGCATACCGAATAGCGCTAGCAACTGCAATGGCACACCACACAAAAGCAAAAAAGGATGGATGTAATCTATGCCATTTGAAAAAAGTCTTTTATATATTTATGCCAAGATGGAAGGTGGATTTCTGAAAGAAAAAGTTCTTGATTAAACAATTTGTCGTCACTTTTTTTTGTTGTGCATGGATTTATGACGTAAAAAAAGAAGAAAGTCAAACTGGCACGTGAAAAGATTTTTAAGGTCAACAACATTGAAAAAAACAATATAAAATCATTTTTGGCAATACAAATGTTTATTTTTTTCAGGACAATAAATTAAGGCTTTTATGAAAGAAGGTAAAACGTATATGAAACAAAATATTTACAAAAAAGTAATGAATAAAAAAATAGTTAACACGCAATGTTTCTGAGAACCTTGGTCTTTTTAAAGATAGTTATTAAAACACAATTAATGGCGTTTCTTTATGCATCGAAGTTAAACATCAGAGGTTTTGAACAATAAAAAACAGCTATCTGCTACTTTAATAAGCTGTTCTATGACCTGCTTTACTAACATTTTTGCAATAAAACACTGTCTTTATTCTCACGCCTTAAACTTACATGTTTGCTAAAGCCCCAAAAAGCAGCAAAGAATAATTACTGCTCTTAACCTTAACGATTGCACTTTCAAGGCTTCATAAAAACATCAAAAAAATGTTCCCAAAGGAATTATGAAAAAAAGAGACAATACGGATGCTCTTCCTTGTTTAACAAAAATTTTTTATAGCATAAATTAATGCAAAACATATTTCAGCAATAATATTTTTGAAAAGACAATAAAAACAACAAAGATCTTTTTCTTGGAACATTCACTAGAGGTTTTATTAAGACATCTTTAAGAATTAAGGGTGGAAGTATTGAATGCTAAAAATTCTTTTACGTATCTTTAAGAATGTCGAAAAACAAAGCTTTTGATTTATTTTCTATGTACACAGTTAAATAAAAAATACGTAGAAAAACTGTTTTAAAGATTTGGGTTTTGAATGGTTTAAAAGTTTACTTACATCAGAAATGTGTCTAAGTAATTAGTTATTTAATATATGACATAAAAGTGGCATATTAAAATTTCACCTGCAACACAAATCTGTTGCATTTGTTTGTCAGCGTGAGTTGCACGTTGAGATTTTAAGATTAATTACCTGCTAGATATGAAAATGAGTGATACAAAAGTGATGTCTGTGAATTGGCTCTAAATGTCGCAATCAAAAATATTCAAATTTTAAACGAACATTCTTCGACATCTTGATCAAGTTAACAGCAAGGGATTTAAACTAAACACAAATATAAAACTATTTTTTGAATTAGATCAGGTGTGAAATTTGAATATTCATAAAATGATAAAAATTAAATTTTTTTTAAAAAATCTATTTAAAGCAACTTTTAAAAAAAACTTCCTTTTTCCATATTATTTCTTATAAAACATATGTTTGCAAAGCTTATAACACTTCATTTTTTTGCAAATTTTTATCTTTTTTAATTAGTCACAACTTTTTTTGCAGAAAAAAGCAGAAACAAACAAACATCACAAAAAATGTTTCAGTGCCATTTCATCTTCTGGTACTCCCCTATGTCTTCCTTCATTTCATAACTTTTTTTTATTCCTTTTTCGGGCATCATTACTCAGAACGAAAAAGGGGCATTAGTCTCTTTTTTACTCAAAAAATCTTATTTTTTTATCAAAGAAAAATCTTTATTAGAGCAGAAGTAGACGCCGTCGACTGATGACATTCCCGAAAAAAAAAGTTTTCATGTCTGTAAGAAAACCCAAAAGAAAGAAAAATTATGAAAAAAATATGCTTATTTTTTTGCGTGTGCTTTTTTACTTTTGAAAAAAAAGTAAGCTTTAATAAAGAAAAAAAGATTGTTAGAACTTTCGCTCCTTTTTTGTTGTTGTTGTTAAAATTTTCAAAGAAAGTCCATGAAAGATAAAAATGCGGGAAAATGAAGTAAAAAGCAAAAGAGAAAAGTTTGATTAGCGTCTTTAGAATCTCTAAAGTTTAGATGAATATAAAGAAAAGTATTGAAGAAGATTTTTTTTTGATAAATGCGAATTTTAAAAAAATAAAATTTTAATAAAATATGTGAGATAAAATATAAAAAGTAAACAAGGAAGTTTTCTAAAAAATATTGAAAAAACTTGATGTCGAAAAAGTGTTAATGAATAAATCAGTTTTAATGGTTAATTTTAGAGCAAAATAAGGAGTGTTGAGGGTGTTCTCATAGGATAAAAAAATTACAACATCTCTGATGTTTTAAGGTAATGTAAAGTTAAATTATAGATATGTAAATGCGACAATAAATTATTGAATCAAAAACCTCGTATGAAAATTTACAGCGAAGTAATTTTCAATGCTTATCAACGCATTAAAAAACTTACCCCATCTCAAACCTTTCCTTTTCCAATATTCAACATTCCTTCCTCTCATTCCATCAATGAAAACTGTTAAAACCTAATAAATCAAAAAAAGATCATTTGTTTTAAAACAAACATAATAATAATAAAAAAATTTAATTGTTTCTGTATGATAGCAGTAGAAGCATTCCTTCCTTGCTGCTTGTTCAAACAATTCAAACAAAAAAAGGATAGGTCAAAACACGTCAAAAACCTTTACCACCCAAAAAAGGTGGAAAAATGAGTCAAAAAAGAATGAGAGAGACCATCAAATATAAAAATTAAAGAAAAATGTTAAAATAAAAGTTTACAAGATCAAAGAATTTTTTACATACATTGATTTTCAGAGAGAAAAATGCTATGATATTTTTTGATAAAATTGATAAAAGTTCAGTCTCTTTTTTTGCTGTAAAAGCAAATAGCAAGAAAAAAAGGAGCTGCAAATTTTTCATCATAAACGTTTTTTGAGTCAATGTTTATTAGTGAGGGTAAGCAATGACAAGCTGGAGGAGAAGAAGGTAATAAACACAATGAGATAAGTTAAAAATTTAAATAAATTCGGGGTTCTTCAACAAGCCTTACACCAACAAATTTTTTGTGTGCATGAATTAGAGAATTTACTGTAGTAATTAAAAAGCACATATGTCACTGCAATTTAAACGGAGGTAACAAAAATTTTGGGTAACTCAAACCAGCAAAAGCCTGCTAAGAAAAAATTACTTCCAAACAATACCAAACAAAAAACTAAATACAATAGTGTTTCCTCAGAATTTAATTAAACTTCTTTTAAGAAGGGCGAAACCAGACATCACCTTAAAAAAAGAAAATAAACTTTTTTGCAAAGCTTTTGTAGTCATTTTTTTTAAGCATTTTGAAATTTGAAAAAAAATTGCATAAAAAAGGGCGCCAAAAAGGCGGTATCCAAGTTCACTCTCTCTCTTTTTTCCCATCCATAATTTTTTTAGAGTACAAAAATTAAAACTGCGTTTCATATTTTTAGTGGAACTGTGATCTCCTTTTATTAATTATAATTATTTTTATTATAAGAAACATATTTTTTGTGACGCAAATTTGAATCTTAAAACAGCAACAGCGGAGTAAGAAAAAAAAGAAACTGCAAAAAAGTAAGAAACATAAATTTTGTTCAAACAAGTTGCAGGAAAAGAAAAAAAGTAAAAGTAAAAAATTATGAAAGATTTCTTAAAAGTTTTTTTCTATTTTTAACTCTTTTTTTATTAATCAAAGAAAAGAGAGAAAAATAAAGTATAAATGAATACAAAATTTTGTAAAGTAAAGTAGTCTTCTCATTTTTTTTATAAAATATGCTTTCTTTTTTCCAGAGAGCTTTTTTTCATAACTCTATTTTTTCATGCTTTCTCTCTTTCTTCATTCATAGGTAATTAGAGTTGCTTTTGATTTTATTTTATTTCAGTAGTCAGTCTCAGAAGCTGCCAAAAATATTTATATGTGTATAAGAGTGTGTCTCATAAGGCATGAGAGTAGGAAAGAGAAGAATAATAAGGATGAATGAATCCAAGCTTAAAGTTAGAAAGAACAAATTTTTTTGGAGTACTTATATATTCAAGTGAGAGAGTTTTCTTAGTTTTTTTGTGAATGTACTTTTGTTTATTTATTGTTTGAAGGCATTGAAGGAGAAAATGAAGAAAAGAAAGAAAGAAACACCCCCGATCAAATTATGGCATGGATCTTTGACTGAGATGCGGAGGAGGGCATTGCTGAACAATGGCACCACAAAAGGCATAATTATCTAAGTTTAATCAACACTCAAGAACGTATACTGCTTGAGGCAATGTTGGATTTTGCCTCATAGAAACCATTGTTGTTTTGACGGTAAAAAATCAAAACGTTTCTTATCCAAAACTGTTGTGTTGATCAATATGCAGATATACGTGATTAACAATATTAAAATTATTAAACAAGCTTTAAAATAAAATTGTTAGAACTACAAAAAAACCAATAACCAAAATTTCGTGAAATTACATTACTGTCACAGCAAAAACTCAAAGAAACTATTTTCGTCATCCTTTCTTGCTAAAAATTGCAAAAAATAAGATGTCAAACTATATTTATTTTTTCACATGACACAGCTTCCTCATATCCCATCTAGATAGAGAACATTATTAAATAATCACGACATCAAAACTTTTTTTTACGAAATTTTTCCAGCCATATTTGATTATTCATTAATGGAAAAAAAGAGATGGCTAAACGTTTTTGCGTTATAAAAAATCTTGGAAAATTAATAAATTATGAAATTTAAAAGATTTCTTTCATTACGAAAGCACATGAGATTGAAACTAGATTGCCAAAAGAGCAAAGAGTATGTGCATGCCAAAAACTATATATGTCATCAATGACGAGGAAGCTTTCTTTATGAGGTGCAAAGTTTCCACAGCAAGTCTCATGATATTATAGTTGCGTGTTTGACAAAGACACACTTTTGAAGAAAAATCTTTTAACATTGCAAATAATTAATCCAAAACCATTTTTTAAACTTCCACATTCTTTTTAGTTACAAGCTTCGTCGTCTCAAGGGATTTTAAGTCGGTAAAACATTATTGCAATTACATTGTAAAAAATTAAAAGGAATTTGGAAGTTATTATTACAACAGATAATAGACAAGTCTCAGGGGATTTATTTTGTATTTTTTTTGAAACATGCAAAAATACAAAGTCTATAAAAGTCAGTGATAAAGAGCACGATCATGACGTTCTTCAAAAGAGCTTGAATTTTTGGTGGAAAGAAACAACTTTTTTATACAAAAAATTGTGCTGGAATTAAAAATGGTAACATAATTTTGTTTTGCAAGGATATTTTAAAAACGAACTTTAAAATTTTATGGCTGCGATAAACAAAAAGTCGCTCTAATAAATGCTGATTTTCATGGATGATTATAAAATAGAGAGAGAGAACGCTTTGATTGTTTCCTTCAAGATTAAGAATCAAACCTTTGAGCTTCTTCTTCTCAAAAAAAAAAACTACTAAAAAACTATAACCAACAAAAACCATAAAAAGCAATCCGTTTTTGGCCTCACTTAAAAATTCAGACTTATTTAACCATTCATCCCTTTTTCTTCTTCCCAAACTTAAAAAAAGATCGTGTGAAAAAAAACTTCTGTGAATCTTTAAAACCTTTTTTTCAATAAAAAATTACCACCCCAAAACAATCTCAATCAAAAAAAAAGCCAAATCAAGCACACAAAAATTAACAAACAAAAAAAGTACATGAATCTTTTTTTGGTCACTATTTTTGTGCAAAGTTTTTTTTCTTTTTTTGGAGTTTAAGCCACTAATCCTTAAAGAATTCTTTTTCCTGCTACTTTCTTTTTCCCTTTCTTGCTAACACAATTTCCTAAAAGTAGGGTATATTGCTTGCTTTGTATTGTTCTAGTCAATTGTTGTCATTTATTTAACCGAAAAAAAAAAGATGTTGAAAAATTTCAAAGAAAAAATATGTGTCTTTTGTTTTTTTTTCTTTAAAACTTGAATGGGAATATAGTTTTAAAGGTATTGATGACGTTTTTTAAAAGGTATCTGTTTCTAAAGAAATGTTTAAAAATAGGTTTTTTATAGTTTGCAAGAAAAATACAATAGAAGGAAAACGACGTAAAAAAGGATACAAAAAAGTTTGTAGGTTTTTGTGCAAAAAAAGTGGACAAAAATTATGGTAAGTTTGAGTACATACAAAAATTTGGATTATGGTTACTGTAGTTTATGCAAATTAATTAAAACGTATTAAGTGCATGTGACATTTAAAGAAACGAATTAACAAATTGTAAGCTTATGATTTTTAAAAAAGCAAAAAAGTGATAATAACTCCTGGTCCAAATTAAGTGCACAATTACATTTACTATCGTTTACATATATTAGAAAAATCTAATTATGACACATATTTTAGATTTGTTTAAAAAAAAACATTTTAAGTTGTCAAATTTTCAAAAATTTGAAAAACTCCAATATTTTATGTCTAAATTTAAAAATAATAACACAAGATGTATATCTTTCAATCAAAATTATCATTAGTAGTAACACTTAAATAAATTATTATCAACAAATTCATCCGAGACAAAATAGCTCTCATCAAAAATATGTTTTTTCAACAATCTTTAAGAATTTACTCAACTCACGGAAAAACTCCCCATACTTTTTTTCACTAACGACGGCACAAAAAAATGCAAGCATGAGAAGCTCAAAGAGCGAACAAATTTGAACAAAAAAAAGTTGAATGAATCCTTTCCCTTTACTTTGATTCAACCTAACCTTTAACAAGGAAAAAAAAGACGGAAAAGACGAATTCCCATAAGAGTCCTTCAGAAAAAAGAAGAAGGACAACTTTATTTTTCGCGTTTTTTAAGTAAAACGCAATTTCTATGAGAAGAAGCAGAAACTTTGTTAATTTTTTGAGCTTATTCTTTTTTAATATTAAACAAAATAACTAATTCCACAGACTTCCTTTTCTTTTTATCTTCTCCACCCTCAAGTTCAATAATAATAATATTTTCATGTGTATTAGTCTAAAGTAATTATTATTAAAAATAAGAAAAAACAATATTTGTTTTTGACGGGAGAACGAATGGGAAAGCAAACATGGATTGAAGAAAATAAACAAATTTAAAATTCCACGTGAAAGATTTTCGATGAATCTGGATAATATTTTTTTGTTTCATAAAAACTTTTAATTACTCGGAAAACAAAGTATCGTTGAAAATGGTATTTTGGCTACATGGAAAACAGTGTATTCCCGCTCCCACTTTTATCGCTTCCGCTTCTTCAAAATGAATCGCTTCCGCTCCCGCTTCGCTTCTCCGCTTCTCGGAATCGCTTCCGCTTCCGAAGCGCTTCCGGGAGCGCTTCCGTTTTAAACCGCTTCCGCTCCGCTTCTTGCTATTTTTTAAAGAAATCTGTTATTATAAAAATCAAAAATTAAATTTTATTAGGTAATGTTAGAGAAAAAGTAGAAAAACAACCATGGGTATTCATTTCTAAGCCTTTTTATGAGAATAAAATTTTGAGGATAATGAAAAATTGCAAGATTTTATACTTTTTCAGCAACTTTGCCAAGGTCAAAAGAAGCGCTTCCATTTTCAATCGCTTCCGCTCCGCTTCCATTAGCTCATTTATCGCCTCCGCTTCGCTTCCGCTTCCATTACGAGAAGCGGAAGCGGGAGTACACTGATGGAAAAGGCGAGATCATGTAAAGAATTATAATCTCACAAACCGCATACAGTATGATATAATAATGAATTAATATATTTTAAAGCTATACTTATCCTACACGGATGATACTAACTATGTAAAGTAATTTTATTTCTTAAAAAAAGAAGCGGTAATAGAGGCTTTGGGGGTGATTTATTTAATTTCCGAAACTGTAAAAGTGAAAATTTGATTCTTTAAAACAGTGCACAATTTTTAGCTACGAAGTTGTAACACCAAGCATCGTTGCTAGAAATCTCAAAAATCTTCTGTCATGGCATGTTTTAAGATTGCTTTTTTGGCACCCTCTTATATACCACATGTTACACCTTCAATATTCAACACGAGTGTGATTATTAAAAGGTCGTAAAAAATTCAGTAATAACACGTTGGCGGCGGCATCAATAAAAAAAGCATTTTTTATCTACCTCCCAAAAAAACCTCTGCTAGACTTATTGGTATATGCGGCATCTGGAATCCATAAACATATGTGTTTACATTTCAATATCCTTTTTCATTGGCAGATATCTCATCCACGTGTAGACAAAATAAAACAGCATGCGATAACTACCTTTTTATAAAAAAAGATTGAACTGAAAGAGACAATCCTAACTCTGGATTTCAGAGCTTTTTTCTGTTTTTTTGGCCCAAACAAAAATGAAAAGTAAACAAGAGCCCTAAAAAAGGTTTTAATACTTTTTATGAAAAAATGAAACTTTTTCGAAGCTAAAAAAGCAAGAAAACAAGAGGGTGCTACTAATATTGAAATATTCAAAAAGAAAATTTTTTTGTGACTTTTTGAAAGCATCTTTAAAAATAAAAGAAAATGAATGCCTTGAAGGCATTTTGTGGAACTTTGATATCAAATGTTTTTGAAAGGGATAGACTTTGGACTTCAGAAGATGCAAAGTTATAATGTTGGGAAAAAATGTATACATGTTTTTTACACGTCTATTATAAAACTTTATTTGAGTAAATTAACTGTTTTTGAACTAATCTGTTGGAAAAACTTCAATTTCTTTTAAAGACAAAAAACATATGAATATCACGATAATCAACGCATACTGCAGCATTATAATTTGCTTACATGAAATAAATGTAAAAAAAAGGAGTGACATAGCAAAGTAGACGACGTAATTAACTACCAAAATTGTACCAATACCTTTGAGAGTAAAAATACCACATGTCTTTTTTTTTCAAATTTACGACACTGTAAAAAAGTTAACGAACACTATTGAAGCAAAATAATGCATAGACTGAAAAATTTTATATAAACGTCTATTTATTATGAATAACCTTTAACCAATCAAAAATTGCTTTCTTTATTTGAAGAAATTAAAGATTCAAAAGAGTTTCAAAGTTTCTATTATCTCATAAAGAACGCATAGAGAAAAAATTTGTCGCTGAAACTTTTAACTTCCTCATTTTTACTTTGTTGAAGTAAAGTTAGGTAAAAAAAAGAACGTGAAAAATCTCATTTTTCTGTATAAAAGTAAAACTTTTGAATGCCAAAAAGAAAACCCTATTTTGCTAAAGATTAATTCAATTTTTATGCAAAAAAAGAAGAGACATTTGCAAAAAGTTTTTATTAAGACAGCAGTAGAGCAAAACTGATTTAATTTTGCTTCATTCGTCAAATAACTATTATGGAAAAGTAAACATGCTTGTCACAAACTATTTCTAATACATTTTTTTTGAACAAGATTTTACAAAACTTTAAATTAAAAAAAACAAATTACACTACGTATATTAAGTGAATAAATTTTTTAAATTTAATATTTCATATAAGAAAATTTGACTCTGTAATAGATGAGCCTCCAACGAAATATACCATTCATGCAACTTGTTTGTTGGCACATATCATAAATTAAAGAGGATAAACACATATTCCATAGGGACGAATGTCGTCGTTGTCTGAAACCGTCCAATACTCGCCAAGGCCATTTGGATCAGCTTCCTTTACAATGTTCATGGTTTTTGGGTTTACACGGGTTTGAAAAATTAAACAAAATTTTTTACCCTTAATATGAAATTAATAATACATAAATATTTTCAAAGAAAACAATTAGCATAAAAACGAGAAAAAGTTATTACTTCAAAGTCATATTCTGTTGCATACCCCTTGGCTGTATCAGGATCAGGGGCACAATAAATTCCTTCTCCATAAAGGAATCGTTTACATTTGTTCAAATCAAATCCATTTTTAGTAATATCCAAACTGTTGTTTTCTTGTGTTCCATGATATGCAACTGGCCATTCATCTGAATTTCCGTCACATCTAAGCCATTTATCATTTGAATACTTTCCATTGACTTTAATTGCATATCTTTTAGAGCCAACCGGACGAGTGTACTTTTTTCCTCCACGAGTAAATGAACTATGATCATCCTAAAATTCTTATCGTAATACGTTTACTTAAAAAATATGGTAACACGTTTATTTCAGTAAAATCATAGTTATATCCTGGAGCAAAAAAATCTGGTTCAATATGATATGCTGGACATCCTCCGCATGGTTGTTTTAAAAGATGTAAAACGCTACGATCTGATATCCTTTGTTCTTTGAAAGTTTGTTCGGGCTTTATCATCTTTCCCTATAAAAATTATTGTTAATCCACAAGGTAAGCAATTATGAAAAGGACGTACTAAATGCATAATTATGCAATCATGATGATATATGCCCATGTAATCGGATACCTTTTCCACCAGTTGTAAAGCAGGAGATTCTGGATCAACTTTACATTTTATTCTTTTACCTTCTAATGTCGACACTCTAAAATTTTTATATTTTATTTTGAACATAACTTTCTGTTTGTTGATTGATTAAAAACATACGTAAGTGTTATGGCATTTTTTATTGTGGAATCGTTGGTTTTTGGTAAAACAAAATTTGGATTTGACAAAGCATTGAAAACAGGATAAGTGTAATGAAAAAGCTGAGTGGCATCAATTGCTTGGGAATGTGCAGTCTAAGAATATGAAAAAGATTTAAACGTGATAAAATTATATGCGAAATTTACTTTCTTTTCAGAAAATAACGCATTTCCTAGAACAGCTTTAATTCCTGCAGCAACCAATTTATCATCAAGCATCTTTTTTTGATTGTTTACAACTCTTAGATGCTTTTTATCTTAAGAAAAGACCAGCATTTATATAGTAGTTTTATCTTAAATTTAAATTAACCTAGAAAACAATGTAAAAGATAAAAAAGCAGTTATTGGCAGTACTACAAATTTACTCCCACCCCCTTTAAAACACGTGAACTTTTATTTGATTGCTTATCAAAAATAAGTTGTAGTTGTTTTTAACTTCTCTTAATTGTCAATGCAGATGCAAAATACGTTGTTTTTAACTTCTCTTAATTGTCAATGCAGATGCAAAATGATTATTGAGTCAACCGCCCTTATGTTTAGCATTCCAACCAAACAACCGATAAGCAGTTTAAAGAATTGCCCAAAAAATAACTTTATTTTTTAAATATTGACGAAACAAGTGATTTAAAACATGAAATTTTAACAAAAAATTTAATTTTTGTCTCGACGATTGTTACGAAAGTCGCGCATTCTCTCTTTTTCAACTATCTGCACCTTTCTAAAGAGCAGACAACAAAGGAGGAAAAGGCGCCATCACTGCCTTTTTCTCTCCGTTTTTGATCTCTTTTTTCCTATTTTTCTATCTTTGCACATTTCCAAGCTTGCGGTCGGCCGACCAAGTCTTTTAAGGAAATAAATAAATATGTTAAACTAAACACTGACGCCGTGACAGTTTTTATCTTATTTTAAACCAGCGTTCCTGCGGAACGCTTTAGATACAAAAATTATATGTTACTGGGGAATTATCATGTACTGCTTTTAAATTTTTTTTAGCAAATATGTCTTTTGAGGGTTAAAAACAGTTTGAAAAGAAACATCTGGATGCCACAATAATAGGCCTATTAAGGTAACAAAAGACTGTGCAGTATCATACAGCTTAATCTAAGGGAAAAAAATACAGCTTTTGCAGTACCCATAGCCTCACAAAAGTATTATAATAGCAATCAGTGACAACTGCACTAAATCACGTGACGGCTATACTAAACGTTGTGACAACTATACTAAATGAGTTATGAATTCGACTTTTCCAGTGCGCCTAAGCCTGAGAGCCTAAGGCCTAAGACCTAAGACTAAGCCTAACGCTCGGCCTCCGGCCTCGCGAGCCCATCCTAAGCTTGGGGTAGAAATGACAACTTTACTAAGTGAGGTATGATACATGGCTGAGTGGAGTGGCAACTACACTAGAGTGAGGTATGAAATTGGGCAATAAGGTAAATTTTGGGTAGAAATAAAGCTTTAAGCTAGGATTATATAGCTTTTTAAAAGGAAAACAATCTAAAAAATGGTCAATTTGTTGATGTCTATCGCTACTGCTTTTATTCGATCTAAAACACTCGTCAAAACAATAATGAGATTGAGTTTAATATGTTCAAGAAATTGTGAGGTAAAAGTCAGCTTTTTTTGAAGTAAGTTGCAATGCAACTGAATCACGGGAAAGGATTCGTGGCCCTCCGGGCCACGAATCCAACTGTCCCATCGGTTTCAGTTATTACATTGCTTCTTAAAGATTTTTCTTCAAATTGTCCTTTATTTTTAAAATTGCACGTCTCAAAATTAATTTTAAAAAATCAATTTATGCACTGTTTTCTTAAACTGCAGAATTGAGATATTTAAATTTCGGATTGTTTTAGAAAGCGAAAGTTCAGTAAAGCTCATATTTTACCTTGTATAATTTTTTGTTTTTACCTTAAATTTTAAGTTTTCAGTTACCGGCCTGGCTGCTATTACCATTCCCCAAGCAGCGGCAATGATTTCAAAGTTTACAAAAATATTCAAAACTTTTTTATAAGTAGCAAATATCTTTTTTCTCAAGCAAAAAAAGAAAAGGAAAAACAATCGCGTTGAGAGCTTTTCCTTCATTAAAAAATCTTTTTTCTGCAATAAAAGCGACAAAAATTTACCACTTTTTCTTAAATATTACTGCTTAAATTAATTATTAAATATATAAATTTTACATAAGGTTGTTAAGCAAAAAAAGGCCGAAAAATAGATATCTTATTCATAGCTAACAAAAAAAGTTAAGCAAAGTTGTTGCAAAAAAATCCAAAATTTCTTTTTTGAGCACGCGATTTAATGCGACAAAAAGGTGGGAATGTAGGTCAATTTTCAGTCACAAAAAAAAAGCAAAAAAAGCTTTTGTGTTGTCTTTAGTAATAAAATTTTATAAAACTTTATTTATTTTATTTTATTGAATGTTTAAGATGTAACAAAAGTTTATAAAAAAAGTTACCACTGGCAGCTTGTAACCTTAGTTTTTTCACTGCATATTGTACAAGATAGTTTTTTAAAATTCAGAAAAGTATATAGCGTTGAAATTTGTCCCAAAGCTTAAATTGGGAATATCAAAACAAAAAATGGTGCCAAATTGAAATTTGATTTCGATATCTGCTTAAAAGTAACACAGGTTTGAACCTTCATTTTGACGAAAATTTTAGATTGACGTTTTATCGGGAAAAAATAAAAAAAAACAGACTCAAATGTCTCTCATTGAAATATTATAATCAAAAAATACGTATGCAATCAAAATGAAAATCATGAAAGGTCCGGCGGCTACTGGATCAATGTGTCGAATTTTAAGATTTTTGTTTTGCAAAAATACTTTGCTGACTCTGTATAATCTTTTTTATTAAATATAACCAAGCACAAATAATAAGTAGAACTTTTATTTTTATTCCGGAAATACTTATATTTTCGGTGTAAAAAACTGATATGGTTTTTGAATGATAACGAAAGACAAAGAATACAGAATCGCTATCAGTAGGGGTAATTATTTTCTTGTAATGCTTGCAAGATAAAAACAGCGTAATAAAAATGGAGGAAATGTGCACGAGATTGCTTCTTCATTGTAACTTAATTCTTTTTTATTGCTATTAATGTCTATGCAGTTTTGAAATAAATTAAAAAATCATAGAATGTTAAAAACAACGTATGGGGAGGGGCAATGCAGTTTTGTCTAAATGGTTAATATAAAAATAGAAAAATACAGTGACTGCAATTTATTGCAGTTTTTTTCTTGCCATTTTTTAAAAACTGCTTATATATATATTTTGCTATAATGGATCCAGCACTTGAATATGGTCTTAAAACAGTTATGAATAATGCACTTGGCGGAAATTATGTTTTTACACAGGTTATTCTTCTTTTTTTCTTCTTTAATTCATAAAACAATTCAGGAAGAAATTCGTGAAAATAATATTATAACTACACCATTGTCATTGGATGATGTATTTCAAACAGCAATTGGAAGCTCATGGCTTTTTACTTATCTATATGGTTTGGTTGCACAGATAGCAAATTATTTCCCTATGTTACCATATTTCTCTAAACAAATTTTGTAAGTCTATATCTTCTAAGGGAATTTTTAAAGATGAACTTTACGTAATCGCAGAATATTAACGCTTTTAGTAACATCGTTATTTTTTAGTGTTAGAACATTGACAGGAAAAACAATTACATTAACCTGTAATTCTTTTGATACAATTGCAACAGTAAAAGCAAAGATTGAAGAAAAAGAAAATGTCCCCGTAAGCTCCCAACGACTTAGTGCAAATGTAAATCGAAAAATACTTTTTATAATAAAATGTTTTATTACTTTTAGGGGCAAAATCTTGAAAACTTAAGAACGCTTTATGATTACGGAATTACGGCACAATCAACATTACATTTACTATTGCGACTTCGTGGCGGAAGCGAAGTTCAAGCATATCACATTGATCCTGCTTTATTAGATCCTGGATTTGACTATGATTATACCAGTATCAATGTAATTAAATTTTAAAAACTTAGATTGAGCAAATATTATTTTTTTAAGGATGACGGGGCAACCTTTCAACGAGGCGGTAAAAAATACACACGTCCAATTGGTGCTAAGCGTTTTGCTATTAAAGTATGAACCCTGATGTTAACAACAAATTTTGCTGCTTTAAAAAGAACGTTATAGGTTCGTGGACGATATGGCAATGACAAATGGCTTGATTCTACTGGGAGCGAAACATCCGGTGAATGGCCAGTTGCTTATCACGGCACTGCTAAAGCAAACGCAGGGTCCATCATCAGAGAAGGGTTTGATGTCAACTTAAATGTAAGAAATGCATATGGCAAGGGGGTAAAACATGTCTATTGCACACCAGATCCTAAAACTGCCAAACAGTATGCCACAAAATACAATTATAAAGTATGACTTTTAAGACCAAGAATTTATTTATATATTTATGATTTGTTTATTAAGGACAAAAATTATGCATTGGTTTTTCAAGTTCGCGTTGATCCTTCGAAATTAAAAATTGCGAAGTGTGAAGACAGTTGTCATGGAGAATATTGGATATTTGAAGATGGAAAAAGTCTTCGACCATATGGAATGGTTCTTTATACTGATTGAACAAATGTTACTTATTTATCAATTATTTAATCCCTTTGGCATTTTGTTGGCAAATCTGTTTTTACGATGTCACTGATTCTTTTCAATTCATGTATCAACATTAAAACATATTTTGTTTAAAAGTATTTAGAGACCGGCTTCTGATAGTTTATTATTGTAATAACACGCTTTATTTTACTAGAATAAAGTTTATTTTTCATCAAAAATAAACTTCAGATTATTTGTCATTGTTATTAATTTCATGATCTTTGAAAATGACTCTACCAATAAAAAAATGAAAAATAACATTTTAATTTTTAAAACATAAAAACTCAAAGCAAAATGAAAAACAAGGTTTGGATAAAAAACACCGGAAGTAAAAAACCTTTTCTTTGTATGAAATGTACATAATTAGGTGGTTTTTTGTTCAAAATAATAAACCCTTTAATTCCAAGAGTATTGAATCAGAGTATGATTAATGATGTTCTTGAGAAAAACAAGTATTCTGTTATATAAAGCAATGCTTAACAAGTGTAAAACAACATTTAAAAAAAATGAGATGGTATACAGTATATTTAGTTATAGGACAGACAATTTTAAGTACGCTACTTTGTATTGCAAGTATTGTTATAAATTTGAGAAGTCTTTATTTGATTATATTTAAATTGTTTAGAACGAAAAATTCGTTATCAGGTCTAATCATAGTTCACATTGTTACATGGATTTTGTTATCTGCTGGATGGATAATTCAAAATTCCCATCTTATTGCTTTTTGGAATCCTACAAGTAAGTTTACCATTAGCTTTTAAATGTCATTACTTGATATAATGAATCTGAAAATAACAGTTTATAAACTGATATTTATAAATCTAAGAAAAATTGTTTAAAGAAATCCAATACAATCCAAAAATAATATTCTTCACATATTTTGGTTGCTTGCCATTTGTTCCAATTCCTGCAGTTTCTTTGTTATTTTTAACGATTGAAAGATGTTTGGTGTTTTTCTATTACAATTATCAATCAATGAAACGTGCGCAATTAGCATTTATTATTGTTACAATCGTTTCATCTTTCATTGTATGGTCATTTATTGCAGAAGGTCTACTAGAAGATGCATCAATTCGACTTTCTGATTCATACGGTAAGATTTTCAACTTTTTTGAAACAAATAAATTTGCATAGCCTTTTTTTAGTATGCGTAACACCAAATTGTCAAAGTGAAAAAACAGATGTCGATTTACGAGTTAATATTCTTACAATAACCTTGTCCCTATTAATTCTGCTTTCACTTTCATTTCTATTCTATTTTGTTAAAACAACAAACTTTCATTCTACAAATGATAAATTTGCCACATATGTGACAATTAACATTGTTTGGGTTCAAGCAATCTTAGACATATTTATTCATTCATGTGGCTTCATAGCAACTTTAATCCTTCAAGAAAATCCTGTAAATGTTTTTGGGTGCTATCTTCGACCAATATCTTCACTGAATGGATTTCTGTGTTCAATAATTTATTCAAAGAATATTAAACGAATGACAAAAAGAAATTCAACAAATAGCCAAAAAAATATTTCCCCTATTCCAGTAACGGCTGTTAGCTAGATGATGCAAAGTGAATATAATAAAATAATTTGTCAGTTTAATTTGACTGCTTGTGTTTTCTATTCTTTTTTTTATAATTTAAAAAAGCCATGTGCTCAAGCTTAAAAATTGGAAAGCTAATCAACAATATTGTTTTCTTAAATCAAACGATGAAAATTAAATATACGGTAATCAATTTTTTTAAAGATTAATAAACTAAATATTGAAAAACAGGGGGTGTTGCTGAAAACTCTTAAATAAAAGAAAAATATGTAACGTATAAAACCGCCATCAATGTGAATGGTCTGCAATTCGTATAGAAAATTTTCTAGCGCTTTTTTAATTTCTCTTTTTGATGCAGCGAAAAAAATAGTTGAACAAAAATTATCAAAAACACAATCTAATTTTTTTGCGTTTTTTACAGACTGATGAAACATCGGTGCATGGGCGCTCCAAGTGTCCTTTTCCCATATCTGCTGACAGAAATTATTAACTATTCAAACAAAGAATGTTAAAGCACTTTTTTCAAGTGTTGAAAATGTTACTACAACCAAATTATTTCTCTTTTTTAGATCATAAACAAAAAGAAAAAAAACAATGAAAAACAAAAGGTAAAATAAAAAAAACACTTTATGAGAAAAAGAAATTCATTATCCAAATAGTTTTTGTACAAAGGGATCTTCATGATACCGTTTGACAAGTTTGGAATACGAATATTTGGAAAAAGATATTTAAAAGATATTGAAGTTTCAAGCATATCATCAACAATAGCTTCAAGGTGTTGTAAATAGGTATCAGAAAGTGTACCACGGAACATAAGAGAAAGAAAGAACAGTCGTTGACTAGTCTAAATTTGAAAATAAGTTTGTTTAAAAGCTGTTTGAAAGCTTACCTTTAAATATTCATACATACTTTCGATATCAAAAGAATCAGATATTTCACGCAAATAAAAATAAGATATATTTGAAAAATGCGGAATTTTTAACATTGATTTAACAGTATTTGTTGAAATGTTTGATGAATCAGGATTAATGGTCCTAAAATTTTATAAAAAAATTTTTAAAATATTATAAATCAATAAACTTACATATTAATTCCATCACATTTTGGAAGACTTGCAACAATAATTTCCATTTGAATTTTCATCTTTGATAATGCAGTCTTTTAAATTAACTTTTCTAGCATTTGAAACAAGAAATAAAAGTTCATCAAAAGTTAAATATTGCCGAAAAAGATAGCAAGACTGGGCATCACATCGATAAATCTTTGAAACAATAGATGGTGGAGTAATTGTTTGATTGCTTAATTGTTCAATTATATCGGTGATCCAAAGCTTTGAAGAAAGTTTTTGAAATCCAAATTCCTTGCATTCTGCATTCCGTATTTTGCATTTCTTTAAACATGTTTTCCAACCATCTGCAGTGTAATGTAAACATGAAAGAATAATAATTGGATTTTTTGCGAAGAAATATTTGCAACATTGAATCAGTTTTTGATACAATTTTGATGATGATGGGTTCTTTGCAATGTAATAAATAATAGAATCTGGGAATGAAAAATTTTGACGACGAAATGGTCCTTGAAAATAAACTGGAGAAATTGAATTTGAATGGGAAGAATTTTGAAGATCCATTTTCATCAAAAAACTGAAACTAATGAATGAATAAATAATTTAGAAAAATGACAATAAAAGGAAAATTTTATTATACTAGAAAAATTTTTTGTTGAAAAGTATATTTACGCTGCTTGTTTTTACTTATTGTTAGAAAAAAAAGAATATTGATATTAATAAAAAGGTCGTCATTAAAAAAAAGCAAAATGTGCACTATACCAATACATAAATTAAATGTACCGATTGTAATTCTTTACTTAAAAATAAGAATTTATTATTTTATCATTTATTCATACCCGTATTCGGAAATTGTTGCCTAATGTACTTTGTCGCGCAAATAACTTTGTCGCCGATTCTTTTCTAAAAATAAAAAATTTGAAAAAAATTTAATTAATTATTTTTTTCTTTAAACATTACTTTTATTAATATAATAATAAACAAAAAGGTTATTAATTGTGCTGTTTTTTATTCACTAAAAAACAAAAACTTTAATAATTTACTTATTGTTTTTTAATTAATAAATTATTATTATTATTATTATTATTATTAAATATTACTGGTACCTAATAGGTTTTCGAACACGCTGAATCAGAATATGAAACATTTGAAGTGATCAAGCTTCTGGAAATTTCAGAATCTTTAAATTTTAGGGGTGTCGTATAATTATGTGGAGCACTGTACATCAAGGTTCTTTTTACTGTAAATAAAATAATTTCAACCTATCATTAATTTTTGTTCTATGCTTTTTTTTCCACTAAATGGGTAACAAATATTTTCTGTGAGTAACATGGCATTTTTATTTGACAGTATTTTGAAATCTTGTAGCTACAAAGATTTTTTTGTCACTTAATTTATGGGTAGCCGTAAAGCTAGAAAAAAATAAGATGCTAAATTCATTTTTTGACTAACAAAAAATTTCTTTTAAAGTAACAGATTTTGAACAGAGATTTCATTATTTTCGTGTAGTTAAGAAATGCGTTTTCGAAATCCGATTAAAAGTTCTCCACCTTATAGTAATTAATGTTCCGGTAATAAATCAAAACCCTAGCAGCAGCAGTAAGAGCAGTAAATCAACGATGCTCAAATAATGTAATTTTGTAATAAGATGAAATTACGAACAAACGATTAATCGAAAAAATGATAACAATAAAATTACAAAAAAACAAAAGTGAAAACTCAGTGAACGTAAACCTTCTCGCAAATAAAAACAATTTTTATTTTTATAAATCACCAAAAATGTTTAGTTTTACTGTATAAATTATACAATTGATCTCGCTTATTTTGATCAAGATTTGGAATAGAAATATATGGAAATATATAATTGAAAGATGTCGAAGTTTCAAGCATGTCATCAACAATTGCTTCAAGTCGGCTAACATAGGCTTCAGAAAGTTGTTGACGAAAAATAAGGCAAAGACGAAAATTGTTTTGGGTGCTCTGAAAAATAATTTTAATTGCATCAGTATTTTATGGAAAAACAAAAAGGTAGAACTTACTTTTAAATATTCATAAATGTTTTCAATATCAAATGAATCAGGAACTTCGACCAAAAACAATCGTTCAATTTGAAAAAAATGTTGAATCTTCAAAAGTTCTTTGACTGTATTTTTTGAAATATTTGAAGCATCAGAGTTTATATCCCTAAAAGTATTAGTTTAAAGTAAAATTACAGCAAAGAAAAGACTTACATTGAAATATTCTTAATTTTTGGAAGGTTTGTAATTATTTTTTCAATTGATACAGCAGAACCATTTTCATCTTTTACAGTACATTCTCTTAAATTGAAATTAGCAACATTGGATGCGAGGAACAATAATTCATTAAGAGTTATATTTTGTCGAAAAAGCGTGCACCCTTTGACATCACTTTGATAGATCTTTGAAATAATTGATGGTGGAGTAATTGTTTGATTATTTCGTAAATCAAAAATTTGTGAAATCCATATTTTTTTTGAAATTTTTTCTATATAAAATTTGACATAATCATCTTTGTCATCTCTGCATTTCTTTAAACATGTTTTCCAACCATCTGCAGTATAATGTAAGCAAGAAAGAACAATTATTGAATTTTTTGCGAAGAAATATTTACAAGACTGAATTATCTTTTGATATACTTTTGATGATGATGGATTCTTTGCAATGTAATAGATAACAGAATCTGGTAACGAAAAGTTTTGACGACGAATTGGTCCTTGAAAGTAAATTGGAGAAACTGAATTTGATGGAGAAGAATTTTGAAAATTCATTTTGTCCAACAAACCATATAAGAAGTGGTTAGCAAATAAATGGATAATTTGAAAAAAACTAAAAACTTATTAAACTTTTATGAATTCTTAGTTCTATCAATAAAATAATTTTTTTAAAACAAACAAGAAAATTACTTTTCAAAAAAAACTGTTAGCTTGAACTTTCACCCTATTCTAATAGTAGTATTGATTAAAGGGCTCTAATGCATATTTCCCATTCAAAAGATTTATTACCGCCCATAAGTTGTTTTTAATGTAACTTTTAGTAGTAGAAATGCCATTGGACTGCAATTGTCTGCTAGATCTGATTAAAAGATTTGATTATTTGATTCACCGGCATAATGAAAAAATGTGATGTTTAATTTATTTATATTTATTTAACTTTAAAAAGTTTGTCAAATTAACAAATTACTTGTTAGAAAAAAGCAAAGTTTTTTTTTATATTTTTATGTTTTTCTATGCCCCTAAAGTTCAGAGTCTGAACTGCATTCGCTGACATCAACAACTTGTACTTGACTTTCGTAACCATTAAAAACTAATCCATTTTTAGTTTCAAGTGTAATTGCAACACTAGAATCTTTAAAACAATATTTCTTGTTTTGACCTTTTCCTGTTAATCTAAAAAGTTTTTGTGTCAACAGTTTTCAGCAATAAAATGTAAAAAAACTTACCGATCAACTTCTTTCCCATTCGCAAATATAATTAAAAAATCAAGTCCATCGCTTAGATCGTAATGTTTTATGATAACAGAGACCTGAAAAAAGCGATCTTTAGTAAACAAATACGGCAGGAAAAGTTATTACAGCATAGCTTGAATATGTGCTTGCATATATTTGTGTATTTTTCATATAATTACAGTATCGCTTTGTTTGATCTTGTGGAATTGAATAATTTACGGGGCCAGAATGTGGTGTAAGATTTGTAATGTTTTTGCTTGGTCGATTACATACTAAAAATAACAAAGTTTTATGGCCAGGTTTTCAAACAAGTCAAAAAGGTTTTTATCCTTATGGAGGCAAAGTTGTGCTGATTTAAAAGCCAACACCGATTCTGTAGTCAAAAAAATATATGTCAATAAAAAACAACATTTTCTCTTTGATCTTTTGAAGTCAATGAATGGCTCAGCTTTTCCCGTTCAATTCAGCTCAGTAACAATGTATGCAATTCTCAACCCAACACTAACAGTAAAACTTACAAGCATTTCCATTAAAATATAGCTGTGACAAAATATTGTCAGCATTATTTTGATTCAATTTATAATCAAACCAATGAGCTTTATTTGATCCTGTTCCTGTAATCTTCTTTAACTCTGGATATGGAAAATTATTAAAATCAAATGTGGCAACATTAGGATTCATGTTTACAAAAATAAATTTAATATCAAATTCATCGATTTGTATATTGATATCAGTAAAATTGTCTTCAGCTGGCATAGAACTAAAAAAGATGTATTGCGCTTTTTAAACAAGCAAAAATGCTTACTCTGTTGCAGTAAAAATGATAAAGATTAATTCCGTTTCGTATCGAACAGCTCCATGTGGAGTAATAAGTTTGTTAAAAAAGTATTTTATTAATGTGCTGAAAATGTTTAGTAGTAGTTAATTAAAAATATGCAAATTCGCTTACTCGTTGTAGTCAGAGTTGTTGCTAGGAAAAATTGGTAAATTATTTAACACTGTTTGTAATATCGTGGAATTAAGGGACCATAAATTAAATTCTCCTGTTCCAGTTATGGCTTGTGAATCAAATGAGATAAAACTAAGTCTGATTAAATCATGGGAATAGGTAAAATAGTTTGCAATTTTAGAAATTGTTTCACTGCTCTAAAAAATTTAGGTTAAAAAAAAGGGCCATTGCGTAGAAAAAGTTTGTACAATTCATGACACCGAAAACTTACATAATTATAATATTTCATGCTTCCTTCACTAAGATCCAATCCAATTGTTAAATCCATTCGAGCCGTACTCGGGTCATATTTAAATGGACCAGAATAGACAGCTGTGGTAGTGCTCATAGGGGATGTCGTTGTTGGAGTTATTTGTTCCGTCGGTTGTAAAACAATCAGAAGTGAAACTAAAAATAAATCTTTGTTCAAGATAATTGTCCCATTGCTTAAACTTACTAGGAGTTTGAATTTGAAAATTAATTTTAATTACATTTGTGTCAACAATAGAAAATTTGAAGATATCAGAAGAGCAAGAATTAAACCTTAAAAACTTGCAGATTGCTATGAATGATGTAATTTGAGCATACTTACAGTTGATTATTAATAATCATTTGGTTATCAGAACTAAGATTGGTGCATTGAAGAACTGTAATCTAGAAAAGAAAGAACATGCCGAAAATTATTATTATAATTAAACAAACTATTGCTCCAGCGGGAAGTCCATTGGGCAAATTACCAAAAAATGTTACAGTTGTTGTACAATTTATTGGTCCACATGGCTCTCCACCAAATGAACCAGTTGTAGTGGGAGAATTAATGGATACTGCTGCAGCGGTTGATGTAACGTTTTGATCAAGGTAACACAAGCAAGCACTTTTAGCATGCCCTAAAAAGATTTGTGGCTGAAAATAAGCTAATCATAGAAAATGTGGTTTATTTAAACTTACCAAAAAAGCTCACAAAAAATAAAGCAAAAATCAAGACCTTCATTATTGCTCACTGATCTAAAAACAAGCAATACAACACATTTTCTTTATTGTCAAATTTTCTTTTATTTGTGTGTTGATGTATTTTATCACCCCTACGTAATGTCGTCACTTGCTTCCTTATCAAAACATTAAAAATTATTTCCGTCTTATTTTTGATGATATTATTGTCTTTAATCTTTTAACACCTTTGTCTAAAATTAAAATCATCGTTTTTTCATTATGTAGGCCATGTAAAATACATTGGTTTTTACTTAAATAAAACTACTGAATCATTATGTGTGTTGCTGATTCTTCGATATAATGTTTTTGAATATATCAAAAATACTATAGTATGCTTTTCAACTCAAGATGAAAGATAAAAATAAACATTTATTATTTTTTGAGTAAAGAAACAATTTTTTATATATTAATATTGATTGTGTATATTCCTTTACGCTGTAATTTTTATTGCTTTGTAAATCATTTTCTGATATTCAGTGTTTTCCCGCAATTATATAAAACAATATCAGTGATATTGTCGCAACTTTACCTTAACAAAAAATATTCAAAATTGAAATAAGAAAAACACCTTTAAACAGATTTCCCTTTTTTAACTTTTCTTGGAAAAAACCAAAAGAGCGCATCATCTTGTTCTTCGTCAAAACATCTTTGCAACAAATGGCTCTGAAAAACACAAACTAACATCGCTTAAACGTACATCTTTGTTTTTCTTTTTTGACGAAAATACTTTCGGCAACACCAGATGTTACGATTTTTTAACTGAAAAGCAGATCTTGCAAAAGTGTTGCTGCAACAAAAACCATTTTGCAAATCGTTTTTTTAAAACGCTGTAGAAAAATGTCTATAATAAAGAAATCAGATATTCGCTCGTTTGGTCGATATTTTTTTCTCGTTTTGTAAAATGATCCAAAAATAAATGTTAATTGAACTTTGTTTTAAAAGCGTAAAAAGTGAATGCTTTGAATATTTTTTCTACTTTTTTTATCAAGCTTTGTTTATGAATTTCGTAACTCTTTTGATTTTTTATGACACAAAATACTGAAATTGTTAACCAATCTCGTGGCAAAACAATTTGACAATATTAAAAATTTAGCTTAACTGATGTTCACTCGAAGAAATGCATTAAATATAATAAATAATCAATATGTTTTCACATCACAACACTTTGTCAAGCACGTATTTTAAAGCAGTTTTGTTTTTTCACAGAGTCAAAAATAGCAAGGTATGATTATTTAAAACATAATTTTAAAAACTTTTTCAGCAATTTCAGCTTGCTTATTTTTACTTTGTCTTGATTGTTATCATTGATTAAATGAGCTGCACCTTTTTTCTTGTCTTTCTATGTACATCTATGTAGCATGATTGTTTTTTTTGATTAATATAGCATATTAAAATCATCATTGTTTATTTTAATGACTGAAAAATGGTACATTATTTGATCGCTGTCTTTATTTTTGTCCAATATTTTCAATTAACTTTTTCTGCAAAAACATCTTTTGGATTTGATGTTGATGGATTATCCTTGTCAGCTTCATCATTTAATTGCTTAAAAAATAATGGATCTTCATTTTTCATTAGTCGCATTTACAAGAGTATTGGACAGATTGATAGCGTTGGAATTAAAAATATTGTAACTGCAAAATCTGGTTTGTAATTTTTTAAATAACGAATTAAAAAAGAAAACGCGTAGAGCACTTCGTTAAAAACAGCTTTTTCTCAAAAAAATTATGAAAATTAATCAGCAATTAAACTCAATATTTTGGTACTGAATGATTTTGGGCATCGCCAATGCATACTTAATTTTCATGATTGCTATGAAATAAAAGTTTATGAACCCTCCAACTGAGTCCTTATACTGTTTGAAATACAGAATCTTTTTTCAGCGGGCTTCACCGATGTCGATGCTTATCTTTTTCCTTGTACAGCAACAGCATGCCCCTCAGCAGCCGACCAAATTCAAAGTGTTTTTAACGCCCTTCTAACCCAAAATCTTACTATTGGACGTCTATGGATTGATGTCCAAGAACTTTCATGGTCTTCAACGAAAGCAACAAATCAACAATTTATTTTAGATATGGTTAATGCGGCAAAAAAGTTAAAATTTAAAATCGGAATTTATACTGGCTATTCTGCCTGGGAAGCAATAGTTGGAAATTCCTGGACTTCTGTTTCACAGTATCCCCTTTGGTGGCAAGATTATGCTTGCTCAGATTTAACGTGTTGGAAAGATTTTGGTGGTTGGACTTCACCCACTATTCATCAATTTTCTAATAATTATGCCTGTTTTATTGATCATAACATGAATATCAAATATAAATAAATCGCTTTTTGGAAACAATTTTTTTTAATAAAAACTATGCGTTATTAAAAAGTTTTTCAGTAATTGTTTTGTGGTGTTGTGATTCTAGGAAATTGTCGAACTAGTAGAAACAAAGTATTCTTTAAAATAATGAACATGATTACTTCGATTTAAAACACATAAGCATTTGTAGAAGTTCAAGGATAATTTTTTTTACTAAATCATTATTGTTGTGATCAGGGATGTGCAGAAAAGAGATGGAATTTGGATTTCTGTAAACGGAAAATAAACGGAAATTTCAAATTTGTTAAACTTTGCTGGTCTTTTGTTTTTTTCTAGCCTTTTTTAAAAAACTGGCCATTTTTTGAAGTTTAAATATTTTTAATTGTTGTTAAAAATCGTTGTTTTTGAGTAAAATTATATGCCCAGTATATTTTGCAATTAACAATATCTTGTACTCAAATTTGAGCTACCACTTCCATTGACCGTTAATGACAAAAATTAACCAATTCCAAACATTGAAGTACTTTTAGCACTGAAAAAATACAACTTTATTAGTTTGTAGTAGCGAATATTTGTTTTTAATTATTTTTATATCTCACGGATAAAACAATAAAAACAAAAACAAAAATAAAGGGGTGTGTAAATTATAAAACATTTTCAAAGAATTAAAGGCACTTTTTCATAGAGCAGTAAAAATGTATTTTGAAGAAAGTGCATAATATGATAAACAGAATGCTGCTGTCCCATGAATTGAAGCAAAGATTAGCTTACTTTTTTTATTTTATGCACTATTCGAAAGGTAACATTTTCGATTGCGTTGTGTTTATTAGCTCGTTATGAATACAAATATTACGGCAGCAGAATTTGGTCGTTTAAATTGGAACATCAGTCAAGAAGTGTCGAATGCTTTAGCAAGAATTACAGATTGGTCATATGTTTTGCTTATATATGAATTTACTGTAATCATATTTTTTATTGGGAGTTTTTGTAACTCACAATCACCATTTAGAACATCATATTTCTGTATTTACATAATTGGATGTACTGTTAATTTTATTCCAAAATTTTTAATTTATTTTAATACGTTCTTCTTAAAATCTTTTTCTCTGATTCCATATGGCACACTATTTTCATGGTACAACAAAAATTTTATAACATTTTGGAATCTTTTGTTGGCTGTAAATCGCTTCTCTGCAATAATGTTTCCGCTACAATTTTCTCAAATCTGGAGTAAGCGAAGAAGTGCTATAATTTGTTTGTTATTAATTTTATATCCATTTATTATACATTCATTTAATCTTTCATTTCTATGGGGGAATCATCAACCTTACACAAATGAAACAGATTTTGAAAATGCTTTTTCTCTTATATCAGATATCGCTTATTCTATGCTTGCGACAATATTTCTTGTAATTGCTGCAATTAAAATGTTAATTAAAAGAAAAACGGGAAATCATTTACCAGAAAAAGTTTTATTGGTGCAAGCTTTAATATCTTCCCAATGTCTATTATTATATTCTTTAGCCATTTGGTTGGCTACTGTAAACAGTCTTAACAAGTTGAATGTAGTTTCAAGAGGACCTGAAAGTACACGTATCTTATCGTTGCAAACATTTCTGTTAAACCTTAGCAATATTTTTTATAGCCTTCATCATAATACTGCATTAATCATTTTGTTTATTATGTCGTAAGTTTTTTTTGAAGCATTATTGTTTTTTATTAAGACTATATCATATAGTTTTCAGACATGGCTTTCGCACAAAATATTTAGAATTTTATAAAATGAAGCATATATTGCATCGCTTCAAAAAGATAATCAACATTAAACAAAAAAACGAAACTGGAAGAGTAACAGTAACGCAGACAACGTCAACCTTGACCAGAAACACACATACAATTACTGTTCATTTACATTAATTTTTTGTGATGTCTCATGTATTTTAAGACATGTTTTTAAAAATATCAGTTTATCAATTTTCTTTTATTGCAAACCCAACAATTTAAGAAGAATCGTTTACAAACGTTTGGAAAAAATGAAACAAGAATACATGCAAAACATACAAATTTAGCAAGTGAACAATCCTTACAAACAGATGGTTTCGAGTGGTTACTGTAGCTGGCAATAGGATAATGTAATTTATAGCAAAAATTAATTGATATGACATGCGAGAAACCAACAAACTCTTTTGAAAAACATAGAGTTTTGTTTATGATGTTATCTTAGCTTCGTCATCTTTTCTAATTTCAATGTTGTCATTTTAGTGACTGTGGAATAAAGTTATCTGAAGTAGATTTTGTCTGAATAGTTTATTAAGAGACAATCTGACTAATTTTTAAAGAATAATAAAATGTAATAGCTTTAAAAAATTTATATTCTGTTCTACAACATGATCGTTACAGTAACCCTCTCAAAAATATTTTTTTGTCCCATGTCAAAATTCTTTAATATACAAATGCTAATGCTCTTGTAATTGACGCATTTTTTCTGCTGTTCTTTTAAAAATTTCAGTCGTTTTTATTTAATACATCAATCATCTTACTGTATTCTTATTTTATTTAGTGTTAACTAAAAATATAATTAAAATTTATCAAAATTTTTTATACTAAAACACAGTTTGATTCTTTTTTCGAGACACCGTAATCCATCAAATCTGCTAAATTGTTCTAACACTTTATTACAGCACGTTGATTAAAATTCTATTGTGCTACTTTCTTCGACAATATCTTTCCTCTCTTTCTCTGTTTTAAAGCCCTCTTTATTTATTACATCTCCCATTCCCAAAATAGAGTAAACATATATTTTATTTATCGAATTTCAAATAGAATCAATACATACAACAAGCACAAATATAAAAAACTATATAACAAGAAATACGCATAACAATTAACAAGAAATAATTAGTATATTATCATTACAGTACACCAGCAGTTGTTGCTTCATCAGATGCCAAAGATTTCTTAAGTAATTCCATAGCAAAATCTTTATCCAAGCTATCAAAATCATTGACAGTAGTAGATTGTCGTAAACAAATTTGTAAAAATTCAAAGCATAATCCACGAAGCAGCACAGAATTTGTTGCAATTGAAGCATTGGCAAGTCTGCAAACATTTGAATGTGAAAGATGATAAGTTAACAGAGTTTCAGCATTGTCCTAAAATTGATATATATTAGTGTGTGTTTAGTATAGATAAAAGAGCTTACAATAAGATCACAAATTTCATACGTATATGCAAAATGGAGTAAACTAATAACATCATCCAACGATAAAGCTTTGAAGGAATCACGGCCATAACAGAATTCAATTGCAGATTTGACAACAAGATATGAATAATCAATAATTTGTAAGGAATTTGTTGCACCTTCTTCTGATGTTTCTGATTGAATGATAGCTTTGAAGACAGCTGATCGAAGAGCAAGCACAGTTTTATGAACCTGAAATTGATGATTAAATACATTAACAAGTGCTTTTGTAAGCTGACAAGGAGGATACTCTATGGATATGTATAACACATGTAATATCTCCGGTGTTGCTATCCCAGCAAATAGCTTAGTACATCATCCACCAGCTTACCCCTTTCCCACACAAGTCCAATCGAAATCCCTTACTTTTAAAACATATCGATAATCATCACTATCACCAATAATAACATTGAAATCTTTTAATTCTTGATCCTTCCAGAATAGTTTTGCAAGGCCACATGGTTCAGCTTCTTCTAGCTTTGGAGGTTCAAACATTAGACAACCTTTCACTTCAATAACCATTTCTCCATTTACAACAAATTTCATATCAAAGAGTTCATTCATTGAACAAAGTTCTTTTCCCCATCCTTCATTCTTTGCAAATAATGCATTGCATTCAGCTGAGAAGCCTGCAGATTTAACATTGATTGAAAATTTTCTATGCACTTCTGCATCTTCTTCAACATTCATCAACCAAAGATATAATGTAAAAATTTTCTCATCATCATATGAGAGATCACTATCTTCATCATCCAGATCCATGCTGCTGCTATCACCTTCACATGTAAGTTCAAGACAAAATTGAATGTTTAAATTTTCATTCTTAAGCTTTATTCCAGCACTTGATATCCCAGTTCCATGACGAGCATTTGATAGCTCCATAAGCTTTTCAACGGGAATATTCCAAGTACATTCAAGTGGCTAAAAATAAAAGAGATAAGTAGAGGGATAAAAGAGAAAGAAACTTACAACAAGATAAGGTTCACAAAATACATCCATTGTTTTGTAGGATTATAGTAGAATGCAAGAATATATATGATATATAATATATCAGTTAGTAGAAACAAGATACAGAGTTAGTTGATGAAGAGGAAAAAAATCTTTGACAAGAATTGCTGGCAAAAAAGAAGAAAGAGAAAAAAAAAGCAGCAACAAAAAAGATTTCAACCCTCGCGCAAGCTTGTCTTTGTTTACTCTCTCTCTCTCTCGCCTTCAAAGTTCGAACGTTCGAAGGTGTGTTCTCTCTGTTTTTACCATCAAAAAACACTTGGTAAAAAATATGGATTTACCAGATATGCTACATTTTTTAACTCATCATTAATACAACAGCCGGCTGATGCATTTATTTTGCTTTTTTATGTTAAAAATTGGAGTACTGTAGTTTTCTTTTGCTAAAATTTGATAATGGCATAGAATAAAGTGTGTATTTGATGGTAAAAGGTAATGAACTGTTAATTTTACAGCTGTTACATTTTTGCCTGAACTGAGCAATGCTCGGTTACCGATTTATGGAATTGTCCAGCAAAATTACGCGTTAACCGGACGTAAACTATTCAAAGTGCTGTAAACTTGAGTTTGCGATTAAATGCTGCTTTTATTTTGAGATTATCTTAATTTTCGTTGATTAAAATTGCTATAGATTCTACTGTTGATTTAAGTTCAAAAGTTTACGGTAATTTTTATCTTTAAGATTCTTCTGTTTTTTTGAAAGAATTTTTTAAACAATTTCGTTTAAGCACACTGTAGGTAGCTCTCTAGTTTTTTCTGGTGTTAATAAATCAATATCCAAAGTTTATGATCCGCTAATTTCAAAGAAATCCCCTGCTTTTGTAACTGCTAACAAAAAGCTTATGTCAATAATATATATCTTTATTCAATGCATTCAAATAAATTAAAACAATAATAGCATTAGAAATCAATATCTTCTTTTTCAATTTGAACAAATTTTCCTGGAGGTTTATATTCTTGAGGGCAGCATACATGGTCTTCATCCAATAGAACAATAAATTGTTCACCTTCATCATCTTTCTCAACATGTGCGTAAACATATTTCCCTTGAGCTTTACATTTGATACAGTACCATAATTCTGTTTCGCTATCTTCCAGATGCAAATATTCGTAAGTGCCATTCTTTGATGGAGTAAAAATTCGAAGCTTCTTTGCTGAAGAGCCTAAAAACAAAGTATTTAAAGCATAATGTAAAGAAGAAAATAAATTCATACGATTTTGTTGTTCAATGAAGAATTCGAATAATGGAGTTCTGGCAGCAGCAGCAGCAGGCTTTTCAGGTTTATGAAGAACTGGTCGACAATCATGTGTTCCATTAGTTTTAATAAAAGTTTCACCATATTCATTGACATAATATTTTGCTTTAACACCTTCACCAGTACATCCAGAACATTCATAGCCATTTGAATCGGCAGTAAATTTATAGCATTTAGTTTTTGAAGCAAATACAAGTAATTCTTTCTTTGGAACACCTTCTTGATCACATTGAAATTCAAAATCTGGATAATAAATTGTTTCAGAATCATCTCGCTTACTCTTCTTTGCTGGTACTTCTTCATAGGGTGTTGCTTTTCTTTTTCGAGAATTTGGATTTCCATTAGTTCTAAAATTAATTCATACAATACTTGCCAAACGACGAAAACAAACTCACACTGTCCGTGTTTCAACTCTCCCAGGTTCACCCATTAATGGATCAGCGACAATCTTTTCATGAAAATCATATTTTTGATAAAGTTCATAGATTCGATTTTGATACTTTTCTTTGAAAATTGTAAACTTTTTTGCTCCATATTTGATAACTTCTTTAATGTCTTCGATGCTTCGAGGATCTTCTTCCAATTTTTCAAGTGCCAAAGTTAAGGTAGTTTCTTCTGCTTTCAGATCTTTGTTGGTTTCCTAAAACATACATATTGAGTACAATGTTAATGATGCAGTTGAAAGCTTACCTTGACTTTTTCAATCATTTCTGCAACCTTTTCAGCTGTCGTTGTAGCATCAAATACCAATTTTAACTTTTCATTGCCATCAGTTTTGAAGAAGAGAGAATTCTAAATAAAAACAGCATTATGGAAGAACTACAGTATCCAAAAAAATCCTTACATCTTTTTGACCCAAAAGACCAGAGAATGAAGCTTGCAAAGATGCATTTCCTAAAACACAACAGTAATTAACAGCTTGGAATGCGTAAAACAAACCAGAAATTGTAACAGCAATAGATTCCTTTTCCATATGAATGTTCAATTTACAGCTGCAATCATATACGCTTCCGTCAGATGTTGAAACTTTAATAGGATCAGTTTTTTCCTGAAAAACAGTACATGTTTATATATCTCACATGTAAGATATAAACAAACTTCATAGCTAAAAACAGCAGCAAGATCATGAGGTGCACAAATAATTGTATACGGTGGATCATCAACGATATCTGCAACATTGACTTCTTTATTCTAAAACATATGAGATGTATAATATGAAGGAATAAGTATAAAACACTTACCTTGTACTTCCAAACAATCTTCATAACTTTTTCAGCAATTTCATCAGTTTGAAAGCTAAGGGAACATAGATGTTTTCTTCCATCATCAAAGATCATAATATCTGACTAAAAATAAATGCATTAGTTCAATATTTCAAATAATAAAAGTATACATACTTTATAACGAAAGAATCTAGCAGTAAAAGAAACATTCATATTTTCTTCATCTGAAAAATGTTACAGTAATCAACAGCAGCAAGTATTCCAACAAGAAACAAACCTGTTCGTTCAATAATCAATGTATCAAATCTGCCTTCAATTTGAATTCGAACGTCATTGTCATATTCATAATCCGCTAGAGCTTCATCGAATGGAATATCTAATGTAATTGGTCCAGTTTTTTCCTAAAACAAAAAAGTAGTGATGAGAGATAAAAAAGATATGGTGAAAAAAGTTTACCTTTGGTGTAAAGATGTCATCTTCTGTATAACATTTGATAGACATGATGTGGATAAGCTGAAAATATAAATATGGAAGATTGCAGATTTTTTGAATAATAAACAAAGCAAAAGAATTTGTAAATGCGCGAAACAAAAGGAGAGAAGAAAATTCAAATTTGAGGAACGAAAGAAAAAACTGTAATCTTTTAATTTAAGCTTTCGTTTTAAGAATCCCTTACAGCTTGTCTTAATAATAGCTTTCTGAAATCTGATAACTGTTTTTCAAGTTTAAACATTAAAATTAACAAGCAAGATTCTTAGTATTTACAGGTGATTTGTGATTTTAGAAAAAATGTGTGTCAAAAATCAGTTTATCAATTTTCTCTTATTGCCAACCCAGCAAGAAGAACCGTTTAAAAACTTTTGGAAAAAAAGAGAACGAAAACACGCAAAACTTTTGAAAATCACAGTTTACAAATTTAGCAAGTGTTTTTTGCTTACAAATATATTAGTCTGGAAGGTTACGGTAGCCGACAAATTTGTAGCAAATTTTTTATTTTTTTTTAAATTTTGTTTAAGGATGAAGATTTCTACAGTAGTAAAGAAAGAACCTCTTTAAAACCACAACAGATGCCAACAATATCTTGACTTTTTCGATCAGTCTAAAAATATAAGACTAACACATATTTTTCGATTTTTGAGTAAATTTATTTTGTCATCTCTAATAATTAGAGGTACAAAACAAGTTATAGTTTAATATTTTTGGTAATAAAAGGTTGGTAAATTTACTGAAGACTGTCATCAAATTATGGGTCGATAATAATTAAAACTCCATTGCAAAAAAATCTCAATGAGTTTAATCAGGAAGATACTGTAACAGCTATAAATTGACTTTGTTGAAATTTGTTGTTCTTTTGTAAGGATTTTTATACAAGTTTTGGAGAAAATAATTATTTTTTACATTTACATCCATCGTGGGTTGATTCTTTTCAACACCCAAAAATTAATGCAATATTTTGATTATTTTTGTTTTTTTTATTTCCAGCACTTTAATCCATGAAGAAAATGTTTACCGAAAAATTTCCATCAACGACTTAACAATGCAAATTTCAATATTTTCAACAATTGAAGAAAAAATTCATTCATTGTTTTTTTCAAACGACATTTTTTTTCATTATTTATCATCGCATTCACCATCGTCGTCTTGTGTGTTTGTGTGACTGACGACGATTCTCATCAATTTGTTTTCTTCTTCTTTTTTTGTTGTGTTGAAGTGAAAGAAGAAGGATGAAGAAGAAATCTGTTGGATCGAAACCAAAAAGAAAGCCGGTAAGTATCTTTGTTTATCTTTTGGAGGGATTAGTTATTGATAGTGGAAAAAGACATGATCGAAGAGGATGTGCTAGTGATATAAAAAAAAGTCGTATTATTTTTGGCAATGCAACTCATTCTTTGGTGGAAAAGTGTATTACTAAAAACTTTAGTCTAAAGTTAGTTGATTGAAGGAGAAACTTTCTAAGTGATGTAGAGATATTTGAGTTTATCGCCTTGCTTGGCAATGTGATGTATTGTTGCCAACAGCCTCTTGTTTTTTGTATTGCCTTTTTTAACGTCGCTCTCGGTTGTTGTATTTTGTGCTACTATTTTGTAGAGATAAATAAACATCGTGTTAAATAGTAATCGAAGAGTAGTTCGTTTACTTCACTAAGATTGTTTTCGAACTTATTGTTCACATTTTTTGGGTGAAGATTGTTTGTTCCAGCGGACTCACTTCGCTTAGTATTTTTACATCTTTCTTTGCCACTTCTGACTTAATTACTGAAACATGAAACTTTAATAATACTTTTTATCTATTTTTTAGACAAGAAGTCGAAAAAAGGGAACAACATATGAAGACGAGCCATCTCGAGAAGAACCTGGACCAACTGTAGCTACTGTTGCAACAGAAGAACAACAAGATGAAGGAACTGATCTTGAAACAGCTAAAAAGAAGCCACCAAAATCTGAAGTTGCTCTCGAAAAATTCGCTACAACTATTACACAAAAAAGTATGTTTTTACATGTATATGTATATTACTCTATCTAATAGTCTAATTTTTTTAGAAATGGAAGGTCTTAAAGCTGAATTCGCTTCTTTAGCAACTTTTACACCACCAGATGTTGCTGCAACTGCATTTGCACAACATAAAGAAAGAAATCGATACAACAATATTCCATGCTATGATCATTCTCGTGTTGTTCTTAAATATCTTGTGCCACCAGAAACTGATTATGTGCATGTAAGTTTATTATTGGCAATACCGTTTCCATTATAGACGGGGGAAGGCATTATCACTTTTGGATAGGTACTCTTTTTGCCAACAGCGAAAAAAGTCAGCTACCTTTGTTACTTTTGAATGTGAGATATGCCCTCAATACTACCCTCTCACCTTCATTGATCCACATTAATGATATCATTTTATAGGCAAATTGGATATCTGAAACGAAAAATATAACTTTGGGTGAATGCAAATATATTTGTGCTCAAGCACCTAATGATGTTACGACAAATGATTTTTGGAGAATGGTATGTCTTGCATCACTTTTAACAACTGCTTATTACATTATTCCACTTTTAGTTATGGCAGGAAAAAGTTAAGCATATTATTATGCTATGTAAAACTATTGAAAATGGAAGTATGTTGTTTTTTGCTTACTTTTTTGTTGTAACATCCATTTATACTTGAACTTTTTTAGAGCCAAAATGTGCACAATATTGGCCGTTGGCAATTGGTGAAACAAAGCAATATGGAACAGTTACAGTATCACATGCCAAGAATGTTACTCCTGAAAAAGAACATGTATTTGAAAGTAGCATCTTGCAACTTTCTGTTGGAACTGAAAATTTTCAAATGTTTCAGTAAGCTTTTTCGGACTTTATTTCGACGATTAACATTGATCAAAATTTTAGACATCGATGGATAAATTGGCCAGATTTTGGAGTACCAGATAGTGGAATGGGAATGCTAAGACTTTTACGAATTGTTCGAGATTCCAAAAAAGTTTTGATACATTGTTCAGCAGGTTTATTTGGTTTTTGCTTGAATCGTTAACAACATAATATTTCAGGTGTTGGCCGAACTGGTACTGTAATGGCTGTTGAAATATGTCTTCGAGCACTACTGGATGGTAAAGAAATTTCTGTAAGCTTTTATTGTTGATTTTGTACAAGTTTTAAATACTTGCATGTTTTTAGCCACTTGATATTTTAAAAGATTTGAGATCTCAACGAGCTGGTTCAATTCAAACAGAAAATCAATATCTATTTGTTCATAAAACAATTTTCGAATATATGCATGCAAAGAAGATATCAAAAGCTGAAGTTACTGAATTTACTGCTGCATATCAAGAAGTTATCAAAGCTGCTGCTGCAACAAAAGCATCACAATCACCTACTCCAGGAACAACACCAGGCGTCGCATGTTCAACTCCTTCAACAACACCTACATCAACACCTCCAGTTACTTCACCATCACCTGTACCAGGAATATCTCCAGCTGTTGCAACTCCACATCTTCTTGTTGGACCTGTACCAAAACCTGCATTACCTCAACCTGCTACACCAGTATGTGCTGCTGTTCCAGCAACAATTCCTCAATGTCCTGGAACTGTGCCTGCTGCTTTTAAACCTCCTGGAATTCCTCAACAACCACCACCACCAAATGCTTGATTCTCTCAATTATAATTGAATGGTATTATTTAACTGATTAATGTATTTTAAAAATAAATAAATACTTTATCTTATCAAATTTTGTGTTTTATCAAATGATCACATTCTATTACTAATAACAGTGTTACTGTAACACATTAGAAAACAAATTACGTTGTTCAAGTACACTTAAACAATATCCATCGAGTTGAATGATCTCAAATCGGGGAGAGCATTTGAGTTTGATAAAAACACGTAAAAGCAAAATACCGTAATCTAAGACTATTTACTTTTTAAACTTTTTTACTTAAATGAGCTTTTTCATGCGGTAGAGTTAACTGGCTGTACAGATGCAGTCCTTACCTCTTATATTTTAGTTGCTATTAAGCGTTTTCGGGGATGCAAAAATAAACGCGCTAGTAAACTTTAAAATGCTTCCATGCATTTGAAAACACAAGCAGTTTAACTATGGCGATTTTCTTCAAGAATTGTGTCCATACATTTTCCATTAAAGCTTTATCTTCGAAGATAATCCATTTCCAATTTTTGATGTATATCTATAACTTTGTTTAATTGATTAACAATGGCAAATTTGCAAAAGTTGAAATTTTTTTGAAGAGCTTTTATCTCTAATGTTTTAAGAACAATTTGCCAAAGATAATTCTTATCCAAAATTTTTGCAAGAGCTATAATTTTTTGCATCATTGCTTCTATCTATCTTTATTAAGATTCTTTAACGCCGATTTTAACTGCTAAAATTTTTCATTAATCTTTCCATAAGTTTCAGGCTTTAACAGAATTACTACTACATTTTATTTATCCTTCAATTGTTTCAATCTCTCTTCTTCAATTGTTATTTTATTACTCCTTCATCAAAATGGGTTTATTATCAAAGCTAGTATGTTTTGCCTTGGGTGCATATGCAGGAGCTTATGCCGATCAGAATTATGAAGTACCAAGAGTGCCATCACCTAAAGATATCGAAAAGAAAATTATAGAATATATAGAACAATATCGTAAAGATGGATGATAAATGTTATTATTTGTATATTTTAATGTTACATAGATCTTGGCACATACATATGTTTTTATGAAAAATAAATGGGTATCTTTCTCTTTTTCTTGTTGTTTATTAAATGCTTCTTTAAGTTACAATACTGCTTTTTGATATCAATATTAGTGAGTTTTTGAATAACAAAATTAAGATGGGATATGTCGATGAATAGAACTAAATTAACATATTTTGCCGGATTGCCTTTCCTCTGATTGGTGTTTTGTTTAAAACTTTAGATTAGGATAATCTTGTAAATTCTTTCTAGAAAGTTGTCTTTGAAGTTGCTGATTTTTTCGAACAAAGTTATTAGTATGTTGATATGCGGTATACTGTATTTTGAAGTTGTCTTCTTACAATAATATCTTTCCACTAGCAACAGTATGCTTTACAGTTTTGAAAAATGAATTGTTTTTTTTGTAATTTATTATTTTTTTAAACGAATGAATATATAAAAGATAAAGTGTATGAACTTTCAGATATAGAAAATACTATAAAAAATTATTGAAAACGACAAAAACCCTGAGACAAAGAATATACTGCTTTTAAACTATTAGTTGGCGTCATTATCAGACAAATGATTGCTTTCTTCACTGCTATCTTTGAATCTCTTTTGCTCCATATCATCAACATCCATAGATTCTCGTTTTCGAAGTAACCCATTTTCAACTTTATTATCTTCTAAAATTGCTTGTTCTTTTTTCGATGATTTAGCTAAAGATTGATCATTGAGCTGATGATATAATTCATTTAATTTTAATACACATTCATCAGGAATTTGGACATTTACCTTTTGCTGAAATGCTGCTGTTAAAGTATCAGTCAATTGGGCAAGAATTTTTTGGCCAGTTTCAGATGTTTTAAAGAATGCCGTTACTGCTTCTTTTGCTTCTCCAGTAGGATCTTTAGCTTTCATTAAAGATTTTGAGCTTCCAGGTACATTATCTACTTCCATATTTACATCTTTATCACTCTTTAAATTTGTTGAATTTGCTTGCTTTTGTAAAGGTTGTGCTTGATTACCAGCAAGTTTTTGATAAAGTTCGTTTAATTTTTTTGTCGATTCATCAGAAGTTGCAGCATTTACATGGATTTGGAATGCAGCTTTTACTGCTTCATTTAGCTGGGAAACTATTTTTCGACCAATTTCAGAATTTTTAAGAAGTTGAACCATATTTTCTGCGCTTGCAGCTGTTGAAGATTTATAGCTTTCAGGAATATTATCAACTTCTGGATTAACCAAAAATTTAATACATGATTTATTTAACTGCTCACTTTGTGTCTCAATTAAAGTAGGATTTGCAAGATATGGAAATAACACCATACCAATTTGCGTTTGTATTTGTGCGTAATTGGGCGTTGTTGGTTTATTTACAGTAATTGGTCTTTCTTGAAGCAAAGCTTTTTCAAGAACCGTTGCACCTTAAATATTGCTATAATAAGATTCCGTTTGAAACCTAGTGCTACATACCTTCTTTATATTTCTGTGTTTCTTCAACAGCAGTCTCATAATACCAACCAAGTTTTTGATGACAAATATTACAGTTTACATCTTTAACAAAATGTTTTCCAGTCATCATATTTCGTTCATCTACTTCACCATGCTCAACATTTTCAACAGCTGAAAATAAAATTGCAGGACCAGTTGCACCAGAAAATTTTGTAGAAATTATTTGTTTTTCTTTGGTAAGATAATTTCCACATTTTTTACAGTAATATGTTTTCGGGATAGTTTTTGTTTTTTCGGATTGTTGAGTTTCAAATGATACTCCATTTTTGTCCAATAAATCTTGATATACTTTTGATGCTTTGTTAAATTCATTTGTGGCATTGCTGATAAGATTTGTAAAATATTTTTTAAATTCTGGAGTGCTGTTTTCAGTAACATCATTAACTTTTTCACATAATTCTTGAAGATGTTTTTTAAAATCCTGCGTTACATTATAAGCATTTAGCAGAATATTATAATCTGATTTATTGGGGGATACTGTAGCTGCTATTGGATTCAGAGGTGCGGGAGGAACTGGAGAGAATACATCTGAAGGTATCATAGGTGGTAAAACTGGTTTTTCTAATGGTGTCATGATTACATCAGATTTTTCAACTAATTCTAGCGGAGCTGCTGGTTTTGATTTAGACATTTTTGAATCAGATTTAAGCGCTTTCTTTGTATCTTTAATTTGTTTTTTAACCTCATGAAGTTGATGCTTAAGTTGTTGATATTCAGCTACCGTAGAATCAATGGAATCAATTTCATTAGCTTTTTTACAAAGTTTTTCATATTCTTTTTTAGCTGCTTTCCATCTCTCTTCTGCTTGGCTACAAAATTTGGAATATTTTGCTTTCTTATTTTTATCTTTTTGTTGATACATTTGAAGCTTAAGGGATGAATAGTTTTTAGCCAAAGCTTGCATAGATGATTTAGCTTTTTGGACTTTTTGATCAAGTTCAAAGCTTCTTGAATTTAAAGGCATTGATGGCGAGGATACTGTAACATTTTCTGGATGTTTATCAACTGCATCATAAAACTTTTCTGTAACAATATCATTGTGTTGTTCAGCTGCTGCAGATCTGATAGCTTCATTTGATGGATTTGTATCCATTTCTTCATCTGTTGCTTTATGTTTATCACAAAATCGGTCATATTCTTTCTTTGAATTTTGCCATTGTAGTTCAGCTTCATTGCATTGTGCTTCAATCAGCTGTTTTTCAGTTGGATCATTACTTTCAGCAAGTTGAATTTGAAGATTAATATATTTTTGTTCCAGAAGAAACATTTTGTGATATGTATCTGATTTTGCTTCAGGATTTTGGCGATCTGCTACAATTTCAGGCTTTTCTTGAATTATTGCTTTTTCTATCTTCTTTGAATTATTTGTTGATGAAACATTTGCAGTTGTAGCTTTACTATATTCGAACTTTGATCGCTTAGCTCCAAAACTATTAGCACATTTTTCATATTCATTTGCAGCAACTCTTTGAGCTTCGAAGCAAAGACTTGTAATATGTTCATGAAGTTTTGTATCAAGTTCATATTTTCGATCTTCTTCCAAAAATCTCAAGAAATCATTAGAAACTGGTTTAACTGCTTTCTTGCTTGCTTCAAGGGTTTTTGTATCAGCTTTAGCTTGCTTTTCAACAACTTTTACAGAATCATCAATAGATAAATCTTTCATTTTTTGATTTGTAGTTTGAGCAGGACTTTTATCACTTTGATCATGTGCTGGATCGTCAACTGATGGCGGTGAAGAGCTTTTTTCATCATCGTTATAATAAACGTAACTGCTATCTGACTCTAAAAATGAAGATCTTTTTAGTTTAAATCAAGAAATATTGTAATTGATGAAAAAAACAAAGCTTCAAAAAATTATATCAAAGGTTAAATTGTGCATTACTATTATTACTACTGTATGATTTATAATGTTAAACAAAATTTTTACCATTTGATTCATTTCCATCTTCTTGTACTACTTCATTATTGTTTTCTGTTGCAGTTGCCAAATTTCCAGCGCTTTTATTCATCCCTTCATCACCTTCAAAATCACTAATTTTGTCATATTCATCACTATCAGACATTTTTAAAAGTTCCTCTTCCTGAAATTTGTTAATTTTTAAAGTAACAATAACTTTAAAATTGTTATTAAAAGCACGAAAGAAGGTTACTACAAAAAAAATTGGAGGAAAAATAAACTTTAATAAAGAAAGAGAAAAAACCACATGATTTTTGTTGGTTGTTGCTTCTCTTTTTTTTGCAACTGCTGAGAAAAAAAAAGGATTGACCATTAAAAACATCGATATTCGCAAACAAATGACCCAGGCAGGGTGGTCTTCCACATACTCCAACCAAAACTATCGCATTCTTAATAAAAATATCTCTATTTTTCATTGTCGAAAACGTTTAGCAAGAATACATCAAAAAATTATGAGTTACAGTAAACTCAACTCTTTTTGGACATTTTACTAATGGTTTTATAAACATAAGTTATTCCTTTTAAAAACTGTGAAATGTGTAATCAAAAAAATGGATATAGCAACCACAACGATTTGTGGAAAATCAACGTAAAATGTTTGACTTTTTGAAATGTTTTTTAAGAAGAAAATGCATTTCCACTTTATCAAATTTAGCAAACATTAAAAGCTGAAATGGCATTTCAAATTGGTAGTACTGTAAGGTGATCCCAGATAAATCATATCAATCATACCTACTTTCACAATTTTTTAACTGGATTAAAGCTGTACAAAGATGTTTAAAATTTTATAAGTCATAAAAAAATTTTGTATATTTTGAAAATTTGTAATAGATTTTTTTTGCAAAAAACTTTTAATTTGTAAACTGTTTTTTTTATAAATTCGAACTTAAAAGTAAATACTTAAACTACTGTATTTTTTGATTTATATTTCTTGGAAATTTTTCTTCTCGTAAGCAAACATTCAAAAACAGTTAACAAAAGACGAAATTTGCATTACCATGATGTACTTTGTGTTGATCACAAACAAAATTACTGTGATGATCAATGTTGTTGCAAGAAAAGTTTACGATGAATATTTTGTTGCTGCTTTGTTTGTAAGTTTTATTTTTGACGTTTATGTACTAGTACTAATATACTTTATTTTTAGATTATCACTTGTTACTCTTGTCAACTCTCGTTGCGGCAATTTTCAACCAAGAATTGAAGGATTCCTTCGAAAGCATTGTATTCCTGGATATTATGAAGGCTCATGCTTGCTTATCCTTGAATCAAAAAAAACTCTCCATGAAGCAATTACACAGTGTCAAAATGAATATGGTGGCCGGCTAGCAACTGCACCTACAGAAGAAGCGGTTCAACATTGGATTCGAACAATACATTTTAATCATCATGACGCTGGTCAAAATGCAAGATATTGGATTGGATATGGTAGAAGTGGATTTAGAGATATTGCTCCAAAAGGTGAAAGCAGATGGTATGTACGCTTTACATATATATGGAATTAATAATTAAACTATTTTAGGGAGAAGGTTTTTGAAAGTACTACATTTATGAGAATCACGCAATGGGAAAATGGTGCAAATAAAGATTTGTTAGATGATTCAGATTGTCCTAATCATGGTACAGTATTTAATCCAGCAAGTAAAAAATTTGGCGTCAAATCTCATGATGAAGAACATTATGCGCTATGTGAAACAGTACGATGGGCAAAGCTTCAGTGTAATACAGGATGGTATTTACTTCAACCAATTCGAATGTGTGTTAATGTTCATAGCGATTACAAAACTTTTTTGCCAGCTCATACCATGTGTAATAGAGAAGATTCATTTATTGCTACCGGACAAAATGATGATGAACTTGATATGCTTCGAAGTATGTTTTAAAAGTCTATGATAAATTACTGTATGCCTTTTTAGATGTTATTGTTCCAATGGGTTTAAGAAACAATTTCAGAAATATTGGAGGATTTTGGGCTGGTCTTAAATCAGAAGGAAGAACTACATTTTCAATGGATGGCACAAAACCAATGTTTGGTGTACCCGGTGCTACTGAGAATGATAAATTTTGTGGTGCATTCACTTATAGAAATTTTTTTACTACAGATGAATGGGGGAGAGAAAATGAATGGGCAGGAGCAGTAGCTCCTTGTACTCCGAGGCGTGGTTACCTTACTGTTGAACTTCCATATATGTGTCAAAGATTCGCAGATCAATCTTCAATCAACAATATTCAATAATTTTATTTATCTTATTTACTGCTAATTACAATAATTATTTTTATATTACTTTAATGTACCAACGATTTGCTGATTGAATGTTGAGAAATAATATTATTAATGTATTTGTATGTTTACCTTTCTTTGTAATTTATTTAAAATAAACGATGCTGTTTTTATTTGTAATTTCACAATTTTTTCAATTAGAATTCCTGGTGTATAACAAAAACGATTGAAAATAGGGTTAAGTTAATAGTGGAAAAAATATAAATCAGTTTGTAAAGCTTTTTTTGAAAAAAAATGTTACCGTAGCTTTGAATTTTATATTTTCAAATGAAAAAGTTTTTTAAGATAAAATATTTAAATAGAATAAGTTTCTATGAAAGGCAAACAACAGTTGACAACACAAATAATGCAGTTTTTTTTTTCAAATCCTTTGCGACAATTGGGACAAATGCGTCATTCAGCTTCACAGAAAATCAAAGAAGAAAAATTGCAAAATTTTAGAAATAAAAAATGTAATACTTTATGCTTATTCAGTTTTCGTCTTTTGGAATATTTAAAAAACTGTTTTTTATAATTTTTTCTTGAGCGGCTATTAGTTTAAAAATAATATCTTTACACAATATAGATTTGCTTAATAAAATGGAACTGCTGGTCTATGCCAAAATTTATTGCTTTTCATTTTTTAAATTCCATTTGTTAGCCCCTTTTTCATCATATATTTGGGACCATCTTCTATGAACTTTTTAAATTTGCTGATAAAACAATACTTGACACTATTATTTTGAATCATGAAATTGCAATTGTTTTTTTTATCACAGAAACATTGTTGTGTCCTTTGTTGAAAGCTGCTCGCTTTGCATTTCTTTTCTGTCTTTTCATGACACAAGTTTCAATTTTAATAGCGGCAAACCAACGTCAATTGATCAAAACATTTTAATTTTCTGTCGTGAAATTGAACAAAAAAAGCTTTTTTTATTCATTTTAAATTTTTTGTATGTTAAAAAATGCAATTTGAACACGTTTGTTAAAGGGAAGTATTTAGCAGCGTTTAAATTAGTTTTAAACTAAAATTTTTAAGAATCAATAATGTTACGACAATATTTAGATTTAGCTTTAATGTAATCTAAAAGATATTTTTCTTGATACATATCCTTTGGAGAACGGCCTTGCATCAGATCTCGAAGAGTATGACAGCTGACAAAGAAAATTGGAACTTGTTTCAATTCTGGTTTATTTGTTTTATCAAGTTCATTTGCAAATGCTGCAGCGCCTAAAATGTTAACTTACTAGTGACATAATGTAAATATGATTTAAAGCATACATTCTGCAACTTGATTTCTAATTGTTTGTTGATTAATATCAGTAATTAATCTGTTTTTAACTGCATTATCCATGACAATATCAAAACGAGAACGAACAAATGTTATTGGTTGATTGTATTGAATGGATTGAATTGCAAAATCAATTTCATCTTTTCCTAGCGCTTCTTGTGTAACAATAATGAGACAATCAAAAGCACAAAGGCATTTATCACTGTAACGTTAAAAATTACTCTAATTTTCAAACCAGGAATAACAAACTTATAATAGCTCGTAGCATCATGTGAAAGAGTTCCAGCTCCAGGAACATCGTAAATTTTAACATGCCGTAAATCTTCTTTTGTAGAAGTATAGGGTTCAATAAACATTGTCGTTTCTGTGCTTCCAACTTTTGCAGCACCTTGTTCATAATCAGTAATCCCTCGAATTGCATTTATCAAAGAACTTTTTCCCGTTTTTGTATGCCCAACAAAAGCAATATTATAAAAATTTTTCGTATCAAGTTTTAAGTCTCTTTGAGCTTTTTCCATAATTTGTTTTAAATGCTCTGGCATTTTGATATCATTTTGTGGCTTGTGTTTAAAATAAGTCATAAACCCGTCTTTGGAAACAACAAATTGATCATATAACTTTTTTAAATCTTGATTTAGCTGGTCAATTTCATCATTCCTTTTTGATAGATGATCTGTTAGCAATCCAACAACTTGATCCGTATGAGCTGTTTTAATTTCTTTAATATTTGCTATTTCGTCTTTATATTGTTGTGTTAAAAGCGCTTTTTCATCTTTAAGTTTCTAAAAAGACAAAATTTATTTACCCCAAAAAAGTGTATCTGGTTAAACTTACTTTTTCATATTCTTCTGTTAACCGTGCTTGGAGGTCTCCACTTGCTCGACTAAAAAAAGTGGCTATTATTTCTTTGATAAAGGATTGCCTAGATCTGACGCGTCAGCATTAGGGGAGGATAAGAAACATCTGACGCTCTATACAGAAAGCGGCAAAACCAAAGGAAAAAATCTGACAGCGGGGATGGGGTATTAAAAATTCCGCTTTTTCGCTGACGTCAGATCTGGACAATCCCTAAATTTTGTTTTTGAAGAATTCTTACACTTCATCTTTAACTTCTTGTTGAAGATCTGCAATCTTTTTATGTAATTGTTCAGTCTTGCGTTTGTATTCATCTCTTTCAGAATTCAATCGAATTTCAATGGCATTAAACTTGTCTTGTAATTTTGTAATTTCCTGCTGCATTTTTTCATTTCTCTTTATCTCTTCTGCAGCTTTAGTCGTTTGAATTTCTAATTCACGCTTAAGCCTTTCAATTTCCTAAAAAATTCAGTAATGTATTAAAAAAATATTTCATGCTTACCCTATTAGCTTCAACTAGTTCAGCGCTATCAAACCAACCCATTTTTTCACCAGCACCAACACGAACACCTACACAAATAAAAGGATAATAAAAATAAAAAAGCTTTCATTTTTTGGGCAGTGCATTTTAATCGGGGGCGGGCTCAGTTATTACCTGATAAATAAAAATTTCATGATAAAAATAAATGTTATGTTTTTACTTTAATACTCCCAAAAAACATCGCATGACTCTATTTTATTTTATTTTTGTAACGTTGATAAGAATTCTGCTTTCTATTATTTCATTTGGAATAATAAAAGTATTACTGCTTTTTCTTGGATGTTTAAAAAGTATTTTTTACACGGTTACTGTAATGGCTGGTTTTGTTATGGGTATTTTTATTTATTAATTTTTAGAAAAATTAATAATACGATGAGTGACAAAAAAGTGACAAGAGTGACCGTTTTTTTCTTTTTTCTTCATTTTTCAATTAAACGATTTCTAGAAGACCAAATTCCTTAAAATTTTTAGGAATCGTACATACGAACCTGAAGAACAGATCTACATCACTTTTGGACCTCAATATACTCTTTGACTCCATCTGGAACCACAACAATATCCCGAAAAATGGCAAAAAGAATAGTAAAATTAATTAAAATATTCGTGGAAAATCGTGCTATAACAGCTAAACTTTCTACGACTTTTCACAGTTTTTCACGATTTTTTACGATTTTACACGGATTTTTTAAACTTTTTTCCATATTTTTTGTCATTTTTTGAAGTTTAAGGTAGTCTTTGCCTTTAGATGGGGTCAAAGTGTTTTTGCGAATCTCCACAAATTTTTTTCGGGGTTTGGGGATGTTGTTTGAACTGCAGAGGGAACAAAGGGTATAAAGGAGTTCAAACGTGATATAGTTCTCCAAGTTCATATGTACATTTCCTAACAGTTTCAAGGAATTCAGTCTTCTAGAAATCGTTTAATGAAAAAAAGAAGGGTTCAATATCACCTACTGTAATTTTCAGGTGGACAAAATTATATGAATAATTTGACAAAAATTAATTGTCCAACGCAAACCAAAATCGGAATCATAGGTATAACTTGGAATGAAACAACAGCAGTTACAACTACATTAATAAAGATTTTTGAATCTATTCAACGATCTTCATCCTCAAAAGATTATTATGAATGGAAAGCTTATATCGACAATAATATTTTTAAAAGGAAGTATCCATCAATTCTTTCAAAAACTAAAAAAGAAATTGAAGAAAATTTTGAACAGTTTTTTCATGATTTAAGACATAAAGATATCAACATATTAATTATTGCTGTTTCTGGTGACAGGTTATGCTTGGAAGATTATTATGCTATTCGACAATCTGTTAAAACTGATATTCCTTTTTTTATTATTATATCTGATCCCTCAAATTCTCACAGTCAGAAATGTAATGTTTTGAAAGCTTTGAAAAAGCTAGATCTTAAATCAAAGTCATATGAAATACAAAAAATGGATGATATGCTTAAAATGTTTTTAAATGAAAGTTTAGAAGCAAAAGGATACATAAAGTTATTTCTTGAATTTATTCTACGCTTAAGTCGTCAAATGGTGGGCATAAGAACTTCAAAAAGCGTTCTTATCAAAAATGTTGAACATGAAATTCAGTTGGCTGAATTGGATGAAATAATAAAAGCTGAAAAAGAAAAACTTTTTGTTCTTGAAGTTTAGTTTATTTTGCTTTAAAACTATTACATTGATTTACAACTTTAGAATGAAACACATAATTCAGAAGACGACGATAATCTAAGATTGAAAGAGATTGATGAAGAAGCAAAAAGGATATTAGAATTTGAAAAAGAAGTAAGAAAATTACTGTTATCAGAAATAAGTAAAAAAAATGAAAATTTAGCGTGAACAGATTGTTATAGAAAATGAAAGAAGATGGCAACTCGAAAAGCAGCAGTTGATGGAAGAAAGAATGAAAAAAGTGAATGAAGCAACTGACCGGAATACAAATTTGAGTCAGATTTCGGAAGTAAGCTTCTTAAAGGTTTCAAATGATAATTATATTTTAAGGAAATAACCACATGCAAGCAAGATATACTCAACGATCAAAAGAAACAACTGGAAAAGATTTTAGCCCTTGTTTCTTCATTTAATGCAGATGTAACCTCTCTATCTAACACTGACGCAATTGCAACTTCGCACTCAAGAATTATTAAAACTATTGATACTGAAGAAATTGTTATTAGCAGCAAAAACAAACCAAAAATCGGTATAATCGGATTATCGAAATCTGGACGATCAACATTGATGGGTGTTCTAGCTGGCGGAATATGGACTAAAAATATTACTGAAAATCCCACATCCACTGAAAATTATGACATTTATAAACTGTCGTATCCAAACAACGGCTTGATAGAAGGATCTGCTGATGAAAATAAACAAATGTATCAAGAATTTTATGATTCAAAACAACTAAAAAATTTATCAGTAGTGTTGCTGACAGTTTATGGAAGCTTTCGTGATAATGATTATTATATGATTATGACAGCTCAGAAACATAAACTTCCAATAGCAATTATAATAACAAAACTTGATGAACTGGTGGAAAATACACATTTGTCAAAGCAGGAATACGTTGATCAAGATAAAGAATATTTTTATTCAAGCCTGAATGATGGTGGCATCAGAGACATGGAAGATAAGATATTTCATATTTCTGCATTATCGAATATTTGGGTTGTCGAAGATGGGCTTGAAAATGAAATGGCAAGGTATCAACAAGATGAAGAGTTGTTGCAACAGTTTCTTAATTTGCACGGTATAAGCTGGAGAAATCCTTTCGAAAGTTTTGGCAAAGAAACGCTTTATCTGGAAACTTTACCTAAAACTCTCAACACCGATGCAAATAAAAATGTGGGACTAGAATTTTCCAGTACAAATATTAAAAATGCAGAATTTGACGCAATTAATTGCGTCGAACAAAATTTTATGCAAACAACTCAAGAGCACGAACTCTGCATTAGAAGTCACAGAGTTGCTGTTTTAGGAAGAAATAAAGTAGGAAAAAAATGGTTAAAAGAGGGACTTGAAAAATTGTTATCAGAAAAAAAAACTTTTGTTCTTTATGGATATGATGAATGGATGTCTACCAACGACATCATACAGTAAGTTTAATCTTATTTATTAAATAAAATACATAAGTGGTGAATTTAAGAAAATTCAATGAAACTCCTGCTAAACTTTACATTATTGTTATACCGTACACTGTCGGAAGTGCTGACATAAAAATTATTCGTCATCTAAATCAAATGAAAAAGTCAGTTATCATTGTTTTGAATAAAAGCGATGAAATTATTGATAATCTTAAAAAAAGTGGAAAATATACTGATAATCAAAGCTGCGTTGAACAAAGTACAAACATTTATTCTTTTTAAAATTAAAAAATGTCACTCCTTTTTTTAGGAAAAAAAGATGCAGAAAAACAACTCGAAGAATTGAATATTTTTGGTATTACAATGTTTAGCGTTAGTGCACTTTTTTTGAAAGCATTAATTGATGACTCATATAAGACAGAAGAGAATGATTTGATTAATTTTATAAAGGAAAATGTTGACTTATAAATAAAAGTTTTTAATAATGGTTTTGGATGATTGAATATTTATAGAATGTTTTATTCGTTGTTATATCTCTGAAATGGATAACTTATTCTTAATTTGTTTCCAATTTTAGTTTCAATGGGACAAAACACTGAAAAAAAAATTCGCAACTTGTTTAGGGAAAGAAATTGGCGACTTTTTTTTTGTCAATTTTTGGCAACTTTGTGGTGAATTTTGGGCCGAAATCTTGAAAAAATGGCGAAAAAATGAGCTAAATTTTAAATTAGCAAAATTTTCTTTTGCTTTTTGTTACAAACGGCAAATTTGCAATTCTGAAAAAGTGACTACAATAGCTACAGTATGAAATCTTATGATTGTTTTCTTAAAATACAGTTATATAGAAGGTAAAAGTTCGGGTTTGATTTTTTTATACTGTTAAAAAGTCCGTTCCATGCACTGAATGATCCCCGCAAAAATACAGTAAAATGACGATGAATATTTATTCGAGTATTGAAAAAAGATAAATAAAAACAAACAAACAAACAATTGAAATAATATAGACGAGTACATCACAAACGAATTGACGGTGGTAGAGTTGACGGATTTCCAGCAGCTGATTTGTCGTCAGGTTCATCAATAGTGGCACCAGGAGGAACATTTTCAAGTGCTGCAACTGGTTGACGAGGATTATCATCATCAGGTTGTAGTGATCTTATATATCATCAGATAAATTTGACGAAGATTGCTGAAAAAATTTAAACATTACTACAGTCTGTAAAATTAACAAAAAGCTAACTAACATGAACATGATACATTATTTCGCTACCAGCGTTGATTGTCGTAATATCAAGATTTAAATGATCCATTAATGTAAAAAATGATTCATCATAATCACATTCCCATCCTTTCGAATATTCCTGACCATTGAAGTAGCCTTTAAAGTAACGCTTATGTTGACGATGTTTCTTGTAAAGATCAAAAACGATATTCCAGTTGACGAAGTTTCTTTCAAGATAGTGATGTTCGATCCAAGATTCAAATCCACCTTTGTCGAGGAAAGAATTATTATCCGTTGATGCATCTGTAAAAAAACATGTATTATTAGGTTATTAATTTAAACTAAAACAAAAAAATAAGCGATGGCATCGGTAGGTTAGCCCCTTCAAGCCTGCAATCCCATTTTTTTAAAAGTCTAATGCTCCAGCCTAGAGTTCAATGTCTTGGGGATCTTGCAGAACAACAACCACACTTAGAAAAAAAACTCACGAGAAGTACCATTAACTATAGCATTAGTAGATGAAAAAGTTGAAGGCTGATTGGCAGCAATTACAGGTGGTGGTGTAAGATCTCCAATAATTGTAGTAGCTGATTCTGTTATAGTTGAAGCACGTTGCATAGGTTTTAGTGCAACTGCTGGTTGGCGAGGATTACCAACTATCCCACATGTTGACGGAGAGACATTCTAAAATTTAACACATATATTTAGTAATAAAGAAAAAAAAACTCACGTATTGCAGCGGTAGACGAGGATCATCACCATTATCACAAGATAATCTTTTTTTATCATTAGCAGACATAATAGGTTGATAGCACGAAAGTAAGAATCTTAAAAAACAAAATAACAAAGTAAATGCGATCAATTATCTACAGCAAAGAAGAAAAAAACAAACAGCAACAGCAAAGATCTTTCAAAAACAAACGAACATTTTCGAATACAAACGAATGTTCTACGCACCCGCAAAAAATCTAACACGCAGCCAACGCTGCAGCTGTTGCTGCTGTGTGTCGTTCCTTTTTTGGCGCGGGCATTTTTTACAGCAGCCAGCCTCTTCCATTTTTTACGCGCGTCTTTTTTGCTCTCTCATTTTAAATTAATTTTTTTAATACTAATAATTATTATTATTTATTGTTAAACATTATTACTAGTAATTATTATTAATATTGATTAATCACTTTTACATGTAGTTGTGATTAGTGGTAAAAAAAAATATCCCATTTTTATGTGTGTTTATTATTGCTTCCTCTTTTTTGATAACAATATTTGTATAAGCTCTCTCTCTTTTATATTACTTTTTAAATAACTACTATTGTTATTATTAAGTATTAATCTTTTTTTACCAGTAATTATTATTAATATTTTTTATAGCTATTACTGGTAAATGTGATTAACAGTAAAATAATGCTGTTTTTTACTCGCGCTTTTTTGCCCCTATCTTTAATAATAATAACTTTTCATTGTTACTACTATTATATTTACTACTTGTCTCATTTTTAGCCTCATCAAATGCTGCAACTCCTTTTTCAACTGATTCTTCGATATCTCTTTTTTGTCAATCAAATACACCTGCAGTTACTCAGCCTGCTTCGTCAATTACCTCATCATAACCTTTCTTTTTCTTCAATGGATGGAATAGTAGCAGCATATATTTCGACAACCACAAAGGCATGCTTTACTTTACAACTTTTTAACATATATATCCTTCTTTCTAGCGCAATTCGATATACATGGCTTCGACAATTATGGAACGATCAAGCTTTCGAACGTGGAATGGTTGCTTCTCATCAAAAGAACTGTAAGTTATTATTTTTTTAAGTCGCTTTACTAATTAGATGAACCTTTTCCACAGGATACAACTTCGTCAAAAGAATCATGGAAATCGCTGATTTTCGTCGGTATATTGAATGCTGCTACAATTCTAAGTTTGTCTTTTGTTTGTCTTATAACATTTACTAATAGCACTTTATTTTACAGCTGTGGAAGAAAAAGTACAACAACAATTGAAGAAGAGATGATATTGATTCAAATTTCCCATCAAATTCTCAATCAATTCGTCAATTTGGTCAGAAAAGCCGACAACCATCGACAACGTCAACCCCTCGTCAATGATCTCTGGAGTAAAAAAGTCCTCGTCAATGTAATGTTTATAATTTTTTATATTGTTGTTGCCTTTTTTTTGTAGTGTTTATTGTTGTTACGTTTCTTATAAAATGTGTATTACTATTTGCATTACTTTATTGTGGGGACAAACGATGAAAGGGAAGAATATGGGGGATACAGTACACCGGAAGTTTTTTCTACCGTAGTTTTAAGCCCTAGATAACCACAATTTCACCAAAAATTCGCTTTCATTTACAAATTTTATCGCCAAAAAATCACCGAAATGTTGCGTATTTTTGGCAAACGATTTGGCGAAATATTCACCATTTTTTCTGGCGAAAAAAGTCTAGTCGGGTCGGGGGCCTCACCAAATTTTTCACCAACAATTATCCAATTTTCGCAACTTTTTAGCGAATTTTTTTTTCAGTGAACTTTAGTGCCATTTTAGCTCACCCCCTTACAGGTACTGCAGTACAAATTCTTGTCAACTGGGTATCAACTTTACCCCAGCTTCGTGAAAAAGCTATTGGTGAACATATTTTGTTGCAAATTATGTATGAATTGGGATATGAGCTAACACATTTACAACAAATAATGCCAGATCAACGAGAATTTATCAGTAAACTTGATAAAAGCGGTGGAACTGATGAATTGGAAAAACGGCTTAGTAGCAAAGGTCGAGCAGCATATCGAGCTATTAAACGAGAATTAGAGCAGCAGCTAAAGAAAAATGAAAAAATGGAAAAATATTTTTGTGCTTCACCATCTTCTGAAATAAAAATGCCAGATGAAAATAAGGACACCGCAATTAAAGCTGCAGAAATGAATGGTGTTGATAGGGTAGACATTAAAAATACTTATCCAAAGAATAAATCAAAACTTTTTTAGGATAATTTTTACAATTTTGCATTTGCCGGCCATACAAACAATGGAAAATCATCATTAATTAATGCCATTTTTGGTCTTAATACAAATGATGATGGAGCAGCACCAGTTGGCATACACGAAACCACACAAGAAATTAAATTTTATTCAAAATCTTGTATGCCAAATGTACGATTTTATGACATCCCTGGTGCTGGTTCTGTGACACATCGAGCAAAGGATTATTATGCTGAAAAAGCTCTTTGTGGCTTTGATTGTTTAGTTATATTTATTCAACAAGCTTTAATGGAAGAAGAAATTGAATTTGCAAAAGCTGCATTAAGATACGAACAAAAAGTTGTTTTTGTTCGTTCAAAATGTGATCTAGATTTTCATTTGCGAAATGAAGATGGCAAAATTTTAAATGCAGCTCCTACAACTGAGGATATCCAAAAACACATTGATGATTGTGAGTTTTTAAGTAAAGTATTTTTAATGCAGTAAATTTTATGTTTTTAGTACGCCATGAATTTAATAAAGAAATTAAAAAGCATGCATCAGAATTGAGCTTAATCGATTGTTTCTTTGTTTCTGCAAAAGCTATGAGAGCCAGAATTCGAGGTGAACCTGCTGATATGGTATTTGAAGAAACTAAATTCTTGGAATATCTTTATCAGCAATCAAAAACTGCCAGAGGTATTCATATCGCTTAATAATAACTCTGTCTACAACACGAATTGATTCACCCCTGAATTATAACTATAATTAAATGTTTTTAATGGTTTTCATGTCGATCTAGAAATGAAGTATTTTATCGACATTAACAGTAAAAAATAGTAATGGCAACAACAAAACAAAACTTCTTTTTTTCAAACAAATATGCTTCATTTTATTTTGATCAAAGCAATCATTAACGGTTAATGAATGTCAATCATAATCCTTCCATCTCTTTTTTTAACTAAAAAATTTATTTCGATTTTTAAAAAACAGCCAAACAAAACCAACCATATCACGTTTTTTAATTGTTTCAGCAAGTTCTCGCCTAATTTTATCTACTTCTTCTCGAGCCTTTTCGGCAGCTTTTTTAGCATCTTGCATTTTAGCATTGACCTCATCGAGAGCATCTGATCCAGAATTTGACATGATTAAATGTTGTTTTAGAAAAATAGATTTGATTCAAATCACACACACCTTTTCAATCAATAAAACAAAAGATGCAATGCTATTGCTTGGAGAAAAAAAAACCAGCTGCTTGCAAAAGTTTGCTCGAGGCTGCTAGCGAACTAGCGAAGATAAGTGTTAAAGCAAAGGAAAGCTTGAGAATGTTTGTTTCCGCAAATCCGAGAAATAAAGAAGCTTTTGTTGCAAATTTAAAGCGGTAAAAATAAAGAACACTTTTTAAATATATTTACCCTTTCAAAATACGGTATACTTATATTAAAATAGATCAAATATTACCATTGAATAATTGTTAAAAGAAAATAAAAAATTTAAAAGTAATAATTTTAAAAACCAAGTCATTGTAGTCGAAAACCTTTTAATAAAAAAAACTAAAACTACCGTAACCCCGATTAGCAATGAGTAATGTTTTAAGTTTTTTAAAGTTTTAACATTAAAATTTGATACAATTTTTTTAAGGAAAACAATCAAATTGCATGCTAAAACATTCTAATAATGAACATTTGTTTGCTTTTTGGATACATTTGGATACATTTGTATTACAGTAATCTTAGAAACTGAAGCGAAGCTGAATCCGCTTTCTTTCTTTTTTATTACTTGCCCATCTGTTTAATACTACATTTTTTAATGTGCTTACCAAATTTACCAAAAATTTATTAATATTAAAATTAATGAAGGATTAATAATTATTATTACTCCAAAAGATGTCAATCAACGAATATTCGACGTTGAAAAATTCAACACTTTCTTCACATTTCTTGTTGTTGGCATTATGTTTCTCTATGAAAATCAACAATGTTTTGCTTTCAAATTTTTTTAAAAAATTTTTCAAACATCTCCAAATTTCTTTTTGTTCTTTGGTGATATTCTTATTATTATTAAAAGCTATGAAATTAACGTGTAAATATTCTACAACAATATCAAATGGTCGACCATCAAAATCAATACAAGCTCAAATAGGATTTTGTCGTCGAGATGATGCTACTCTTCTAATGAATATTCTTGGTTCAAAAGTTAAAAATGAAAAGATTACGATTACTTCAACAAATATTAAAAAGATTCATAGCAAATTTAAGCATAAAGGACAAGCAACTATCGAATTTAAGAATCCTAATTATACTGTTATGCTTTCAGAAGTAAGTTTTTTTGAAGATGTTGTTTTTAGAGGTCCTCAGCTCGTGTCGTCGGACACGATTCTTCAAACTTGGTTATTAAACTTGTTTATAATTCTCCATTAACTCTTTCTTCGTTTTAGGCAAATCCAACTGAACTTGATAAAGCTCTTCGACTTATTGCTATAGCTATTCGTGGAGGAAACGCTGAAAATATTGAAGCTGAATTATTATCTTCAACTCTTCCAACTCTCAAACAAAAAGATTTAAAGCTTAAAGAACATGTTACTGATCCAGAGAAATATCCAAAAACATTCTCTTCAAGTCTTACAGAACTCTCCATCAATACATATAAGCTTACAAGTGTTGATATTAAATGGTTTGCATTAAAGCATTTAACAAAGCTGGATTTATCAAATAATCGACTTGGAAGAATGGATGAATTTAATTGGAAAAAATTTAATAAAATTTCAAAGCTTACATCGCTCACTGAATTGGTATTAAGCAATAATGGAATTACAGAACTGCCATGGCAATTTGTGCATTCCCTTCCAAGAGGGTTGGAATGTTTGATTTTGAGTGATAATCGACTTACATGGTTACCAGATGAAATAAGTGATTTAAGAAATTTAAAAATGTTTTCGGCTGAAAGAAATCCATTGGAAGATTTACCTGAAGATGTAAGAGTTTTTTGAATGGTAGACAAGAGAAACTTGTTGTCCACCACTATTGTTTATCTATTTTTGTATTAATCAAACATTTTTAGTTCTTATACAATTGCAATGATTTACAATGCCTTAATGTTGCTGGTACAAAAATTGAAACACATTCAAGCTTTCTTCGAAATCATCGATTTCGATTCTTTTCATCAAGTGCAATAGGAAAAAGTTTTGCACAACCTCCACAACCTGAACGAAAAATTGGTACATTGTTTGGTCTTGCTGCTTCAAAAATATATGATTATCGGTATGGTTTTGATAGAGTGGATATTTTGGGGAAGTGGAAATTCTATTTTGGGAATTCGAGACGTTGAAACATTTATTCCCAAATTTTATGTCATTATTATTGCTTACTGTTGCTTTATTTCTTTCAATTTTTTTCAGAGATGTCTATTATTGGCTTCCTTTCAATGTTCGATATCGTATGAGATGGGAACTATTTCGTTGTGATCAATGTTCAAAGCTTTCTCCAATAGAATCCAAAAGGCATATTATGATTCAACCACTTCTTACAAGTATTATTGCTGCAGAAGCTTTAGCACCACAAGGTAGCCGAATGCAAGTCAATTTAATTAACTCAATATGTCGAACATGCTGGAATAAAGATCATGGATTATTTGGTTCTTAAAGTATGTGTAAATTTGTTTTTGATGGATGAGGATGTATTGTAAATACATGTTTGATTATTTTTTTGTATTACGGGATGTTTTTTTGCATTTGTTTTTCAAAGGTTACGGTATCTTTTTTGTTGTTGTTGTTGATTTTGTTTGTTAATCTTTTTTGCCATTTTTTGAAATAAACTTTTTTAGTTGTTGTTCATAGCGTGGTTGTGATTCATTATTTTGTTGTTGGTATCCTGGTGGACGATCACCTTGTGTTCGATAGATTGGTGGAAGAGGAATTTGACGATTATCAATTTGTCGTTGCTGATATTTCTTGAGGAGGCGGTGGTGGATATTGTGGGTTATAGCTGAACGGTTATTTGATGGCTGATATTCTGGAGGAGATCGTTGTCGATCGCCATTCTGTTGTTCATAAGGTGATGTCGATTGTCGTGGTGGATAATTGGTAGGAGATTGACGGCCATTTTGTGAAGGATATCTTGGAGGAGGACAATCATCTTGAGAAGTATTTTGTTCATATCCAGGTAGTGATGGATGATCAGTTGTTGACTTGAACGACCATTTTGAGATAGATAATCTTGAAGAGCATGACTGTCATGATGACAGTGTCATCTTGTGAAGATTGAAACGTTGAGAAGATCGACCATTATAATAAAACTTGATACATTTAAACATAAAATAAATGGAGAAAGAAAATCTTTAAAAAACTTAAATGTGTTTCAAATCACAAAACAAAGCTGTATATTTTTTAGTTGCCATGTTTAATGCTTTTGATATGGAAATATTTATTTTTATTGGCATGTACATATTTATTGACTTTTTAAATTTAATTTATTTCATTCATTATCAGTGTTCATTAAAGCGATAAATATTTAAAAAAATGTTAAACAAGTTAAAAATAAAACGGCGAAAAGCATTTGTAAAAAAGAAAAGCATGCAATTTTTTATTGTAGTAAAAATCCGAAAAGAGGAGAATGATGTTTTATACAAAAAAGTGGCTTTAAATGCAACTCTGACACAGCAACAAAAAAAAGCACATCTTTTTTTGCTTTAAAGTTTTGAAACCCTTAAAAAATATGCAAAAATTTTAGTGATCTTCCATAAAAACTTTTTACTTCCTTTTTGCATTAAATTGTTTTTTTATTTAATAAGCATGTTATTTTCTTGCTATTTTTGGCAAACATTTAACTTTTTAATACAAATTACACTTTAAAAATTCCATACAGTTGCCATTAAAGTTGGACTTAAGGTTACAATTGTAATAACTGCAAATTGTAGTTTTGTTACACCTGTCATTAATGAACACCCAGAGACTATTATTACTTTGGAAAACGTGTTTTAACACAAGCTTTTAGATACTGTTTTATGGGTGCCATTTTTTTCTCTTTAAAGATCCAAATCTCTGCCAGACGACTTCAAGGCTTCAAATCTACGTCATCTCGTTGAATTTTCTTTGTCAGAAATTTTCAAAGCTTTAACCCTAAACAAATTTTAAAAATGGCAATAGATCCATCTTTGTTTAATTTAATTTATTTTACCGAAATGACAGTAAACGTATTTTTTTATATCCTAAATATTGCAGTTTGTGTATTTCTTTGTGCACAATGGAGAAAAAAACAATCAATTTTTCGATCTGCTTATTTTTATATCTTAAATTCTTATTACATGCTAGTACTGCTTTTTAATATTGTATGGGTGTATTTGAGAACAACAAATTATCGAGCAAATCCAATTTTGACACAACTAATTTTAATTCAATGGTATTGTCAAAGTGCACAAGGCTCTTGGGAACTCGTATTAGGGTTGAGCAGATGCACGGCTTTGGCGTTTCCAAAATTACATAGAAAGGTATGTAGGCTATATAAGGTAAATCGAAAGCTAAGCACGCTCTTTTATTTGGATAACAACAAACTAAAATTAAACCCAATTTTTTTTGCAAAATAGAAATAAGGACATCAACAGGGTGTGGCATGTGCCGGGCCACCGTTCCTTCGGCTTCAGCTTTAGGTCGGCCAAAATTTTCAGGTCTCTTCTTAGGTTGAACCTGTTGAACTTTATTAACAAACATATTTCAGCTCTGGGAAGGAAAAAGATGGATATTTTTTCTGATTTTTGTTTACATTGCCCCGTTTCTTACTCAAATTTATCTCTTCTTCAATTTTGGTTGCAAATTTCAAATTTCCCAAGCTCCAGGTTGTGCAGAATATCGAGTAAACACAAATGCCATCGGTATCTATACCTTAATTGGAATTGGAATTACTTGCATGGCTTTTGTTTTGATTGGAATAATCTTCTCCCCCAAAGGTTTCAATGAAACTGGCAAAGTTAAAATGGAAAAAAGGCTTATGCTTCAAACTTTCCTTTCTGCATTTTTTACAACTCTTCTTTATGCTGAGAATCTATTTCCGCTGTTTAGTGACTCAAATGAATACAAGATAATGTCGTATCTGTTTTGGATGATACAGTATTATGTTCCAATGTTAATTATATTTATTATTACTCCAACGATTCGCGATGAATTTAAGCTATTCTTCTTTTCATGGCTTAAAGGTATTAAAATTGGTAATGAATCTGTTGGAAGTTTATTTTCTTCTTCGCATCATCCATAACTATTATTTTGTAACTTAATTTTGGAGTAACTTGTTGTTGTGAATAGATTTGAATAAAAAAAAATGCACAAGAAAATACATTAAAATTGTTCTGCTGCTTAATCCCGTGAACAAATGATCTGAACAAATTTACCTTTAATATTTGAATGTGAATAACAATTTGAAATTTCTGGTCATAAATTTTTATTTAAAATTGCATGAAACTTTAAGTTTTTCTTTTTACACCTTTTACATTAATTAATATAACAAAACCATCAGAATACTATAAAAAAAAGCGTGAAACCCATAAAGTATCTATAATATTCAAAAAAGTTTCTTAACATTGAACATAAATTGCGTAATTTGTCAAAGAAGATATGATGTTTTGAAATGTGTTTATAGACATCTTGGTAGTCATTTTGTTACACAACTTTCGCAAACAAAAATTTTTCAATCTAACCTTTTGTTTTTTAAGGATGTCGTTGAAAATTGCTTTCTTTTCGTCGACACAAAAATTCTTTGCTACTGAAAGAATGTTGCCCGATAGCAGCAAAAAAAAAACCCCAATGTGGCAAAACTTCATACCCGATAGATCTCTTTTAATGCTTTTTACTTTTGTGGAAGACGTTCATTCTTGGTAAAAAAACTAAAAGGAGAATTTTTATATTTGCAATAAAAATATGCACCTAAATCTGTGGAACACAAAACACTGATCTTAGCGCAGACGAAAAAAAGAAAAAAAAATATAGCAAAAAATTATATTCCTTTTGGTTCTTTTACATTAAAGTAATCATGCTTTCAAACTTTTCAAAAATAGAAACTATTGTTACCTTATTACTGATGTAAGCTTAAGAAAATACGTTTCTAAAAAATGACGTTGATAAAAAAGAAATAAAATTTTAACAGTTTTTTGATTACAGTATTCATGTATGGTTTTTAGAAAATAAACAATTTATCTTCAAATGCTTAATTTTTATTTACATTTTTTATATTAAAAACGGATTCTTGATGTATAGCTTGAGAGCCTTTTAAAAAACTGATCTAACAAAAAATTATCATTGTAAACAAGACAAAAAAGGGAAAGGTCTGTCTAAAAAAATATTCAAAAACATTTGTAAAATAAATTGCAAAAAAAAAATTCGTCACTGCCATGTGTTTCGAACAAATTGAAAGCTTTGCTTTTTCACATATTTTCCAATAAATGTATTTTTTTGTTTTGCACATTCGATATTTCGAAATGTTTGCTTTGTCTGTGAAAACAACCGTCTGATTTTTAGTGTTTTGAACAATCTTTTCCAGATTATAACACTTTAGTCAGCGACAAATTTTATTTTATGATGAAACAAAAAACGTACAGGGGAAAAACTTGATAAAAGCTGACAAGAGAGCCGTGGCATTTGCTGAACTCTTTTGTCTATATAAATCCATAAAAAAATCGTAAACGAGTAATATTTTCTGTCGTCGAAAATTTAGGTTTTGTATGATTGGCATTTCCTTATGTTTTAACCAATTATGAACACTATTTGTTTTGATGCTTTCTTAAAATTTTAAATATCAGATAAAAATGTATTTCGACTTCACAAATATGCATACAATATACATACATACAACGAAAAAAAAAGTGACAACAATTAAAAAGTACCATGATGAAGTGCATAAATTACAGAATCTTGTGGAACATACGAGTTACTAAAAATTTCAATTTAAAAAATATCACAGAAAAACGACAAAACTTACTAAAATTTAAAAACTTCAAGCACATTTCCAAAACTTTTAATTTTTGCTTTGATCTCTTTTTCTTTAAGAACAACTTGATTTTCATCCACGACTTTCACAGACGCACATTCTAAACGCTTAACTTTTCCAGATGAAACAAAAAATTCAAGTTGTTTTACAGTTAAAGGAGGCGGACGGTTTGATACTTTTTTTGAACGTCCCGCCATTTGCATTCCCTGAAGCGGGAAATTTAAAATCATCATTTTGCCGAAGAAAAAGGCTATTTTCGTTTTAAAACCGAGAAACATTCAGGGAATGCAAAATGCGGGACGTTCAAAAAAAGTATCAAACCGTCCGCCTCCTTTAATGTTAAATGGCATAGAATTTATTACTGCAATGCTGGTTATTATTGGTTTAGTTGCTCTTTTGTATCTAAAATTTTATGAATACCGTAAGTTTAACATTTTTTTGGCATTATGTTTCTCAACATTATTTCCACCTTTTAAAAAAAAGAGTGGAAGAAAACCACTTTTATCTTTCAAACTTTCCTTTCACTTCCATTTCTACTTCCACCTTTTAAACCAATCCTCTCAAAATTGTGCTTCCTTCAAATCCGATTGTGTTGACCCTAATTTTTTTTCATCTGACGTTCTTGATCTTTAATCTAATCATCTGAATTTAGGTAGTTTTTGTTTTTCATCTTCTCTTCTTCCACCTTCTAATGAAATTGATCAAAGTGTTTTGAATCTTTACCGGCAACAAATTGATGAACGAAAACAATATCTTCAACAAGTTCCTAACAAACAAGATTATTATGAACTTTACAATATATTGGTGCCAGAAGTATTTTGTCGTGATCTTATTCGAGTTGGATTTATTGGTGATGGTGGAAAATGGATATGTAATCCATTAAGAATTCAATCTTTGCCAAATTGTGTGATATATTCTCTTGGCACATATAATGAAATAAGTTTTGAAGAATCATTTCAAAAATTTACACAAAACAAATGTTTATTACGAGCGTTGGATAAAGAGGCTCAGAAAGAAGAAACAATGAAAACGATTGCGGCAGCAAATGGATCATTCATGAAAGCTTTAATTGCTGGAAGAACTAATGAATCAGAAAATCAATATATTTTCAAAGATGTGTTGAAGAAATTTGGTGACACAAGAGTGGATATTTTAAAGATTGATATTGAAGGTATGTATTTCTCTTGGTTATCGTATTTGTTTATAACTCTTTTTTTGAATGGCCTTTTCTCGTATTAATTTTTGCTCGTTTGCCTTTGTGCTCTTTATGATGAATCAAAAATATATTCTATTCTATTTTCTACCTTTAACGACTCTATGTTCAAGGATATATCCCTCGCAAGAAGCCAGCTTGAGGCTTATGTAAGCTTTCACTGCGAGCATGGAAAACTAGAGAGAAATAGAGGCAACCCACTTTTAATTACATAAATTAATTTTATGCATATTATTTTTAGGCGCGGAATTTGCTGTTCAAGATGAACTTGTCTCTGTTCCCATTTGTCAAATATTAATTGAAATACATGGCAATACTGCAAGACAAACCCTTCAATTGCTACAAAAGTTTTCACGAAATGGATTTTATTTGTTTAGTTATGAAATCAATGGTCGATGGCATACAGCAAGTGAATACTCTTTTATTCATCAAGATTGCTTCGAAGATTACGGTATTAGAACTATTTATGGAAAATATTTGTCTTAATAATATATTTGTTGTGTTTCGTTTTATTATAATCTATGGATATATACTTAAATAAATTTTTATGTTTAACAAAAAACGACAGAAAGAAGACCAAAAATGTGTGGCATTCCAAATGTATTACATGTGCAATTCACTGGTTTTTTTTATGATTTTTACAAGTTATGTTTTTTCGTCCGGTAGAACTCACAAAGCCGACGAGATCAGCTAATACTTTGTCACTCGAACATCCCCTCAATACTTCTACAGTAAGCTAACTTAATCATAATGCGATTATTAAAACTATGGATAGAAAAACAAGTTTAGATATGTAATCTCCTTACCAAATCCACCATAAAAGAATTTTTTAAGACATATTAGACTATATTATCGTTTTTCGTTCATGAAAAAAAGCGATTAAATGACAAACAAGCAGTGACATGTTTACCGTACCTTTATAGTAGGCAAATAAAACTTTTGATATAAAAGGATAGTTATTAATTTTGAAATATTTATTTCACATTAAAAATATAGCACCTAAAAATTTCAAATAAATTTAACATTGTATTAAGAATTTTTTTATTTAACAATTTATCAAAACATAACAAAAAAATTTTTTTACGCAAATCCCTAAATACCATAAAAAAGTAGACAAAAATAAATAAAATTTTTAATTATCTTTTTCGACAAAACTCTCGCTTTTGATAAAGATGATAAAATCTTTTATAAGCTCGCCCACGAGCACCATTTAAATCAGGAAAATGGAAATTTTTTAGGAGGATTTGCAAGAAGTTTATCAATGAAAGATTCAAGGATTTGTCGATAAGCAGCAGAAAGTGGAGCCATACATCCAAAATTTAGATGAATATCTATTTTTTCATTTTGCTAAAAGATTATAATTTAAAAACGTTTGTGTTTAAAAATATTAATTTACCATAAGAAAATTTGTAATAGAAGAAAAATCAAAACTTTCTGTTAAACACTGAAGTTCAAAATAACGAATACTTTTCAAATTTGAGAGAATTTTATCAATTTTCTTTACAGTATCTGGTGCAAATGGTGATAGTTTATTATAGCAAAATCTGTAAAACAAAATCTTAGAATTAATGTATTTACCATAAGCTTACACTTCAAAAGTTTCTAAATTTTTAAGATTTTCGAGTAATGTATCTATTGTAACGGCTTTACCATCAGGATATTTAATTAAAGTATACTCAAGATTGAAATGTTTAATTGTACCTGATGCAGTAAGGAAATTATATTCATTAAAAGTCAAAAGTTGTCTTTTTATAAGAAGTTTCTGAAGTTCACATTTACATATTTTAGGAATAAAGGAAGAAAGTTTTGTAGAACAAGCGTTGTAGCTTCTTGCAGACAAGTAATCATAGAGCCATAATTTGGGTGAAATTTTAATTGCTTCTAATTTTCTTCCATCTGACCATTTTCCTTTTAAAGCAGATCTTAAACATTCTACTGGATAAAGAGGCTTGACAGAATAAAAATATTTGCATGTTTTGATAAGTTTTTTCCATGCTTTTGGACTATTTTTGATGTATTTAATGATTGGATACGGTAGCGACAGCGTTTGTGGAAGAGGTTTTTTAAATGTGTATATTGCATTATGTTCAAGTGATGGTGGAATAGCTTTAATCTTTCTCTTTTTCTTAGCCATAATAATATTTATAGACACGCCTAAAAATGGGAAATATAAGTTAAAATATTTTAAAACAAACGAAAGACAAAAATTTACTGAAAAAATCAAAAAAAATTTTCAGTTTTTATCAATCAAAAAATAATTTATCTAACAAAATAGTCCACTTTCAGCACAAATGAACCATTAAATCAATACACATGCCCAAACATTATGATGTGATCACATGTAAGTAGTAGAGGCCTCTATTGAGGATAATGAAAAGCAATTTGCTTCGTTTAAATTTTGAAATTCACTACTTTAAAATCAGTTCAAAAAAGTTTCTTGCCACGAAACAAACTTTTATTTCAAGAAATTATTTAAAAAAAACAAAGAAAGAAATTTTGAAGGATCTCGTTTTTTTCGTTTACGCGCATTCCTACGTTCAACCGCCGTTTCAATGAAAGATAGTGAATTGGAAAGGATTATTGATAGCTTAACAACTGATAAAAGCATTTTGGAAGAGAAGAATGAACAATTAATTCGTGAAGTTGAACATCTGAAACTAAGAATTGTTGAAATTGAAACTGATTTAGAAGTTGCTAAAGCTGTTGAACAAGATGCTCAAAATGAAGAATTTGATGAAGCAAATTCTAGTAAACAAATCAAAGTTTTACATAAACAAAATGAACAATTGAATGCTGCTTTGTTACAAATGAGAGACCTTGTTGGTCGAGCTGATAAAGAGCGAGATGAAGCACTTCAAGATCTTGAAGATATTAAAAAGCAGAATGACGAACTTCATGAAATTTTTGCACAAATGGAAGATCAACTACAAGATGCAAAGAAAACTGTTGCATTTTATCAAGAACAAACTGATGCTTCATTGGAATCTGCAAAGCTAATAGAAGAATTGACAGAAAAGAATCTAGAACTTGAAGAAAAAAATAGAATGAATGAAGATGTGGGAGATGCCTTTGATAATTTGCGCCAAATGTTTGATGTAATGTCAACAAGATACAAGCAAATCGAAAAAGTGCATAGTGGAGAAACTGAAAGACTAGATTTTGCAATTGGACAATTAAAAGCAGAAGCCGAAAATTCAGATGAATTGTTGCGTGCAGCAGAAAGTACAATAATTAAATTTCGTCGACAACATTTTGAGCTTAAAGAAAAAATTGAAGAACGTGATGATCAAATTTTGCGATTACGAGAAGAATTGGTTAAAGTTGCAAATGGTGATGGAAATGCTAGTGGTTTAATGGCATTAAATCAAAATCGAGCTTTTGCTGATGTAAGTTTTCATACTTTTTTTCCAGCTGCATGCATACTGTAATTATAACATTTTTCTCAAAATTTTCTTATTTTTGTTATAACATGTTGTTGCGACTTGCTGAATATTTAGCGGGCATGTTTAGTATGCATGCGCTGATCATGTACTGTAATTATTTTTAATTGATATCGTTTTTTAGACTGTTCGAAACGAATTTACTCAACTTGAACTTGAATATTCTTTGGAACATTTAAAATATTTGGAAGCTTTTCTACCTGCAAATTTTTTAAAAGCTGGTGGTGATAATGATTTATTGCTAGTTCATCTTGCGTTTCCACGGATTGCTGCAAAAGCAAAATTACTTATGAATCTTCTTGTACAAAAATATCCTGATGTTCCTGGTGGAATGCGTCGTGAGCATGTTACTCAATCACATCGAGCAGAGCAATGGGCTCATGTTGATAGATTTGCGTATTCTCTTCAAGCTCTTTATACTATTGTTCGCAAACTTCATTCGTAAGCATTAATTGTCTTTAATGAGCTAATAATATTACCCTTTTTAGGATATCCAAAATTTCTACAGTAGAATTACTCAATCAATGCTGTTAATCCCTTGAATTTGCTGCCGATAAAATGCAAGCTCTTCCCATTGATCCATCAAAGTATCCGTCAAAGGATTTGGCCGTAAACTTGATGCGGAACTTTTTGTGGTTAAACATTTATTAATTATTCGTGAGCAAACAAGCCGATATCGAAATATTCATTCATCTTCTGGAATCCTCTCTGATAATAATGATTCTGCATTGGCACATTTTGATTATTTTCAAAATATCAAAATTCTGCTTTGGATGATTTATTTAATGTAGAAAATTGGGCTAAATGGTTTGAACTTAGCACAAATAATGCATTCTTTTCATTTTTACTTGCTGTAAGCTTTCCAAGAAATACTGTACTCTCATATAAAACAATAATTTGTATTTATAGGCTCCTGTTCAGATTCATAAACTTCTAACAGATTTTCAAAGAATTATTGAAATTCAGCTTAAAAAGCGTTGCCATAAATTTGTAACAAATATGGTTATTGGAGAGGTTGCTTTAATTTCATCTGAAATTGATATGGTTGAAACTTCTGAAAAGCCTCTCGAAGCATGGAAAGCTAATGCAAAACTTTCTCCCAAATCCCTCAATTATGTTATTTCAAATGTTTTTAAAAATATGAAACAAAATTGTCCAGATGTAAGTTTTTGTTACTATAATAGCAGTTTACAGGAACTCAAATAATTATAGATCCGTGCAGCTTTTACTCTTTATGGTACCATGGCGGCGTCAAAGAAACAGAAGAAATTCTACTTCAACCTATCTGGAAATCTGTTGTTGATACTTTTACAAATATTAAATTGTTTGCACAAAAACATTTTTCCCCTGATCAAATATCAATCGCTTCTATACCCAATCAGGAGACAATCTGGTTACTTTTAAATGCCTGATTCTTTTATTGCTATATTTAATCTCTTATGTACACTGTATAACAACATTTATTAAAAAATATTTGTTTTATAAAGATTTATTTGCTAACAAAGTAGCTTTCAAAACAACACAATCAACAATAGATTATATATAAGATAATAAAAACGATTTAAACAGTAAGACGCCAAACGCGAATAACATTATCTGTGTAACCAGCGAACAAAGTTCTACCATCAGCTGCCCAGGCAAGGGAAGTAACTTCAGCAGCATTTTTGAGAGCAGTAGCACCAACAGCATCAATCTTCAAATCATCTACCAAAGATTTTGTTTCAAGATCCCAAATTTTAATACCAGATCCAACAGCTGCAGATAACCAATAGCGATCAGGAGAGAAGGATAAAGCATTGACGATTTCACTACCAGTAAGGGTATAAAGATGTTTGCCTTCATTAAGATCCCAAAGCATTGATTTACCATCTTTACCACCTGAAATATTTATTGATGCAAATTTGCAAGTTTTAAGAAATATCACCTGAAGCACAAAGGGAGCCATCTGGCGATACAGTAACAGAATTAACAGCTCCAGCATGACCAACATGATTTGTTTTCAATCTGCAGTTGCTGAGGTTCCAAACTTTTACAATACCATCCCAACCAGCAGAAACTATTGCAGGATTTTCAGCAGATGGAGAGAATCGAACAGTTGAAACCCAATCAGTATGACAGTCTTCAATAATTGTATGTTTACACTGAGCAAGAGTATTCCAAAGTTTGATAGTACGATCACGAGAACCAGAAACAATTTGACGATTATCAGCAGAAAAGGCAACAGATAAAACATCTTTGGTATGAGATGTGAAGCGACGAGTTGTTTGTCCACTAAAATTTTGTATGTTTCCTTTAAAAGCAATCAAGATAAAGTAATAACATACGTTTGCAAATCCCACAAACGGAGTGATTTATCCCATGAACCAGAAAGAGCATATTGACCGTCAGAAGAAATAGAGACATCAGAAACAAAGTGGGCATGACCACGAAGAGCACGAAGTGGCTTTCCAACAACAACATCTTCAGAAACAGTTCGATCACCTTGGCCAAGTCCCCAAACAATCAAAGATTTATCTAAAAAAGATATATTTTATTATGCTTTGCAACTCTAAAATAAACACATACCACGTGAAGCAGAAACAATGACATTTGGATTATTTGGTGTACAAATAACTTGAGTAATGGCTTTTGTATGCCCTTTAAGAACACCAACCAATTTTAGAACTTGTTCAGAACTTTCCATATCCATGATGTTGTTGATGATAAAAGAAACGAATCAACCCTGAAAAAAAAGCACAATAGTACTAACGAGGAGGTTAACAATGTGATATAAATGCTATAATTCGCGTAATAAAAGGGGTAAAGTAAAAAAAGATAAAAGATATCCTTAAACATTTGCCATAATAGGTGAACAACTGCAGAGAGAGAAAGATTAAAAAAAAATAGAGAGCCTCAAAACGAGTTGAGGTTCAAATTATGACAGTAGAAAAAAGGAACAAGGAAGCGATGATTTCGTTGCGAGAATATTTCACTTGCATTAGTTGAAAAAATGTTGCAATTTTTTAAAAAAATTTCAGCAAACATTTTCTTGCTTTCTAATTTTTTCTACTATTAATTTTTGTAAATAAATAAAAAAAACAAGTCTCTTAGGAGAACCGCGTTGCGGCTCTCGCATTCTTAGTGTTCCATAAGATTTTATTCATACTTGGTTTTTCACTCTGAGTTTTTGATCCCTTTTCATTTCATACCAAGCCTGCCGCAATTAACATTACGCATTTATCCATTGTATTCCGGCATATCTGATTGCTTGCTTGTCCTTATTAACATCAATTAAAATCTCATTAAACCTTTTTTGACGTAATCATTCATTTTTCATCCTCAATAAACGAACACATTTACATCAAAAACATTTAAAGAAGCATTTAATGTATTTTTATTTTACACGCTCCATTTCATGCATACTGTAGCACACATTTTCGATTTTTACAAAATCTAAACAATTTGTTTTCTCTCATATTCCATCTTCAAACCCATAAAAAATGACACTGAACAAAACTCATCAAACATATTTAGGGACCGGCAGCTCAAAAAAATTTGTTGAAAATAATTATTTTTTTAGAATATACTATTTTCAAACCTGAATAACAATTGTAAGAAATAATTAACATCGAAATATTGAATAAACATTTCTAACCGACAGATTAATGTTGTCCCGACTCCGGAATCGATGTTTAATTCTGGAGAAACTGTTGAAGATGAATATCTTTACAGTATAATGTAAGGATCCTGTTGGTCTAGTTTATGCATGTGTTTGTAATGCATGAGAGACAAATAGTGAGGGTTACTGCTTTATTGTTGGTAAGAAGAGATAAAGAGGGAGAATGTCAGTCCTTGCAGCTGTTTAATGGTGGAGAGAAAAGTGAAGTGAAATCTAAGGCAACGGCCTTAAGTAATGCAACGTAATGGGAGAAGTTTCACATATCCGTAGGTGTTTAAAGGCGGATCTTTGCAATCCGATGATTTTAGTCAGATTGATGTGTATTTTTTGGTGGATGGATGAACAACACGTTAATCACCACTGCATTACAACAGACCCTCAATTTCGGAGGTTGGAGTCGAGAGTTATGAAGGTCCCAGTTAAGAAACCAACATTCTCGTAAATAAGTCTTTCCTCTTCTATCTATCTGTGTTAGTTTTTTGCAATAAATATTGTAGCTGAATTCTATGCGCCGGCATGACATCATAACATCCATTTTATATTGCTAAACATTTGATACAAAGTGCATTCTACCGTAAACACATTTAAATTATTTTCCATACTCATCAAGTGCAAATACATATAACAATGAAATATCAAAACTGCTTCTTATCTTAGTAAGTGATCTTACGACTTCGCTACAAAAAAGTTGTTCGGCAACAACACTAAAATTCTGTCATTAAAAGTTTTTTTGTTACAAACATAAAATTTTAGTTTTGCATAATATTATAACTTCACGCAGTTTTACAGAGACGTATTCAACATGTCATACGTATTTAAAACTTCCTTTTTTTTATTATAAATCACATTATTTGACAGCAAATTTAGCATTGAATTTTTAATCCTTTTTTTAACAAAAATGGTTCCAAAGTAACATTGATGCAGTCATTTTTGAACACTGCTACAAAGATCAAGTGACATTTTTTAAAGTTCATTTGCATAATCTGCTGAATTATTAAACTTGCTATTTAATAAATTAATCGATACTAAATTGTTTCATTTTGTACTGATACTAACTCCATGGAAAGGTAGCGATTATTAAAAATTTGTAACAATGAAAAAAGCTTTAAAATTTCCTGCTTTCATTTTTTCAAGTCTTGGATTGATATTTTGTTTTAGTTCTTTTCCAGATTTTAAAGATGTTGACCGTAATCTTGTTTTTTTCATAAGAATAAAAATACTTTAGCTTTTAAGGGACATTACCACCATTACAAAGTACTCCACCTGATCCAATTCAAAATGAAGTTAAAAGAATTCCGGATCTCTGTCAACTGGCAGATATTGATGCATGGGATTCACCACTTTTAATATTTATTAAACCAGAAAAAGATCATCTGCTTCAATGTAAAAGAAAAGTTCCAGAAATTTCAAAGCTTGTCAATGGCCAGCTTTTTCTCTTTCCCCAGAAATATATTGTAGAAGAATTGGAATGTAAAATGAGATGTCTCCTGCCAAAGGATGATTACAGTTTAAAATATGGAGATTGGATTATAGTGATAAATGGAACAAGACCTGAATGTGATGTTATTGAAGTTAAATGTTTTAATGCAGATGGTGGCTCAGCGCTTTATAGATATATTCATGCACAAGTTTATCGGAATAAAAGGTAAGAGATGGTTGAAAGGATAGCAATTTATTTGCAGTTTGCTAAAAAAAGTTTTTTTAACGAGTGGCGAAGTAGTGGAAGGAAGGGAATGGCACTCAACTAAATGATGGCTCAATTCACCTTCAGAATTTTTAAAAATTATTTTTAACTTTAGGCTTTAAACTTTTGAACAATTTATAAAATACAATGTTTGAAGCCAGCTTTATCCATTTTACAGCTATTTTCTCTTATAGATAACACAGTTTTTATTTTAGCAAAAATTCGCTACCACCATCAGTTCCAAAGACATCCCCAGAAAAAGTTACATCATTTCCAAAATCATCACCTCCACCCCAAAAATTTGATGTTCACATTATTGTCATTGATTCTGTTTCTTCTTCGCAGTTTACTCGTTCTTTTCCAAAAACAGCTCATATTTTACAACGGAATTATGATGCCGTAAATTTTCATTATCTAAACAAAGTTGACCTCGATTCAAATGCATTTGCATTTCTAATAGGTTTGAATTTCGCATGCATTTAAAATTTGGATTAGCATAAATCTTAGGTAAATCGTATTCTTCTATTCCCAAATCCCCTCTGTCAAATGGTCTTCCATCTGATTTTAATGTTGAATATGACCAAGTCTGTAAAATGGCTTTAGACAATGAACAATTTATTGGTTTTCAATATCAAGATGATGGATATGTAACAATGATGGCAGAAGAATTGATGGCTGGAGCTTTTAATCAGAGAGATTGTAAAGGATTTTCTAAAGCTCCAACTGATCATTATATGAGGTAACAATTGTTTAGAAGGGCTTTTTGCAAAATCGATATTTCACTTATGCGAAAATTGTCGATTCTGATTTTGTCTTTGAAATTGATTTTTCGAAATTTTAAAAACTCGCATATTTTAGGCCGTATCAAATTTACACCGAAACAAATAAAAGATATCAAAATATTCTCTACAATGATTCCTGCATCGAGTCATATCATATTCTTTTGAATTATTTAAAAAGTTTTATAAAAGCATATCCTGACAAACCAAAATTTTCAATAACTTGGATGACAACCCTAACCCATACCCATCAAAATTCCTTCTCAAGTTCAGATGATTATTTTCATCGATTTTTTAATGATACTCAAAAAGATGTGAGGTTTTCAATAAATTTTTTGTGTGTTTATTGTTTAAATTTTACAGTTTGATAATTCATATTTATTTGTTATGGGTGATCACGGGAAGAGGAGAGAAACGGATAACGATGAAATTGAAGACAACAATCCATTTTTATTTGTATCTGTACCAAAGGCTCTTCGAAGTAATGAAACTTTGGTGCATCAATTACGGGAGAATGCAAAGGAAAGGGTAACACCATATGATATTTATGCAACTTTGAATGAAATTGCAAAGGTTTGTTTGATTTTTAGTTTTTTTGCAAAGCGGATGATTTAAAGTCAAAATGTCAGTCTTTTGTTTTTTGTTTGCATTTTTCATCAGCAAAAAATAGCAATGTAGACATAACACAAATAATCGAAATTTTGATATTACGCAAAACTGTAATTTTGGGGAGGAAATAAACTTTTGCCATATGAAAAAAATGTGATTTTGTGTTTTTAATTTTTAAAAGTTTTATTCACAACGCTTTTTCTATTCTTACCTCAATTTTCTAGCCCACAAATCCACGACATTCAAATCCATTTATTCGTGGAAGCTCTCTTTTCAAGCCACTTCCACAACCTCGAAGTTGCGATGCTCTTCGAATTCCATTTGAATATTGTATTTGTCCGGGAAAGAAAGCTCTCCCCTCAAATAATACAATCGGAATTACAGCAGCAAATTTAATTATTGATCGAATAAATGAACAACTGTTTTCATCAAATTATACATTTGATGCTTGTTCAAAGCTTACCCTCGGTGAGTCGGATAATATTACAGTTGAAGATTATGGTGGTGAACAGTCAATTCGAATTTATAAAGTTACATTTTCTGTGCAGCGTGAGAATGGAAGATTTTGGGGTGTAATATCCTATAATCCAGAAAAAGAAGAAATTGAAATTATTTCAACAATATTTCCAAGGCTGAATGCATTTGAATCATTTGCTAGATGTTTGTCGTTGCCATATTTGCAGGTGTATTGTAAAGATCGAACTATTACAACACGGATGATTTAAATACTTAAAATAGAGTTTAATTAGTTTTTAATAGTTTGTAAATAAAAGTGATTAATAAATAAAGCATTTCATTAAACGTTGTAGTTCATGACTACCATATCCAATGTCATTTTTTAACATTTATTTTTTTCTTGAAGCTTTTCATCTTCGTGAAATCGATATTTTTATTTAAAAAAAGCTTTGGTTTCTATTTGCCCAAATTTGAGATCAAAATCGTCATCTTTTTTCATTTTTAAGTATTGTCGAGAATTGTCAACGACAAATCTCTATCGCTAATATAAAAGCGATAGTTTTTTACATTTTTTCACTTTTTTCAATCGTTTGTTCATGTTTGAATAAGTCACACAGCCCCGGCTGGGAGCTCTCTAATAAATTGGTTAAAATTTATCTTAACTTATTTCCTTCGACACTTTGCTAACCCAAACTTCTTGACAAGTATAAAAAAAATTTACAAATGCATTTAATTTCTAGGTAAAAAAACCTTTGTTTTTGATAACATTCAATATTTCGATTTTGAATAGTAAAATTTTATACTTAAATGTTTTTCATTTTGTTTCAGTTTTAATGTCTACAAGATCGCAAAGGCCAATTTTCTCACCACAATTAATTTTTTATTACAAATATTTAAGCACACAAATTTTCAACAATATTTATTTTATTTCAAAACTCCGTTGAAATTTATTATTTTGAAATAGCTGTAAAAGTAACAGCAGAAAGTTGTGTTTTTATTTCTCCTTTTTTTGCCAACTGCTTCAAAGCTCTTGCAAAACAGATACAACTTAGCAAAGCATCCAACGCTGAAAATGCTCTGGCATATGACCCAAGAATATTTACAGCCGAATATCCAGCAGCTTTAGAAACAACAAATTCAATCCCAAAAACACAAACATCAATTCCAACTTTAATTATTAGCAATTTTCGTGCTAAGGAAATTGTAAATCTCTGGATATTTGTTTGTTTAACAATTTTTGGGCGTTGAATGAAAACTGAAATGATAATAATTGCGATGAAATTTAGCGAACAAAAAATAATTCTAAAATGCCATCGTCGAGTTTCGGCAACTTCTTCGACGCTCATTCCACTTGGAGATAAACTTGCTGAAAATGTTTTTGTAATTTTATAAAAATTTTTTAAAAGGAACTCACGTATAAACTGTGGAAATGGATCAGGAGCATATGCAAATGAAGCTTGTAACAAAGAAGATGTAGCTGCAATCATGCCAGCGATTGTTACAAAAAATAAAACATTTTGAATCTTTTTTAAGCTACATTTATTTTGAATAACAAACATAAAACAGCATTCAAGACTTAATCCAAAAACTGCCATTGCGGGTAATGGCACTAATGAAAAATATGTCATACCTGTGTGATAGAAAGTGAAAGGATCATACGGGATTTCTAAAATGGGCAAATTGGTTTTCATCAATAATGGAGAAGTTATCATCTAGCTCTGTCAAATACTTGACTTTCAGAACAATAAGTTTAACTACAAAAAATGCTACTTAAAAAACTTACCATCAGGTCTCCAAAGTATTAACAAATATGAATTATGAATTAGCGTAAAGTTTGCAACTATCATCCAAGCAATACAATGCAAAAGCAAAAGTTTCGATATCAAAACTTTTCGCTTCTTCAAGTTTGCATAAACACGAAAAATACTTTGTAAATACAGCAGAATTACAATAATATATGCAATCTCAGCAAAAATTGATTCTCCTAACACCAAATAAAACATATACGGCACTATTTGTGCCATTATTTAATGCCTCAATAAAAAGATTTCTTTAAAAGTAATGTTGTGGAAATGAATGAATGGTGAAAGAAATTATTTCCCACCAAAAAAAAAGATTGTTTATCCAAATGTAATTGCGGAAACAGTAATTATAAATGTAAAAACATGAATATTTTTAATAGCTGTAATTATCTATGCATCTTTTTATTTACCAAAGAGGATATTGCCTTCAAGCAACAAAGATATGAATTAAAGAATAACTTTAAATGCTACATAAAACGGTTATTGAAAAGATTTATAAACATTAATGTGTAAGCGCTTGTATAAATCTGACAATATGTAATTAACTGGTGCCACAAAGATCAATGTCTTTGGGAATCTAAAAGAATAGCAATATCCGTCTATCAATGAGTATACGTAGGACTACTATGGTGTTACGTTTACCCATTGATTATAGAACATTTTTAAATAAGGGCCAAACATATATTTGAAAACATTTGTATCAGGTTGTTCGATAAGTCCGTGCCGCGATATTTGTTGTTGTATTATTAATAGTAGGAGGGCAATAAAAATGAGGTCTTTTGTAATGGGTAGGCCCATGACTTAGGCTTCTGATGATAACATAATATTGAGGTCACCGTGGATACTGTAGGTATACGGTAGAATTTTCTCGAACAAATCTGGATTTTCGATAAAAATGAGCTGTAATTAAACGGGAAAAAGCTGGAAATGACTGAATATGACGTTTAAGGACTACATACATCATATCCAACAACTTTCAAATGGTATTTTGCCTCAGGGCATTATGCAAATTTTCAAGGTCGAAAAGTTTGCATATTTTCAAAAATTGAAAAAAATGGCAGGAAGGTGTCGTAGAGGGTCCAGTAAGTCCCACACAATCAAGTTTGGTCTAAATTATAGCTCTAAAACATTTTTTTATAGCCAATTAAACTATCGCCTGCTACTCAATGTTATTCTTTGCTATAAAAAAATGTTTTAGAGCTATAATTTAGACCAAACTTGATTGTGTGGGACTTACTGGACCCTCTACGACACCTTCCTGCCATTTTTTTCAATTTTTGAAAATATGCAAATTTTTCGACCTTGAAAATTTGCATAATGCCCTGAGGCAAAATACCATTTGAAAGTTGTTGGATATGATGTATGTAGTCCTTAAACGTCATATTCAGTCATTTCCAGCTTTTTCCCGTTTAATTACAGCTCATTTTTATCGAAAATCCAGATTTGTTCGAGAAAATTCTACCGTATACCTACAGTATCCACGGTGACCTCAATATTATGTTATCATCAGAAGCCTAAGTCATGGGCCTACCCATTACAAAAGACCTCATTTTTATTGCCCTCCTACTATTAATAATACAACAACAAATATCGCGGCACGGACTTATCGAACAACCTGATACATTACTTGCAATGATTTTCTTAATATTGCATGCTTTCATTTTATTAGAGTATAGCCTTTTTATTTACTATGGGCCAAAAAGTAAAATAAAAATTTTTTCAATAAAGACTTTCACAAAAACAGTGTTCATTAATCACAATAAAGCTAGGGTAATATTAGTTATGATTATAATACATTTCAATATACTTTTGATTTCCATTACCAGGGTATTCAATTCGAGGAATTTTTATCGGAGGATTAGCAATAATTTTATCGATAAAGTCTTCAAGTATTCTTTTGTAACCATCAAAAAGTGGTAAATAATGTGGGTAAATAAAACGAAAACTTATTTTATCATTTTTCTTAAAAAAAATTTATGTAATTGTTTTTTTTAATAAATAAAGGCAGAAACGTACCATAAGGAAATCTGTAATATCTGAGAAATTGAAGCTTCCTGTAAGGCTTTGTAAAATAAAATATTTCAATTTATTTAAGCTGGAAAAAATTTCAACAATCTTTTTAACGGTTTCAGGTTCAAAAAGAGATGGAAGGCATGTTCTGCAAAAATACTTTTATTTGAGTGTCGAAAAAAGCTGCATATCTAACGACGGAAGATCTCAACAAAAAAATAGCTGGATATAACTATGAGATCAAAAAAGTCGCGAAGAAACAAAAAATCATCAAAATTTTTAAAGTTTTAAAACTTGAACCCTTTTTTATTGATAGCATCCATGATTTATAAACAAATTATTTTTAGAACTTACATATCTAATCTTTCAAGATTATGAAGGGATTCAATTATTTTATCAAGTGTTACAATTGTTCCATTAGAATATTTAATGTGACATGAATGAAGGTACAAGGCTTTCAGTGTACCAGACGATGTAAGAATTTGATAATCCTTCCATTTTAAATGATGAGAAGATTGTAAAATTTGAAGATTACATTTCATAATTTTTGGAAGCAGTGGAATAGTTGAAAGAGTTGAAGAAATTACAGCATAAAATTTGTTATATAACCAAAAATTTGGGTGAGTTTTGTTTAAATTAAATGTTTCTTTGTCAGCATACCATATTTTGCTGATGGCTACAGTGCGCATACATTCAACAGGGTACACAAAATTTTTTGCAAAAAAATATTTGCATGTTTGAATTAATTTTTTCCATGCTACAGGAGTTGGATTTTCGAGGAAATATTTTAATAGGGGATACGGTAACGAGAAATATTGTTGGCATGGGTGTTGAAAAGTACCACACATTTCATTCATATTCTTAAGTTAGTCTTATCTGAGATTTTACCCCTTTATAAAAAAGCCACAATGAATAAATTAAAGAAATAATCACATTTATATAACAAAAAATGGACAAACATAAAACAACAAACCTTATCTCGTGCAGGCTATAGAAGTGTAAAGGAGGTAAGAATTGATTTTATTTATTGCACTCTTTCACTTCTACAAGAAACTTATTGGAGTAAAAGTTTTCTCATGCTTTTAAGAAACAGTAACACAAGGATCATAAATCAATAAAATGCAAATTAACAATTCAATTAAAAGATACGTTCATCCAATGGTATAATTACATCGATATTCTGGATATTCATAACGGCCAAAATATGCTTGAAGTTTATTTTTTATATTGTGTGTGTTCACTGTGTCGTACATTTGATCCAAGGTATGACCAGATGAAAATTTGAACCAAAAGTTAATTTTACATTTTGATGAAACCTTTGCCTATAAGCTTTATGCTTTTATTGAATGAAAAACATTCTTAAGCTTACAATTAAAAATTCCATAAATATATCAGCATCAAAATTTTCTCCTCTAACATTTTGAAAATTAAGTAATTCAATTTTGTTTTCAAATGGGATGCCAATGAGAGAGGAGAAAAATGCTGTTGTAATGGGATGAGATGGTAATCTAAATAGGGCTCTATCAAAATTTCAAAAGCAAGATACAAAATCAGAAATTTTCAATCAAATGGAGAAATAGACAGTAAATGTTTAGCCCAAGAGTTAATTTTCTGATCAGTTAAAATATCATTAAAACAGCCTATAAAACTGACATAGCCAACAAAATTTACCGTAGTTTTTTCAATTTTGGCGTTAATTTTAAAATGTCTTCAAATTCAACATTCTTCCAGCTGTCTCTATCATAAACTTGAACATTATGCAGCGAAATTTCTTCTACATTTCCGTGTCCAATTATAACCTTTAATTCTTCCAAGGTTAGTTTTTGACATTGAATTTTAACATATTTTGCATCACATTTTGCTATCTTTGGAATAAATGCTGATAATGCAGACGGTTTATCAATATTTGTGAATTCGAATACTGTAGAAATGCAAACTTTTGACAAATTTGCTTTGAACAAATGTGATGGATCTATGATTACGGTATGCTGACAAAAATCAATTACTGGTAAGCTATTGTCATAAACTTTTTGAACAATAAGTTTGTAGCAAATCAAAGTCGGATTTTGAATAAAAAAATATTTGCATAAATTTTGAAGTTTTTGTTTTACAGCTGGTGCTGCATTGTTGAAAATATATTTAATCACAGTTTGATGAAAGGGGAATTTTTGTGGAACAGCATTTTCGGATGTAAAATAGCATGTAATTGGTTTGATATGTTTTTGTTGTTGTTTTTTCTTTGGATTTGCAGCTGTTGGTTTTTGGTAAAAATTGAAACCAAAGTTTTTGTCGTATTTTTCAAATGGAAATGGATTTGACCATGGAACAGATAAAGATGTGCCATACTTTTTAACTTCTTTTTCGTATTCAGATTTTATTGATTTTTGACCAACAAAGATTCGGCAAAGCTTTGAATAAATGTGAAGCATCATCTAAAATTTATGGAGTTGTGTTATTAAAAGATGTTGATATGTCACAATTAGCCTGGGAAGGGCACGAGATTTGTTTGACTTTAATAAAAACAAATGTCTTAAAATTTTCTAACTATATTAAAGTTTAAAAACAACATTTGTAGAAGTTTTTAGTGGCATAATCCAGGAAATGATATTTTCTGTTTAATTAGATGGCACACGATATCGTAATGCTGTTTACTACTTATAACTAAAAAAATGAGAATTTCAAATTCCTGAGTTTTTTAAAATTATAATTGTCTAGTTTTTTTTTTTAATTTACCATTTCCCATAAACAACAAATACAAAATTAACCTTTTTATCACGTTTCTCCCAAAATTTAATGTACAGCTTCCAAAGCATTTTATTTGTTAAATCATATTCAAGTCGATATTCAATGTTTTGAATCACAAATTCATCATCTTCTACTTCAAACAATGCATTAAACCATTCAAATATGTTATTATTTTCCAAAGATTTGATTTTAAAATATAAGCTTCGCATTTTTTGATATGTTTCAACAATATTTTTACTCGGAAATGTACCTAAAGTGGCAACTTTGAGTTTTTAAAAATGCTTTAAACATACATGATTCAAATTCATATAATGCCCAAATATCATCAATATCACAATTCGGATACTGTAATCCTAATATTAAAGAATCAACAACTTTTTCTCTGCTATTTTTTCTGCCATTTCTTTCATTTTCTTCATTAAATATTTCTGAGAAATTTCTTCGAGGATTAGATATTAATTTATCGCGTCTTCCATCAACTGGTACTCGAAAACAAAAAGAAGGTGTAGGAAAAAGAAAGCATTGATACGTTGACAGCTGTTTGATCTGATCGAGATCAAACAAAAAAGAATATTCGAAAATTATCCTAAAAAACTATTTGTAAAGTTTAAGTTAAAAAAGTTAAAAGAAATGATACTGATAAAATTCCCGCCAATATTCAGCTGGCATTAAATAACTTTCAGCAAATTTTTTCAATAATAAATATACACTTTTATAATATCCATTTTTATCCGCATTTTTTATAGCTTTTATTTCACGCTCAAGCTTCTTTATTTGTTGAAGATATTGTTGATCAGGATTTTCAAGATATCTTATATCAGGTAAAGAATAATCAAAAGACATTCTAGGAATAATATATCATCGATTTTTGGAGTTGCTGTTAAGGTAAATAAAAGCTTTTATACAATTTTTTTTGTTTAAAAACAGGAGAGAAAGAAAATTTAACGTTTACACAATATTTGACAAGTAACCATACTACAAAGTCTAAATTAAAAGGGATAGTTGTATTTTACTTTTCAATGTTTAAAGAAAAAGAGTTGTAGCAGTCATAAAAATGTGCGTGCTTTTAAAAACTTTAAAAATCGCGTATTTATTAAATATAGGTTTTTAAGCTGCAAAAAACTAACGAAAAAAACCCTTATTTTTATAATTAGTTTACGTACATTGAATAAGAAGAACCGTCGTCAGCTTACAGTACATCTCTCATACGGTAATGCTGTGATCAAAGAGAAAAAATATAGAATAAATGACCCGTTTTATCGCTGTTATCAATGTTCCAGTAAAACTTTATAAAATTTTTTAATATGATGTTTTTGCTATTGTCAAACATCGAAGCATTTATTTGAAACGATTAAAAAAATACAAAATTAAAAAGCAAAAAAAGGTTCAAAAATAATTATTCATTTTTTCCAGCGATGAAGAAAGAAGGTGATGATGGGGATGGTGATGGATTTGTACAGGTAGAACGCTTACAGAATCCAGGATAAATAAATTGTTCATATTGATCATGCCATTGCTTGTCATGAATGATTGCTGCATTGCTTGGGGATAAGGGATTTGGAGAACCTGGATGGCATTGAATAGCATTATTTTCACCTGGCTCTTGATTGGGTTGATGGTCAAAGCCTGTCGGTTGAGGAGGTGATGTTGTGTCCCAATTTCGATAGGAATATGTCATAGTATCTGTCCAAAATGAGTAACCAGCATTCCAACCAGTTGGACTTTGATTTCCACGACGTAAACCAATGTAATAGCATGCCATATTTCCGAATCCTTCACCTAAGTCTCTATCTGAGGGAGGAAGATAATCTAAAGAGAGAATATTATAAATTGAAGGACCAATGAAGTAACTTACTGGCTAAGAAATCATTCTCGTTATCATCTTGAACGGAAGCGACATCACCTTGAATTTGTTTACATTTAGTTTCAATATTTGCAAATGTATCTTTAAAGTCCGTAGCCTGAAAACTCTCGTTGAAGGAAGTGAAATTAGAATTGGTAAAATCCAACAATGATCATTTGTTGCTTTTGCACTTTACTATAACAAGAATTTGTTTCAAAAAAAACTTACATAGTAGCACTTATCTGTTGTTGGATTATATTTCCAATCACGGGGACATTTACCAGAAACATCACGGATACCGCATTCATGGTAGGGAACTGAAGTGTTTCTTCGAATTTTCATAAAATTATGTCACTTTGAAAACTTACCGCATAAATTGCAAGAAGCACGGCAATTAAAATGCATATAACTTTTAAGATCTAAATCAGTAGAATCACAATAGCCGAGATATTTAAACCATGGGCATCCCATATGCAAATTGGAGCATTTTGAATTGCAAGCATTGCAAGTTTTTTTACATCTTGTTAGCATGAAGCCCATATTATTTTCACATTCACCTTTAGCAGCACGAGCAGCACATTGTTCAGGGCATTCAATATCTTGACATTTTTCTTTGCAGTAACCACATGAGACAGGACAATCTTTTTCCATTTGAGTTGTACGATGAAGGTTATCAATATTAGAGGATTTGCAAAAGCCTGAATTTGCCCAACCAGCGCATTCAGGATACTGATCCATGCAAGTTCTGGCACAAGCTTTATCGGGACATGGTAATTCAGATAAGGTATCATTGAGGGCATCGAATGTTGCAATAGTTCGAACACGATCTGGAGAACCAGCAATTGTTGTAAGTTCAGCATTGTTGACATCTATAAATTGATCCATTGTTATAAATGTAAACTAATAATGTCACCTACCATTTCCAATACCAATAGCCCAAACAGTGATTCCACGAGCATGAGCTGCTGCAGCTGCCGCGGGAACATTACCATTCTCATTGTCAGTACCATCAGTGATAACAACCATGACATCTGGCACTGATGCACGATCACCTGCTTGTCCAAAAACCTATAACATTATCCATAATTTAATCCTCAGATACGTCAACAAAGGGCTTACTTGATTTAGAGCCATATTAATACCACAACCAATGCAAGTTCTTGTGTTAGGATATGGGGTAGATTGTATATCAGCTACCATAGGAGCAGATGACGTATATGCAGCTAAATTAAAGCGGAAGTAGGCAATTGTACTGAATGTAACGAGACCAACATGAGATTGCTGAAAGTCTTGATTTAAAATAGGTTAAACATAATTTTAAACGTACAGTATTTGAAGGGCCAATATTAAGTCCAACTACAGTATCAGCAAGAGAATCTAACATTATTTGAAAGTTTGGTGCTCCAACACTTGAGGATCCGTCAAGAACATAAACGATATCAGCAGGACTGTGGCCACATGATTGCCCAGAGCTAAACCCAACAAAAGACAAAGCAAGCAGCAGTACAAGTGTCTTCATTTTCGGCAAAAATGAAACTTTTTTTGCTTATGTCGCATCTTATCTGAGGCTGCTTATATAGCATACGTGACACAAAGAAAACGAGGAAGTAATGACTTTTTCGTTTTTCTTATCAGAAAATAACAAGTGCAAGGGGCGTTCTTGTTTTTGAGCAAATTTTGAAGGAATAAGTTTTGCACCTTCTTATCAACCACACCATCCTCAAAAGTCGTAGTGGTAAAAGTACACTCACGCTCAAACAAAGAACAAAAAAAGTCATAAAAAATTTTAGGATGACACTGTATTCACACAAACATAACTTAACCACATTTTTTGGGCTAAAAAGTTCATTTTTTATTTTTATATTAAAGTAGAAAAACTCTGACTGGATTTTACTAGATTTAAATTAACGAAGCTTTAATTAACTGAATGTCGTAGTAAACATATCCAAACTAAATCTCTGAAATTGTTAAAATAAAAATTTTTTAACTGAAGTACAAATAGAGAATTCAAAATTTTTTAAAATCGAAATTAAAAAACGGCATTTTTTCTCGTGGGCCACAAAAATTATTTCTAATAGTATTTTACAAAATTGATTAGCAAAGTTTTTATTATGAATTAAAAAAGTAAAAAATAATGCTTTCTTTTTATGTTTAAATCCCGAAATTATGATATTACAAAATCTTCAGATATCGATATATCATATCCAAAGTATTAAATAATTCATTGAAAGACAAATATCGAATTCAATCTTTAAAAAAAGAGTAAACCACAGAAATTATTGCTGAGCCATTTGTAAAACAAACATTTGTCCTTTTACTTAACAAAAAAAGATATTACAATTGTAATGTCACATTGATGCATGAAATTGTAATTTGTGTTATTTTATAGAAACTGTGTTTTACTTTTCAGCAATAAAAGAGGATGAACGTAATCCATTTATTAATTTTTGTAGGAGAAGTAACTAACTGCTTTGATTAATCTTTTTTACAGAAACATAAATTTTTTTCTAAAATCATGTAACAAACCCAGTAAGATTTAAAACCAATGTAACAAACTAATTGTTAAAAACTGTTTAGCTAGGGCCTAAGTAAAAAAGTTAAAAACAAGTTTTTTCATAAAATTAACATTACTTATGAAATTTTTACATTGACATCATTTCTTTCTTTGTTATTACACTGTAATTTTTATTATGTATTTATTGACTTTCATTTCTTTGAAAAGAGTAAATGGCTTTAACTTAATTTGTTTTCAACATTATCAAAACAATGTATTGTGAAAAAACATGTTTACATGAAGGACATAAAGAAACATCTGTTGCAACAACGTTGATTAAGAAGCTATATAATATCCAAAATCATTTTAAAAAAATTAAAATTAAATTTTTTCTTTGTCAATTTTTTATTGAAAAAAATGCAAAAGATATTGACAGTCATAATTTTTATTATCCAATTATTTCTCTCAAAAAAAGCAAAGAATGCCGATTAAAGAAAGAAAAAAAATCGAAAGATCTGTGTTTTAAAACACTTGACCGATAAGAGCTTGTTTGCCTTCAATTAACTCTAGCCGAAATGGCTTTATCATTTCAAAGAAAGGAACTGCTATTAGCCCGTACCGTAGACTTTACGTTCTCTTTTTTCTTTCTTTCTTAAAAGTGCAAAACTAGATTTAAACAAAGAAAATTGATAACAGAAAAAAATTGTGTTTTCCATATTTTGCACTCGTATTAAACTTTGCTTGAAGTTTATTACCTTTGCACTGTTATGTTTTAATAGCTTTTTTATGCGTATTGTTGATAACAATAAACTTCCTCATTTATGGCTGATAAGAAAACCAGTGTTCTGAATTCATATAAAAGGAGCTTCCCCATGTCAGTATTCCATCATCAAGTTTTGAGAATCTTCTCTAAAAATGATATACAAAGCTTCTCTTGTGCTTTTTGCTCTTCTTGCAGCAGTCGCTGGACAAACGTGTTCATCTGAAGGTGAATGCCCAAAAAAATGTGTTGATCTATATCCTGAATGTGCTGGATGGAAAAGTCTTGACTACTGTAAACGTGATCCAAATAATCTTCAACGTGCAGAAGATATGGAAAAGAATTGCCCCCTTTCATGTGGATATTGCCAAGAAACTTGTGATGATTATGATTGTCCTGAAGATTGTGCTGCTCGTGCTCCTCTTCAATGCAATGATAATGCTACTGCTCCATTAATGCAAACTCGATGCAAGAAAACTTGTGGTCAATGCAAATGCAGCAATAAGCATTTGGGCTGTCCATGGTTAAAAGATCTCTGCACTTCTACTATTCCCCAAGAACGCACTTATGCTCATTTCTGGTGCCCTCATACTTGTGGAACATGCAGTAAGTTTTAAATCAATATCATACAAAAAGCTTTTATTTGTAAATTTTTTCAGCTTCTTATCATCAATGCGATATTCGAGACGTTTCTGGTCACTGTCCTCGGGATTGGAAATATAACCCAACAACTAATAAATGCTACTATGTAAGTTTTCCACGATAACATGATTAAAAATGAAAATTATTTTCTCGTAGGCTACTCAATTCCTTGATACCTTTGCAAATATTGAAGCTGAATGCCAAAGAATTGGCGGTCTCAATTGTCACGTTACCTCTGTCAATGATGCCAATGAAAATGAATTCTTAGCCAGTAATAATATATCATAATAAAATTTTGCATTTACGCGTTCATCTTTCAGCTTATCTTCCCGTCGCAAACAGAGATTTAAATCAAGGATTCGGAAATATGGCAAGCTATTATATCGGTCTACGTCGTGGAAATCAAAATAAAGATGGATGGAATGTCGGTATAGCATCTTGGGTAGATGGAAGTAGCTCTACATACCGAAATTGGGATGGATATACTGGACCAAATCTTAATTATGGACAACAACCTAATGCTGACCCTGGAGAAAACAATGCTCTATTATGTACTCCTGCATCACCTAATAATTATGCTCCTGCTGCAGGACATGTTACCGATAAATCATGGCATGATCAATATGAAACTCCAAGCTTGTATATGCCTGGTTTCTGCCGACGTGATCCATGTTCTTAAAATCCTTGTCTCTTTCTTGAACACAAACATCATCTTCTTAAATGTTAAAATAATTGTATTTTTTTGATTATTATATGTTTTAAATAAAAAGTTTTTAACAATAACTTGTTTAAAAAACCATAAAAAAATACTAGCTTCGATAACTCATTAAAAATCTTTAATCAATACATCAAAAATTTTGGAATAAAAATGTCTTAAAAATTATAAGCCTTTTTATTTAAATAAAATAAGAAACACATTTAAAAAGTAATAACCCTTAATTGTGATCATCCTCTTGTCAATAAAAAATATTTTGTCAAGAGAATGAAAATATACAGTAACATTCACAATTTGGAGAAAATACTGATAGAGGTAAAACAAAACCGACCAAAACAAATAAACTACAGTATTCCTTCGTTAAAACAATATTTTACAGTTCAACATTTCTATATTTTTCTAACAATTAAACAAAAACTAAATAAATACAACAAAAACATAACAGTTTTAAAACTAAGAATTAGAATTATTGAGTTTCTTTAAAGCTTCAACTTCCAATTGAAATTTATAAGTTGCCCATTGACAATTGACCGTATAAGCTTGAAGAGCAGCAAGTTGAGCTTGTTCAAGTTCTTCAGAATAAAATAATGGTGATGGAGGTGGTGGACATGTTGTTGTTAATGATGGAAAGAATTGAGCTGAAATGTAACAAAAAATTATTATAGGGGCATACTGTAAGGTGGAGATGAACATCAAATTGTTGCTTTAAATTTGTAATTGATGGTAAACCAAAATTTCTAATATAATTTGTTCATAAAGGTATACTGTAGCTCATAAAAGCAACACAAAAATAACGAAAAACATACGGTAATAATGTGAATTTGGTAAAATTGCAGGACCATTTAAAATTGATGGAGGTAGAACATTTGATGATTCATTTGAAGTTTCAGAATAATGTTGTTCATTAATAACAGTTGAAACAGGAGCTTCTTCAACAACTGCAGCAGGTATGTCAGCACATTTTAGCATTAAAGAATCCATAACATCTTGACAATCAGAAACAATATTAACCATATATTCAACAGCTTCTTTGATAACATTTTCATCTTCAACAGTAACATTCTGAAATATGAGGAATATAAAATATTATTGATAATATTAAACCAACCTTTGATACATATCTATCATCATCAAAACTATCCATAACATCTTCATAATCACTGTTATCATTATCATCAATAAGTTCTTCTTCAACATCAGCAGCTTTAATAATCCCAGGTTGTTCTTCTTCTTCGCAATTTTTACAAAATCTAGGTGCTAGCATTCGGTGTATGGATATAACATATTCATCCTTTTTTGTCATTTTCTTTTTATTCTTCCATTTCAACTAAAATTTTAGATTTCTTCAGAATATAAAAGCAAGCAAGAAAGATAAAACATACAAGAGCAGTTCGAGTAAAAGCAGGCCAACGAGTACGATATAAAAATTGTGAATCACGATTTAATAATATTCCATTTTGATGACATTCACGAATCACTTCTTCCCATACATAAAGTCGAGGTGAAGTTAACATTTTTGAATAATGCTTTTCTAAGATATGAAGAAATTGAGAAGTTTCTTTGATTTTTATGGATTTAAAAGCTTTCATCCTGTAGCTTCTAAAAAATGTGTTTATTTAACCCCAAAAATAAGCAACAAAAATTCAACGTGAAAAAAGATTTAGAAGCAAAAAAAGCAGCAGATGTTTAACGTTTGGCATTTTGTTCGAAAGAAAAGAAGTTTATTTTGAAGAAGGGATACTGTAAATGTAAGTAAAGAGCTGTTTAAACTAATCAAGAAGAATTGTTAGCAAACTAATAACATTTATATAATAAATTTTATTATGAGAATTAATTAACAGCAAAAAAAGTAATACAATGTATTAAATTTAAAACACAGAAATTATTATAACAATATGAACAGAGTTTTTTAGATAAAAGCATAAAAAAGATAAAGATTAGTATTCGTCTTCATCTGAAGATAATTTGAGATGAAATGATGTAGATTCTTTAAGAGGGTTGTAGTTTTCATTTACATCTTTGGTCGTTTCAGCATCAAAAGCAGCAGTATCAGTATTAGGGCATGAATCAATTGTTGGATGTGGTTCAATATCCATCATTGCCATAAATGGTGGAGGTGGTGGTGAAGGTGGAAGAAAATCAAAATTGAAAATTGGTTGAATTGTATCACGTGTTGCAGGTGTTGCCGGAGTTGGATGAGGTGGTTTTGGAAATTGAAAGAATGATTGAATTGTTGGTGGGATTGAAAGAAGAGCAGCAGAAGAAGAAAGTTGCGAGCTTGATGTTGCTGCAGCAGTTGTAGTAGTTGAAGCGGCATTTGATTGTTGTGCAGAAGAAAGTGAACGAATAAGTGCTGCGATTGTTGAAAGAGTTGTTGGAAGTGCTGAAGAAGGCGTTGGAAGTGCAGGAACCTTAAAACCAGATGGCCTAGGAATATCAGATGGTGATGGAGCATCAGCAATTGATGGAAGTTGTTCTTGTTGTTGTTTATCTTTGCGACGACGGGTTTGACGCTGCTGAAATAGATAAAATATTTATATATGTGGAAAAAGAATATAAAAAAAGCTTACAGGTTTAGAAGTTAATGGAGTTTTATAATCAATATTTACATCTGACTTCTTCCTTGACTTGGTAATTTTCTAAAAATGGAACACGCATAAGATGTGTTTGTCGAATATATAAAATTCATGCTATCCTACAGTAATATATACAACAAAAACTTACAGCAGCTGAAGGTACAGGTGTTGATTTGGCAGCTTTCTAAAAAATGGAACTAGTAAATATATGCTGGATATAAGAAATCCCTCTTTTACTCCCAAGAAACAACTTACAGCAGCAAGTGGAGCATCTGCAGCAGCTGGAGTGGCAAGTGTTGATTTAGCAGCTTTCTAAAAAAAATGGAAAATGTTATTATCAATCTATATCCCAAAAAAAAGCTTACAGCAGCAACTGGAGCAGCAGGAGTTACAGGTGTTACAGCATTCTTTCTCTTTCTTCCTCTTCCAGGAGTTGCAACATTTTGTGGATCAATAATTTTAACTTTTGGTGGATTAAATGCTGCAACAGCACGAGCTCGTGCATTTTTACTTGCAACTGGTGGACCCCACCAATGAGGATTTCTAGTCTTTGATATGTCCATAACAATTTGATCAACCTTCGTTAAGCCATTACTATGAAAATTGTTCTAAAAATGATATCGATGTAAAGCATATTAAATATGAAAGATAACAAAAAAAACTTACACGAGCTTTTACAAGAAAATTCGGCCATACTTCAGAATATAATTTTACAAGAGTTGTTTCAGGAAAAATATTTTCATTTTGACATTCTTCATAAACTGTTCTCCAAAAAAGTCGATAATCTTTATCAATATTTGGGTAATGCTTTGAAAAGATTTGAAGGAATTTTAAAGATTCTTCTTCATTTTCACGCTTTGAAAATTGTAGTTGTTGTCCATGTTGAGTTATCTTTGACATGGTTAGAGCTAAAAAAGAATAACGATTATTGAAGGACGACAATAAACAAGCAAAAAAGAGTAACATCAATCGCAAACACGCAGAAGCAAAAAAGTAAGCGCAAAAAAAGATCATCAACAAATGTTGAACAACAACAAAAAAAGCAATGAAATTTACATGGAAAAAAAGGCACCAAAAGTTATTGGATAGGTCATCAACAAAAAGTTACAAACTTTTACAAAACTCTTCGAGAATGTTCGTGAGGGTCATTGCATCAAAATTTTTAAAATAAAACTTTTTTCATTGTGTAAACAGCTGATAAAAAAGTGAGCAAAGAGGGATTACGGTAATTATAAAAATTCCAGCTTTATAAATGTTATTAATTTTTTACATTGTGCAGAAGAAAAAATACGGTAATGCAATAAAATTTTATTATGATTTACGTTCAAATTAATTTGACATAGTACTGGAAAGGAGTTTTTGGTAGCAATGACTTGTGAGCTTTTGAGATGGTTACTATATCTGTTTTTTTATCTTTGTTTTTCAAACATATTGCATATGCTTGAAACTCTTTTTGGTATGACATAAAAAAGCTACATTTAACACTGAATCATCCCAAGCAGTCAGAAGAAAGCAAAATCATAACATTAAACAAAAACAAATCATATTTTTACGCAAAAATTTTATTTTCAAAAACCATGAGAAACCAACACATATATTTTTAATATCATCATTGTATGTTTTGTTTCTATCAACAAAACAGATATATGTTTTTAAATATGAAAGTTGAATCATTACAAAAATTTATCATTTTCGGAAAGTTTATAGATAACTCTTTTTTCTGAGAATTTTTAGTTGTATAATTCGAAGCAGCGGTTTTAAAAAAAACTTTTTAAAACAAAGGCAATGTGGTTACTGTACTTCAACATTTTGGTAAGTTCAATATTAATGTAAATATAAGCGTAAAAATTTAAATATTAGATACTTCTTGGTGTAACATGGTCAAATGATGTATCTATTAATATTAATGTCGACAATAGTGATAGCAATAATTATTTAAAAGAAAGATTAAAAATTATGATTTCTCAAAATGTTGAACAACATCAAGCGATTGAAGAAAAGAAAAAAAATGTTGGACAGCAACAGATTGGACAAGAAAATATCGGAATGAAAATGAAGAAACAATTTGACGGCAAAATAAGCTGGAATCAAGATGTATGCAAAGTAAATCAAGTCAAAGATATTATTGGACAAAAGATTGAAACATCTAATAAAACAGCAACCGAAAAACCAAGAGCTAATCTTACATCATCTTTGATCACCCAACCAGTAGATCATTTTTCTGCCACAGAAACAAAAGAATGGAAACAACGATTTTGGAATTATTCAATGTTTTACAAACCAGATGGACCAATATTTTTACAAATTGGTGGAGAAAGTGATAGAGGATATGATTCTGTTACTTTAGAAACACCATTTATGACATGGGCAGAAGAATATGGTGCAGATACATATTTTATTGAACATCGTGGTTATGGTTGTAGTTTACCAACTAAAAATGGAACCCTTGAAAGTATATTACAAGTGAACAAGCTTTAGCAGATAATGCCAATTTTATTGAAACAATCAAAAAAAATTCGACCTAATTCAAAATGAATTACATTTAGTGGATCATATCCTGGCACACTTTCTGCATGGTTTCGACAAAAATATCCTTATCTTACTATAGGCGATGTAGCAAGTTCAGCTCCAATGTTACCAAAAATTAATTATTTTTTATATCTACAAGTTGTTGAAAAAGATTTTGCTGAATTCGATCCACAATGCTTTGAAATTGTTCAGGAAGGATTTACCGAAGTTCAACAAAAAGTTTTTACTGAAGACAACAGAGAAGAGTTGAATCCACTTTTCAATCGTTCACTTTCAATCGAAAATCCAATTATGAAAAAAATTTAGGGATATTTTAGTTCCTTGACTGTACCTTTTGCTAGCGCAGCACAAGATGGAAAAACACAAATTTTTAATTTCTGTAAAATATATTTAAATGAGACGGTCAATGATTCTCCAATCAAACGTTCAGCAGCATTATATAAATTTTATAAAGCAAACATTAATTTCTTTTGAACGTATATGTCCAACACCAAAAATCCAGTTATTTAGGTGCTGTGGGATTCGTAAATATTGCCTTTGCTTTTTTTAAAATGATAAATTATGATGAGACACATGAAATGCTTTAATAATCTGACAAAACAAGAAGTTTTGTAATGGAAAAATAAAAAGTTTCTTTTGTACTTATATGTCCAACACCAGAAATCCAGTTATTTAGGTGCTGTGGGATTCGTAAATATTGCCTTTGCTTTTTTTAAAATGATAAATTATGATGAGACACATGAAATGCTATAATAATCTGACAAAACAAGAAGTTTTGTGATGGAAAAATAAAAAGTTTCTTTTGTACTTATATGTCCAACACCAGAAATCCAGTTATTTAGGTGCTGTGGGATTCGTAAATATTGCCTTTGCTTTTTTTAAAATGATAAATTATGATGAGACACATGAAATGCTTTAATAATCTGACAAAACAAGAAGTTTTGTGATGGAAAAATAAAAAGTTTCTTTTGTACTTATATGTCCAACACCAGAAATCCAGTTATTTAGGTGCTGTGGGATTCGTAAATATTGCCTTTGCTTTTTTTAAAATGATAAATTATGATGAGACACATGAAATGCTTTAACAATCTGACAAAAAACGAAGTTTTGTGATGGAAAAATAAAAAGTTTCTTTTGTACTTATATGTCCAACACCAGAAATCCAGTTATTTAGGTGCTGTGGGATTCGTAAATATTGCCTTTGCTTTTTTTAAAATGATAAATTATGATGAGACACATGAAATGCTTTAACAATCTGACAAAAAACGAAGTTTTGTAATGGAAAAATAAAAAGTTTCTTTTGTACTTATATGTCCAACACCAGAAATCCAGTTATTTAGGTGCTGTGGGATTCGTAAATATTGCCTTTGCTTTTTTTAAAATGATAAATTATGATGAGACACATGAAATGCTTTAATAATCTGACAAAACAAGAAGTTTTGTAATGGAAAAATAAAAAGTTTCTTTTGTACTTATATGTCCAACACCAGAAATCCAGTTATTTAGGTGCTGTGGGATTCGTAAATATTGCCTTTACTTTTTTTAAAATGATAAATTATGATGAGACACATGAAATGCTTTAACAATCTGACAAAAAACGAAGTTTTGTGATGGAAAAATAAAAAGTTTCTTTTGTACTTATATGTCCAACACCAGAAATCCAGTTATTTAGGTGCTGTGGGATTCGTAAATATTGCCTTTGCTTTTTTTAAAATGATAAATTATGATGAGACACATGAAATGCTTTAACAATCTGACAAAAAACGAAGTTTTGTAATGGAAAAATAAAAAGTTTCTTTTGTACTTATATGTCCAACACCAGAAATCCAGTTATTTAGGTGCTGTGGGATTCGTAAATATTGCCTTTGCTTTTTTTAAAATGATAAATTATGATGAGACACATGAAATGCTTTAATAATCTGACAAAACAAGAAGTTTTGTAATGGAAAAATAAAAAGTTTCTTTTGTACTTATATGTCCAACACCAGAAATCCAGTTATTTAGGTGCTGTGGGATTCGTAAATATTGCCTTTGCTTTTTTTAAAATGATAAATTATGATGAGACACATGAAATGCTTTAACAATCTGACAAAAAACGAAGTTTTGTGATGGAAAAATAAAAAGTTTCTTTTGTACTTATATGTCCAACACCAGAAATCCAGTTATTTAGGTGCTGTGGGATTCGTAAATATTGCCTTTACTTTTTTTAAAATGATAAATTATGATGAGACACATGAAATGCTTTAATAATCTGACAAAACAAGAAGTTTTGTAATGGAAAAATAAAAAGTTTCTTTTGTACTTATATGTCCAACACCAGAAATCCAGTTATTTAGGTGCTGTGGGATTCGTAAATATTGCCTTTGCTTTTTTTAAAATGATAAATTATGATGAGACACATGAAATGCTTTAACAATCTGACAAAAAACGAAGTTTTGTGATGGAAAAATAAAAAGTTTCTTTTGTACTTATATGTCCAACACCAGAAATCCAGTTATTTAGGTGCTGTGGGATTCGTAAATATTGCCTTTACTTTTTTTAAAATGATAAATTATGATGAGACACATGAAATGCTTTAATAATCTGACAAAACAAGAAGTTTTGTAATGGAAAAATAAAAAGTTTCTTTTGTACTTATATGTCCAACACCAGAAATCCAGTTATTTAGGTGCTGTGGGATTCGTAAATATTGCCTTTGCTTTTTTTAAAATGATAAATTATGATGAGACACATGAAATGCTTTAATAATCTGACAAAACAAGAAGTTTTGTAATGGAAAAATAAAAAGTTTCTTTTGTACTTATATGTCCAACACCAGAAATCCAGTTATTTAGGTGCTGTGGGATTCGTAAATATTGCCTTTGCTTTTTTTAAAATGATAAATTATGATGAGACACATGAAATGCTTTAATAATCTGACAAAACAAGAAGTTTTGTAATGGAAAAATAAAAAGTTTCTTTTGTACTTATATGTCCAACACCAGAAATCCAGTTATTTAGGTGCTGTGGGATTCGTAAATATTGCCTTTGCTTTTTTTAAAATGATAAATTATGATGAGACACATGAAATGCTTTAATAATCTGACAAAACAAGAAGTTTTGTAATGGAAAAATAAAAAGTTTCTTTTGTACTTATATGTCCAACACCAGAAATCCAGTTATTTAGGTGCTGTGGGATTCGTAAATATTGCCTTTGCTTTTTTTAAAATGATAAATTATGATGAGACACATGAAATTCTTTAATAATCTGACAAAACAAGAAGTTTTGTAATGGAAAAATAAAAAGTTTCTTTTGTACTTATATGTCCAACATCAGAAATCCAGTTATTTAGGTGCTGTGGGATTCGTAAATATTGCCTTTGCTTTTTTTAAAATGATAAATTATGATGAGACACATGAAATGCTTTAATAATCTGACAAAACAAGAAGTTTTGTAATGGAAAAATAAAAAGTTTCTTTTGTACTTATATGTCCAACACCAGAAATCCAGTTATTTAGGTGCTGTGGGATTCGTAAATATTGCCTTTGCTTTTTTTAAAATGATAAATTATGATGAGACACATGAAATGCTTTAATAATCTGACAAAACAAGAAGTTTTGTAATGGAAAAATAAAAAGTTTCTTTTGTACTTATATGTCCAACACCAGAAATCCAGTTATTTAGGTGCTGTGGGATTCGTAAATATTGCCTTTGCTTTTTTTAAAATGATAAATTATGATGAGACACATGAAATGCTTTAATAATCTGACAAAACAAGAAGTTTTGTAATGGAAAAATAAAAAGTTTCTTTTGTACTTATATGTCCAACACCAGAAATCCAGTTATTTAGGTGCTGTGGGATTCGTAAATATTGCCTTTGCTTTTTTTAAAATGATAAATTATGATGAGACACATGAAATTCTTTAATAATCTGACAAAACAAGAAGTTTTGTAATGGAAAAATAAAAAGTTTCTTTTGTACTTATATGTCCAACATCAGAAATCCAGTTATTTAGGTGCTGTGGGATTCGTAAATATTGCCTTTGCTTTTTTTAAAATGATAAATTATGATGAGACACATGAAATGCTTTAATAATCTGACAAAACAAGAAGTTTTGTAATGGAAAAATAAAAAGTTTCTTTTGTACTTATATGTCCAACATCAGAAATCCAGTTATTTAGGTGCTGTGGGATTCGTAAATATTGCCTTTGCTTTTTTTAAAATGATAAATTATGATGAGACACATGAAATGCTTTAATAATCTGACAAAACAAGAAGTTTTGTAATGGAAAAATAAAAAGTTTCTTTTGTACTTATATGTCCAACACCAGAAATCCAGTTATTTAGGTGCTGTGGGATTCGTAAATATTGCCTTTGCTTTTTTTAAAATGATAAATTATGATGAGACACATGAAATGCTTTAATAATCTGACAAAACAAGAAGTTTTGTAATGGAAAAATAAAAAGTTTCTTTTGTACTTATATGTCCAACATCAGAAATCCAGTTATTTAGGTGCTGTGGGATTCGTAAATATTGCCTTTGCTTTTTTTAAAATGATAAATTATGATGAGACACATGAAATGCTTTAATAATCTGACAAAACAAGAAGTTTTGTAATGGAAAAATAAAAAGTTTCTTTTGTACTTATATGTCCAACATCAGAAATCCAGTTATTTAGGTGCTGTGGGATTCGTAAATATTGCCTTTGCTTTTTTTAAAATGATAAATTATGATGAGACACATGAAATGCTTTAATAATCTGACAAAACAAGAAGTTTTGTAATGGAAAAATAAAAAGTTTCTTTTGTACTTATATGTCCAACATCAGAAATCCAGTTATTTAGGTGCTGTGGGATTCGTAAATATTGCCTTTGCTTTTTTTAAAATGATAAATTATGATGAGACACATGAAATGCTTTAATAATCTGACAAAACAAGAAGTTTTGTAATGGAAAAATAAAAAGTTTCTTTTGTACTTATATGTCCAACACCAGAAATCCAGTTATTTAGGTGCTGTGGGATTCGTAAATATTGCCTTTGCTTTTTTTAAAATGATAAATTATGATGAGACACATGAAATGCTTTAATAATCTGACAAAACAAGAAGTTTTGTAATGGAAAAATAAAAAGTTTCTTTTGTACTTATATGTCCAACACCAGAAATCCAGTTATTTAGGTGCTGTGGGATTCGTAAATATTGCCTTTGCTTTTTTTAAAATGATAAATTATGATGAGACACATGAAATGCTTTAATAATCTGACAAAACAAGAAGTTTTGTAATGGAAAAATAAAAAGTTTCTTTTGTACTTATATGTCCAACATCAGAAATCCAGTTATTTAGGTGCTGTGGGATTCGTAAATATTGCCTTTGCTTTTTTTAAAATGATAAATTATGATGAGACACATGAAATGCTTTAATAATCTGACAAAACAAGAAGTTTTGTAATGGAAAAATAAAAAGTTTCTTTTGTACTTATATGTCCAACACCAGAAATCCAGTTATTTACGTGCTGTGGGATTCGTAAATATTGCCTTTGCTTTTTTTAAAATGATAAATTATGATGAGACACATGAAATGCTTTAATAATCTGACAAAACAAGAAGTTTTGTAATGGAAAAATAAAAAGTTTCTTTTGTACTTATATGTCCAACATCAGAAATCCAGTTATTTAGGTGCTGTGGGATTCGTAAATATTGCCTTTGCTTTTTTTAAAATGATAAATTATGATGAGACACATGAAATGCTTTAATAATCTGACAAAACAAGAAGTTTTGTAATGGAAAAATAAAAAGTTTCTTTTGTACTTATATGTCCAACATCAGAAATCCAGTTATTTAGGTGCTGTGGGATTCGTAAATATTGCCTTTGCTTTTTTTAAAATGATAAATTATGATGAGACACATGAAATGCTTTAATAATCTGACAAAACAAGAAGTTTTGTAATGGAAAAATAAAAAGTTTCTTTTGTACTTATATGTCCAACATCAGAAATCCAGTTATTTAGGTGCTGTGGGATTCGTAAATATTGCCTTTGCTTTTTTTAAAATGATAAATTATGATGAGACACATGAAATGCTTTAATAATCTGACAAAACAAGAAGTTTTGTAATGGAAAAATAAAAAGTTTCTTTTGTACTTATATGTCCAACACCAGAAATCCAGTTATTTAGGTGCTGTGGGATTCGTAAATATTGCCTTTGCTTTTTTTAAAATGATAAATTATGATGAGACACATGAAATGCTTTAATAATCTGACAAAACAAGAAGTTTTGTAATGGAAAAATAAAAAGTTTCTTTTGTACTTATATGTCCAACATCAGAAATCCAGTTATTTAGGTGCTGTGGGATTCGTAAATATTGCCTTTGCTTTTTTTAAAATGATAAATTATGATGAGACACATGAAATGCTTTAATAATCTGACAAAACAAGAAGTTTTGTAATGGAAAAATAAAAAGTTTCTTTTGTACTTATATGTCCAACACCAGAAATCCAGTTATTTACGTGCTGTGGGATTCGTAAATATTGCCTTTGCTTTTTTTAAAATGATAAATTATGATGAGACACATGAAATGCTTTAATAATCTGACAAAACAAGAAGTTTTGTAATGGAAAAATAAAAAGTTTCTTTTGTACTTATATGTCCAACACCAGAAATCCAGTTATTTAGGTGCTGTGGGATTCGTAAATATTGCCTTTGCTTTTTTTAAAATGATAAATTATGATGAGACACATGAAATGCTTTAATAATCTGACAAAACAAGAAGTTTTGTAATGGAAAAATAAAAAGTTTCTTTTGTACTTATATGTCCAACACCAGAAATCCAATTATTTAGGTGCAGTGGGATTCGTAAATATTGCCTTTGCTTTTTTTAAAATGATAAATTATGATGAGACACATGAAATGCTTTAATAATCTGACAAAACAAGAAGTTTTGTAATGGAAAAATAAAAAGTTTCTTTTGTACTTATATGTCCAACACCAGAAATCCAGTTATTTAGGTGCTGTGGGATTCGTAAATATTGCCTTTGCTTTTTTTAAAATGATAAATTATGATGAGACACATGAAATGCTTTAATAATCTGACAAAACAAGAAGTTTTTAAATGGAAAAATAAAAAGTTTCATTTGTACTTATATGTCCAACATCAGAAATCCAGTTATTTAGGTGCTGTGGGATTCGTAAATATTGCCTTTACTTTTTTTAAAATGATAAATTATGATGAGACACATGAAATGCTTTAATAATCTGACAAAACAAGATGTTTTGTAATTGAAAAATAAAAAGTTTCTTTTGTACTTATATGTCCAACATCAGAAATCCAGTTATTTAGGTGCTGTGGGATTCGTAAATATTGCCTTTGCTTTTTTTAAAATGATAAATTATGATGAGACACATGAAATGCTTTAATAATCTGACAAAACAAGATGTTTTGTAATTGAAAAATAAAAAGTTTCATTTGTACTTATATGTCCAACATCAGAAATCCAGTTATTTAGGTGCTGTGGGATTCGTAAATATTGCCTTTACTTTTTTTAAAATGATAAATTATGATGAGACACATGAAATGCTTTAATTATCTGACAAAACAAGATGTTTTGTAATTGAAAAATAAAAAGTTTCTTTTGTACTTATATGTCCAACACCAGAAATCCAGTTATTTAGGTGCTGTGGGATTCGTAAATATTGCCTTTGCTTTTTTTAAAATGATAAATTATGATGAGACACATGAAATGCTTTAATAATCTGACAAAACAAGATGTTTTGTAATTGAAAAATAAAAAGTTTCTTTTGTACTTATATGTCCAACACCAGAAATCCAGTTATTTAGGTGCTGTGGGATTCGTAAATATTGCCTTTACTTTTTTTAAAATGATAAATTATGATGAGACACATGAAATGCTTTAATTATCTGACAAAACAAGATGTTTTGTAATTGAAAAATAAAAAGTTTCTTTTGTACTTATATGTCCAACACCAGAAATCCAGTTATTTAGGTGCTGTGGGATTCGTAAATATTGCCTTTGCTTTTTTTAAAATGATAAATTATGATGAGACACATGAAATGCTTTAATAATCTGACAAAACAAGATGTTTTGTAATTGAAAAATAAAAAGTTTCATTTGTACTTATATGTCCAACATCAGAAATCCAGTTATTTAGGTGCTGTGGGATTCGTAAATATTGCCTTTGCTTTTTTTAAAATGATAAATTATGATGAGACACATGAAATGCTTTAATTATCTGACAAAACAAGATGTTTTGTAATTGAAAAATAAAAAGTTTCTTTTGTACTTATATGTCCAACACCAGAAATCCAGTTATTTAGGTGCTGTGGGATTCGTAAATATTGCCTTTACTTTTTTTAAAATGATAAATTATGATGAGACACATGAAATGCTTTAATAATCTGACAAAACAAGATGTTTTGTAATTGAAAAATAAAAAGTTTCATTTGTACTTATATGTCCAACATCAGAAATCCAGTTATTTAGGTGCTGTGGGATTCGTAAATATTGCCTTTGCTTTTTTTAAAATGATAAATTATGATGAGACACATGAAATGCTTTAATAATCTGACAAAACAAGAAGTTTTTAAATGGAAAAATAAAAAGTTTCATTTGTACTTATATGTCCAACATCAGAAATCCAGTTATTTAGGTGCTGTGGGATTCGTAAATATTGCCTTTGCTTTTTTTAAAATGATAAATTATGATGAGACACATGAAATGCTTTAATAATCTGACAAAACAAGAAGTTTTTAAATGGAAAAATAAAAAGTTTCATTTGTACTTATATGTCCAACATCAGAAATCCAGTTATTTAGGTGCTGTGGGATTCGTAAATATTGCCTTTGCTTTTTTTAAAATGATAAATTATGATGAGACACATGAAATGCTTTAATAATCTGACAAAACAAGATGTTTTGTAATGGAAAAATAAAAAGTTTCTTTGTACTTATATGTCCAACACCAGAAATCCAGTTATTTAGGTGCTGTGGGATTCGTAAATATTGCCTTTGCTTTTTTTAAAATGATAAATTATGATGAGACACATGAAATGCTTTAATAATCTGACAAAACAAGATGTTTTGTAATGGAAAAATAAAAAGTTTCTTTGTACTTATATGTCCAACACCAGAAATCCAGTTATTTAGGTGCTGTGGGATTCGTAAATATTGCCTTTGCTTTTTTTAAAATGATAAATTATGATGAGACACATGAAATGCTTTAATAATCTGACAAAACAAGATGTTTCGTAATGGAAAAATAAAAAGTTTCTTTGTACTTATATGTCCAACACCAGAAATCCAGTTATTTAGGTGCTGTGGGATTCGTAAATATTGCCTTTGCTTTTTTTAAAATGATAAATTATGATGAGACACATGAAATGCTTTAATAATCTGACAAAACAAGAAGTTTTGAAATGGAAAAATAAAATGTTTCTTTTGTACTTATATGTCCAACACCAGAAATCCAGTTATTTAGGTGCTGTGGGATTCGTAAATATTGCCTTTGCTTTTTTTAAAATGATAAATTATGATGAGACACATGAAATGCTTTAATAATCTGACAAAACAAGATGTTTCGTAATGGAAAAATAAAAAGTTTCTTTGTACTTATATGTCCAACATCAGAAATCCAGTTATTTAGGTGCTGTGGGATTCGTAAATATTGCCTTTGCTTTTTTTAAAATGATAAATTATGATGAGACACATGAAATGCTTTAATAATCTGACAAAACAAGAAGTTTTGAAATGGAAAAATAAAAAGTTTCATTTGTACTTATATGTCCAACATCAGAAATCCAGTTATTTAGGTGCTGTGGGATTCGTAAATATTGCCTTTGCTTTTTTTAAAATGATAAATTATGATGAGACACATGAAATGCTTTAATAATCTGACAAAACAAGAAGTTTTTAAATGGAAAAATAAAAAGTTTCATTTGTACTTATATGTCCAACATCAGAAATCCAGTTATTTAGGTGCTGTGGGATTCGTAAATATTGCCTTTGCTTTTTTTAAAATGATAAATTATGATGAGACACATGAAATGCTTTAATAATCTGACAAAACAAGATGTTTTGTAATGGAAAAATAAAAAGTTTCTTTGTACTTATATGTCCAACACCAGAAATCCAGTTATTTAGGTGCTGTGGGATTCGTAAATATTGCCTTTGCTTTTTTTAAAATGATAAATTATGATGAGACACATGAAATGCTTTAATAATCTGACAAAACAAGATGTTTTGTAATGGAAAAATAAAAAGTTTCTTTGTACTTATATGTCCAACACCAGAAATCCAGTTATTTAGGTGCTGTGGGATTCGTAAATATTGCCTTTGCTTTTTTTAAAATGATAAATTATGATGAGACACATGAAATGCTTTAATAATCTGACAAAACAAGATGTTTCGTAATGGAAAAATAAAAAGTTTCTTTGTACTTATATGTCCAACACCAGAAATCCAGTTATTTAGGTGCTGTGGGATTCGTAAATATTGCCTTTACTTTTTTTAAAATGATAAATTATGATGAGACACATGAAATGCTTTAATAATCTGACAAAACAAGAAGTTTTGTAATGGAAAAATAAAAAGTTTCTTTTGTACTTATATGTCCAACACCAGAAATCCAGTTATTTAGGTGCTGTGGGATTCGTAAATATTGCCTTTGCTTTTTTTAAAATGATAAATTATGATGAGACACACAAAATGCTTTATCAATCTGACAAAACAAGAAGTTTTGTAATGGAAAAATAAAAAGTTTCTTTTGTACTTATATGTCCAACACCAGAAATCCAGTTATTTAGGTGCTGTGGGATTCGTAAATATTGCCTTTGCTTTTTTTAAAATGATAAATTTTGATGAGACACATGAAATGCTATAATAATCTGACAAAACAAGAAGTTTTGTGATGGAAAAATAATAAGTTTCTTTTGTACTTATCTGTCCAACATCAGAAATCCAATTATTTAGGTGCTGTGGGATTCGTAAATATTGCCTTTGCTTTTTTTAAAATGATAAATTATGATGAGACACATGAAATGCTATAATAATCTGACAAAACAAGAAGTTTTGTGATGGAAAAATAAAAAGTTTCTTTTGTACTTATATGTCCAACACCAGAAATCCAGTTATTTAGGTGCTGTGGGATTCGTAAATATTGCCTTTGCTTTTTTTAAAATGATAAATTATGATGAGACACATGAAATGCTATAATAATCTGACAAAACAAGAAGTTTTGTGATGGAAAAATAAAAAGTTTCTTTTGTACTTATATGTCCAACACCAGAAATCCAGTTATTTAGGTGCTGTGGGATTCGTAAATATTGCCTTTGCTTTTTTTAAAATGATAAATTATGATGAGACACATGAAATGCTATAATAATCTGACAAAACAAGAAGTTTTGTGATGGAAAAATAAAAAGTTTCTTTTGTACTTGTATGTCCAACACCAGAAATCCAGTTATTTAGGTGCTGTGGGATTCGTAAATATTGCCTTTGCTTTTTTTAAAATGATAAATTATGATGAGACACATGAAATGCTTTAATAATCTGACAAAACAAGAAGTTTTGTGATGGAAAAATAAAAAGTTTCTTTTGTACTTATATGTCCAACACCAGAAATCCAATTATTTAGGTGCTGTGGGATTCGTAAATATTGCCTTTACTTTTTTTAAAATGATAAATTATGATGAGACACATGAAATGCTTTAATAATCTGACAAAACAAGAAGTTTTGTAATGGAAAAATAAAAAGTTTCTTTTGTACTTATATGTCCAACATCAGAAATCCAATTATTTAGGTGCTGTGGGATTCGTAAATATTGCCTTTGCTTTTTTTAAAATGATAAATTATGATGAGACACATGAAATGCTATAATAATCTGACAAAACAAGAAGTTTTGTGATGGAAAAATAAAAAGTTTCTTTTGTACTTATATGTCCAACACCAGAAATCCAGTTATTTAGGTGCTGTGGGATTCGTAAATATTGCCTTTGCTTTTTTTAAAATGATAAATTATGATGAGACACATGAAATGCTATAATAATCTGACAAAACAAGAAGTTTTGTGATGGAAAAATAAAAAGTTTCTTTTGTACTTATATGTCCAACATCAGAAATCCAGTTATTTAGGTATATATTGAAGAGCTCAGAGGCCTGCAGAGGGGAAGCTTATTGGAGAATGATAGTGATGTACGGAATTGTAAGTAAACATTTCAAAAAAATGTGAAACAAATTTTTTCTTGGATGAGCCAATTTGAATCATCAAAATTTTAGTCTGGTAGAGAGCATTTCTTTTTTTAACTGTTTTTTTGTTACCTTAATCCTTATGCTAACCAGCGTTCCTGCGGAACGCTTTAGATACAAAAATTATATGTTACTGGGGAATTATCATGTACTGCTTTTAAATTTTTTTTAGCAAATATGTCTTTTGAGGGTTAAAAACAGTTTGAAAAGAAACATCTGGATGCCACAATAATAGGCCTATTAAGGTAACAAAAGACTGTGCAGTATCATACAGCTTAATCTAAGGGAAAAAAATACAGCTTTTGCAGTACCCATAGCCTCACAAAAGTATTATAATAGCAATCAGTGACAACTGCACTAAATCACGTGACGGCTATACTAAACGTTGTGACAACTATACTAAATGAGTTATGAATTCGACTTTTCCAGTGCGCCTAAGCCTGAGAGCCTAAGGCCTAAGACCTAAGACTAAGCCTAACGCTCGGCCTCCGGCCTCGCGAGCCCATCCTAAGCTTGGGGTAGAAATGACAACTTTACTAAGTGAGGTATGATACATGGCTGAGTGGAGTGGCAACTACACTAGAGTGAGGTATGAAATTGGGCAATAAGGTAAATTTTGGGTAGAAATAAAGCTTTAAGCTAGGATTATATAGCTTTTTAAAAGGAAAACAATCTAAAAAATGGTCAATTTGTTGATGTCTATCGCTACTGCTTTTATTCGATCTAAAACACTCGTCAAAACAATAATGAGATTGAGTTTAATATGTTCAAGAAATTGTGAGGTAAAAGTCAGCTTTTTTTGAAGTAAGTTGCAATGCAACTGAATCACGGGAAAGGATTCGTGGCCCTCCGGGCCACGAATCCAACTGTCCCATCGGTTTCAGTTATTACATTGCTTCTTAAAGATTTTTCTTCAAATTGTCCTTTATTTTTAAAATTGCACGTCTCAAAATTAATTTTAAAAAATCAATTTATGCACTGTTTTCTTAAACTGCAGAATTGAGATATTTAAATTTCGGATTGTTTTAGAAAGCGAAAGTTCAGTAAAGCTCATATTTTACCTTGTATAATTTTTTGTTTTTACCTTAAATTTTAAGTTTTCAGTTACCGGCCTGGCTGCTATTACCATTCCCCAAGCAGCGGCAATGATTTCAAAGTTTACAAAAATATTCAAAACTTTTTTATAAGTAGCAAATATCTTTTTTCTCAAGCAAAAAAAGAAAAGGAAAAACAATCGCGTTGAGAGCTTTTCCTTCATTAAAAAATCTTTTTTCTGCAATAAAAGCGACAAAAATTTACCACTTTTTCTTAAATATTACTGCTTAAATTAATTATTAAATATATAAATTTTACATAAGGTTGTTAAGCAAAAAAAGGCCGAAAAATAGATATCTTATTCATAGCTAACAAAAAAAGTTAAGCAAAGTTGTTGCAAAAAAATCCAAAATTTCTTTTTTGAGCACGCGATTTAATGCGACAAAAAGGTGGGAATGTAGGTCAATTTTCAGTCACAAAAAAAAGCAAAAAAAGCTTTTGTGTTGTCTTTAGTAATAATTCTGCGACACTTTTATTTAAAATTTAAGATTGGACAAGCTATTTTAATAAACTTTTAGATTATTGAAGTTGGATATGCCTAGCTTGCAATGAGTTTGGATGGTTTCAAACAGCCGACTCTGGAATGAGCATTTTTAGCTCCTTCATGACTTTTAAGCAAGTTTTTCTTCATTAAAAATAAAACATCCAAAATCAAAATTTTTAGTTTTCCCTGGATCGTTGCTTCAGAGATTACGGTAAAAGCTTCGTTGATGTCACAGCAGGCATTGATTACACACTTAAAACTTATGGTGGATTCGAAAATTATAATGCAACGAATATTGTTTTTGTTAATGGTGCCAATGATCCATGGCTTGTTTTGAGTTTTTATTCAAATAATACTGAACCTACTGGAATTACTTCTATCCTTATCACTGGTGCAACACATTGTGAAGATATGCTTCCTCCAGAATTAACTGATCCACTAAAATTTTCAGCAGCTCGTCGGAAAATTAATGAATTGATTGGTGAATGGCTTAAATAAATGATGTTTGCACAATGCAATTTTTATAATGCTTTTTTGATGATGTGCTTTGGGCTAATGATTATTTTCATTGTGAAGAAGACTTTTATCTAAATCAAGTGTTTTTTCAAATTCTTCATTCCCTTAATAATAATAATAAAGCTTCAAATTTTTTTTATAAAATTTTTATGCTGTAAAATGTCATACACAGTTCTTTATTTGATGGAGTAGGATCATGAACGTCAGCAGAAAAAAGTTTCTACGTAGACACAACAATTTCTTAGGAGGGCATACCTTTGATGTTTTGCCGCTTTAACACGGCGGTGGCAAAAGAAATTACTGACGTCCTAGGACGCGTCCTTGAGTTGGATGCATAATTACAAAAGTGTTGACATTCTTTAATATTTCGTCAATAAAGCAACATATTGTAAGGCATGTTCAAAAATAAAAAACACATTAACGGTAAACATACCAGAATGTTTTTTTAAAAAATCACTATTTCATTTCCTTCAATAAATTTGTTAGTATAATTATTGATTAAAAAACTGCAAAAAAAAGTATTTAAAGTCAACCCAGTTATTCAAAATCATGACTTTTTTATAATGAATTCTTGTGGCTCACATTTAGTTCTTTTGAGTTTTTTAGAGAGGCAAACTTATCGTTGCTTTATTCGGTGATTAACTAAAAAATGGCACCTTCAACAAATTCAAATTCAACTACTCCAATTTATTTTCAAGGACCAATTCGTCATCAAAGTTTTTCGCTTCTAGATTCTGTTATATTTTATATTGCAAAGAATCCATTTACATCAAAAGTGAATCAAAACCTGATTCAATGCTGCAAATATTTCTTCGCAAAAAATCCAATAATTGTTCTTTCATGTCTACATTATACAAGTAATGGATGGAAAACATATCCAACGAAACGTAAATTACAATTTTTCAAGTGCCAGAAAAATATTATTATTAATAAAAATCGACAAAAGCTGTGGGTTACTGATTTCCTTTATATGAATTCACTTCAGTCAATAACTCCACCACCAGTTATTCCGAAACTTTATCAATGTGATGTCAATAGTTGCTTTCTTTTTCGTCAAAATTTAACTTTAAACGAATTTTTATTTCTCGCAAAATCTGCTGTTGTTTGTGATTTAAGAGAATGCACTGTAAAAGATGACATGGGTGCTTCGGTATTACTTGAAAATTTGATTTCTAATCTTCCAAAGCTCGAAAGTTTTTCCATGTAAGTTTTCTGCTGTTTTTCTAGTTTTATATTACATTTTTAGATTAATAAATTTTAGTGGAATGGATCTAGATGCTTCAGTTATTTCAAAGAATACAGTTAAAGAATTTTTAAAGATTCCACATTTTTCAAGGATTAAACAGTTCTATTTATTTAAAGTTCCCGATTCCTTTGATATTGAAACCATGTACAAATATTTAAAAGTAAGAATTCATTTTATCAAAATTTTGTTATTGCCTTCTATTCATTTTATAGACTACTCGAAAAAGATTTCAACTTTCTCTTTCATTTTGTGATTCACTTTCTCCCAATTATATTACTCGTGTTGAAGCTGTTGTTGATGATATGCTTGAACCCTATCGTTATTGCAATTATGTTTTTCCATTTATTTCTATTCCAAATTTTTACTTACAGAAACAACGTGCATTTGCCAAACGTTTTCGAGAAAACTTTCATTTGTGGAAATAACTTTTTTCATTGTATTTTTGAATTTTCATAATAAATTTCATCCTTTAAATGTATTTTCTATTTAACAAAGTTTTATGGGCTCATCCAAGAACTCATGTTGCAAATGGCAACTTATTCTCTGTTTTAACGAAAATTAACATAAAAGTAAATCCTGAAATTAATTTAAGCGATCATTCTTTATCATACAAAGATAATCTCAACCAAGGCATTCAAGCTGGTACACTTCATCTTTCTTATTTGTGTGCGGTTTACATCTCTGTTTACAGTGTGCAAGGTGATGACATTGTTGGAATTTGTGATAATTACAATTTAAAAGATAATAGCAGTACTGTTATTACTCCAAACAATAGTGTTAAAAATGGGAACAATTTGCTAACAGTAAAGGTGTAATTCCTCGTTTACCAAATTTTCAAAAATGTCACTATTGAACGTTTATTTTTTACATTAAAGCAATACAGAAAAAACAACATAAAGCATCGCGTTAATATCCTTTCAAAAACACATCCATCAACATTTCATTCAAATAATTTAAAAATCATATTTAACTTTTAAAATTTCTGAAATCTTGTCCATTGCATTTTTCATCCATTTCATATTCACTGTAAAACGAAAGTCAACATCTTTTGTCCGAAATCCAATCTTTTCTACGGCAAGCTTAAACAAATGAGTGACAATAATTGCAACAAGAAAATGTGGAGTTGCTTTTCTTTTTCCACGCCATGTATCAAAGATAATTTGCAAAAATCCAATTGAATCTTTTTGAACTTGAAATTTCCATTCTGGTTTTTGATGAATTTTTGTAGTTGCCACTTTTAAGATTTCCAAAAGATCTACAAATAAATTGCTTTATATTTATTAAAAAAAATAAATGATTAACCTACCGTAAACAACGAAACTTGGATTTTGATCTGCTTTTGCACTTTCGCCAACTTTAACGGGATCGTTCAAAAAGCTTACAAAATATGAAATAGATGAATTGCCTAAACAATTTATTTGCCAAGTAAAAATACAAAATGAATCTCTTTCTTAAAACAAAATTGTAATAGTAACAAAAAAAAATTAATTTTTTAACAGTAATAAAGAAAAAAAGGACAAAGAAACGCATTAGCATTTGTTTGGTAGCTTTTTTGCAACAACAATAATAATTTGACAAAAAGAAAAATTGTAATATTTTTACAATTTTCCAACAACCACTTAAAAAAGAGGCGCTTCAATTTTCAATTGCTTCCCCTTCTATCACGAGAAAGGAAAGCTTACACTGATCTCCATAAGCCTTTCTTTAATTTTGTTTAACAAACAGCTTACCATTTTCATCTTTAATAAAACCAATCCCAGGAACAGATAATGAGATGCCATTTTCTGAGAATTCAATTGCCATATTTTTACCAGAATGTGGGGCCCGAAGAGTAATAACTGGTTTTTTCTGTGGTAAAATTGATAAAGTGTAAAAACTATTGACATCAACAGATAATGTCAAAGTTGCATAAGAAGATGAAAGATTTGGAAGTTCAATAGTTTCAATGCATTGATAATCATCGAAATCTTTCATATAAACCTAAAATTAAAACAGTCGTTAATTGGTAATCATTTTTATATAAATACTTACGCAAACTTTTTCATCCTTTGTAATATAAATATTAACAGTTTCAGAAAATGGTAAAGCCCTACTTTTTTCACATTTTACAACAAAGCAACCAATATGCGATTCAGCAATTTGTTGCTTTGAAACAAAAATATCAAAATTGAAAATAGTTGAAACTTTGAATTTATTGGTTTCAATACCATGGAGATCATTAATCATTGCCAAAAATAAATCAAATACATATTTTGAAAAAGAATTGTACAAAACCATTGTTTTATCACTTTTAAAAATAATTCGATACTTTTGAACATCAGCTTTCAATGGATCAGAGAATGTAAGAATAATTTTGGAAGGATTTCTTGACATTGCAAAATGCTGAAGCTGTTCAGCAGTAGAATTGAAATCAGCAGAAATTTTATGTTCAATCATAAAAGCATTATTCTTTTTACGTAAATCAGTAAAAACAATATTTGTAGCAGTGACATGAACTACCGTAACCATATCATAGCTATTTTCAACAGTAATATTTGCAGCAAATAATGTTGAGCTTAAAATTATCGTTGAAACATTGACAAATTGATAAGGAATTTGTAAATCATCAACACATAAAGCTTTCATTAATTGACGAAATAAATATCCATTTTTAACATCTTTTAAATCAAAAAGACTCAAAATAGCACCAATAAGTTGTTTTCCATTTCCACCAAATTTATAATTACAAATTTGTTCTTTAATTTCTTTCAAAATATCCGCACCACTTGAAAGATCATAGCTCCAAATTCTTTTGATACCTTTGCATTCAGTTGTAATAAAATACATTACAATTTTATCACAGCTATCAGAAGGTGTAAAAAATAAAAAATAATCTTCATCTTTATTGTAACAAGTACACATTTTATTTTTAAATTCTTTTAATGACATTTTTTTAAATTTTTGAAAACCCCAAATAAAAAAAGTGCTGACAAATAAAGCAATCGATCGATAGCCAGATAGGATAGTAAATGGCAAACTTTTTTCCAATGATTCTTTTTTTCTCTTTTGAAAAAGCAGGATAACATCTTTTTTGGACAGATGTTGAAATAAAAAAGGAAAAACAAATGGCAAGACATGTTAAAAACTAATTTTGTAAATGCAAATGTTATGTGGACTTCCAACAACAACAACAACAACAACTAGAGTTGCAGTTTTTTAAGGGATTGTTAAAATGATTTGTTTCGGTTAAAATAAGGATGAGCTAATATTTAGATTTGGTTTATAATATATATTTAAAACATATATTTTTGTCGTGAAAAAGTTTCAGTAAAGTCGTTGATCTCCCCTGATCAAAAATTTAACCAAAAAGCAATTGTTATAAATAACATTTATTTTTACAAACACAATTCATAAAAACAATCTTTTAAATACAAATGAAATAGAAACATCGATAAATAAATTAATAATAACAGATTAATCATAATTTGAGAACGTTTGAGCAGTTGTACAATCATTGAAATCATCTTCATAAAAGCATGGTTTTGCAGTTTTGCATGTTAGAGCTTGTAATTCAGCTACTAGATCTTCATCATATTCTGATGCATTTATTGGATATGCAGAAGGCTTCTTTGTAACCTGAAAAAGAATATACAAATTAGAAAGAGGTACTGTATCAACATAAAGGCATCATATGCAATTTGAAGCGGACAAATCAAATCTAACGAAAATACATAAATACTTACAGTTGTGCGGCTACTGTAATCACTATCAGTTACAGGAATCAAAGGATTTGTTGATGGCCCAGTTTCTTCATAATAATCTGACGTTGTTGAAATTGATGTACATGATTCTTGGTTATTTAATTTTGTTGGATAAATTAATGTTGTACCACTAATAATTTTTGATGATTCAAATGTCATTGATTGTTCTTCTTTCTCAGATTTGTTGCTGCCATATTCATTACTTTTTCCAGCTTTTCTTTCTCTTTCTTTTGTTGATGATAATGGCAATGATGTTTGATCTTGTTTATCTTTTTGTTGCTTATCAAATTGAAGAATATTTACCATTGAAATTGAAGCTTCTGCACTTGAATTGGTAAGTTGTTGTTCTGAAGTAGTAGCAGCAGCAGTTGTTGTTGAATAATTAATTTTATTACGAGAACGAAGAAATCTTTCTTTGAGATAATTGTATTCTTTAACAGATGAAATATTTCTTTCAGCATTTCCATGACGACACGTTGAAACAGGACAAAGAAATTTACCAGTTCGAACTTCTAAAAAAATTAACAATTTTTAGAGAACGATGAAGATACGAGGTGGTATATCTAAGGCTGAAGGAGTTTGTTGGAAGTCCAAAAAGTTCATAAACTTAAGGGACAACTTTATGCTTTTACAATGCAAAGTTGTCTACCACAAGCACAAGGCAGACAACAAGGAGGGATATCAGTGGCACCTGTCCCTTCAGAAATTGGCAAAAATCCATTAATGCTTTTCCGTTACCATGTAAGAACGCAAAAGACCAGAAGCATACGAATTTTCTTCTGCTGACGTCCTTGCTTAAATTGAATCTAGGTCATACATGGGCAAAGGGTCCGACAATCAGACCCAGGATCGCGCATCGCGCAGCGATGCGCCGAAAATTTACAGGTAGCTACCTGTTAAGGATCGCGCATTACGCCACAGTTTAGAAAAAGAAGCACTGGTAGCTACCTGTTAAGCATATGGGATCGCGCAAGGATAGCGCAACATTCAAAATTTTATCGGACCCTTGTGCCCACGTCTGATCTAGGTGGCATCTGTTACTGACCTAGTAAACTATTTCTGCTACCAAACAACTTCTATATATCAAAAACATACCAATATCAGTCAATTCATTCAAGCATTCACCACATACTGCATGACCACATTCATATAATTCAAGTAGATCACTGTAGGATAATGCCTTGCACGGGCCATCACATGTTCTCATTTCTTTCTAAAAAGAAAACAAAGTCTTAGTATTTAGAGCACACAGATCTGGATATCCAGTTATATTGTTTGGCTTTAAATACCCTCCACAAAGATATATAAACTTACAAAATTCATATCAACATCTGCCAAAGTATCACAAGAATCCATTTTTGTGGCATAATTTTTCTTTTTTCTTTCTTTTTCTTCTTTGCCTTCTGCTGCAGCTGCTGCCATTGATCACTTTTCGAGAACAAACTTTGTGCTTTGAATGATAAAAAAATTGAGTTTTGAGTGATGACAATGAAAAATTGAATGAAAAAAAAGTTGGAGAAAGTTGAGAGAAACATGGAAGACATTATTATGCAAATTTTTTAGTATTCAAATTATGACAAAGGTTTGAGTTGTGAAGTAGCAGGATATGTTTTTAATGATGTTGAACATAGAGAAAAAAAAGAGGCTTAAAAAAGAAGAACGACTAAGAAAGCTATGTAGTGTTTGAAGAAGTGAGAACCCTTTTATAGAAGCTATGAAAAAAAAGAAGCGATGACATTAGTAACTGAAAGCCAAACAAGTATAAAAAGAGAGAAAAAGAAAACTACTGTAGATTCTAAATTTGTTTGGCTCTTGTCGCATGAATATTGATTAGGTACCTTTTTACTAACTTTTTTGAGATTGGTGATGTTATGTACAGTGATATACTGGCTCATTTTTTTAATCACTAAGTTTGTTAGTACGTATTTAAAACATTAAAAACACAAATAATTAATGTTTTATGTTATGGATAATTTAAATAGTTCTTTAAGAGTATCCAGGAAATTAATTTAAGTTTTTACTTGTTTTGCTTATTACATTAAAAACATTTTTTGTTCCACGTTAATGACAAACTGTCAACACCTGCAAGAACTAGTTTATGATAATTTTGTCATGGCGTTTTAAATGGTTTTCCTATTTTTGTATGTAAATGTGTTTTTAACACTTTTTAAATATTTTTATTCTCGTTAATAACAAAAGCTTAAATCATTTACAATTAAAAAATTATCGAATACAGTAACCTTTAACAATAAACATCAACTGCGTTTACCAATCTGTATGTTTTCTAGTGGCCAAATAATCTTGTAGCTGGGGAATAGAATGAACAATTTTAGAATGTTCAAGCAGTTCAGGATATTGTTCTGCAAGTTCAGGGGCAACATTTTTCAGACTATCAACATACTCCGAAATGAAGAAATCAACCCAAGTAATTCCAGAATCAGCAAAATAATCGCTTTTTGATTGCTTTAATAAATCAATGATTACAGGAAAATATGCTCGAATATGGGGTTCAAAATGAAGTTTAAGTTGTTGAACAACAAGTGGGAATTCAGGTTCTTCGTCGTTTTGTTCCTAAAAAATAGTATGTGCTTAAAAATGGAAAATTTACAAGTTAAAGTTTGTTGCAGACAAGATTGTATTTAAAAGAAAGGAGCATTTTGCTATCTCCCTAACAATTGATTTGCCGAAATCATCAAAAGATCAAAAACTTAATAGATATCGTTTACTTCGAAATTCAATTTTGGATATGGCATTGTTTAGATTTAAGTACCCCGGGCTTGCATTTTCAGATACAAGTTAATTTACTACCGTATTACAAAATTAATAAATATTTTTTGGTCATCTATGAAGGAAGGGCATTTGTTGAAGCGGTTTTTTACTTTTTTTTATAGATTTAATTTACGGAAAAACATTTTGTTGCAGCAAAAGAATTGGCAAGAATTGATTTCCATGAATAGCTTAAAAACCGTAATAATAAAAAAATATTATACTTACAAAAGTTTTTTCAACGATTCCACGATTCCAAAATCTCACAAATGGTCGTGCTTTTTCCATCATCTCACGAAAATATTCTGCTACAGAATTGATATGCGCATCTTCTAAATCTGTACCACCATCAAGACCAAATTGTTTTGCCAAATATCGAAAAATTGTCATAGATTGTCCAATTTGGGTTTTACCATTTATTGTTAAAAGTGGCAAAGTATTGAAAGGGGAAGATTGCTTTACAGGTTCCCATTCATCAAAGGTTAACCTTTCATCTTCAAATTCTTCTTGAGCATAATGAAAGATGAGCCTTGCTGGTTCAGCAAGATATCGAATTGGCAAATATGAAAGTTTATATTCAGGCATATTTTGACGGAAAAAAATGAATGAAAAATGGTGACAATTTTTTTAAAGTATTTATAGTCACCTTTTTTTGCTGACACTAAAAATGAGTGAATTAACTTTGTAGTCTTTTTTTAGTCGTTGTTGTTGCTACACAACAATTTGTACAAACTTGAAAATGACTTGTCATTTCTCACTGTCGACTGAGAAAAACAAGTTTGTAATCAAAAAAGGAAAATGGGTGGTTAAAGTAATGTCTAACAAAAAAATAAGGTTCAATTTAAGTGAGTGTTTTTTAGCCAAAGTGGTGGAAAAAGTCTTTGTTAAAAAACAAATGTGTTGAAAAGTTGCAGAAACATTACGTGTTCTTTTGTGAGAGAAATGAATGAAACAGTCTACACGTTTCTTAAAAAAGTGTATTGAAAGTTTTTTAAACTTTTAATGGACGCAAAAAAGAAACATTTTGAGTTCAAGGAATTGAATCAAGAATATGAAAAAATTAAAGCAAATTTTTCTGCCTTGGTTTAAATTAATACAAACTTTTTATCTTTAATAGCTGAAGTTTTAAAGCATTGTTTTTCCTGGTTCCTATGACCTTGCTTAGAAAAAGCAAACAATAAAGCAATTTAATCTTTGGCGTCAACACAAAAATACTTGAAAAACATTGAAAGAGGTTTAACTTTCATGCTTTTCGCATTCTTCTTTGTTTTGGTCAGTCAACAAAAACTATGAACGCTTTGTTTAGAATGAACAATTCTAAAATTTTGAGTTTTGATGCTTTCAAAAAATGTGTTTTTTGGAGTCTGTCATTATCAGCTGAACACGTTTTGCAGAAGCACCTTTATTACGTTATTTGCATACAAATGTAATTTCCATACTTGTCACTTCATTATTTTTTACAAAAAAAGATTTATATTTACTTAACAGCAAACATCTCTCTCTCAAAGAGTTCACTCCTTTTTGTCCACTTAAAAAATTGACATCGCTTCCGTGGTTGTTGTTAAACTCATCTCTTTCTTTTTGACCAAAAACAAACAAAAGGTTTAAATAAAATTTGATCAATGCTATTTTTTTGTCTGAGAAAAAAAAAGAACCGATCGAAACTTTTTTTTGTGTGTCAAAATTCGATATTTGAGCAGTTTTTGTAAACTTTTAAGCAAAACACAAAACCACTTTTGTTTAAAAAAGCTTTTATTATTCAAAGTTTTTGAGAAAAAATGTTGCGATTTCATTTTTAAGTACTCACGTTTTTAATTAAAGTTTTGCAAAAAGTTTTAGCAAACTTATTCTTCTTTTTTGTGTTTATCAAATTTTTTAAGTTAAGGTAGATAAGTGGCTTTGGTTTAGAATAATAAGGAATTTATAATTTATGCAATTATCGTGCAATCATTGTATTATTTTTTTGTATGAGATCAATGGTGTTACTATTTTTGGGATACTGTAATACAATTAAATTTGTTCATTTAAAAAATACCATAATTTTTTACATATTTTTTTTGATTGTTTGCCATTGAAGTGTTTACGTTGAAGGTGCTCATTACTTCTCACTTGATTTTGTTTAGAAAATGTTATGCTTTTTTTCATACAAATCATTCTTCCTTTATTAAAACCAAATTGTCTTTGAAATTTTTTCCGTCTATCGTGATGTTTCATTGTTTGTTGGCTATTTTACAAGTTGGCTGTAAAAAAAAGTTCTCACGGCTATTACAACTGAAATATGAGTGACCAGGCGTTTTTTATCCGTGAATTAAAGTCAAAAAAATGTTTCACTTTTCCTTGTTTGTTGCTTGTCTCATCTTTGCATAAATTCTCACACAACTTGAAAGACAATCTTCCCTTCTTCTTTGACTAACTACCTTTAAAAAAATACAATAGAAAAACTTTGAAAAAACCAAAAAATAGCAATATAATCAAAGAGGCAACATCGAACTCTTTCATTTTTTCTTTTCTCCCTCAATTTTTTCTCTCGTTCGTTGAGCTCAACGAGAAGGACATTAAAGGAGAAGCGTCATTTTGCGCATTTTTTCTCTTTCGCAATTATATTGCGAAATTGCAAATTACTGAAAATCAGGGATTTTCGCGCAGAGACCAGCATACTGTAAATTCTTTTTTTCTTTTTTGTTCTTTTGCAAAAAAAGCAAAGGAAAAAATTGAGAAATCATATTCTTGCTTTTTTACATATGTTTTTTTGCAGTAATTTTTTAAATTTTATTATTTGCTGCTATTAATGCAAGTTGATGTTACATTTTTTAAACAATAATAGAATAACTTCACGTTTTCACATAATTTGAACAACAACATTGATAAAAAATTAACGACAATATAATTTGCTCTACCTGTGAAAAAAACGACGGTTTTGTTCGAAAAAATAATGCATTACAAAAATCTATTTCATTGTAATATTACAGTAACAACATCACTTATTGAAAAATGTTTTTCACAATTTGTCTAGTAAAATACAGTTTTAAATTTACTTTGGGACAAAATATCATTGTGAATTTATTCATTTGGTTTGTTAATGTTTTTTACAGGTTGCTTAAATCGAACAAGAAACACCATATCACAGCCATGTTTTTTTAAAAAAGGCACTCCATTTTTTTTCAAACAAAAAGACAAAATACAGTTATTTAATTCATTGATTCATGTGTTTTTAGTTTTTGCTACCGATCAAAACAACGTTCTTACAGATGTCTTCTTTATTTATATTCTAAAAAACAACATTTTGTCGTCATAAAATGAAGAACGAAGATGTGCTGACTGTTTGAGGGTGTGAAAATGCTGCATTACATTTATTATCGTTTGTTGTTTTAACATTTTGTTTTTTAAATCATTCTTTTTAAAAAAAGTCTCTACTTGTTTTTTTAAAGTAATTTTGTTCAAAGAATGAAGCCGCGGCTTTAAATGTAGTACGGGGGAGAAATATACAGTGTCACAGATTTTCAAAAAAAAGCGTCATTGGAAGTGTTCATTTAAGCACACTTATTTTTCAAAATTTATCCAAAAAAATATGGTTATTTAAAAAAGTGTAATTTGCATGCTAATTGCTTGATTTTTTTAAACATACTTCGAACCCTTAATAGCAACAAAAAAATAAAATTTAAAAAATTACTGCAAAAAAACATATGTAAAAAAAGCAAGAATATGATTTCTCAATTTTTTCCTTTGCTTTTTTTGCAAAAGAACAAAAAAGAAAAAAAGAATTTACAGTATGCTGGTCTCTGCGCGAAAATCCCTGATTTTCAGTAATTTGCAATTTCGCAATATTATTGCGAAAGAGAAAAAATGCGCAAAATGACGCTTCTCCTTTAAACCAAAAAACGTTAGCCAATAGCTTCTTTCTTTCCTTTTTGAGAGATCCCCCACAAAAAACGTCAAAAACGTGAAATATATTTTTTTGTATTAAAAAAATTATTTTTAATTTTATTTGTTTATTTTAGAAAAAAAAGAGAAGAAAAAACAAAAGAAAAGAATGTCTTCTTCATTTCACGCTTAATGAGAAGAAGAAAACTACTTGATCATCCCGAAAATTATCTCCTTCTTCTTCATCAAAAAAGAGATCCTCGAAAATTCATCTTTAAACAAAACCGTAAAATATTTTTTTTGTAATGAAACCCTCTTGAAACAATGATATGAAAGTGATCGTAATTAATTTGGCGAAATTTATTACTTGAAATTTGTTTTGTGTTTTGAATTTTTAAAAGAAGAAGAACGTGAAAAAGTGAAAAGTGTGAACGAAAAACGAAAGTCCTTGAAAAAAAATTTTAATTAGAAAAACAAAAGAAAGATTTTTTGGATTTATTTCAATTTTTTTGGATTTGGTTGATGGATACGGGTTTTTAAATTGTTCAAAGTTTTTTGGTAATAAAGGAAAATGATAAAAGATATGAAAAGATTGTTGTTACTGGTAACATGCTTGTTGGTGATATTTGTGGTAAGATTTTAGTTCAAAGATTATTTTACTGAGTTCCTTATTCATACAATTGAAACTTTTGCAAATTTTTAAGGGCCTTATTTGAAACAGGTCATTTTCTGCTTAAGCCAGAAGCACACGAAGGCTTTTCTCTTCATGAATTTTTATTATCTCACTTTTTAGCCATGGATTTCATCGATGGTCCTTCGATTCAATGATAAAGGTTTACATGCATTAGCTGATTATACGCGGCTATGGATGAATCATACAATTGGTGAAATGTCAATCGATTCATATTCACATAAAATTCATAAAGGCATTGCTGCAGGTGATCTAAATTTACAAAATATTACTGTATCTCGATTTTATCCTCCTCTAATTCGATATCGCTCAAGTGAACATTCTCTTTATATGACAACATTGGGTGGACAAGTTGAGCTACAAGCTGAATGGGAACTAGAATCTGCATTCCTTTCACTTTTTACTTTTCCATTTCGTGGAGAAGTTTTGGGTCGAATTGCTGGACTTCAATCTGAGATTTCTGTTCAAATAAATCCTTCCACAAATGAATTTTATATCCATCATTGTACAGCTAGATTTCATGATTTTCGTATTCGGTTAAGCGGTTCCATGGCTGCAGATATCCTTCATTGGTTCCGAACAATTCTTGGAAAAGCAATGAAAAGAAAAGTTGAAGAAACTTATTGCAAGATGATTTCTGAAAAACTTCTTCCATGGCTACAATATCAAATAACAAAATTCCCAGGATATTTAGAAATAAATTTTGGTGAAAATATTAAACTTTCACAATCTCTTCATTCGATTGCAATGACAAGCAGCCACATTGATTTAAGGATGAAAAATAAATTTATTACAAATGGACATTTAATTGAGACATTGAGTACTCTTCCAACAGCTTTGCCAAATCAGGGTGGGTTTTACTTGTTTTAGTAATATATATTATTAATGGGCTTTGGTTTGAGTAGTTTAATTTGCAAAGTCAAATATTATCACGCAAAAAACGAATTTTAAGATTGCAAATAAACCCTTTTTAAAAAAGATAGCACTTTCAAGACTTACTATTCATCGATGAATAAAATGGTATTTATAATCAGCAGGAAAAAGCGAACAGAGCAAATGTCATTAAACTCGAAAATTATCCTAATAGTCTTTTTTCAGATCTCGAAAGCTTGTACCATCAAAAAATGCTTGAACTTTTTATCGATGAACCAACCCTTCAAGAAGTTGTTTCTGCTGCACATTTCTCTGATCAATTCAAAGCAAATATTACTTCACCCTTTCTCAAAACTGATTGTGAAATGCTTTGTCTTGGGACACTTTTTCCAGATCTTGGAGCAGAACTTGGTCCAACTTTTTTAATTGTTGAAGTAACAGATTTGTATGATCTAATATCCACCAAAAAATTAATTTTAGGTAAAAACATTAGCATCACCAATTATTCGATTATTTGAAAAACGAGCTTTTGTATTTTTAAATGCTTCGGTTGAAATTTTCGACACAAATCAATTAAAAAAGAATGCAACAACGAAGGTGGAGAATGATATCATTGATAATAATGTGGATATTACAAATCCTGTGCTATTAGATCCAGTGATAAGTATTGAAGTAAGCGGAGAAGCGGAGCTATTTTTGATAATAGAAAATCGAATGTTGGAAGGAAAACTTCGGCTAAGAAATACAAAAGCAATTGTACTGGAAAGTAAATTGAGTGATATGTCACAAAAGGTTTGTTAAGCAAATTTTTAACTTTTAATTTTTTTTAAGAAGTCCTTATTTTATGCAAAATCATACCTTAAAAATTAAAATCTTATCTAAAGAAATGCATGCTACCGTAACCCAATTCTCCCTATATTTTCAGACAGTTGATTTCATTGTAAATCTTTCAACTCCATTTGTTGAAGATGCCATTCATCTCTTCCTTGGCAATGGAATTCCCATACATGAATTCTTTAAAATTAATTCTGAAAATGAAACTTTATCTGTTCATGAAGGATTCATCAAACTTGAAACGGATCTAAAGCTTGACAGTAGTTTTGATTTTTGATTGGATTTGTTTTGAAGAAAGTTTCATTCGTGTATTTTATCAGTATTGGTTATTGTTGTTCAAAAAGTTTTAAAAGTTTTTTCATTATTGTCAAAAAGAAAGTAGACTCAATGAGTCATTATTTGTTGTTATAAATTTTATGAATGTATTATTTATAAGTTTATTGTTATTGTTAATATTTTGATATCTTAAGCATGGTTTTTATTTGTTGTGTTGCACTCAAACTAAATTGTTTAATGAATGCAGTATTCAATGATGCATGATAAGTAACTACAGTAATATCCTTGTAAAACTTTTTTTGTGTACGTTAAAGATTTTTAAGTGCTCATTCTTAAGTAAAATCGAGTTATTTCATTTGAAAACCTTTTCTTGCAAAAACTTGATCATTTTACAAAATTATATATGGCAAAGCTACAGAACCTTTTTTATTGATAATAAATAAAAGTACAAAAACAAATTCATATATGAATTGTGAGCGTTCATGTTGATAATAAAAAAATAATCATCAGATTATTACAAAAAAATGGGATTTTTTAAAAGGAATTAAAATGAAGATAAAATGAAATACAATTCTATTTTATGACAACAAATCGTTAAATTGAAGCCCTAGGGCAATAATGTAATTGTTTACTTATATTTGAGAAATGGAGGCAAATACAATTACCCTTATACTATTTCACAGCTATTGTATGCAATTCGTAGGTAAATAAAACTTTAACCATGAAAACAAATTTCTCGTCTTAAACTTTTTTTCTTAAATTCATTTTTTATGTTTTTGTTTTGAATATTTTAGATGTTTAAAGAATAACATGTTTCTTGTCTAATGCAATTAATGTTTTTCCCAGAATAATATTGATATTGTATTTGTTGGTATAAATGAAAGGATTAACAATATTCCAGGCATTATTAAAAAATAAATTTTAGTTATCTTTCGATTTTTAAATTTTGTAAAATGTATAGAACAATTTTGCATAACACATCGTTTTTTCATTTTTGTTTATTATAGCATTTACTAGAGGTGCCCCGCCCCTTCGGGGCGGCCACCAGTGATTCATGCTGCATAAATAAACAATTGTTATCTTATCGCTATGTAACTTCTGGAAGCACTTTTTCTTTTGCTGCAAATTTCATGTTTTATTCTCTTTTTATAGAAATTTGCATGAATTAAAACGCACGGACCAACCAACAAACGCACCATCTCCATTTATTGAGAGGAAAATTTTTATGTTTAAAAACATAAAATAATCAAGAATGATCTTACATCATAATTCATAGATCACTGACCACACTAGCAACATTTGATCTTTAAATCAAAAAAACACACATGCTTTTTTGCACTTAAAAGTTGCACTCAAATGACACACAAAGATACAAACATGAATATTTTGCGTCAAAAAATAGTGATATAAAAATCTTTCAAAAAAAGCCTTTACACTTTATTTTTTAACTTCACAATGTCAACTTTAAAACTATCATATTTAAATTTTCGATTTCTTGCTGAACCTGCTCGTTTAATGCTTCATTATTCTGGAATTCCATTTGAAGATGAAAGATTAACTTTTAATACATGGGATACTGTAAAGCAGACATCGCCCTTTAAAACTTTACCAATTTTAACAATTGATGGCAAACAACAAATTGGACAGTCAATGACAATTAATCGATATTTAGCAAAAAAGTATGGATTAAATGGAAAAACTGAAATGGAAGATATCCATATCAATTGTGTAGCAGAATATTTTCGAGAGATGATGGAAAAAGCAAGGCCATTTATTCGATATTGTAATCGTGGGATTGGTGAAGGAACAAAGGTTGGTATGTAGACTTTTTGCAGCTTGATAAAAGTTTGGATTTACGTACACTAGACGTTTATTTTGGATCAAAAATAAGCCATTTTGGGAGTTTCAATGAAGAGCTGTCAAGCTCAAAAAGTTTTTTCTTTTAACGGCTCACAAAGATCTAGCAGTCAATGGAGTTGTTTGTTTGTTTGTAGCTGTAGCAACAGAAAACGTTAAATACATATATTTCAAGGACAATCAGCAGAAACTTTTATCAACGCTGCCGCTGTTTTTTTCATTTTCTTAAAAAAGATTCCGTTTTTAAAAATTATTTTAGGAAGAAATATACCAAAAACATCAAGTCACAAATGTTAAAGCTTATTTCCCGGTCATTGTTGAACTTTTAAAGCAATCAAAAAGTGATTATTTTGCTGATTCCGGAATTACATGGGTTGACTTCTTCATCTCTGAATATGTTGATTCAATCCAAAACATTGATCCCGACCTTGCAAAACAATACCCAGAACTTTTAAAACATTCACAAATTGTTCATTCTTTGCCCCAGCTGCAAAAATATTTGAGTTCAAGAGATAAAACAATGTGGTGAATAAAATAGAGTTTAATAGTTTTACATCCAAATAATTGATTTTTTTTGTCTCAATCACCGGAGGTTACTGTAGCTTGTTAATTTTGTGTTAAAAATTGCATTTTCTATTTTTATTAAATTTTCAAAAAATAAAAACACTTTTATTTTGATCAAAAATTTTATCGGTTTTGATATTTAAATTTCAACCAAAAAATCTCGATTACGATTTACTAAAACAGCTACATTAAGAGCATGCAACAAGCGGATCAATGAAGTCCAGAAATTCCAGCAGTCCATAAAATGCAATACGCATTAAATCATAATTTTTATTATTTTGTCTCCAAAATGTCACAAAATAAAATGTAAAAGCCAGTATTTGAATGCTTACAACAAATTGTGTAATTGCATGAAATCATAACATTAAATTCTTTTCAAGTAAAAACATTTTTATTCTCATTCAATACAATATCCTTCCATAAAAGAATATTCCAAATATGGTACAAATAAATGTTAGAATGTACTCTGCTAAAGTTATTACTGATAAATTTTTGGAAAAAGATAAAATAAGAAAAATTTGAACGATTTTTACTTTTTCATATGAATGAATCCCTTGGGAGTTGAATTAAAGAAAGCAAAAAAAACGGACTAATTAAAGCAAAATTTTAAAAAAGTAAATTTTGTTAAGCTACAACTGATTTTTTATCGTATACAACATGGCAATTTAGCAAATGAAGAAAACACTGTAAAAAAGTTTTAAAAAACAGAAATAAACGCTTGAAGTTAAATGTCATTAAAATTTAAATTGCATTATTTTAATTGTTACACAATTTCAGCAGAAACATGTGTATTTTTTTACAGTTTCATTTTCTTTACATACATTAGTTGAAAATCTGAAATTTTATTCAGTAATGCCTTAACTGATTAATAAAATTTTGGAGCTTTACTTGGTCGAAGATTACGATGTTATTTATCTTTGATAAAGAAGGAAGCAGTTTGTTTAATTTTTGGAACAAATAAAATTTTTTTTATCATTTTCTTTTAGTAATAATATTATTTCATCGTTTTAAATAAAGCTGTTTGGCCGCTAATGTAATTATTTTTCTTTCTATTTACTGTTTTTACCGTAATCTTTGTGCAAAAATTTCTTGAATTTTTTTAAACAATTCAACACTTGGCGTTTTGAGGAATAAACACATGCACAAAAATGGTATTAAAGCATACGAAAGCCAGTTAGGATCGTTCATTTCTCGTCTAAAATTTGACAGCTGCAATCTCTGTATTTTGTCAATCGACGATTTATTCAAATTTCATCAGCATAAAAAAATATCATCAACAATGTCGGATCTTGATGTTAAGGTATCGTTTAGTAACCTTCAAGAATCTGAAAATCCAAAGATTGAAGACGATTTCAATTCAAAAATCGATAGCTTGATCTCCAGATTATTGAATGTTTGTATTGCAGGTCGATTAACTACACAAGTAAGTTATTTTTATTGGGGTATTTTTATTTGAAGGGAAAAGGCAGCAATCATTTCCTCTCTTGACACATTCTGCTGTTTAACAACAACGGAGAAGAATTTTGTATACATTAAATTTGCAAATCTTTTTTAGATATCTGCTAACAAGGGGACCGATTGAAGTGTAACATGCAGATTGAGATGGGACATATTTCATGTGATTCCCCTACTATTCAATAGGATTCATGCCAAATATTACGTGCCCAAAACCTCAAATGCCATTTTCATATATATTGAGTAGCACACGATATCGCCTACTACTTTATTTTCAAATTGCTTATTTTTGAGTTTTATGAAATTCTAGCGGCTAGAAATAACTTTTCTGAGCTAAATTAGTCTAAATACCAAGCATCCGGGCATTTCCATGCATAAATATTTAAAAATAAGCAATTTGAAAATAAAGTAGTAGGCGATATCGTGTGCTACTCAATACATATGAAAATGGCATTTGAGGTTTTGGGCACGTAATATTTGGCATGAATCCTATTGAATAGTAGGGGAATCACATGAAATATGTCCCATCTCAATCTGCATGTTACACTTCAATCGGTCCCCTTGTAAAGAACTTATTGCCCTTTGTGGAGTTGCTAAAGAAGTCTTTGCCTCTCAACCATCCCTTATTGAAGTTGATCCACCTATTATTGTATGTGGTGATATACATGGACAGTATTATGATCTTCTACGAATTTTTGATAAAAATGGCTTTCCTCCTGAAGCTAATTATCTTTTTCTTGGTGATTATGTTGATCGTGGACGTCAAAGTATTGAAACTATTTGTTTACTATTCTGTTACAAAATTAAATATTCTGAAAATTTCTTTATGCTTCGTGGTAATCATGAATGTGAAACAATTAATATGTCATATGGTTTCTATGAAGAATGCAATCGTCGATATAAATCTGGTGGAAGGAGACTCTTTGATGCTTTTCAACGTACTTTTAATTGGATGCCATTCAGTGGACTTATTGGTGGAAGAATCGTTTGTATGCATGGTGGGCTTTCTCCTCAGCTTGTTGCAATTGAACAACTTCGTCAGATTCCGCGTCCACAATATCCTTTCAGGACATCTATGGAAACGTAAGCTTATTTTCCGAATGTATCTGATTTAAAGGTGGTAATTTAGGGATCTTCAATGGTCTGATCCTGATAAATGGGCAAAAGGTTGGCAAGCAAATACTCGTGGTATTTCGTATGTTTTTGGTCAAGATGTCGTGGTAGAGGCTTGTGAAAAACTTGATATTGATATGATTGTACGTGGTCATCAAGTAAGCTCTTATTGGTATACTGTATCTATTAACGTCTGACTGTATTTTAGGTGGTACAAGATGGATATGAATTTTTTACCGGCCGTCGACTTGTAACACTCTTCTCTGCTCCTCATTATTGTGGCGAATATAACAATGATGCGGCGACATTGGCTGTTGCAGAAGATCTTTCATGCTCTTTCTCCATCTTTCACTCTGTTCCATTAATTAAACCGATGGTTCCAGTTGGAAATGATAACAAGTTAATTTAATAGGTCACCAATATATTTATAAGTAGTAATAACGTACTGTGAATGTTTAGTCAAAAATAAATTGTAATTGTAATTCATAAACTTGTATTTCTTTTTGCATTGAAATATTTTGCTTGCACATTTCATTCTTTTTAAAAGGTTTTTTCAAGTCATAACAAAAAAGGGTTCTTGTAACGAAACTTCTGTTGTGTTTTTCAAAAAAAAATCTTTGCTATTTTCTTCAGGTTTTTTTGATCGTTTTTTAAATCCGGGATATCCCTTTAATCTTAGTCTTGTTTAACATCTCGAATACAGAAATAACACAGTTGTTGAAAATTAGTTCATAATAACCTTTGAAATCGTATCCTTCATTTTGCAGTTTCCGTTTATGATTTGTTAGCAAAAAATGTAGTAACTGTTCACACGCTTTTTCAGATATGAAAGTGCAAATAACTGGTGCAATAAAACGAATTAAGCCATTTGAAGCTGATAAAGATATTGGTGATATCAAAATTATTGTCCCTGGTGCAGTTGTATGTACTGAAAAAGATTTTATGAGGTTTGTTTGGGAGCTTTACGAAAGCTTTAATAAATGAGAGAAACATTCATTTGTTGATGTAGTTTTAATAACAAGCTTATGGATATATACTGCAATATTTGTTTTATATCTTTAATATGCCTATAAACAATATGTTTAAGTTCGGATAGAACAATTTTTTGATATGATCAAACGGATCTTTCTTTTGATGTATAGACAAAACATTTCGTTTGTTAAACATTTTTCTTTTATATCCCTTCTTTTTTTCAGTGGACATGGAACATTCCACAAAGATGGTGAGATTATTGCATCAACTGCTGGTACCGTTAAACAAGTGAACAAATTGATAACTGTTCAACCATTCAAATCTCGGTATGTCCCGATCTTATATCCTTTCCATTCCATTTTACTGTTTCCATTTCTTTTTTAGATATGCTCCAGCTGTTGGTGATGTTATTGTTGGCCGAGTAATGGATGTACAACAGAAAAGATGGAAAATAGATATTAATTCAATATCAGAAGGCTTATTAGCCCTTGCAAATGTTAGTTTACCAGGTGGCGAACTTCGTCGAAAATCTGCTGAAGATGAAATGCGTATGAGAATGTATATGGAAGAAGGAGATTTGGTTGTTGCAGAAGTGCTCAATGTTCAATCTGATTCTATTCAATTACAAGCTCGAAATCTTCGTTATGGTAAACTTGGACAAGGCTTATTGGTGAAAGTACCGCCATCACTTTTAAAGCAACGCAAAACACATTTTCATGAATTTCATTTTGGTGCAAATGTTATTTTGGCAAGAAATGGTTGGATATGGATTGAACCACCATCTGATGAACAAATGGCTGCAACTGGTGGATATACACATAGTGATGAAGTAAGCTCCTTTTTTCATTCATAGAAATGTTAAATGAGCATTGGGAAAACATTAAAACTTGTGTGTTTGTGAGTATGCGTTTGTTAAGACCGTGGCTCTACCCTCTTTACTTTTACTCCAAGTGTCTACAACAAGTGGAAAAGTAGCTGCAAAGTTGCTCATCAAAATATTTATTTAGTTGTAAAAAAGCTATAGACAACTATTTCATTCTTATTTAATGTTGCTAAGTTTAAAGGGCGAGAACAAATGTTCATCGTAAACACTTCAGCAAAACACGTTGTACTTGTGTTACAGAATTCTTCTAGAAGAAATACACTATAATGCCTTCGTTCTGAAGCTCTTGATAAAAAAGAATCGTTAAAGATAAATGTTTTATATAGCTGTAATCTATTATTTATCCTGCTATATTTATGCTTGCTCTACCAAATTTTTTATAAAGTGAATTTGGTTACTGTAAAAATAATGATGTCAAACTAGAAGCTTTTAAAGTTTATTAAAGCGTAATCAAATATGCTCTTATTTCTGTTCTCGAACTTTTCTTCCAGCATATCCTTTAAGTAACACTTTTTTTACTAATCATTTTCTTACGTTGTAAGTCAGATTTGTTTCAAGGATATCTTGCAATGTTCAAAGTAGTTTTAGCTGATGTTACTTTTTATTTTAAAAATATTACAAAAAAAGAAACAAGCAAATACTGATCTAAATAATTTGTATCACAAAAGATATATTTCTTTAACAATATTTCATTTTCAATGCAGCAGCCGTAAAGAGATCCATTCCGTTAATTTGTTGTTGAAAAAATGTGGTTGATTCTTTTATTGCTGCCCTTGTCCTGGACCAAAGCCGGCTTCACGTTTTCCATAATATCCATATCCACCATAGTATCCACTGTATGGATAACCATAGCCATATCCGTATCCACCATATCCATATCCTAAACCATATCCACCATAATAATATTGAGCAGTAGCTTCTTCAATAAGGAAAACACCAGCAATAAGAGCAATAAGTGCAAGAGCAATGATAAGTTTTGAAGCCATTTTGTTTGTAGGTAGAGAGAAGCAACTGTTGTAGAAGCTTTGGAAGTGATGACTTACTGCCGAAAAACTATTACTTTTATACCGTTTCTGGAACACAAAATTGTGTAAACAATTTATATTTTCTTTCTCCTCCCGCTTTGTCTCATTTAAAGTTTACTTTTCTTACTTGTGCGTGAAAAAAAACTGTCAAACGGTGTGACAAAAAGCGTGCAAATTAATTTGAAACAAACAGTATGCAGTCGGTGTTACTTTTACTTTTCTTTTTTTACCTTTACCTTTGCTTTTGTCAACAATTACAAAGCATGGAATAGTTAAGTAAAAAAAAAGTTCTCGAATCCAGGAATTGTTTGTGCGCTACTTTTCTTTCTTTACTACTAAGCAGCAATAAAATGTAATCCAAAAATATAAAAAAAACTTTTTTGATTGTTTATTTTATGCGTGAATTTGCAAAAATAAATGTATAGAAAAATCCGGCTTTTTTTTGACTTTTGACAAAAGGTTAAAAAACTTTCAAGAAAAAACTATCAAACTTTGTTTATCTGATTGAGTCACAAATTCCTTTATTTTTGCAAATATGTACGTGAATAAAAAATTTGGTCTTTGGTTAGAAAAAAAATTATAAGCAATATAAAAAATTTTACCCTAAAAAAAGCTATTTTTATCTCATTCTTTTTTAGACAGTACTCTACGAAACTCGACAAGTAATAGCAAGAATCGCCAATTGTATCAACATTCTGAATAGTGCTCATCAACCAATTTATGAAACTTCAATTATTCATGCTTATAATGCATCAATGGAATTTCAAGTACGGTTTTTTACTTTTGTTATTAACTCACTTTTACTAATATGAACATTTTTTTAGGTTGGTGAATTACTAAAGCCTGATGTCATGGATGAAATCGCTGCTGAAGTTCGAACAAAAGTTGCTCAATCTGAAGATTAATAATTGTTATGTAATTGTTTGATGAATAATTTTGTTGATTTTTAATAAATTTTATATGTGTTAACTTTATCTTTTGTCTTCTGCATTTGTTTGGCAACAATTTTAATATTTGTTTACACATTTTTCGAACTATATACCGTATACTTCTGCAGATGGATACATTTGCAAAAGATCCAATTATGCCGGGTGTCCATAAGAATGTTATTGTTACGACCGATAAGAAGGATATGGTTTCAAGAATTTCTGAAGATATTTCAAAAATAATTAATAATTCTCAAAATCAAGTTACAGTGGGATTATCAGGTGGTTCAATGGTTGGAATAATGACAGATGTTATTTCTCATCTCGATCAAAGTTCAAGAGATAAACTGAGATTATTTTCTGTGGATGAAAGGCTAGTACCACTTGATGATGCTGATTCGAATACTGGAGCTTATTTGAAGGCACTTGGAGATGAATTTAAGAAGCAATTTGTTATTGTTGAAGAAATTAATGATGGTGAGTTTTATTTTTTTGGATTATTGTGGTAGCTACTTGCTTACAGTATTTTCGGATTAGCTCGGGTTACAGTAGTGATAAAGCTAAGTTTGTAGTAGTACCAAATTGTTTATCGCTTATTTCTGAGATTAATTATCCTATCTATTTTCAGCTAAGAAAGCTGCAAATGAATTTGAAGAAAAGCTAAAAGCTTTGAAACCCGTGACAACAACCGAATCGCTTCCACAGTTTGATGTTCTATTTCTTGGTATGGGGCCTGATGGCCATACATGTTCATTATTTCCTGATCATGAGTTACTAAAGGTAAACTTTTGTTATGTTGTTAGAGCTACAGTAATCCATATATTTTTAGTACAATGGTTCAGCATGGATTTTACCCATTGAAGATTCTCCAAAGCCGCCGCCTCGTCGTATTACCATATCGCTTCCGGTATGCGATTCTGCAAAAAATGTTATTTTTATTGTCACTGGTGAAAGCAAAGCAGAAATTATTAAAGAAATTATTGCTGATCGAAGTCATAAATATCCTGCCGGTCTTGTGAAAGCTACAAATTTGAAATGGATTCTTGATGAACCTGCTGCGAAGAATCTTGGAATTGAACCAACTTCAAAAGCTTAATTAAATATTTTTACATATTTTTATATTTTATTTCTGTTTTGGTATATTTAAATTTTAATATTATTTATAAACTTTTTATTATTAAACTGTTGGTGTACTGTATTTATTATTAAACTGTTGGTGTACTAGACAACTAAACATTTTTTTGAGGAAAATTCTGTTTTTTGAATAAAACAACAACAACAAAAAAAGCCGCTAAATAAACATTAAAGCACGGCCAAATGTAATACTTTTTGAATGGAGAACTATTGTTGTTGTAGAAATTGTTTTCGATAAAATTTTCTTTGGTGAATAAACATTCAGGTTTTTCTTCTAGTAAATTCCATGTCTAAAACATTGTAATGGCAGCTGTTTTAAAGTTGTGCGTAAATGTTTTTAACACAAAAATTTTTTAGTAATAAATTCACAAAACACTGAATGTTTTATCAACAAAATTTTTAACGCTCTGCTTTTCCAAAAAATATGAATAAATTTGTAATATCAAAATTTTATTGAGAGTAACTAAAGTTTAATTAAAAGCAAACATTTTGTTGTGTAATAGCTGAATTCTTTAGAAATGTTTAATTTTTAAAAAAGGGAAGAATCGTAACATTTTAACAAACAAAATTAAAAACATTAATAAAAATTCTTTGAAATCATAGGTTACTGTAACTGTGAATCTTTCCTGAAAAGCTGTGAATTAATGGTTGACCTTAAATCATTCTTCAAATTGATAGCATAGCAAAATAGCTTTAAAAAAACTGAATTCTTAGTTATGTTTGCTTTATCACGTGTTTATATAATTATATAAAAATTATTCTCAAACCATAATAAAAAAATTTATAAAACATGTGTCATTATGATTCAGCATACTGTAGCAATACCTTTTGTGTTTGAGTTTATAACATTAATCAATTTGGTAACAGATGTTCTCATTTTTAATTAAAAATTGAATTTTTTACATCACGGGTTACTGTAATTACGTGTTTTCGTAAAACAGCGACAAGTGCGTTGGAAAAAATTACTTTAATATATACAGCTTGATTAATCTATCCACTAAAATTTAAAGTATTATTATCGTTTTAATTTTAAATTATAAAGCTTGAAGAAAGAAGATATTCAACACAATTAAATAAAGAAGAGAGAAATTGCTTCAAATTAAAAGATTTATACAAATTCGTTCTTTTTTAATGAATTACATTTGTTTGAATGGATTAAATAAATATAATCAGACTTTATCATAGTGGTATGTTAAATTCAAATGTTTTAAATAATTTATTATTGTTGCAAAGAAGAAGAAGACGAAACAGTTGAAAGCAACAGTTATTGTAACCAAAAAAAAGCGATTGTTGTTTCCTTGGAAATATTCCAGAAAGAGTGTTTTTGGCCAAATGTCTTCCAAAAAACATTGGTCCAGCTTGTGTTTTTTTTCTTCCATGTTTTCCACGTCGCAAAAGTTTACTTTTTTTCTTTGATATTTTTTTCCAACGCTTGTCACACATATTCTTTTGCGCAATTTCCTTTTTTTTCTCAATGATTCAGCTGCTACTAAAAGAAAAGAAGAAAATAGTAGTAAAAGAAGTTTTTTCATTAATGTTGTTGCTACCATTGACCTCAATATATTTTAATCAGCGCATCTCTCTATTTTCTTTTGGCTGGAGATGTTTAATTTTAAGTATTTACTTTCATCTTAGAGCAGTTTTAATGATAAACAGAAGCTTCAAATGTTGATAAAACTGCTAAAAATCAATCGCTCTTCCTTTGCTGCTATAAACAATTGTCTCCCATTAAAGCTATACCTCATTTTTTCCCTTTCTTTTTCTGCCACGTTCGTTATTGATTGAATTGGAACACAATATAAATGCGTGTTTTTTACGTGGATTTTTTCAAGCTCTTCTTTTTATACTTTTACATTTTTAGAGTTTCTTCTTTTACTCTCCCCTCAGTTGGGAGGATCACATTTGATCAGTATGAAGTCTACTTCGCTGCTGCTACTTTTATCATGTCTTCTGCCTTTTTCAACGGCGTTTTATCTACCTGGTTTAGCACCTGTAAATTTTTGTGAAAAAGATCAATCAACTAATACTTGCCCAGTAAGTTTCTACTTCTGGTGGATATAATAATCTTACTGTAATTACTCTTATTATAGAATGTTGTACCGTTATTTGTAAATAAACTTGATAGTGATCAAAGTGTTATACCATATGAATATCATTCATTTGATTTTTGTACTGTTAGTGAAGAAGATTCACCTGTTGAAAATCTTGGACAAGTATTATTTGGTGAAAGAATTCGTCCATCACCATATAATGTAAGTTATCTTTTGCTGTGGATATTGCTTCTAACTAAATTGCTGTTGCTATTTTAGATTAGCTTTAAAGAAGATAAACAATGTGCATTTTTATGTGAAAAAGAATATAAATCTGGTGATGCAGAACATAAGCGTCGGCTAAAACTTCTTCAACGTGGAATGAAATTAAATTATCAACATCATTGGATCATTGATAATATGCCAGTATCATTTTGTTTTACGAATCAACAACAATTCAATGTTTGCCTTCCATCATTCCCAATGGGATGTTATGTAACACCTGATGGAAGACCAAAAGATGCCTGTGTTTTGGATAATCGATACGATAAACCCGATTCATATTATCTCTTCAATCATGTTGATATTCTTATTGAATATCGTGATCTTTCACATGATTCAAATATGTTTGATCATAAAATTGGTGGTCGAGTTATTCGAATTAAAGTTCTTCCAAGAAGCATCAAACATACTGATAAAGGTTCTCTAAATTGCGGGGAAACTGCTGTTCCACAACCAATAGCTGTGAGCGATGAAAATATGAAAATTTTGTACACTTATTCTGTTTATTGGAAGGTATTTAGTAGTCGTTTTGTTTTTGTTAAGATAATGGCTGTTTTTTAGAATACATCAGTGAAATGGAGCTCACGCTGGGATTATCTTCTTGATTCTATTCCACATACAAATATTCAGTGGTTCTCTATTATGAATTCTTTGGTTATTGTATTATTCTTATCTGGTATGGTTGGTATGATCCTTCTTCGAACTCTTCATCGTGATATTGCTCGTTATAATCAACTTGATAATGAAGTAAGTTTAAAGATACTGTACTGAGCTGGACGGAATTTCATTCATTTGTGGGATTTTGTTCCCTTTTCGCCGCGATTAAAAATAAGAGCGGAATCCGGAACAAACTAGTAATGACTAAAAAAGTATGATATAAAACAACCTGAAAAACATAGTGTTCGTCAGGAACAATTATTTCGAAAAAAATGTTAACGTAAAAAAGCACAGTACGTATGCGTCTTCTTTCTTTAAAATATATTTCTGCTGTAAAATTGCAACGAAGATTTTCACAACAAAGTTGTTATTTGTCATCAGATAATGGATCAAAAAATGGTGTACAGCAGTCAGGAGAGCACTCCAAAACTACCATACATAAAGAAGGAGGTACATATTTTAAAAAACCCGTTTGCATCCTTTGGGGTTTTTAGACACCTTTTTGAAAAAAAAAGACTGAAAGAAGTTTTTGATAATCTTTTGGTCAATGATATGTTGGTACGATTTTCTAAAACAAGGCAATCACATTATGCGTTTTGAAAAACTTGAAGATACAACAACAATATTTTGCTATTTCAAAGTTTAAAAATTGTCGATCGATTATTGCTCGAATTGCACAGCTAGTTTTGATGTAGGACATTCGAAAACAATTATTGGCCTCAACTTAAACTTATTACTGTAGCTGCTGAAGATGCCTTACTCAAATCTTCAAAAATTCAAACTGTTGGGCTAATTAAAAGATGAAGAAGGTACAGAATCAGCTGCCTATGCCACCGATGATAAAACTAGAAAGAAGAACAAAAAACTTTTAAAAGGGTTACATTTGCATGTCGATTCGCAAAGAAAAAGTGTCAAAAAGCTTTTATAATAAAAACGAAAGGAGTAAAACCGAAGTATATAGGTACTGTAATCTTGAAGCAAATCAAATGCTATTTGATCCTCAAACATTGATGGAGTTTTTTATTTGTCTTCTGAAATACTTGGTGTTAATCGTCTTCAAACTTTTGTCTTTTATTCATACCTTCGTCAATATGTTCAACCAAAACAACTTATAGTTACATGAATTTTGTTATGTTTTGCTCAAATTTGTCATGAGCTTGTTCCACCAATTGGATAATTGTGTTAAAAAGCGCATGTAAAATCTCCCTCTAATGTAAAAAACTGTAAAAAAACTTTAGAAAATTTCATGTTATTGCTGAGTGTGAAACAAATTCCATTCCAGTCATTCTGGAATCAAATTAGTTTAGTTCCGGATTCCGTTCCATTATAAAATTTCCAATTCCGCTCACCCTTAATAATGTTGCTTTAAGCTTACAAGAATCTGTAATATACAATGTGTTTCAAAAGTTTCAATCCATTTCTTCCATTTTCTACTGAGATTGGCTGATGTCAGCGGAGAACTCATTGCCAATTGTTATGCATTTTTTGAAAATTTTAAAACCTTCAAACTTATTGTTTTTTCGGGTTTTAAAGGTAATTAAACATAAAAACACTTATTATTTTTTAGTAATAATTAATTTGTGGTAAGTTTAGTAATAAGTAATATGTGGTAAAGTGGTAAAATGTTATAATAATCAAATTTTGCTGTTTTTTGGGTAAAAAAACACGGGGAGTTACATAATAGTGGCCATTTTTATTTATGTTCATAATATTCTGGAGCATACGGTAATGGCTGGGTTCGCTTCTTGCAGAATGTAACTCCCCGTGTTTTTTTACCCAAAAACAGCAAAATTTGATTATTATAACATTTTACCACTTTACCACATATTACTTATTACTAAACTTACCACAAATTAATTATTACTAAAAAAATAATAAGTGTTTTTATGTTTAATTACTTTAAAACCCGAAAAAACAATAAGTTTGAAGGTTTTAAAATTTTCAAAAAATGCATAACAATTGGCAATGAGTTCTCCGCTGACATCAGCCAATCTCAGTAGAAAATGGAAGAAATGGATTGAAACTTTTGAAACACATTGTATATCTTTTTTAGGAAGATGCTCAAGAAGAATTTGGTTGGAAGCTTGTTCATGGTGATGTATTCCGTCCACCACAATCTGCAATGTTTTTATCGGTATTTGTGGGAACTGGAACTCAACTTCTTCTTATGTCTTCTATTACATTAGCTGTTGCATGCTTTGGCTTCCTTTCACCTGCAAATCGTGGCTCATTAATGACTTTTGCCCTTGTATGGTATGTACTTCTCTCTATCGTATCTGGATATGTTTCTGCTCGACTTTATAAAAGTAAGTTTTTGCAATTGCTAATTTCCGTAATCTATCATCTTCTTTTTTAGCAATGGAAGGACTTGCATGGAAAACAAATATTCTTTTAACTGCATTTTTTGTTCCTGGAATTTTATTTGGAATTTTCTTTGTTACAAACTTAATGTTATGGAGCAAGGGTTCATCTGCAGCAGTACCATTCGGAACTTTGGTTGCTCTTCTTTCTCTTTGGCTATTCCTTGCAACTCCACTTACATTTATTGGTTCATTCTTTGGATTTAAAGCTGATCGACTTATTGCACCTGTTCGAACAAATCAAATCCCTCGACAAGTTCCTGAACAAACTTTATACACCAAGCCTTTGCCTGGGATGTTGATGGGTGGTATTCTTCCATTTGGTTGCATCTTTATTCAACTTTTCTTTATTCTTAATAGTATTTGGTAAGTGCTTGAGGTAGAAAAGGATATTGTAGCTCAGGGATGTCAGACAAGGATAGCCGGCTCGTCTTGAACAATGTGAAGCGGAAGGCTTGCCGTGCCGCTATTTTCCGACTTTTTTGACATCCCTGCTTTAACTGCGTTTAGTTTGAATATAATGTAATGGTTTACTGTTTCAGGGCTCATCAAGTATATTACATGTTTGGATTTTTGGCATTGGTATTTTTGATTTTAATTGTTACATGTTCTGAAGCAACAATCCTTCTTGCATATTTCCATCTTTGTGCAGAAGATTATCATTGGTGGTGGCGTTCATTCTTGACATCTGGATTTACTGCTGCTTATCTCTTTGTCTATTGTATTCATTATTTTACTTCAAAGCTTACAATTACTGGAACAATTTCAACAATTCTTTATTTTGCTTATACGGGAATCTTTGTATTTTTATTCTTCCTTGCAACTGGTAAGTTATATTTTATAATATAGGATCACTGTAATAATATATGATTATATTTCAGGAACAATTGGCTTCTTTGCCACCTATCTCTTCATTCACAAAATTTATTCATCTGTCAAGGTTGATTAGAATGGAAGAAATTGCTTTTTTCGTTATTCATTTTGTAATCAATGTTATGCTACCAAAAAAGAAATATTTCAATGGGTTTTAATCAGTCAATTTTTTTTGCTTCTCACAATTATATTTACAAGTATTTTTGTTTATTAATAATAAATATTAAATTATTTATGTTTGAAGTTTGTACAAATGATTTTTAAGCAACTTTTCCATTACATATCAAAATGCTAATGCCAGGAGCAAAAATAATATCTAGCTAAAATTTTTTTGGAGATGTTCATGTTTGAGAATTTTAACAAAACGCAAAAAACATTTTCCACTATTCATTGATAAAAAGTATTTGAACTCAATTTTACAGTAACCTTGAACAAAACTGGCGTTAATTTGATGTGGATTGATTTTGTCATTTTTTGGTTGACTGACAACAACAATATTGCAGCGCCGATAAAATATCGATGCTAAGGTTCACACATATGAGATAGGTATTTTTCTTTCATTTGTAAATGAAGTTTATGATATCGCTATCGTCATTTTTAAATGCACGTTAAGCTGGCAAATTTTTTTAAGGTAAGAAACCGGGGATGTAAAGATTTTCCTGCAAAACATGTTTATGTTGGAAATAGATTTTCTTGTGAACCAACGACGACGTCACTTTTAACTACAATAATTACTTTTGTTAGACATACAAATTTGAATTAAACAAGTTCGAAACCCGCTAAAGCGAGTTCTTGTTACAATGGGTAACAAAATGTTGACCCCTTTTTTCCATTTCTTTCCATTTTTTAAATTAAAACATTTTTAGAGGACGACATTACGTGAAACTTTTAAAAACTGCACATATGAATCTAAGAAACAGATCCATATCACTTTTGGACCCCTATGTACCCTTTGAGCCCCGACAACACCCCAAACCCCAAAAAACGAAAAAAAAAGGAAAAAATGTAAAAAAATCGTGCTAAATTTTCCACGACTTTTCACGGTTTTCTACGGTTTTCCACGATTTTTCACGGTTAAGCTGGCAAATTTTTTTGAAGCAAGAAATCGGGCATGTAGTAGTATACATTTTCCAGCAAAAAATGTTCATGTTGTAAATAGATTTTCTTGTAAACCAATTGAATCACGTTTAACTACAGTAATCGCTTTAAACATACAAATTTTAATAACACGAAAAAATTATTGTCGTATGATATATTTTTTGTGTTCAACTAAAACGTCTTCAAATGGCAACAACATTTTCAATATCGCTGGATTCAAAAAATGATGTACTTTTTCCAAATTCTAAAGTGAATGGGTCACTTCATCTTATTACAAATGAACCAAATATTATATCTCAAATATACGTTGAAATTGTTGGATGTGCAAGAACATATTTTGATGAATCAACAGACAGCGCAGTTTTACTGTATTGGGAAGAAGATTTTTATATGAAATATAATATGATTTTATGGAGAAATGGATGCAGTCAGCTATCAAAAAGTGGCGTTAATCAATTTTTATTCAAATTTGTTATTCCATCAGATGTTGCACCAAATATTAGTGAAGAATTGGGTGAAATACAGTATTATATTAAAGGTATGGTCGAATTTACTCCTAAATTGCTTGGTATGTCATTGAGTTCTTTAATTAACTAACTGTTCATAGTTTTAGGTAAATCGAATCTTGTAGAATATTATGGATTTTCTGTTTGTCCTTTTATTGATTTGAATCTTGACGCTAAATTGAAACTTGGCGCTTATACTACCGTAACACAAATTTGTCAAAAATGTTTTTCATGTGCTAAGAAGCCTCTTGAAGTTACAGTAAGCTTTTTTACTTCTGTTGTAGCTATAATGTTATAAATATTTTTAAGATGAGATTACCAAAAACTGGATATGTTTGCGGTGAAGTGATTCCGTTACAAATTGATATATCAAATAAAACTTCAATGAAAATTAAATCAATTGACTTCGGCATCTCTTTGAAAGGTTTTTTTACTGCAACCTTTAGATCAGAATTCTTTGATACTGTTACAAAGACAAAAGAAACATATTTGAATGTTGTAATGAAGACTGTTAAGGTATGTATTTTGGAGATCGAAGTCAATATTCTGATCATTAAAGTATACTGTATTTTTTAGCCAACATCGAATTCAGCAGTCTATAACCTTGTAATTCCGCCATTATCACCGTCCTATTCTGAATGCTTGATTCTTAGAATTCAATATTATGTTTTTGTAAGTTTAACTTTCTTCAAACATTTATCCATGTTCAATAACAACATTTTCTAGATCAAAGCTCACACAGATGCATATTTTAAAGCTGGTCCATCAACACATATTCCAATTACAATCGGAACTATACCAATTGTGAAAGAATCCGAATATGATGCATCAAAAATTCTAGAAACTGCTGATTTTATTGAAGGAGCAGCAAGATGCACAATTAGAGAAAAGCATTTTAATGAAAAGAAGGATGGACCAATAGGATTTCGACCAAAATTTCCTTATTATTCTTATATACCTTCTACGGAAAAATGAACTATGAATAATTGTAATTTTTAAATTACCGTATGTTTGTATTATTTCTTTTGTTGTTGTGGATATAAAAATGTTTTACAATTAGGCATGGCCCTGGCGTCCCGGGACTGAACTCTGTCCTGCCGTATCTTTTTTTATCATTGATAAAAATTGTTTTTGATAATTACGACCCCCCAGGGACCTGAGCTCAGCTATCCGATTCTGAAAACAGCATAAAAAATATTGCGTTTGAGCCGAGATATAGCTCTGGTCCCGGTTGGTCCCGTTTCGGGTTTTTTTCGGCGTTTTTTGGTCCCGTTGAGCTAATATTTTACCGGCGAATGAAGTTAAAAAAAATTTCTAATGCTCATCTGGTAGCCCTGGATCTGTACAACAAGCCTGTCCAAAAATTAAAAAAAAAATTTGTTTTTTGATTCTCTTATGTCTGGTCCCGTGTTAGTCCCGACGGCCATGCCTATTTACAATTTAAAAAGATTAAGGATATTTTTAAATAAAAATGCGAGATATTTTACCAGCACTGGTCCAGCAGCGTCAAATTTTTGGAAAGACATCGAAAGCTTTTGATGATTGTATGTGTATGATTGCTCAGACATCCTCACCACACATAACGTGCTCCTTGACAAGATATGATAGAGAAGAATCGGTGCTAATTGTAGGATCAAATTGTTCACTAAAATTTGGGAATGAGAAAATCAAAAATACAACTGGGCTAATTTGAGTTTATATATTTCGACGGACTTCAATTTTGACTATTAAAGAAGAAGTTGATGCCCCAGCATCCAAACACCTAAAAAAGACTAAAGTGTATGTTGAACAGGAAAAAGAAATAATTTTCAAAAGATTGATGCCGTAAGTGCTTATTTTCATTAGCGCAATCATTCAACAATTACCGTAATCCTCTTTGCGGATTTTTCAACGTGATCTTTATCTCCTCCGCCCACATATCACAAAAGCATTTGCAGAATTAACTTCCAAAAATTCTGGAATGGTACCAACAAAAGAATCGGAAAAGCTTGATGTTAATCTCGAGGTAAATGGATTTGGTCCATCATTTCGAATAAATATTAGCGTAAGAGTTGCCGGTGAAATGAGTACAAAACAACGGTGGATTGCTTTCAGTTTTGACAAATAAGAGTATTAAACTGAACGAGATCTCTAATGCCTCGATAAGTTTCAGACGAGGCATTAGAGAAAAAAAAGTTTGCTATAGAGCAATAACATTCAACAATGAAATTTGTTGCAAATATCCAGAAAATGGAACACAAGGTGAAGTAAAGGTCAATTAGAAGTGAAGGCCGACGAGCACCTATGTAGATTACAAGCTTTGAAATTCCAATATCAGAACAAAATTATATTGTATAAAATCATGCAATTATAACATGGGAATAAAATTTAAGAAATAAAAATTTATTTATAAATCAAATGCCTAAAACTTAATCACATTAGAACAATATTTTCAAACAGCATTTAAAAAAAACACTACAAAATAAGAACAACGAAGCAGCATTTTCAACAGAAAGTTTGCTATAGAGCTAACAAAAGTTTTATTGTTAAAATATAATAATAGTATATTACTACCAAAATAGAGGAACCCCCATTATACAGTTTTTCAGCTTGAAAGGTAAGATGAAAATGATTTTAAAAATGTTAGAAGGATACTGTAACCTCATAACAACAAAAAAATTCATAGCTGCATAATAATTTATTTGAGTAAATATAAGACATAAATCACATGAAAATAAATAATACAGTTAAAATATTAATACAAAAAAAATTAAATAGCAATTGTTGAACTAGAACCCATTGAATCTGTTGAAAGAACATCATGACCAGATAAAGCAGTCTTCAAACTTGCAGATTGAGGTGATATTGCCGTTTTCATACTTGCACCAGAACTTTGAGTAATATCACATTCTAATTCAAAGCTTGGACATGTTGTAACAGATGATTCACCAATAGGATCATTACTAACAGAAGGTTGAGTTGCACATACAGTATCACAAGAATTGGATGATGATGCTTGAGTAGTATCACAAGAGAATGAAGATGCTTGAGTTGATTCTACCGTATCATAACAAGATGACTGAGTTGATTCAAGTGACAATGCCAAAGATGGCTCAGAATTTGAGTAATTTGTATCACTTCGAGATACTTCAATTTCAAGTTCATGTTCATCAGCTGATGGAGCATAAAAGTAATCACATGTCGAATAAGCAATAGGATTTTCAGATGCAGGTGAAAACAATGATGCCATTGAAGATGCTGCAGATAAGGGTGCAAAATGTTCAGAAATTTCATTTTTAACATTTTCAAGTAATGCTTCCATTTTATTAAAATATTTTCGATGCAATAAACCAGCAGGAAGAAAGAAGCGCTTCATTTCAGACAGATTATCTTCAAAATCTTTTATAACAGCCATAAACTAAAAATCACTAAATTACGATGGCATAAATTGAAAAGAAAAAAACCTCAGGAATAAAATGTTTTTTTTCTTTAACACCATAACGCTTTCGTCGAATAGAAGATTTCTTTTCTGCAGCTGCAATAGCTCGACCAAGTAAAGCCGGATCATTTAATTCTACTGCATTAAAGATTGCACGATGTTTAACACTTTGTTCTTCAAGATATTTAACCTAAAAAAACAACATTAATGATATCTACAGTACCACATGCTAATGCTAACCACTTTTTCAAGTTCTTTTTGTTTTTGCAAATTTTGTTTTGCTCTTTCAATTGTATCCAAAACTCGTTGATTATCAGCTTCTGTAAGATCCAACCATTCTTCTAATGAAGTTAAAGCAGAAGAGAAACGTGAAAGTTCTTGCAAGGCAGTCATTTGTGGATCTATTCTTTCAATCATTGCACCAGCTGCATCAGCATTTTTGAGATCAAAATCGGTAACAAAATCATTCACCTGTAATTAAAAAGTACAACTGTGGAATGTATTACAGTAACAAAATAAACTTACAACAGAAGTATTATCAACAAGAGCTTTCTGAAGCTTATCAAGATTTGCATTCAGTTGTTGTCCCTTTTTTCCATGATGACATGTGCTTTCAACCATTGTCTTACAAAGTTTACCAAGTAGCTTTTTTGCTGTAAAAAGGTCATCTGCATCAAGATATTGATTAGCCGATTTATCCTATAAAAACCTTATTAATTGGATTACACTGTCAAATATAAAAGTGTTTACTGCAGCAGCAGTTGATTTTCCATTAGCTTCTTTCTCTTGTAAATGTGAAACAGAATAAAAGTTTTCATTTGTTTTGCTTCGATCGATTGATGGATTCTTATTTGCAGATTTACAGATGCTATTTTCTGAATGTGATGAAGTCCATTCAGCAGATGATGATGTCTTTGTAGAAGTCGAAGAGTAGAGAGATTCTACAGATTTACTTTTTCGTGATGATGATTCAGATCGAGTTGATGGATCATAAATATGTGGATCCAATAAAGTAACGGATGAAAGCTTTGGTACAGCTTTTTGTGAATAGAGTTTTGATGATGGCATTATCTATCGACTTTCTGGCAAACACAAAAGTGATGAGAAATGAAGGATAGAGAAAAAGACTTTTTGAAAGACTATATAAAGTGTATGCCGTCATTTTAACTATGTAAATTTATGTTAAAAATGGAGGAAACAAATATAGCTACGTGCACGGTTTTTCAAAGTTTGTTCAACTATTATAATTTTTATACCAAAAGATGCAGAATTTTAAGATTATAAAAAAATGTTAAAGGAAAGTGTTTAAAAAAATTAATCTAAAAAGATATGCGCTTTAGAAAATCCAAAAGATTAAAAAAAAGTTCGGACAAGCGACACAAAAAAATGACAAAAAAAAAGTCAAAGAGAACACTCTTTTGTTGTGTGTGCATCCTTCTCTTTTTTTTCCTCGCAGCCGGCTCTAAAGAAAAGAAGAGACGCACACGCGGCTGACTTGTTTCTCTTTCTTTTTTTGACGGACTTTTTGAACTTTTTTAAGCTGAAAAATGCCGTTTTTTGAGTGCCATAATTTTTCGCTTGCTTTCGCGTGGATTTCCTTTTAACATAACAAACATCTTTTGATGGGCTATCGAATGGTACTAAATTTGTGATGGCGACTCAATGCGACAAAAAGTTACCCTTAAAAAACACAAAAAAATGCCGTTTTCGGCATTTTGTGCCAAAGAAAACCTTTTCAAAAATGGCATTTTCGGAATCAGCGTAAAAAATTACATCTAGAAGGTTGGATAGTTAAGTTGTAAAAAAAAGTGTCGCGAATTTAGTACTACGGTAATGGTAACCAAAAAATGTCCGAAAAAAAAGTTTAAAAAAGGAAGGAAAAAATATTCCTTGCACGTCTCTAAACAAATATATTGAAAAACAAGATGTTTTGATTTTTTCTTCTTTCCTTTTTTTTCTTGTGATTTGAACGACTGCCTTAAAACTGGTTTTAACGCGACAGTTAATTATAATGGATACTGTACGTCTGCAACAAGCTTTTTTTCTCTGAAAAAATCAAACATTTCATTTTTTGGCTGTTGATTATGATCTGCGTTTTTCTTTTATCTTTTTGTGCACTTATAATTAATTCTTTTTTGTGAATCCGTTTTTTACGTCTATTAAATAATATTCGCGTGTTACAAATTTTGTATTGCTAGTAATTTTTGCCTCTTTTTTTAGATCTCTCAATTATGGAACGAAAACATGGACCATCTGCTCCTAAAAGGTATGTTTACTTAATTATATTCCACTAATCTGTATTTCTTCTTTTTTAGACTCTATGTTCGAGCAATTTTTACGGGATACAGAAGAGGTCTTCGTAATCAACATGAAAATACTTCTCTTCTCAAGCTTGAAGATGTTCATACTCCAAAAGATGCTAAATTCTATCTTGGAAAGCGAGCTGTTTATGTCTATAAAGCAACCAGCAAGAAAATAGCTCGAAATGGTGGTGAAAAAACAAAGATTAGAGCTATCTGGGGACGTGTTACTCGTGTGCATGGTAATTCTGGTGCAGTTCGTGCTCAATTTCATCAAAATCTTCCTGCAGCTGCTATGGGAAAAAGAATTCGTGTTGTAAGTTTCTTTTATCTATTCATTACCAATTACTAATTGTACTTCTTTTTTAGATGCTTTATCCAAGTAATATTTAATGCTGGTATCTTTCAATTTATTTGTGGTATTATACGTATTTTCTCTTGTTTTGTTTGTTTAATAAACTTACGGTTACTCTATTACAACTCTTTTTAACGACAAATGGGATATATAATATACTGTAGAGTGTTATTGATATTCAGGATGCTTTGATGAGTTCAGCTTTTATTAGTATTTTTCTTGGCAAATGGATTTCATGTTAGCTAGAATCATAGCCTGTTTACTTCGATAGGGAGCTCTTGATGAGGACGATAATATAATCTAAGGTTTTGTACCAGTTTTGATTAATCTGATAAATGTGTTTTTATGTGCAAAGTTTTATAGAAATGCACAAAAGTAAAAAAAAAAGATGACAAAAACAATTTACAAATCAAGTTTATCCGTGACAATAAAAGTACAGTAATCCTTATTTTCAATCTTAACACATTTTTCAATTCGAATAATTTTTCCATCATATTTGCTTTGGTATTCATTTATAACTCAAACCATCAGCAATTCAATATTTTGGTCTACCAAAATTACTACTGAAAATTTGCAAATATTTTTTATCAAAATTTAAAACAATTTCAATTAAAACTTGCAGCACTGAAAATAGTAATTTAATTTTGGGTGGATATAATTCAAATACATCATACAAATATTCGGGTAAAGAATTTCAGTCAACAATTATTAAATCAAATTTTTGGAAGCATTATTTTTGGTTACTGAAAGATCGTCGTCAATGATGTTACATCCATAATTATGGATGGATAAAACGGCATTTTTGCCTATTTGAAAGTTACTTTTACGAGAACAAAATTTTACTTTAAATGAGTTTTCATTTTTAATTTCATCACCTTTTTTGTTTGATGTAATTGTTGATGAAACATTTATTTGATTAAGTGATACAACAGTTTTGTCTGTTGAAGATATGGTTGAGAAATTGCCAAATGTGTCGGTGTTTGATTATTAAGTTAATTTTTAGTGCTTAAAAAGTAGGGTACGAGATACTATCAAAATCGGATACGCTTTGGGTTTAAAGCTTTTATTTCTGTGTCATTAATAGTCAATGGAATAGATCAGCCATGTTTAGTAGCGCTATGGCACAAAATTTGCTCATCTTTGTAAACCCTGCTTTAACTAACAACTTTTGCAGCACCGAAAGATGCGGTAACTGTATTACCGTATACCCTCCATCAAATATTTCTAATAAAAAGAAAACAGAAATTCAATCGATTTTGGCTTTTACAAATTCCACCACAAAAGGATGTCGATATTAAAGAGATTATAAATTTTATTACGGCAATTTTGTTTTATATCAAATCAGAAAAATTCAACAAACAGTTGTTCGAAAAAATAATATTTTAGGTCAACTCCTTTATTGAATACAAGGAAAACTCGTTTACTTTTAAGTTTAACAAGCAAGTTGATGACCATTCAAAATTATTTGTGATATACTCTGATTTAAAGGAAGGTTAGCTCTGTGTTTTAAAATCTAGACCAGCAAAAAGTATCAAAAAGAAAACTGCCAATCCGAACAACTCAGTAGTACAATAAAAAAATGTATTTTTATAATATTTGCTTTTGTAATAACTGCAAAAGCGTTCCAAAATTTAATTTATTTCAAACCACTCAAAGCAGTCTGAAAAATTGATTATTACCTTAAATTAGGTACAATTCAGTACAAAGATAATAAATTCAGCAAAGTATTTTTATTAAAAAAATTAGTGTTGCTTCAATATAAGGTTGAGCCCTTCGCCAGAGAATGAAAGAAATGCACTTTTTCTATTGCAAATTTTTTGTGCATTCTTTTTTCTCAACTTTTTTTTTGTTGCAAAGTTTTTCTCTTTTGCTATCATTTTTTTCATCATCATTTTCTTCTTCAAAAGTTTTGACTTCATTCAAGAATATTTTCATCGTCGCATCTTTAACGCTTTTCTTCTTCAACAACCATCTTCTTCATAATCTACTAAATTAGTGCTAATTGCTACAAATGTCTCTATCTAAAATGTCTACTCTTGTAAGCTATATCTTTTACTTTATTTATGCTCAATCTAATCATTGTTTTTCCAGGATATCCCGATATCAATTCGTTGGAAACTTTCCAAGGCAACAATTGAAGCACAGAGTCCAGGAATGTGGTGTATTTCAACAGAAAAATTCAGTATTGGTCAACTTCCTGACGTTCAATACTTCCTTGTATTAGCATGTGCTTTAAGTGCAGATGATAAGGTTACCATGGGATTAATCATTGAAAAGAAAGAACCATTAAGCATGAAAATTAGCTGTAAACTTGGAATTCCATCTGTTGATCGAACAATTCATGATAATGAAGAATCTACCGATAAGAAGCATATTTTTGCTTCTGATATTGCACCAGCTGATGATATTCTTGATCCTTCAAACAATTATCTTATTAATGATGACTTAATTATTGTAATGGAAGCTGTTTTAACTGTTGAAAACCCTGTAGCTGCTGCAGTTGCTGAATTTCAAATGAAAGCTGATAGCTTGGGACCATTATTTTGGAGTCGTGATGATAAAGATTTCACTGTTGTTGTTGATTGCAAGCAAATTAAGGTAAGTTTTCTTATGTCATAACGAAGTATTTAATCGATTATCTTTAGGTTCATAAACTTGTTATTGGTGCAAAGTCTCTTGTCTTTGATCGAATGATTCAATCTGGTTTAGCTGAAACAAAAGAAAGCAAAGTTACATTCATTGATTTCAGCTATGAAATTGTAGAATTTGCTATCAAATACTGTTATGGCATTGATGATGGAAAGCTTTTAACACTTGATGCTGCTATTGATCTTATGCAATTTGCAGATAAATATGATATTGGTGATTTGAAGGTAAACATTTTATAATACATACATATATGTAGCTAGCTATATACTATGTTTTAGGCTTCAACGGAAACATATCTTTCATCTAAAATTTCTCCAATGAATGTTTGTGACGTCGCAAAGGCTTCAGTTTTATCTAATGCTGTCAATCTTCGTGAAAAATGTCTTGACTTTATGTTAGAATGTCATCAAAAAAGAATTTTTATCATGAACTTGGATCGATTGGATAAAGACTTTCGTGTTGAATTATTGAAAGCTTCTTTTTCTCAATGTGTTTAATTTAATAATATAATTTAACTTTGCTATTCAAATATTATTTGTTTTTTTATCATTGAATAAACTACAGTATATATTTGTACAAAACTTGTTGGACAAACTGAAAGAGTTTTTATTATCTTAATTTTATTTAAACTATTATTTAATACTAATAAATATTACAAAAAACTATTATTAAATTATTAAAACATATTATTTGAATACATTTTTGGACCATTAAATGTATGAAACCATCAATTGTTTCGGATTCTTTCATATTTTCAAAGATTATTTCAATATTCCATTGGCCACAATCTTCTCCACCACAGCTCAAAAAGATGAAGGATGAATTGCTTACATATTCTTTTAAAGGCGAATCAATTAATCTCCAACCAATTGATGTTAATGTTATTAGGTGTTCAAAGGTAACACTCATTTGATCACTATCTGGAATATACATTGACTACCGTATAATACTAGTACAAAGAAAACAAACCTCTGAACACAAATTCAAACCATAGCCTTCCTTTGTTATCCAAAACTTTATTTTTTAGTTCAATTTTAGCTTCTAAGCTATTCATCTTGAATTCTTTTTCCACGAATCATACTGTAAACACAAACTTGTAAATATAAAACTCCAACAAAAACCAAAGCTTACTTTTTTCTCAATCGATCAGGAGTTGGAAAAAAGAACGGCAAACTACAGTATCTTCGTTTTCCGCCACAATTGATTTCTTTAAACTCTGGATCACTTCCAACAAATGGTATATCACACACTTTTCGATTATCCTGTGCAATTGCCAATAGCTGCTGATATTCTTCTTTTACTGTAGCATCTCATTTGATCACTACCTGGAATATACATTGATTACCGTATATTACTGGTACAAAGAAAACAAACCTTTGAACACAAATTCATACGGTAGCCTTCCTTTGTTATCCATTTTTTTGAACAGAGTAATATCTTCTTTTACTGTAGCATCTTGAGATGGAAAATGATTTCTAACATGCTAAAAGTTATGCAACACAGTCATCATTTAAATTCTCAAACACTTACATAAAATTGTGTCCTTCTTGTTGTTGGATATTCGTCATTATATCTATATGGTAACAAAGATTATTGTATCTAACAAGAATAATGCAGTAATAATAGCTCCAATAATTCTCATATAATGTAATCCTTTCTTATTTGTAAATGCCAAAAATGGAATCTGAAAACTTATGATTAAATTAGAAAAAATAATCCATAAAAAAGTAACATACAGCTGAAAAAAGTGTTGCAAAAACACTATAAATTGAAATTATCGCTGCCAGGAAATCTGTGTCATCTTTTGATCGTCCAAGAATTAGAATATATGTCGATAGTGTGTTACTTTAAACATATAATAAATTGTAAAAATTCCTGGTAAAAATGTTGGTAAAATAATATATGCGTGATGTGAAGGAGAAAATGTGTGAGCTGAAAAAAGAATTAGAGAGTATATGTCAAGGCTACATTATGTGGATATTTGAAAAATCGATGTTAACATTCGATACAACGCTTTGAGAAAAACATCCACAAAATGTGATAGAAACACTTACATGAAGATGAAGAAACAGTTTGAAAAACTGCATTAACAATTGTTGGAATAATCATAACAAAAAATAGAAATCCAGAAGCAGATTTTAAATCAGTAATAATCCAAGGTATAATAAGAAAGATAATATTATGGACATCACAAAAAGATCACGCAAGTGGAACTGATTTTTGAAGCTAAAACATGAATGTTAGTGGTAACACGGTTTTTTTTAAAGTTATAAAATAAACTATAATATCAGGTTACTGTAACTAACATCGATTAAAGTAAAGAAACTTACATAATTCAAATAATTAATGATAAAACTAAATGCAGAAAAACTAAGATATGCAACTGGAATAACCATTAATGAAAAAACCGATGAATGCCTTGTAAGCCATAATAATTTTGCACCAAAATAATCACCAATAAAACAAATGAAAAATTTCACAAATAATTCAGTTAATCCATAGACACCAAGTCAAATACCAGCAGTTTTTCCCAATTGTGTTAAATAATTATCTAAAAATGGATACTGTAGTTTTTTTTATCTATAATATAATAATGAAACATACTTTTAGAAACAGATTTGTATGTATCAAAATCTTCTTTTAATCGTAATAAAAACTGCTACAGCTGCAATAATATTAAATACCCATGCTGTCAAATATGAATAAGATACGGTAGTAATTGCAAGAAAATCAAAGAATACAAAAACTGAAGTTTTTGTGTTTTCTGCTGCTGCGACGGAATCTTGAGCAAGAAGATATCTCAGCGTTGCTAAAATATTTTCACCAACTCTTTGAATTGAGCCATTTGTAATTCAGCGTGCTTCATCAAATTCTGAATGCCACCAATATGCATTTTGTGCAAATGTAAAATCCAAGTCTAAAACATATATAATGCTTTAACGAAACTACAGTAATAAAATTCATTACCAGAGATTTTTCAATGATCTCTAAAAATTCTAAAATCTGTATCACTTGGTACAATCCTCAATTGAAAGACTTCTTGTTCAATAACCGAGCAATGTGGATATGGTGCTGCATGGAGATAAGCATCCATTGTGAGAAAGGACCAGATTGAAAAAGAATTCCCGACCTCCTGAACCACTTGCTTCAAGATTGACAAAACCTTTAATTCGATGACTTTCATTATGTTGAGTAATAAATCCATGAGATAGACCAGCTTCTTCAGCACTATTGAATAAAAAGATTAAGTCATGTTTTAGGCGTGGTGCATTGGGATCACCAAGAATTTGAATCAATTCAAGTAAAATTGCAAAGGATGCAAGGTCATCACTTCCTGCCGGACTTGTTGGCCAACTATCAAGATGACAATTAAGTAGTAGGGCGCCTTTTTACTTTGGTCTTCTAAAATACAGTAAACCACAGGAATTCATAGAGTTATTTCGACCTCAAATGCTTCTTTCTTTTGGTGTCAGTCGTACAATTCAATTTGTAACATTTTTATAGCACATTCCATAACCGTCAACATCAAATTTTGGAATTAAAAAACACGAAGATGAATTTTGCATTTCGATATCTAATTTATTTTTTCCTTTATCCACAATCTTTTTCAGTGCTCGCACTTCATCTTGTAACATTTCGACAGCTGCATCAGCACCAGCTGAACCAAAAGGTTTTGGATCCAAATTTGAAAGTTTATGCAAAATTGGTGTTGCACAAAGTTCAGAGAATCTAGTATTATCTTAAAAAATATTAATAATCGATTAAAACATCGAAACTACAACATTACCTCGATTAGGTTCCAGCGGTTCCGGTAAATGAATATGACATAAATGTGCAAATAAAAGTAATCCAACAATAATAAAAATAAAGGTTAACCATTAAAATGGAGTTAATTGATTCGTTGAAGCATGTTTCGTCTTTGATTAAGTTGTTGAAGAATAAATAAGTTCAGAATCTTCTGTTTCACCCGGTGATTGAATAGTTCTTCGACGCTTCATTTCCTGAAAGTTAAGTTTAGCTATCTGGAAAAACAAATAAATAACGCAAAGAACGTTTCACGTTACAAAAGTGCAGGGCATGAAGTTTAGAAAATTTTGAAAAACCGTTTTTACTTTTTTGAAATTTGTATAAGTAATTAACGTTTGGCGTTTTACGAACGCGTGAAAGTTGAAGATGTTCGATATTTTTTTAGAACCAGTGTAGTCCGGGACTGACTTTTTTGTCCGATCCGGGATCCGGGTTTTAAAAACTTAATGTAAAACTTTACAGAAAAAATCGAAAAAATTATTTTTTTGCGATTCATGAAGGAATAACGTCACAAAGAATCAAAAAAGGGATATTTCTGTTTAAAAAATTGAATTTTTTCTGGAATTATTGAATAATTTGGGAAAAAATTTTATGACTCAAAAACGAGCAAATGAATCAATTTATAGTAACAAAAATCCTGGATCCCGACCAAAAATCCGGGAATTACGGTCCAAGGTAAAAATCCCAGTTTTAAATTGATTAAAAAATTTTTATTACAGTAAATTAAATTTTTTTAAGGAATTTTAAACATCATGCTTTCGCTATTCATTCTTTTCTGATGCTTTTCAAAGATGAATCACATTCTTAAAACACTGCAAAAACTGCAACCCATCGCTGATTTTGCAGCAGTGATAAATATTGTTTTTGAATTACTCACATTCGACTGTCTCAAAAAGCGGTTGCAACGGTTGTCTATATAAAAGATTCAGTTTGTTCAGCAACTCAAATTGACGTGCACGTCTCTAAACTCAATACATTTTTTTCACGATGGAAGAAAATAGCTGCTGTAAACATATTTTACTACTTATAGCTTCATTCTTTGTTAGAAATACCGTAAAACTTTTTTATTTATTGTTCATTGCTTTTCGTAATATCTTTTGCTGTTGTTCAAATAATAAAATTGTCATCTGTAAGCTTCCAGAAGAATTTGGAAAAAATGCTCTTGTAAGTTTCTTTGTTGTCTTTTTTAGCTCTACCAAAATAATATCTGAGCTTCAAACCAAAAAAAACTTTAAACCATAAAGTTGTAGACGTTGTGGTGTGCTACTCGTTTAAACTTAAAATGGCATTGCTTTTTGTTAAAACTCCAAAAAATTTGATCGAATACTGTTGGAAGATTGAAGACCACACGAAATATGTTTTGTGACAAAACTAAACCATTAAGCCAAATCTTCTAACATGCTTGAAATTTCAGCTCTATTCTTCGCTGAACTCATTTTCATCTGGCATTTTTCCAATTTATATGAGTCATGCAAAAAAATTTTGTGGTTTATTTCCATGGACTCAATATGACATTGTTGAAGCATTACGAAAATATTTGACTCAAAAGAATTTTCATGGAATTGAAGAAATTATTTCTGTTCATTTTGTTGGAACAGCATATTCTTGGAATGTCATTGATTATACAGGAGAACAAAAACAACTTGTTACAATTTTAATTAAAGATGAAAGTGACAATTATGAGCTTATTGATGCTGCAATCCAAAAACCTTCTCGTTGTAATTATATCGAGTGCTAGTTATGTGCTATCCTTTTTTGAAGATCAATGATTTGTATTTTTAAGCATGCGATATCGATTACACATTGTTTTTATCATCTTTTTGCTGTTGCTTTTTTGTTATTTAACGACACTCACAAAACGCTGATTGGTTTAAAATAAAATGTTCCAGTTATAAATCAATTGCTAAAAAGCACATATACTGCACACTTTTAACAATAATGTTATCCCAAAATTTTGCAGAATGCTAATTAGCCAGTTTGATAAAATGTTTTGTTAAACTATGATTTGGTCTTATAAAATTACGGTATCGATGACTTTAAAAGTTAATAAATCTTTGAGAAGTATCAATGCAACTGTGTGAACTTTCATCTAAAAAAGTGTTTATTATTATTAAGGGTTACTGTATATTGCTTGTAAACACCTTTATCTAAATCTCAATTTCAAAAAGAGTAGGTCCTAAATCGCTGTAGAAAGAGCTGCTATTGTTATTACTTTTTTAGCGACAAAAACAAGCAAAAAGTTTAAAAATAAACAACAGCTTTAAAAAGTACATTTTTGTTGTAAATAATCTTTTGATTGCGTTAAACCACAAAATATAAACTTGATTTGCATTTGATCAAAACAATTCCACATTTAAAAAAAACAAAAAATATCATTAAAACATTGCTTTTGTACTTTTAGTTCTAAATAATTTTTTTATCGAAAATGTGAAGGTGACTCTTTTTTTATGTTGTGTATATAACACAATGACATTCAAAAATATATTATTTTTATTTAAAATGTTATTTGATGGCTTTTGGTTTGTTAGAATAAATGATTATTTTTTATTATTAAAGATCAAAAAGTGCAACAATACCAGTTGATTTACATTTATAGAATTATTCATTGTTATTTTCTAAAATTGATATTTTCTATTTGTTATAAAAAACAATGGTTGAATTTTTTGATTATAATTAGGAGGCGTGGCATTTGGAAAAAAAAGATATTTAAAGAAGCCAAGTCTGTAGTAGTTCCATCAGTTTTTTCATAACTGTTTCAAAAATGACAGCTTCAACATTGCAATTTGTTGTTTTTTGTTCCCTTGCTGTAGCAGCTTTTGGACTTGGAATCAACTGCCGTGGATCATCAGGTTGTAGTGGGGAACCAACCCTTGAACAATTGAATGGAGTCGTTCAAAGTCTTGATGATAATCGAGTTTATCGATCTGGTGAACATATTGTTTGTCTTCCACGTGGTCGAGGAATTATTAGTATAGTAAGATTACTGTAGCCTTGTGCATCTCCATTAATGCAGATGTTTAGATCAATTGGCGTGATGGTTTATGCATCTTTTTACAATTTGCTCCTGATGGCACAACTATCACTGGTGGCCGTGTCAAACAATTGATCCCTCAACTTATGGCACATGGATGTAAAGGTTGTGGCAGCATTCCAATTCAATTCCCACAAAGCAATGATCCCGCACCTGGCATTTTAACCGTCAATTATGTCTCTGATACTGATAATCCATGCATTGGAAAATGCTAAACAAACATCGTAAACATATCTTTATTTGTAACTTATGTAAAATGTAATAAATTCTTGTATCTAACACAATAAAAACATAAGCCATAAAGCTAATAACCAAAAAGCAATGATTCAATATAGTCATTTATTACTGTTCAAACTATTTAACATCAATACAAACATACTTTATTATAAAAATCACAATTATTCAGTCGACGCCAATTTTGAACTGCCATTGTTCAAGTATTTTAATTTTTCAGTTGAATAACAAGCATATTTCGGTTGAAATTCTTCTGGACCATCTTTCTTTTTGTTGGAGGATTTTTCTCGAATTTTGCATCTTGTTACACCTTCAATAAATTCAGCACTTTCAAGAATTTTTGATGCATCGTATTCTACTTCTTTCATGATAGGTACATTTCCGATTGTTATTGGAATACATGTTGATGGACCAGCTTTAAAATATGCATCAGTATGAACTTTCATCTAAAATTTGTCTATGGTTACTTTACAAACGTTTAAAAGAAAAGTCAACTTACAAAAACATAATATTGAATTTGAAGAATTGTGCATCCAGCATATGATGGAGACAATGATGGAACTACAAAGCTGTAAACCGCAGAATTTGATGTTGGCTAAAAAACGGTACTTGAATCATAACAGTTTTTAGATATATAAACATTCAATTTAAAAATATCAAATGTAATTCTTACCTTAACAGTACTAATTACAACATTCAAAGATACTTCTTTAGTTTTTGCTTCAGTCAAACATGCAAACATTTCTGGCCCATTAGTTGCAGTAAAAGAACCTTTCAAAGAGATGCCAAAATCTATTGATTTAATTGTCATTGAAGTTTTGTTTGATATATCAATTTGTAATGGAATTATTTCACCACAAACATATCCAGTTTTTGGTAGCCTCATCTAAAAAAATAATTTTTAACATTATAGTTAACATAGAAGTAAAAACAAACTTACCGTAACTTCAAGAACATTTTTAGTACATGAACAAAACTTTTGACGAATTTGTGTTACGGTAGTATAAGCACAAAGATTGAATTTTGGATCAAGGTTCAAATCAATAAATGGACATACAGTAAACCCATAATATTTTATCAGATTCTTTTTACCTGAAATTATGTATTATTAAAAAAAAACAATAAGTATAAGCTGATCGATACATATTCTAGAAAAATGCTTGTGTTATTGTCAGCTGAAGCATTAGCTAATCAATAAGATTCATGTAAGTTTTTATCTGCCTTGAAGAGTGTTTTTCTTATGGCATAAAAAAGGTTTAAAAATCCAATTATCAGACCATAATCGTGGGAGGGGGTTTTATGTTAGCGCAACAGCAAGCATCGGGACTCGAACCTTCTTCCGAGTATTTGTCCGACTGAAAGTTTGTCGCTTTAACCATTTAACCACCCGTGTATCTTTCTGTTGCATATATCCAAAAATTGTTATCTCTTGAGTTTATAGATATCAACGAGTCAATTACAAGTTACTCGCAGTTTTGAAAACACAAAACTACGAAGGTTTTGGAGCTGAACACACCGCAATGTTGTGTGCTAATCACTTTGTATACAACTGGCATTTCTGAACGAAAATTGCTAAAAATTGGCATAAATGCTATTGAGCAGTTATTAACTCACGAAAAAAGTGTTTTGAATTAAAAAGTAATAACCATTCGTCTTGGTTAAAAAACATACCAAAAATTTTTGGAGTATATTCAACAACACCTTTGACATAATATTGTATTTCACCCATTTCTTCACTAATATTTGGTGCAACATCTGATGGAATAACAAATTTGAATGGGAATTGATTTAAGCCATCTGTTGATAATTGATTATATCCATTTCCCCATAAAATTATATTTTGATTCATATAGAACTGTTCTTCAGAATATGGTATAACAGTAACAACATCTCCAGCAGACATGATTTCTTCAAAATATGTTCTTGCACATCCAACAATTTCAACGTATATTTGTTTAATCTTATTGGGTTCATTTGTAATAAGTCGAAGTGTCCCATCTACTTCAGAATTTGGAAAGAATACATCATTTTTTGAATCCAAGGATATTGAAAATGTCGTCATGGAATTTGTAGAGATGTTTAAGTAGAAGACAAAAAATATATAAATGACTATAAATATTTTCGTGATTAAAATTTGCATAGACCGTTTAATATCACGTGGAAGTCAAACACATGTAAGCATCCTCAGCTTTCGATATCCATAGTTTTTTGAGCTTTTGCCGCTGTCGGAAAAATATCACGCACTTGATAAATAACCGTAATTTATTGTAATATACTTTAATACCTACAACAACAAAAAACATTATACAGACGTACTATAATTTAAAAATTACAATTATTCAGAGTTCAGCTTTTCAGTCGATGTCATTTTTGAACTACCATTGTTTAAACATTTTAATTTTTCAGTTGAGTAACAAGCAAATTTTGGTCGAAATCCTATGGGTCCATCCTTCTTTTCATTGCAATACCGCTCTCTAATTTTGCATCTTGCAGCACCTTCAATAAAATCAGCATTTTCAAGATTTTTTGTTGCATCATATTCGGCTTCTTTCATCATTGGTATAGTTCCAATTGTAATAGGAATACATGTTGATGGACCAGCTTTAAAATATGCATCAGTATGAACTTTCATCTAAAATGATAGTTATTAATACATACAAAAAAGTTTTAAAGAAAAATCAACTTACAAAAACATAATATTGAATTTGAAGAAATGAGCATCCAGAATACGATGGTGATAATGGTGGAATTACAAGATTGTAAACTGCAGAATTCGACATTGGCTAAAAATATAGTATACGTTTTTAGAAAGCGAAACAGTTTCTAGATTTTAGTGTTCGGAAACTGCAATTTGTTCCTGTCTTAAAACCCAAAATATTTTTTTAAAAATCAAAGTATTAAACATTTTTCTGATGAAGCTTAACAAAAACGTTACCATTAATGCTTTCATTCATAGCTCTAGCATTTACATTTCCGTTAAGCTTTTAATACCACAAGAAAGATATACGAATAATTCGACGAAAACCAGGGAAATGAAAATTAAAAACCCAGCTGTCGCTTACAACCAAAATTTAGATTAAAAAACTATCATAAAAATTTCATACCTTAACAGTATTCATTACAGCATACAAACATGTTTCATAAGTCTTAGTAGCAGTATATCCTGCTTGATATCTGGATCTAAACGTGGCAGTAATAAAGCCTTTCAAAGAAATTCCAAAGTCAATTGATTTAATTTTCATAGAAGTTTTGTTTGATATATCAATTTGTAATGAAATTATTTCACCACAAACATATCCAGTCTTTGGTAATCTCATCTAAAAATAACAGCAATATAATAATTATATAAAAAAAATTATTACCGTAACCTCAAGAGCCTTCTTAGGGACTGTCCAGATCTGACGTCGGGTTTTGGCGTTATTTTCCAATCTTCAAACGCTTGTAGAAAATAATTGGCTAATGCTACAGCTCTGAAATTTTTTCTACCCCCCTATTTAGAGGGGTCATTGTGGGGACTGCCCGAAGTAGCTAAGCTTCTAAGGGCTTCTGAAGCCATGCGGCATTCGTTCGCATGATGCCAAAACCCGACGTCAGATCTGGATAGTCCCTTAGCACAAGAAAAACATTTTTGACGAATTTGTGTTACAGTAGTATAAACTTCAGTTTTTAATTTAGCATCAAGATTCAAGTCAATAATTGGACAAACAGAAAATCCATAATATTCTACGACATTCGGGTTACCTAAAATTATGCATTATTAGTATATTTAAAGTACCCAATTAAGAAAAACGGAATAGTTCTACAAATTTACAAGACTTCTTGTGTTCAGACTAACTGAGCAGCACAAGATATCGCTTATTCATTTTTATGAAATTATTTTATTTTAATCTAAAGATACTGTGAAAATACACTTTTAGCTTTAAGTAATAGACGACAATATGTGATACTTGCTAATTTCAATGCTTAGAAAGAGCCACTAAAAATCTGCAAGAATTTTATTGAATTGTTGGAGAATCACGTAAGATAATTTTTTGAAGCAAATCTCAGTTATCATCTTTTATAATCTCATGAGATCGTAATATGCGATGTTTCTGCCTTCTTTAATATTGGCAAAAGTACCGTATAACTTAATAGAAATAACAAACCAGAGTTAGGAGTATATTCAACAACACCTTTAACATAATATTGTATCCACATGTAAAATATCATAATGTTCCATCTTATTCTGAACGACTTAAATTATATGGAATGAAATCGCTTCAAAATCGACGAATAATTGCTGATATAATGATTGCCTATGATATGATGAAAACTCACCCAAATGATCGACTGGATTTAATTTTTGTTCCCTTCAAAACAAGAAACACGGGACACTACTCAACGAAAACTACAATAAATACCAACAAATATTCTGATCTCCATTTCTCTTCTAGAATCTGTCTAATCTTAAACAAATACAAAATAAATCTTCATGAATATGAAACTCCAACCAAACTTCGAAATTATCTTGAAAATGTGGACTTTTCTGAATTACTAATTTATTAATTTTTTTATTGTAAATCCTTTCCAAAACTTATTGTGTATTCAAATTTTTCATTATTACTCAGCCTCTATTATATAATCCTAACTATAACTTTTTTGGATTCACTGTCGGGTGGCTTTAAAGTGAAGACAGAGACAGATAATGTGTAAGCCCTGTTTGGATCTTACTCTTCATCCACCTCATTCTTTGATGGCTAGTGTTTCCCATCGTGTCTAACTCAACATTAATGGCTGTTGTGGTAATGAAAAATTAATTAATACACATTTTTCGGTACTTAAAAAATTCTTTATTCTTTGCTTTATGTTTTAATTTCTCTATTGTATGTTATTCTTTTATTTACTTTGTTATCTTTGCCCACTCAATCTTCAGGAGTGAAATAAATTAAAATTAAAATTAAAATTAAAGCCAGATGGAAAAAAGAGACAAAAAGTGCAAATGACCAAATTGAAAAATTTAAAGTACAGCTTAATGAAATAAGACAAAGACGTGAAAGAGCAAATGATGATGATGTTGTTGAACTTGATGTTGAAAATGGTGAACCTGTTTTAATGGGTGCCATGATTGATATTAACAGAATAAATGCAGATGAATTAGTTTTAAATAATGAAAGTGAATTAGCAGCACAACTTTCAGAAAGTTATGAAGATTATTGTAAAAGAGAGAAAAAAAGGCCAAGTGCAAAATTAAAAGCAACATGGAATAAACGTAGAATGAATATTCAAGAGCAAATTGAAAAAAATGAAAGAGAGCGTGAAAGACAAAGAGCTGTTCGACAAGCTACAAGTGAAAAAGAAAGAAAGCGAAAAAGAGATGAGACACGAGAATTGAGAAATATGAACAATAACAATGAAGAAAGACATGCAAAGCAAAGACGTTTAGAGAGCCAAAGAGATTCGATGAATATTTTACGTGAAAATGAAGATGAATTACAACATGAAAATAGATTAGAGTCACAACGAGAAAGACAAAATAATTTACGTGAAAATGAAGAAGAATTACAGTATGAAGCAAGATTAGAATCACAACGTGAGAGACAATATATTTTACGTGAAAATGAAAGTGAGTTACAGTATGAAGAAAGATTAGAGTCACAACGTGTAATTCAAAATCGTTTACGTGAAAATGAAGATGAATTACAGTATGAAAATAGACTAGAGTCACAACGAGAAAGGCAAAATGTTTTACGTGAAAATGAAAATGAATTACAGCATGAAGAAAGATTAGAATCACAGCGTGAAAGACAAAATGTTTTACGTGAAAATGAGAATGATGAAGAAAGAAAAGAGAGACTAGAAAATATGAGAGAAGCATATCATGAGCGGCAAAATAATCCTCGTGGAGAATTTGGTGCTGCAAATAGTGATAATGTTGAAAGTTTTACAACAGGAGAAATGAATTTTGAATGTTTAAGTTGTAAAGCATTACATTTTAAAGGTGAGACAAAAATGAGAAATGGTACATATGATAGTTGTTGTAATGGTGGAAAAGTTAAACTTGATATTGGACCATATCCTGAAGAGTTAAAAAGATTAATGAAACGACAAGAAGGAACAGATTGGAAAGAATTTGATAAAAATGCTTTAAAGTATAATACAAGTTTTAGTTTTGCGTATACGAAAGGAGAAGTGCAGCAGTTGCCTGGCATTTTTCATTATCGTATTCAAGGAGAAATGATGCATATTTTACCAAGATATACAGATCCATTGCCAGGACGTAATCCTGCATTTGGACAATTGTGGATTGTTGAGACAAATGATGCAGTTGAATATAGATGTCAAGCACCATTTGCTGAAAATTGTTCAAAAAGAATGTTTGATTTTTTGCATAGATTAATTGAAGATAAAAATAAATATGCAGAAATGTATAAGATGTTGCATCAAGTTGAAGAAGAAGAAACAGCACAAGCAAGAGCTGAAGGAAGAGATGCAAAAATTTGTAAAATTGTTTTTAAAAAATCAACAGATAATACAAGTGATGTCCTAGCTTTTCCAAGAGTAAATGAAGTAGCTGGAATTTATGTTTGTGATGAAAATGGAGATATTCCAATTTCTGATCTCGAAGTTCAACGCAAATGTAATGAAGGTGAAAGGCCAAAAGCAGAAAGAATTAGTAAATATTCAAAGCATGTTGAACCACTAACTTTTGTTTTATTTTATCCATATGGAACAGGAGATTTTTGGTTTTATAATAAGCCTAAAGATAAAGATAATCCAGGATCAGGAAAAATGACAGCATTACAGTATTTTTTGTACAAATTATCGAGAAGAAGAGAAAATGAAGATGGAGAAAATTTTAATCCATTACTTTTTGGAGGAAAATTGTTGTGTAAATATTTAGTTATGGCATATATGATTGTTGATAATGAACGAATGAAATATATTCGTACTCATCAAAAAGAGTTTAGAGTTGAAAGTTATAGTGGTTTAAGAGATTATTTGCATAATTATGAAACAAGAAATGATGTAACAGTTGGAAAAAAAGTAATTTTACCATCAACATATTTGATGGGACCAAGAAATCAGTCTGAGACATGGCATGATACAATGGCATGTACACAGAAAAATGGTACGCCTCATTTGTTTATTACAATGACGTGTAATCCAGAGCATCCAGATATTATTAATAATTTGTATGAGAATCAAAAGCCATGTGATAGACCAGATTTAGTGGATACTGTATTTGAGCTACAAGTAAAAGATTTTGTTGGAAGAATGAAAAAAGGACTTTTTGGTAAATTAAAATGTTTTACATATGTAACAGAATTTCAAAAGCGCGGTTTACCGCATATTCATAGTTTATGGACTACGGTAGAAGGTTGGGATGATGTTGAAAAAATTAATAAGTTTATTTCTTCAGAATTACCAGATATTAATGTTGATTCTGAAGGATTCGCTTTAGTTGTAAAGAATATGATTCATAGACCATGTGGGGAATATGATCCCAATGCAATGTGTATGCAAAATGGAAAGTGTAAAAGAGGATATAAAAAAAGTTTTAATGAAGAGACAAGATTAAATGAAAATTCATACCCAGAATACATGAGAAGAAATGATGGAAGAACGGCAACTATTAACTTTAAAGGCACACCATTTACTGTTGATAATCGTTCAGTTGTTCCATATAATATGCATTTGTTAAAGCTTTACAAGTGTCACATTAATGTTGAAGTTGTTTGTAGTTTGAGATCAGTGAATTATTTGTACAAATATCTTTTTAAAGGATCAGATAAAATTGATATTGAAATTCGTACAAATAATCGAGGAGTTTATGATGAAATTAAAAGTTATTTACAAGGAAGATACATTAGTTCACATGAAGCTTATCATCGCTTAAGAAAATTTAATATGCATTACTGTAGTGAATCGATCGAAAGATTACAAGTACATTTAAGTGAAAGACAAACAATTACAATGCCAAATGATGCAAGTGAAGAAGAAATGGTTCGAGCAATGATGAAAAAGTCAAAGCTTTTAGCAATGTTTGAGTTAAATACTGAATTTCCTGAAGGAGTAAATAAAAATTTAACGTATTTAGAACTTTGTTATCATTTTACATGGCATGCAAATGTATGCAAATGGAAACCAAGAGGACAAAGTTCCAAGCCAAAATGTCCAAGAATGTATGCAGTTAATCCAAAGCAAACTGAGCTATTTTATTTGAGAAAATTGCTTACCATTGTTAAAGGTCCAACAGGATATGAAGATTTAAGACGTGATCCAGAAGATCCAACAATTATTTATGATACTTTTCGTGAAGCATGCGTTGCAAGAGGTTTAGTTGTATCAGATCAAATGTATTATGATGCATTAGAAGAAGGAACATATCATAATATGCCAAAACAACTTCGAGCACTTTATGCAAGAATTGTAGCACATTGTGATGTTGGAGATCCCTTACTTTTATGGGAACTATTCAGAAAAAGGATGATTGGAGATTTATTAGCAAGATTTAATGGAAATGAAGATTTAGCAGAAGAAATTGCATTTAGACAAGTTTTAAGAATGATTGTTAATAATGAACGCAATCTTGAAGAATATCCAATTCTTGAATATATTGCGAAAGAAATTGGAATCGATGATGAAAGTGTTGATGTTGCATTACATCGCCGTATTGGTGAAGAAATGTTTGCAAGTTTAAATGGACGACAAGAAGATGTTTATAAAGAAGTTATGCAAAAAGTTGAAAATCCAAGTGATTCTCCAGGTTGTGTTTTTGTTGACGGACCTGGTGGAAGTGGTAAAAGTTTTGTGTTCAGTTGTTTGTTTTCGACATTAATTGGTAAACGTAAAAAAGTTAATGTTATGGCATGGTCCGGCATTGCTGCTTCATTATATGAAACAGGTCGAACATGCCATAATGTTTTTAAGCTAGATTTTCCTTTTGGAGATGAAAGTAATTCAGGTGTTAATCCAACAGATGATCTTGGAAAAAGTTTAAAAGAAGTTGATGTAATTATTTGGGATGAAGCACCGATGGCACCTCGACATGCCCTTGAAGTTATTGATAAAAAGTTAAGAGAAATTATGAATAATGATATCCCATTTGGTGGCAAAGTATTAGTTTTGGGTGGTGATTTTCGACAATTACCACCAGTAGTAAAGAATGGAATTAAAAATGATATTATTAGAAGTAGCATTAAAATAAGCCCATTATGGAAACATTTTGCAGCTAATACTTTTACTTTAGTTAAAAATGAAAGAGCTGATAATAATGCTGATGACGGATTTGCAGAAGAAATTTTAAAGATTGGAGATGGAAGTGCAAATGATGATGAAGGAAAATGCAAAATTCCAGAAGGATGTATTACTGAAGGAAATTTAGCAGAAATAATTTTTAAAGATGTTATTGATGATAAAGATTATAAAGCATTTGCTTCAAGAGCTATTATTGCAACATTAAATAAAGATGTTGATGCTTATAATGAAGAAGTTATTGATATGCTTGATTCAGAAACGGAAAAAGTTTATCAAGCAGTTGATGAAGTTGAAGCTGTTGGAGAAGAAGGTCATTCTTTAGCATACGCACCAGAGCATTTTGAAAGTATTAGACCATCTGGCTTTCCAGCTTATAATTTACGCTTGCGTGAAAATACAGTAGTTATGTTAATGAGAAATTTAAGCATTAGAGAAGGACTTTGTAATGGAACAAGATTATTAGTTAAAAAGCTTGATCGAAATATTATTATTGCTGAAAAGCTTACAAATGTCAAAGAAGGTGAAGATCCAATAGTTATGATTCCAAGAATTAAGCTATTAGATGAATCAAGTATTTATAAAGTTCGAAGACAGCAATTTCCAATTCGTCCAGCTTTTGCTTTAACAGTTCATAAGTCACAAGGACAAACTTTTGAAAAAATTGGAGTTGATATTAGTAGAGGAGTTTATGTTCATGGACATTTATATGTAGCAATTTCAAGAACTAAAGCATGGCATAGATTACATATTAAATTGCCTGCTGAAGAGGGTGATTGTTCAAGAAATATTGTTTATCATGAATTATTAGATAACAATCCACTAGAAAATTTAGAGCTTGAAACAGAGCTAAATCCAGATTTTAGACCAAGCGTTGATAATGTTGAAGAAAATGATGAAAGAATGGAATTTGAAGTAACTGATTTTGATGAAGATAACGATTTACAGTTTCAGCAAATTTTAGTTAATGCTATTTTTGATGATGATAATGAAGCAGCAGAAGATTTTCCAAGTGATGATGAAGATGTGCAAATGTTTTTAGAAGCATAAGAATTTTATAAAGAAATTATGATTTATTAGTGTTTGAAGGGGGTTTTGTTCGAGTTGTTTACCCCAAAAACAAAAAAATCAACTTACTCTCTAAAATGCTGAGAGCCGTGGAGTGGCTAGAGGGCTTGAAATGTTGGACATTTTGTCTAGCAAACTAATACTCGGCAAAGGTTAAAGATTTTAGGAGTTGAATTTTGGAAATTTTTTGTGAATTCAGTTGCAAAAATGAACAAATTTTGACGTTTTGAAGTAATTTGTTCAAAAGCCAAAATTTTTCTTTGCATTGTTGTGTTTTTAGTGGATGTGAATGTTTAAGTTCAGCTTGGGCTGGGCTTAGGGCGAGGCCGAAGGCCGAGCCTTAGGCTTAGGCTTAGTCTTAGGCCTCAGGTCTCAGGTCTCAGGCTCAGCCTCAGGCACACACCAAAACCGAGAACCTCACCTCCCTTAGTTTGTAACATAACTGACTTAGCTCTACTAATCAAACAAAACAGGTGCTGTTTTTTAATAGTTTTGTATTTTTCCAAATTGTTTTTGTGATAGTGTTTTTTGGAAGAAATGTTATTTCTAAATTTTCTGGGGGGACTCGCGAAGCGAGGCCCCAATGTTCTCTTGTCCATTGATGATTTGAACAAGCTGGAAAAAGTTTAATAGTAAACTTTACAGGTTCACATTCGCGAATGCATTCGTCGTTTGATAATTTTAAGCCACACATTTTGCCAACATTATTTTTGATCTGCCGTGCCAATAGAAATCCATGAGAAAAAATTTTCTAAGCAATTTACAATTTTAAAAAACCAAGCGGCGTCTGAAATACAAACTTAAAATTCAATTACAATTTAAACAAAAAAATTTATGTGAAAAGTTTTGCATCGATATTCATTAAACGACTTAATTTAATCCATATTGTTGCAAAGTTTTTAGCTCTTCTTTTTTCCTTTAAAAATGTCTGCATCTCGGCAGATGACGCGGAAAAGAAAAGAAACACATTCGTCCAACATTCATTCATTCAGTTCAATGAAGAAAAAAACGATTGAACGTTTTTTCTGCAAAAAAAGGTTGAAAAGGGAAAGTGCAATTGTCTTTGATTGATTTTTTTGCAGTGTTGTTGAAGAACAAAAAAGAAATGGAAGATCTTTTTTATTTGGCAGCTATTTTAATTGTTATTTTATTTGTAATCAGTTGTTTTATACATTGTATTTATCGTTGTTGTAAATGGTGTTGTTGTAAAACAAAAAACGAAGAGCATTCTGTGCAAGTTAATGCCATTCTTATTCAAGATTACCAAGAAATTTGTCAGCTGCCAAAGGCGTTTGGGAAGAATGCAAAAGTAAGTTTACTGGAACAAAAACAACTAACGGCAGAAAAATATTAACTAAAAAACAAAAAAATAAATGTAAAAATTTTTATCGAATTTTCTCCTTTTTTAGCTGTATACTGTAACCAATAATCTTGATCGTGGAATTAAACATGTTTATGCAAGACATTCCAGTGATTTTGCAAGTGAAGCAGATATTGTAAAAAGTTTAAAAAAGAATTTAACGTCTTCGAAGCTTCTTGGTGAAGAAGCAGATTCCAGAGGAAATCGATATGTTTGGAAATCAAATGATAAAAGGAATGGTGGCGGCACAAAGCAACAACAACTTGTTACAATTCTATCTCCTCGAAATGGTGATTTTGAATTAATTACTGCTTATAAAAGATAGTGATTCTTTGTCAAAATAATTTAAGAAAGAAATGGATTTGTTGTTATTCGGGCAAAAATAAAGTTTTCTTTCCTCATTTTATTTCGTTAAAGTTATCTAAAATTCCAAACAAATACATACAGAAAGTTCAATCTTTCGAGATGAAAATATATCAGACTTGCACAAATAAATTTTTGTTCAAAAAAGCTTTAAATTACACAAAATAAAAAGCTTTGAAATTGCCGATCCACATTTTGCGTTTTATTAATGATAATATTAAATGATGCTAAACAGAGACAGCTCGTATGTTTTGTTTAACACTTTTATACACACTTTTTGGTGCCTTTTTTCTTACGAAATATCAAAAAAGATGATGCACAAAAATTACAAACAAACCATTCTTTTTTGACAGCAAATTGTTCTTCGTTTTAAAAAATCATAGACATCATCGATTCATTCTTGTTAGAAAGCATCATCTTGTATAATGGAAGAATGTTTAGCTTTTTTATGTAAGGGTTTTGTAACTTTTGGAATAAAGATTACCAAATTATTTTGCAATGTTGTTATTAGTATCGCAAAAATTATTTGGCATATTTTATGGCTTATTGTTTTTATTGCCTACATCTGTTACATAAGTATTCGAAAAATTTTGTCATATTGCCTTGTAGCAGCTGCCATGGATGAATATGTTCAAATCTGTGTTTTACCTGAATGTTTTGGTAAAGAAGCAGTTGTAAGTTTTGGTCTTTATTAATAGTAGCAAGAATTATTTTGTCTGAATGTTATTTTTGTTCTATGAAAAAACAAAATTCCCTAATTTTAGCTTTTTTCAAAAGTAAACAAATTTTCAAGCGGGATTTTAAACATCTACTTCAAAAGTTCTCAACACTTTTGCAAATGGCTTCCCTTAAATCAGGGATTAATAATTGAAAAATTAAAGAATGATTTAACAGCCGATAATTATATTTGTACCGAAAAATCAATTTTAACCGGTGAATATTCAAATTTCTGGAAAACTCATGATGTTTGGGGATATCCTAAAGAACTTGTCACAATTATGGAAAAAGATGAATTCAATGATTATAAGCTGATGGATGCTTATCTACAAAATGTTCAAGATCGCGGTTTTTTTGCAACAATTATTGCCGATATTAAAGGGGCCGCTGCTTTAGGCTCTGTTTTTATTGCTGTTATATATCTAGTTTACTCATTTTGTGCTATCTAATTGTTAGGTTTTACCACTGATCTTTTTTTACGTAATAAATAGTATTAAAAAGTTTTGATCCATTTTTAAAATTTATTTTCACAAAAAGTAAAAATTTTTTCAATAATCTTTTTTGTACACTCATTTCAGTAATACTTTTGTTCGTAATTTTTAAGCAATGTCATCTGTTGGGTTGAATAGAGATTAAAACACAAAATAAAAAAAAATGTTTGCAACTTTTAATTACATTTTTGGATTAACCTTTTTGGGACAGAAATAAATGGTTGTCATGGAAGTCGTGCAAAAAGTATAAGGGTTAGACATAAATTATTACTAGTTGTATTTGCAAGAAACCATTTTTCTTGTTTTTTTTTCCCAAAGACGTTATACGTGGCATTATTTATAATGGATTCTGAATTACAAAAAAGGTAATCCACATAAATTTCTAATTCCATGTAACATTGATTTTCATAGGATCCACAATCATTGTCGTGTTCAACATTTTTTAATTTATTCTACGAAGCATTTACATAAAATTTTTAAAGAAAGATGGGAAACTTATTGTAAACTAAACAGAGTAATAAATCCATGGAATAATGATGAAGCAAGTGGAAAAGAATTAGTTAAAATTTGTGCTTCAAATATCGCGCGAAAGATGAAAGATGCTTTACAAGTAGGGAATATGGAAAAGTGGGATATTACTGTGACAAATTGTGCCATTCAATCTGTATCTGAAGAAATAAGAAAATATGGCAGACAAACTGATAAAAATGAAGACAAATTGGTGAACGATTTAAGAGAAATTAGAAATGAAATGGCGCATAGTCCAAGCAAGTAAAAGAAAATAAATTAAAAAACAAAAAATAAAAATTTATAGAAACTGAATTAACTGATGATGAATATACCGATCTTTGTCATCAGTTAGAAGATATTTTGTTAAAGTTTGGTGAGAGCCAAGAAGAAATTGACAGATTTAAAGAGAGTCTAAATGAACTTGGCCAAACAAATACTAATACAGAATTTACTCAAATGAAAGAAAAAGCCAATAAACTTTTTAAGGTAAACCTATTAATACAAAATGGATAAAATACTAGTTGCATTCGATAGGATGAAAAATTTATGGAGGCTATTAAACTCTATGATAAAATCCTACAGCTTTCGAACATATTACCCGAAAATCAAGCTGTCATTTTTTCAAATCGTTGTGCAGCTTATTTAAAATTCAGAGATGACAAATCATTAAAAATGGCGAAACGTGATGCAGAATGGGCAATTCAACTATGGCCTTCTTGGTGGAGAGGATATTATCGTTTGGGATGTGTACAAGCAAAACTTCGAGAATTTAACGACGCTCTGGAAAGTTTAGAAACCGCTTTGGTTTTAAATCGAGATTCAAAGGAAGTGTTAGATGAGATAAGCGATGTCAAAAGAGAGGTAAATTTTGTTTTGTAAAAAATAATTTAAAATAAAATAATTTCTTATTTAGTATGGTATTATTTCTCGTGAAGAATATTTGCGACCAGTTCATCAACCAAAATCAAGCAAATTTGATAAAGAAGAAATATGTAAAACGATGGGGATTACGGAAGACAAATATGAAAAACTTCTAAAGCTTTCAATGGATACATCGCTGGGTGATATGATAAAAGGTGATCGGTTGAGAGATGACGAAAATTATACACAAGCGGCAGCATGCTATGCAAAAGCTGCTAAAGCTAAAATTCCGGCAGGAATGTATAATCTTGCACTCTTACACGAAAGCGGAAAAGGCGTTAAACGGGATTTTGATGCATCACTTCGTTTGCTGCAAAATGCTGCCAATGAAAAAGCTTTAATTATGGTAGGGATAAATAATTAATTAAAAACTTAATCGAAAATTAAGATTGGAAGTGGCGTACCAGAAGCTCAACATTTACTAGGAATAAAATACGAACTAGGAATTGGAGTCCAACAAAATTTTAAAACTGCGGTAGAATGGTATGAAAAAGCTGTTGCAAATAACTTTCCTCCTTCGGCAAATAATCTTGGATTGCTCTACAAACACGGATTAGGCGTGGAAAGATCACTTGAAAAAGCTTTCGAACATTTTAAAATGGCTGCTCAAGGAGGCGATACTCCTTCAATGAATAATCTGGCTCAGTGTTATTTTGCTGCAGAGGGCACAGATTCAACTATAGCTACAAAAGATGATATTACTGAAGGTAATGAGACGCATACTATTAAATAAGAACAAAAAGTTGCAGGCATGAAATGGTTAAAAATTGCTGATAAAAAAGGTGATATGGTAGCAGAAAAGGAACTGGAAAGACGACAAAAATTCACAGAGCATGAAGCAAAAGTTGAAAGTATTAAAGATTTCTTTATTTCAACAAGTGGACTTGGTCCAGAAGCTAACCCATTAGATGAAAAACAATTTCGAAAAGAAGTTGAAGTATTTTCTTACAATTTGTTATTTTTAAAAAGATTAAATAGTTTTAGAAAGCTGCTCAAAAGGGATCGTTTACGGCAAAAAGACAACTCGATATCTGGGACAATTTAAATATTGCTATGGAATCATTTAAAAAGAATGATAAAGTACGACTTTTCGGTGCTTTATCAAAAGCCATCCGGCTTGATCATCAAATTGTCAATGTCCCAGAGATATTTCACCCTTTAATTTTGGTAACCTATCGCTCCTATTTAAACAACTATTCGAATTAAATAAATGTTTAAATTTGTAGGAAAGTATAAAAGCAAATCCTAATGAATTGGATATTATTACTTGCAATATCCGAATGAATTCCAAAAATCCAGATCTTGGTTACTATGTTTCGAAATGTATCGAACATTCTCTAGGTTTTGATGAATTTTTAAGTGAAATCGCAATCGCTCATTTTATTGTCACAAAAGACTTTGATAGAGCAATCGAAATGACGGATATTGCATTAACGGTATATCATACTTTTTTTAAAAAATTAGTTGATTACGTTTATTAAAGGTTTGCCCCCTATCTCTAAGATTTTTATATGTTCGAGCACTTGCGCTTTCTTTACATCCCAAAGCAACTGATGAATGTATTAAAGCATTGGATGAATTTCTGGCGGTTGCGCCAAAAGATCATGATAAAGTTCCTGCATGCCATTATCGAAAAGCATCATATTTTTCTTTAAGAAATCGAAATATGGAATTCAAAGCTTCCATGAAAGCTGGAATAGAAGCCGAAAAGCATCAACTTCCATGTTTTTTGCCATATCAATTTCCATCGAAAGACATGTTAATGAAAATTTACACTCTTGGAAGTATGCCGCGAATGTTTACTAAAATAAAAAACATTTATTTTAACTCTTAATGTTGGTAATGGAACAAATGGTGTAAAGTAAACGTGGTCTAAATTTAATATCTTTTTTTATTATTTTTTAACACAATCATTTTCTAAATGAAATTGTAATACTGTATTGAATTTGCAGTTATTCCTTTTACTATATTTTTTATTTATCTTTTGCGTATTTCAAAATATTTTTAATGTATATTAAACAATTAATAAACGAGTATAATATATTATGCCAAAAGTTTGAAAACTTACACGCTATGAAAAGCTAACCGACTTTCTGAAACACGCTTTTATAAAAAATAAACAAATGCTTCTTACTTCAAAAATACGATAAGAAATCAACTTTTTATTATTTTAAAAAAACTCTTACATTTGAGATTGTGGAAGAAATTTCTTTAAATATTAGAGATAAAATTAACAGATACAAAAATTTTCTAGTTACGATGTTCAAAAGCTATATATAATGTCTTCTTTGAATTTCCCTGAGAAAATCTATTAAAAGGTTACCTACGATTTGTAAGGTTTCTTTTTTTACGTAACCTCACACACTTTAATTTTTATTGTACAATTCACGCTTCCATTGAGGACTGCTGCGTTCTACTTGGTTGTTGTACGAGTTAATAGTTAACAAATTAGGATATTTTTGCAATAATAGATATGCTGGTACAATTTGACCATTAGAATATTTAAAGGTTGAACTGATTAAGCTAACACAATATATAGTCCCACTTGTGCATATCGTATTCAGTTCATCCAGTGACAAGCAAGAATTCGAAATACAAATAAACGAAGTAGATGAAGATCGATAAATTTTTGGTAATGATTCTTCCCCGCATGATTTATAATTTGTTATTACAAAATCACAAGCACCTTTCTTTGTGACATATTTTCTTTTATGAAATTTAATAGTTTAAAAGTGAGAATCAAACATTAAGTTTTTTTTAAAATTGTATTTCAACAAACGATTTTTTAAAAAAAGACCAGATCTGCAGAAAAAGCTTTCATTTTTCACCGTATTTGCAACAAAAAATTCAAAAAGCTTTACAACTGTTTGTTTTTGGCTAAAAGTTCCTAAGACATTGAAGTTATATCTTAATTAGCTGTAAAAAGTGGGACTATTTTTTGAACTTTTTTAACATTATTACTATTATTAATTTATTTCGTGTATTTTTTCTCTCAGATCTTTAAGCCTTTTTAATAATTTGCTTGCATCTTTAGGTTATTCTTTTTTCTATCGAAAACCACAAACATGGGGGAAAATGGTAGTCAAGTATGTGTTTTTTGAAAGATATACATTTTTGATGGTAATATTGGTTCACGTTTTTAGGATGCCTTAAAAAACTCTTTTCAATCTTTCATTAAAAATTGTACAGATGATAGCTTACGAAGACAACAAGAACTGGTTGAAGAACTCGCTAAATCTATTTAAACATCTGATATAGTGAGCTATAATTGTTTCATAAACGCTTTTACAAATTTATTTCTAGAGCTTCCTGAACCATTTTTTAAGCATGTTTTTGGTGCTATTGTTGAAGTAGCTGTTAACTTATTTGCTGATCGAGAATATTTTTTAAATTATGAAAATCTTGTTAATTGATCCTATTTTATCATTGAAACATCTTTCTGGCAGTGTTCAAACTACTATTGTACCATCCGTATCATTGCTAAAGTAATTTGGTATTTTTTGTTTCACAGTTTTATCTAAAACATTTAGTACTCGATCGGCAACAGGATCAACTTTTCTTGCACGTTGGTTGGCTCAACTTATCAAAGATGCTTTAAAGAAAGAAGAACATGATCAAGAGCTTATTACAAAAGCTGTATGTTTTATATATTTTGTCGTGGATTATCATGCAATAAACTTTTAGATCTCTGCATTTGCTTCTGCAGCATTCTACGGTGCATTTGTTTCTAATTGTTTCATTATCTCATCAAGCTAATGGCATTTTTATTGCTAATAATAAAATGGTGTTGAATAGTCTTAAAACAATTTTGACAGAAAATGGTGGTGGATTAAAAGCAATGGTTCTAGTTTTATTGTATTAAGAAAATGTGCAGCTGCTTTAAATTCTGAACATTTCACTTACTTGAAATCTACATGGTTAGATTGTAACTCAAAAGCTGTATTACTTTCAAAACCATCCTTGGATAAGGCTTATTTTACAGTATGCATGTCATTTTTTTATAACATCTATACTTTTAATATTTAGAAATTGAATAATACCTTATCACATTTTGATTCAGAAGAAGTTGAAGAAATGTTTCTTTCGAATTGTAAGAAGGCACTTTTACGTGAACCTGAAATCGCTGCACTTGCAATTAGTCAATTTTTCAAACAATATACGAATCCAACTGATTCGTTCGCTGTTAGCTTTCTTCAAATGGTCAATACTTCCATTGTATCAACAAATGATGATATTCGTAAAAATATTATTGATGCTACCGGTGCAGTTGCCTGTAACATTTCTGATGCTACAGTTTTGACAAAGTTTATTGAACAACTTTTTGACTTTTTCAAAGCAAATTCAACAAAACTTCCCCAGAGAACATCAATTGCTACAGCAATTCTTTATGCGTGCAAAAATGTTAAAACAGTTGAAAATTCAGAATCTGTTATTTCTAAATTTGCAGCTGCATTACCATCTGAAGGTGGGCACTTTGTTTCAATTTCAAAAGTAATATCCCTTCTTTTTCAGCTAATGACAGTATTGTTCGCTTAATTTGGACAGCTTTCTCTGAATGGATTGTAAAAGGTTCTGAAATGCCGGCATCATGTTTGCCCATTCTTCGAAAAGGCGTATTTTCACAAGGTGATACTAAATCAATTTCACTTCGAATTTCTGCAATTATTTTTGATAAATTTGCAAATGTTGCTGTCGATCCCGAAATATTAAAAGTTGCAAATGCTGTTTGTAAAGCAGCTAAAATTGAGCCAATTGTAAGCGTTGATTTTATTCCAGCCGCTGCTCTTGTTCTTCGATCAAATGCTTTAAATGGTGAAAAAATTGATTCTGATCTTTATTCAACCTTGTCCACAATGGATACCATAAATCGTGAAAAAATTTATTCGACATATGCAAATGAAGGTATTGAAGAAAATTCTGATTTAAAATTGGAAGCGTGAAAATAAAGCATATTCACATAAAGATCAATTGGCAGAAATAGAAATTCGTCGTGCTGAAAAAAATTGAAAAGAAGGAAAATTAACGGATGAACAAAAGAAGGCTGTTGCAGCAGAAATGAAATTAGAATCAGAAATTCGTAATCGTCTTAAAGTATTATATGATTAAGCAGAAATTTTGTTATTAGTACTTGCTGAAGCTGTTCGATACAATCCCCAAGGAGCATGTTACAATGTTGCAGTATTGTATGAAGTTGTGGTCCCGTTATTACGTTCTCATCTTGTCTCTGGTTTAGCATGTGAAACATTTTTGGCATTTAGTGATGCATTTTTTGAACCTTCATCTGATAATCTTGGTGCTCTTGTTGGTACAGCAGCTCTTCGAGTTTTAAATGCTTTAGGTGAACGAGCATTTGAAGAATCATTGGTTGATCAACTTACTCGTGTCTTTAAATCTTTGGCTTCACTGTGCGTTTATGTTGATATTCCAATTGATGATGAATTTCATGATGATGAAAATTTATTAGATCAAATCTCTGCCTGGAAACTTTCATTTTTAATTCCAGTCAATGAAAAACTTCTTCCAAGTAACTGTCCAATTGAATTTATGCTTCGTGTTTCACAATTTCTTAAATCTGCAATTAATGGAAATTTTCTTTCTGCAAATGATATTATACTTCCACCACTTGTTCGATTGCATACATTTTTGATTAAACAAATGTGTGATGATCCATATTCTGTTATCTTTGATGACTTAAAGCATACCGTATCTACATAGTGTTTTTAAATCAAGAAGTTGAAAATCCAGCTCAACTGTACTTGATACTTTAAAAAATCCAATTGAAATGATTCGTTTGATGGCATTGAAATGGCTTTCCTCAGCTGATTCATATTTGATTAAACAAAATGCTGAAGATTCTGAATTTAAACACAAATTTATGGTTGCATTATATTTGGAAACATTTGATGCTGATACAAATTGTGCAGAAGGTGCTAAATCAAATATACATCAAAGAGAATCTGCTCTGCTAATTATGGAATTACTTTTTAAATTTTTGGGAAAATCTAGTGTATCACAATTGGCTCCACGTCAATTATGTTTACCCAAAATTGTTCCAACTTTTGTTGAACTTCTCACTGACAGTCATCATGAAGTTCAAAAAGCTGGTGTTAATGCTTTAAAAGAAATTGGTAAATACATTATTATTATTCCATGTGACTAATGTTTGTAATTCCATAAAAATTTTTACGAGTTTTTTGCTGCTATTTTTGTTTATTGAACGTTCAAAAGCATATCCTTTTTTCCGTTGTTTGTTTCCGTGTTTTTTGGCCATTGCGAGAAAATGACTTTTTCGGGCTATTTTTTGTTCGCAAATGAATCAGCGCTGAAACATTTTTCTTCTATCTATTTATCATCCATTTGAAAAATGTGTCAATTTCTTTTTGATTTACAAATTTGATGTGTGAAAGAAATTTATTGCTGTTGTCGTTGTTCTGCGACAAATAGATTTATTGCTTTTTTGCTGCTGCTTTTTCCCGTGTGTTAAACATTACTCGTGTTGTTACTATTTTCCTGCTCCATGATAACTAATTCCATTTCATCTTTATAGGATACTATGGCAGAACCAGAAATAAATTTAAATAATGTTGCGGTTGATCGGGCATATGAAGCTAATGAACCGCTATTTAATATTATGGCTTCATCAACACAAGTCGATACATTTACAATTGCTGCTGTTGCCGATGGCACGTCTCTTTCATCATCCAATCAATCATTTGGATCATTTGGTGATAACAAATCAGTACATTCAAATTTAACTTTTCGTCATGAATATACGCGTAAGATTTTTTGAAGAATGTACATGGCGGTTCAAGTAAACCTGGAATTTTTTTTGACGACAAACCGTAGAACTCCAAAAAATCTTTACATAACTTTTTTCAGGTGCATCAGTTCCCTCATCTCATCCACCTGAAAAGCTTTCACCAGCACAAGAGCTACAAGGCCATGAAAATACTGATGATCAAGGAACACCTCTTGAAATTCCATCCGTTCCACCTGCAACTGGACATGGTGATGCTGGAAATACCCCTGAACATATGGGAAATAAGCTTCCGCAGGGTGAAGCAGTTGAAAATTTGGATTCACAACAGAATGTTGTATGTGCTTTTTTTGAACTTAATACACGTCTGATTTATATCTGTTTTAGCATATATCTTCTGAACGAGACCAAACCTTGAAACAATTGGCAGCTGATGAAGGATCATGGAATAAATTGTCCCCTGGTCAAAAGAGCAATCAAGTGCTAACAAATATTGAACCAGTTGATCAAGTAATTCATACTGTAGTTCATAAATATCAAAAATTGCCATTTTTCAAATTTCGAATGTATATTTTGGCCGTTTTAATTCCGTTATGCTTTATCTTGCCAAGTAAGTGTAAAGATATATAATGGATTTACTTTTATTGGAAGTAGCAAGTCAGTACCTTTATTTATTACTTTTGTGGTCAGTGAAGAAATAGTGTCTTGCTATAATCATGAAAAGCCACCGGTTTGGCTTATTCCATGTTGCAAAAAAACTCATTCTGAGACCATCTTTTTCTCGAAATCTGTTAAAATTTGAGTCGTTTGAACGTTAGCTCTGGCTCGCTCACTCACATCTCCCTATTTCCATAAAAATTGATTAAAACTCTATAACTCGAATAAATTTTTAGCAATTTTAACTGGCTTTGTAATTGGTTGCTATTTATGCTTTGTTATATATCTATTTCCATGTCAATGAACCAACAAAAGCAAAACCTATTAAACCAATGGTATCTGTTGATGAACTAAAACATGTTGCACAAAAAAATGCTCAAGCTCAAGCTGATGTTGCAATAGTTAATAAATGTTACAAAGGTGAATCTTTAATGCACACTGATTACTGAAATCAATAGAACATTTTAAGGTTGGATGAATATTCTTTATGAACCATACAATGTTCATACTTCCTGCTACAAAGATATTCAGTCAGTTTTGGTAGAACTTCAAGGTCCAATGGTTAAAATCTCTCGTCCAGAACGGCTTGTAATGAAACACTGTACACATGATGATCCAACTTTTACAGAAGATTATCCACCAATGCTTTCACAAAGTACATATGATATTACCAATGCTAAGGTACAGTAACTTTTTATAACTTTTTCAGTATACAAATGCCTTCTGTTTTTTCAGATTAAACTTCGCCCAAAGCATTTAGCTCGAAATCGCTGGTGGGTTCGTCGATATCCAATTTGTATTATTTTGGCATCGCTGTTAGCTGAACGTGCATCAGCTTATCCAAAATATGAAGATGATGTTAATGGAACAGACGATGAATATGAGCTTGAAAGTGATGGTAAGTTTGTTTATACCGAGTTACTTCGATAGGGTAATAATAATATCATTCTCACTTTCAGGTAAACAAGTTGAAATGAAATCATCTGCTTCAACGGATCGACTTGCAAAATCTAAACTTCAAACTCATTATCCTGGTCCTAATACTCGTACCAGTCGTACCATTTATTTACTTGCTCGAACTCCACGTGAAAAAGAACGATGGTTTCATGTCCTTCGAAAAGCTTGCAATAAATACAGTAAACCTCCACATGAATCTGATGCTTTAGAACTTGAAAAGAAGATGTTCCTCCCTGAAGGATGGTCCCTTCCATCAAATATGGATAAACATTATTTCTTATATATCCTTCAAGAATATCGTTATGGTAAACATTTGGATAAAGTTTTGACCAGTGTACTCCCGCTTCCGCTCCCGCTCCCGCTTCCGCTTCCGCTTCCGCTTCTCGTAATGGAAGCGGAAGCGGAGCGGAAGCGATAAATGAGCTAATGGAAGCGGAGCGGAAGCGATTGAAAATGGAAGCGCTTCTTTTGACCTTGGCAAAGTTGCTGAAAAAGTATAAAATCTTGCAATTTTTCATTATCCTCAAAATTTTATTCTCATAAAAAGGCTTAGAAATGAATACCCTTGGTTGTCTTTCTACTTTTTCTCTAAAATTACCTAATAAAATTTAATTTTTGATTTTTATAATAACAGATTTCTTTAAAAAATAGCAAGAAGCGGAGCGGAAGCGGTTTAAAATGGAAGCGCTCCCGGAAGCGCTTCGGAAGCGGAAGCGATTCCGAGAAGCGGAGAAGCGAAGCGGAAGCGGGAGCGATTCATTTTGAAGAAGCGGAAGCGGAGCGGAAGCGATAAAAGTGGGAGCGGGAGTACACTGGTTTTGACTGATTCTGTTGATAACCGAACTCGAAAATAACATTTAATTGCAAATGATGGAATTATTAATATGGATTTGGGACGACTTGGTTGGCATCGTGCTGCTCATTATGCTGGTGATGATTTTGTAGTTATTGCAAATATGTTTGGTTCAAGAATTTTATTTGTATTTTGTCATGATAAAGATTGGTGTGAACTTTTACAAGGTCGTATTTAAGCTAAACTTGCTGCCATACATGTGAGTAATCTCTTTTGTACATATTTTTTAAATTTTGGAATCGTTTATTAATCAAAATAAACTTTTTCATGATAAACCATTTTTTTAAAAAAAGAGAAAGAGAAAAATATGTTATAACATTGTTATTTCAACAGTTTCTTATCACGCTTCTATATAAATGTCTTTACATTAATGAGATTGTTTGTTGTCAGGTGAAAATAATGTTTCAGTTATTGATAAGAGGTTACGGAAAAATCGCACATGTCTTGCATTTGAATTTACTCCAACAATTAAATTTTTTTTAACTTAATTGATTGTTTTTAAACAATAATAAGCTTGAAAGCTATCAATATTTGCAATATATCATAACGAAGAAACAATACAGGACGAAAAGTTTATTTAACTGGAAAAAGGGACATCGAAAGCACAAAACATCTGCTAAAAACGAGATTCAAAGAAGATCAACTGTTTTATCAGCATTTATTGCCTTTATTTATTAGCTTCATTCTTTGTTAGAAATACCGTAAAACTTTTTTATTTATTGTTCATTGTTTTTCGTAATATCTTTTGCTGTTGTTCAAATAATAAAATTGTCATCTGTAAGCTTCCAGAAGAATTTGGAAAAAATGCTCTTGTATGTTTTTTTGTTGTCTTTTATAGCTAGCTCTACCAAAATGATATCTGAGCTTCAAACCAAAAAAAACTTTAAACCATAAAGTTGTAGACGTTGTGGTGTGCTACTCGTTTAAACTTAAAATGGCATTGCTTTTTGTTAAAACTCCAAAACATTTGATCGAATACTGTTGGAAGATTGAAGACCACACGAAATATGTTTTGTATCAAAACTAAAGCCTAAACCTCTATGATGCTTGAAATTTCAGCTCTATTCCTCACTGACAATTCACTCTCATCTGGCATTTTTCCAATTTATAGAGTCATGCAAAAAAAATTTGTGGTTTATTTCCATGGACACAAAATGACATTGTTGAAGCATTAAGAAAAAAAGGAGGAGCGTCTTACTGTAACATTTATTATAAATATATGCTTCATGAAGTCCTTTACAAATTTAATACCACTATCTTTATACCTTCTATTCTTTTGATACAAAATTACAGTATACTTAAACAAAGCCGTTGAAAAGAATCTTATACTTTTATAATTGACGTCTTTCTGATTTATTATATGTTTAGATATTGTTGCAATAAAAATGAAGACTGAACAAAACCACTTTTTTTAAAATAACAATTTTTATATAATAAAATAATGACATAATTAATAATTTTAAAACTCAACAACGAAAAAGAAGAAAAGAAAGAACACAACAAACAAAGATACGGTTAAAACACTTAACAAAAAATCAACAGCATAAATCTTCTACTTTCCTTTTGAACAATCATACATATATACACGAAAATCTTTTGTAGCAAGGCAAATCTTGTCAACACCCAGAACAGTTGAAGCCAAGCATTGAGAATGACGATTACGGCTTTCATATGCACGAACTAATTCACCTTTCTATAACAATTTAAAAGAATTATATCCATATAAATTATTTTCCTTTATATTACCTGAGTGAAGAATGTCATATTGAAAGATTGATGATTATCAGTAACAACCAGTTCACCAATAGAATTAATGCTAACAGAAATAGGAAAGCTAATAGAGCCATTTCCACATATGCTACGCAAATTATTACCATTGTAATCAAAAACAAATACGGAATGCCGTCGATTATCAGCAATAAAGATTTCACGGTTATCATTAACACAAATACCCATAGGAAAGCTCATAATTGAAGGAGCACAGAAAGTACGGATCACATTTCCAAGTTGATCAAAAATGGTAACACGCATAACCTATAATTTTAATTCATTATTAAAGTAAATAACAATCCAAAACAACTGACCTTGCATTCAACAACAATAATATTACCTGCTTTATCAACAGTAACACCACGAGGAAATTGTAGAAGATTTTGGCCAAAGCGACGAATAAAATGTCCAGCAGAAGAATAAACTTGAATTTGATGAACAGGGGTCCGTTCAGTTATAACAAAATTGCCAGTAACAGGACAAGAAGCGATACTAAAAAACAGCGTTTGATAAAATGCATTCCATTATTTTTTAAAGAATCAACAAACCAATTAGGATACAGCATCTGTCCAGGATTACTACCGCTAACACCAAAAGCAAGCTTGAGGCAGCCAATTTCATCAAAAACCTAAAAAGTATACAATGAAATAAATGTGTAATGCTTAAAAAACAAACCTGAACACGATGATTCTTAGTATCCGTAACAGCTATGAGACCTTCAGAAGTAACGCATATACCAGAAGGTTCAGAAAATTGACCATCTAAATCACCAAAAGAGCCACAATTAGCAACATAGTTTAATTTCATTTTCATAGGAGTAAATTCTTTGAAGACACCAGAATCACGATGAGCTTTGGTAAGATTTTTAGGAGTATTAAAATCAGTATGGATGCCATCGAGCGGCATTTGACATTTAAGCATACAACCTTGATAAACTTCCTTCATATCCTAAAAAAATTAAAACCATACTATAGATCAATTAAAGCAGTAAAATTTTACTTCAATAGAATTAGCTTGCTTATTGATAAATTCTTCACATTCTTGAAAAGCCTTTTCAAGATGATCAACAAAAACTTGTTTAACTTCTTTTAAAGACGTTCTAGCACGTTCAGCCCATTCTTTAACTTTAACATCAATTTCTTCGGCATTTTGACGTTCTTTTTGATATTTTTCAAGCTCATGCTTAATAGGAGTAGTAGCAGCAATGCTAGCAGTATCAGATGAGGAAGGACTACAAGCAGCAATGCTATTGGTAGCAGATGAAGATGTAGCCGCAATATTAGTGGTAGTAGAAAAAGAAGAACTTGCAGAAAAATTTCCTCCCATGTAAACAGCGTTGTTACTGCCAAAGACATCACAACTTTGTGATGCAATAGGACTTGCAGTTAAGCCACCAAAATAACGACCATTGCCAAAGAAATCATAGTTATCAGGATAGTTCATGTTAGAAAAAGCAGGATTCAGAATTTGAGCAATATTTCGTCGAGGACCATGATGAGATGTTTTCTAAAAAAATATGCTATATAAATATTCGAGAGAAAATCGTTAAATAATTACATCTTCATAGAACTTGCTTTCATATGAGGTGAAATCCATCTTCAACGATTATAAGCTGAAAAGAAAAAAAGGTTAAAGTCGTCGAATGGTTATTGAAAAAGGAGATAAGCGGAACGCGAGATTTTGAACAGCAAAAACATAAAAATTCTTTTATAAGCAGCATTGCTTCCTTATCATTAACCTCCGTAACCATATCAAAGGATATATTATAGCTCGGGTGTAGTAAGCTATTATCAGAAATTTTTTATAAAATATCTTTGGCTTTGGCATCGACTGAAAAAAGTGATGACTTCACGTTTTTACGTATTATCACTTTTTTTTGTCAGCGTTAAAGCGGCTACAGTACCGCAATGCAGGCAACTGGTTTCGAATGGAAAAGTTTAAATTGAAAGAGAAATTTTTTTTCAAAAACGACGCTCTGTTTTTTTGATAGGTAAAATAATTATCATCATTTTTCATCCGTTTTCTTCCTCTTTCTTTTTTGGATAAAAGATAAGATATATAAAAGATGCAACGTTACGATCGTGCTATTACAATCTTCTCACCTGATGGACATTTGTTTCAAGTTGAATATGCACAAGAAGCTGTAAAGAAAGGGTCAAGTGTTGTAAGTTTCGGATAATTGTCAGACATAGGCACAAAGGTCTAACACATTTTTCGTGATCTTAGAAAATTAAAAGATACCTTCGCCTTTAAACCTTTTCCAATGTGGATCTCTTTCAAGATTTACTGAATCACAGCTGCTACCTGTAAATTTTCTTCTCGATTGTTGGACCAAATCAGACCTTGTGCTCATGTCTAATCGTCGTTATATCACATCTATATTACTAAACTTTAACATTTTTTAGGTTGCTATTAAAGGAAAAGATTGTATTGTTCTTGGTGTAGAAAAAAAGTCTACTGATTTATTACAAGATGAAAGAACTGTACAAAAAATTTTTCACATTGATGAACATATCATGCTTGGCTTTGCTGGTATGCTTTTTATTTTGTTGCTCTTTTAAGGCCTTAATTGTTTATGTTTTAGGTTTAACTGCTGATGCTCGTGTTTTGATTGATGCTGCACGTGTAGAATGCCAAAATCATCGTCTTAATCTTGAAGATCCTGTGAGCGTTGGATATATTTCTCGATTTATTGCAGATACAAAACAAGTAAGTGATCTTATTTAATGTTTTTTTAAATGATGTAAAAAAAATTTTTCAGCGATACACACAATCACCAGGTCGTCGTCCTTTTGGTCTTTCATTGCTTGTTGGCGGATTTGATCACGATGGAACACCACATGTTTATAAAACTGAACCATCTGGAGCTTACTATGAATATCTTGCATCATCAACAGGTCGTGGAGAAAAACCTATTCGTGAATACCTTGAAGAACATTACACTGATGATACAATCAAAGATGAAGCTTCTGTTCTTAAACTCATCATTCGTTCATTATCTCAAGTAGTTCAATCTGGTGCACAAAATATCGAAATAGCTGTTATGAAAGTAGGATCTGTTCGTAAACTTGGTCTTGAAGAAGTTGAAGCATTGTTGAAAGTTGTGGATGAAGAAAGAGCTGCTGCTGAAGCTGAAGAAGCTGCTAAAAAGAAGCCTATTCAATAAGAAATTATAAATTTATTTAAAAATATTTTGTTATATAATATTCTGTTTTATAATCTTCATGATGAATAAATTTTATGTTATGAATTTTGATGTTGAAGATGTTGCATTGCTTAAGAGAATGTTAGAAAAGGAGAGACCTTTTAATTGCTCTGTAGAGGACTAATAAAATTTTACAATAATCATTATTGATACATAGGTGTTCGTGGACTGCAGCTTAAAATTACTGCAATAAAAGTTGTATTAAAAATATAATTGCAATTGTGGGTTACTGTATAAGCATATTACAATCGCGTTTAAGTTTATTCAAAAAAATAAAAGGTTTATAGATTCTCAACCAAATATTAATGATGGGACACTAGTGTCGACACTCCAAAAGCATTACAGTTTACATCTGAGTTTTTCATAGATGTTGATACTGTAATGAAAATCAAAGAGAGAATCGATTAAAAGCCATTGAAAGGTGTCTTAAAAATGTTTTAAAACATAGGCAACAATGATATTATGAATCATTGAATTTCATTAAAAAAACTATTGTTCAAACAATTTCTACTAAAGGGGCCGCTGCTTTAGGCTCTGTTCTAGTTGTTACTTAACTGGTTTACTCGTTTTGTGCTATTTAATTTTTAAGAGCTTCGGTTATCACTGATTTTGTTGTATGTAAAAACCAGTATTAAAATGCTTTTTAAAATTTATTTTTACAAAAATAAAAGTTTTTACAGTAATTTTATTTGCTCACACGCATCAGAAAAACTTCTGTTTGTTATTTTTCAACAGTGCCAAGAGAGTTTGGTCTAACATTGAGTATTTGAATCGGCTTGGGGTTTGCATCAAGGTATGTAATTACAATGGCTAAATACTTTTTAACAGCCATGGTTTTATAATTCGCCGGATTCCAAAAATGAATGTGTTGCAATGGCGAGCAGATGGATGCGTCAGATACGGTACTTTTTTAAGCACTAAAATAAATATCTGTTTACATTATCATACTATTAGTAAAAAGAAGTTAAACTTCAATCTGTTATAGCATATAAACGGAACGTTTTGCATTCATTACAAAAAAGCTTTATCTTTTTGTTACAAAAAATGTGATTAAAAATCTTTAATATTTTAACATCCGTTGTTTTGTTGTAATATTTATGATTGACAATGTGGATAAAAAAGATAGCAAATATCTATTTCCTTTATTATTTAAAATAAATAATAAAGGAAATAATTTATTTTTAAAATTTTTTTCTTTAGCTTTATTGTATTTTACAATTCTAATGATCGTACACAAATCATAAAAAAAATGATTGAATTAAACTTTCAATTCTTTTTTAATCTTGCTATAGTTACTCTTTTTTTAAAAACCACGTTTGTGTCGTATTCTTGAAATGCTTTTGACATTTAGCTATTTATAGTGCCTTCTTCGAATTTCCCTGAGAACATCTTTTAAAAGGTAACCTTTGTATTTGTAAGGTTTCTTTTTTTACGTAACCTCACACACTTTTTAAATTAATTTTTATTGTGCAATTCATGCTTCCATGACAACCATTTATTTGTTGTCCCCCAAAAAAGGTTAATCCAAAAATGTAATTAAAAGTTGCAAACATTTTTTGTGTGTGTTATAATCTAGCCATTTATATCAAAGCATTGACACTTTTTTTTGTTGCAGAAAATATTCAAGTTAAAAAATTGAACGATGGATAAATTGTTTGATCAAAATTCGATTGCCATTGTTGGTGGAATTGTTATTTGTTGTATTATTTATGGTATTTATCGACTTCTCAAATGTATCAAATCAAAACGTATCCAACAACCAACAGCAAGCTATGAAAGAGTTATTACTGCAGTTGTTGTACAAAGAAGAATTAAAATATGCAAGCTACCACCACATTTTGGCCCAAATGCTTTTGTAAGTTTGTTATCTAATGTTCAAACGAAAGCATTCAAACATCAAATTTGCATGGCTAAAACTTCTTTCTTTTTAGCTTTTTACCGTAACCGATAATCTTGATCGTGGAATTAAACATGTTTTTATCCGGCATCCAAAAGATTTTTCATCTTCAAAACTAGCCAATGAAAATGATGTAATTAAACATTTAAGAAGAAATTTAATTGCGGAAAATTTTATTGGTGCTGAAGATGATCCACGTGGAAATCGATATATTTGGAAAACAAAAGGCAGAAACGGAGCCCCAAAACAACTTGTTACAATTCTTTCACCTCGTGGAAAAGGTTATGAATTAATTACTGCTTATAAACGATAATGGAATAAAACATAATAGAAATGTGTATAAAGTTTTTGTGCAAAAACATGAGAAAAATGCATTTAAAAGCATTCTACATTTAAACATAAATCAATGTTGCATCAAAAACACGAAAAATTCAGTGTATTCAATGTTTGAAGATCACCACCATGACGCAAAAAAGAAGTGAAAAGCTTATCTTAAAATTTGACAAAAAAGAATGTAGCCTTAAAAACGTGAAAATATGGACGTTTTTGAAGGATTAAAAACTATTATTTGAGCAAAGTTATTGAATGCTTAACTACCAAAATCAATAAAAAACTAACATTATTTGGGATAAGGCAGTAATCTACACGTTTAGCTGTTTTTAAAGAAACTATCTTTGATCAACTTTTGTGAATTTGCAATAACTTGAGCATTGAATGCTAGAGATTAACAACTTAAACTTCCTTTTTTTCTTTCATTTTCGTCACTAAAAATTAATACTTATTTTTTTGACAAGCATTAACACCACGTTTTTAGTGATGACATTTTTTGTTTCATTTTTTTTAATCATACAAGAGAAGAGAAATGGTAAAATTTGTTACATCTGACAATAAAATACTTTATTCAAAAGATGTTTTGGTAAGTAATTTTTGTACAATATTATTATCGATTACTGTAGCTTTTTAGAAACATTTACTATGCAATATCGGACAAGATATCGAAGGAAATTTTTATCCAAAACATTCAGATTTTTATATGTGTTTTGGGATGTGTCATACTGAAGTTTGTAAATTATGATCTTTAAAGCATACGGTATCTGTAAACGTTTTTAGACAGGTGGAATATATGTTGCGGTACTTGTTACAGTATTATTCACATTGGATATAATTTCAACAATAATTCTTCGAGTATGGTATATGCTTCCATTTAGTCTTCTAATATTTCCTGTTGAAGCTTTATTAATATACGGTATTAAGAAGGAGAAATCAAAGTTTTTGTTGCCACATTTAATTTTTTCCGTAAGTGCTAAAAAGGGCATTAAGAACTCGGGAATTGAAACGGGAGACAGAAAAACTAAAATTTTTCTTGTCAAATAACTTTGCTATCCAAAATCACAATATCGAAATTTAACAAAAAATGATTCTAAGTTTTGGTCGACATTTTTTTGCGAAATATCACTTTTCCGCGCCTAATTTTAAAATCAAAACAAACAGATAAAAAACCTTTTTCAGGTATTAATGTGCATATTAGCTTTGATCATTTTAATTTGTACTTGTATTGCTGCAGTTACCTCAAATATTTTTTTTTATGGTATTGTTACTTCTGTCTATGGAACATCTGATACAGGTTCTTTTACATTGTAAAAGCACAATTATAAAAACTTTTAACATTTTTAGATACAAGATTAGTTTGGTTACTTTTTGTTTTGACAATTAGTATTACTTTGATATTGCTACTTTGGATTAATTGGTCACTTTATATTCATTATCAATATCTTCGAGGACTTGAAGGCGTGGTGAGAAGATCTCAGAATAGTACAGTATAAAAATTATTTTTAAAAAATAATAATATATCTAATTTTTATTACCCGATAATAAAACCACAAAAAAATTATTGATTTGATTTTGCTTTGCAAATAAACAAATTTTTCAACAATAAAAAGAATTAGTAAAAAAGCAGGAGAGAAAATAGAGGTAACAGTTAAGTGAATCATCTTCCAAGAAAAAAAAGAGAGTAACTCTGGTCAAACATCGATCAATGGCTATTTCTTTTTCTGTTTGCTTGTTATGCTTAGAATTTCATTATTTTTTTAATTTAATCGTTTTAAAAATATTTTAGTAAGCATTTTGTGTGTTTGTTGGCTAACGTTACTGTATCGACCATCACAATTTAAAAAGATAAATTCGAAAATTTTTGTAAAGAAACGTTTTTTCGTCCATCAAAAAAAAGTTCTTTGGTCGTTCTCGAACTACAGTATGACAAACAAACGTTCGTTATTTTTCGTGTTGAAGACAGTGACGCACAAATTTTCAACATTTTTTATCTGCTCTTTTTTCTCCAACATTTGTTTTTCTCTTTTTTTCAATCGTGCTTTTTTTGTTCTTTTAATTATGTTAATTTTTTTCTTCCATCGAGTTTTTTTACTATTTTTCAAAGTACGTGCTTCTCGCAAAATCAACTGTCCACAAAAGATGTATCCACTTTTAGGTACATTTAGTGACAACGATATTCATATATTTGATAATATGCCATTCAAGAAGATACGAAGAAATCTCAAAAATTTTGCTTACTCAGATGTTGAAAAGAAGGTTCGACAAGCTACAAAGTATGCTTTAATATTATTGATTTTAATTAACGACAGCTTTTTTTAGCAATGATCCATGGGGTCCATCAAGTTTATTAATGTCAGAGATTGCTGAAGCAACAAAAGATCAAATAAGCTTTCAACAAATTATTCATCTCCTTTGGGAACGTCTTGAAGAAGAATACCGGCAATGGCGACATATTTTTAAAGCTTTATATTTGCTCGAATATTTGATCAAAGCTGGTGATGAGAAAGTCAGAAAAGCTTGCATGAACAATGTTTATAGATTTAATCGCTTGCGGCAATTCAAATATATTGATGGTGAATATGATCGTGGAAAAACAATTCAAGAAAAAGCTGAATCAATTGTTTCTCTTTTGCTCGATAAAGAAGAATTTGAAAAAGAGCGGCAAAAAATTGAAAAAACTCGAAATCGTTGTATTGGTGAATCATCAAATATGGGATATTCAACAACATCATCTTCCACAACAACTTATTGTGCTCAAAAGAAAAAGAAAAAATGGAGAGAAGAATTACAAAAGCGAAAGAATGTTGAAAAAGCAATTGAAGCTACAGAGAAATTTGGTGCAGAGAATGCTCTTCAACTTGCCCTTGCTTTATCAGAACGAGAAATGGAAGAAGTTGAACATGTCGGGGGACAAGATGAAGAAATGCTTAAGGTAAAGAAAGACTATAACTTATTCAGCGGAACTAGAGATTTACTAAAACACCCTCTTTTTTAGATGGCAATCGAAGAAAGCAAAAGATTAGCAGCAGGAGCTGAAAAACCAATAGAATTACCTGAACGTCCATTCTCTCCTCCACCAACATCTCTCTTTCAAAAACAACAACAGTCTGCACCAAAAGTGAATGTTATTGATGAAATTGCAAATGACATTATGGCATTAGATTTGTATCAACCTGATACTTCTCCAGCATCACCACTGCAACGATTACCAAGTTTCAATGATTCTTTTTATAAGGTTGCTTGTATTCCAACTTTATCATCACCATCGTCGAAGAGTTTGTTTATTCTTTCACAGATCGCTTTTAATTTATTTATTTTTAGATTTACCTGATCTTGCATCACCTGCTACTAATCCATTTGAAGTTGCTCCATCAAATTTGTTTCAATTTACCGCTGTTACTCCATCAATGACATCACCATTATCACAAAGTATGCTTTCATGTTGCTGGTGTGAGGTAATATACATATATACATATTTTAGATTTACCGGAACTTTCGCCTTATTCTTTTGATCCGTTTGCTGATGCATCTGCAAGAGCTTTGCAAGAAGAAATGGATGCAGGTTTACATTCAGAATCAACTGCTGCTCCAGATTTAAATCCTTTCCAAGTTAATTCATCAAATAATGCTGCTGCAGATGATCGATGGAATTTTGGTTTTGTTTCTCATAGTCGTAAAAGTAATGATTCATGGACTCAAGGTCCAAATTTCGGTATTTTCAATACCAAGCAACATCAGCAAGATACTGTAGTTCCTGATAGTCAACAATGGTTTTCAACTCCAACACCAAATTCAGATGTCTTCATACAAAGAGATACTGTAACTCCGACTGATCTTTGCTCATCATCCCAACCATCAAATTTGGATTTCTTTTCTTCCAATGAACAACAACAATATCATACTGTATCCTCATCTGCAAGTGCATGTACTTCATCAGAAGCTTATCAAAAAATGGAAAAAGCATTTCGTTCTTTCAAAGTATCTTCAACATCATCAACATCTCAAAATGATTTTGGTTCGTTTTTTAGAATACTGTGTTATAGCTACAGTATATATATTTTTCAGCATCTGCCTTTACTCCTCAATCTCAACCTTCGTCAATCAATCCATTCTTGAATGATCTCTCCTCTACCAATGGTCATCATCAATATTCTCATAATAATCCATTCATTAAAGATTTATTGTCATAATATTATTTCTTTATTATTAAATTTGTTATTCGTTTTGGATTATTAACATTAATAAAGATATTTTTTTTGAAATATTGTTTATGTTTTGTTTTACTAAAATTTAATAATGCTTCTTTTTGCATCTGTGTTTTTTTAAATACATGGTATATAATGTTATTTTTTCTGATGAGCCGGCCTGGCACTTTTAATATTTCTCTTTAATAATAATTGATAAAATGTTATGAGCATAAAACTCGTTATTACCACATCTGATTTGTTCATTGATCTTCTTTTGTGAACGATGTATATTCATGGAGGTTTTTCTATTCAAAAAAGCAACAAGTGAATTGATGATATTTATATAAATATACTGTAACAGCATTAATGCATTTTTGTAAAAAGAGTGGCTTAGAAAAGATACTAGACAGACTTTTAAAAACTTCTTTGCTTTAATTACCATGAAGAACATTATTTTTATAGTTTATCTTTTTTATACAAACATTTTGTTCTTATTTGTTTTGACGACGTCTCTGCCAGACAATCTGGATTAGTGAAAGGCAATTCGCCTCGCCTGGCAAAAATGCGAATGCGAATTGCTTATGCGAATTGAAAATCTATGCGAAGCAAATTGGCGAATTTTATGCGAATCCGAAATTTAGGCGAAGCGAATTGACGAATTGGATTCGCCGAAGCGAATTAGCGAATTATTCGGCGAATTTTAAAAACTGAACAAAATTTTAAGATCAAATGCTTAAAAAATGTATTTTTATGCTACTGGATCCAACAATTAGTACGATTCAAAGGATCAGATTAAAATGAAGAATGTTTTTCATTTAAAAAGCATCTTTAAAAAAATGCTTGAAAAAATGCGAATTGAAAATTTATGCGAAGCGAGTTGGCAAATTTTACGCGAATTGGAAAATCAGGCGAAGCGAATAGGCGAATCCAATTCGGCGAAGCGAATTGGCGAATTATTCGCCGAAGCGAAGCGAATTGCCTTTCACTAATCTGGATCAGGAAGCAGAAAAGGTTTCGTATAAACGCTTACCACAACTGATTCGCTAATAACAACTGCAAATAAAATATCTGTTCCACAAGTTTGCAATAAAATATGACTATAAGTATTTGCCGATTTTGGTGTCTTTGTAATTATCAAAATTATTAAAATTACGTTAAAAATGATAGATAAAACTGAACAAAAATAAGAATTAATATTATGAATTAAAACTAAAACCATATTAAAACCTTTACACTTGCTGATTTATAAAAGTTAGAAAACAATATGCCGTCAAAAAACAAGTACTTTTATATAAATTTTTTATATTCATTTGTTTATTTAAAGTTCATAAAACCAGTACGAAAACATTATCCCAACAAATTTGTTTCCTTTAAAAACCAAAGTGTTTTATCATGAAACACAAAATACAAATTTTGTGTAGCTAAATAAAATTACAACGTTTTGTCATATATGTCTGTAAGGATTCAAAAGCGTTGGCGAAATTGTTTTATTTTGTAGATAAAAAGGTCAAATACGGAAGTTTTCAAAACTATAATCGTACTCTGTAAATACCGTAATGCTTTTTTTGTAGTTATATAAGATATCCGGCGTTTATGCACTTAAAAACTAAAAAATTACTAAAACAAATTACGAAAAAACTACAGTACTTATAAACATATAATATGTTACATATTTTAATTAAGTAAGATTAAAATAATATGTCCTTCTAGATAATACTCTTACAAAATATTTTTACGACAAATATTCGATTTTATAATTTCAATAGATGCTTATGTAAATATAATTTTATTGAAAAAAGCATCAACATTCGATAACGATAAATAAAAAAAAACAATAAAAATTTAACAATACTGAAGAGATGAAGCTTTTTTGAGTAATTCAAATGCATAATCTTTATTTAAAATATCCATATCTTTGATGGGAATTCTTTCTCTTGTAGCAGTCAACAAAATTTGGAAGCAAAAATCTTGAAGTTTTGGAGAATTTAAGCTTTGAACAGCATTTGTGATTTCACATATATCATCAAATGAAATCCAGTCTTCAAAATATTGCTCAATTTTATCCTAAAGAAACAAGATCATGTAAGATAATGAAAACACAAAAAGCATCTTACCTTGAGATCAACAATATCATGAACCAGTGAAAAGCTGTGAAGTAATGTATTTATTTACAACACTGAAATACATAGTAAAAAAAAGTAAAGCATAAAATCTGTAAATAATTGTTTCAATCAAATACACTTTGAAAACTGTAAAAATTAAGTTAAATTAAATTCAGATTTTTGCCAAACAATTTTATAAAAATAGTCTATTAATTTTGAAGTTTGTTAATTTCTGTTTGCTAAAATTAACTTAATTTATCACAAACTTCTCCTTTCAACGTTATGACCTTTTATTGTGGTAAACAACTTTTTGCTTTTCTTTGCAAAAAGTTGTTGTTTGTTATTCAATAGAGTCTATATTGAATAACAAACAACAATGTTGCAGAAGTAGCAAAAAGTTGAAAAACTGCTGATTGAGCACAAACTATATTATTATCATGTAGTTTTTCTTTCACTTTTCAACAAGAAAAAAATGATATAAAAAGTGACCAAAAAAACGCACCACTCACAAAGTTTTCCCACCTTCTATCTTCAAATTTATTTTTGTTTTCAAAAAAATGATGTCTCGTCCATTTTCAAATAAGGTTGCCCTTGTAACTGGTGCCAGCCGAGGAATTGGTCGTGGAATTGCTCTTCAACTCGGGGAAGCTGGTGCAAAAGTTTATGTAACTGGACGACCACCTAAAAATTCAAGCGATGAAAATCAATCCCCTCTTAAAAAGGTTGCTGAAGAAATTGATCAACGCGGGGGGAAAGGTGTTGCAAAATTTTGTGATCATTCTAATCCTGAAAATGTCAAACAATTATTTGATCAAATTAAAGATGAAAATAATGGACAATTGGATATTTTGGTTAATAATGCATATGCTGGAATTGATTTAAGTTGTTGTTTTATTTTTCTTTCTGACAAAACTTGTCCCTTATAATATTTCTTGATAATCAGAGACTTATTACGGTAGTTTCTTGTTTATTGGAGCCGCATTTTATCTGAGTCTATAAATTTCAGGGAATACATAAATTAATTAAAAATCAAATATATTTTTTAGTTTGTTTTCGGAAATGTTCAAACAAAATTCTTTGATCTTGATCCCGTAGAATCTTTTGATTCTGCAAATAATGTTGGACTTCGAAATCATTACATTTGTTCAACATATGCTGCTCGATTAATGATTCCACGAAAATGTGGATTAATTGTAACTATTTCATCCATTGGGGGAATGGGATACGTCTTTAACACAACTTATGGAGTTGGAAAAGCTGCTTGTGATAAACTTGCTTCTGATATGGCAGTTGATTTACTTGGCACTGGTATTATCTCTGTTAGCTTTTGGCCAGGGGGTGTGAAAACGGAAAAAGTTACTGATGCATTTTTAAACACTGATCATGTAAGTACTGGCATAAGATATTCTCTCTCTGAACATAGACGGAGGATATCTAGTAAATATAAGTAGATACGGTAGTACTACTTCTATGTTTAAAAATGAAATTATCTATTTTTAGCCTGCAAAAACATATTTTGTTAATGGTGAATCTGTTGAATATTCTGGAAAGTGTATTGTTGCTTTAGCAACTGACAAAGAAAATAAAAAATTCAACGGAAATATTTTAACATCCGCCATCATTGGACGACATTATAATCTCTATGATCAAGATGGCACTCAACCACCTTTAAATACCCCCAGATATCTGAAATTCTTTGATTTAATCAATGAAATTCGCAAACCTGAAGATTTTGAAAAAAATGTTGAAGTCTAATTTTGTAATTATAAAATGTATTTGTGATTTTTTTAAACTATTTTTTGTGTATATATTAGGAATAATTTTATAAAATTTATATCTGAAAAAATCGCCAACAAAGTTTAAATTCTCCCAAAGTTCAAAATAATTGTTAACAGAAAGAATTCCCATTAAATATATAGATATTTTGAATAAAGACTATGCATTTGAGTTACTCAAAAAAGCTTCATCTCTTCAGTATTGTTAAATTTTTTGTTGTTTTATGTATGTTCTTTTTTTGCCGAATGTAGAAGCTTTTTCAATAAAATTATGTTTGCTTTTATTGACTTTTAATGACAAGATTTTATACATTCAAAATAGCTTAACTGAAACAACATCAGTACAAATTATCCATTACGATTAGCTCTTGTATCACACACATAACCATTATACGTATAACTGTAATAAAATTGTCCACGATAATTATTTATACACGACCAATAATTACTAGAATAAGAATTATAATCTGTAACTGCTCCATGAACAGTTTGAACATTATTTATTCGGCCATATGTATATCCTGTATTTCCATAGATTTGTGGTTGTTGATAGTAAGAAGGTGATTGATTGGAATAATAGCTACTACTTCTTGAACCTCCACCGCGGAGTCGATCGAAAAATTCTCCCAAAGAAATTGATTCGCTGTTTGATGAAGTATCAGCAAAGGGACCAAATTGTGAATTTGGATAATCATTGGAAGAAGAAGATGGTGTTCCCCATGATGCTATTACAGTATCAGCTTCTGAAAATAAGAAAAATGTTATAATTTAATCGGTTTTAATATTTTTTCAACAAAAGCTTCAATTTCAGCTTCAGTTTTCAAATTTCAATTACTAAAATATAAAGAATGAATCATTTTAATTCTACCTGACATTATTCTAAACCGACAAAATATCACATTATCATTAAACCCATTTATTTACCTGTTAAACTAACAAAGAAACAGAATAATATAAATAGCTTAATCATTTCTAAAAAAAGTATCTTTTTTCGTCTCAGAAATTACTTCCTTTTAAAGAAAAGTAAAATGCATATACCCAAAATATCTTCTCACATTTTTTCTGTACTTTAGTCTCGCGACAAATAAAAGACGTAAAACACAAGTATCGCATGCTTTCTTTTTCTACTCGAAAACAATCGACACCGACGACGTTAAACCTGTTAAAGAAACTCCCATATTTTTCTTTGTCAAAGAAGAAAAAAGAATATATTTTAGCAAATTCGCTAAATTTGAAACTATTTGTTATTAAAAATAGCAAAAATGTCAAGGTTGGCAAAAAATGTTGAGCCAAATCTTTTTTTATGAGGCTGTCCAGATGTTACGTGACACAGATTCTGGATGGACGGGGGCACTCAATTGTCACACTGCTTTGATTTTGTCGGCAAAAAGCTTTGATATTTTGTCACCTAAGGGGTGTGTGGGGTAAAAAATGACGATTTTTGTGTTACACGACATCTGGACAACACTTAACAATCAGGTTTTAATGCGATTAAAAAAAACTTAAAGCGCTAACAATTGTAAGCTAAGAAAAATTTGTATAATGCTTCTTTAAAGGGCTTTGATGAAATTTTTTTGTTTATAAAAATAATAAAAGTATTTCAAAAAATTTTTTATGGAAATTTGGTGCACAGATGACATATCTTTTTTAGTTTTTAATGCTGTTACTTTCAACAGAAAATGCCCAAAAAACAAAAATCTTTACCCCTTTAAAAAAAATAAAGAAAATACAATAAAAAGCAAATAATTAAAAAATAAACATTTAAAAATAGCAATTGAAGATTCCATTAGTCATCCATTTTTTCATTAGTTGTTTCAGTAAGTTGAAGATTTGGAAAGTTTGAAAAAACTTGTTCTGGAACTGTATGAATTTTTGTTGCTTGTTGAGTTTCATAATCTTCAAGTAATTCATCTTCATCATCAAGATCAATAGAATCATTAAGGGCAAAATCTTCAGGATTTGAAATAAATGGCTCATCGTCATCAAGGAGTGGATCATACAATGGATTTGAAGGATCATAGATTGATGAAATGGAATTATTTGCTGCTTCATTTGAAAGAGTAGTTTGTTCTTCAAGCATGGAATGAGAATTCTGACTGTCTTGAATTTCGTAAACACTAAAATTATTATATCATAGATAAAACAAATCGCGTTAAAGTCAGATACGGAAACTTACCTAATACAATCATCATTATCAAGAATTTCACCATCTTCAAGTTCATAATTTCTTGGATCAATTATTTTTCTCGGCATTTGAGAACTAAAATATAACAAAGCATGAATTTATTTTTTTATACAAAAAGAAAACTCACAATTTATTAACGGATGAAAATTGTTGTGTTCGAACAACCTGACGACTTTCACTACTAAAACTTGATTGTTGTTGTGAAGTTGTCTTTGATGAACCATCAGAAGTAACACTTTCATTACTACTAAAAGTAGAAGTTGAAGCATTAATTGATGAATTTCTCTTTTTTCGTTTTGAAATAATTGATTTTGGATCAACTGGTGGACCTTCAAATTCAACAACAATTTCATCACTATTGTTTTCTCCAGCTTTATCTGTAACAGGAACAATTCTTTGCTTTTTGAGTTTTGCATAATTTTTTAAAGCCGCCATTCGAGCTGTAGCTTGTGCATAATCAAAAGTTTGTTGAATTTGTTGCTGACAACCATGAAATTGGGGATTGAATGGAAGATTGATAAAATTGAAATTATTTGTTGTTCTTGGAATCCAGGGGCGGTTTGGTCGAGATTGATATGGTGCTGGACGGACATTTTGGTATGATGCATATCCATTTTCATTTCCATAATGACGTGGTTGAGAATGAAAAGATTGTTGTTGTGGAGGCACACTATATTGTTGTTGTTCTTTCAAATTTGGTTCCTGTGGTCGTGAACGATTTCGTTGTTGAATCAAAGAATGAATATTATCGAGTAAAAGTTTTCTTTGAGGATTTGTATTGCAGTTTGAACGTCTATTAAAAGTTTCAGGCTAAAAGAAAAGAAATGAATTTGCACAACGTATTTTTAAAATTAAATTTTTAAAAGGGGCAACGTTTTTTAAACGAAAATCATGTTTACATGCCATTACAAAAAAGTAAAAGCTTACTTGAAGAAATTGCTGACAATCTCGTCTTCGTTTTTCACGCTGTTGATCAAATTCATTACTCTTTAAAGAACCATTTAAATCATTACCACCCATACGATATCGACGTGAAACATTTAAATTTAAATTCAAATCTGGTGATGGAATTCTTTCAAATTGAGATTGAACATTTGGGATTGCAGAATCTGTCATTTTTGAACATGAACGAATACTTGCACCTCCATTATTACAACCGGCATTTGCAAAGTGTGATGGCACTTTTTCAGTTTTTGATTCAAGAACATTGGTAGCAATCAGTGGAACATTTTCATCATAAAGCATTGCATTTTCAAGAAAAGATTTTGTTGTTTGAATTTGTGGAAATTGGAACATTACTGATGATCTTGAAATAGAAAATTTGGAGATCCTGAAAACTTTTTTTTAATGAAATACGTATCTGTCATTAAAAGAAAAACACGTATAAAGGATTAAAGAATAACAAAAGGTTAAGTAATGATGATTTCACTTCATTTTTTAATTTTAAATGATGGATCTGTCAGATATATTTGAACATATAAAAACAATAATTGTATGTATTCTGTTTTTCATAACAAATGCCTAGTTGTAAAAAAAATGAAATATTCAAAAAAGGTTTCACAATCTGTTGAAAAAAACTGGTAAAAAAATAAAGAATAATAGTTATTTAAAAAAATCAAGACGGGAAAGACAAACTATTCACTTTCTTTATTGATAATAATCACGGCAAAAATGGTTTGGTAAGAGCTTGTTGTTGCTATTATAATAAACTCATTTGGCCTTTAATTTAGAAATTTATGGTATAATTCTTTGAGTATATTGATTTGTGAAAAAGTTATTGCAAATTTTCAGAGCATAATTTCTTCTACTGCGTATTAAAGATTATCTTTTATCATGAGTTCTTTTCAAATGCATATTGTTTTATTGAAATTTTTGTTTTAACGTCCATCGCTACAAACTAATTTTTTAAAACTGGATGTAAATTTTTGTAGAACTGTTAAAATATTACTTTTGAATATTTTGTTTTTATGCATTTTTACCAACTTATAGTTATTTACAATGTTATAAATTCAATTACAAAATTCTTTCAAAAGCCTGCTTGATATCATGCACCACTTGATTAATACCTTTCTGTTGTCAAAAAATACTGTTTTTTAAAAAATAAATCGCATTAATTCTAAAAAAGGTTTACAGTAGTTATAAATATCAATATGCTTATTTGATGCTTTATTAGAAATTATCCATGTATAATTTTTATTACATATTTGTTGTTGTTTTTTTTTGTAATTTAAAAAACTTTTATATCTGAAAAAAATTTCTCAATGCAAAGTAAAAACTATTTTGCTGTCTGACTATTTCATCCAAGTCTGCATTAAATGTTTCGATTCATTTGTTGTTTTTTCTTTGAATATTTTATGTTTTTTTTTATAAAAAAACATTTTTTAAGAGAAAATATAGAAAAAATGTTAGAAAGTAGGTTAAAAGCAAATGATTCAAAGATACATTTCTTTCAAAATATTATGATATGTTTTTACAAAAAAATGGCCTTTCTGATGATAAATATTTGCTATTTTTTCATATTTGGAAAGTTAAAGAAATGCATTCTTTTCAAAATGAATCACCTGTTTTTGAAAAAACAACTAACAAAAATTCCAAAACTGGTGTGGCTGGTTTCATTAAACACGTATTCTTTTATTTGCATTGATCATATTTTTGTAAACAAACAGCTTTTTGAAAAACATATATAAGCCATTAAAAAAAAGCTAAAGCAAGCAAAAATTTATTTTTAATTGTTACTCATTCTTGTGTTAAAAATGAAATTATCGGCAGTATTTTTCTTGTTATTTTTCATCGCAAGTAAGTGCTAGCAAGTGGAACTATAAATCTTTACAATGGCTGCTGTAGGTACATTTATTTTCTCGAGTGATGCAGTTCCACCATTCAATGCATGCACCGAAACTTGTTTTAATGGTGGATCAGTAAATGAGTGTTGTCGAGCACATGGATATAAAGAAGGAAGATGCAGCGACGATGGCGTTAATGGTAAACGGGCATACTGTAGCTAATTACCACAAACTCTGGAAATGTTTTAATGTTAAATACGTTACCCTTTTTAATTATCATTTAAATGCTCGGTAATTATGTATGTATCTATTATAATTGTAAATAACTTTTTAAAACACTTTTATAAAGCATCGATAAATTTGTTTCCTGTATATCAAACAAAAAAAAAGATAAAAACAAACCATTTAATATTTAACGTCATAATCTAATCAATTTTGATTATTTATTGATGTGACTGACATAATAGCTTTTGTGAAGCTTTATTTAAAATCTATTTTTTCAAAATTAAATATTACAAACATAAAAAATTTTCACGGTACCACTTTGACCCTTAAAGAAGATCTCAAGAAAAAACTGTTGTGAAAGAAAAGAAAAATTTTTCAAAATTGCTTTTCCTTTGCTGATAAAAAACACACCAATGTTTTGCTAAAATTGCCGTCATTTTTCCCATTAGAAATGTTTTTTTGCAATGATATCTTTCTCTTAGAGGCTACCCAGTCTATTCGAACATTATTTGAAAAGCTGGCACAACAGACTTCTTTTAAAATTTTGTTTGTTATCAAAAAAACAGATAAATGTTTTTTTTATAGCTTTTTTTGAATATTTTTATAATAAAATAAGTTTACTTCAGGGAAGAATTTTGGAAAATATTAAAACATTTTTTCTAGGTAAAACATGTAAAGAAAAATTCAACTTTGATTGTGAAAAATTCATTAAAAATAGAAAAAAAAACGAAGAACAGAACATCTGTAAACATATCATAAAAACTTTTACTTTTTACAATAATAGAAAATTTTTATTACAAAACTTTAAAATTGATGTGTTTGGATTAATACAAAACAGAACATTCACTTTTTTATATTAAACTTATTTTTTAATTCTTGTATCTTCGGATCAATTTCATGACGATGTTTTGCTGACTGTTCATGAACAACTTTGGTGACTGTTTCTACATGTTCTTTACTAATATTGTCAGAGATTTGCGGAAAATTTTCAACAATTTTTTTGTGGATTTCAGCTGCTTCATCATTATTGGTAGTGGTGGTATCGTTGGGTGATGACATTCTGTAAAAAAATAATTATAAAAATAGAAACACTTTGAAGTAAACCAAGGCATCATTTAAAATTTATTATGTATTGTTACGATTATACTGAATTTAATTCACGAAACAGGCAATTATAACAAAGAAAGAATAAATGGTAAACGGCTTGTTCATGGATGAAATTTTCTATTTGTTTATATATGTTTGAAAAGCTGTATAGACAAGGGATCACCCTTTTGAAAAAGGTGTAATCTTTTTTTAAAAAAAACTTTTGTTGACACGTTTTCACCCTTAAAATATTTTTATTTATTAATGGTGACAATCCCTTTGAAGAACACATAAAATGTAAAAATTTCTTGGAAAATTTTAACAATAAAAAAACAATTGTTGTTATGAAATGTCATTATAGCAGATTTCATATTTTTAATGCAGTAATTGCATTGTAAGAATTGTTATTTGCATAATCATTTGCTGTCACTTAATGAAGCTATTTTGAATAAATGTGTTCGTGTCTGACGTAATAAAAAATAAAATATTAAAAAAGCATTTTTTACGACTTGGTGCTAGCGGGATTAAAAATAGATGTCGTGTTTGGGGAAAATATTGTTGGGGAAAAACAAAAAAAATTACGAAACAAAGTTGTTTGCCAAAATCACATTTAATGTTTTGCAAAGATACGTCTTCGCAAAACATAATATCAAAGTCTCAATATGCAAAAAGAGACGGCTGTCTAGACAACCACCATCACTTTTTTGTTCAGCAAAGTGTTGCTGGCGTGTCAGCAGAGAAATTTTTTGTCCAGATGTTTTTCATATTTCTGCGATAAAAAAGTCACACATTTGATGTTTTTTTATACACACACACACACATCCATCACTGTTTTATTTGTCGGTTTTTTCGTAAAAAGCTTAATGTAATATTTAGTGAAAGTTTTTTTGAAAAACCAATGCATCCTAATAAAACGATTGACAACGTTTTGTTGTTTTTGTCTTTGAATATTTTGTGCCATTTTTTATGAAAAAAACGTTTAACTGTTCAAAACAAACAAAAAAAATGTGATAAAATAGTTGTTGTAGATGAAACAGTGAATTCTGAATTATTGTCAGATGCGTTATAAAAAAATATATATAAAGCTTTGAAAAACGAACATATAAAAAAGTTCTGTTATTTCAAAAAAAACTTCTTGTTGTTATTCATTAATTAATTTTACACTTTTATTTCATCATTATTATAATTATACTTTTAAAGAAAGAGATCTGTGAAGAAAATTATTTAGCTAAAATACATTATTTTTGTCTACACAAGTTAACTTCTATTGTCATTTAAAGTTAATTAATTGGCAAGAGAAGTTCAGCAACGTCATGTAATTGCGATGGTTTTAGTTTTAGTTGATATAGTTATTACACTAGTTTGCATAGTTTTTTTACATAAATAAAATGACAAATATTCTTTACGGGTTGTTGGGCTGAAAAAAAGTATTGTACTTTTTGTGCTACATAATTAATATTTTCTAGCCTACCTCAGCAATAACAATGACACACTTCCTGACCATGCAAAAGTATTACTCAAAATTGGTAATGAAGTAGAAATAATTACAGTTAAAACTGGGTCATTTGGAAATAGCGACCGTAATACAGTACACAGTGTTCGAAGGAGTTGTGCGAGAAAGATTACAAAGGATACAACTGAAAGTTATTAGAGGTAATTGAGAGGGGTAATATGTTTTTGGCTTTTATTGACTTGAATTTTTTTGTTTAAAAAAAGTGGCACTTTTAAAGCAAGGGAAGAGATACATAGCACTTTTGAACCCTTTTCTTACTCTGTAACTGCCATTGGAATCCTAACAATAAGCCAAACCAGAAAAAAATCATAAAAAAAATGTGAAAAAAATTTGTGGAAAATCGTAGAAAATCGTGAAAAGTAGTGGAAAATCGTAGAAAATTGAGCACAATTTTTCACGGTTTTTCACGATTTTTTACGATTTTCGATGAATTTTCAAAAATTGTTTTCCTTTTTTATGAGTATTTTGTGTCTGGTGTTTTTTTTTGGGTTTTCAATGGAAGTCACCGGGTTATATAGGGGGTTCAAAAATGCTATAGATCTTTTCCCTAGGTCCAAACGTATTTTTCCTGGAGGTGTCATGAGTTTTGGATATCGAGAAATCGTTTAATAAAAATAATGAATAAAAATGGAAAAAGATGAAGTTTTTCAATCCCGTTGCATTTTAGTTTTTAAAATTTCGTTTTCACAGAGCTTGGTTTGCAAAGTCGTTGTCAATCGTAAATGCTTCCCTTTCCTCTTTTACCCATAAACTTACACAGCAATCTTTTTTCATTAACATTGACATTACTTGTTGCAACATTCTTTTGAAGATAAAATTTAATGATTGAAAGTACATTCAAAATTGCTGCAATCACCGTAGTCGTGATATAAACAATTGAAGACAATGCCGTTGAAATGGCTTGTGCCGTGGCACTATTTAAAAATGTATAGCTTGCATTATCGGGTAGAACAACAAATGTGCCTGGTTCATGTAGCCTCCAGCAGACTTGACAAAATGATAGCCCAAATAATACAAAGATATACCATTGTCGCTTCCAAAATGGCTGATGACTTAGCGGGAACCAAATGATTGTGAAGCGATTAACAGCCATTAAAGTATGGCCATAAAATTGTACAGCACTGATGAAAGCCAAAAAGTTGAATCGAAAGGAAGCAAAGTATGGGTTGTTGTAAAAGAGAAATGAAAATGAATCAAGGTAAGCAAGTTTTTGAGTTGATTTTAGCTGAAAGATTACCGTATATAGTTAGGAAGTAATTTGTGTTAAAAATTTTGATGACTTTTTAATTAATGAATTTGCTCTCCCCCATTTCCCAGACAATTAAAAAGATGCTTTTTTAGGGCATTATTAAAAAATTAATTAATCTTTTAAATATTTCAATTACTTTTGTACCTTAAAGAAATAATGTTTTTTGATACCATATTTAATTATTACAGTAACAAAAAATAGAATTTGCAAAAGAAACTGACAAATTTCTGAAGATAGATGCTAGTAAATTCTTTAATAAATGTTTATCTAATTGCGGTGTTTTAGTTCAAATAAACACATTTTTTAAACACATAATCAAAATTATTTGTTCAAATATTTTAGTACTTAGTTTTGGACTCTTGTCGTAATTACAAATAGAATGCATACTTTTAAACAGGAAAAAAAATATATTTGCAAAATAAAACAATTTTGTTTTTTACAAAATCTGTGAGAATTTGACGCTCTTGATTTTGCAGAATCCAAGATTTTTTCTCTGTTGAGATTATAATTTAATTTGATTCCACGGAAATTTCTGATGGATTTTAAAATAAAAAAAGATAGAAAATGTTTCAACCTAAAACTTCAATGAAACTTTTTTTTCAATATTTTCAAATGAAATCGCTACGTGGTCTCACATTGAAGTACGGTAATTTGTAAGAATGTGACAAAAGTTCGATTTCTTACATAGCATTTTATTTATAGACACTTCTATCGAAAATAACCAACTTACAATAACATAATAAATTAAATCAGCAACAAGCACAATTCTAAAAATATGATAGAAAGCCCCTTTGAAAGTAGATTTCCGTTTCGCAATCAACAAAATCAGCACAGATAAATGATATAAATACAAAATGATTTCAGCGATTTCCATTGCAGGTGAAGAAGCAATTGTAGGCATTTTTTCTAATAGCTTTTTTAACTCAAACGTTAAATTTCAAAGGAAAATAAAAAACAACTTTTCTAAGCCAAAACTTATTTTTTGTATTTCAGACAATAAACGCTTTTCTTTTAATTTACAATAAAAAAGAGGTTGGAGCAATTATAAAAAAATATGCAGGGGGACGAACATATTTATTAATTAATTTATTTAAAAAAATTGTTATTATAGTACAACACGCGTAATGAGTAATTATTGTTAGTGCAGAAAAGGTTAACCATTCAGGCTTATAAGGAATTGAAAATAATTGTACTAGAAACTATAAAAAAGTTAAGACATAAAAAATATATAGAAATATTTAATTTAAAAAAGTTATGGTTGTAGTTTTATAGATTGACTTTTTGGTACTGTAACTTTTTTAACGCATTTCAAATACAGGAAATAATTTTTAAAGATACAAAACATCAATGATCAAAGCTTTTTCAGGCATAACATTGGAAATTTACAAAGCTTTAACTTAATACCTATATATTTCATCAAATGCATCCAAGATTTTTGAATGGCAGTGATTCTTTTTATTTTTTAATCTTTGCAAAGAACACCATAGAACAGCTGAAGAAAGGATTGATTTAGATGCAAATCATACTGTTTAAATATTTTTGTCATTAATGTTTTTATTCTTGTACAATACTTTCGAAGGAAGAAAATAACCAAAAGTTAATTGAAGAGATTTAAAATCTTGTAGTAATCTCCTTTATATAGCACACATCAATTATTTTTTTAGACGAAATACAAAAGTACACTTGAAAATTTTAATACAACTTGTTTTAGGTGTGTATCTTCAACATTAAAACATTGATTAAAATTTATCATGAACAATAACAAAGATCACGAAAATAAAAAAAAACAAATCAAGCAAAATTTTTTGTCATCTTTTTTTGTAACAAAAAATAAAAGCAGCAGCAACTACAAAGCAAAACACATTTTTGCTTTCAGACTTTTATGCTTTACACCAGCTGGTGCACCAGGAGAAAAAAAAGCTGTTGCAAGTGCTGTCTGCTTTTTTCTTTGTTTACAACCATTTTTGATAAATTTCTGTTGAAAAAAAAGTCGAAGAATCGTTCGTTTTTTTACAGCAAGTTTTTTTTGTTGCAAATCTTTTTCTTCTTCTTCTATCATTCATTTTTTTTCTTGTCGCGAAGCTTTTTTATTCATTCATTTTTGTTTAAAAAAAACTTTTTAGCTTTTTTCATCAAATTTTCTCTGCTTTGCTTATATTTTTCAATGTTCATCCTTTAGTTCTTTATTTATTTATATTATTATTGCTGGTATACTGCTTGTATTACTTGTATGTGAATCTCAACAATCAATCAATAATTTAATCAGTCATCAATACTTTTATCATCAAATATTTGTTGGAGCTTTGTTTATTGTTGCTGCTTCTTCAGAGGAAAAGAAAATTAATAAATAACTCATCAACTTTACTATATGTTTTGCACAGAAGCCGGTCCACCAACTTTATTTAATTTTGTTGCAACTGTACTTCTACCGAAAACTCAAGCGGCTGCTAATAACAGCAGCAAAACAGATGTCGAAAATGAAGATTTAATTAATTTACTTGCTCCTCGTCGAAAGTTGGTATCAAGATTGCCGTTTCGTTTTGGTTGTAATGCTAAGGTGAGTTTTTTTATTTGAATGTTTATTAGAGAAAATATTTGAAAGGGATGCTCGGTGTAACACTGTAGGATGTAGTTTGTATCGTCGAAGATTGACTTTGAGAACACGTTCATATCTGTAGACATACGTCGGTACTGCATGAACGATGTCAAAGAGAGCTTTTCAACAATCTTGCTGCATAGATATTTGAGTAGTTGTCCAACATTTTTATGGTGCAACTTTGTGAATAAAGAATACTTTATTAACACAAAATACTAAATTTAAAGTTGTTAAGTTATGCGATTATTGTTGTTTTTGGGAATGCAATGTGATCGACATCACGTCGTTTTTTAGTGTCACAAAAACTTGACCGAGCGTATGCCCCCCCCCCCCCCCCCCCCCCCGCATCTATATTAGCGAGCTATTTCTTTGCTTCGTCCTTATTTGTATAGTTTTATTAATACCCATTTTCAGGTTTTTGCATCATTTGTTCATGAAAAATCTGGTATTCGACATATTTTTCACAAGCATGCAGCAGATTTTCTCGATGATATTGATACAACTTTCAAAAGTGAAGATGAAATTATTGAACTTATTTGTACAGAACTCAAAACAACATTTATGTCAAAGAAATTTTTATTAGAAGAAGATGATCCACAAGGTCGCGGCCGAAGATATATCTGGAAGACTGATTCAAAGTTTGGACATTCAAGACATCTTGTTACAATTATGGTACCAGAAAGCAATAATCAATATGAACTTATTACAGCTTTCAAACGATGGGCTTAATAATTTATAATATAAATATGAGATACTTTTTGTTGTTTTAAATTGTATTATTATTGTTTTGTTTGTGTGTGTTTAATTTGAAATTTATAAATTTTTTCATTTTTTTTTGCTTTAATGGAGGGAAATGGGGGATTTAAAATTGCTTGAAGGAAACTTTGAGCTATAGTAGATTTGTGACTGAATTAGTTTCTTCAATGAGTAGATGGATTTTAGCGAGATATATAACAAGAAGATACGGTAATAAGAAATGTTGGAAGCATTGTTGTTGAAAGCAGTATTTTATTAATAGAATGTAATAATGACTAGTAGCAAATTGTATTTTATACTTTTCTTTATCTTGCAAAACTTTCACAACATCTTTGGAATTTTGAACTTTAAAAACAAATATTTATTTATAAAAGCGCTAACTAATAACTAACAACAATAACATAAATTATTATTATATTTTTTTAACTAAATGTTTGCTTTCTCCTTGATAGGATGATCCTTTTGAAGGTCCTGATGGTCGTACAATAACAGCAGCAGGTATTGGAGCTTTTTGATTATCAAGGGTGTTTCTATTGTTAGGATTACCGTACTTTGTTTTATCAAAAAAGAATGTTATAATGAATGAAAGAACTAAACAGCAACCAAATATGTAATATAGCTTTTTATATCCAAGAAGAGGTAATAAAAAGTGTGAACACATTGCAGATAAACAACCAGATAAAAACTGAAAAGAAATTTGAGTGTTATATTTTTGTAAAGCGGAGCTAGCTCTAGAGCTGTGAGATGGATTTTTAAAGCATGCTTTCTTTTTTAAGCGCAAATATGATCTGCATGTGCTTGTCGATTTAAGTTTTTCGATTACGATTAAAAATTTTAAGTTTTGGATTTCGGTAACTCTGAAGAAAATTTTGATTTCGAGCTTTTGTGGTAATAAAAAGTGTGAAAACATCGCAGATAAAAAACGGGATAAAAACGATATTTTGCTAAATTTTTGAACTCAAATTATTCAAAAAAAGAAAAGCTTACCATTGAAACTTGTGCAAAGCCATATGTTAATCCAAAATTTTTTGCTCCGAAGCATTTATGAGTTACAGATGGCACGAGTGCAAATGTTGCACCAACAATAGAAAACATTCCACAGATCCAAACAGCAAATAACTCTTTGGAACCAAATTCTTTTACAGTTGGTAAAGTCCACATTAAAAATGTACCGATGGCACACGCGGACATCATAGAAGTTCTATATGATGTTTTATCCATCACAATACCCCAGATAATTCGAGAAATACAATTGCTTGCAGCTGCCAACGAGCTTACAACAGCTAAGAAAAAATCATCATGAATAAAAGTCATTCCATAAGCTTTAAATAAGCCACAAGAAATTTGTCCCCATGCAATGTTTAAAAAGAATGTCACAAATATGAGGCGAAAAGTCCAAGAGTTTATTACTTCTTTAATTGTTAATTCATGATGGGCATGCTGCTGGTGATGATTTGACGTGTTGCTCTCATCGACTTCAGGAGATTTTGGATTTGCAATAAATAATATTCCAATAAATTGGCAAACACCAAAAATGGCTGTTAAAAGAAGAAAAAGTTGTGGAACACGTTCAAGTAAATCTTCTTGGGTGAAATATCTAAAACACAATTAGTTATTACAGTATATTTGAAACAAAAATCAAAATGTTTGTTGTTTTTTGATCCTTTAAAGTGATCTGCTCCGATTTCAAAAAGGTGTTTTTTAATTTTGCACTTTTAATTCCCTCCCAATTGTTCCATGCAGCTGTTTTGAACCTTTTGAACTTCTTTTTTCATGAAAAAAATCACATTTTTTGTCAACAAAAATATTTTTGTGGTTTTTAAAAAGCATTCCAAAAAAAGAGCTACAACAATGCTTCTCTTAAAAATAGAACCATTTAAGAAGCATGCGTCAGTGCTTGTTCGTTTTTGACAAAAATGGGTTGTTGTTAAAAAATATTATTCTTATTAGCACTTTTTTATGAAACATGTTTGCATTTAATTATTGGTTTCCCTGTATGTCTAAGAATGAGTCGACGTTCCCCGCCCTCTTTTAAGAAGTATAAAAGCGGAGAAAGTTAAAATGAGATAAGTTTCAAAAAAAAACTAAAGCCTTAATAGATTTTCAAAAATGCGATTTGTTGTTCTTTTATTTTTGTGTTTCATTGTTGCTGCTGCATTCTTCAATGGTTTGTTACTACTCTTTTTTATCACTCATGCCAAAAAACTAATTCTAAAATTTTTTGTTTAAATATGCAAATTTATGACATTAAATTTTTCACAGAATTTTTTTGCTCTACACTATAAATTATAAAAAGTTTTTAGAAGCCACAGCTATTTCATCTGATCGCGTTCAACAATGTGATATGCGAGGATGTCATGATATCCGAGGTTGCTGTGAACGTCAAGGCTATCCAAATGGTGGATACTGTATCAATCTTGATGCCTATTGTATCAAGCAATAAAATAAATCAATAATAAACATTATTGTAATGTAATTATGTATATATAAATTTCTTATTTTCAAAAAAAACATATATAAGCTTTTTTTAAACTTACCTTGTTCATTTGTATGATAATTAAGTGGATTGATAAATTTTGTTTGAATTGGTGAAATAATAAATGCACTACTTCCAAATCCTGCTGCAACCAATCCGCTTGCAAGTCCAACATTATCTGGAAGCCACTAAAATTGTATTCATAAATTGCGGATAGAAAATTGAGATAATTTTTAATTTCAAAAAATTAAGGTTTCTAATTTCAAGAAAATAAGCTTACCCGTTGTACTTGAATTAGCACGCAATTATATGCCATTCCATGACCCAGGGATCCAATAATCCCCAATGTCATTAAAAGAATAAGATATGACATCTTTACAGTAAAATATGAAAGGCATATTGCACTTCTGCAAGCAAATAGTTTTGTTAAATACCTCAATAGACAATGCTTACGTATAAATTAATGAACCAATAAAAATACTTTTTCTTGCACCAATTTTTCTTTCTAAATATCCACCAAGTAACATTGAAAATGGAACGCCATCTACAAAAAATAGTTTAAAAGATGTATGCTGAATTTCATTCAAATTTTACTCACTCATAAAACTTTGAAGCCATATCATAGAACCACTTGTTCGAGTGGGATCAACTTGCCATCTTAGATAGGATACAAGATATGGTAATAAATTTCCTAAAAAATAAAGAACGATTTGAAGCGTAAATTTTTATTTTAATAGATTTCTGTTGTCAAGGCATTTTAAAAAAGCAACACAAAAAATTCAGTTTTGCTCAAAATTAAAAAGCTTATTACCAAATGTGTAAACAGTTCCATAAGTAAATTGTAGCAGCACTCCTGCAATAACAACAACTGCCGTCCTAATTTTTATTGGAACTCTTTTAACAATTATGTCATCGGTTTCCATGTTTAAATTTATAAAAGTAAAACTGGAAGTGAAAAAAAATAAAAATTCTGCAAAATAATGTAAACAAAAAAATTAGTTTAACTTTTAAAGAAAAATTGCATCACGAAAAAGAAGACTCTTTTTTTGCACAATGAATGAACATAAAAAATGAGGCAAAGCAAAAACAACAACAACAACATCTTTGATGGCCATCAACTTCGACAACTCTCTTTCGGCGTTTCTTGTCTTTAGTGTTGATAAATGAATGTCTGTCTCGGCCAATATCAAAAGAGTCTATATGCGTTTTATGGGTTTAAACTTGTTTTATTTTGAGGGAAAAGGAAAGAAAAACTGAAATAGAAAGAGGCATTGATTGCATCAACAACGGAAAAATGGCGCAAAAGATAAGGTCCAAGAAAATGCAAATTTGTAAAAAGAACTAATTAAGGAAAAATATGTCATACGAACTTGGCGAGTAAAAGAGAGAAAAAGCCTCATTAGTATCGGCAGGTTCTTTAATCCTGCTGAAATTTGATGCAAATTTGGAGAGAAAGAAAGCTACATTTTGACTTCAGCAATATCGACATCTTCTATTTAAGCATATTTTTGAAACAATTAAAAGGAAAGCAAAACTTGCATAAATAAACAAAACTATCTTTATAACACTAAAAAAACCAATGTTGAAAACCAAAAAAATCACATCATTAAAGATGTGTGCAGACATAATCTGAACGAATAAAGAAATTGATCTATTTATATCACCTAAACTTGAATGTTTTGTGAACTTTGAAATATCAACAAACGTTTTTTAAATAAAGAACCTAGGAAACATTTTTCTTCTTCGAAACAAAAAAAAAGCGATATTCAAGCGGCATGCAGCAACTTGCCTTTGGGAAAGAAAAAAGCAAGCAAAAAAGAAGGGACTCAAATGTTCTTTGTTGCCCTTCGAAAAGAAAAAATGTTTGATAGATGTAAATTGGCAGGCATCTGGGGTGGCAAAAAATACGGACAAACAAGCATTCGCTATTTTTGCCTCACTCCGAAATTTTTTTAAAGTTTTAAAATGAATCCTTTTTTATGCCTTTTTTGTCATGATGACTATAAGAAATAAAATCTCGTTTGACTACGAATGCATGATGCAATTTTCAAGTACAATGATTATTTACTAGAAAGATGGATAAAAGCACTTGCCGAAGCTAGAGATACATTTGTTGAATCGGTGTGAATCTTTGCAGAATAATGTTGCAGTCATTTTTTAATTTTTCAATTTCAATCTTCTTACTTTTTTTGCTAAACATTTACTTATTGTAGCTTTCATTGAGAAAGACAGTGGTGATACAGATTACCGTATTAAAGACTTGTATTATCTTTCAAAATTTTTTGTTTTAGAATTTTGTCAACATTTTTTGCACTCAAAAGGTTGTTTGTATAATATAGTTAGGTCATTGACTAAAGCGTTACAATCATGTATAGTTATGGTAACAAAAAACAGATTGTATCGATGTGCTTTTGCCGAAGTTTCGTTTTTTATATAAAATGTTGAGCCATTTTATCCTGATATACTGCGACGTACATTTGGCATAGGCTTATGCATTGATCACTTCACCCTAACCGAAATGCCAAACATCTGCTAGATAGTCAGCCTCTGTTTCGTTTAAAAAATTATCAACCTCCTCAAACTTTACTGTATTGTCACAATTTATTTCCACGTTTTATTCGTTTTTATTTCTGCTACTTTTTATTCACTTTTAAAGCACATTATTATTAAAGCACAAAAAACATATCAAAGTCCAAATCACTTTCTCTCTCGACAATCTAAATTAAGCTTTTTCATCAAAACCAAAAAATCATTTCCTGGATTAAAGAGGTGGTGATGTTGACAAAAAAGAATTTTTAACCTTTTTTCATGAACTGAGTAGGCACAATAAAAAATGAAACAAATGTCAATAAATGTCTAAAAAAAGAGATACGTGTTATCAGGGAAAAGGTTTCAAAATTTAAACAACTGGGGTCAAAGTTCTCAATACCTTTGATATAAATGGATGCTAGACAATGAAAAGAGGGAGAAGGTGGATTTCAGAGAACTTATTTGAAAATGTGTGACATTTATCGAAATTTTATTAAATTAACAAAAAATTGTTTAAACAAATATTTTATAAAATTTATTCAGCTGCAATGGGAGGAATGTGAAGGTTATGGGCTCTATTTTCCCTATGTAATAATTTGATATAAAAGCATCACAGAAATATCACAAAAGACATAATTTTATATTGGAAGTCATGGTTCTTCCAATCACTGTTTTCACCTTTTTGGGGGCTATCGTTGCTGCAGCAAATACTGGCGTTCTTGATTTTAAGAAGCTTTTGAATGCTTCTGATGCGGGTGCTGGTGATGTAGATGAATTTGCATCTGCAATGGATAAATTCAAATTCCAATCTTCCAATGCTTCAGATGTTCGACGACGACTTGGAAATTTCCGTAAAGCTAAAAAAGATATGGAAAAGCTTAGTGCAAGATTCAAGAAAGCTAAATTTGGTGTAAACAAGTTCTCTCTTATGTCAAAGGAAGAAATGAAAGACGTAAGTACCAACTCAATAGCTATCTATCTTTGTACCATTTAATTAAAAATAATTGTTTATAGTTCTTTGGTGCTGAGACATCTGACGAAACTTCTGATGATACACGTGAAAAGCGGAGTGCTCTTGATGGCCTTGTTTCTACAGTAGTCCCAGAAGAATTTGATTTTCGGACAGCTGGAAAAGTTTCCGCAGTTAAAAATCAGAAAAAATGTGGATCATGTTGGGCACATGCCTCTGCAGCAATTGTAGAATCACAATATCTTCTTCGCTACAATCAAAGCTTGGATTTATCTGAACAAAATTTAATTAGCTGTTATACTGGTGCAAAGGCATGTAAAGGTGGAGATGTTATTTATACGCTTAAATATATTACAAAAAATGGTGTTGCCACTGAAGCCTGTCAACCATATGCTGGAAAAAGTGATGAAGAATGTCCAATAACATGTAATGAAAAATACTATGTTGGTGGATATCATAATTTTGGAAAGGATGAATCTACCTATGCTACACAACTTTATAACTATGGTCCTGCATCTGTAATTATCAATGCACCAGAAGCATTAATGCATTATAAATCTGGGATCTTAGATTTACCAGCTGCAGAATGTAAACTTCAAAAAATTGGAAAGCATGCTATGGTTATCGTTGGATATACAGCTGATTATTGGATTATCAAAAATTCATGGGGACCTGATTGGGGTGAAGATGGCTTTGTTCGAGTCAAACGAGGTCAAAACTTTTGTTCAATGACAATTCAAGTTGCGGCACCATATTTAAATGCAACAGGTACCACTGCTAAGGTTGTAGGCACAACCACCACTACTAAAGCTGCTGCTACAACTACTGCTGCTCCAATTTCATCTGCTGCTGGATGTTCAAAAGGTGATGGAAAATCTGCAATGAATGATGCATCTCGAAATCAAGTCTTAAATGTTTTCAACGGCAAGAGATCTGAAATTGCAAAGGGTACATTTGTAATGAAGAATGGCATCACTGCTCCACCAGCTACAAATATGAAAAAATTAACATATAATTGTAGTCTTGAAGCTGCCGCTTTAAATTATATTTCAACTTGTTATGCCGGAGCATTCCTTCCAAATACATATAGCATAACCCTTGCATTTGAATCTGTTCTTCCAATAAGTAAGTTTTTGTCTGGGTTTAAAAAATTGAAATTTTGATTTCAATCGGAAAAGTTCAAATTTTGATTCCATTTTCAAATTTATGACAATTTCGATCTTGCATTTTCGTTCTTCGTTATTACTTTTTTTACATGCATATTTTTTTAGATGAAGCAATTGCCCAAGCTCCACAATGGCTTTTCTCATTTACAGTTGCCCAACAAGGTATTGGTACTTCTATGATTGTAACAGATGGAGATGCATCATTTGCAAATGCTGAGGCAACTCAAATCGGATGTGCATATACAAATACACCTTGTTCATCAATGCCATATCCAACAATTGTTGCATGTACTATTTCTCCACCACTTCCACCACAATCTCTTTCTTCTGATACCATTCCACCACTATATACAATGGGAGATGGATGCAATACAAATGCGCAATGCACAAAACCAGGTTATAACAAATGTGATACAACATTAAAATTGTGTTATGCATAAACATGAATAAGTCGTTTTCAGTATTTTTTATGTAAAAGCATAATTTTGCAGCTTTGAATATCTGATTTTTTACAACTGTTTTTAAATTCTAGTTTTTATGTTCTTGATTGACCTCAACATCCATTACCATAATAAATAAGGTTAAAAAACTGTTTTTGCTGATAAATAACTGTTACAATAACAACATTAAATTTTAAAGGAAGAAAAACACATGCACTTTCAACTTTTTATTTCATAAAAAAAGTAGAAATCAAACAAATCGAAAAACAGAAATTTTACATTGATGAGAAAGTGCAAATCCGCTTTCTGCAAACATTTCAGCGAGTAAATAATCATTTTCATCAAGTTGATTTCGATGTTTGATAGCGATTTCCTCTTCACCATCATAAGTAAGATACCAATCAATGCTTTCATTTTTATTTACTATACTTGGTGTAGATGGTTTTTCCAATGAAGAAGGCCAGTAATAGTAATAATTGTATGTCTCAATATCAATATTTTTCAGTGATGCAATATCGTCAACAACTTTTTCAATTTCATTACATTGAAGTTCACCCTTCATTTGTTTACCATCTTCATCGATTATTTTAACTAAAAATACTGTAAACGAGCAATGCACGGATCTAATAAAAATAACTTACCAACTACTTTTTGTCGTGCTAATAAAATATCATCAAATTCTTTTTCAGAAAATAAGAAATGTTTTTTATCTAAAAATTTTCAATCTAAATGTAATTGCAATGAGTATAAACTTACATATAAGTTTGGTAAAAAATAATGAACTCATTTCATCAAATTTAATCAGCGGTAAAATATCTGATAATTCGTTTTTGATTGTTTCGTTCAAATCCAAAGTATTATTTGTTTTTTGTTTTTCCATTGCACGAGTTTCTGCCCATTTATATACCTGAAAAAATATCAATATTATCATGATCGTGATGTCACGGTTGAAAACATACTGCATCAAAGAGTTCTTCTTCTTTTCTTGAATTCTTGGTTAATTCAATCATCTCAATTACAACAGACTTTTCGAGAAGAATAAATTGTTCTGATTCAAAAATGATTGAAAGATTCTTTGAAACAAAGCCATTAACACGTTTCTTAAATTCATCCATAGAATATTTGTTAACAAGTTCAATCATTCGAAAAATATTTGACACATCGATTTTTGTATTCTTTAAAAATTCTTCACAAGCATTTTTTAATTCTTTTACATTATAAAATTCAGCAATATCAATCATTGAAAAGATATTATCATTTGTAAGTTGACAGTCGCCAGAATAAATGAAAATTAAAAATTCTTTAAAATCATTATATTTGTAATCTTTGATAATAATTGGTTCATTTAGTTTTGTCCAACGATCTGATAGCATTGATTCAAAGGTTGTTGAAATTGGAGACAACATAAATCTATTAGCTTTTAATTTCTAAAACGCGGAATTAACTATTTTTTAAAACAAAAATGGAGCTTTCATACTTTTCCTTCAATTTCAAAAACAACATCAAATTTACCATTTTCAGGATCTTGAGCCTTGAATATTTCATATCTTTCCATTTGAAATTTATACAAAATTTTTTCAGCTTCCATTTTTATACAGCACAATAAAAATAAAATCAGTTTTTTAAGAAAAACTCAAGCTGCTCTAAAAAAGTTTTCTTTAGAGATGTAAAAATAAATATAATTTTTTTCATGCTAATAAAAAGGCGCGTAAATTTAAGTAAAAAAAATACAATCAATTTTTAGCAAAACTTTTTTCAGCAATTTTGTCACTCAATAAATTTATTTTTAAAAAGAGAAAACGATAAAACTGTAACCCATAATTTCTAGATTCAACTCTCAGTTTGTAATTTTTTGACATTTTGCATGATTTTTTCCATTGTTTTGTTTATTTTTACTTTATTATTTTTACTTTATCGTGTTTTTACATATTTGCTTGTTTCCATAAAGTTGCCATTAAACAATAAATTTTTGCAAGCCATTTACGTTTTTGTTATTGCAGTACTTTACATTTTATATTAAAACACCTTTTTATTGATAAATCACTTTTATAACAATTATAATAATAAAAATTTTCTTAACCATAAAGAAAAAAAAATGTTATACATGAAAAAATAAAAGAAATACAATATACAAGCACGAATAATAACCCGGTAAACAGAGTCTTCAAAAATTGGAGCAAATTTCTTTTAACACAATAAAATAAAAAATTTAAACACGTGAAGCAACAGTCGTAATAGAGCCACCATTTGATGATAAAGCTAGCTTATTTAAAGCTAATACTGTACGAGCAATTTGAAGTAAATTATTTCTTTCAATAATATCCATTGAAGTACAAAGAGAATTCTAAAATGATTTTTTAAAAGTTTTTTTAAAAAAAGAGTATCAAAAAAGTGTTTTTGAGCAAAAATTTTTAGAGACAAATTTGGAAAACTGTCATGTATGAATGAAGGAGAAATAAGACAAAGGTAAATTGAGAGACAACAATTTTAATAAATCAAGCAAAAAAATCAAAACTTTTAAAAAAATGTTAGATAGGATTAAAAAAGAGATAAATAAAGGTAAAAATAAAAATAGATAGTAATAAACCGGAAACCATTTCTTTGGAGAATAGGACCTGAAATTCTTTTTTTGAAAAAAGCCTTGAGCAATTACAAGGTCTACAAATTTGCATATTTTTTGATATATATTTTGTTAGTGTTCTGGGAAATAAATTAACGTAAGCACAAGGAAAGAAATAAGGATTTGAGAAGAGTTGTGGTAGTTGAAGATCGAAAACATTTCAGAGCCATGCCGTTGTTGTTGGTATTGATATATGATATATCGTTGGTGATCATGTTAATCTAGATATTGTATTAACCATAAAACTCGTCTGCTACTCCATGAAGATAAAACAGCTTACATCAAAGTAGTTGCAAGTTAGCATAAGAAGAAGTGTGTAAAACATTGAAGACAAAGAAAGGTTAGTAAAACTTTTAACGCTCACAAAAACGTAGGAAATTTGTTGTTAAAAAAACATATAAAAGCAATTTTACAGTAATAAAAGCTGAAAATAAAGGTAGACACATTTAAAAGAAAAGAAAATAGAAAATAGGGAAAAAATATTTACACGCAAAAACATACGAGACAACAGAAGACATAAAATTTTAAAAAAAAAGATTTTTGGTAAAATAAAAAATAACAAACCTCTGGAACACCAAGCCGCTTACAAGCTGCAACAAATCCATCAGCATTCCTTTTTGCTTTAAGTGGGGATAAATTGGCCTAAAATGGAGTTATTGTAGTGATAAGGAAATACAAAGATTCGGACGCTTTGCAAAAAAAGAGATGCATGACAAAATGTTTTGACTGCCAGAAATGTACAGATAGACTTACTTCACTAGGAGTAAATACTGTTGGAACAGCCCGAATACGAATTTTATTTGCAAAATTACATAAATATACGCCACTTGAAAGCTCTTGTGATAGACGATCTTTATCAGCAGGTAACTTTGTTCCAACAAGTTTTCCTTCAATTACTTTTCTCATTGTATCTACTAAACTTCCAGTTGTTGTTATGCCATTTGCTAAATTTGGTTGTGATCCAACTCCTGCTGTTGATGATGTTGGTGGTTTTCTGTTTAAAACTGCTGCTGATCCAGAGATGGCACTTTTTGACATTGTACTTAATGGTGGTTGTTTTCGTAAAGTGCCATTCATTGTTGGTGCAGTATCGATAGATTTTGTTGCAGCTTTTTTGGATGATGTTAAATTAATTGTTGAAGCTGTGAGCCGAGTAGATTTAGCTTGGGTTGGATCAGATTTACGTGGTGGAATATTAGAAGATGTTGGAGCAGGAGCAATTTTTGATGTTGAAAGAGATGGCTTTTTAATGCCTGATGTCGTGGTTGTTGAAGTTGGCTTCGGCACACCTGATCTGGCAGTAGTTGTTGTAGGTTGAATTCTTGAAACTGTAACCTTTTTTACTGCTGATGGCTTGGATTCTGGAGGAGTTGTGCTTGATCGAGTTGTTTTGGCAATTGCAAGTTTTGATGGAACTGTTGCAGGTTTTGGCATTGATGTTTCAATAATGCTTGTTGTGGTTGATGATTTAATTATTGGAATTTGTGATTCTGAAGAATCAGAAGAACTTGTTGAAGTATCGGATAATGCTGGAGATAGATTATTGTTATTATTCATCACTTTTGACATCTCAGCTTTTGATGGTGGAACACATTCAATATCAGAAATTTGACTTTCATCAGAAACCTCTTCAACAGCTTTTGGAGCTTGCTTTTCTGGCAGCTTGCTTGGAGTAACATGTTGATGAACAACTTTCTTCATTGGAATGTTATTATTGCTCATATCCATTACTGCTGCAGCTGTTGTTGGTGAAGTAATCATTGATGGAGGTGAAAGTGGTGCACCTCGTGCAGCCATTTTCTTTTCAATTATTGTTTCAGCATATGCAAGCATTACTTCTTTTGCTAAATCTCCAGATGCTTCTCGATCGAGTATCGATTGATTTGTTGTTGCTGTCAATGATGATGGTGGAGATGATGATGATACATTGCAAGAAGTTTCATTTATCTCTTCAAGGGATCCTTTTGACATTATCATTTCATGTGATAGCCGATTTTCATCACCTGTTGAAGCGTATCCTGAATCTGAGCCTCCAACTGTATTGAATCGATTTTGGCGAGGTCGTCGATCAACTTTCCGTAGAGTTGTGCTTGTTGGATCAGAAGATTTTGGAAGTTGACTTTGAACACTAAAAATAAGAAAGTTAAAGTAGATTTAAATATTTTCATTAGTGATAGTAATCAAAGTTTGAAGAATTGAAGAATGAAGAATTTATGTCAAAAAAGATATGTTACTATCTTTTTTGACAGTAACTCAATTAATCGAAGGCTGATAAAAATTTGTTAATATCCCAATCGGAAAAGCTTTTAAAAGCTTAGATTTGGAGTTTTTGGATAGATGGCGGTAACAAAAAGTTGACTACTTTTTGAAAAAATGTTATTACACTTTCTGATAGTAACTCATTTTTACAAAAATTTATCAAATTTTGTTACTATCTTTAATTCTAAAAATTTTCTAAAAACTTACAGTATCTTATCTGGCCTTCTTAAAGTTGCATTAATTGTCGTACATCGATTAAAGGAACTCCAATCATTACAATTTTGACTATTTTCAATTGCAGCTTGTGTTTTCAACCATTTAAAAATATGTTCGCGACCCTAAAAAAGGAAACAATAAACTGTCAAAAAACTATTTTTTAAATAAAACAAACTTTCAAAATGACATTGACAGGAGGGGAAACAAAAGGATTTCCGTTGACTTTAAGGCTAATTAAATGCGGGCTTAAATTGTAGAAATCCAGTGGTAAAGCAGTTAAACAATTTTCTTCAACATTTAGCGATCGTAAATGCATATATCCAATTTCAGATGGTAAATCAATTAGTTCATTGTTGCTAAGATTTAAGACTCGTAAAGATTTGAGCAATGTTATATCTGATGGAAGTTCAATGAGGGAGTTATAAGATAAATCAAGTTCAAGTAAACAATTTTCAAGTTGTCGAATTTCTCGTGGAATTGAGGTTATCTTATTTCCACCAAGTAGCAGCACTTTGAGACGAAGATAAAATAACATTGGAGGAATACTTTGAAGGTGATTACCACTGAAAAGAATTTGTTGTTATCGAAAAAATAAAGAACTTTGCAAATATGCTTACCTGAGATCGAGAAATGATAAAGATTTTAATAAATGTATTGTAGAAGGTAGCCTTTGAATACAATTTGATCGAATAAGTAATGTCTCTAATGATTCTAATTCACACATACATGCTGGGAGCTCGTTCAATCGATTGAGGCTTAAATCTGAAATGGAAGTAAAAATAAATATCAGAAATAAAGCTTATTGCAATAATTTTTGATCTAACAGCGGAACTTTTAGATTATTACAGTAAATGATAGTAACATTAATTTTACAACTTTAAATTACTCTCATTGATAGTAACACATTTGCATAATTACTTTATAATTTTTGCTAGCAATTTTTTTTGTCATTAATCTTTAATTATAATTACCATTTTAATATTTTATATCTTATCCATCCCTAAAATCTGTAGTAGCCATTTCCCGCATTGCACCTGTCATTTTTTATACACATTTTTGTTCATTTGTTTTGGATGCCATTTGCCGCTGTAAGTCTTCTTATTAAAGAAGCTGTCAAAGCCTTTTTTTCTCATTTCTCATCAAATGAATGACCATTGGTCATTTTTTTGAGCTATTTTTAATGCTTGGGAAAATGCTAGTAAAAAATGAATCAATGAAAAAAAATGTTTGCTTTGAACTATTTCTTTTGCTATGAAAAATGGTGTATTTTTGTAAGATTTTTTATGCAAAAAAGAAAGTAATAAATTTAAAGATCTCATGCAAGAAATGAGGTCATGAAGAAGAGGAAGTTTTAGAAAGTTACAGTAATCACAGAAAATTTTGAAATACAAAGACTAACTTTTTGTCTTACTTTAATTGTGGATATTTTCAACTACCAGGAGGTTTCAATTATCTTTCCCAACTCATAAAAAAGTATTTCAACCATCTGCTGCTTGAAATTATCGTTAAAAATATATATTTTTGATTCATAGCTCTTTTTTGAGTCATTTTTCTTTCTTCTTCCCCTTGCAGAAAAAAACTGAATGAAAACAAAAACATTTCTTTTTTTTGTCTGCTACTTTTGGTGTGCCACCTGGCTTCCTTTTTTCCGTTGTTTAAAAACCTCCAAAACCCTAGGTTTAAAAGAAAATCAATGTTCCCATTTTTATTTCTAAAATAAGAATTTTTCGAGGAGAAAAAAACAGGTAAAAAAGCAAGTCCGGTTTCATTTTTGGCGCGTAAAAGAACTTTTATTTTGGCGCCTCTTTTTTCTGGGGCTGTGGGAAAAATTCTGTTCTTCGATGGGTAAGCAAAAAGAAAAGTTTCTTGCGTTAATTAAAAAATGCATTATTTTTTGTTGGCTTGCATTGGCCCATGTATAATATGCAAATTAGATTATTGTCAAAGTCTTGAAGGAAAAAAAGAGAAATTGCCGCCGAGTTTTTCGATAAAAAAGTTTTGGATATGACAGAGTTGGAATGTCTTTTTTGAAGTAAAGAGAAAATGATAGAAGACGTAAAGTTGGAAGCAAATATGACTCAAAGTAACAGTAAAGAAATGTTGACATCAAATTGTAATAGATAGTAAACTATCGTTTGTAAAGTTTTGCAGTTTTGTGTTACTACCATTTTATCTGAAGAGAGTAACTCAAACAATCAAAATTTTAACATTATCATTACACTAAATGTAGTACTGGCTCTATAGAACAATTTAATAACAAATTATTGTCAAAATTTTTTATTATGTTCTAATACTACAATATTTTAAACACAAAAACTTACCAGCTGAAATAAGATCAGATAAATCATATTTTGCGCAATAATGAGCAGGAAAATCTTTAATTTTTCTTGATCTTAACGTTAAAATACCAGATAGCCCAGCATCTTCAAACATTTTTTCGATGGGTTTTGTTAGCTCTGCTGATTGACTCGATGAAGATGTTGATGGAAAAGATGCTGATGAATCACATAAATCATCTGAACCATTTGAAGCTGTTGATGGAAGGGGTGTATTCACAGCGGCAGCAGCGGAAATGGTGCCAGTAAGAGCACCAAACCGCCGCTTTGAAGTTCTCCAAGTAGACGCCGTATTTTCGTTTTGAAAGAAAGAATTTTGAAAATAAATATCGTAGTAAATGTTACAGTAAATATATATTAAAAGGCTGTTAATTAATGTATGTGAATGGGGGTCTAAAAATAGTAACAAAATATTATTTTTAACATTATTATGGAAGCAGAAGAAGCATCAGCAGAAACACATTTGTTGATGGGAGGGAAATCTGACACGCAAAAATAATATACGTCCGAGAAAAAAAATGTTATAAAATATTCGTGTTTTTCACATTCCTTCTTCTCCTTCTTTTCACTTTGCTTTTTTGCTTGCGGTTTTGATCATTGCAAAAACGAAAGGAAAAAAAAATATAAAAATGGGAGAAAAAGAAAAAATGAGGGCAAAGGGAGGCTCTTTTTTGCATCATTTACGAGTATTTACAACACACTAAAAGCATGCCGACAAAAAACATGAAAGGTTTAAAAACAAGGTGTTAAACTTTTGAAAAGAAGGGGAAAACTTTTAAACCATTTATGTAAAGAGATTTATAGGATTAAAGAAAAAAAGTGAGGTAAAAAACACATGTGTCAGAGAAACCTCTGCAGAGGTGCATGATTTTCGATGAACCAATCGCTTTTGAAGACTTATGTTTTTATTTGTGTTATCATGGACATGGTCTTCCAAAAGTTGATTGAGGCAAAAAAAAAGTGTGAGAGAAAGTGATTGTAAAAAAATGAAAGAAAGAGAAAATAAGCGAGGAATGTAATAAAATCAAAAAAATATATATTTTTCTATGAATCATTGCTTGTAAAAGAATGCGGCGTTTTTACAAGCAATCAAAATAAATTTTCTCGTGTCGAAAATGTGTATCATCAAAATAGTGATGGGGAACGATTTGAAACAAAAAATAGCCAATAACATCTTTAGTCAAAACATAGTCTATCAAATTTTAGGTAAGAATGATAGAATTGATTTTAGCTTTAATATTGCTTGAACTACTTGAAGATAAACCTATCAAAATCATTTAATCGCTTGAAATCAGTGATAAAAAAACAATCAAGTAAAAACAGACGTTTTTCAGGGAATAAAAACAATGCATTAAAAAGTTAATGATAACAAAGAAATGTCAACCAACAAAAAAGTCTAAAAAGCTAAAACAACACAAAAAAAATTTTTCCAAAACCAATGGAATGATTTTTTTGGTTTAAATAAACAATCAATAAATATTTGTTGATGTTTAGAAAATGGCAAACATTTTTGGGGAAACAAAGAGCCGGATATGTTTTGATTTTAACAATGGTACGAAATTTTCGATACAAAGAAAATGAGCGAAAAGAACAATAGAAATCTGGACACAAAAAATTCAAACAAATTGAAACAGTTGATTAAAAGGAAATGAAAACTGGCAAAAATAAAAATGTTCAACTTTTAAGTTTATGATTTCCCTAAAAAACTTTTATTACCTTAATACTCATTAAAGCTAACATTTGTAGTATCAAATTTCATATATCTCCGATATCCTCAAGTTTTCCCTTAAGCTAATTCGATCAAATCCCTTCAACTTCTTTACGAGCAACAAAGCTTTAAAGTGTTTTACAAATTTTTCATCTTCCTTTCTTCCTCCTTCCGCTTCTTTCTCTCTTTAATCTTTCACATAAATCCCCCATCATAAAAAAATTGCGCATCTTATTTCACTTTCATTCAATTATTATTATTTTTGCAAAAAATTCTCTTTGTGAGCTTTGTACAAATAAAATATATTGGCTAACATCCAAAGCTTCATCCTTGCCTCTATTGTTTTCCCTCCAACAAAAAACATAAAAGCGGAAAACCAGTTATCTCTCGTTTACAAATATATTTTTTTTATATTTGATTCTTCAATGATACATAAAAGAATAGATGGGAAAAAAGTAATATTAAAAAAATGAATCTTTGCAAAAAAACGTAAGACAAGGCCAATATGTGTTTGAAAAAACAAATCAAAGAAGAAAAAAGTGAGAAAAAAAGTTGATACGTTTTTTTGAAAGAAAAGTATTGTAAGAAGATTAGCATGCGAGAAGGTGATGGTGGTAAAAAGAGGGGAAAGGATAAGTAAACAAGATTAACTTTTCATGGGAGTTATTTTGGTATCTTTTATCAGAAGGGTTATCATGGAAGTAAAAAGTTTGTTTAAAAGATATTGGGTAAAATGATGGCATGAGTGGCGAAGAGTGATAACAAATTTTAAAGCCAAAGAGAAGGATTAAAACCGTTAAAATCTGAAAATCTAAAAATTCAAGAGTCACGAAAATTTTAATTCAAGCTTTTAAACATTTTTAAAACGTTTAAACATATTTATGTGGGAAACTTTTCTAAAATAAAAAGTTTCCCACAGAGCCTTTTCTCTCAAAGATGGCCGTTCCATCAACAACAATAATAAAAAGCTTAAAGCATTGTTAAAAACAATTCTAAAAAGAAGAAAAACCCATGGAAAAACAATTTTATTCTTATTAAAGCTAACTTTCTTTCTTGCAAGCTAGCTTGGAAAGAAAGAGAGGGGGAAATAACATGGTTTAAAACCATTAAACATTTGCCATCATTGAAAAAATGCGTTAAAGCAATGCAAAAGACTTCTTTCTTCAAAATCTTTCTTTTTCCCACAATCTAAGATGCAAAAAAAGACGCGGGCTGCTGCAGCAGCAATGTCATCGTTTTCACCGAATTTTTTTCTTTGGCATTTTTTTGATGGTTTTGTTTGGGGTTGTGTTTGTCAGCAGCAGCAACATGGAAAGGCAAGATGGGAAAAAAGAAAAAAATCATCTATGTTCTTTTTTTCCTTGCGCGGCCTTCCTTCCGTCGTTTTTTGATGGTCAAAAATAAAAAGAAAACGGAAATGAACACTTTTAGAAGAAAAAAAACATCGGGCCTCTTTTTTGTGTCCTCCCTTTTTTTAAATGAATCCAAATAGAATAAGAAAGATGGTAATCAATGGCATTCATTAAATTGATTTTTATTGCCACTGGTTTGTGTTGAGAAAAACCCGTCTAAGAAAAAGTGGCAATCAATTTAGTCACAGTTTGTGGCTGGCAAATAAATATAAAAATGCAAATGTGATGGTTTTGGTTTGCCAAATAAGTTTAAGGAAAAAAATTAATGGCATTAGCGAAAAAAAAACAAACATTTTTTAGATTGATGTCAATGATATTAATGATGAAAGTTATAACTTTCAGTTACAGTAACCTTGAAACAAAAAAAAGTTTAAGAAATAAATGTTTTTTTAAGTGACTCACAAAGATTGTTTTAAAACATGCCAAAATGACTAACCTAAATAAGTCAAAGTTAAAGATCTTCGATAACATTTTCGAAGGTTGATTAAGAAATATATCAACCTTCAAATGTACCACCCATTGCGTTTCCTTCCCTCTTTTTTGAAACAATAACTCAAACCCTTCCCCTCATAAATATCTTCCCTTATGTATCACTTTCGTCCCCTAACTAGGAGGTCTTCTTCCTTGAAAAAAACGAAAATCACCAAAAACTAAAAACAATTCTCATTACGATTTTTTTCCAGTTTTTGTGGTATTGCACATAACTGCCAGCCAAAGAACTGGCAAAAATAAATTTTAATTAAAAAAGTCAAAAAGCGAAGTGTTGAAAGAGATGGTAGACAGAAGAAGCAGCAATGATTTTGGGAAGATGGAAATTTTAATGCCTAAGATTAGATCAAACCAAAACGCAAATATTGTTGAATCATCAAAGCAAAAAAAGCTGAAAAAGCGAGAAAATGGAAAAGATGATTATTATTTGAGGGAAAAAAGAGAGTGTTTCAAAGATGTTATCAAAAAATAGATTATTGAAGAGTTCAAAATAGTGGGAAAAAGGAGAAAATGTGAATCACAAACGGCAAGAAATGAGATGTCTGCGAAAATACTGAAAATTTGTATGAAAATATTTCACAACTCTTACAGTAATTTTTCAATTTAAACAAGTAATGAAAAATTACGATGCCACCTTTGATGTACGGCAAATACACTTTTGATGTTGAGCTGTAAGACAAAATTTTGTGATAATGTCAAGACTTTTTTTTACAATAAAGCTTTCACAACTTCCTCATCGGCAGATACATTTCACTATAAACTTTAATCCAACAATTTTTTTATAACCAGTTTAAGCCGAAAAAACTTTTCTCTTTTTCCGTATTTTCCTTAAATTTTCTAAAAGGAGCATATCAAATTACTCCTCGAAAAAAAGAAGAAAGTTTTAGATATAAACCCGCGCCTGTCCATGCTTAAATATTCTTTTCACTCTCTATCTTCCTTCGTTCCTTAAAACCCCCAAGCATTTTTTCTTCTCGTGGAGGATAAAAAAGAACCCAACTAACAGCAACAGCTGAATAAATCAAATAATATCATTTTTTAAAGCCTAAAAAACATACTTTTTTATATTACACTACTACTACTATGCTCACGATTTCAAACAAATAACATTAAAATCGAAAGCCACCGTCGTGGTCAAAGCATTTTTGGGAGAAAAAGAGAGAGAGAGAAAATGAAATGAAATCAGATCAAGCTGTTTCGCCTACTTTGTTTTTGCTATTAGACTGACTGGCAAAAGCAACAGTTTTATAAAAACATACACACATTTTTTCTTCTAAAACATAGTGATTGAAAAAATATTTGATACAGCTGTTTTTTCAAAAAAAAATGATTTTGACTGAAAAGCATCAGAGAAGTCGAAAAACAGATTACTCATATTTTTTGAAGGAAGAAAGATATCGACTTATTTTTGAGGTTTTTTAACAATGGTATACATGAGAGTGTTGCTTTAATACTATTCTATGATAATTTTGATTTTACTTGCTATAAAAGCTTCAAAAATATCGCAACACTTTTGCTTTAAAAATCACTAAATGTTACGAAACTTTTACGTTTTACACTAAAAATGGAAAGGATTGAATAAGACTGATTATCTTTTTTTTTCTTCGAGGTGACCGGATATTAAACGAAAACGCTTTTTAAAAATGTGATCAATCATTGAATCTTAAAAATTTATTCAATTTATGCAACGAAATTGCATTTGTTTTACGTTTATTTTGAAGTTTAAATAAAATCAAAATAAGAGTTAGTGCAATTACAGTAGTCAAGGTGATTGTAAAAGTTAGGTGATAAGAAAATAATTTTCTCAATCATAAAAACTATTATCAGTTAATGGTGCTTTACTTTTACTGCTATTGCTTCCGATTTTATGCTACTGTTGAGGTCAGAAAGATGATTATTAGGGGAAAAAAGGTACAAAATTTTTAATTAAATGAAAGAAAACAAAGCTATGATATCAGAAGAAATGGAAGAGTCTTATTTCTTTAAAAATTAGACAAGAAGTTATTCAAAGCAATCCAAAAATCCACGATTAAAAATATTTTGACGAAATTACTGTAACTAAATAACCTCTCTTTATTATTATTCTCCTTTTTAAGTCTTTCAAAGCTTCAAAAACAATAACAACAAAGAAAACTATCTAAGAAGAAGAAGAAGAAATAGTTTCTATTTCAAATAACAATATTGTTTTCAAAGAAGAGCGTCCGATAGCAAAGAATTTAACTGTTGCTTGCTCATTCTCTTTCAACCAAAAGCAGGCAACTCCCTTCTACCACCACCACCAGCAGCAGTTTCAGTCGAAGCTTTGACCTCGGCTCTTTTTTTTGTGTTTCAATCAAAAAAAGCTTGAATGAGTAAAAACGGAGAAAAAGAACAGGGTTATAAGTTGAACCTAAGCATTTTAGAAAAGCAAGCATTTGCTTTATTTTTTCCCGCTTGGCTGAGAAATGTTTTTCGGCGACCGATAAAAATGGGGATAGCAAAACGACGAAAGAAGAAGACGAAAAGCAGGCATATTTTAAGCTGAAACTCAACCACAAAAAATATAAAATATAACTATCGTCATCAGTCTTTTTTGCGATCATTTCCTGCAGCTTAAAGTTGCTCCTGCTGCTAAAAATGATTATAAAAGACGCGGAACGAAAAAAGTTGAAAAAGAGAATGTGTCAAAATTTGGGTAACAATAAAAAGTGAGAAAAGTTATTTTTTGACATTGTCTATTATGAGTGATAGAGCAAGAAATAGCAGTTACGTGTCATCGTCTGTGATAAATATAGCCAGCTAATACAGCTTATATAACCCAATGGTAATTTATATCTATAATAAAAAAAGTGGCAGCTATTAAAAAAATCTTTATGAAATTATTTAAAATTATGTAAAAAGTAAAATTCGTTGAAAACAAAATGAGTAAAGATGGAAAATTGTTCAAATTTTGATATTAGCTGTAAAAATGGAAAAACTTGGTGTGAACGAAGATAGAGAGAAAAAGGAATAAAAACATTGAGATAACTCTAGAAAATAATAAAAACACAGAAATATTTTGCAAAAAAAGTTAATCTTTATTACACCATCAACAAAAATTAAAAATCAGTAAAAAACCAAATAAATATTATTAGTCTCATCATTTTAATCACCAAAAACATGTCCATTATCTCTTTCATCAAATCCGCATTAAAACTTTTTTTACAACAAATTTACTACCAAACTTTGATCAAGTCCAGACACTTTCTTATTCAACAAAAAATTTCATTTTTAAAACTTATTTATTAAAAAAAGAGCAAAGTATTTTTTTGGAAAGATTTGAAGAAAAAGGAAAGGCAATGTATCTTCTTGCAAAAAAATAGACTCAAAAATCTATGTCGTTGTTAGTAAACATTGAAAAGGTCAATGAAAAAAAAGGTGAACACAATATTGTCCGTTGAAAAAATGAAGGTGGACTCAAAGATGGAGGAAAGAGAATGGCTTGAGACAGACAGAGGGTTATTAAAAAAACATTCATAATTTTTACTAATTTTTTCTGGTCACTTTGATTTTTAATCGTTTTCTACAAAAAAATAGATGTTAGAGGGAAAAGAAGGAAGGATATTGATTGAAAAATACAAAAATATGAATTTGTAATCAAGGGTTGAGATCAAAGAAGGAAAGATAATAATCAAAAAGGGAAAAAAGGGAGTGAAAGTGAAAATGGGCAACAACTTTCATCACAGCATGAAACCTGAGATCAAAGTGATTATTAATCAAATTTTGACCTTAATTTATTCTGGACTTTTGATTTCCCTTTCCTCTTCTCGATTTCCCCTAAGTTGTGATTGTGTTTCATGAATTGTGAGCAATCATCATCGACTTCAAGAATCCAAGACAAAAGATATACAACATTAGGTATTTTCACTGCATTGTATCTTTTATATCTTGTCCAAAACATCCCTCCTGGAAGCACCTTCAATTTTGACACATTCGAAAAAAATTAATTACCGCGGTATTTTATCAAAAAAAGTTTTCCCTCTTTCTTTTTTTTGTTTTTCATCGCTCTATCTCTCTGACAAATTGGTGCGGTAAACCACAAAAACAAATCGCCTTTTTTCAAAGATGAAGAAAAATAACAAATTTTTAGTACTTTCCTTCTTTTCAACTTTAAAAGATTGGAATAATAAAAAAAAGAATTACACATATTTTTTTCTTCTTCATGTTTATTAGTCGTAAAAAACAATAAACTTTTTTTAAAGCTTTTAATTTTGTTTTGCCTCTCTTTTTTTCCCTAAAAGTGAACCAGTTTTTGAGGATTAAAAAGATTTTAGTTTTTTTAATGTACAGATTTGATAGAGGGGGGATTTAATGTTTTTGCTCATTTTGTTGTTGCAAAGTTTTTTTGGTTGAAATTTATTAGTGATTTTTTAAATGAAAAAAAATTAGGACGTAAATCAACTCCAGATTTGGGGATATTAGAATTCAATGATCAAAGCAAAATCAAATTGGCTAAAAAGACAGGGATTTTAAAAAACGTACTAAAATTCAAAAATTTGATCACGAATGACTTCGATCAACGTAAAAGCTAAAATAAAGTGCCCATAGCTTTCTTTAATTTTTATGTCCATCTTTTAATAGCCTGTCCAAAATGCCATTGGCTATCATTAAAAACATTTTTATTGTTTTTACATTCTCAAAAAATTTTAATGGCAATTTTACACAAAATCCGTAATATTAATGCTTGAATGTTCAGGATTTGAGATATCCCAACCAGCGGATATCTCAAATCCTGAACATCAACAACACTTTCAACAATAAAAAGAAAGACTGGGAGTCATTAAATAAAAAAACGTAAAAACAATAATAATAAAGTTATGATTATCTTTGACAACTATGTTTCCCCCCCCCATTTTTCTTTCACTCTCATTTGTTCACCTATAAAAAAAGCAAAAAAAACGGCAAAAGTGGGGATATATCAAATCTCTCTTTTTCTCTTCCTTTTTTCCCCGACATTTGTTGTTTGTTGCTACTCCTACTGCTGCCAAACGAATTAAAAAATCTCGACATAAAAACAGGCGTTCGACTTTTTTCTTTTCTCCAACTTTCAATAAAAAATAAAATAAAACTAATTACCAATTACTGACCATAGGAACGCAGGAAACAAATGTATAGAAAAAAAAATAAAGCGACAAATGGTACAAATCTTTTTTTTCAAGCGGACATTTTTATGAGGATTATTAGTTTTTTTCTGGTGTAAAAAAAGAGAGAGACACGAATTTGAAGGAAGGGGAAAATAAAGAGCATGAAAAAGGATAATCTTATCAATAGGGAGTGGGATTTTTTTTGCTAGACTATTACTAAAAAAACAACAAATCTATTAATAGTTTTTCGCTATTAAAGTTTTTTGGAGGGAAATTAAAACATGAATTTTTTTTGCTTATTTTGGAATTATAAGAAATTGGTGTAAGTAGATAGATACAGTATAATAATAAAAATTCCAAAAGATTAAACTCAACTCACGATGATTTAGTGTAACTATTACTAACTATTGCTAATAACCACTGATAGGTTTTAAACCTTTGCAAAAATATGCAAATTTCTACAGTAATGTATAAATACATATTGTTGGCGGAAAGGCGAATTTAATGTGAAGCAATTTCGCTAGCACAATTATCGCTACATTTTTTTAATCCATAGATACCAATGGCATCACTGCATTAAAAAAAGAACGCATTTGAAAATGTCACGTATATGTTCTTATAATTTGTTGGATTAAAAAAAAAGTTAAAAACACGTTGTAATTTAAAAACAATTATTGATAAATGATGTTTGTTTGGATATAAACTAATAATATAAAACAGCATTCGATTTATGTGTAACAAAAATGGAGGAGGCAAAACAAAAAAAACACTTCCTTGGACAACAAAAAATAGTAAAAGTGATCAAACATTTTTTTAACAACGCAAAAGCAGAAACCTTTGTTTTTATCTTTGCTTCTGTCATTGGAGGTTTCAATAAAGACAAGAAAAAAATGTCTGTCCAAAAATTGATGAAAAAGTTTATTAAGATCGACATGGCTGGAAATCATACATATTGTTTTAAGTTTTTGAATTGGACTACCTTAATTACCCGTTTTGAAATTTTATGGCAAGCAAGTTCGACCTTGTAAACCTATTCTATTCTTGTTTAAGCTAAAAAAATCTACTGTAACCAAAGAAATTTAATTTCTTTAAACTTAAACGCATTTTTTTAAGAACACCATGACCAAACTTCTCCGTTCAACATCTAATCTAAAAAACCATTAATTCAAAACTCAACAACAAAAAAGCATTTTAAAATTTAAAACAGTTTTTTCTACCAAAAGCTTCATTTAAAACATTTAGAAAAAACATCTTTTGAAAGAAACCAATTACTGCTTTAACTTTTTGAAAGAAAAAAATAAATTTTGTTCAAAACCCAAATTTCCGTTTCATTTCCTTTCAAAAGAAGACGTTTTTAAACAAAAGTCATTTTTTTAAAAGATTTAGTGAACCGTTTTTTGCTTTAAAAAAATGACCAATTTTTCGGTGCTGTCTAGTGTTCATTTCTCGTTCCGTTTTTCGAAAAAAGCGAGAAACGAGAAATTCTCGTTTTTCAAAGTTTTGCGAGAACGAGAAACGAGAATTCTCGCCGAGAATCTCGCAATTCTCGTTGAAAATCAATTGTCCCATATTACACCAACTTTGAGGTGTATTCTTTTCACGGATATTGTAAAACCAAAACATTTGATGTAACTATTCATTAATACTACAAAATTATAAGGTTGAAGCATTTTTGACAGAAAAAATGATCAAATCCTTAAAAATCTTTTGAAAAAATCTGTTTACGAGAATTTTTGGCAACGAGAACGAGAAAACGATAATTATGCGAGAACGAAATCAGTGCGAGAACGAGAACGGAAACGAGAAATGAACACTAGTGCTGTCTCATTTTTCTTTTCAAATGTCTCAAAAGTGTTTAAAACTTTCATTTTTCTTTTGCAAAAAATGGGAAATTATTTTTTTAAGTTTAAAAACGCGTTTGTTTTTTTGTTGCCAGACATTTATCAAAAAAAGTGTGACAAAAAAGATGAAAAATGGCACAGTTGTTCTTATTTATTGAAAAGCTATCCTTTTGGTTAGGGTTTTAAAAAAATATTTATAAATTGTGACATTATACTTCAAAAATGGGAAACAATTATAAAAATTTAAAAAAAATTTGCAAATTTTAAAGAGTAGCCACATAACATTTTTTTTAGTGTTATGTTTACATGTATGTCTAGGGATCAAGCATGAGCAAAAAGATAATTTTCAAAGAGCTGATTTCCAGACGGATATCAAAAATATGATAGAAAATATACATTAAAAATATCCTGAGGCTAAGTTGTTTGATCTGCTTGTTGTCAAAAATGGCAAGTTTTTTTAGACAAAGTAATACGCGTTTTTTTCTTAGTTGAATACTAACTTTTAAAAAGAAAAAAAGAGAGACATTGATGCAAAGAAGAAAAAGGAAGAAAAAGCAACAGAGAGACTTGAACGGAAATGGTAGTGTTAAGATGCAAAGCAAAAGTTTCATCTCTCATTTTTTGTGAATGGAATGATAATTTTAATTTTGCAACAGCAGCAGCAGAATAACTGAACTTTGTTCTTCTTTTGCAAAATGATGTTTGCTGCAACCTAGGTTATTTAAAAAAGAATTGTTCATAAAAATGCAATTTTTACAGTAATCAAAAATTTGAAAATTTAGTCTCGACAGTTATAGTGGCTTTGAATCATAGGATAATTATTCAGACAATTTTTGAAGGTACAAAAAGGGACAGTAATTTTTTTAAAATTCAAACAATCAAACAATGTTGTTTCATCATCGTAATTACATAAACCATAGTCAAGATAATGTATCCATCACAAAATCCTTATCCGAATTTAATTCTGTCTTAAAATCACCCAACAACTTTAACTGTGAGGAAAAGTAATACTCATAAAAATAGTAAAGGTCCTTTTTTTATCACTTTTATAAATATATTTTTTACTTAACTTAAAACATCTCTTCTCACTCGTTTTTTTTTTGTTTTTCCGTCTTCACACATTTTTCTTTCTTTTTTCTCAATTTTACTTTCATCTTTTTTTTCCTAAAGTTAAGTTAAGAAAAGTTAGCTTCTTTTAGTTTCTTCTATCTTTCTTTGCTTGCAAATATGTGACTTACATTTTTATTTTATTTTTTTTGAACGGCACTCAAGGGATATTTCCTTCTTTTTTTCTGTTTGCAAAATTCAACAGCAATATTTGAAGAGAAAATGAGAGAGAGACAAAAAAAGTTGTTAAAATGGACATTGGCTAATACATGTATAAAAAAAGAGGATTTGTACTTTTTTAACTTATAAAATTTATGTGTTTGAAGGGCGACATTGTCCATAAAGCTTATTAGTTTAATGGGATTGAAATAAACATGGTAGAAATTTGGGAAGAAGATTTGAAAATTTTAAGTTTAACAGACGAATGAAAGTTTCATTACAGTACTCTCAGTCTTATTATAGAATGTAAAATGGACGTTAATTATAAATTGATAAAAAACTTTACAGTGACCACTAAACAATTATAAATCCATATGGACATACCAAATCCGCTTTCTGATGCCCAAAAGCGTAAACATAAAGTACCAGACGTGCCAGCGTTCCATTTTCTATTTTTAATGATTAAAAAAATAACAAGTTCCTCTTTTTTGCACAAAATGGCACAAACATGAACTGCTAACTAAATTGGTAAATAAAAAAAGAGCGACAAACTCTCTTGAGAAGAGAGAGATACAAAACCGCTTTTATTCTCTATGCCATGTAAGTGACACTAACAAAGTGGGTTCAAGCAGGCTTTTTTCTAAAATGGACATGAAAAAAGATGGCACTTTTTTTGACCATTCAATTTATCACTTTGAGGGAAATGAAAGAGCAATAGCATAGAAGTGAATTTGTACGTTTGAACTACAAGACTAGAAAATGATAAAAAACATTACAGTATCAAGAAATAATTAAATGATTTTTGCAAGACTTTTGTATACTCATATTTGTTACTTTAGAAGTAATTTAAAATGTTCACAAAAACTCATAGAGGCGGTAAACAAAGAATTTAAATTAATAAATACACGATGAGACGACACTGTAATGCAATGGGAAAAAAAGAAGTTATATTTTTGGTTAAAATTCTAAGACAATGATAAACCACCCAAAATGCTTCAATTCCTTTGGGGATATTCAAAGAAATACAACTTAAATCTAAAAATAGCAGAAACACTGATATCTTTATGCTTAAAACTGTGGTGACAAAAAACATTTTCTTCAACTTTTTCCAATAGCAAAAAAAACCTCATTGATCATCTCCATTTTTTTTCTCAGACATTTGCAAAAGTTAAAGCTTATCAAATATTTTTGAATTCAAATGTTCTCCTTGAAGCTTATATTCCATAACAAAAGTAAAACAGTTTTTTCAACATAAATTAAAAGTAAAGACGTTTTTTCTCTTGTTTCCCCTTTTCATTTCATTTCTTTACCAGATGTTGTTGTTATTGAATAAACTTTTTTTCTTCTTTTGAATAAAATAAAAGTGAACAGCAACCAAAACCAATGAAAACAGAGACGTAAAAAGCTTTTTTTTGAAATATAAAAAAAACGTCTCAAGCAATGTCTCTCACTTTTTTTTAGCTTTTTCTTTCAAAAAAAGGAAATCCATCTTTTTGCCTTGCAGCGATATTAAGTCAATATAATATTCAAAAAAACAAGTTTAGCAGCTATACTATCTTTAAAAGCATTTATATAAGGTTTGCAAATGATATCAGTTTTCAGGAATAATAAATGTGTTATTAATGGTATTACCAGTTCTTTAAGATGGTTGTCTGCAATGTTTGGCATCATGGAGAGAAGCACATTTACAGCATGCCTAAATATAATTCGAGCATTTATTGGGTTTCTCATAGTTTAAACAACTTGAAGGATAAAATACACATGCATTTGTTATTTATTCCTGGTTGTATTTTTTAGTTATCAGATTTTATGTTTTACAACATCAAAAAATACTGTTGTAAAAATTATAGTAAAATTGGTTAAACAAAAGACTCGTACTTTTATAATCATTTTTAATAATAATACTTTTGCAACAAAATTGAGGAATGTCATTATTTGTAACATATTTGAATTGTTCATTTTGTTTTTACTTTTTTTCTTAAAATTTTAATATTAGAGCAATAATGCAACTAATAAGATGGTGTCCTAAAAACTATTTTTGCAAATATTGTTTAATGTTACTTTTTACATAAACGTATAACCAATTGAAAAACAACGCCACGCTTTTTAACAATAAAGCTAACAGTCGCCATTCAAGTCTTCCTTTTTTTATTGTCTATAGTTTTGTGCATTGTTCAAAAGAACGAAAGCTGACAAAAATTTATTGTAATAATCCCCAAAAAACTTTATAACAATAGATTGAATGTTTCATAAAAGGAAATTAATTAAAAAGTATTCTTGCATTTCTTTCGATTTTTGGCTTTGATATGTTGCATCAGATCGACCCAATATATTGGTGAATTCTAACAAAAAAAATTTTAGGAAATTCTGCAAAAATGGTCAAACGTCTTGCAATTCTTTTTGTCATTGTCATTTCTTTTACATTTGAAGCAAGTGCATTGCCACCAGCATGCGAAAATTTTAGAGTAAATTTTACCTTTTGATCGTTTAAACAATGTCACATTCATGTTTTTGTTTTAGTATACGAGCTGTGGAATTATAACTGCTGCACGTATTGTAACAGTATGCGGATTAAGAAGTGCTACTGATTGCAGCAGTTTGTATTTTATAATTTGATTTAAACAAAAATAGACATTCATTTTACAGAAGTGTTTGACCAATGTTGCAGTCTTGGGTGTAGTGATTGCGAACTCGTTGCCTGTTGTAATCCTGCTTTATAAGATCTATATAATGCGAAGAATGTTTAAATTTTATGTGGGGTTACTTTTAGGTGAAAATAAAAATTGTTGATATATCCTCGTCTTTGTTTTGAACAATAATTTAAAAAATCAAAAGAGAAGTAAAACAAAATTTAAACACATAAGCAGTAATTGTGCTCGAAACACAGTTCTTGATGATCTGAATTATCAGAGTTGCGTGCCTTTATCTAAAAATGGCATTCATTCTGTACGCCTACACTTTTGTTCAAACAGATTTAAAAAAGGATGCATGTGTGAAAACTTCATAACTGATTGAATTTTTTTTCCAGAAATTTTAAATACTACATATTAAAGATGCTTTTAAAATATTGTTAAAAAAACATCAAAATTGATATTTAAAAAACATTGTTATTTCTAAAAAAATCATGTTCAAAGAATTTCATCTGATACTTGTTGCGTCAATAAAACAATTTTTTGCCAAGAATAATTTTTAACAGAGATGATTCAGCCTTTTTAAATAACTTTGATGGTATAGAAAATGATATAAAAAGGATCCTCTTTTTTCAGTGATTCAAAAACATTTCATTTTTAAAAAGGTCACTAAATTTCGAGCAACGAGTTCTTTTTTGCTCTACCGAACCACTAAAAAATCACGTGCTGTTTAAGTTAATAAATTTAAAAAATATTTTATTTAATTCGTATCAATTTTAGATGTATATCATCTCATTTATTTTCGGGTTTACAGCCCTTTTATCCTTTACTGTTGCAGATGTAAGCGTCTTATCGCCAGAAGATAAATGTATGGCAAATATTAGAAAAGAAATTACAGACCGAAAAGTTTCTCGAAATCTTGGAGGAATTGTTGGAATTGGATGGGATTCTTTAACCAATGAAGCTACACTCCCCGTCTTCTCTCAAAAATATCATGAATGCCGAACTGTACCAGATGGAGATTTCCTCGTTCCTGATAATATTGTTGTTTTCCCGATTAAAGAAGCAAATATCCAAAAAAGCTCTGAAGTTTTTGAAAGCTTTAATGATTACAAAACTTCTACAGGCGGTTCCTTTGAAGTTTCAGCTGGAGGTGGAATTCCTGGAATTGCATCAACATCTGGGTCATTTAGTGTTGAAACAAAAATTGGAAAAGAACACATGGAAAAGCTTAAACGAACTGGTTTCTCAAATAAAATTGAATATCATGCTTTTGACTTGATTGGAAGCGAGAAAGCTGGATTTGATGAAATTTTTGAAATGCGTTTAAATGACATCGTTGCAGCAATTCTAGACAAGAATCCACTTTTGGCACAATATGAAGCTGAAGCGATTATTGGAGATTATGGTACACATGTAACAAATAAAGCTTTAGCTGGAGCGAGTATTACAATGCTTGGCTTTTCTGAAACGACTGATGACACTTCAAAAAGCAAATTCTCACTTAAAATGAGCGCACAATTTCATGCAAGTTTTTTGGGAGCTGTAAGCATGGGATTTAAAGCTGGTGTTGAACAAGATAGTGAAGAAATTGATGAAACTACACAAACATCTAGTCAAACATACATCATAACAAAAGGTGGTCCAGATGTTAATCGACTTCTTGGAAGTGATGTTGTAAGTCTTGATTTGCAGTTTTTTTATTCTCAACAAATTCAAGCATTTTTGCAGGATAATAAAATGCAAATTGATAGTGTCGTTGGTTTAACTCGTCAAGGCATGCCATTGTACACATATATTCATCCAGGGATTTTAAAAGGTGGTAATTGGAGTGATCCATTAATGGTTTTTCGGGTACAAGATTTGTTGTATAATGCAACACAAGAATATTTTCGACGAAATGCAATTCCTGGGTGCACTGTTAGTACTTCAGTTCGATATTTTCATAAGGTCAGTTTTATCACAATACTTCTTTGACAATACAAATAATTGAAGGCTAATGTTGATGACTTTGATGCATGTCGCAGATATGTGGATGAAATTACCTTCACCTTCGGCGGATATTATCAAGAGTGTGAATATCTTGAATCATATTCAGCAATACATCGAAATCTTACAAATGGTGGTCAATGTGACAGGTACAGATATGTAAATCCCAAAACTGATGACTTTACATGTCCAGAGAAAGGGGATCTTGAATATACTACTGAATTTTATATGACATTTAAAGAACGCACTTATAGCGCTATGTCAGATGACTGCAACACTACAGTATGCTTCTTGTTTTCTTTATTCATAATTTATTATAATTTATTGTGTCGTTTTTTAGGACTGTTTAAGAAATTACACCATTACAGATAAGATTAATATCAAAATATATACATGTACGGAAGGAATTCGGGAAGACGGTGACAAAAGAATAAAACTGGGGATGATATTTGGTGGAATCTTTGAAAGCCAAAATATTTTTTCTGATAATGGAAGATGTTCTGTGGGCTTTACAGAATATCCAATATTTCATGATCTTACAATTTGTTTAGCACCTGTTCCTGAAAATGAAGAAGAGGATGATAAAAATAATGGTTTTCCAAATTTATATTTGAAGGGTGTTGCATTTGTCGGCTTTTTAAATTGTCTTACTGAAGATGAGGAGTGCGAGGGAACACGGTATTACTTAACAACCATCAATGATTGTCGTTATTATTATTGTGCTGGTATACCCAATGGAAATTTCGCCAATTCTTCTTTTCCAACTGTTAGTCGGCCACCTTATACCAGTAGAGATTTGGCAATGTCAAAAACTCGTCTCAGTTTCCAGCATGAAATTGAAGAAGATCAAGATGAGGAAGGCAATAAAGGTGAAACATTGATGACAAAAGATGGACAAAAAGTTGGAAAAATTTTTCACACATTTTTTAATGGTCATCCACGCGGATAGTTTGTTTTGTAATGTGTAAACAGAAATAAAGAATTGGAATATTAATAGCCATTTTAAAAAAATCTTTAAAACCTTTTTTATGAAGCTCTAAAAATTTGTTTTAAAAAAAGCAAAAATTGGAAAAGAAAAAAATGAATTATCACAGATGCTTTAGATGACATTATGAAAACACGATGGATACTTTAGGTTACGGTAGATTGAAAAATTTAAAAAAGTCATTTTCTCTAACAGATCTTGTCAAAAAAAAATATTACTACATTAACTGAATTATTACAGAAATTTGTAAAAGCTTTTTTTTTGTGTATAAAGAAAGTTAAAAACATTAAATTATTAATCTTAATAAATTAAATTTGAAAATATTAGACACATTTAAAAATAATATACATTAGACAATATTTACATACTAAAAATAATCTTTTCGATTTACAAATGTTACCACAATTTAATCATACTTAAAGTGACTGGGTTTATTTTTAGCATTTGAAATAACATTGTTTTTTATTAATACGAAATCTTTAAAATTAAATCATTTAATCTTTAGACGCAGCTGATTACTTACTTCTTTCATGACATTTGTTATTTATTTGATTGTTATAATTGATTTTATTTATGTATAAAGTTTGGGTGACATTGGTACAGGTTTTATTCGTTATGCTTTCTTTTGGCAAAACTTTTTTTATGTTTTCAAGTAAAAGTGTAGGTTTTACAATTTGGAATAAACTTTGGTGAAAGCCATAAAATTTTTGACTCACAATTTGAAAATGAGATAATGTTCTGTCATTGCTTTTTCTTAAATCTCTCCAAATCTTCGCAACAATGAGTTTTAAATAATTTTTTATTCATTAATTTTTTCATAAGCTTATAGTTTTAAGTACATCCTTTTCCATGTAGCTATTCAACTACATTTTCTTCCAAAAAATGTCTTTTATGTAAAATTTAAACTGTGTTTTGAACTCATAAAAAATAGCATTCATTAAAAAACATCTTTTTGCTATTATTTGAAACAATAAATATGTCGTTAATCATTTGGAGGTTTTTAAAAGAAACATTCATAATTGATTTCCATATATTTTTTATTCCCCCACATTTTACCACCCGTAACATTTTTATTAACTAATCTTCTTCTGCTTTTTTGAATTATAATGTTATAACAACAAAAGATTTAGAAATGTCACTGGATAATGATACTGTGGCAACTACATCAATACCAATTACAACAACAACAACAATTGTTCAATATGAATGCACTGCAAATGGTTATCCATTTTATGGTTATGATAAATTTTCATGCTTTATGTTTCAATTACCTTTTAATTTATATGAAATAAAATTTGGGCAACTTTCTGCTGCACTAGCTTTACTGATAATTATGATATCACTTTTTGGTAGAATAAAATTACATTATCGTTGGTTTATATTAAATATGGCAATTATTGATTTTATTACAAGCTATGACTTTTTTTGTGATAAACCGCGACTTTTTTCTCCTGTGCTAGAAAGCCCGTAAGTTAAAGAAACATAAATAAATTTAATAAAATAAGTATTTTAGCATGCATAATTGTTATCTTTATACTGTACTTTTGTATAATAGCAGATATCTCGTTGATCTAGTTCCGCATCTACCTCCAATTGGTGTTTTTCTGTTGGCTCTTTCAAGATTTATAAGTGTTTATTTTCCTGAATTTTTTAAAAAATGTGCAAAAACCTGGACAGTGATTTTGTGTAAGTTGTGTAGTTTTTTTCTGCGTTCACAAAAGCTTGAAAAAATAAAGCAATCAACAAAATCTTCCCAATCAATTTTTCACCTTAAACTTTTTAGTTATATTAATAACTAATATATTATATATTGCTATAATCATAATTATATACAAGCATCGCTATGACACAAATACCGAAATCTATCAAAATGTTTTATTTTACAAAAGTTCGTCATTGCCTTCTTATTATTTTTGACAAAAAAACGTATTTCAGCAATAAGTGAAATGTCAGAAGAAGACTTGAAGAAAGAGGCGAACGTAAAATTTATGTTGGTAGTTTTATATTCTTCAATTCCAGTGATAATTTTGTTGTTATCAATTTTCTTTTTTGCATTATTAGTTGGAAGAATTATTCGGCAGCTAAAGTTTCAGGCAAGTTGTTTATTGACGTTTAAGTTGCCCCGAGAAATATGCCCTCAAGGAATATACCTTCCGGAAATGTCCTCAACAGTCTATTATAAAATCAAATTGTTTTAGGCCCACACAAATATAGAAATTTTTAAAACAAATATTCGAATTATTACTGTTTTATCAACACAAACATTTATGTTATGCATTCTATTACCCCTAGAAGGGATGTATCAATTTGACCAACCTGTTTCACCTGAATTTGAACCATATTATCCTTATTTCAATTTCCCACCATGGATTTATGGCTTTATTTCTGAGAATGGTGTTCGATGTTTTCGAGAATTTCGAGTTTTTATTGATTCTTTAATTATTCTAATTTTTATGAAAGGTTATCGTGAAGATTTATTTGCTGCTGTTTTATGGGTTGTCAAATTATTTAAAAGAATCAGAAATGGCTTTAAACATGGATTTAAGAAAACTACCATCAAACCATTGAATACAACTTTTGCAAACAATTCTTTCTTTACAGTTTCTGCAGTTCAAACATTTTAAAAAGTAATTATTGAAAAATAAAGTACTTTTTTTCAATGCTCAGGAAAGGAATAAATAAAATGAATCTTTGGAAATAGAGTACAGTGGATAAACATTCAAAAAAAACTGGAAGTTTTGTGAGTATTTTTATCATGAAAAAATATCATGACAAACACTATCATTTACAAGCAAAAGATTACATTGATAAAAAAACATAAACTTTGTTGTGAAGTTAACTGATAGTTCCTACATGGGTTGCCTTTGACTTGCTACTATTACAAACAGTAACTCCATTATTACTTATTAATATCACCATCCGCGGATTCAATTAAATTGACAAACAATTCTTTTGAAAATGAATGAACATTCAGCAAAGCAAACCGCAACCACTTCAAAGATGAAAGACAATGTTAAAAAACAAACAAAGAAGCATCTCATCACTTTTCCTTCTTCTTCGATTGGACAACAATAGTTCGCTTTGTTGCTTCGATGCTAGTTGTTCGAAAGTTTATTGCTTTTTCAAACGAGTTTATAAGAATTGTACTTCTATTCCTTAGGCAATGATTTCTCCATCGGTCCTATGGTGTAGCGGTTATCACATTGGACTTTGAAGGTTCGAGTCCGGGTAGGACCTTCTTTTTTTGCGTTAATCGATTTTTGTAAAACATGATTTCTCCTTTAAGAGAACGAACCATTTGATGAAAAAAGAAAAATCTCCAAGTACGACTGAACTCTTTTTTGGCATCCTCCTAAGACCCGGTTGCGATGGACGATGAAAGCCATTTATACACGCACATTGACCCAAGAGAATATGCCATTCTGCAACGGGAAAAAACCGTTCGATTTTTTGACATTGCCTATTTCTCGTTTTCCTAACCTTTTAAGCAGCTGCCATAAAAAGCTTCATTTGTCGTTCATCAATAATTTTTTATCGTTTTTTGTTATTAAAATCATGAAAGAACATTTTTCACAAGCCCTTGTCTTATCTGTTACCGCTTTTTCATCAAATCAATATTTTCCAACAGATGTTCTAAAATGGATGAAACAAAATGCCTCCTCTAAAATGTTATTAAAATTAATGCAAGTATGCAAATATTTTCAACTCAAAAAATTTCCATATAATGTTTTTAAAAAGACAGTTTTTCGTCACACTGTTTGGAGATTACACCCCGTTGATGTCAGAAAGAATGCGACAGGTTTTCCAAATTTGAATGGATTTCCAAAAATGTTGGGTATTTGTGGAGAAATCAGATTGACACGTTGCCTATCTGTTCAACAATTTATATCGAGAATTGAAATTTGTGATATTTATGTACTTCATCTTTACGATCAGAATATTTCTTTTAATGAATTTGTGTTTTTTACAAATACTGGAAGATTAAAAGAATTAATTCTTGTAGAATCTAAAATTAAAGATCGACATGGTGATGCGATGCCATTTGAGTGCATTTTAAAGTGTCTTCCAAAAGCTACATCGATTTATATGTAAGTTTAAAAAAGAAGCAATAATTCTGTTTTTGCACTCAACACATATTTAATAGCATTTATTAGCTCTTTATTGATGCTATTCTTCTAGTCATTTTAATAACTGAAAATTTTAACTTAAATTTATTCCATTTTAGTCGAAGCTGTGTTCCATCAATGCGGTCATCAGATGATTTAAAAAATACCTCTTTTTCCAGCAATCTTAAAATTGAGCTATGGTTAATCAATCAACACTTTGATTTTAAAAAATTTTCGGATTTTATGATAGTAAGATTTTCTGTTATCTTTTTTATTTATCAATCTATAAAATTTTAGAACAATCAACAAATTTATTTTATCCTTTCATTTAATGATAAAAAAGAACGTGTTTTAAATTTAATGCGAAATGTTTTAACTGCTTGGAAGCCTGGATGCAAGGCCCCGTATCTCACATTCAGAGGAAATGAAGAAAATGGAATAAAAAATCTTCGACGAAAAAAAATTTTAACTCATGTAAAAGCTGTTAACAGTGAACAAACAAAAACATACAACACAAATTATCCTTCATTATGTATTGATTGGGATATGGATTCCGATTAATGATTTTTCTAGGTGTAATAGAAATGGTGATAAACGTTTTATGCAATTTTTTCTATCAAACTTTTATGTAACTTTTTCATCCCGTAAATAAATTGTTACAATAGAATTCTGGGACGTCTAAAACATGTAAACTGTATATCGTCCTGTTCCAAAAGCTACACCTGATATTGATACAGATTAATTTTTACTGCCTGATGTATTTTGTATTGTGATTCAGTAATCAATAAAGTGTATTTCTTGAACTTGTGTATTTATTGCATTTAAATATTTTTAACAATTCTTTACTTTTTTACCGCTCTCTCTCACTTGTATTTTTTCTGTTGGTCAGTTTTTTTGTAAGTGAGAGTCATTTGAATGTCTCTCTTTCCCTCAACATAGAACATTTGTGTTTTTTCAAACACCGCAGGAGTTATGTGAGAACTTGCTTGCTTCATTGGTCAGACACACAGAGAGAACAGAGCAGGAGATGTTTCATCCTTTCAAGTCACTGCTTTACGAAGAGAAAAAAAAACAAAATACGCGGGGAATTTGTGTTTGTTGTTTTATTTTTTTACTTGCTAGCAAAAGAGCAGCAACAACAAAAACATTTAATATTTTTAGAACTAAAAATGTTGCGATATTTAAAAGTTGTTCAACTCTTTCCATATGTGTTAAACAGGAATTTGCATATCAGTGCTTCCATTAATAATTACAAATGTGAGCTCTTTTATATAGCAGAGTTATTTCGGGTGTAAATCGTTTACTAATCATTGGTTGCTTCTTTTTGCTGATCAATTTTTCCGTGTTTTTTTATAGTTTATGAAATTTGTTATTTCGCTTTTTATGAGAGCAAATCTTTAAAACTTGAATTCTTTTTGTTTGCTTTTGAAAAACATACGTTTTTTCAAAAGCAGACAAAAAGAAGAATTTGTCTCTCTCTGATTATATTTTTAAACTATTATAAAATTTATTTCTTTTTTTCTAGATACTATGTTGCATTTTAATCATTATCCAAGTCGATCACAAATTCCCTCTGAACATTTGGCTAAAATAGAAGAATTGCGTCAAGCACTTGGTCCAGATTTAATTGAAAAAGCTTGGTTTTTTAATGATGATTTTTCGCTTCTTCGATGGCTCTATGGTTATGATTTCAATATCGGTGAGTTATTTATTCCTGCATTCATCTTCAAAAGAAGCTGGTTACAAAATCTGTTGCTTAAGCAAGTTACCGTAATTTAAAACATAAATTAAAATTGAATCATTATTTTGTATTTTTATACTCGCAAACTACAGTACCCCATGTTTATTTTTAAATTTTTGATTTATCTTTAGCTTTAACATAATTTTTATCGTTTGCAGAAACAAGTGAAAAAACCTACCGTAATCTGATCTATGTTATTTTTTAGCTGCAATATTACCTTATTTTAAACAAGCTGTCTGTGTTTTGACTGCCATAAAATTAGATGAACATTCTGAAGCTTGTGGAGATTCTGAAGACGATATTAACACGTATGTCAACAATTTAAAGCCATGGATGGAATATTTTCCGGGTAAGCCTTGTTTAAAATTATTATTGCCTTTATAAGAACTTTTGTGACAAATTAAATCAAAATATTTTATAGGTGGCATAATGAATTTTGATAAAGAGGGAAATGTAGTGTATGTAATGTCTTGCCAAAAAGTGCATCCAAGGTCCTTATGTAAATGTGCACCAGTTAGTGATTTGTTTAAAGTATTTATGATAGAAGTTGGATTGGCGTATTTACAAATTCGGTATGTTTTTGTCTTTACTTTTAAGCTCCAGTTTTGGTCTACGAGATCACGGTAACTTCATTTTTTAGAAGAAATGAAGAAAAATCTGGCACAAAATTAGGGCTCAAAATGATTGTTGATATGGCTGGATTTCACAAGGATCTTTTATATCCTCCAACTTTAAAAATATTTATAAATTTGCTCAAGCTAATGCAAGATGTATTTTGTGATTTTGCAAGAAATTTATTTGTTATTAATGCTCCATTTATAATGCCATCAATTTATTCCATGGTTAAACCGGTTCTTTCAAAGCAAACTCAAGACAAGATTATATTTCTATCTGGTGATTATTCAAAAGTGTTATGTGAAAATATTGGTGCTGAAAATGTTTTTATTAAATATGGCGGAAGTTGTGTCCCTGCTGGTGACAAAGAAACGGGTGATTTAAGAATGGGTGGAATTGCACCAGAATCATTGATGTAAGTTTTTTGGATGAGTTGGGGTTTTAAAAAAGTGAAGAGAGTTGAACTTGTTACAAGTTGTTCGATGCACTGCTTTGCTGACCAATTTTTGGACAAAAGTTGTGTTACTAATTTGTAATTATAAACTTTCGAAGTGCAGTAAGCTATATACTTTTTTACATGGGTTACTGTAGTTCTCTAACTTTTTTCAAATATAATTCAAATCCATTAATCTTCTCTTATTGTTTCAGGTATCAATCAGATCAAAATCCATATCATATTCCTGAATCAAATTTAACAAAGCTCACTGTCTCAGCTCGCCATAAAAAAGAAGTGAAAATTACTGTAGATACTCCAAATTTAATATTGCATTGGTTTTTTGTCGCAAATAATGATATTGATTTTTATATTCAAAAAGATAGAAAAGATGTATGGCCAAGATTTCGTCTTCAAACAGATTGGGTACCTGAATGGGGTTCAATGGAATGTGAAGAAGCGGGTGAATATTGCTTAATTTTTGATAATAGCTATGGAACATTCTTTAATAAAGAAGTTAAATATAGTATTTATGTTAATGATAAGCCTTAATTGTATATTGTGTTTGTAAAAATATGAATAGTAATAAATGTTATTGTCTTTCTTTGTCATACTGTAGTTTGCAAAAACACAACAATTTGAATAAAATTTAAAGCATTTATTTGAAAAAAAAACAATTACAACTCGTAAATAGATCGTCGATTAACTTTTCTTGTAAAGATAACAGTTCTAGAAGTATTAACAATTTTAAAGATTTTTTCATGTTTCTTTGCAGCTGCCATAAATTGATTGCTATTCTTTTCATGTCTTGAACCAAGTGAGATTGATAACCTAAAATTTCATCAATTAATGTCAGATATCCAAGAATAACAAAAAAAAAACATACCGTATTCTTCTAATCTTGCTTAATATATCAAAGAAATCATTAAATTCTTTTGCAGGAACTTCTTGTTCATCAGTAAAATAACTTGCAAATAAAATAAATCCAGAATAATATACATCTGTTAGTCCTTTCTGTTGAATTAAAGCTTTCAAAGTTTGAAAATTGAGAGTTTCTTCAAAAATATATAAATTTCCATAATATAGTGGTAAAGTTGGTAAAATTTGATCAGGTTTTAAGCCGCCAATACTTTTTAATACCAATTTTTCTGCAACTTCAACTTCTTTGCAATTCTTTATTCTTGGTGTATATGATGGTGTTGTAAAATAAAATATTTCCAGCTTTTTGATAATAGTTCGTTGTTTTGCAAATGCTGCATTGTGTTGACTGGTTTGAAAGAAATTTTCTGCAGTTTTTGTATCAATAAGTTCAGCAAAACGTTTTTGAACCAAATATGGCAAAGCTGGAAAGTTGAAAGACATTCTTTTGAGTTCGTTTGATTGAAGTTGAAAGTTGATTGAATAAAAATAAGTTGATAAGAATAAAAAAAAATAGAATAACCAAATAAAACTATTAAATAAGTAATAAGTTATTTGACCATCAGCATTTATATTGAATTAAGGTCAAGAAAATAAATTTGTGCCAAATTGTTGTCACTAAAAGTTGTCGTTGTTATTCTTTTTCAATGTGGCAAAAAAAGTGAAAACAAAAAAGAAAGAAGAGAGAGAGAGCAAAAACTGCTGCTGCATTTTCGCGGACAAACATCTCTCTCTCGCTTTCTGTTGTTGCGCGACTGTCAGAAGCGAGCACACTTTCAACTTTAACGAACACACATTGACTTCGAAAAAAATGTTGACCTCGGTTGCTCAGAGCCATAGAAAATGGACACACTTTTTTCCAAAGAAAAAGAAAGAACGATTTTTGAAGGCAAAAAAGTTCTTTTTTAAAAATATATTAATATTTGCATCTGTATTTTGATCTTGTTTCTAAAAAATAGTTCATAACAAATCATTAACCAATTGCTGTTGAAATCGACTGTTAAAAACTAAAATTTGTAAAGCTGCTTGCTGATTTTTTCAATGGGATATACCGTATCCTAAGAAGCATCCAGATATTTGAATGATTTTTTTTATTTTTACCGTATTATCACTATTTATTTCCACGTTTAATTCTCTTTATTTCTGCTACCTTTTTTTCACTTTTAAAACACATTATTATTAAAGCACAAAAAAAGCATATCAAAGTCCAAATCATTTTTTCTCTCGATAATCTAAATTAAGCTTTTTTATCAGAACCAATAAAATCATTTCCTTGATTGAAGAGGTGGTGTTGAAAAAAAAGAAGAATTCTTAACCTTTTTTCTCAATGTCTTTGACACAGATGAATGCCGAACAATGAAGAAGAAGAAGAAGAAGAAGGTAAATTTCAGATATCCTATTGAAATATAAAAAAAAATCCGTGATATTTATCGAAATTTTATTAAATTAACAAAAAAATGTTTAAACAAATATTTTAAAATATTTCTGTGCTTTCGATTTTTATGATTTTATTCTGTTCGATGTTTTAAACAACTCAAGTATCTTGCTGTAATAAAAAAATAAATATTTATTTTATAAAAAATCAACTAAAATCTTGTGCTGATACATCACTAATCTTTCTAGATCTTTGTCGCATCGGTGGTACAGGTTTATTAACTTCTTTTCCAATTCCACCATCATCATCTCTATCCTCAATTTCAATTTCAACTTTATCAAATGCCAGAGCAATCGGTTGTGGAAGGGGAAATGATTCAAATTGTTCTGAGCCTTTTTTCACAGGAGATGCTGGAGGATGGAAGCCTTGCATTGGCATTGCCCATTCTTGAATTTCTGCTGATCCAAAAACAATATAAACGGCTGCTGCCACAAAATTAACTCCAGCTGTAATCAACCAAATAAATGTCCATTCTTTTTCACTGCCATATTTATTGATGATTCCAACAATGCCTGGTGAAGCGGCATTTCCGATAGTCCCGGCAAGCATCGAAATGGATATTAAAGTGCCGGTAAAAGCTGGAGCAATGGAAAGTTGGGATGTGTAGAAACCAGAAATCCCAGCAGAGAAAAATATTCCTAGAAAAATTTGAATAAAATGCAGTTGTAGTCTGATGGAACAAACCATAAAATGCTAAAGCTCCAATGGCAAGTGGAATTGTTGTACAATCAACAAATAGCCCTAATACCAAGAAGCATAGCCCTGCTCCAACGTTACCTAAAAATTTTTTTACAAAAAGTAATATGTATAAGTTTTAAGCCCAATTACAGTATCCCGTACGCCAAAGAACTAACCAATTACTTGAAAGATTTTTACTGCTGCTGTATTCGATAGCACTCCATGCCTCTTCAAAGAATCCGATAAAATTCCGAAAATATTTTTTGAAATCAACTGTGTCAAAAATGGAAGCATTGTATAAACTCCATTTTTGCCTAATTCAACTTTTAAAACCTGTTTAATGTATGTTGGCAAAAATGACTGCAGCAAGGAGGCCGAAAAATTAAAAGAAAATTGTGCAATTAAATTTGCATAAAATGGTGTTGAAGCTGCAATGTATTTCCATGGAATAGGAATTGTTGAAAGCTAAAAAGGAAGGGGTTAAGGATATCTAAAAAGAGGTCAAAGATGTGATACTTTTCGTGAACCAGCTTTTTGATTAGTATTTTGTCCAGCTGTTTGTTGTTTGATATATAAAATTTCTTCTTCTGTAATAAAAGAATTTCGTTCAGGTGAATCTGATGAAAATATCAGCCATCCAACACTCCATAAACATCCAAGTAAACCTAAAATAAAATTTGTTGATTATGATTTTGAAGCGGTTTTGATCGAATCGAAGTTTTTGAACTAGTAATCCGGTAATTATGCAATAGTACCCTTGCATCATAAAGTTCGTTTAAAAACAACATAGATTCCTGAGGTTTTTATCTTCTATTGATTATAGCAGTTTTTGTATCTTTTTGGTTTCATATTGAGCATTCATAACTAATTAACTTACCAAACAAATAAAAGATTGATGGCCAACCACCAAGAAAGCTTGTTCCACAAAGATATGAAGAAATTAATAGCCCTAATACGCCTGCTACTTGATTCCCTGAAGTATAAATTGCAGCAAAGGTGCTTCTCTCAGATGGTGGAAACCATCTGGCTGCCATCGATGACATTGATGGAAATATAAAACCCTAAAGATTTTTATCTTTGACTCTATCGATTTTATTTTGCTTCATTTACCTCGCCTAATCCCATAATTAATCGAGCAATAAAAATTGCATAAAAGCTTATATTTGCTAACATAGGAGTTAAAAGTGCCACCACCACACAATCCGCTACACCTGCAAGCATCACCATTTTTGGACCAAATCGATCAGCTAAATATCCACTCCACCAAATTGTTAACAAACTACCATAGAAAGTTGCGGACAACAATAAAGCAATCTGATGTGGAGACCACAGCAGTGTGCCATCATAACCTTCTGCGATGGCTTCTAACGATGTCTGAGGTTTGGCACATTTGTCATGGTTGGATGTGCCAAAAGAGAGGTTATTGTATTCTGGATTAATTGGACGTTCAAAAGCTGTCTGATTAACCATACAAACAACTGCCATGCCAAGATTCACTCTCATTGATGTAGAACAAAATAATCCCAACATTAAAAGTAAAGCAACTCGAAGGCGCGTGGATTTTAATGCAAATATTGGAACTGACGATTTTGGTGGCGGAGGTGTTATTGATATCGATAGTGGTGACATTGTTGTGTTCTAAAATGGAAGAGTATAAAAACTTATTAATTAAAAAATAGTAAAAAAGAACACGACAAAAGTTAAGGCTCAAAGTTGATCCAAGCTAAAGCCTAATATTAGAAAAATAATTAACAAAAACGTCACAAAAAACCATCATAAAATGACCAAAATGACGCAACAAAATCGATTGCTTTCTATTTTTTTTGTTTTAAAACAGCTGCTTGTTTTTTTTCTGGCTGGCAAAGCTGTAAAGAAATTTAAAAAAACGATCATGTTGATCTCTGTTAGTCAAGTCAAACCAAGTCAAGTAATAATAACATTTCTGCCAAAAAAGGAGCCGCTTTTTAAATGATTTACTTTTTCGTTGATAAGATAAAAAAAATGCGAACCCAAAATCAAAACCAAAGTAATCAATTTTTCTTTTTTTAAAAAAATATGAAAACTCGAGTGTGGACTCGGGAAAGAGAGGATTAATGTTCAGTGACGATAGAAACATTTGCATAATTTTTTGGAAGGTTTTTGATCTTGAACATAAACCATAACTTTTATGTTTTTTGTTTAGTAAAAAGGTTTTTGAGCTTTATCAGCATTGTAATATTAAAAGAAAAGTTACTTTTTTAATTTCTACAGTATACAAAAATTAACAGAAAAGAGAGAAAATATGTAATGACATTTTAACATTAATTTCAAAGCATTTTTATTTGCAGTATTATTGTGTAAAATTTCAGTTTTCTTGTTTATTTTGTTTAGAAAAAGGTAACGTGTAACTCCTTAATTTCTCTAACAAGGAAATACAGTTAATTGAATGAAACACTCATTGTAAAAATGAAAGCAAAAATTTATATTTTTGTGAGATCTGTTTCTATGGGTAGTTTTTTGAATAAAAAACTTAAAGGGTTGATTGATTTTTTTGTCAGATAAATAACTTTTATTTTTAATGACAATTCAAAAACTTCTCACTTTCTGCTTTTTTGATGCTTTTGTTGTACAAATCGCCTATTTTTTTGAATATTTTAATTTTATTTTTAATAAATTTGTAAAACTGATTTTTGAAATATGTGTTATATCTTTCATAAAGTAAAAATTAAAATTTATGTTTAAAGTAGCTGGTTGTAAGCGAAGTCCAACATTTTTAATCTAAAACACTTTTTCAGTTGCACAACAACACACAACAAGGTTATTAAAAAAGATCACAAAAATCAAATGAAAAATTTTTCCTGCAAAACAAAATTTATGGATAATAGCTTAATGTTGTGACAAGTGCAACACATTGTATCCATACAAGTTACAGTAATACATAAGTACAAAGACCATTATTGTTTAAAAACGCTTAACACTTGTAGTGCTCGCAACATTTATTAAATGTTCTTAAATTGAGCTTTAATCGTTTGCAGACTATTTTTCACGATGATTCAATTAATTTGTTTAATAATATAAAATTTTTAGATTTTTTGTGTTCAAGAAAAAATTTGTGAAAAAATTTCAGTTTGAAATTACCATAAAAAGGCTTTGTCCCCTCTTTTTCACATCCTTCTGAAAAATGTTTTTATTTTGCTATTTTAGGGGGTAATCATCGAGCTTGGGAAATCCGATTCTGATATATTTGGAACACCATTAAGGCAGCCAACGTATGATCAAGTTTGAAAATAATTTGAAAAACAATTTTTTTCTACTTTCTTTTATCAACACGACGAGGTGGTGAAACATTAAAGGGATTTCACACTTCCAAATCAAAAAAGTTTGTGCTGAAAGTATTCGTCAAAAGTCAGGTAATTCATTTTTTTGCATGACATCAACATTAACATTTTATTTTTTATTAGGCAAAGACATTATTAATAAACGAATAAGATTATGATTTAACGCTAGCAATTTTTAAAAGAAATAAAATTATGAAGTTACACTTGTAACTTTTTCTTTCCCAAAAACCATAATTGTATTATTATCACTAATTTTTCTTTGGCTTCTATCAAAAATAAAGCATAATTTATAAAATTGAATATAGCCATTTCGAAAAAGGGGTGAAACATAAAAAAGAATAAAGATAGAAGGATAAAATTGGATTAAATATAAGACATATCCGATTACAGTAGTATTTTCAATTGACATATTTGCATACACTACTAACAAGGTTATGGAATATAAAGCTGCCAAAGAGATGGAAGAAAAAAGAGTTTGAATTATTAGCCGACATTCAACGTTTGATTTGACGGTTGTAGTTTTTGGTGACTTGTAAATTCCAAATAGAACAAAAATGAGAGATAAAAGTGAGAAAAATATATTTGCAAATGCAGTGGTTTTGTTGGATTCTTTAAGGAAATCGGAGCATTCAGGTTTTAAATAATTGTAAAATTTGCACATGGGATTTAGAAACGAATACCATCCCATAATAAAAGGGAAAAACAAGATGAATAACATGAACATTCCAGTCATGTAATTGCACCACATCTAAAAAGCTTTTTTAAATAATGTAATACTGTAAGTTAAACAATTCATAAAAAATCCGGTCAAAATTTGCAGAAAAATTTTGAAATTAAAAAATTAAATGAAAAAACTACAATATTCTACTTTTTTCAAAAAATTTTATTCATTTTTAAAAACTACACAAAAATTCGCATGAAACCGGAATTCCCCCTCAAATTTTTATAGAATCTTTCATGGAAGTGGAAAAAACTCAATTTCAAAACGCTGTAATAAAACAAAATTTTACTAAAAATTTGCTACAAATTTTGGTGTCAAAAGAACGAACGAAAGTAGTTTACCCTAAAGTTTGTTTAATAGATCAAATGATTGGAGTGTAAAACTAAAAAGTTTTAATATTTCACGTTTTGAAAAAAATTGAAATCTCAAAAAACTTTCTTAGTTAGTATTGTGTAGGCCCTAACACCTAGGCTGTACCGTTATGTTGCAGAAAATCTGGACAAAATTTTCATAAAATTTTATATTTGAAAAAACCGAAATTACAGTATTCCGATGTCTACTTAACATACAAACTTTTTTAGTGAAAGCTGAAAAAAATGATGTAATTTCAAAGCGTGGTTACTGTAATTTGTGAGTTCTCTAAAACAGTGCTACAAATTTCGACATCGAAATAAGAAAAACAGCAATTACAAGATCAAAATTTTATGTGTAAAAAGGGCAGTTCTAAATCGCTTTTTCAGATTTCAATCATTGAAAAATTTATTTCGATTAAGGTCACTTTTAGGGCAAAAATTCAATAACTTAATTTAAATTTAATGGAAAACGTTTTATAAAAATCTCTGATCACTTCAAAACAAATTTTTTTGACGCCACTGCTACAGTATTCTTATCCATGATGTTCCAATCTTTCAGTCGCAAACTAAACAAACAACTCACTCTTTTATGCATAACCGGAAACGCTAAAGCTGTGCATCGATTCAGTCCAAGAACAGCTTCCCATAATCCAAGCACATACGTCGAATGCCACTGCACAAACAAAACCACCGGTAACAACGGATTCGCTGAATCAAATTTAATTAAGTGACCATAAATCCAGCAAATTGAAAATATCAAATCATCCAAATATCCAACATTTAAAATGACAAAATATGATGATCGAAAAATTGATTTTGGATTTTTCCATTCAAAGATTAGGAAGATTGCAACGGAAAGAGTTAAACAAGAAAGCAGAATATGAATAGCAATTACAATGTATTCAAGGATATCAGAAAAACTTTGTTCCATTGCTACACGAATTTCTTAAGGGAGTCGCAGAAAATGGTAAATGCAAAAAAGAAAAGGTTAATTTTATTTTAAAAATTTCGAAAACGCCTAAAATTTAATTATCAAAAAAGGGCAGCGCAGAGGCGTGAAAAAAAGTTATTTAATTTTGTTCAAGCTTTTTCAGAAAAAACTTATTAATTCAATTTTTTATGATTTTTGTTTTAAAAAAGTCCAGTTGAACAAGCACATAAACGATACAGTAACCCTAACTAAACTTTTACTCAAAAAAAACTTTCTTCGCTGGTCGAAACTAAAATTTCTAGTTTTACAAATCCTAGTTTCAACAACCTTCGATGACTAAAGCTGCTGATTTGCAAATAGACAAAAGCTGCTGAATATACTACCAAATTCCCTCAAATCGTCAAAAGTATAAAAATAATGATTGAAGCAGAGAAGCCGAAAAATTAAAAGAAAATTGTGCAATTAAATTTGCATAAAATGGTGTTGAAGCTGCAATAAATTTCCATGGAATTGGAATTGTTGAAAGCTGAAAAGGAAATGGTTAAGGATATGTATTTAATAGTTTCTGTTTTTAAGGGCAAACTTTTTGTATGCAAAAATGAATGGGTTAATTGATTGTCTTATCTAAACAAATAATTTTTTGACTTTTAATGACAACTCATGAGCAGCTCACTCTTTACTTTTTTGATGCTTATAATGCACAACTCGTCTGTTTTTGTTTAAATATTATAATTTAATAAATTTGTAAAACCATTTTTTAAAAATTGTGCAATTTGTTTATTAAATGAAAATTAAATTTATGATGTAAATGTTTGCAAATTAGGTTTCAACATTTAAAACAGTTTTTTTAGTTACACAACTTTAAATTAAAAGGTTATTAAAAAAGATCACAAAAATTAAATGAAAAATTTTTCATGCAAAACAAAATTTATGGATAATAGCTTAATGTTGTGACAAGTGCAACACATTGTATCCATAAGTTACAGTAATACATACAAAGATAATTATGGTTTAAAAACTCTTAACACTTGTATTTGCACATTTGCAAAAATTCCATATTTTTTTAAATATTTTAAAGAACCATAAAACAGCAGCAACTAAATCTTCTCGATACCCTTTCATAAAAGCAAGAATAATTATTGAATCAATAAAAACTCGAAATTCTCGAAAACATCGAATTCTATTTTCTGATGAAATAATGGAATAAAGCCATGGAGAATAACTTATATGTGGATAATATGGGGCAAATTCAGCTGAAACCGGTTGATCCAATTGATACATTGCTTCTAAGGGTAACAATGCACACAACATAATTGTTTGGATTGAAAGTACCGTAATTATCCGTAAATTTGTTTTAAACATTTCCACATTACTTTTAGCCTGAAAATTATAATAAAATAATGTGTATTTGCAAATAACAAAAACCAAACTTGAAATTTTAATTGAGAAAACAATTTGACAACAAAAAATGCAAAAAATATGATTGACAGCAACAAAGCGATAGCTGGAATGGAACAATAGATGATGAGCCATACAAATTTAACATTTGCAGCTTTTTTTAACCAACTTATTTTTCCAGATTGTGTTCCTGCAAAATAAAGCGTTTATTGAAAATTAGAGTTTGTAATATAGTAATGAAAAAAAGGAATTATGACTCGCCTTGTAAAACTTTATTCTCATTGTAAATATCCGTAGTGAGCTGTTCTCGTTTAAGGTATAAAGCAATAATAAGAGCAATGTACAATAAATTTGTAATAATAATAGCTAAAAATAATATATAAATTTTGAGCTGCTGCAAAAACTAAATTAAAATTTGGCGCCATTTGGCGAGGTGTTTCCAACTGCCAAAATTTAATGTTTAAAAAAGCCTCCTTTTGTTCTTGACAATCCTAGTTTATGCCACCCTTTGAGACCTTCTTGAACAAATTTGACAGTAGTAAACGTCAATAGGAGTTAAAAAGATCACCATGTACATCAAAGGCATTTTTGTCTAACTTACACAAAATAATCTTCCACGTTTTTGCAACTTTTTTATAAAACTTTGAAAAAAAGACGCTAATAAAACGAGAAAAAGCTAATAACAAAACCCCAATTGGAGGTAAATGAGTAATAATTTCAACAAAATATAAACTTCTAAATGGCAACCACTGATATGCAGGACAATTATGATTTCTAAAAAAACTTTGCTTAGAGAAGAAGATAAAACAGTAAATGTATTTTACGAGCTCTCTAAAATAATAGAAATTTCATGAGGTTCCATGCAAGCCACGTCATAACTTGTTATTAAATCAATTAAAGCCATATTTAAAATGAACAAACAATAATGTAATTTTGTTCTACCAAAAAGTGATGTTAAAATTATTATTAATGAAAGTCCAGCAGCAATATATGCAAAATTTGCATCATATAAAATAAAAGGTAATTCCCTCATGAAACATAAAAAAATATCTGAGGTTTTTATGTCGAAATATGTATATCCACGCACCTCACATAAAGGTTCTGGTGTAGTGGCTGGAACTACTGTAGTTGTGGTCGACATTGATGTGTAATTAAAAGACATCTTTAATTAAAGATCAATAAAACAAAGTATGAAAATATTGAAGAAAAAACTTAATATAAATATTATAGTAATTTTCTGCTTTAATTACAAAATTTTAAAAATAAATTTGAGCTAGATTAGTAATAGATATCAGCGATTGCATAAAAATAAACTTTAAATAGGAGAAGTTTTAAACTTAAAAATTATTAAAACTTGGATACTGTAATTGTGCAAACGAATAACATTTTTAGTAACACAGATTTTCTGTTTGTCATCAAAAAATCATTTTTTATTATGTTATGTTTTTTGTTACAGAGGTTACATAAGTTACATATTTTAAAAAGCCAGCAAACAAATTAATATAATTCTTACGACAGAACTTTTATGTTAAAACTTAACTTAATCGTCGCTAACTTTATTTTAAATTAGTTTTTTTGTGCTGCCATAGACAATACGTGTATTGAGTTATCTTAAAAAAAAGATCTTAATTTGTAAAATAAAAACTTAAAGTTCAGTTTTTCATTTTTTAGTTAAATTTTATTTTACAGATTGAATAATAGTAACATCGTTGAACACCAAATCACTGTCTCAATTAAATAAATTATGTTTGTTTTTAAAACTACAGTACATTTCTTTGTATGTTAAAATATTCAACCACTTGCATGAAAAAACACTATGGTAATTTACAAAAAGCATTTTATAAAAATCAACAAAAACATAAAAAAACAAAAACAAAAATTAATAATTATAAACACAAAAATGCTTCATAGAGTAGTGAACGACAAAGTCAGCATCAGTTCCAAGCTTAATAAATTTTTTAATTGTGGGATTCAAACCATTAAGAGATGAGAAGATGCTAAAATATATATAAAAGCTACAGTAACCAACATAGTTTAAAAAAACTTACTAAACTTCAGGAATCTTCTTTAATGCTTCAAAAAATTTCTTCATTTCTGCAGGTGAAATATCTTCCAACTTTATGCTTCCAAAAAATGATAAATCTTGTAAATATTTGTGTTGAATCAAATAAAACATTGCATTGAATTCAACTTTTCCAACATCAAAACGACACTGAGAAAATGATTTTGGAAGAAGATTTTTCATTTCTCTAAGATTGATATTCATTGATTGATTTGCGATTCGTAAACACGGAATAATTGTTTTTGTTGTTGCAATTTCTTTAATAGCGTTGTTGTCATCTTCTGGAAGCTTCATTGTAGTTGATTACAGTAATCTGATAAATATAATATTTTTGAAGTCTAAAATATATTTAATTAAAAACTAAACTCTTTTTTACATAAAAAAATCTAAAAATCATGCATTTATGGCTGCGATTGTGTATTTGGCCAAACTAAAATATCGCTCCAATAAAAGCTAGAAAAAAATTAAGAGAGCTGTAGGGTATTAGTTAAGTATGCATTGTAATAAAAGCGATCAATAATGCGCAGTATAGTTATGGAACTGGTAAAATTGATAATTCACATTTTTTGGTTTTATCAAGGACATTGGGTCTTTTCCCTTTTTTTATTGCATAAAAAGAAAACAGCAAAATTATTTAATAAATTTTTTGGTCAGACTTTAAAAACTTAAAATATTTCAAAGTTAAAAGTAATGCATATATATTTTTTTCAAACCATTTAACCAAATTAATAACTAATATAAAAAGCACTAACACTCATTGGAAGTTTATCCCCGAAATGAATAACAAAAAAACACAAATTTATTGAATACCAAAAAGCACAAAACATCATAAATAAAGTAATAATAAATCACGACCTCAATTGCTTAAAACTTCACATAGAACCGAAAAAAAAGACAATTTAAATTAATTAAATTAAACATAACTCAACAATAAAAAGCTCAAGAATCAAATGAGACATTTTCAGTATCTCTTGTATGATTATCACGGAAGAGACGAAATTGATCAATTAACTTCTCCACTTTGACTTCACCACGAACTGCATTATCACGTGTTCGAACATTGACAGTACCATTTGTTTTTTCTTTTTCTCCAATAACAAGAATAAAGTTGAATTGTTCCAATTGAGCATTTCGGACTTGTTTATTCATTGTATCATGAGTATCTGGTTCGAATTCCACTTCAAATCCAGCATCATATATCCGCTTCTTAACATCTTGAGCATAATCATTCATTGAATCATGTACAGTAATAATTTTTGCTTGCCGAGGTGATAACCAGAATGGCCATTTACCACCAAATGATTCTGTAAGAATAGCAGTCATTCTTTCAACAGATCCAAGAACAGCTCGATGAATCATAACAGGTCGTTGCTTCTCACCTTTTTCACTAAAAAGAGCAAAATATAATATGAATGAGAAACAACATTCAAAAAAGCTTACTCAAAATATGTGAGATCAAATTGTTTTGGAAGTTGAAAATCAAGTTGAATTGTTGCACATTGATGATTACGACGAAGAGCATCTTGAATTGTAATATCAATCTTTGGACCATAGAATGCACCATCACCAGGATTCAATACCCATGGACGTCCACTATTGTTTAAAGCTTCTTTGAGTTGAGCTTCAGCATTATTCCATGTTTCAATGTCACCAAGATATCCCTCTTCTGGTCTTGTGCTAAGATTCAATTTGAAAGTAAAGCCAAATACTTTTTCATATGCAAATTCTAAGAAATCTAAGCATGCTTGAATTTCAGCAACAATTTGATCAGCACGGCAGAAAATATGAGCATCATCTTGTTGGAATCGACGAACACGTGTAAGACCAGATAATGCACCACTAAATTCATTACGATGAAGAACACCAAAATCAGCATAACGGAATGGAAGTTCATTATGTGTACGTGGTAGATGATCGAACATCAAACAATGTCCTGGACAATTCATTGGCTTCATTGCATATTGTTCTTTTTCAACTTCAAATCTGCAAAATGGTTACTGTAGCTGTAGAGTCAACAAGCACGAATAAAACTTACTGGAACATATTTTCAGCATAATGTTGCCAGTGACCACTTTGTTGCCATAACTTTGCATTATAAATATTTGGTGTAATAACTTCTGTATATCCACGTTTACGATATTCTTTACGAATAAATTCAACCAAAGTATTATAAATCTTTGCACCTTTGGGATACCAGAATGCTGAGCCAGGGCTCATAGGATGAAAGAAAAATAGTTCTTGCTCACGGCCAAGTTTTCGATGATCACGTTTAGCTGCTTCTTCTTGAAGTTTTTGCCATTCTTTGAGTTGCTTTGGATCAGGAAATGAAATACCATAAATACGTTGAAGAGATTCAGCTTCTGCATTACCTTCCCAATATGAGCTTGAACATTTTGTAACAGCAAGAGCCTTAACCTTTCCAGTATGACGAACATGTGGTCCACGACAAAGATCAATCAAAGGTCCACATCGATATACTGTTGTTTTATCAGTTTTAACTTTATCTCGAATGATACGACATTTAAATTCATTGTATTTAAACATTTCAAGTAAATCTTCTTTGCTCATTTCAAGACGTTCAAATGGTTGCTTATCTTTGACAGCACATTTAGCAATTTCTTCAAGCTTCTTAACATCTTCTTGATTAATTGTAAGATTCTAAAAGTAGAAAATCTTATTAATCTGTACAAATGCTTTAAGTCTTACTTCTTTAAACATATCATAATAAAATCCATCAGCAATCGGAGGACCATAACATAAATGTGCACCACAATAACGTTCAACAGCTTCACCCAAAATATGTGCAGAACTATGCCAAAAGACAGCTTTTCCTTCATCATCATCAAACTTTAAAATCTTTAGTGTTGCATCACCTTCAAATGGACGATCAAGATCCCATAACTAAAAATATGATGTAATTAATGAATGTTAATGAAAAGGGATCAGGGCAGAAGATAGCTGTGGGAAGTTACATTGCTATGAAATGACATTTTTAAGAAAACTTTTTGGTAGTTTTGCAAATTCGATGTGGACCTTTTTATAATATTACTGCCCATGATGCAACGAATGCTTATGTTCAAGAAGTTAAGCAACATATTGTTCCAGCTCTTACGAGTTGAGAATACATTTGGGGCAGTGTAAGAAATATTCTTACTTCATCATTAACTTTAGCGATAACAGCTTGATCAGCTAGTCCACGGCTAATCTTTTCAGCAATTTGCAGAGGTGTTGTTTTCCATGATTCACCTTCCATAATTTTTCCATCACCAAGTGTAATCCTAATTGGTTGACTTGTTTTTGATGCAACTTCTTCCTTGTATTTTGTCATTAGCTTATCAAAAAGCTCAATACGTTCTTGAATAAATTCTGGCCATTGCTGGAGCTCTTCTTTAGATTTGTTGACTTTCTAAAAAGAGATGAATGTTAGAAGAGATGCAAAATATACTGTAATAAATATATATCTTCGTCAAATTTAAAATTCTATATATTAGTAATAGCATAAATAAACTTACAAGCTCTTTCCCTATCGGGGCATTTTCTTTTTCTGCAACTGCAGCACTCATGACTCGTTTTGATATTGCCAAAATTCGAGCTCGAGACTGGAATGTTAAAAGTGTTTTACCAACAAATTTAAAAATGGTCGTTTTGATCTAAAAATAAATGGTGTTAAAAAAATTTAATCATATAAGTTAAAATAAACTCGAATTAAACACGAACAAAAACAATGATGCAATGATTAGGTAAAGGGAAGTAGTAAAATATATAAAAGTTGCACCAGAGAAAGTGAAGATCAAAAATAAGGTTAAGACAGGGATAATAAAGTTTATTAAAGATAAACATCTGTAAAACATGATGTAATAAGCTTAACATTTAAATAATAGGTAAAAAGAGGGGTAAAAAATATATAGAGATTTAAAAATGATTATCTACAGAATAAAACTAGCGACTTTTCAGTTTAACATAATAAAGTTGATCCATTTTATGTCATGATGCAATAATTTTAACATTTAAAACGTAGGGTAAAAAAGAGGTAAAGATTTATGAAGAGATCTGAAAGATGAAGATTTAAAGCATGTAGGCATAATTAAATCAAGCTGTACTTGTAAAAATGCAACAAGTTTAACATTTGAAAAGTAGGTAAAAGGAGAAGTAAAAAAAATAAATATTATATAGTCATATAAGTTGAAATAAGCTATAGTTAAACACAGATTAAATATCTAAAGATGAAATTCTAAAGCAAGAGAATAAGACAGGCGTAATAAAGCTGATCCAAATTGTACCCATAAATGCCATGATGCAATAAGTTTAAAAAGTAGGTAAAAGGAGAGGTGTATAGATGTAAAGACGAAGATCTAGAGCAGGAATAAAACTAGGGATTCTTCTGTTTAACATAATAAAGTTGATCCATTTCAACCACGTAAATGTCATGATGCAATAAGTTTAACATTTAAAACACAGGGTAAAAAAGAGGTAAAGATTTATGAAGAGATCTGAAAGATGAAGATTTAAAGCAAATATAATACAGGCATAATTAATTTAAGTTGTATTGATAAAAATGCAACAAGTTTAACATCTAAAAAGTAGAGTAAATGAGAGGCAAAAATGATATATAAAAAGTACAACATTGAAGCCTAAAAGTTAAGCTGCTACCTTTCAAAGAGACATACAAACTACACTTTTTTACTACTTCCACAACGGAAGGAAGGAAACCTTTCAAAAACTTTTAATTTCATTTATTACAGGTAAAATAACGCGTAGACATTGCACGTGGCAAATAAAAAGAAAAGTAGTAAAAATGCAACAAATTTTTTTTCATCAAATTGTTGCTGCGTTAAAAAAGAATTGGAGACAACCCAACAGCAGCAGCTGTGTCCAAGTATACACACATTTAGCCAACTAATTTCTCGTTCTATGTTTCACATGATCGTCGATGGTTCTTATCATTCATAAGCAATGATGTGAGCATTAATGTAAAAATTTAATTTGTTTTTATAGAAAACTTTGTGTGAGTAAAAATAGAGTAAATTTTGTTGTAATCTGTTGAAAAGGTGATGCAACTTTTTTTTAAAACTTTTTTCAAAGTTGACTCAATTGTTCCGTTCGTGTTAAGAAATTTAAACACCTCCTCCGTGACCGCAAAATTGTATGTTCAAAAATATTTTTTGTTTCAAAGTTTTTCACAATGTTTTTATTTTATTACACTTTGTTACTCAATAATAATTATGTATTACAATATTTTATAGTAACAAGCAGATGGCATCAGATGCCAGGATAATTGCAGTAGATATTGGAACTTCAAAGATTCGAGTGTGCTTATTTGATACACAAATGAAGTTGCGATGGTTTGAAGAGAAGAATGTTGAAATTATTTATGAGCTGGATAATGATATATTAATTGCTGAAATGGAACCTGATGTGTTGTGGAATCAATTTAAGGAGCTAGTGGAGTTAGCAAGTAAGGGATTTGAAATTATGATATTTTGGTTTTTCCAAAGCTGCTAATGTAATCTAAAAGCTTTTTCTGTTGAATATTTTATTTTAATTTCATTATCAACCACAATCTGAGCATTTTTTTGTACCTATAAAAACAATTACCACTGCCCTTGTAGCTTTTGATACTTAAATTAGACTGTAAATGGCTGAATTTTACAACGCTACAGTAACCTTGGAATCATTTTTGTTAATTCTTCTACTTTAACTTTACTAACAGTTGTATAATTTTACAATTTCAACCACCTTTGTACCTATAGAAACAATTACCTTAACTCCTATACTTAAAAACTTTTGTTTTTAGTTCAACAAGCTGGCGGTCCATCATTTGTTCTATCATGTGGAATTTGTACTCAACGAAATACTTTTTGTTCTTGGAATGCTACAACTCTAGAACCATGTCATCGACTTGTTGTATGGAAAGATATGCGAGCAAAAGATGTTTGTAAAGAATGGAATCACTCCCTTACTGTCAAGGGCCTAAATACTGCTGGAAAATTTGCACATTTTATTACTCGATCTGAACGATTTAAAGCTGCAAAAATGTTTCAATTTTTAAATACAATGGTTACTCAACGATTTTTGGTTACACTCGAAAAGAATTCAGCAATGAAAGAATTATTAGCTAATGGAATATTAGCATTTGGCTGTATAGATACTTGGTTGATGTCAAAGTTATCAAATGGGAAATTATATTGGAGTGAAACAAGTTGTGCTTCATCAACGGGATTATTTGATCCATTTCTAAATGATTGGGGGCATACAATTTTGAGACTAATAAAATTTCCAGTATCTTTACTGCCGCAACTGGTGGATACTGTAACAGAAGGAAAACCGTTGATGAATGTGAATGAAAGCATTTTTGGATTTCCGATGAAAATTGGAGCTTTGGTAATCACGTTTTAAACTTGTTCATCAATTTATAGCTTATATTTTTTTAGATAGCTGATCAACAATCTGCTTTGTTTGGTGCTGGGTGTTTAACACAAGGATCGATGAAAATTTCACTTGGTACTGGAACTTTTGTTGATCTTGTTACTGGCTCATCTCCACATGCTTCAATGCATGGTCTTTATCCTCTTATTGGATGGCGAACAAAGAATATTCCATTATTTATTGCAGAAGGAAAATCTGATGATACTGCAACTTTGTTAAATTGGGCTCTATCAATTGGATTATGTTCTGATATTTCTGAAACTTCAACAATCGCACAACTTACAACTGCTGAACCGAATTTACATTTTGTTCCTGCATTTGGTGGAATTCAAACTCCATTGAATGATGATAATGCATGTTCAGCATTTCTTGGAATTCGTCCTGAAACTAGCAAAGAACAAATGATACGAGCTATCCTAGAAGCAATTGCATTTCGAGTTTATCAAATTTGGCAAACGTTAGAAGATGAAGTGGCATTTGAAGTTGGTAGTACTGTGAGGTGAGCGATAATTTTGATGGGATTACGGTAACTCAGTTTGAGGGAATTGTAGTTATAAAATACGAAAATTGTATGCTAAAAGACGCTGTGTGAATCCCTTGTATTAAGCGTAGTATGCAGTAGCTATATCGCTGAGAAATATCTTGATTACGCACGCATTTAACAAAATTTTTAAAAACTCGATTAATTTTCAGAATTTGTGGTGGTGTGGCTCAAAATGATTTTGTTTGTCAAACTATTGCCACCCTTATCAATCGACCCGTTGAAAGACTTGTTGATGGACATTTTACTGCTGCCAAAGGTGCTGCTTTATTAGCTGGAGTTTCATCAGGTTTGTTTCTTCTCTTTCCAAGTCCAAATTTTTGCATCTCATTTTTTAGGTTTATGGAGTTTAGAATCATCAACAAATTTAATCAATATTCAACAAACCTTCATCCCAGATAAATCATATCAATCATACCTACTTTCACAATTTTCAAACTGGAATAAAGCTGTACAAAGATGCTTAAAATTTTATGATTCGTAGTAAGATTTTGTATATTTCGAAAAGTTGTAATAGTTTTTACTAAAAATCTATAATTTGTAAATTGTTTTTTTATAAATAAACACTTAATTTGTAACTACTGTATCTTTTTTGACTTTTTTTGCATCTTTCAATTGTAAGCAACGTGCATAGACTGAAACACGAAAAACAAATGAACAAAAACTTAATTTTCATAAGCATTATGTACTTTGTCATCACCATAAAAAAACTATTGTGATCAACGTTGCTGCTTAAATAGCTGATGATGAATATTTTATTGCTGCTTTGTTTGTAAGTATTATTTTTGGCGTTTATGTACTGGTACTAATATAGTTTATTTTTAGATTATCACTTATTACTCTTGTCAACTCTCGTTGCGGCAATTTTCAACCAAGAAAAGAAGGATTCCTTCGGAAGCACTGTATTCCTGGATATTATGAAGGTTCATGCTTGCTTATTCTTGAATCAAAACAAACTCTTCATGAAGCAATTACACAGTGTCAAAATGAATATGGTGGTCGATTAGCTACTGCTCCCACTGAAGAAGCTGTTCAACATTGGATACGAACAATATATTTTAATCATCATGACGCTGGTCAAAATGCAAAATATTGGATTGGATACGGTAGAAGTGGATTTAGAAATATTGCTCCAAAAGGTGAAAGCAGATGGTGTGTTTTACATATATATGGTGACAATAAATTAATCTTTTCAGGGCAAATGTTTTTAATAGTACTACATTTATGACAATTACACAATGGGAAAATGGTGCAAATAAAAATTTATTAGATGATTCTGATTGTCCTCATTATGGTACTGTATTTAATCCAACAAGTAAAAAATTTGATGTTAAATCTTATGGTGAAGAACATTTCGCTTTATGTGAAACAGTAAGATGGGCGAAACTTCAGTGTAATACAGGATGGTATTTACTTCAACCAATTCGAATGTGTGTGAATGTTCATAGTGAATATGCAACTTTTTTGCAAGCTCATGCCATGTGTAATCAAGAAGGTTCATTTATTGCTACTGCTCAAAATGATGAAGACGAAAGTAGCGAACTTGCGTTGCTCAGAAGTATGTTTTAATAATCTTTGACAAATTAAAGTGTGCTCTTTTTAGATGTTATTGTTCCTTTGAATTTAAGAAACGATTTAGAAGGCGGTATTGGTGGATTTTGGGCTGGTCTTAAATCAGAAGGAAGAACTACATTTTCTATGGATGGAACAGAACCACTTTTTACAGTAAGAACTACAAATGATGAAAAACTTTGTGTTGCATTCACTTATAGAAATTTTTTCGAAAGTGATGGAGGTGAAATGAGAGGAGTAGCATCTACTTGTGTTTATCATGAATATTATATCAATGATTATGAAAAAATTGTTTTTAATCCTTTCAGTCTTCCATATATGTGTCAAAGATTCGCCGATCAATCCTCAATCAAGAATATTCAATAATTTTAATTATGTTATTTGATGCTAATTTTATGTTTATTATTTTATATTACTTTAATGCGGCATACTGTAGCTGCGTATATCAAAGAATAGCTGATTGAATGTTGATAAAAAGTATTATTAATTTATTTGTATGTTTATTTTTCTTTGTAATGTATAGCTTTTATATAATAAATAATGCTATTTTTAATCGTAGTTTTAGTTGACGACAAGAAACATTGTAATAAGCAAAACACACATGGGCAACATGGGGCGAACAAAAAATTTTTTTTGCGCACTCAAATTTGGGCACAGGGGGTACCACGTGAATTTTTTTCAACTTTTTTTTTCATTTTAAAATGGACTATTAGACACATTTTTAAAATTTTATAGAAACAAAAGATTTAGCGGCTAGTGAATGCCTTGTTAAAACTCGCTTATACTAAACGTATCATTTTATCCTTTCTTTTTTTAATAAAATAATAGAAGTTTCTTGGAAAAAAACTCAGCTGAATGCTTGAAGAAGATACGAATATCCAACGGCGCGTCAGCGCCGGAAAAAAATTTTAGTGAGGTTATTATCCCAATTTTGGCTTTGAAGATCTGCCTTTGTTGCCAATAGTTGTTCTTGGTTAAAATATAAATTTGTTTAGCAAGCACATACATGAAATTATCTGTAGAATCACTAGCTGCTGACAAATTAAGCTGAAGTTAGTCTTACTTAACCAGAATAGCGGCTAACGTCAAGAGAAAATTGGTGATGCTAAGGTATAAAAATTATTATAAAATTAAAGCGCCGCGATAGCGGCGCCGAAATTTTTAGATATTTAGACCCAATAGGTAACGACTTTTTCGAAAAACTTAATTTTTTTGTTGCAAAAATTTAAAACGTCACATATAAAACGAGTATGGCTAATTTAGGGGATAACATTGTAACACACTTTTTTTACAAATGTTAAAAAACGTTACTGTAAAAAGAGAAATGTTAACTTTAATGAAATCAAGCGGCGCGCTAGCGCCGCAAAATTTTTTACAAACATCATTTAATATGGAAGATATCCGTTAAAAATTAATGCTGACTTAAAATAAAACTGAAACTCTTTAAAACGTAATATAACGCCAACTTTCGCAGCCAGATCAAGTTAATGATTGTAATTAAAAATTATATTTAGCTATCTACATAAAAGCAGATTTAATAATAAAATCTGAAATCAAAAAATTTAAGACGGTCTTAATGTGTAACAACTCCTAAAGAATAATTGGAATTTTAACGCATTTTTATCACTTTCGCTTCCTTTCTCTTTCTTCCTTTTCTTTCTCTTCTTTTTTTCCTTTTTATTTTTTTTCTCTTTTTTTCTTTTTTTCCTCTTTTTTTGCGCACTCAAACGCTTTTTCTCTTGCGCACTGCGCAGTCAAATGGGGCGAAATTCGCCCGTTTTCGCCCCATTTGCCCATGTGTGAAGCAAAAACTATTATTTTTTGATTGTTTATTTTTTTTTATCAGTAGAAAGCATCTGTTATAAAACTATTTTTGTTGCTATTTAGCCTAAATTGAATGCTTTTCAGTTCTCTTCCTCAATTTTGTGTTAAACTTACGGCTCATGGGAAAAAGCAACAATGTCTCATTTATTCCTGGATTCTAGAAAAATTCTTTTCTATGTTTTTATAAAGATGTGTGTAAGAATACATTTAAGCATATATTTTTATTACAGAAGTTTAAATAAATCGTGATACATGATTATTGAAAAATTAATTAGTTTCAACAGCAATTTTTAAAACATTTTTTAATAAAATGTTGTTGGGAAACAATTGAAGCTGAAATTTGTTGTACCGCAGGTTGTGCTGCTGTATTATCAGCTACAGTAATATTTAAGGTATAATCAAATGGCAACTGTGTAACTGTTAGTTCTGCAGATAAAAGTACACCAATAAAATATGTTGTTGGATTTGCATTTTTCAGTTCATTTATTTTTGCGATTGATGCGGAAACATTTTTCAATGGATTTCTCAAGAAGATTACAATCACTGGTGTTGCGGAATATGTGAGCTGTGCAGTTAAAACAGCTTGTTAGAATGTTAAATCACTTAAAAAAAATTTTGTTAAATGGGGGTTAAATTAATAAAAGAAGAGTTAAAGTTAAAGCACTTATTAACAAACTGTCATTACTCAAGCAAATACATCTGCTTTTTTAAGATAGATAAACAACTTACGAGATTATTGATGATGTTGTTGATTTATAATATGGTGGATTGAAAAGTGAAAGGAGTTCATATTGTAATGTTTGAAGTTCATTGAAAAGAAAAGTTGATAAAAATAACTAGATCCAATATTCGCTGCTTTTGAATCAGCATTGTTAGTATATTTAAAATATTTTATCATTAAAGAAATGTCAAAGAGGACAAAAATCACGAGCTTCAAAGCACATGATCTTTTATACTCTCACATGTTTCGAAAAAGGAGAAGAAACGTAAAATGTCACGTTCTCATAAATTCTTTTTGAAATTTTATGAAATAGCTTTGTTTATAAATTTGTTGGTATTATGTTAAAAAAAACATTTGCAAGGCCACGAATTTTTTTCTTCAAAGTTATTTCTCATCATTAAAAAAGTTTTTATTGTAAAACATATGGAGAACAAAAAGTCTGATCTACAATGAAATTAGTGTCGTGCATGTAAAAATAATAATTGTGAGAATTGCGTAAAAATGTATATTTAAAAAAGTATTAATATTGGTGATGTGTTACTGTGCATATAAAATCCAAAATATTTTTTACAGTAGTATTAGCTGCAATATTGTCATCTGCAGTAATATTCAGGGTATAATCAAAAGGTAATTGCGAAATCGTAGGATCAGAAGACAAGAAAACGCCCATAATATATGTATTTGGATTTGCATATTTCACTTCATTCATTTTTGCAATCGATGCATCAACGTCATCCAAGGGATTGCGAAGGAACATTACCGTGAACGGAGAAAAAAACAATGGTAAAAAAAACAACGGTAAAAAAAACAACGGTAAAAAAAACAACGGTAAAAAAAACAATTAATGACAATAGCTCTAAGCTGTGTATAAAAGGGCCTAAGAATGTAACTAAACAATGCTCAGTCCTGTAACTGGATAATTCTCAGCCCAAGCTAAGCATGGGCTCGCGAGGCCGAAGGCCGAGCGTTAGGCTTAGTCTTAGGCCTTAGGTCTTAGGGCGAGGCCGAAGGCCGAGCCTCTTAGGCGCACCCCATTTAGTGTAGGTGTCACCCCATTTAGTGTAGGTGTCACCCCAATTAGTGTAGGTGTCACCCCAATTAGTGTAGGTGTCACCCCATTTAGTGTAGGTGTCACCCCAATTAGTGTAGGTGTCACCCCAATTAGTATAGCTGTCACTGCACTCAGCCGTAGCTTTTCATCCCCTAAAGTTGAGCTATATCGTACCTGTCTCAGCCGTTCTTTAGCTTAATAATAAAGTTGTTTTTTTTACCGTTGTTTTTTTTACCATTGTTTTTTTATCCGGTTGTTTTTTTTACCGTTGTCTTTTTTACCATTGTTTTTTGTTTTTGTCTTTTTTACCGTTGTTTTTTTTACCATTGTTTTTTTCTCCTAGTGCCAACATTACAATGACGGGTGTTGTAGAATATTGTAATTGTTGAGTTAATACACTTCCATAATAAGTTAAATCTCTATAAAATAATTTAATAAAAGTTGTAAGAATGTTTTAATTGCTTACGCTGTTATTGATGAGTTGACTGAAGTGTACCATGGAGCATTAATTACGTCAATAAGATTGCCCACATTCACTTCCGCGAAGGGCACTGCTGGAGGAGCTGAACCATTTGCATTTGCCATATAAATACTTAATAACCGTGTTCGACCTCCAATCCCTGAGTGTGAAGCTGTGTAAGTGGTAATATTAAAGTACAGACTAAATAGTTCATTTGTCAATTGACCGGCATCAAAGAAATAATTCAAATATATATTCATGTAGACACATGTTTGATCTGGTGTAACTGGTGGTCGGGATGTTGTAGTTGTCGGAATTGTTTGTGTGGTTGTTGTTTCATAGGCATTCTTATCAGAGCGACAAACATATGGTTTACTTTTGGAACAATCTTCTGCATTCCATAATCCTGTTGACAATGATAAAGCAGCACAGTTATTTCCAGTCATATTTTGTGGTTCTCCAGATGCCCAATTATGGAAATCAAAAGTGCTATTATCAACCCATGTCCATTGCTTAGAAGGTATTAAATTTGTTAAACCAATCCAAAAATTTGTTACTGTGCTTTCATGGAATATTGCTTGGGCTTGTTCTAAAAATTTCTTTTATAAAAATGCAATAATTGAAAATTGCTTACCTGCAATATAAACATTTGTAAATCCATCATGAATTGAAGTTAATTCACCACCTACTGACAGGCAATGCGAAGTTGCCAATGCAAATCCAGTAACATTTTCTTCAAAGAAAAAACAGCTATCTCGCCCTTCATAACTTCCATTAGGGCATGCAGAAAAGACCAAAGATAAATGGAAAAATATTAAAATGAAACACAATTGTTTCATTACAGCTGAAGTTGTTGCTATTATAAAGATAGGATTGAAATTCAATGGAACAATTTCTTTTAAAGGAAACTTTTTCTCGCAAATGTTAAAAAACGAACAATAGTTTTTGTTTTGTTTTAATCATAAGAAGAGTTTTTTGTTATCAAAAAAAGGAATAATAAAAAAAGAAAATTGATAACCGTTATTGAAGACTCTAATTTTATTTTGGGTTAATGATTTTAGATTATCTATGTACCAAAATACATATGATTTTAAAGTTATATGTTAGTTTGTTCCGAGTTTGCTTTATTAATGTTCGTTATATTTTTAATCTATCGTCCATAAATAAGTCTTTCACTTTATCCAAGTTTTACAGATTCACTCTGATGTTATTGTTAGCTAATGTGACTACTTTAAATATCGTAATTAAAACATTTTAATTTTTTTACATTTTATAAAAAAACGAAACAGATTATAAAATTTTAAAAAAAAACAATTAATATTGGTGCGGGGTTACTGTGCATATAAAACTTAAAATAGTTTTTACAGTAGTATCAGCTGCAGTATTGTCAGCTACAGTAATATTTAGAGTATAATCAAAAGGTAATAGCGAAATTGTAGGTTCTGAAGACAAGAAAACGCCCATAATATATGTATTTGGATTTGCATATTTCACTTCATTCATTTTTGCAATCGATGCATTGACATCATCCAGAGGATTATTTAAGAACATTACAATCACTGGTGTTGTAGAATTGGGTAACTGTCCAATTAAAGCGCTTTGATAAAAAGTCAAATCCCTATAAGATAATTTTTTAAATTTTGTAAGAATGTGTTAATTTGCTTACGCTGTTATTGATGAAGTGGTTGAAGTGTACCATGGAGAATTAATTAAGTCAATAAGATTGCCCGCGTTCACTTCCGCGAAGGGCACTGCTGGAGGAGTTGAACCATTTGCATTTGCCGCATAAATACTTAATAACCTTGTTCGTTGTCCTATCCCTGATTCTGAAGCTGTTTCAGTGGTAATATTAGTGTATAAACTAAATAGTTCATTTGACATTCCACCGGCATCAAAGAAATAATTTAAATACATATCCATGGAGGTAGAAACACACGAAGGATCAATTGTTAATGGTGGCCGTGTTCCACCTGCAGTTGTAGAAGTAATTGGTTGTTCGGAAGATGAGACTGGCGTAACTTCTGTTGATGTAGATGATTGGTATGGTTCAGTATTTGTTGTTGTACTTCCTTCTGGTATGGCAGTAGATGTTGAAGGTGGAGCAGTATCTGTTGGAGTTGAACCTGATGGTGATGAAGAAATTATTTCTTGTGTACTTGTTGTTATTGGAATTGGTGTTGACGTAGATGCTGGAGGTTCATTTGATGGTGAAACGGTTGTTGTCTGCGGAGAATTATTGTTCGTAGTTGTTGATACTGCTGGAATAGTTGATGTTGTTTGATCACCACTTGGTGATGGGGATGGAGATGATGTTGATGGTGGTGGACTTCCACCATCTGTTGGAGTGACAGTTGCTGTTGATGTAACTCCTGGTGTAGATGTAATCTCTTCTGGTGATGGTGAAACACTTGGTGAAGGAGATGGATTTGATGGTGATGTTGTTGTACCTCCAGGTGTACTGGTTATATCACCAGGTGATCCACTTGATGTTGTTATTGGTGGTCCCATCGATGAAGTAGTTATTGGTGGTGGAATTGTTGGAGTTGTTGTTGATGGAGTTGTTGATGTAGAGGTTGGCAAAGGAGTTGTTGACGTTGTAGTTCCTGGAATAAACTTACGTCGAAAAAGGTCTTGCTATACTAAGAAAGTGATAAAAAGAAACAAAAAATATGCAAATTGATATAATTTATTTTTACTTAAAAGGGTTGTTATTAAAGGTAAACAGATAGATAGAAGAAGCGATAGTTCAAGGTTAAAAAACATAAAAATGTAAGAAGAAGAAAAAACAACACTGAAGAAAGAGGGAAGTTAGTTACAAACCCGGTGTAGTTGTTGTTGAAGTTGTTGTGGTTATATTTCCACTAAGAACAGCTAAAACAAGTTTATTCTTACCAACGCTTGCTTACATTTAAACTTACCATTTTGACAAAAATCACCGTAATATCCTGATGGGCATTGACAAACAACCATATCAGCAGTTCCACCATTTTGACAAATTGGAGTATCACATTCATCTCCAGTATAATTAATTGAACAAACGCAAAGTCCATAGGCATCTGTTGTAGCGCCATTAGAGCATGCAGCTGCTTGATTCATATACCAATGAATTTGTTGGAAATTATTTCCACGTTCATCTTGTCCATTTACTTGTATTTGAATTGCAGTTAAAGCAGATGCAACTGGAATCTAAAAAGTTTATCAGGTGAACCTTTTCAGCTGATTAGATACTCTACATACTTTAATCTGTGGTGAAACAAATTGATATGCACAACCTTTAGGATCACGAGGCCCAAAAGCTGATCCACCAACAAGAGTAAGAGTACCATTATCTCCATTAAAAGTAGAGATTTTAAGGTATTCCAAGAAGGCATCTTGTTTTTGATAGAGTGAACTACTGACACTTGCAGTAATGTATCTTGTGCCATTGGATGCAGAAGTAACAAGGGGACGAGAATTTGGAAAATCTGTATATTGTGTGGTTGTGAAGCCAAGACTTGTTTGAAGTGGTGTACTAGCTCTGATTTGTACTTGGCATCCTTTTGATGCAGTTTCAACTTGAATCTTCCAATATCCAGCATAATTTTGTGTTGCTGTTGATGCTGAAAAAAGGGAAAGAACATTTGCATAAATTAGAGAACTTTAACAAAACATACGAAAATGATACCACATTGAACCAGAATCATCAAGGGTAAGATAATCTGATGGATTATTGATTAGGGTATCTGATGCATCCCAAATTTGAACAAATGTACTTTGAGAATTTGCTTTATCTCCTCGAATAAAGATTGAGAACCAGCTTGAACGATATTCAACTGGGAAGAAGGTAAGCTGTGGAGTGGCACAAGATGCATAAGTTCGATCTTCAACAATTACACCTTCATAGATGGCACTTGGTAAAGCTGTTTGCATGAGCTAAAATACTTTTTTTTGTCATAGATCGAAAAACGATAATTTTACATTTTTAATATTTCCACTATCTGTTAGCTGAATAATTCTGCCAGCACTAGCAATAGCTATTTGTTGATAATAGAAATAATTTCCAGATGTTGGTAAAGTTGTTTGACCGCTTTGAAGGATTGTATTAATTTGAATGCCACCTTTTCCAAGCATATTATTAACTGTCATAAAATTAGCAGGTGATGAAATGTCGCCAGAAGAGAAGAGGAAAAACATTGCAGGTTTATAAGTTACAAGTCTTAAAGTTTCATAGATAGCACCAATGGCATCTGCTGTGCCATTGATATCCGTTGTTGAGGGAGGAAGGGACATGGTATATTGGAATGTTGAAATAAATTTCTGTTCATCTGTTGTTGAAATAATTTTTCGAACATCTAAAAAATGTTTTGTTGTTTTTAAAAATTTATAAGTTTAAGCTAGAAAAAATTTGCATACTTTGATTATCAAAAGTAACAAGGATAAATTGTTTTGCTTGAGCACTATTGTGGACGGCATTAATGAAATCTGTAATGTATTGTTCAAGATAGAGATTAATAGCCAAAGAGGTGAGTCGAGTATTAACAAGGAAGGCAACAGTTTCATATGCAACAAAGTTATTGTCATAAGTTTCAAGATAATCCCATTGATCACAAAGAATAAATTCACAATTTCCTCCGCCAACATTTGGTGGACATTTACACATATCTTGATCGAATGTGCCGCCATTATAACAAATTCGAACTTCACACATTTTTCCTTGAAATCCTGGGGGACATGTACAACCTGCAACTGGATCAATATAGCCACCATTAAGACATGTGCCAGGGATTGGTGGTTGACAAATAGATTGAATGGCACGATCAAAGGAAACGCCGTCATCGGTAGTGAATCTTGCATTAACGGTAAACGCTTCACCAGCAGTTGGGCATCCAAAGGGTTCATTGAAGAAGTAATCAAATTGACAAGATGAGGCATTTCGCATAACTCCGGTGCTTGTATAAGTTGAACCTCCATTTGTAAATGAGAGAGTTACAGTAGGTGGGGATTGAAGTTGTGTTGACATGAAGAGAGTTGGATACGAGGCAATACCATATTGTGCAGCAAAAGATGAATAATCAATTGATGGATTATTTGCAAATCCAACTAAAATTGTTTGACCAGTTTGTTCACCAATTACAAGTCCACATGTCATTGAAGGAACTGGTGGCACTGGATTAATCACTAAAGTATAATTTCCACGTGTTGGTAAATTTAGTTTGAAAGCTCTAATTCCAGGAAGAGCTATTGTTGCTGTTTGAGTAACACCATTAAGGGAAACATTGAAATTAAAATCTCCATCAAATGTAAGGAAAGCAAGACGAGTTGTAATGCCATCATTTTGTTCAATGGTTTTTGTTACAGTTGATAAACATGCAACTTGTTCACGGCTAACTGTTTCAAGATTATAATGATATTGTCCAAGATTTGAGACAAAGTTTTGTACAGATGTATTATCATTTTTTGAACATAAATTAATAAAAATTCCACCAGTTGTATCAGCAACTCTTTGGTATGCTGATGTATCAGAGATACAATTAACAGTATCATCACCAAGTAGACCGAATGGTTTAGTCAAGACAACATTAATTGAAGTTGCAAGATTAATTGCTGATGATATTGCCAAGTCCAATTGATCAATATCAGATGGTGGAGCATCAACAAAAAGGAAAAGCGATTGCCGCCATGGATGTGCAACTGATGCATTTAGAGTAGAGAGAATTGCAGTGAAAGGATTTTGATATTGATCAAGATCAGATGATCCTCCTGGCATGTTATCAATTGCAGTTAAGAATTGTGTGACATTGGTGTAGGCTTGTGTGGTGACAGATACATCTCCAGAAGTTTTGTTAATAAAAGTTGTTAAAACAAAAGTATCAAAATATCCAGGATTTGTTGAAAATGATCCAATTGATTTTGCTGCTGCTTGAATTTGAGTGATAATTGATGTCAAAGAGTTTGTTGCTTGAATTACAAAATTTACTGTCTTTTTAGAAGTATCAGGTCGAGGGGACATTGATGTACAGGATACTGTAATATTCAAATTTAAAGAATTCCTTGCACAAAAAACAAAACTTACAGCTTTCACAAAATGCTCCACTAAAACCATCTTGACAAAGACATTTTGGTCCACCACTTACAGGGAATGGATTAACAGTACCACCATTTTGGCATTGATAAACTTCACAATATTGTCCAGATTGATATGGTGGACATGAGCAAGTATTATTATTACGATTAACTGTTCCACCATTACAAGTTAAAGGAACATCAATGGGATCACGGAAAACTAAACAGATTCAAATGAATATATTATATCTCATAAGTAAACTTACTGGGAATAAAACAAACAGATGGAATCATTCTTGTTGTTGTTCCAGAAGCTTCAGTGTAAGTAAGTTTAGAGAAGAATTTTTGTTCTGAACAATTCCACGAAGTAAATTGAAATGGGAAATTACAATCAGATCGAGCAACATTTGTAGAATCACCACCATCAAAAAGTACAGAAGCACTAGATTGACTTACAGCTGTGTAATGAAGAGAAGATGGAGGAGAGGATGAAACAATTCGAGCAACTGGTAACATTGAGATATCTGAAATCGAATTAACTAATAATGCTTCAAGGATAGAACGTCTATGGACATATAGAAGAAGCAAATCTAATGCAAAAACTTTAGTGGATTTCAAATCTTTTCTATCTAACAGCTCTATATGCAAATTTCTAACTTACATGCAGATGGATAAGATTTAGAGACATCAACTTGTGAACTTGCTGCAAAACCTGGTACTACACTTTCAAGTGAAGAAGTGAAGATTCTGTAGCTACAACTTGAAGCTCCACCAATGGTTACTGTTGCAGAAGTATCAGCGAAACCTTGATTGAAAACTTGAAAATCTCCATATGTGGCATTTGCAGTTATTGTTGCACCATTATAGGTGACAATAATCCCAGTACCAGAAGTATAAATAAAAATTCCAGTATCATATGCGCCAATTGCGACGCTAACCGAAGCAGCAGTGCTACAATCAAAGCTTCTCTGGGAAGCAACAGTTTCAGGATAAATATTTATTGCAAAAATTGATTGCCAAACTTTTGCTGCATCTGATGTCCTTGAACCAACATAGATATATTCACCATTTGAAATTGCAGCAATATTTTTGAATGCATTTATTGCGGGATCTGTTTCATTGAAAGGAGAAAGAGCAGATTGACCAAGAATTGTATAAACTGAATGTCCCCAATTGATTACTGTTCGAGAAAGAATTGACTCGGCTGATGTTGAAGATTCGGTATATGGATCAGCAGTAGCATAATCAGATGGTGGAGAAAGTGTAAAAACATAGATATCAGATTTTGGAGTGATTTGAGATTGCCTGAAATTAATTAGAGGCTTTAAAAATGTTAAAAGATTTCAAGAAATTAAATCCTTATGCTTATTTTTAAAAACCATCCCTTCAAAAACGTACTTTGTCAAAGCTGAATTAACCGCGCTTAACGTAGGTTGCTTCTTATTTTGGCCATCTTTATTTGCATAAACACTGCTTAATTGATTTTGGAATACAGTAATATTTGTGGTAATAAAAGTATATGAAAAATAATTATCTAATTGACCTGCAAAGTATTATCATCATCAATTGTTATTGCCTATTCAAATGAAGTTAACTTACTATTCATATAATATGTGCTAAGAATAAAATTATTATAATATCCAGCTCGGTCTTGTAAATAATTATTTACAGTTGATTGAACGGTTGTAATCATGAAGGAAGCATCTCGGATAATATTCAAAACAATAACAAATGAACGCTTTTTAAAATCAAATTCTGAATCAAATGCAGCCATGCATCCCACTGAAAAAAAGTGTTCAGTAAATACGAGGTTAAAAAAATGAAAAAAGTTTAAAAAAATTCGTGGAAAATCGTGAAAAACCGTAGAAAATCGTAAAAAATTTAGCACGATTTTTTACGGTTTTCTACGATTTTCCACGAATTTTTCAATTTCATAGATCTGTTCCCCAAATTCGTACGCACATTTTCTAAAAGTGTCAAGGAATTCGGTCATCAAGAAATCGTTTAATTAACGAGATGGAGAAAAGAATGGAAAAATGAACATTCTGTTACCCATTGTAAATATGACGCTTACTTTGTTCACAATATCTCCCAACATATCCAGGTGGACAAGAGCATCTAAAGCTGGTAGCTTGAATACCAGAATTTAGACAAATCATTTGTGAGCAATCCGATTGTGTAAAATATGGTGGACAAACACATGTATTATTTGGAAGCATAAAACCATTATTCAAGCATTCACCTTGAGCTTTTTGGGTATATTTTGCATGGAAATCATGAAGTTTATTTTCAGTTTGTTCAATTGAAGAAGATGAAGGGCCAACAGAAAATAGAAGAAAATCTGTGGTATCTTTTGATTCCCAAGTGTTTATGAAGGAATCTCTGTCACCGATTTGTGAAGAAGAAAGTAAAGCTCGAAATGTTAAAAGTGGAGTTTTATCAGAGTCACCGGATTCACTGAAAATGATTGATAGTTTGTCCGTTAAAAATTGTGTCGAATTTTGTCCACATCGAAAGCAATTTGGACTTTGGCTCAAAGACAAAATTCCTAATTGTGTAAAAAGTGAAATTGATTTTTAATTACGTGCCAGTACCAAAACCAAAACTTACATAATATCATAAACTTCAAAATCGAGCTGATTATCATCAAAGATTTGTCGAAGCTAAAAAGTATAACTTTTATTATGCCCCCATTTTCTTCTCTTGCATACCTTATCTCTTGCACTTGTACCATAATTTTCAACAAAAGCTTGAACTTTTTGATTTTTTTGCAACAATGTATCAAGTTGAAATAAGCGATAATGTAATGTTACGTCAAATACGCTTGCAAATGTCCCTGTAAAAATTAAAATGCATAAAAATTTTATTGCTTTTTTTCTTCAAAAAAAAATGTTTTAAATTTTTTTAACTGATTTTTTTTCTGGTCTTTGCCAAAAATCAAAAAAAGCACAGAAAAAAACATCAATTAATTAGCACATTTTTTTCTTGTTAGCTGATAAGGATTTTTTGGGTAGAAGCTGTCTTTGTATAAGTGCTTCTGTATTTTTTGATTGATTAGAAAGAATTACAACAGACTAATTTGTAGCACACAAAAAATTAGCTATGCTTTAGGGTTCACATCAAAAAAGATTGTCAGAAAAAAAGACAATTATCAAACTACATTAAAACAATTTTTTGAAGACACATTTCTTCTAATTAAGCAAAAATCTGATTTTTAGAGATTTCCTGTTGGAATTTTTTTAGTGTATTATTGTTGAGTAAAGACAATGGTTGTGTCAACGTGTAAGCGCGTTATTTTACTTCATAAAAAGCTTTTGAATGACGATCATGGCAATTGGTAGACACTAATATTAACGACAAGGTTTTAAAATTTGAATATTAGAATTTTTATACTTGTATTGTTTTTTAAAATAGCTAAAAATGACCCTTGTATGCGCCACGCTTTAATTATGCTTAAGGTAAAAGTTTTGTGGATCTAAAAATAGCAACAAAAAATCAAAGTCATAAAATTGTATAGACAAAAAAAATGAAACAAAAAGTTGTAAAAAACATAATCGAAAAGAAAGCGACGTTGAAAAAGTTAAAGAATATTTGTTTAATTGAATGATAAAACTTACCAGAAAATAAACAAAAGCACAGGACTGCAGCAAACCAAAGTTTGTTGATTTTTTGTACCGCCATTGTTGATGGCAGAAACAAAAATTTCAAGCTAAAAATTGCACCAGTGCTAATTATTCAAATTTTTAAGTCGTAAACAAAAAGAACTCAAAATTGCACGAAATCAATGAAATCTTTGTTGACATTACTATTCGGTGTAAGAAACCGAATAGTAATGTCAACAAGTTTTTTTTTAAAAAAAGATTGAAAATTTCGAACAACAAAAAAACTGCTGTAAAAAAACAAACAGATTTTTTACACCCCAATTATTACTTTTTTTAACAACTCTCTCCAGAAAATATTTTGCCCATTAATTTTTTTGTTATCTTCTTTTTGATTCATTTTTTGGAGTCAAATATGGTAAACGCCTTTTAAGGTAACACCCATTTTTTTTGCTTTTTTCTGTCGGTGAAAAATGAAGGAAGGCTTTTTCTTCTTATCAATGAAAAATTCATTTATTCTCTTTTTCTTGGTGTTAACGACATTAAAAAGAAGAAGAAAAAGAAAGAGGGATAGTGTTAAAAAGCTTAAAATGAATGAAACTTTGCAAGGATCAAAATGTAATAGCTTTTTTTGGGTGTGTTTTATGAGCTTTCAAAGTGCGTATTTTTTAAGAGAGAGAGAGACTTTTTTGGGAGTGAACGTTTAAATTTGCAAAAGTGTGATTAAGCAATTGGCAATTGACAGAAACAACAGGTTTGGTCATTGTAGATAAATAGTGATAACTATTTTTTCAATTCTTGGCGATCTCGTTTATCTTCGCTTGTTTTTGAAAGCAAAACATTCCACTTTTTGCTAAACAAAAATTAATTCAAAAAGGTTTTTGTATTTTTAATTCATTTCTTCCGCTGAAAATGTATGTTCAACAACCATTAAAATACAATGCACAACAATATCCATTAATGACATTTGAACTTGATTTATTGCTTTTAGCATTTTTTTGTACACAAATTTGTTTTCTTTGTATTTTTTGTAAATAAACAAAATAAAAAAGACAACAATATTACTATTACTCACATTTAAAAAGAAATAGTTCTTGACAAATCCAATTTAAACAAATTGCTCAATGATGTTAAAGTATTAAAAAACTTTCAAAAAACAAACAAATTCAATAAATATTAAAATAATATAAGCAATTCCAATAAATGTAACATTTACAATTATTGCTCACTTCAAAGCTGCAGTGCAGGTGAATGCCAGTCATTGGTGGCATGCTACTTCATCATTTCAACATTTGAGCTTTTTTCTTGCCATTATAGCAAATTAAAATTGAGTTTATGGCAGTTTTATAGTATTATTTCATTTAAAAATGTTGCAGCAACCAATACTTTTAGAAATTTTAACGGTCTTTATTGAACAATTTATTTATTTGTTTTTGTTGTCGTTGGTAATTGTATTCATTGCAAAAAGAAAAAAGGAGCTATCAGGAGCGTTATATCATATATTAGTGGCAGTATATATCTCGGATTTGGTGTTCTTTTATGTTTTGGTAAGCTATTTTACTATTAGTATCTTTGAACATTGTTTGTTTTTGGGTAACTTTGATTTCAACTTCCATGAATTCATTACTAGAAAGCTTATCATGTTTTAAAACCTCATTTTTAGTCATTTGGTTTCTTCAAACTTCCTGGTTATGGTGTTCTCATAGAATTCTATCTTGCAAATCAATGGACCGGCTCATTTGCATACACGCTTTCCGTTGTGCTGACCATCTATCAATACCTTGGCCAAACTTTGCTAGCTTTTAATCGATTTACATGTGTTTGGATGCCAGTCAACCACAAGAAGGTAACACCTTTATTTATTTTTATATATCTAGTAGAATCTTTCAGATCTGGAGCACAAAATGGTATATTCCTGTCATATTAATCCTTCCAATAATTTGTGTTGCACATCGATTTACAGCTGAAGGAATTTATGCGCTAAATCCAGATGGAACAATAAATGTTGGATATGCTGATAAAAAATTTGAAGCACTTGGACTAAATATTGCTGCAATTATTTATGGAATTAATACATTTATTTCAATTTGTTTATCAATTCTTACTGTAATCAAACATGTACGGCTTGGAAATGCCACGGCTTTAATTTCAACAGATACAAGTGTTAAGTTATTGGGTAAGTTGTAAGCCCTTAAAGCTCTTTTAATATATTAGCAATAAAGAGAAGGCAGATGTTATAAGTTTTTAAAGCTGATGGTTTTAAAAAAACGGAGTTCGTTGTTTTTTTGACACAAATGAATAAAAAAAAGACAAATTTAAAATTTACTTGGCTACAAATTTTAATTTTTAATGAAGATTTTAAGCGCTGAAAAAAAAATAAAACACGAAAAATACAAATTCTACAGTAACCCCAAAAACAGATATATTCTGACACTAAAAAATTAAATTACAGTAACCTTCATTTTACCACTATAATAACTAATAAACGTTTTAGTATATTCTCTTATATTACTTGCTGTACAATGTCTTCGTTTAACATATAATCGAATTCGAGTATTATTTGTTGATAATTATGTGATAATTTCAATCATCATTGTAATGCTACAGTATATTGTTGATATTCATGCGGCTGTTGCATCAGTTGGAATACTAATTTTAAGTCCAATTACTCGAAAAACTTATATTAGATTTTATTTACGACTTATTCGAAAGCTAATTCTTCGCCGAAGAACTGAACTTCCAAGAACTGCAAGAATTGCACCAGCACTTAAACAACAGTTTACAAATACTCCAACTGTTTAGTATATAAAAACAAGAACTGATATTACTGTATTTTAAAAAAACAAATAAATTTATTGTAATTAAAAAACATTCACATAAGGATACTGTAATAAAATGAATAACATAAATGTGATCAAAGAAGGGGCTTGTAAAAGAGTAAGCTAAAAAAATATAGAAAAAAATTAATACAGAATACAAAACTATAAGCAGAAAATTAATTTACACAAATGCTTGGTCAACTGTGTTTGAAATAGTTTATATAAGACTATTTGGGTAAAATAAATTTTTCATGATAAACAGTGTATTGATTTCCATGAATATAAATATGCAACGTCGATACATCTTTAAAATTTGAACCAATTGGAATAAAGAATTTTCCAATATCTTCTAAAATCGTCTTTTTGAATGCATCAAAATTTGGATATTTGTTTGAAAAATATATTTTTAACATAATATCAGCATTCTTAACACATTTATTCTAAAAACGTTTTTCAAGTTGGAATATACTTTTAAAACGGGATACGGTAATATTTTTAAGTAACTCACTTTCATGAATTCAACTAATTTTTTAATATCAAAATTAATATCTTTAATTGAAATTTGAAGCTTCACGAAATTGCCATCATTGCTTAAATGATCCAATAAATTATTCGGCCAAAATTTATCAAGTTCAACATTCGTTTTTTCATCTATCTCAATCTCTACAATATTTGAAGTCCTTTCCAAAATTTCAGCAAATGTAACATGTGGGAGTACAGTTAAATTTGAAAATTCCAACTTTCTTACATTAAACGTCAAAAACAGAAACAACTCGTCTCGTTCAAGCGTTGTATCTTTTAATTCTACAATTCTTGCTTTAACAATCAGCACTTTGTGTTGTAACAATTCCAAAAATTTTCGATTTTTTTCATAATCATAACAATAATTTTTATAGCGTATAATATTATTAACTACAATAATAACTGAATCAGCTTCTTCTTCAATCATAAAAGGACTACATTCATTAACAATTACTAAAGGCTTCGTTAAAATTTTCATAATAGATTCTGGTGTTGCACATGCCAACAAATATTGTTCGAATGGATATAAAAGATGAAGAAAACGTTCCATTAAGTCAGCATCAATAGAAGGAAAATAAAAAAATGGAACTAGAAAAAATCAAAGCAATAACAACTTTGCTTCAAATGTGACTACGGTAGGCTTACTTGTATGTCTTTCAGGACAAAAAAATGTATGATGTTTTTTTGAAAAACAAATATAACATTTTGTTTTTGATTCACAATTCTTCGTAAATAAATGCTTAAATCCATATGGGGTTAAACAGTGGCTACAGTATAGCCGTGATCGAGTAATACGTTTTCTTGCTGCATCAGAAACGTGAACATCACAGTTTACAGAAATGTGATATTTCGATTTACAAAAGAAGCAAGACATTTGGCAGCAACAAATATAATGGAAAAGAAAGTGTTGAATGGAAAAGGCACTCACCCTGTTGAGAGAAGAAAATCAATATATATATTTTTTGGCAGTGTAACAAGTGCAAAATCCGTTGTTCAAGATGTTCTCTAAATCCATATTTGAAAAAAATGTTGAATGCTTTCTTTCATTGATCGAAGACAGTGCTGGGAGAGTTCAACTTTTATTAAATGTACCAACTGTTAACAAACTACAAAAACTTCAACAACTTAAACGTTCTCCAAATCATCTATCAATTCCTGGTATCAATGCAACAAAAAAAGATAAACATAATTACCATCTACGATTCATCCCTTCACTTAATTCCCATCTACCACAAAATCCAACCAAACCTCCCATTAACCCCGTTGTATGTCCCGCAGTTCCACCAGTTTTCAACAAAAATATTTATCAACGAAATTTAAAAAACACAACAAAAATTCAATTAAACCCACAAACACAATAATAATAATATTTATTCATCATTTGGTGGAGTTGAGGGCTTGACTTCATCATCAACATTGACTTCTTCTTTTGTTGGTTCAATATCAACAGTAATTTCATTCTTTTCTTTTTCTGTTTCTTCATAAAGTTCTTGTACAATTTTTGAAGCAATATCTGTTGCAATAAGTGAACCACCATTAAGTTTAATACATTTCAAAAGATAAATTCCATCTGCACCAAAAATATCACAACCAAAATTAATAATTCTTTCCTTTCTTGAGTCATCAACTAAAATAAAAACGTTGGTTAAGAGTGTTCAATCGATAATATAAAACTTACTATCAAATACATCTCCATCATCTTTCAAACCAGGTTGAACAAAGTATTTAGTTGTTTTATGACGATGAGATCGATTGAAGAGTGTATAGACGAAGTAAAACATATCAAAGATTGACAATAGCAAAATAAATGCCAACCATAACCAAGTAAAAATAAATGTCTTTTCATTCATCAAATTTTGTGGTAAAACGCATTGAACAGTGCGTCGAGGATATCGTCCACCAAGAATAGGCTGATTAAAATCACAGAAAGTTAGACGAGGAAAAATACCAGTAACATTCCAACGAGAATTTGTTAAGCCTTGTTTAAGCATCTAAAAGAATATTATCTATCATTGATAATAAAAGCAAAATCAAATGCTTACTGTAAAGCCCCAAACTGGATCATATTCAGGTCCAAAATTTCCATTCATAAAAGAGATTTCCAAAATTATGATGAACATAGTGAGTAGTTTTGCAATAAGATGAGAAAGTGCATATTTCATACCAAAACCAGTTGAGCTAACACCATTTACTGTTCCTTGATGTTGTAAACGTTCACGACAATATCCAGTAAGAGCTTTAAGGCCTTTGTCATATTCTTCACCCATAACATATCGTAATTCTTTTGCTTTTTCAATAACATGTGAAAAATCAATAACTAAAATACATTTTTTTAATATAGCAATTAAAATCAATAAACCAGTGTCACAACTGTAAGGTGGTAATGATGGTAGCTGTCTGTCAGTAATTTGAGAAAACAATGAAAGTATAGATGGTCGTATTTAGGCCATAAATGAGTATTTCCTAAAAATATTCGTAACCCTGTATCTCGTCTATTCACTTCTTTAAGAGTTAAATGATAGTCTCCACATTGTTTCCACCATGACATCACCACCGAAGTTGTGATACTACAGTAAAACTTACTTAGAGTTTTGACATATGTCTTCCATGCAAGGCTAGGCAAATAAATCAGAAGAGCTTGAATAACCAAGATGAAAGCAACCCACTAAAAAATAACACATATAAAAGATTATGTAAAGAAAAGAACATACTTGATAATATCCTTGAGATAAGCGGCGTTCTTCTGTGCCATTGTTTGCTTGAACAAAGTAAGTACTAGAAATATAACAAAATTCTTTGACATATTCAGTCCAGGTATCTATAAAATAATTATAATGTATTTGTTAAAAGCAGTAGTAACAGTAACATACGAGGATATTCAGCAGGCATCATACATTCAATAGGACCGGTGAAATTTCGTGCAAGTACAACCACAGCAAAGAACGTTAAAAGAATAACAGTGTAATGATAAACTCGATCTTGAAAATCATCAATCGAATTCTTCTTTATAGTTTGAATAAATTCTGTCACAAATGGGACGCTAATCATCGTGAAACTGAAAAAAAAAAGATGTGAAAGTTGACGATAAAGAAATACAAAGGTTAACAGCAAAAAGAACACGAAGAAAACGACATCGATGCAGATATATATGTTGCAAAGAATATCTATCACCGCACGTTCGAAACAGAGAAGCATTTTACAAATTTCTGCTAGCCACAGAGTCGTATTTTTATTTTATAACATTCAATTAGTTTCTATAGTTAGTAACCATGCTTAACTAAAATCTATAAGAGGGATTTTACGACATTCCAAGTTGGAAGGATTTGGCACGGCGACTAAGTTGAAAAACAAAACGTTTGCCATGACAATGCTGTTTTTCAGTCTTCAAGATTTACGCCATTCACCTTGAAAGGCATAAAAGCGGTATACCATATCATTTACGGGATCACAAAACTGAGTTAAAAACAAATTCAATGGTAAAATTTGAACCATGAAAGTCCAAACGATAAAACTGGGATATGCAAAGCGCAAATTGTGAAGGTGCAAAAATGAAGGCGAAAATGTTGCATTATAATATCCATACAAGTAGTATCAACTACAGATATAACAATTAAGTAAAACATTTTAAAACAAAAAAAAATGTGAACGTAGAAAAAGCGGAGAAAAAACATAAAGCAAAAAATGCAAGCATCGAAGAGAGAAAAAAACATTTTTGACGTTCGAATGTTTGTCTTTCAAAAGTTGCTGCTGCAGCGTTGAAAAATAAGAAGAGTCGCTTTCGCTGTGGGAATTTCAAGCAAAGGTTGGCGCCAACTACAGTAGACTACCGTCAGTAGTCAAAGCAAGAAGAAAACAGAATTTTTTCACAAATTAACTGATAAAAAATTTTTTACAATGGATGTATTATAATTTTATAAAAACAGAACAACATCAAATAATAATTAATAATTTAATATCTATTCTTCAATAATGGAAAGATATTTCTGTCCATTTCTAAAAATGTTAGCTCTTTTGTCTTCCTCTCTCTTTCCTCTTTCCCTCCTTTTCTAATCATCGTTTTTTCTTTGTATAATTTTAATTGTCGATTATCTTGCTTGTTTTATTGCTGCCGCTGAGCAGATTAATAAACATTAACACTTAACAATCTTGAAACCATAAATAGAGGCAGTTCTATTTTGCGAGGTTTGTTAATAACAAATTTTTATGCTTTATTTATTGTGAAATATAATTCTACTATTTATGAATTTATTTATGAAATATAATGCTTGCTTTTTAGTTAAAAAAATAAATTTCCAAATTTTGCTGCTTTTAAAAGTTTGTAATACACAAGTTTTTTCTGATTCCTGTAATATGTTTAATTTAAAAAACTAATCATCAAATTATTTTGAATTTTATCAGGTCGACAGAAATCGTGGATCGGCCCCATCAGCACTGGTTTTTGTCAAAGGAACTTTTCGCTTCGTTTTTTGTTTTTTTTGTCGAGTTAGATATAAAAATTCGACGGATTTGTTTATCTCGTTAATCCGACACTTTCGACTTGCATTAGATCACATTGCCGAATCATTTGTTTTGTAAATTTCAACTCGCTGTTTATTTTAACAACTTCTATTCTTAACACGAATATGAACGTCGACATAACTTGAAGGTTGAGCTAATGCATGGTTGGTCTTATTTTTTTGTTCTGTTAAATTTTACGTGCCTTACGATTTTTTCTTCGCTTTATTTTTTCGTGTTTTCTTTATCTCTTGTTGCTTTATATGCTTATTTTTAGGCTCTCTATTTCTCAAAAGAATGGCTACAACAACACCAGTAGGAATTGATCTTGGTACAACTTATTCATGTGTTGGAGTATTCGAAAATGGAAAGGTCGAAATCATTGCAAATAGTGATGGAGATCGTACAACACCTTCTATGGTTGGATTTCAAAAAGATGGTGATATTCTCTTGGTTGGTAAAACTGCAAAAGAACAAATGCATCGAAATCCTTTAAATACAATTTATGGTATTAAACGGCTCATGGGAATGAAATATAATGATGATAAAATTCAAGAAGATATTAAAAATTGGCCATTCAAAGTTATTGCAAAGAAAGAAAATGCTGCTGTTGAAATTGATTTCAAAGGCAAGAGAGAAGTATATTCACCTGAACAAATCAGCGCAAAAGTATTGATTGATATGAAGAAGACAGCTGAAGCATATTTGAATGCTCGAGTTAAAGATGTCGTCATTACAGTACCTGCATATTTTAATGATTCACAAAGACAAGCAACTATGAATGCTGGAAAAATTGCTGGTCTAAATGTCTTACAAATTTTGAGTGAACCAACAGCTGCAGCTCTCGCATATGGTTACAAAGAATCAAAAGAAACTGAAACAATTTTGGTATATGATCTTGGTGGTGGTACATTCGATGTATCAATTATTAAAGTCAATGATGGAAAGTGTGAAGTTCTGGCAACAAATGGTGATACACATCTTGGTGGTGAAGATATTGATCAACGTATGATTGCTTATTGCTTAACACAATATGGTTTAGATCCAGCCACTGTAACTCCACAGCTATTATCTCGTCTAAAGAAAGCTTGTGAAGCTGCAAAACGTTCATTGAATAAGTTACCTTCTGCAGCAATTGAAATTGATAAAGGTGATGATGTGCTGAGTTGTAAGATGAGTCAAGCAACATTTGATGAATTATGTATTGATTTAATTGAAAAAACTCTTGGACCTGTTAAACAAGCAATGAAAGATGCAAAAGTTGGAAAGAAAGATATTGATGATATTCTTCTTGTTGGTGGATCAACTAGAATTCCATATGTTCAAAAAATGCTTAAATCATATTTTCAAAAAAAGAAGCTTCGACTTAATATTAATCCAGATGAAGCCGTTGCAGTTGGCGCAACATTACATGCTGCACATCTTATGAAAGTTCCTGATTCAAATATTGAACGTATTCATTTGCTTGATGTTTATCCACATTCACTTGGTATTCATACACACAAGAATAAAAATGATTTTGTTGGATATTTTAAAGTCTTTATTAAACGCAATACAAGATTTCCTGTTGAAGTTAAAGAATGGTTTACAACACGTGATGACAACCAAGATCGTGCTGGATTTACCATCTATGAAGGTGAACATAAAGATGTTGAAATGAATAAGAAATTGGGATCATTGGTTTTGGAAAATATTCCTCCTGCACCTGCTCGTGAACCTCAGTTTGAAGTTACTTTTAAAATTAATGAAAATGGTATTCTTACGGTTACTGCTGTTGATGAAAAAGATGGAAATACAGAATCAATTAAAATTCGTCTTGATACTGGTCGTTTAACAGAAAATGAAGTTGATCTAATGGTTGAATATACTGAAGTTATTACTGTTCGTGTTTAATTTGTTTTCCTTTTTGTTGTTCTGTGTCTATTAACTGTTTGTACTTTTATACTTTGTAAATCTTTTATAAATTATTCTTATATTCCTTTAAATGACGATTGAATTTTAGTTGATGTCTTATTTCAACACAAATATCTTTTACATTATATAATTTTATGATTTGGAAAATGGATATCTTAAAGTACAGTATCACTGATGAACGTTGATTTAGTTAATTGGTTAATTACAACACAAATATCTTTTATACAATTTTGTGAAATGGACATAGTACAGTATCCCTGATGGGAGTTGATTTGGTTAAAGAATTGTAATCGTGCAATTTAAGCATTAATTTAAGTTCGAGTTACACTTTTTGTTATATTCCATTTCTTCACATCTTATGATTATGGTATCATAATTGGATTAGGGCTGCCTCAGACAGTGTAGGACTATTTTCAACCTCATTAATAGCACCAGTTAATACTTTGAATATTGAAAAACATAGAATAAGTATTATTGTTACAGTAACCCCAGCATAATAGCGATGGATTACTGACAAGATAATTTATGGAAACAAAGGAAGCACGTTAAAAAGCTGTGCATCTATCATTGGAGCTTTTCTGCGGCAATGATTATTTGACAAAAGGAACGATTGTGACATTTTTGCAATTCTCTAAAAATTTGATCCGTTAATAAAGAAGTTTTTCCACTTTCATTCGCTTGCGATTGTATCGATTCCCGAACCGCTTCCACTTCTTGCGCTTCCTTTTATGTGGAAGCGAGAATATACTAGATTTTATCACAGATGAAAAAAAGCAAATACAAATACATTTACAGTACATCTGAACATCATAGATAAAGATGTTTCTGTTTTCTTTCATATTCTTTATATGCCGTTGGATTCATCAGAACATTCTTCAAACCAAATTCTTTGAACTTTCAACGATTATATCCATTAAATAATCAAGTATTGCTTTGTATCCATCAGAAAGTTGAAACCGATTGTGGTAAGTAATAAAATTTTTCTCTAAAAGCAAAAAAGCGTGCTCACCCAATCACTTTACAAATATATCCACAGTATGCATGTAGCTCAACATTTTTTATCAATTGGTTAAAATTATTTCTGCGGATAATAAGATGTAGAATTTGGTATTTATATTTTAAAAACTTTTATTATCCTGGCAAAAAAGTTCACAATACATATTACAGTAATCCACGATAAAACATTTTTTTTATGAAAATTATTTAAAAAAGTTATTTAGCTTTAGCAGCTTTTTCTCGTTGAATTAAAGCAACAGCGGAAAATTTTTTTGTTTGGAATTTTAATAAATAATCCATAAGACATTCAGGTAAACCAAAGAGAGCGGCTTGAATTTGATGACTTAGACAGCCGGTAGTCTCAGGCATAATTCCAATTGTACGAATTGCTTGTCGAACAAAATCTTTGACTTGGACAGCCATCATTTTTACTTCTGTTTGTGACATAACACCGGTGTCAATCATTGGTGCAGCCATATTTGTTAAAACCATAAATGGACAAACTGTTTGAATTGTAAGACCAGTACCAGCATATTCAGTTCGAAGAATACTTGTGAAATGATTGATGTATGCTTTTGTGGAGGAGTAAATAGAGAAGTATGGCATTTTAGCATAGGCTGCTCCAGAAGAAATATTTACGATAACACCGGCATTTCGTTTAAGCATTTGTGGAATTACTGCTGCTGTAAGGACCGAAACGGGGACAGTATTTACAATGCAAATATCTGCATTTCTTTGAAGTTCAAGATGATGAAGTTGATCGGCGTAATCATAAGCTAGGCCGACGTTGTTGACTGAAATGAGAAATTATGATACTTGGGAAGAAGGAAAAAATTTTAGAAAATAATTCTGGATGGAACATAAGCGTTTTAGGGAGGCATACCTTTGCGCTTTAACATGCCTTGATCGAGTAATGGAAGCTTAAGCGAGGAGCCCAAGACATTAGATGATGCTTATATCTTAGTTTTCTACAGGTTTTTAAATTGCTATTGTTTAAATGACTTAAAAACAAACATTAGCTAAAAGTAGCAAATGATACCTTGTGATAATTTTTCAAGCTAAGATAAGATACTTTTGCATTTGAGTCCTAGGGAGTTATTGCCTTTTGTTGTTGTTGTTATAAAACTTACTCAAAATTCCAACATCTCTTTTTTCCAAAGCTGGTAACACTTCTTTTTTGTAATCATCCAAATTTGCATTTTTAAAATCATAAGCAACAATATCAACTTCAATATTTTTATGTTTGCTTGTAATTTCTTCTTTCACGGATTCTAACTTTGATTTTGTTCGAGAAATTAAAAGTAAATTAAAGCCTCTTTCAGCTAATTCAAGGGCATATTGTTTTCCAATTCCATCTGTGCTTCCTGTGATAGCTGCCCATTTTGCATTTCCTGCTAGTTGATGAAGGTCAAGAGGCGTTGCAATCATGTATGGATATACAATGACATAAATTCCACGGAAAATTCGATATAGTACATATGCCAATGCCATATATGCCAAAGAAGTCATAACACATTCACAGCAAACCATGTTTGCTCTAAAAATTAGATAAATTTTTAATTATTGAAGCAATTTAAAAAGCAATAATAACAAGGTCCACAAGAAAAGAGACTTAAATTTCTCGTCTAAAACTTCAACTTATTTTAACCCAAAAATATTTAAACTTTAAAACATTTTTCGCTTTTTCAAAAATCAATTTTTGCTTAAATATAAAAATTTTAGCACATAAAAGTATCACAAAATTCCGTCATTTTGTGAGAGGAAAAGTGGTACCGATAAAAAATAAAAGCCAAAGGAATGGAAGAAAGAAAGCATTTTTTGCATTGCCTATACTTTAGTCGCTGGAGGAAGAGTTAAAGCAGGCAAAAACAAACAAACACAAGAAAGAGAGAAAACACCAACAACATGTTGTCAAATGTTGAAATATGGAGAGAGGGGAAAGCTAGAAAGTACAAAGTATAAAAACTAAAATTTAGTCTGACATTGAAAAGGGGAAACATAAAAAATGGGTTTTCTTTTATGATATTTATGTTTAGGTGTGTTTGGTATCAGTGTTGCCCTTTTATCAGGGATTGGTGACAATAATGTTGAAATATCACAGAAAAAATGTCGTGTTTTTGGAATCGGAGGTGATAGAGTTTGTGCCAGTGTCATAAATGTTGTGACCTCTATGTTTTTTCATGTTGCTACCAAGATGTTATACAGTCTGTCATAAGAAGAGGATTAGAATTCTAAGAAATTATATTTGTTTTTATTGTTTTTTTTACATATTTTCTTTCAACTAAAATTTTAGCGATTTTCAAGGCACTTGTTTTTAAGCAACTTTTTTGTTTAGGAGATGTTTCGAGCTTTCAGGCAATAAAAAATTTAATCCTTTGAACTTCATAAAAGAATTCGCCACAATTTTTTCTAACTTGAATCTTTTCTTTGTAATTTATTGCTTTTTTTGTGAACTATGAACAGCTCAAGCGATTACGGTATTCAATTTTTAGCTATTATTTTCACTCTTAAAAAACTATTTACATTTTTATTTTTTTTCACAAAATTTACAAAGCTTAATTAAAAATTGAATGCACAAATGTTAAAGAGTTTTTATATGGCAGCAGCGACATCAGAAATTCTTTTTCCTCTAACGACGACGTCCATAAAGAAGTTGACGTTCAAATCGTTCAAGACCAGAAACATCAAGAGGTGGACCTTGTTGGAGTTGAAGATTTTGTGCGCCTAAATATCGGGGATCAATGTAAAGTGCTCGATTAAGTTGATATTGAAGTTGATTAAAATTTTGTGATTGAACGGCAGTGAAAAAGGCAGCAACAATAAGAGCAAGGAAAACCAATGGTGACCACATAGTTCTTCTGTTGTTGTATGAATCTGGATGAATGAATGGATTGATGTCTTTTTTTTTAGCAAAAGGTAACCCTTTTATATCTATTTCTTTCAGTTTGGATAAAAACAAGTATTTAATTAATTGATTTCATTACAAAACAAAGAAAACACGATTTCTAGGATAATAATGTTTATTTTTCGAAGAAAAAAAAGGTTGGATGAAAAACTGGACTTTCATTTATTGCGCAACAAGCTGGGCGCTTCGAAGGAAATGGGTTTTGAACAAAGGAAATGAGAGAAAAAGAGATAACGCAATAATGCCTCAGGGAGCATAAAATAAAAGTCAATGAAGTCAAATAATCTTTTTATAGCTTTGATCAAAGTTCGCTTGAGAGCATAAAAATCGTAAAAAGTTGAATTTAAAAAATCGTAATTTTATGAGTACTTGAAACTGGAAGGACAAAACTGGCGCTTTATCTGGATCAACATTCATTCGAGCTGTTTTAATACCAGCAAAACCAAAAAATGTCTTTTTAACTGTATCCATTTTTGATTGGAATAATCTGGAAAAACCCAAAAATTTAATTTAGTTGTAAAATCAAAATTATTTAAACTTGTGAGAAAAATTTCAAATCCAAAAATTAAAGATTAATAAAGCTTCAACTTCAATAAAAAAACACCGGGAAATAATGATGCTGAAAAAAAGAAGAAAAAGAAATTTCTAGTTGTTGTGAAAAAAAAGTAAATAACAAACAAAGGCAGACAGTCACTTTTACGTTCAAAGATGGTCCTCGTCAGGGCTGCACGAAATTTTCGTTTCGTTTCGCATTTCGCGAAATTTCGTCGTTTTTTTCAGTTTCGTTTCGTTTCGCGTTTTGCGAAACTGTGCCGAAAATTTCGTGAAAAACAGTGTGCTAAACTTTAAAAAATTTATTCAATCTTTAACGAAAAAGTAGTGACTTTCAGCTATTTTTAACGAAAAATTTCGTGATATCAAACTTTAAAATTTTCTTCATATTTTTTTGATAATTAATTGATTTTGATTACAGCTTAAAAACAAGCTAGCAATGTAACGACTAATTACTTTTTTACATAAGACCCATAGTATGTGGCATATTTTTTACAAATACTATTGTTGAAGACAAATGATAAAACAATTTTTAATTTTTTGACGAAAATTTTTGATTCAACAATGTTGTAAATGTAGGGGAAGTTATTTTAACAGAAACTATTCTAAAATAACGAATTATTCAAAAAAGGTAAAGCAGATGCATTATATTATTCCCTTTCTGCAGAAGTTCAGCAACAGTAAAAACTGTTGATGACAATGCTAAACCTGATCTTTTTGTAACAAAGACTAACAACCTTTAGTAAGATTTATCTAAAAATACGTAAAAGTTTCTGTTTTTTAAGTTACGTAAAAATTAGTTTTTGTTCTACTTATTTTCAACTACGTAACGTAGGATTTTTTTAAAATAATTTTTATTTAATTAATAATTCATTCAAAAAAATTTCAGGTTTTAGAATACCATAAAAATATTTCTAAAACATGCTTCATTAAAAAAACACTGCGCCGTTAAATAAATTCACCTAACTGTTTTCTTTTCTCTGTGTGTTGTATTACTTTTGGAGAAAAACGGTTTTTATTGTTATGGATAACATGTTATTAAAAATTTCTAAAACATGCATGCTAACATGTTTCATTTGCAATCAGTTGAATCAAAAAAAATTTTTTTCAAAAAAAGCCTGATAGCTTTAAAATATTTTCGGAAAAAAATTTCGTTTCGTTTCGCGTTTCGCGAAATTTCGCCAATTTTTGGAGTTTCGTTTCGTTTGAGAAAACTCAGTTTCGTGCAGCCCTGGTCCTCGTTCTTTTTCCTTCTTGCCTAAAAGCAACACTCGTTTGTTGAAAAAATTTCAACGAGCAACACATAAAAAAGAAGGACTAAAGAGTTTCAATTCTTCTTGTCACTTTATAAACAATGTTTTTTCGAGAAATTATTTTGATTTTCTTTCAATCGAGTGTTTTGCCCTTAAACGTTTTTTATTCTACAAAGTTGTACAAAATCTTGTATAAAATTTTTTAATTAATTTTTTAATTAATTTTATTCTTTTGACAAACTTGGATATGAGTTTTTATTACTATTTTTGTCATAATAACAATGAAAATTAACTGAAAAAGTAACTGTGAAGTTACAAATTTTTCAAACATTCCGTCGTCTCATGTCATTGAGAATTCGATCACTTTCACGTTGTCCACTTAGAAATGCTCCAATAACTGTTTGAAAAACCTGATCATGTGTTGCTTCACCGGCAACCTGTATTCTTATTCTTCCATCTTTGATAACTGGGATTGCCAAATCAGAATGATAGATTCTTGCTTGAGCTTGCTGGTAGCTTATATAACTATAAGAACCAGCATAAAGATCATTTTGTGACCATCTTTGTCTAAAAAGTCTTTTATAAATTATTAACAGTTTCTTGTGTTACCGTATACCGTATAACTGCAGTTGGTTCAGGAACAGAATAATTTTGAAAAGCATTTCTAAATAACTGTGTTACAATTTGAGCTAACTGTCTATCAGGAATTCCGTCGACTTGACTTGCTCCATCTCCACCAATAAATCCCATCAAAACATTTGGTGACCATGAAACTTTCTTAAAAGTGTATTATTTAACCTTTTCTCATTTCACTTCTCATACCTGAAAAACATTCCATTCAGCTTCTACTGCACTAACTTGCCTTTGACCATTACATCCAGGAACGAGTAATGGAGTGAAGGTTGTGTCAGTAGCCCAAGAAGCATCAGAATATTCAAGGAAAATTTTTGCATTTATTCCAAATCCAATTTTATCGATTACATTTAACTTTTGCGCTGGCAGTTCTGGGGTAAATAATTTTCTTGCAAATTTTTTTAAATGTCCAAGTGCTGATGTTACAATTACATAATCAAATTCTTCATTGATTACAGTACCATTGAAAAGAGTAAGCTTTGTTTTTTGACCAGAAAAATTGATATTTGAAATTCGATGATTTAAATGTATTTTTGAGAAAGGGATTTGTGAGGTAAGATAAGAGATGATTGCTGAAATGCAAAAGATGTGGTCAGTGGTTTATCCATGATAAATTCGCAAATGGACAAAATCAAATTTTAATAGACATTAAAAATTAAATCCTCAGTTTTTAAACGCACAATTCCCAATGACATCTTATGTTTACATGAATGGATAAATATTACCTGCAAATCCAATTTTTGTTGTTGAATATTCTGTATCATCTCCTCCATTTAAAACATCCCATTCTACTAATGTCCGAAGATTTAACTGAAAATTTTTAGACATAATTTCTCTATTATTTAATTAATCAATTAATACATCTCCCCATTTTGCGGCATACTCAAATTCAAGTTGCGATCGATATGTCAAAGTTAAAGAATCAAAGACATTTCTGCGGAATCCTGTCGTTGCATTTTGAATCTAAAATTTAATTTTTGCTTGTATCCTTATCGATAAAAGAAACACACTTTTAAAAATTCTGTATAATCTTTGTCATACATTGATTTAAAAGTTTCTTCATAGCTCTTTCTGGCATCACTATCAGCAACGTAAACATATTTGTTTTCTAAAGGTTCAACAAAACGCTGAAATGCAGCAATATCAGATCTAAAAAATGCTACAATTAAAACTTGTTACTTCTGGCATTTTAAAATCAACCAGTTTTGTTTTTAATAAATAATTTCGAAGAAATTTTCATTTTAAAAGCTTACCGTCGTATTGGACAATTTCCGTGATAAATTTTTGCATCATCAGAATCATCGTAATCTTCAACAACTCCAAGTTTCTTTGCCAAATCATACAAGGGATTTTTATTACCATTAATATATTGTGCTCCCATTTGTAAATATCCATCTCCTTAAAAAATTAATTTAAAATTATCAATATCAAAGATATCTTTCAACGATCAGCCCAATAAACATATAATTCGAAGAAAGAAAATGCTAACTGTATTTGACAGGAAATACACGACCACCAACTCGATTTTCACCTTCAAAAATATGAAAATTTTTAAACCCTTTTTCTAGCAATCTGTTAGCCGCTGATAGACCTGCAACTCCAGCACCAATAATTGCCACATTTGGTTCTCTTGTTGATTGAAAATGGCAAAAAGTAAAACAACAGCAAGAAATAACGAGTAGTATAAAGAGAGTAACAATTTGAAAGTGCATTGTGTCTAGCTAATACACATTCCAAGGATATAACAATGACAGAACTAAATTAAAAGAAAAACACAAACATTAAATTTATGTTTAGCCAGAAAAAATTAAAACAAACAATTCACAGTAAAATTTTGTCCTTAAAGTTCATCTGCCAATTGTATTGTTATTTATTCATTTTTTTCGAATGTACATTGTCTTCCAGAAAAATGCATTGTTTTATAAATTCTCTTCCTCCGCTTTGTTTGAATCAATTGACATTGCAACACATGTGTTTTACAAATAATATCAAAAGCAAATACAACGTGTCAACTTGGTTTTTGTTAAATGTTCTTCATTTTAAAATGTTTTAAAAAAACTTGTGATTTTTTAGGCTCTAAAATCACGTATGAAATTATTTAACAAACAAATTTTTTTAAAGTTTAAATCAACAACGCTTTTTTAAACTTTTTTGTTACATGTTTTTTTGCACTTGAAACAATGTTCTTCTAAGATTTTTGTTCATTGGGGTAATTATCATTGTTTAAAATAGATGAAAAGTACAAATGAGTATGCACAAAATGCTGTGTTTCATAAACTTGCTAATAGTACAAAAACAGTAATTTAAATAATAAATTTTTACATTTAAAAGAGTAAAAAAGTAGAGCACTTATTAAATTTAGTCAAAACATTTAATCGCAATTAGTTGTTAGAAATTTAATAAAGAACAACTGTTTTTTCATAAAAAGACATCCGGATTAAAGACTTGTATAAAAGTTTAAAGAAAAACTATGAGCAGTTTTTAAGAATGCTTGTAATGAATAATTGACAAATGAGCTTCACCGGTTACTGTGACAAACTTGAATGATTACTTGTACAAATGGAAAACAATGCTTACTAAGGAAATGAAGATACTTTATTTAAATAATTCAAAAAGGAAAAGATTATTCATTTTTAATCTTTGACTGAATAAATGGAAACGTGTGTTTTGAAAATTTCTGCATTGTATATAATTGATATTTTTATTTTAAACAAAAATAAAAATTAGCAGCAGCTGTTATTAAAGTTATAAGGCACTAATTGTAATATTCATGTTTTTCTTTCTTTTGATGTATTCTAGAATACTAAAAAAAGAATAAAGGAAAGGAAGCAATTCTTAATTTTTTGTGTCTAGTTCTTTGTCGAAATTTTTGAAATTTTATTGCTTCTTCCTGGTTTTTCTTCTTCTTCCTTTTTTGTAAATGTGAATTACGTTTTATGGCTGGCTATTGATTCTAGTAAAAGTTATATTACTATAAAATTTTATTACTTTTCATTTTATTACAGTGTGTTTTTCAGAAGTGCAAAAAAAATTAAATTTTGTGAATACTTTTAACAGAGAAGGAACATTAAAGTAAAATTGAATTTTTGCTTACATTTCTTCAGCTGAAAGTTTTTAACTTTGATTTTTTGTCCTGCATTTTCTATTGTTAAAGGTATACTGTAATGGATTGGATAGATTATTACAATATTTTAATTCTTATTCATTTAATTTTACAATTATTAGCTGGAATATTCATTTTTTATAAAACATGCAAAATTTTAAAACTCAAAAAAATTCTTACAAAAGCAACACCAACGATGTTACTGTATTTCTTCTTTTTAGCTGCTTTAAGCTTCAGCTTAGCAATTTATTCATTTTTTGCAATGATTTTTTGGAGACCAGAAGAAATTCTTGCAGATCAAACTGCCCTCTATATTATAGGCATAATTCCATGGATATTAATTTGCATAAATCCAGTCTTTGAATTTTGTCTTTGCATTGAAAGATGCTTAACAATTTCTTTTCCATTTCAATATTGGGAAAATTCGAAAAAGTTAATGGCTTTTTGTACATTTTTATTTTCCATCTTCTGCCTTTCGCTGAATATTTGGCTCAATGATTTGGCGACACTTCCAAAATTCGCACAACCACTTTGTCGCTTTTTTACATGTTTTACAATTTTTATGCCAAAGCGATTTTTGCTGCCCTTCAAAATTTTTATTTCAACATCCGAAGGATTAGCAGCAATATTTTTGTTGTTTTTATTGAAATATAAAACGCTGCCATTTGTGTATGCCAAAAATAAAGCAAGAAATATGGCAATGCTAATTATTATCTCAACAACAATAATCTTTGAATTTACTCCTAATTTAATAGATGAAATTATTAGCTTGGTAAGTGACCGTCATTTTTGTAAAATTAAAACGATTACTTCACGAAAAATTTTAACTTGGTTTTATTCATGCATTAAAAAACTTCTTTTTCTGTTTTTCTTTTTTCGATGAAAAATTTATAGACATCGTTTAGTGTTTTTCACTTTCAACCTTTCGAAGTTTCAAATTTCGTTTTTTTGTTGAAAAACTTTTTTCTAAATTCGCTTTTTTGTCTTTCAGATAAATGACAATGTTTCACTGGTGACCTATCTTGGACCATATCGTTCAACGCTCAGCTCTTTAAGCATTATAATTAATATTTTGATGTACAGCAAAGTTTTCAATGAACGTCGAAGAAGAATCAATATTGTACAAATAACTCCAAAATCAAAGAAATAAACTTTAATTTTTAAAAATAAAAGAATAGTTGTAACTTTTCTGCTCAGGGTTTTTTCTTAGCTGTGATAGTAAAATAAATGTTATATCAAACTGTTTATTGGACATGACATTACAAAAAAATAAATGTTTTTGAACTTTTGGATTCTTTATTTAAAACTTATTTGATTCAAGAAGCAAAGGAAAAACATATAGATTAATAAACTTATGTAACTGTATGCCCTAACACCTACTGGTATGGCTGGCTCATTTTTAACCTGGATGCCACCAACGGAATTCGTTTTAACGTTGTATCCATCGAGCTCCCAACTACTCATGTTTTAGTGATAGTCTCCTCTGGGATTCAAACCTGGGATCATCAGGTCAAACATCTGATGCGCTAACCACTGATTATGCTTACCCATGATTTTGCAATAAAATATTTGAAACCGATTTTTTTTATTTTAAATTTTGGATTACGGTAGATGCAAAAATTCTAAGTTATTTTTGTTACAAATTTTAACAAGAGTTTTTTTTTATTTGTTCTATTTTATGCTCGGTTTTCTTTAGCATTGTACAATCAAGAATATTTATTCAAAAACAAAAAAAGATAAGTAAAATGTTAAGCAAAATACAACACAAAATAAAGATGATTTATTTTTGATGTTGATATACTTTATGATATTTTGAATATTTGGCTTCATCAACACCAGGAAATTGAAGACGAGGAACACGTTTAGGTGAATTTGAAATAAGTTTTCTAATAAAATTATCAAGCAATTGTTCATATGCAGCAGAAAGCTTAACACCAAAACCAAGTCGAATATCAATAGTTGTATTGTTCTAAAAAAGTTTTTATTGCTTCTACAGTAATAAAACAAAAACAAGACATACCATAACAAAATTAGTAAAAGCAGAAATATCAAAGCTTTCTGTAAGTCCACTTAAACCAAAGTATTGAAGTTTAGATAAACGTGGAAGAATATTAACAATTTCGGTTACGGTATTAGGTTGGAATAATGATGACTTGCTAGAGCACAATCTACAAGCACTTACATTAATATTAAGAAAAATAATATATAAAAAACTTACAAATCAAATTTTGAAAGATTTGGAAGATGAGCAAAAAGTTTATCAGCGGTTACGGTAGAATTGCCATCATATTGGATTGCGCATAAATGAATAATCAAGCATTGAATTGTACCAGAGGCAGTAAGGAATTGATATTCTTTCCATGATAAATCTTGTTTATAAAGATGTAAAGTTTCTAGTTCACATTTAGCAATTATTGGAATCATAGAAGAGATTGCAGTTGGACACGAATATGCACTATTCTTTGTAGCATGAAGTTGATCATTTAAATATAATTTTTGAGATGTTGTTGTTATTTTAATTTTATTTCCATCAGCAAAACATGTTGAATCATCGATTGCATGCATAAATTCGACAGTAAGACAATTCTCTTCATTGCTGCTGTGTACATTTTCTTTTTCATTTCCAGAATCATTATCAACAACATCTTCAAGATTTTCAACAGCCGAAATTAAACATGCAATATCTTCACGACATTCATTCATTTCACAGCAAGCCTTTTCTTCTTCTTTTTCCCAAAATTCATCTGATACAGTACCGCTATCTATAACACCAAAAAATTACAGCATGCAAATTAAAAAAAGTTAATATACCAAAACATGTGAAACATTGTTGATTCAAAGGGATATTGTATTCACTTTGAATTTTTATCATAACTTTTTTGATAGAATTGTTTCCATTTATTTTTATCATATATGATTTTCCAGCATAATTATTTACAGTAATATTGAAGCTATCTTCATTTAAGAAGAGCACATTTTGTTCTTGTTCATTTTCAGCAACCAATTCCAAATCAACAGCTGAATCATTATCTTGAACTGCAGCGAAAGCAGTTGTAGACGCATCTTCTAATTCAATATTATCAAACGCAGAAATCATATTTGTAACATCTTCATATTTGTCCCCAGCATTGACGTCATCCTTGCTATCAAAAAATGAAAAGAGTCGTTTATCTAAAACATCAAAGATATATATAATTCAATACGATATATTAAAAAATCTTACCATCACAAGTAAAACATTGATTTTTTAAAGAAATGCCATAACCATCTTGAAATTTTGATTGCATATGATTGATTGAATTCTTTTTGTTAACTTCATCTTTAACAATATTTCCATTTTTATCCATAATTGTAACAATAATGTTATCAGAAACATTAAAATCCATTGTATTCATAATTCTTAGACAACAGTTAATAAAAAAAGTTTTTCTTGAAAAAGATTTATCAAAAAAATGATGATGCAAAAGTTATCTGTCATTAAAAATTGAATACAATTATTTGCCGCGTATTTTGTTGTTCTTGGTCACTAACAACAAAAAGTGTCGCTTGCACAAATTATTGTTTGCTCGAATGACACCTTTTAGCCGTTGCAAATCACCATGATTCGTAAGATTACGAAAAAAAGGAAATCAGCCACGTGCTGTATCATAGGCTACATTTAAACTTGAACATAAGTTGAAAAATGTTTTAACTCAGCAGGAAGCAATATACGATACGTCTAAAATATGATGAAAAAAAATTATTATAAAGCAAAAAATATCATCACAAAATAACTAAATACAAAAGGAACAATGTTAAACGATAAAGAAAATTTCTGTTCGGCTGTATTTGCTTTGTATTATGCTGTTTATAAATATTCTTTGAAATGCAGAGACCGTCAACGCGTTGTGAGTAGAGTTGTGGAGCATACAAAAAATGGAATTACGTAGATTGTTACTGTAGCTTTCATTTCTCACATAGCTTTTGTTAAAAAAAATTATATTTTCCCATTAATAATTATCAAAATTTTTTTGTCTCATTAAAAACGTTGATTCACATGTATTTTAACTAATTTTATCACATTTGGGACTTTAAACTTATAAGTATAAGCTAGTAAGGGTAAAAACTAAGAACACCGTGGCAAGTTTGGTGCTGTAGCTTTCACCTTAAACTTCTTTTTTCTCTCACTACTAAAATACCACTTCTTTTGTATAAAAATCCAGATCCAAAATTAATGATTGCTTAATAAATTTATTATGTTTACATTTATATGCAAATAAAAATACAATTAAAAAAGAATATCAGAGATTCCATGTAAAGTTGCATTTCCTTCATCATCATATGTTAAATCACCATTATCAACAGCAGCTTGCATTTCAGCAATTAAATTTCTTTCAACATTTGTTGGTTTTCTTTTTGATGCAGGAACTGGAATTTTTAATAGTTGTTGTAGATAGCTTTCGCCTTTAATCGATTCATCAAAACCACGGAATAAATTTTCATATTTAACTGGATCAGCAAGACTTTGACCGACATTCTAAAAAAATTAAAATTTATTTTAAAAACTACTGTAACCAAAAAAAGCAACAAACTTTTTGACCAATGCCATTTTGTGAGTGAGATGCTTTTTCACGCCATTGTGAAACAACGAGAGGAACTTTGGATGGACAATATGTATGTGCGAAGAATGCAGCTTCAGGTAATCGATCATTTTCAAGCAGAACATTTAGACATGCATTAATGTTGCCAGTAAGTAAATGTGCAAAGAATGAAATATTTTCTTCATTTGCTGTATGAGCATCATTTGCGAGTTTGTCCATCAAATGTGATGAACCAGAAGAAGATGCAAGCACAAGCAACCCAGAATAATCTCTTGCACGACCCATACATTCTGCGGCAAGTAATAGATTTGATTTTAAATTTGCTGCTTGTGAAAGTTGTTTCCATTTTTCATCAGATTGCGTTTGTTGTGCCAATTCATATGCAGTTTGAAGTTCACCAAGATTAAGAGCTAGCTCAAATCGATGTTCAGGATCAACAGAGACAGCAAGAGCTTGTTTCTTGAATCCTTGCTTTTCAAGAAAATGTGCAACACGAGTTCGTTGATCTTTTGGGATTTTATGAAGAAGTTTATCAGCTAAATCAAAATCACGTCTCATTACAGCTGTTTGATATTCGAGTACAGAGAGCATAAGTTTATAGGAAACAATGTTATGATCTTTATCGCAAAGATAAATTCGATTATCTTTATGAACATATCCCAACTAAAAAAACAAACTGTAATTTTAGCAAGCATGTTACAGTAATAACTTACCAAATATAAATCACAAACAGAATGCGCTACAGTAACCACCTGTCCACCAACATAATAATTGATTCGATTTGTTGCAGTAGTAAAAATGAAACAGTCTCCCACCCATATACCAGTTTTAACACATTCATTTTGTTCACAAATAACTTCGAAAGAATTTTCAATGCCATCAGTAGTCGAATCTTCCGGTGATGCATTTGACACAGCTTCTGAATTATATCGAAGAATAAAGAATGAATCTTCACCAGCAATAGCAAGAAGTTCACCATTTTCTGACCAATATACCTGCTTTGTAGTGATTTCAATTCGACGAATAAGGCGTTGCGTTTCCCAATCAAAGAAACAAAGAAATGAGGATGAACGAGCAGCCAAAAGTGGACCACCAAAAATACCAGTCATAATAATATCAGGCTTCATTTTACTAACTTCTTTAAAATTTTTAAACATTGCTATTGATGATAAGCTTTCACGAACTGCATAAACGGATGGATCAGTTGACCATACAAACTCAAGACAAGAACCAAATGCTTTATTTCGAAGTGCCATTGCTGTATAAATAATATATTCTCCATCACCGCATGCAACAATAAATCGACTATTCGATGAATGTTGTAACATTTGTGGATAAATTTCACATGCTCCCATATCTTTTACAGGGAGCGGAAGCCTTTCACCGTCTTGTGCAGAATCAATTGCAGCTTGATCTAATGTTTTAAGATTTGCTTGTTGAATTTCGCAATGCTTTGCCCAAAGAATTTTTCCTGATGAATCCATTGATACTGCAGGTTCTTCACGACCAAGCTTAATTGTAACTGAACCATCATCATAACCAATTGCAATTGTATTTGAGCTTTTTAAAGCAGTAATACACCAAACCCGTTCTAGACCATAATTAAGTGTAGTTTCAAGCCTAAAGATATCCAGTAATTATTGATTCCTATTCGCATAAAGTGAGATACCGATAAGTGTTTGAATGCCAAATTTTAACTGTTGAGTCTTCTGAGCCAGTAATAATAATGGGAAGTTCAGGATGAAAGCAAACAGCTGAGATATTATGAGCATGTTCATTCAAGGTAGCAACACATGTTTTATTCTGATAATCCCAAATTTTAACCAGTTGATCATCAGCACCAGAAATTACATACGGTTTATCAGCACCATGATAATAATCAATACAATTTACACCTTTTTCATGCCCTTCAAGAGTAAAGTTGGGTGTTGTTGAACCAAACTGCCATACTTTAATTGTTTTATCAAGTGATGCAGTTGCAAATGTATTGTTATCTTTTGGATTTATCTTTACCATCATAACATAATGAGCATGTCCTAAAAGAAACGATCAATGATGCGAAACAGCAACAAAAAAGTATAACCTTGAAAAATTTGTTTAAGATTCCATTTGTCATCAAAATCCCATAGCTTAATTGTAAGATCATCACTTGAAGTAAGAATAAAAGGTTTTGTTGGATGAATGGCTATTGATCGAATATAATCTGTATGAGCTTCAAATTGATGGACGCGAGCAAGAGTGTTGTAATTAAAGATTCGAATGAACATATCATCAGATCCACAAATAATCCAATTCTTTCTTTGAAGAAACTTTGCAGCTCTTACTGGCAGATCACATACTTCAAAAGATTTCACAAGTTCTTGTGTACCATAATCCCATAGATGAACGCGCCCATTATACAATGAAGAAAGCACCCATGGCTCTGTCGGATGAAGATCAACACATTTTACACGATCAGAACGGGCTATCAATTTTCGATTGACTTCCAGCTTCATTCTATAAAATACGCAAGACTTTAATTAAAACTGTTTAATTTTAAATATAAAAAAGATAACGCGGGTGAGAAAAAAGACGAAGAGAGAAAGATACAATGACGACAGAAAAAATTATGACACGTTCAATAAAAACGACAGCAGCGACTAACCAAAGAAATGTGAAAGAATGAATGGCTTTAAAATTTTGCCAAAAAAGAGAGTGAAATTATTATAACATTGTTGATTGCTGTAGAAAAGTGTTTGTAATTAAATTTCATCTATATCTTCAGAGGGCAATATCCGTGCTATTAACGCTATACATATTAAATAATGAAAGATATTATATTCTTCGGGATACTGTAACAACTCAAACAAGGGAACAAGCTAATAGGTGAACGTTTGAGGTGAAAAGAAGAAAAATTGTGTTGTTCGAAATAAACGACAGCAAAAATTATGACACTATTAATAAAAAATGACAGCTACAAATAGGGGGATTCGAGCTATGGAATGAAAATATGTAACGAAAAATGCGTGTTTGAAATAATTATGATAGACAGTACGATATGAAAATGTTAGTAATAAAACGATGTTTTTTTATCACCATATTTTTGAAGGGTACTCATGCTATTACTACATTTAGCAATGAATAATAAAAAAACAAAACCTTCTTCAGAATACGCTAGCGACAGGAAGAACAATGCATTGCAAATATGACCACATTTGAAGTGAGAGCATCAACATAAAAGAAAGAAGACAGTGGTTTAAAAAATTAGTATAAACCAACGCATACACACCCAACTTTTGAAGCCAACACAAATGAGGTTACTGTAATACTACGACGATAAAAATGTAACGGCATTCTGGATCCAAATGTGGCAAGATAAAAACGGTAGTAGTTATAGTAATAGAAATTACGGTAAAATCACAAGGAAATTATTGACATTATCATTTCGATTTCGGGAATACACTTTGGGGGAAGGGGCACCAATTTTGTTACACGTTCAAAAAATGACTCTTGGTTTAAGCACACATATGGCTAAAGAGCTGCACCATGTTCTATAGACGAACAGGAAAGAATGAAGAGAGGATATTGCGACAGGCTAACTTAATAGACTCGAGTCAAAATGAAAAGAAAAAATGCATCTTTATCGAAAGACAAAACTATTTAAACCGAAACAAGTGACTGGAATGCGACGTGAAAAATACCTTAATATACTGTTTTAAGGATTGTGTTGGTGTCTTTATAAACAAGTTCATAAAATAGAAAGATATAAATAATAGAGTTAATAAACTATAATGCAACAAAATCTATTTGTGTTTAATAAATATTTATTTAATATATAAAGGCAAAAATGAAACAAGAATTCAAGAAAACAAGACTAACAATAAAACCAATCGTATAATAACGAAAAGATGTTTATTTGTAGATTTTTCCTTGATTGAAGGTTCTTCCACCAAAATCACCTTCCCAAAGCCAGTATTCATTGACGATTCTTTTGGTGTCTTCAGCTTTTGGATCCAACTTTTTCCATTCATAGCTTTCATAATCAATTGTCCAATCAGAGCACAATGGGAAAACGAGATCTTGACCGCGCCAAATCCATACACCAGAAATTGTTGAGTCATTATCTTTTCCAAAGAGACATACAGATCCAAATGCATATTTGCGAAGCTTTTCCAAGCGTTGGAACATACCTAAAAAGAGAATGAAAGTTAGTAGTTACAAAAAAGACAAAGAAACTAACCAGCAATCAAATTACAGCTCATAAAAGTAAGGGTAAGATCTTCTGGATATTTGTATTCACCATACCAGATACTGTAATGTTCAGGATCAAAATGTTCCCAGAAATATGGGATTGCTTTTGTAGAAGTATCTTCATTTGAGTAACAACGCTTCCAAGCATCCATATCAAATGAACTAAAACATATAGATCGATTAATACTTAATCACTTGAACAACTACAAACATACCCAGCAGGAACAGCAGCAAGTGGATCAACAAATTTTTCTTGTGGAGTATCATCGCCACCTTCGGCATCAGCAGCAGGCTTTTTCTTATCTTCCTTCTTCTTTTCTTGTTGTTTCTTTGGAGCAGCAGAAGCGGAGAGTTTTTGATAGATAGCTTCATCAAAGGTTGCAACTTCTTCAGCAAGTGGTACTTCACCAAGAATGGACTTAACAGGTGTTTGTTCAGCAATAGTAAGGAACCATCGAGTAACATTAATGAAGCGATCACGTTCTTTTTGAGTTAAAACATTTTGGAAAGCAGGCAGAAGATCAAGAGCAATGGAGACATCAGCATATGAGAAACGATCATTAACAAGAAAAGTTCGAGATTCCAAAGTTGTATTAAATTGTTGAAGTTTTGCAAAAAGTTCTTGTCGAGCAGCATCAACAGAAGCTTTATCAAGCTTTGCTGCAGAGATTGATGGAAGAACATATGCAAGGACATGAGGCTGGAGACAATGTTCACCATAAAAAATCCATTGAAGAATTGCAGGAGTTAGAGATGCGCCAAGGAAATGCGCTGCAATAGGAGTTTCACCAGCCAAATTGACAGAACCTTCTTCAAGAGCAGGTAAGACATGAGTTGGGAATTTCTTTTCAGGTGCATGTGTACCAGCCACAGAGACATCATGACCACTTATTTTAGCAGCAACAAGAGCTTTTTGAACTCGAAAGCCATTAGCATTTCCATAGATTGTCTAAAAAATGATTGGGAGATTAGTTGGACGCTGATAAGGATAAAAATGAAAACTTACAGCTTTTGTCATCTTGTTTGTTAAAGATTGAAATAATTTTATCAGATCTGAATATGTAAGAGGTGATAAAAAGAGGAAGCAAAAAGATAAACAGATTCGCGGAGAAAAAAAGAAGATAAAAGGATTACAAGAGATAAAGATTAACATAGATTCAAGAGAAAAATAGACTGATAAAAAAACAAGAGGATAAAAAATGGCGAGGATAAATAAATATGCTCGAGAAGAAAGAGAAAAGCATTGAATAAAGTTGAGCGAGAGATAATAAAAGAAAGAGAAAAGAACGCTCGCAAAAAGGAAGAGACCGTATCCTAGTGCCTGACTTTCGTGTCAGAAACCTAGAAAGGAAGGACTTTGTTCAAATTTTTTTTTATCATAAAATTGACTGCAATAGTTTTATCTTTTTTACCGTAAAATATTAATAAAATGTTGCTTTTTTTTAAAGAAAATAACAAAAATAGAGATAAGAAATGCTACCAACTATGGCTACATGGACAAAAATTTTAAACAGATTACATTTCTCATTTTTGTTGATACAGTCGAACCTCGATTTTACGACCCTCGATTCTACGTCTTCCTCGATTTTACATCTTTTTTCTGCGGTCCCGGCAAAAGCTTTAAGGAATTCACCTAAATCAAACCTTGATTTTACGTCCCTCGATTTTACGTCAACCTTGATTTTGCGACCTTTTTCTTCGGTCCCTTCAGAAAATTTTAAGGGAATTGAACCTTGATTTTACGTCTTTCATTTTTTAGAGCACTTTTTATCGCAGTAACCTCTTTTTTTACAATTTTTTTCATATTTTTTCAAAGTATCCACGCTAAAAGCGAATCACATTTTTACAGTTTTAGTGGAATGTTAGAAGAAAACACAACAATATTAACTGAAAGTAAATTTATATAAAATTTAAAGACGTTTTGCAGTATTTCCAAGAATTAAAGATGCATTTTAATGGAATTTTGACGGGATCCACTGAAATTCTCGCATTAAAAACTTAAAATTCTATATAATGAATTCTTTTGTGGTATTAAAAGAATCCATTGTAATTGCACTATAATTCTGCTGTCATTCCACCAAGAATCACCATAGTGGTGCAAGCAGTTATATCACCTATAATAATCTTCTAATTATCAATTCCTTGTAAAAGGTTTGCAAAATTTGGTCAAAAACTCTTTAAAATTCTCAATGGTCATTTCTTTATTGTAACAAGCTTTCCATATATCATTTTTCATCTAAAATAACTAAAAAGGCAAAGAAATTCCTTAAAAGTAGTCAAAATAGCATGAGCCTTGATTCTACGTCGACCTCGATTTTACGTCTTTTTTTCGCGGTCCCTTGAAAGACGTAAAATCGAGGTTCGACTGTATATCTTTTACGTTTTTTAAATATATTTTCTAAATCTTTAACAATATTTATTATTAACAAAATAAGCACTTATAAAAGAATATATTTTTAATAAAAATTAAAGCAAAAAACAACGCTTGTATTTGAATCATGAAAAATAAACTGCATTCGCTATTTTGAGCATTACAGTATACAAGTTTTATTTAAGCTACATGGATTTGATTGTGTACCAATAATTAAATTTCATGCCAAAATTGTTTAATTTTTAGAAATCTTGACGTAAAACGTAGACTGTCTCGTATCAAAAAAATGCATCGGCGTAAAAACAAGGAATCTCTGTATTCTATCTCCTTGTTCAACAATCAAACAAAATTTTATTACGTGTTGTTTATCGTTTTGTAAAGGAATACAGTGTTCTTATCTCGCTATTTGTCTTCTCACAAAATTGCTTTTTTCGCAAAAAATTTCATCAGAAAAAATTTATGCAAAACAAGAAACAAAAAATACAGTATACAAAAAACCAAAAAAAAATTACAAATGATACAGTATACAAAAAATAGAAAGCCACCAGAAAAAGTTACAGCTGACTAATAAAAAGAGTTTTTAATAAACACAATATTTTTGAAAGTATTGAACATATTCGAGATATTCGGCACCATTATATCCAGGAATTGTAACTTCTGGCTTTGATCCTTCTGGTTTATGAATAAGAAATTTAAAGAATGTTGAAAAATCTCTTTTAAGTTCATCAGGAAGAACAAAATCATTTTGAAAAACAAATTTTAGTCGAATACCAGTATTTTCCTAAAAATAAATAAATATAATTAATCACTAATATAACAAGAAGCATACCTTAACAAAAGCATATAATTTGAGAAGATTGAAATTTTGAAGTCCATAAAAGTGAATAGCCCGCATATGTTGAAAATTATTGCTAAATTCTTTTCCCATTTTTGAAATGATTGTATCAGAATATTCACATCTAGAGCAATCACTGAAAAAAAAACATTTAAAATTCATTTAAAGTTTTACGACAAAAAAGTTACATGATGCAGCGTTCAAGATGTTCATATTGAGCAAGAATTAGAAATATTTGTAAAATCGAAGCTTTTGAACCATTAGTATCTAGGATTAAAGTATTACGCAGGACAACAAAGCTAGCATTTTTATGAATAGCATTTTGAAATGCATCCACTGATAACACTTGATTACTAATAATAACATGAGATCCATGTTCATCAACTGAAAGTCCTAAAAAATCAAGAAATTTTTTTAGTATAAAGGTACTAAAAACATACCTCGAAAATATTTGTAAATACGGTAGACAAAATCCATAATGATTAATAGCTTCAAAAAAATCGAAATCAAAAGATTTTCAAAATCTTCAAAAACCATGATAGCAAAGTTGAATTAAAATTGCAGAGAAAAGACGTTTGAGCAATAAGCGAAAAAAGAAATCAAAATGGTTTATATTTCATTATGAAGTTTCTAAATAACAAAATATTTTCGCCCTTTTTGTTTCTTTTTATGCCTTATTCGATAAACTTGAATAGGGGTGAAATCGATATACAACAATAGTGCCGTCCCGTCCAAAAAATTGACTATGAATGAAGAAAAATTATGAAAAAGAAAAACTGCATCGATTAGGTTCCATTTTACAATTGTTAGCCATCCAGTACAATTACGTACACAGTTAAAATAAAGTAAATTTTTACAGAAAAAAGCGCATCACATTTTTGGGCATATTGAGTTCGCTGTGTTTCCAGCTGATATATAACAATGAAAAACCGCCTTCTGCTTTTTTCACCTTAATTTTAAACATTTTTTTAAAAATCGAGAAGTACAATTTGTCAGGAAACAAGTTGTGTTAACTTTATGCTTCTTATGTAAGGTGTCATTGCTATTTGTCTTCTAACAAAATCGCTTTTAACCCTGAATAACAAATACAATTCATTTTAACAAACGTGTAAACAAATGCCTAAAATTTTTTTAATCATTATCGCAAAAAATTTCTTCTGAAAACATTTATGCAAAACAAGAAACAAAAAAAATACAGTATACAAACACACAAAAAAGTTTACAAAAATAAAATGCAACAAGGAAAATAAAGAAAAAGAGATTTTATAGATCATTAATTTCCCGATAGTATTCAACATATTTAAGATATTCGGCACCATCATATCCAGGAATTATAACTTCAGGCTTCTGTCCTTCTGGTTTAGTCCGAATATTATAAAAGAAAACAGATAAATCTCTTTTAAGTTCATCAGGAAGAACAAAATCTTTTTCAAAATCAAATTTAAGTCGAGTACCAGTATTTTCCTAAAAATAAATAAAATTAATCCCTAAAGTAAGAGGTTATTACAGATATACCTTAATAAAAGCATATAATTTAAGAAGATTAAAATTTTGAAGTCCATAAAAGTGAATAGCCCGCAAATGTGTAAAATTATTGCTAAGTTCTTTACCCAGTTCAGAAATGATGGTATTAGAATATTGAAATCTAGAGCAATCACTGAAAAAAAAACAATCAACAAAAAATTTAATAAATTTTTCAAGAAAAAGCCACTTACATAATACAATTTTCAAGATGTGGAAAATGAATAAGAAGATATTGAAATAATTGAAGAATCGTAAGAATTGAACCATCAAAATTTCGAATTGAAGTATTACTAATTACTACATTTCTGCCATTATCGTGAATACACTCTTGAGCTATATCAAGTGTTAAATCTTGATTACTAATAATATCATGAGATCCATGATTTGTTGCTGTATCTATTTCTTCAAAATCGTTCAAAGTATTATTATTTTGAGCATCTTTAACTTGATCATCAACAGGAGGCTGGGTTTCAGATGGATCACCAAGAGGAACTTTAACAGGAGCGCTTTCTGCAGCAAATGAATCTTCTTTAGTATCATCATTATTTTGAATATCCTCAGCTTTTTGATCAACAAGAGGTTCAGCTGGGACATCAACATGAATTTCAGGAGGTGCGCTTTCTGGGGAATCTGCAGTATCATTATTTTGAATTTCTTCTGGTTGATCGTCACTAGGATGCTGAGTTTCAGATGGATCATCAAGAGGAAGTTCAACAGGAGCTGCTTCAGGTGATTCATTTTCTGTATCATTATTTGAAAGTTTTTTATGTGCTTCTGCAGGAATAATTGCATTTTCAATTGAAACCGTAATTGTAGAATCTCCATGATGTAATGCAGGACCATTGTCGTCATTTTCATTATTTAAATGTGAAGCGAATCCAGATGTTTCACAAATACTTCCAATTTCGAAAGATTGATTTGGAGTATGGAATTCTTCTGATTCTTTTTCTTCATCTTCATCCTTCTTTCCTATAAATTCAAAAACTTTTTGTATGTCAAAACAAACGTAAAAAACATACCTCGAAAATACGATAGAAAAAATCCATAATTGTTGACAATACGGTTGAAAAAATCCATAATTGCTAAAAGCTTCTAATCAGAAATATCAAAATCTTAAGAACGAAAGTTGAATAAAATTTGCAGAGAAAAGACGTTTGAGCAATAAGCGAAAAAAGAAATCAAATGGTTTATATTTCATTTTGAAGTTTTTAAAAAGGAAAAAATTTTCGCCCTCTTTGTTTCCATTCTTGCCTTATTTGATAAACTTGAAATCGATATACAAGGGTTTTTAGTGATGTCGTTTGATTGGAGAAAAAATAAAGTTAATCATGTAAAAGAGAAACTGTATGGATTAGATTTCTTTTTATAATTTTAGCCATTCAGTACAATTACATACACAGCAAAAACAAAGAAAATTTTTGCATAGAAATCGCAACACATTTTTTGGGTATGATGAATCTTTCAAGTTAAAATATGTCAAGCCAAAGCCGTGGACAATAAATAGAAATCTTTTATTTAAATTAATGCATTCCACATGGTAAAGACATAAGCTCATCAAAAGCATTTTTAAATGGATTATTTTCTATTTCATCATAAACTGTGCCATTGAAGCCTATACCATAAAGGGTTGATAAAAATGGAACACCTTTTCCATCACATCTTGTTAAATTCCCAATTTCTGAGCCACTTCCAAAATTTTTATCTTTATTAAATCTAAAAACTTCTGTTGCTTCTGATACAATTCCTGTAAAGAAGACATCTTCTGTAACAATAAAATAATGTCTTGGAGCTTCTTTTAAAATTGCGGGAATGGCTTTAGATGTAAGCAAATATGTGGGCCCACTACGAAATGTGTTTTTTACAAAAAGCATTGACTGTTGTTTTTTCCACTCTCCTCATTTGCATAATCACTTTGGTCAACAATGTTCACCTAACTGACAATTGTTACACAGCCATTTTAATACAAAAACATACTCTCAAAAAACTGCTATCAGTTTTAAAAAGTCATCTTTGAAGTCAAACATTTTTTGTTGTAATTTTAGATAATTAAATAGTACCTATTAAAAGTTTTCAAACTATGACCAAAAGATACCTGTACAAATTATTCCGTAAAAATATTTGCTTTATTCTAATTATTGCGAGTATTTATTTCATAGCTTTAAAAATTGTTAAACCAGATGCTTATTCGACAAATGGAATCTATCATAGATTATGGAAAAGATCAAATAATGAAAAAGAAATAAAAGATTTTTTCATGGAATTTAAAGACTTGAATGTTAGCTATCAATTTTTTGTTAATAAAAATTTTCAATGCGATGAACACCAAATTTTGATTATTATTCCGTCACGACCAAATGGATTTGATAATCGAATGGGGATAAGAAATAGTTGGTTAAAAAATCTTGTAAGTTTTTAAATTGATTTTGATAGCTTTTACAAAGTTGGAAAATGACCATTCAAAACTGTAAAATATTAAAATGTTTAATAAGTATTTAATTTTTAGCCACCAAATGTCACTTATCAATTTATCATTGGTTCAACTAATGATCCATCAATTCAAGAATCCATCAATAAAGAAGATGAAACATTTCATGACATAATACTTTCTACCCTTCATGAAGCTTATTCAAATTTAACTTTAAAGGTTTTGCTTTGAATTTTTTGCTGAGGAAAACTACTGTAGTTATACTTTAGACATACTCAATATTTCAATGGCAAGAACATTATTGCCCAAAAGTAAAATATTTGTTAAAAACTGATGATGATACGGTAGTTGATATTAGACGAATGCAATACTGGATACAAAAAACATTTAATCGAATGAGTCGCATTTTTAATGAAAAAATTATATTTTGTAAAGTTTGGTCAAGTGCTGCACCATTTCGAGATCCGGATCATAAATGGTTAGTTTTTTTACTGACAGTTTATGTTATTGTCGATTACAGTAGCTTCATTTTAAAAAGCAAAAAAAACATGTAAATACAATGCACCCAAAATCGATATTTCAATCTTTCAAATATTTTCTAAATTTACCGAATTTTTCGATTTGGATATTTTAAATTTGTCTTTTTTTTATTAATGATTACGGCATGTCAAAAAAGTGTTTTTCTCAGAAAAGTTCGACAAAAACTTTCGCATTTTTAATTTCAATGTTTTTATTTCAAACAAATCTAAAAAGCTTCCTATAATTTCGAAATTTTTTAATTGAGAATCAGCATACACCTGCTTTTAGCGCTACTGCTTTATTGAGAATGTTCAATTAAGATTTTCATATTTATGTTTTTTTTTCAAAAAAAGATCACTCCCTCATTATTTTTACAGGTACATCCCCGAATATGCTTTCAACGAAACAGTATTCCCTAATTTTTGTAGTGGGCCCACATATTTGCTTACATCTAAAGCCATTCCCGCAATTTTAAAAGAAGCTCCAAGACATTATTTTATTGTTACAGAAGATGTCTTCTTTACAGGAATTGTATCAGAAGCAACAGAAGTTTTTAGATTTAATAAAGATAAAAATTTTGGAAGTGGCTCAGAAATTGGGAATTTAACAAGATGTGATGGAAAAGGTGTTCCATTTTTATCAACCCTTTATGGTATAGGCTTCAATGGCACAGTTTATGATGAAATAGAAAATAATCCATTTAAAAATGCTTTTGATGAGCTTATGTCTTTACCATGTGGAATGCATTAATTTAAATAAAAGATTTCTATTTATTGTCCACGGCTTTGGCTTGACATATTTTAACTTGAAAGATTCATCATACCCAAAAAATGTGTTGCGATTTCTATGCAAAAATTTTCTTTGTTTTTGCTGTGTATGTAATTGTACTGAATGGCTAAAATTATAAAAAGAAATCTAATCCATACAGTTTCTCTTTTACATGATTAACTTTATTTTTTCTCCAATCAAACGACATCACTAAAAACCCTTGTATATCGATTTCAAGTTTATCAAATAAGGCAAGAATGGAAACAAAGAGGGCGAAAATTTTTTCCTTTTTAAAAACTTCAAAATGAAATATAAACCATTTGATTTCTTTTTTCGCTTATTGCTCAAACGTCTTTTCTCTGCAAATTTTATTCAACTTTCGTTCTTAAGATTTTGATATTTCTGATTAGAAGCTTTTAGCAATTATGGATTTTTTCAACCGTATTGTCAACAATTATGGATTTTTTCTATCGTATTTTCGAGGTATGTTTTTTACGTTTGTTTTGACATACAAAAAGTTTTTGAATTTATAGGAAAGAAGGATGAAGATGAAGAAAAAGAATCAGAAGAATTCCATACTCCAAATCAATCTTTCGAAATTGGAAGTATTTGTGAAACATCTGGATTCGCTTCACATTTAAATAATGAAAATGACGACAATGGTCCTGCATTACATCATGGAGATTCTACAATTACGGTTTCAATTGAAAATGCAATTATTCCTGCAGAAGCACATAAAAAACTTTCAAATAATGATACAGAAAATGAATCACCTGAAGCAGCTCCTGTTGAACTTCCTCTTGATGATCCATCTGAAACTCAGCATCCTAGTGACGATCAACCAGAAGAAATTCAAAATAATGATACTGCAGATTCCCCAGAAAGCGCACCTCCTGAAATTCATGTTGATGTCCCAGCTGAACCTCTTGTTGATCAAAAAGCTGAGGATATTCAAAATAATGATGATACTAAAGAAGATTCATTTGCTGCAGAAAGCGCTCCTGTTAAAGTTCCTCTTGGTGATCCATCTGAAACCCAGCCTCCTGTTGATGATCAAGTTAAAGATGCTCAAAATAATAATACTTTGAACGATTTTGAAGAAATAGATACAGCAACAAATCATGGATCTCATGATATTATTAGTAATCAAGATTTAACACTTGATATAGCTCAAGAGTGTATTCACGATAATGGCAGAAATGTAGTAATTAGTAATACTTCAATTCGAAATTTTGATGGTTCAATTCTTACGATTCTTCAATTATTTCAATATCTTCTTATTCATTTTCCACATCTTGAAAATTGTATTATGTAAGTGGCTTTTTCTTGAAAAATTTATTAAATTTTTTGTTGATTGTTTTTTTTTCAGTGATTGCTCTAGATTTCAATATTCTAATACCATCATTTCTGAACTGGGTAAAGAACTTAGCAATAATTTTACACATTTGCGGGCTATTCACTTTTATGGACTTCAAAATTTTAATCTTCTTAAATTATATGCTTTTATTAAGGTATATCTGTAATAACCTCTTACTTTAGGGATTAATTTTATTTATTTTTAGGAAAATACTGGTACTCGACTTAAATTTGATTTTGAAAAAGATTTTGTTCTTCCTGATGAACTTAAAAGAGATTTATCTGTTTTCTTTTATAATATTCGGACTAAACCAGAAGGACAGAAGCCTGAAGTTATAATTCCTGGATATGATGGTGCCGAATATCTTAAATATGTTGAATACTATCGGGAAATTAATGATCTATAAAATCTCTTTTTCTTTATTTTCCTTGTTGCATTTTATTTTTGTAAACTTTTTTGTGTGTTTGTATACTGTATTTTTTTTGTTTCTTGTTTTGCATAAATGTTTTCAGAAGAAATTTTTTGCGATAATGATTAAAAAAATTTTAGGCATTTGTTTACACGTTTGTTAAAATGAATTGTATTTGTTATTCAGGGTTAAAAGCGATTTTGTTAGAAGACAAATAGCAATGACACCTTACATAAGAAGCATAAAGTTAATACGTAAGTTACCATTAATTAAAAAGTTATCAAGCTAACCAACATCAAAGAGTTTACAACAATACTCAAAACATTTTCAGGGAATTATGCATATAACAATTAGCTGTGTTGGATGTTCTCTAGTTGCTGGTTTATTTTATCAACTGGCATCCCTAAATGGCAATGTTGAATTCTTTCATTCTATTAAAGGAATTATTATTATAGCATTATTTGCAATATTTTATCCATCACCATCATATGCATTATTAGTGGCAGCACATAAGTATAATGAAACAAATGAATATGTACGAATAAACTATAATTATGCATATGAGCTTTATTCTACAACGCCGTCATGCCATGCATTAATTCTTGACTTCTTAGGAAAACTACATTACGGAGTTCTAGCAATCCAAGTTGTTATAGTTTGGACAGTTGGAAGCATTGTTGCACTAAAAATTCATCGAAAATTATCGGCTATGAAAAATATGTTATCTGAATCAACTTTGAAGGCAAGAAGACAGCTACTTGTTGCTCTCTGTTTCCAGTTGACAATTCCTTCAATGCTTATTGTATTTCCGCTAGTGTTAATGCTTGTATGTATAATTGCTGGAGTAAAACAAATTAATAGTATGTTGAAGCACAACAAATTCTAAATATATATTTCTGTTATTTTAGCAATATCAGACATCGCAATGCCAGTAATTGCATTTCACTCTTTGGTTAATGCTTGTTCAATAATGTACATAATTACACCATATCGAAAAGCCGTCATCAAGTTAATCAAAAAACTGTTAAGAATCAAAGAAAAATCAACACAAATTTTTATTGAAAGCAGCACAAAATCTTATACCGTAACTTCAAGGAGATTTACAATAGCAACTACAAGAAATGTACGGTAATTCTTGAAACTTTTTACTCACTAATTCATATTATTATTAACGTTATTCTTAAACATACATTTTTTGATTGCACTTTATTAATTTTAGCTTGCTTGAACTAAGGAGTACTGTAGCTACAATTACATTTTCCCATTAAACTGAAAAACAACAATAACAAATTAAAAAAATCTGTTAGAAAGAAAGATAAACGTCATTAAATCGAATGTGATACTTAACTACACCTTTAACAGCAAAGCAAAACTACTCTCGAAAATTCGTTAAACTTTGAACTTTTTTTAGTCATCAATCTTTTTTTTACAAAACTTTTACACTTAATTGTACCATAAATAAAAAGTTGTAAACAGGTGAAAAAGCTTTCATATTTATCAAAACAAACATTTAATGTGGGCTTTAATAGCACAGTACTTAAATGAATTGTCGTATCAAAAATCATAAAAGTATTTACGCACAAGATTTTATATATATTTTTAAAGTTAAAATTATTTCGCCCATTTTTAACTACATTTTTGTCATCACAACGGCAGTGTTTCTTTTGCAGTCATTAACTGCTAACGCATTTCTGAATCATGTATTACAACATCATAGCGGAAATTCTATTGCGTATCAAAAAATATTGAGAAACTTTTTAACGATTAAGCAAAACTAACACAAATAGTTACAGTATTACAAATTTTCTTTCTCTGCAGTTTTAAAATATCCCACGAAATTTACGATCACAAAAAATGTTATACTAGACAAATCAAATGCATAAAATTAACTTTATTATATCCTTTAAACAGATAAAAATTACCTCAAGTAACATTTACAAAGCAAGAGTAACATTAAAAATGAATTATTTGAAAGTTTATCGTTGGCAGCATTTGACAGGGCTTGATGGTGGTGTAAATTCAACTGAAGAATGTTCCCAAACATAGTCTTGATCCATAGCATCTTTCTTAATAGTTTTGTCATCTTCTTCTTCATTGCCTTTAGTAGGACTTTTGAATTCAGGATGTACTTCAGCAATAGGTTCTTCAAATTTTGCTTGATGTGGTTGAGATTTATTTGAGCGACCAGTAGGATTAACAAGATAAGAACGAGATTCTTGATTTTGCATCTTTCTTCTAAATTGTAAAGTTGGCGTTGAAGATTGTCCACGTCTAACAAGTGCTTCAAATGTATTTGGAGATAATGGTGGAGTTTCTCCGGCAGCTTGTTCTTGTACAAAACATTTTTGAGAATGAGTTTCTGATGTCATTTGATTTGTAACATATATATGCCTAATAGGGCTTGATGACTTGACAGGACTCGACGGTGGTGTATATTCATTAAAAGAGTATTCAGGTTCATATTCTTGATCCATAGCAACATTATTGATAGTTTTATCTTCTTCATTATTGCCTTTAGTAGGACTTTGCGATGATACATCAAATATAGAAAATTCAATGAATTCAGGATGTAATATAGCAAGATCTGGTAAAGGTTCTTCAAGTTTTTTTTGATGTGGTTGAGATTTATCTAAACGGCTGACATAATTAGCGAGCAAAAAACTTGTTGACTTACGAGATTCTTGATTTTGCATCATTCTTTTAACTTTTAGAGGAGGTATTAAAGATTGTCCACGTCTAACACGAATATCAGCAGGATCTGGAGACAAAGGTTGAGCTTGTTCTTGTACACGTTTTGTTGAAGCAGCAGATGAAGATTGTCCAAGTTCATGTAAAGCATGTTGAGAATGAGATTCAGGTGGCACTTTATCTGTAGTAATATGTTTTACAGGACTTGGTATATATATGATTAAATTCCATCTTCTTCTTTTTTTCAACTTAAAGCTGTCACAAACTGGTAATAGTCAAAAATGTAAAAAAAATGAAAAAAGTAGTGTTTAAATGTTTCGACAGCATGACATGAGTGCAATGTATTTTTTTAAAAACTAATGTGTTGTTAAAGCCCATTTCAGTGAATTCATAGAGATGCTTGTTTTAAAAATTTTTTAAAGCTTTTCACCTGTTACAAATTTTATTTAGGTAACAATTAAGGGCAAAGATTTTGTAAATAAAGAAAGGTTGACAATAATTAAAAAGTTCAAAATTAATGATTTTTCTAGAAAAGATTTATTTTGAAAGCAGTTACAGTAGTTTTTAGTTATTTAGAATATACTTAAAATTGGATGTGGATGTTATTTATAAATTGTGATAATATTAAGCAAAAAACATTTTTTTCTAGCTTCTAACATTTGGTCACAGTACATTTCTTGTAGTTGCAATTGTAAATCTCCTTGACGTTACGGTATAAGATTTTGTGCTGCTTTCAATAAAAATTTGTGTTTGTTTTTCTTTAATTCTTAAAAGCTTTTTGAATAACTTGATGATAGCTTTTCGATAAGGTGTTATTATGTACATTATTGAACAGGCGTTGACCAAAGAGTGTAATGCAATTACTGGCATCGCGAAATCCGATATTGCTGAAATAAGAGAAATATGCAACACTTTTACCTCCTTAGAGTTGACTTACTATTTATCTGTTTTACTCCAGCAATTATACATACAAGCATTAGCACTAGTGGAAATGCAATAAGCATTGATGGAATTGTCATTTGAAAACAAAGGGCTACAAGAAGCTGCCTTCTTGCCTTCAAAGTGGAAGAGGATAACATATGTTTCATTTCCGCCAATTTTCGATAAATTTTAAATGCCACAATACTTGCAACAACCCAAACCATAAAAACTTGAATTGCCAAAAATCCATAATGAGCTTTTCCTCGGAAATCCAAAATTAAAGAATAACAAGATGGAGTAGAAATGAAGAGATCATAAGAGTTGTTGAAGTTTTGTTTAATATATGCCGCAACTTCATCATAATTCTCAGGTGGTGGTAATATTGCAAATGATGGTAATGGATACAGTATCATTATTAACCCAATGATAATTACACCTTTGACCGAATGAAAAAATTCAATATTTCCATTCAATGAAAAGTATTGATAAAAAAAACCAGCAACGAGAGAACAGCCAACGCAGCTGATTGTAATGTGCATTATTCCCTAAAATAGCAAGAAAATAAATCATTTATTACAGTAGCAAGTGCCTCAAGAATCTCCAAATTTAATTTTGCGTAGTTTTTTTTTGTAGTTTATTTAAACAAAACAGCTGTGTATGTTCTGCTAAAAAAAATGGCTTACATATTGAACATATTGTCCCCAAAATAAATCCAAATTTCGACAGACAAATCCCGCTCCACACAAGATCGTTGATGGCAACATCATGAATGGTCCAAAAATAAAGGAAATATGAAAATCCATTAAAAATGCGCAAACAATCGTCATCAAAATATAATATTTATAAGCCCCCATTGCTTTTGTGGAATGTTTAAGGACAATATATGCAGCAAAACTATTTACCACAATATCGATTACAGTATTAAAATGTAGCCGATAACCATAAGCGTTGAATTCTTCTTTTGTATAAACATGTGGGAATTCCATTGCGCGCAAGAAAACTTTATCTATCAATAATGATAAAGTAAACTTTGAAAAAAAAAGCTTTGTGATCCAAAAATGTTACAGTAAGTTTATGTAACCTTCACCCTTCAAATCTAAAGACAAAAGTAGCAAAAATATAAATAGCAAAATATCAAAGTTTGTACGTGAATTTTATATTAATATTTTTAATTCATTTAAGTGCCAAATTTGTTATTAATATTTAATAGCCTTTTTTAAGCAGCAATATTATTGCTGCCCACATTTTTAAATATATGTTTTTAAAAGTTATAGCTTGTTAAAGCTTTCACCTGTTACAAAACTTTTACAAATGTACTAATTAAACAAAGAAAGTCTTGTGTTTTTTAAAAACAGAATATTGAATGCAAAAGTCCAAAGGCTTTAAAGGACAACAGTCTGTTTATTCAACATCCATTTTTGAAGCAGAATGTTGTTATTATCTCATAAAAACATGTCTGTTTTCTTGTGTAACGTAAGTAAATGCAAAAAGAAAAGTTAATAACAACACTCTGTACAAGATGGTATAATTTAGAGTTAAACGGGGGCTCGATTAGAAAATTAAAGCTATGATTAGTGTTTTTACAACAAATTTATATGCTTTTGTACGAAATCAGAGATCATGGAAAATCATACAGCAGCAACGTTACTACCCCAAAATCAAAAAAACAAGTACTCAATCATACAAACAATTTTACAGAATTGCTATTTTTGACTTGAATAAAATTTTTCGTATTTTTTATTTCGAGTGTCTTCATCAAATCCTAAATGCCGAATGAAATTCTATTTTTGTGTTACACTGTAAAAAAATATCTTAAGAGCTCTTTGCATGTGCAGCTTTTTCTCTTTATTATTTCTGCATTTACATTAAAATCAATCATCTTTATCAGTCTTATTTTGAATAAATATAACAAATACTTTCAACTTCGAAATACTTGATTTGTGTTAAAACAAAATTAACTGCAATACAAATTTATTCCGACTTTTCAACGCTTCCAATCTTCCTCCGCGAATTCATACTTTGGGTAATTAACCCACCAAAAAAACCAAATAAATGATATTTATCCCCTTTTCCACAATAAATCCACATTCAACTGAATTCATGTACATGAATCAGAAATATCATCATCAGAACCATTTTTCTAAAAAAAACAAATATTTTAAATATTATAATATTTAGAAAATAATTACCGTAATACCCAAACTTAAAGAAACACCAAACTTCCACATCATTTTTCCAACCATATTTATCAAAAAAAGAAATATTTTATTTATTTATTGTATATATATTATTATATTATATTTTTATTACAAAATTTTGCAATAAAAATTCGAAATTGGTACCCTTAAGGTTGAAGGACCTTAATGAGGTACAACATTTTCTTCCATATTTGATTGAAGATAATAACCATATAATGCTGCTCCATGTGCAACAGCCCAGTCTGGATAAAGACGACATTGGTGATGTGAATCCGGAAAAAGATCGGTTAAAAATTTTTCAACCAGTGGCATTCGACATCCTCCACCGACTTGAAAAACATAATCTATGGCTGTTTCTGAAACAACAGCTTTTGTCAATGTGCGAATAATTACGTCTTTCATTCTGACAATAAGTGGTAATGACATTTCTTCAAATTCTGATTTTGTTACTTTTATTATCTCTTCTTCAATGCTGCTATCAAAATCTTGAACATCTAACCTAAATTTTGATTTAAACGTTATTCAATGGGAAAATTACGAAGACGTTATTCTTCGATGCTGCTAAATCTAGATTTAATTTAATGGGAAAATTACGAAGGCATGACGAATTGTGTTTAATTAAAATTAAATTTTACTCACCAAGCTTCATTACATGCAGATAGGATGTGTTTAATATCTTGACATTTTTGTTTTAAAATATATTTCTTTTGTGTGTTAAAAACATCAATACCAAATTTGTGTTTCAAGATACCACGAAAATGCGTAATCAAAATATTATCAAAATCTCGTCCGCCAAGATATGAATCACCATAAAAACTAAGGATCTGAAGTTCATCATTTTCAATTTTAGCAACACAAGCATCCATTGTCCCGCCACCTATGTCACAGAATAACACGTTTGCACCATTTGGAATGTTTACTTCAGCAAAATAAGCAAAAGCTGCTGCCACAGGCTCTGGAATGAAATGGATTGTCTTCCATCCAGCAAGTTCAGCAGCCATTTGAAATGCTTCTTTTAGTTCTTCTGAAAATTCTGATGGAATTGCTATTACTGCTTCTGTTAATTTTGTATTTTGATATGTTTCAGTCACTGTCTTTATATGTTGCAACAAAACTGCTGCTATTTCTTCTGCGGATTTTCTTTCTCTTCCGTTAAATGTACCAACTTCTACCATAGCTTTGTTGTCGATTGATAAGGTTCCTTTTCTAATTTTAAAAGGCCATATTGGATCCATTGCTATTTTTTTGTAATCTCTTCCCAAAATCCTTTTAACATCATACACAGAGTAATCAGATTTATGCCGCATTCGATCAACAACAATTTGACCACATTTTGGATGTTCTTCGTCGAAAGCTACATACGATGGCATTGTTCGTTTTGAAGTGACAGAATCAAGTACAACAAAATCAGGGCCATTTTTTCGAATTACTGCGGCACAGCATTCCGTTGTACCAAAATCAATTCCAACTGAATTCATATCCGGTAGAAAAGAGCTTGTTTGTTTTGGTATCGAATATGATCCGTTGTGCGTTTTCAGTTGGGGATGTAGAGTTGCACCTGCCGCTGATGTAGAAGGATGCCTTAATGAAGCGTCAACATTATTGAAAAAATTAAGCGTTGCAGCTCTGATTTTAGCATCCGAAGAATTACCCATAATTCTTCTATTCAACCGAAATTGTGGTTGATCATTGATAGTTAATCTTGATGACGGAACACGTCGCTCTGCGGACGAAAAATTTGGTAAAAAGCTTTCATTCTTTGCTGTATAAAATTCTGCAAAACTTTTATCCGCTGCTTTTGTTTTCTTCGCTGGAATATCAGGTCGATCATCAACAATAATTTCTGGTGATACCGGGCGTCTTTTTGGTGGTGTAGATGCTGTTGGATATATTTGAGTTTGGTAGTGGTGTTGTAGAGGTGGGGTTATCGATTGTTGAGCGGTATTTGAAGTTGCTACTTGTGGAGTTAAACTTTGAATCGCCAATGCAGGTGGGAGTGGATACATTGCTGGTGAAGGTCGGGCATAATTTGAAGCACCACCTTTAAGTCCTGGAAAATTTGCTACAGTTTTATAAGGTTGCATAAACGAAGCTGCTGGAGGTTGTCGCATTAGTGTTAAAGGCATTCCATTTGGTACTACTTTTGGAATAATTTGTGTTGATTGTAGTTGTTGTTGATGTGGCTGTTGTTGTTGATTGAAGAATGTTTGATTCAACAATGATGGTGGAACTGATGCTGAAGATGTTGTAATTGGAAATATTGAATTTGAATTATTTAACGGAGAATTTCCACCATTTGCACTTGCAGAATTAAAAAAGTTAAAGGCTGCGGCGGCTGCCGAAGAATTTGCGGATAAATTTAATCCTTGTGGAATTCCAGCAGGTTTATTATATTGTTGTTTAAGTTTCTTGAAATTTTGAAACTCTAAATAATCATTATAATCGTCTTGCGATAGCATAGGAATTTGATTCATGGGTAGCATATTACCACAATTTTGAGATCACAGCTGAAAAAATAAAACATTAGTATTTTTAAAAAGAAATTCAATTATATATATATTTTTAACACGTCCTCAAAATATAGAAGAAAAAATAAATATTGATTGTCCCTAACATTTTTCCTTCAACAAAAAAAATTGATAAGACCAATGCTAAAACAACACAGCAACACTGAAAAAGTTTAAAGCATCTTTATCACAATGAATGATGATTTGGTCTTGTTGTCAACGCATTATTAACAATTTCCAAAAAAAGTTTTGAACAGTTACTGCTTAACATTACCAGCTTTATGGCTGTGTTTGTACGGTCAATTCAAGGAAGGGACAAATGCAAATTTGAATAGAATATAATCAATAAAGGCCCCTCTACATGTTTCTTTGAGAATGTACTCCACATTGTCTCTGTTTTTGCAAAGAAAAAACAAAATGAGTCAGCATCACTTCATTTACTTGGCACATAAGGGTTTTTTTCTTTTACAAATTTGATGTTTTTAAATAATTAGTTATAAATGAATTGCTACTTTTGTTTTCGGGGATCATTCATTTCTCACATTGTCTGTGCAAAAAAATTTTAACCATTAATTAATTATAGAGCATCAACAAATTTATTGTCTGCTTTAAACAAATGAAAATTTTTCAAAATCCTTATCCACAACAATTTTCTGTTCCGTATCCAATAATCAAGTATATTATCAGTAACCCCACATTACCAACTGCATGGAAAAAGTTGATTCAAACATGCAAACATTTTTATTCTAAGAATTCTGCGCTTCCTATTAAGCGTTTAAGAAAATATGGTGATACAAAATGGCTCGCGGATGACGGTGTTTTTGACGATGTAAACGACATTAGATGTAAATTATGGTTGTATGATGAATTGGATGTTTGTAGCCACAAAATGGGAAAAAGAATGCTTTGTTTAATTCCAAAAATTTATAAATGTGATTTAAGTGTATTGAATTTATGGTTGGAACATGACTTAATATGGGATGATTACCAAATTCTAGCAGCATCAGGAACTTTTGAAAAGTTAATTTTGTTCGTATCTCATATAAGATACAGTAATGGCGACATTGTAACGTTCGACAAATTCTTTGAAAATATTAAGCATGTTAAAGAGTTTAGATTGTAAGTATTCGTAAAATTACGCGTTTATTCTATCTGTATCTTTGCAGGGTGTGTTTCAACAATATATTATTATTTCCACCAGGAACAATGAAGAAAATTGATCAGGTTCTTTCACGTTTTAAAATGTTACAAAACGTAATTTTTAATGGACTTCCAGATAGTTTTGATTTATTTTCCTTTTTTTCTTTTTTCAAAGTTAGTGTTTCTTTTTTTATGTACTGAAAATATTGCATGTGTTATTTCAGAAAAGCGAAACTACTAAAATTTGGTTTAGCCATTACACTAGTGTTGAACTTTCTGATGCATACAAAGAAAAATGTGATAAATTTGTTGACGAACTTATTGCAAATCCACCCAAAATAATGCCATATATTTATTATCTTAGTTTTGCGGGAGCTAGACGTGATGAATTTAAGAAAGTGTATGGAAATGATTTTAGGCATGGTGTTGTATTGTAAATTTTTGTTTGAATATAAACGCTTTTCTGCAAAACTATAGCTTTAATAATCTCAACACACGAAGCATTAATCAGAGATGTGCAAAGTCTGTTTATGTAAGATAAAAAAAAGAAAAGACAAGAGTAATGTGTAAACAAACTGAAGTTGGATCAGCTTTAGTTTTTGAAATAATTTTACTTTTGGTCAAAACAAGTTTCCACTCGGCATCATCAATGCCACATTTCTTCAACATCCGTTTTTGTTAACTATAATGTTTTATTAGTTTAAAGTCTCTGTCGATTTTATTGACCAAACATTCGTCGGCATTTGTTTAAATATTTTTTTCAGCCAAAGGTTTTTACAGAGGGAAAACAGACACTTGGCGGACAGAAAGGTAAACTTATAAAATTTCAAGAAAAAATAGTATACAGAGCACATTTTCGATCAAAGGACAAGAACAAATTCAAAGGTTACACATCTCTTCTTTAAACACAACTTTGTCTAAAAGGAAAAAAAATGGCGCCGATTTCTTTCTTTTTTTTGTTCAAAGAAGATGAGTTTTTTTAAAAAGACTGCCGTGTGGTGAGATGTTCGTCAATGAAAAAACACAACTAAAGCAGTGTCGATTCTAGTGTCTTTTTATAACTTTATTTGTGCATTTACAAATTATTAAAATTTTGTAAATCATTATTTTTTTTGTTTAATTTTCAGAATGCCTCTTCCGTGCCTTGTTGATAAAAAAGATAAAAGCTGTTTAGCTTTATTTGATGGTTTTGATGAAGAGCTTGCTGTTACAATTGTTGATGCAGCAAATGAAAAGCATATTGTGGGTCAAATATTTGATGGCCAAAGCATGAAAGCATTTATTCGAGATATTCCAAAAAATTTTGGCAAGAAGTTAAAAGCTGTCTTTTTAAATGTTTTTGAATTTTATGGTCATAATTATAAGAGTAATATTGATCTCTACAATGCCCTTCGGGCTAAATTAAATTCTCTTGGCATTCCACATTATTTTGTTACACATTTATCATTTTTGTATAGTTCACTTATTATTGAAGCGAATATTGGTAATTTGAATGTTAGTGATACAATTGTTTGTGGAAATATTTTTACAACATCAATTACATTCAGCGAACTAATTTATGCTGAAAATGGATACCACGAATATGATGGGGTACAAATTGATTTTGCTATTGAAGATGAAGAGGATGAAGATGATGACGTTATTGTAAGCAAAAAAGCTTTTGATGATGCTTGCAACAAAGTCAAGGAGTATTGCAAATTACATAAATTTGTTATTGTTGAAAATGATGTTGAATCTCCTTTAATTGATTATTTGAAAAATGCTTTAAAACTTAAGAATCTTATTTTTGTTGATCCAAATGTAACAAAATTTCTTGTTGAAGCTTTCAAATGGTTAATGGATAAAAGTTATACAAAGTATTACGTTATTCCACATTGTATTGCAGAATATTAAATTATGACAAGTGCTGCTGATGTTATTCTTTCTGTAACAACAGATGATTCTTTACCTATTAAAAAGTCATGTATTGTTAATCGATCACATACTGTTCTTTTGGTAAGTTTTTTTTTTCTATCTCTTTTTGCATTCATTTTTCAAGCATTCTTTTAGCAATGTCAATTGGAAAGTGAAAAACCAAAAAATTATCTTCATAAAACAAAACCAAATTGTCATCGAAACAAAATTACAGTTTTTGTCGATGCTGAAAATTTTTTGAAACTACATGCTGAACCAATTTTATTACAAAAGATTAAATTCTTTCCTGCTTATCTCAATGCAACTGTAAAAACAAAGATTCCAGTTATTGGTTTTTGTGATAATTTTTCTGTTATTTGTGTTCACGATAAAAATGGATATAAATTTTGTGATGAATGGAATGGTAAGGTTCTTTAATCTTGTTAGAAAAAAAATTAACAAATAAAATTTCAGGTATTTACGGAAAAGAACTTGTCATCAATTTTTGTGAACCAAATCCCCTTTATTGCGATGAAGCTTTATTAGCTTCAAAAACAACAATTTCTTACGGTAGTCTTGTTGTAAACTTTTGTTTTATAAATAATTATTAAAGCTTTTCAGATTTTAACAAGAATGGAAATGCTTTTACAATTCATGAACCTAAAAAACCAATTTTTGGTGCATCAATGAAAAAGCCGTATTGTGTTTCTGATGAAACTGACCCTGGTTCACTTGTTTATGGTATGCCATTGTGTTATCCCCAGCATTTCTCTCTCATCATTTTTGTTTCAGATTTGATTCAAATTATGTCAATGCCTCCTGATAATATTCAAATTCAAGATTCTTGGGGCTTTCGAATTACCAAAGATGCAAATCATCCAGTTTTATTGGAATTTATGAATCATGAAAAAACTCTTAAACAAGCATCTCCAACTTTTCTTATGATATTACTTTTGAAGCATCACCTTAAAGCTATTGAAGAAAAGAATGGCGAAAAACCTGAAAAACTTGGATTTTGTATTTTGGATGACTACTATGGTGCTGAAGAAGAACAACGAATCAAAAATGGACTTGAAGAAGTATGCGAAATGTTAAAAATTGATTATGAGTTTATTGATTGACTTTTATCTATTTATGTTTGTTTGTTTTTCTTTAATATTTGTTAATTTGATATAGTGATTTGATGTTTTTATGTGAATGTTTCTATTGGACAGTTTTTTTTATTACAAGCGTATTCATGCCACTAACGTTGTGGCAATTAAAACGAATTTGTTGTATTGTCCGTATAGCTTATTTTATATTTTTTTAATGTACGCATTATCTATTACCTATTGTTTTTGAAATAAAAGTTTATGTTAACAAAATTTCAACTGCATTATTTAAGCTCAAAATTTTTAAGAACATTATTAATAAACGATCCCATTCCGTCTTCTATTTTTAGAATTATAACAAAAATATTCAAAAAGTTGAAAGTAAAAAAACGCTTTTGGTAATCAGCATTTTACTACAGCTTAAAAAAAGGAAGAACTCTTTTTAGTAGTTTACGTGTTTGTAATTTAGTCGTCAACAAACAACGACGTGCTCACGTTTTTGGTTTAATTACAAAGAATATTGTTTCTTTTCTTTCGTTTGATTTTTTTAAAGTTACCGTATCCCAAATACTACTATCACAACACTTTTTTAAAGGTATACAATTGGACCTACTAGACGTAATATTTTTACAACGATTCTAAAATTGACTTTTTTGAAAAAGTATTTCTAAAACATAATATGATGTTATCAATAGATTTGATAAATAACAGCTCAAAAAATAAAAAGTCGACTTTGTAATTTTTCAACAAATTTTATGGAGAGAATTTGTTTGGCAAAATGAAATCGTATGCCATGCAAGTTATGAAAAAAAGTTTAATGCGTTTTTTCTTGAAAACTTTTTTTTCGCATTTTTTGTTGTCTGAATTTTACACTTGCGATACTAATTTTTTAATATTTTTCAGCACTCGCATTTATATTTATCCAATCTTATTTCTTTTCTAGTCATTCGAGCTAATTCAATTTTATGAGCTACAAGAAATATGGAAATGGAAGATATTCAAGTTGCTTTAACGTCATCAAATTCATTACTTGATTTCAATGAAGAATATACTTTTGAACATCCATATTCTCAAAGATTCTCACTACCATATCCAATAATCAAACATATTCTCAAATATCCAACTCCAAAGGCATGGAAGAAATTGTTACAAACGTGCAAATATTTTTATTCAAAGAAAGCTGTCTATCCAGTTCAATGTTTAAAGCGAGATCGTAATGGAAAATATGTTGCTGATGGAGAAAGTTTTGATTCAAATAAAGCTGTAGCAAAGTTATGGTTATATGATGAATTATATGTAAATACTGCTTTGATCTCTCCTACAGCAATTCAAAAATTAATTCCAAAGATTCATGGATGCACTCTTCAAACCATGGAAATGTCTGAACAATTTTTAACATTAGATCAATATCAATTGCTTACATCATCTGGCAATATTAAACGATTAAATCTTATGGATTGCAAATTTCCAAATATTACTTTTGATAGACTTATTCAAAATCTTCATCAACTTGAACATTTAAAAATGTAAGCTTTTTATGCTTCTTTGATATCCAAAACTAATGCTGAACTTTTATAGGCGTTTTAATTCTACAGTACTCTTTGAACCTGATACAACTGCAAAAACAATTCAAATCTTTGAATCAATGAAAAAATTGCGTTCTCTTTATTTACGTGATCTTCCTGAAAGTTTTGATCTTACTGTATTTAAAGATTTTGTTATGGTTCGTTTTTACAGTATATCTTTATTAATTATAGAAAATCGTATTTTTTAGAGAAACAAAACAGTTCATATTTGTCTTTATTATTCAATAGCTCGTGAACGTTTACCAGAAAGACTCGTCAAATTTATTGATGCAATTATTGAAACTCCACCAGCAAAAGTTCCGTTCATTGAATTTCCTGGTTTTCGTTATGGTAGTGTTGATGCAAAATATGAAAAATATCAGCGAATTTATAAACGTGAAAAACTTTAATGCTTTATTCGGTGATTTTCTTCTTCGTTTTTCTTTTTTATATATGTTTTTGTTTTGTACACTTTATAGTATACTTTTTTTATATGTATATTTTTTATAGTGTTTTAAAATATAAATAGCTTTCATACTTTTACAGCTGTTGGTTGCATTCAAAGAAAAGCGATTGGTAAAACCGTAGATTTCTTTATAATTTGATATGCTTATTAAAATTTTATTCATTGATTTCGTAGAAAGGTGAATATTTTTGTACTTATACATTGAAAAAAATTTACTGCAACGAGTTCCGAAAACATGTTTTTACGAATAATTTCTAAAGTTTGGCATAGATTAGAAAGTAGGCAATTTTTGTAAATTTATTTAGCGTAATTTTATTAAAGACAAAAATGTGTAAAGTTCAATGATAGAGCATAAATTGTTGCAACAAACTACAGTAACCCAGCATATAACTAGAAAAAACCTGACACAAAAAAAGCAATAAAATATTATATTTTGGTGTTTAATTTAATCTAAAAAAATTAAATCTCCTTTTATCGACGAAGTTAAAGCAACAGAATTTTCGGTATTCCTTATTATTTATTTTTGGTAGTTGAAAGAAATATGGCAGTAAACTTTTTAATAATTTTTTCTCTCGTTGTTCAAACAATACTATACACTTTCCATACATCTGTATTAATATTGTTAATTGTAAAGAGGAAGTCTATTTTTATTGGATCGTTTTACAATATTTTGCGAATTATCTTATTCATTGATGTGATTTGTTTTGTATTTGTAAGTTTTTTAAAAACTGAAGACCGCTAAAAATTCAGTCGAAGATTATTAGGCATTAGATGGGGATTAAAATGGCTGACAAAATGCTCATCACTTTTTTCTTTTATTTTTTCCATATTTATAATTAAACAATTTTGGGAAGACCAAGTTACATAAAATTTTTAGAAAATGTACATGTGGACCTGGGAAACAGATCTATATCACCTATATACCCTTGACCCAATCTGGAACCCCAAGAAATGACAAAAAAGAAGGAGAGCAATTTTAATAAATTGTGAAAAACTCTGAAAAATCGTAAAAAAAGGTGGACAGCCGTAGAAAATTGTGCTAAATTTTCCACAGTTTTTCACGATTTTCCACGACCTTCCACGGCTTTCCACAAACTTTCTAAACTTTTTTCCATTTTTTTCGTCATTTTTCGAGATATGTATGTTTACCTACGATTAATTATCATCTCTCCCTAATAAGCTTCATTGAACAAAATTTTAGAATACTATTGGCAAAAAGATTCCACTTTTTGGAATCTTTGAAGAATTCTTTGCATCCGATCATATCTTATCTTCTATAATTGTAACAATTACATCTGGTTCAAATGCCCTTCAATTTATTGGACACACTTTAATTTCATTTAACCGCTTTACGATAATTTGGTTTCCACTTCAACATAAACAAATATGGAACTATCAATGGTATACTGTAGCTCTTATTGGCTTACCGATTGTCCATGTGTCATTAAGAATTTATGAGCCAGGATATTTTTTATTTGCTTCAGAATATGTTGTAACTGCAACAGTATTAAATCCGGTTGTGTTAGAGATATTTTTGAAGATTTCAACAACTTTGTATCTTAGCACCACTTGTATTGCAGCTGTTTTTAATACATTAACATTTTTCAAGTTTTGTTTTTATAACAAAAATTCAACGAGTTTTAATGTGTATGTTTTTTATTTAAAACAACGTGTCTTAGATGTTTTCATGCATTAATATTTGCTTCTACGAAACTGATAAATTACAATTTTTTGGGAATATTTTTTAGTTAATAAAAGTAACAATTTCAGTTGTTTCCTTTGCATTATTTTTTGCTCAACTTCTTCGTATCTCTTATGATATTGATGGAATCTTTTTTTCATCAAATATAGAACTTTCAATATTTTTTCGAACTGCTTTACCATTTTTTAATGACATTATTGCTTTAACTGGAAGTATTTCTTTATTAATCTTAAGGTTAAATTTTTTATTTTTGAACTGTTTTTTTAAAACATCTTTTTATATTTCAGCAGAATTGCATTAAACTCATACATAGAATATTATTTTAACATAAAACTACCCACGTATCATCGAAAACGTAGTGCTGTAGTAATAACACCGGTGCTGTTGAACTAACTACAACTTTAATGTAATTAGCTACAAAACATTTTTATTTCTTTAGGGGATGGAAAATTTTATTTGTAAATTTTATTAAGCACAAAAAACATGAAAAACAATGTCAGCATTTTTTAGTAAGTGTATATTAAAACAGTGTAGTGTCCTTTCTATAACGAAACTTGCTATTTTTGTATTTGAAGGATCAATAAAAAATGAAAAGAATATGGTGTTTATTTTTTCACAAATTTTCTATAACATTTTTAAAGTCAAAGCACTTTAGAAAGAGTTTGGGTGCAAATAAATTTCATTGTTTTTTTGTCAATAAATGAATTTCATCCTCCCCCCTTAAAAAATAGTGAAACAATGAAAACAACTATTACTGTTACTAAAAATAAAGCAATTTTAGGTAAATGAAAAAGTCAACATTGAAATGGGCTTTAAGCTACCACTTTCTGATGCCCGTAAAGAAATGGTTGAAAATTTTGTAGATAAAATGATTGCAAATCCACCAAAAATGCTACCAGCGCTTGCCCTTTATGGAAGTGGATTAGATAAAGATATAATAGCTGCATATGACAAATTGCGTGAAAGCCAAAAATAAAAATTGTTTTGATTTTTATTAATTCTGATTATTTTCGGTTCAATTTTTTTAAAGCTCAAGGGTGTTCAAGCGTAACACCTTTTCTTTTTTTATTGTAATTATCATTCATGTTATAACAAGATTTATATGTGATGGTGTTCACCTTTTATAAACCATTTAAAATATTTTATGGATGGCTAAAAGCATTTGAGGGAAAACTTTTCCGTTAAAATTTTTAATAATGAACCTTACGGTATTATCCATGTTATTAGTAATCACATTTATCTTTCATAAGTTATAATAAATATCACATATGTACTTCCTTAAAAATATCTTATGAGCTAGATCAATAATCGATCAGTTTTTTTTATTATCTTTTATTTATCAAACATCAAATCTTAAAATCGAAAAGGGGAATATTCTCATGTCTATCATTGTTCTGACTTTTAGTGACGTTTCTTTTATTGAAAAGAAAACTTGTATTTATTATTTTTTTGTTACTAAAATTATTTATTTCAAAAAACTGTCTTTGTGTGAGCTGTAACATTACAATGAATTCAGAAGATCTTCAAGCATCTTCAGAAAAATATACGTTTCAACAACCATACTCTCAAAGCTTCTCGCTTCCATATCCAATAACAAGTTATATAATCCAAAATCCAACCTCTAATGCATGGCAGAAAATGATTCAAACATGCAAGTGCATTTTTTCAAAGCATCCAGCACAACCTGTTCAATGTTTATCAAGAAAATCTGGAAATTTGTGGTTTGCTGATGGAGAGCTTCTCGATGTAAACAAATGCCATAAATTGTTTTTAAAAGGTGAATTGCATGCTGACATTTTTTACATTTCTTTCTTTGCCACGTATAATTTAATTCCAAAAATCTATAAATGCCATGTTCAAAGAATGGAACTTTTTGATCAAATTTTAGCATGGGATCAATATCAAATTCTTACATCTGCTGGTACTTTAAAACGGCTTCAGGATTGCACGATAAAGAATTTTGATGAAACAAAAGTTATTTTTAACAAGCTCATTGAGCATCTTCATCTTCTTGAATATTTTAAAATGTAACGTTTTCATTTTTTATGTTACGAAAGATTCTAACAAAAAGAAGCAGGCAAGATTTGGTGCTTCATGCAAAAGGTGGCATTTTTAATTAAGGTGCTAAAACTTTGCATAAATTTTAACAAATACGTGCCGATGGGAAGGCGATATTTAATCTAAACTGTTGTAGGAACTTTTATGACACTGATTCATCCATGTTTGAACCTGATACATCTAAAAAAGTGACCCAAACATTTACATTAATGAAAAATCTACGTTATCTTTATTTATGCGATCTCCCAGAAAATTTTGATTTAGACATCTTTAAAGATTTTATAATGGCTAGTTTTTTGTTTTTTATTAAAATTAAAAAATATTTAACCGTAATTTTTAGAAAAATGTTAATGTTCATATTTGTCTTTATTACACTGGTTATCGGCTTTCTTACGAAAAATATGGACTACTTGTTAGATTAATTGATGAAATAAATGAAAATCAACCTGCAAAAGTTCCTCATATCCAATTCCCTGAGTTTGAATCAATGGAAGTTAAGTACGCAAAATATCAACATACTCTAGGCCGATTACATTAATTTTTTAGCAGTCTCTTTTGTTGAATCTGTTTTTTGATATTGTTTTATTTCTATGCGTATTTTTGTGGCTTTTACGGTGATATTTACTAGTTTTTTGATTTATTTATAAATACTTTCACTCATATTTCTGACAAAAAATGGCATTTAACGTTTCGAGAAAATGCAGCCATCACGACAACTGTTCGTACTACCAACTTTCAGTAAATAATAAATTCTGCAGCATTACATTGATGAGAATTGCGGACAATTTCGCAAATTTTTCATTGTTTTGACCATGAGAAACTGTTGACATTTCCTTGTGGTTAGCGATGATTTTTCTCCCCTTTCCTTATTTAACTCATTTTATTCATACATACATTTTTTTAATTTTGTCTTGGTTGAACTTGTCTGTTTGTGCATAAGTTTGCACGTAAATGCCATAAATAAACTTAATATACTCCCATTCAGTCAATAACAACTTTTCCTCAAGATATTTTTTCCAAATTCTCAACCAATGGAAGACAAACTATTCTTTTAGCTAATTTATTGGTCATATTAAGCACATTTTTAGTTCTTTATTTTTTCATTATTTTGTTATTGATCTGGATTTATGATTAATTTATTTTTGTTAAAATTCATTTGCTTTATTTTAAAAAGAAATCTTATAGGTACGTGCTGCTAGCAATTGTTAAGCATTTTTGATCATTAAAATACCACTATGAAAGAATCAAATTTAAATCATTTATATACTTTTCAACAACCATGTGCTCAAAATTTTCCTTTACCATATCCCCTCATTCGATACATTATCAAGAATCCTGTCGTCTGGAAAAAGATTATTCAAACATGCAAATATTTTTATTTAAAAAATTGTGTCTTTCCCTGTGGCTCTCTGAAATACTCTTACAGGTCAAAATATATTGATGGAGAGCTTATCGAATTTAAAAATATATTTGGAAAATTATGGCTGTTTGATACACTGAAGGTAGACTACGATTCTCGGATTTCCAACTTTACACGGAGAAAAAAATGCTATCTAAAAGAGGTAAATGTATTACTAAAGTGCCGGCCCTTTTCAAAAAAGTGTTATCAATGATAAAATTTTGATGTCACAAATTTTTTCATTTTTATGGCCCTACGCTCTATTTTAAGCACATCCCACCCAAAATGGGGTTCACATTTGGTCTTTGGCCGCTTTAACACGACGGTGGCAAAAGATCGAAGGCGTCTATCAGTAGTATAAGACCGCCAGTAGGTGATAAGAATTAAAACTTAAGTTCAAGATTAAGCTTTTCTTATCACCTAGTGGCGGCTTTGGCATTTTTATCAAATGCCATTGTTAACAATCATGCCAAATTTTCCAGCCCTGATTGGGAGTCGAACCTTTGAAGAATTATTTTTGTTTCGAAAAGATGCGCCTTCTGCTACTGCGCTATCAAACCAGTCATCAGAGTGCTCCGAAAAGTTTATATATTTCTTTCCTTCTTTCTCTTTTTTTCTCCCTCCTTTATTGATGTCTTCCTCATTGTGGAAGTCACCCTTTTTTTACATAAATAAACTTTATTTGTTTTTAAAAAGTATTACAAAAGGCTTACAAAAACATTTACAAAAAAAAACATTTACGAAAATATTACCACCACAGTTTTTTCAAATTCCCACCAAAAGTTGAATCATTCTTCAGATTCATTTTCAAGACCACCTGTTGGGATTTCCTGATAAGTTGTTGATTTTTACTATTGCTTTTTGAGTTTTAAAAAATCTAATTCATATCATTTTTACGCAAAAATTGAGGTCATATTTCTTGTTTTGGCTTTTGGAGTTTTTTAAATAATTTTAATTCCTTTATTCAAAAACATTGCTTTTCAATATTAATAAAAATCATAGATACACTAAAGAAATAAAATAACTATCAAAAATCGAAACATAAATATTTCTTGAGGGAGACTTCATTAAAGAAGGGAGAAAAAATTAAAGAAATGAAAGAACTTCAATTTTGAGGGAGACTTTGATGGAGGAGGGAGAAAAAAAGAGAAAGAAGGAAAGAAATATATAAACTTTTCGGAGCACTCTGATGACTGGTTTGATAGCGCAGTAGCAGAAGGCGCATCTTTTCGAAACAAAAATAATTCTTCAAAGGTTCGACTCCCAATCAGGGTTGAAAAATTGATAGTTAACAATGGCATTTGATAAAAATGCCAAAGCCGCCACTAGGTGATAAGAAAAGCTTAATCTTGAACTTAAGTTTTAATTCTTATCACCTACTGGCGGTCTTATACTACTTCTATCCTCTAAGTTCAGAGGGAACACATGATTCCCGTGCCTCTCCTGCGGACATCAATCTACCGAGATGTGACATTCCATGACACCTTATGATAACGATTTTAGTATTGTAAAACTCAAATCGGTAACATATTGTAACTTTTTTTCAGTGTATTTCTCTTCTTATTCCACATATTGGCAAAAACGAACTTCAAAATATAGATATTTCTCATCAAAAGCTAACATGGAAAGAATACCATTTTCTTACATCATCATGTTTTTTAAAACTTTTACGGTTATATCTCTGTACAATTAAATACTCGGATGGAAAAACTGTTACATTTGATAAGCTTTTGGAACGTCTTAGCACTGTTAACAACTTTTATATGTATGTTTGTGAGATAATTTTTTTGTACATTTAATGTTTTTCCAGGTTTTGCTCAAATAACTCTTTGATGTTTGAATCTAACACAGTTAAAAATATGGTTAAAAATTTTTTAAATTTTAAAAATATGCGTCATTTTGTTTTAACTGGGCTCCCTGAAGCTTTTGACTTTTCATCAATTATTGATTTCCTTATGGTATTTTTTATCTATGGATTTATTCCAAAGGGGCTGTCCATATATTACGCGATACAAAATTTAAATTAACCCCCTATATCAAAACAATTTTTCTGTCGCACATCAAAGTTGACACAACCATTTATTTCCGTCCGCACATCCATAATATCTGGATGGCCCCAAATATTTTTTATAATGGCTTTCTTTAAAGATAAAAAAAAACATGGTTTCAGGAAAATGATAGAATGGAAATTAATTTAACCTATTTTGCTCCTTTGGCACTATCTGTCAAACACAGAGAAACACTTGATAGGTTTATTGATAAAATATTAACAAATCCACCTAAGCAGATTCCTTATGTTCGATATCCTGGTTTTACTGGGACTCGGTATACAGAATATCACAAATTGCGTCACAATCAAACTTTGTCTAACTCTTCTGCTTGAATTATTATTTTTTTGTTGCTATCTTTTATTTTTCACATTTTTTGTTGAAGTTGATTTTGAATAATAAGTTCGAATTACTGTCAGCATGATAATAAACTTTATTGATCACAAAAACATTAACCTTTTAAAGTTACATCGGAAGCTTCGAAGAATAAAATAGTCTAAAAACATTATTCCTTTTTTCATAAAAGGAATACCGACTCCTTCTTTTTTTAAAGTGAAGTTTAATTTAATTTAGATTATTTTTTAGTGTTTCATTATTGGTGGTTACAGTAAAAATTAAAAAAAAGAAAGCTTCCATGCCAAAAAGTGGTAGGGATTAAAGCATGTTATAACTAAATTTTCTTTTTTTTATTATTTTTGCGCGCAAATGTGTGTCTTCTTTTTAAAGTGGGTGACGACAAGAAGACGATTGCCCTTTCTTTTTTTGTTTCAAAAGGCTGGCATTTGCCGAAAAAAGAAGAAGAATAAATTCCTTTTTTGTGTGTCAAAAACATAATCATAAATTAATTCGTTAAAGCAATGTTGCGCTTTTTTCTTTTTTAATTGAAATATCTCTTTCATTTTCTTTTTTGGAGGCTCCCTCTGATGCTGATGTATGTAAAAATAAATGGATACAAATTTTTTATATTTAAGCAAAAAAGAGAGATGAATCAAAAAGAAAGTCATTGATAGGTTTTTCCAAAAGCAGAAGAAGAAGAAGAAGCATCCATAAAAAATTAAAAGCGCAAACTTCCTGAAACACGATCATCAAATTTTTAATGCTACGATATTTCCACCTGTGACTTTTTCCTTTTTTTACAAAGTGATAGAAGTGGGAGAGATGCTTTTTTTGTTGGAAAGAATGAAAAGCTTCTGTTTTGATGGTATTAGTTTGCTTTCATCCATCAACAACAATGGACAAGCAAGCACCTGTGCTCTTTATTCTTCTTCTTCTTCTCGATGATGGCATTATTATTTATTGAAAAAGCAAACAAAAATAACAAAAAAAAAGTATTGAAATAATTTTTTGATTTCTATGAAAATGAAATGATAATGTCATGTCTTGCACATAAACCAACTTGAAAAAACAGTTTTGATCAAATCATTCTTTGATAAATTCAATTGGAAATCTAATGTTTGCATAAAAAGTTTTCCTTGTATTCAATAAAATTCATGCAAGCTTTTACGTGCTTTCACCCAGCTTTAACGATTATCTAATCTCTTAAGTTCAAAATAATGTTTTTCTAGTAAATCAAAAGCTTTGTGTGAAAACTGCTGAATAACTGTCAAAAAAATATAAAATACAGTACCACTCCCTTCCACACATACCAAATAAATTCGAACATTTTTTTATCATCATTCCATTCTCAAGAGGAATACATTTTTGAAATTTATTTTTATTCCATCAAAATTCTATTATCTCTTTTTTTTCACGTTCGAAACCTACCGTAAACCAATTTCTTCCTATTTCTCCCAAAAAAGAAAAGAGAAGTATAAAGTAAAAAAGTAATAAAATGTTAATCAAATTTAGCGATGGATTCGAGAAATTCCTTTTTCCATCTTCTGCTCAATCATTTTGTCAACTCAACCATAAGACCCTTTCCTTTTTTCCATCAACGGTTTCTTTAACAATATTACCCTTTCCAAAAATTGGGAAAGTAAAAACAAGCTTCTTTAACTCATCTTTCCCACTTTTTTCTTCCTTTCTTCCTTTATGACTTTCAAAAATGGGAGAGAAAGTGATCATCTCTCCTCTTCTTCTCTTCCAAAGCTCTCGGGAGAAAAAAAGAAGAGAAAATGAATGCCTTCCAAAAGCAAGAAAAAAAAGTAAATACAATTTCACTTTTTTTCCTTTTTCTCCTGTCATCAGCGTTCGAAGGGTTCTGTTATGCCAAAAATTGAATCAACAACAACGACACCACCGTGTTGGGACGACGACCGAAAAATTACATTTTTTTTTCAAATAGCAAAGTTTTTAAAAACTGCCAAAATTACTGTAGCCAGCTTAAAAACGAATTCTTACGTTTGTGCATTTAAAAAAAAGTTCCTTTCGTGTCTTGAACTTTTTAAAATATAAGGTTTTTTTGTTATAAAAGCAAAAAAAAGAGTACAAAAATGAAAGTTAGTTTGTTAAATAGGAATAATGACGTCTTCAGAAGTTTCTCTTTCTTTTAAAAAAGCGGAAAAAGGTATTTCTTCTTTTTTTGTATTTGATTACTTTTAATTGCTTTCATTTGCCAAGCTAGCATATTCATATGTTTAAAAATGTGTCGATCTTTGAAGTAGTAAATGTTATTATGTTTTTATATTTGTAAACCTGTGTCATAAATTACCGGAAAAAGGTTGGATGTCAAAATGAGAAAAAGCTAGTGCGTAAAAAACTTTTATCTTTAATTTTTGTCGAAGGTTAAAGGTAAAAAAACTGTGTTAAAGAGTATATATTTAATTGCTATTGTTTTACAAAGAAAAAAAAGATTAAAAGATGATGACAGTAATTTTAGAGATATAAAATGGTTGATGATGATGGCACTTTCAGTCATTTTAACTTACGTCTTCTAAAAACTTGCTTTATTTTTATACTATTTAAAAACATTTTCCATGGTTTTAAAAGCAGACTGTTTAATACTGTGGATATGTTTAATAGATCGAAATTGATAGTAATCGCTAAATTTCTTTATTCAAAAGTTTCCGTTTACTATCATTTCTTGCTTCTTTCAAAAAAATTTATTTTTCGTTTTTCTTTCAAATTTTTTTAACATTTTGATTTTCTGATTCTTTAACATCAATTTCTGAGCTCTGTCTCCATCTGCCTCTACATTCCTTTGTTTACTCTTTCCCCTACAGTAATTTTTTTCAACAAAACTTTATTTTTTCTGCAATTTTTCTATTCTCTCTCAAAACCACTCTAAAAATGAGAGTGATTGCGTGTATTTGAATTTTGTTGCCGTTCTGTTTTTAACTTTTCTCTTTAAAACTTACTTACTTACTCTCTTTTCTTTTGCTGCTTCAAATTTTTTTTCCAAAAAAGAAAAGAATTAATCGAAAAACAAAAAAAAATTGAAACTCTATGTTATATTTTCAATTTTGTCGTTTAATTTTTTTCTCTCTAACAAATTACTTTTTAATAGTACTACTCTATTACGGCTACTATTTTTATTTTCCCCAATTTAGAAAAAAAAGCAACAAAAATTGAAAGAGAAGAAGATTTGTGCCATTAAAAAAAGACATCATTGAATCCCATCGCGATTTTCGTTTCATTTGTTTCTGCTTTTGACGTCTGTCAAAATTTCATTTCTGCCATTTTTTGTGAAAGAAGAAAAAGTTACAAAAATTCTTTTTTGTTGGTTAAAAGAAAAATGTTAAAAATGAAAAAACACAGAATGCATGAAGAAAAATTTTGGGCGGAGTTTTTTTTCATGTGCCGGCTGTGGCCAATCAAGAATCGCCGATCTTTTTTTAGAAAAGGACAGCAAATGCCGCTGCCGCCAAAGGGGAGAAGAAGAAGATGCTAAAAATGCTACTACTACTTTTTTGGGGCATTCTTTTTTGGGAAGCATCTTTCCTTGTATTTTTTACTCCTCCTATTTTTTTTCGGAAATGGTGTTTCATTTTTCGTTTACTGCTGCTGCTGATGCTTCTGACGGCATTTTTTGCCATTTGAGTGCCCCATCTTTTTTTGAGTTTTTAAACCAGCTGTGACTTTTTCTTTCTTCTCATTTTTTTCGTGCTTCTCTTCTTCCTTGTCTACGGTAATTTTTTTTTAGCTAATTTTTGGCTTACAAGCCGGAAGAATTTTTTTTAAAAATGTGAAGCATCATAAGGCACGTCAAAAAAGCAAACATCTTAGACTCTATTCAAATTTGGCTAATTTATGCGTTTTTGCTATTATTGCTCATAATTGAAATAATATTTGTTTAAAAAACAAAACAACAAAGTTCTTTCGCTTTTTATGTTTTTGTTAAAAATTTTAAAGCAATTTTTCACCACTTTTTTATAGAGTAAATCAGCTTTGCCCAATTACTCTTGATCATCGCTGAACGCTTCACTTTCTTTTTTGAAGCCTCTAAAAATCTTTCTTGATGACAATGGGAAATGGTGAAAATAATAATGACGGACGTTCAACCTCGACGTCATCAACGCTTTCACAATGCCAACATGAAGAAGATAAAGATGATGAAGTGAATGATCGGCAATCCCCTGAAGAAATTTCAATTTCAACCGCACAACAAATTTTACAAAATTCTTTTAATGGCGCATTTCCACGACTTCCTGGTTCTGGTGGTGGTGGTGCAGGTGGATATCCTGGGAATGCATTCTTTGCCCCACAATTTTTGAATCAATGTAGGTTTTACCGTTAATATTTTATTAAGCGCATACCACAAATGCCTTTGAAAAATTAATTACCAGCTAATTAATTTGTTTACTTTTTTCAGCCTATGTTCAAAGCCTTGCGGCAATGACAGCCGCAATGAATGCAGCCGTTTATGCAAAACAACAGCAACAAAATAACAATGATATTTCGTAGGTTTTCATATCATATCATTGAATATCCAAAGTCAAAACTGAACTTAGAATTTTAGTCCATCTATTTTTGATCCTGCTACAATTTCGGTCAACTCTTTTTCATCAATGATGGGAAATGATGGAAGAAAATCTGAATCACCAAATAGTGGAAATTCAACGCTAGCTTGCGCAGTGTGAGTTTTGACTTTTTCGTGTTTTAGTATTCTGATTTTCCCAAAAAATAATTTAAAAGTGAAAACTAAATTTTTTCATAGTAACTGAGAAATGCCGTCAAAAAAGTCTTTTTAGAAATTTTTAATGCTGCTTTTTGTAAATATTAAAGTGCCCATAAGAAATCCTAGCTTTCCATCTTATTACATTTTTACAGTAATATCTTTGTTATTAAAGATTATAATTCAAAGCGCATAAAACTTGCTTCCAAATAAATCTCCAAAAATTGCATTTCTTCTTTGTCTTTCTTTCTCTGTATCTTTTAAAAAGCTTCCGTTTCTTTGCATTGCATTCTTTTGCAAAACTAACCGGCTACAGTAATCCAAGATAAAAATTCTCGAAAATTTTTAAAATAGTTTTATTTACATTTTTTAAGAATAAATATTTATTATTACTAGTAAAAAAATAATTTTTGATTTCAACAACAACTCAAAAATTGTTATTGTTATTTATTTTAATAGTTTTAATTATCAAAATCCGAGTGATAAAAACTTTTGCGGAGGCAAATTTTTTTTGGAAAAAAAGTGACATAGATCTTTTCTACAATTTTTGCTTTTTTCCAAGTTTGGATAAACCGGGGATGAGCTTTGCGCTTCCTTTTTTTGGACGACAAAAATAATTATTAAAATAGCAGCTTTGATGTAATAGTAACTAAATATTTACAATTTTTAAAAAGAGAGTAATATTTTTGATATTAGTTTTTGTCAAAGAACAACAAAATAATTGCAAAAGTCATTTACGTCTGCACTGACTGATACAGCGATTTCGGAACAATGTAATGAGCTGGGTTACAGTATGGAATGATGGAATGACTTCACCGCCTTTGATGTGCCGCAGAAATGTCTTTGATGTTAAGGTGGAATAAAACAGGATTAGACGTAATTTTTAGCAACCGTAATTCAATGTTTTTTATTCCAACATTTATAAAAGTTTCATTAACACAAAATTATATTGCTTTTATTATAACTAGCAAAATACAAATGTTAAAAACAAAAAACCTTAAAAAATAATGACGCAAAAATTTTTGTACCAAAAAGAATGTGCTCTTTTTTGCATTTTTTTCGTTTTTCGTGATAAAAATTGCATTGATAAAAGCATGGCAGCACACAAATCGTGGCACACAAAGAGCATGAAACAAAATGAATTTTTTTGTGGATACAAAAAATTGTAAAGACTTTTTGACCTTATTTTTATTCAACAATTTGGCACACACGTAAAGTCAAAAAGCTTTTATCAAAAAAAAAATGCTGACTTTTACATGCCATAAAAAAAGACCAAAAGATCAAAAATGACAACAAACAATTGTAAAAAAGAAATAATAAATTAAATGAGTAATTGTTTTCTTTTTCAGATGTGGTGATGTATCAAGTGGTAAACATTATGGTATATTAGCGTGGTAAGTAATTATCAAAAGAAAACGGTGGTAAACAATATAACTGTAATATTGTAGTAATGGCTGCAGTGGATTTTTTAAACGTTCTGTTCGAAGAAGGCTTTGTTATCGCTGTCAAGCTGGAACAGGGATGTGTATCGTAGATAAAGCACATCGAAATCAATGCCAAGCTTGTCGACTGAAAAAATGTATTGCAAAAGGAATGAATAAAGATGCTGTACAGAATGAACGGCAACCAAGAAATACTGCAACATTTCATTCAAATTCTGTGGAATCTGATGTTTGCGGTACAAGCTTTTTTCGGTGAGTTTTTAACAGCAGCAGAGATACAGTATCTTTGAATTAATGTAAAATAATAAAATGGTTTAAGATTTTTACAAAAATCGAAACCTTGATTTTTTGTCAGAAGGAATTAATTCAAAAAAATTTATCGAGTAATTGTAAATTTTCAAATCGTCCAAAATTATGGTTTTTCGTTATAGATCTTTTTTATTGTAGCTTAATTATTGATTTTTTTCGTGTTTGAACCATCAAAAATAGTTTGCATAATCTCTGTATTTAACTTTGTACCAACTCATTGTTCTACAGTATCCTTTCTATTTCCAAAAAAAACTAATAGTTTTTCTTTTAGTGAATGCCCAAATATTCTTTCCACTTCTTCTGCCATCGATCTTTCTTCCACTGAGCAACTTCCCCTACAATCATCGTCAAAATTTTCTGCTTCATTAAATTCAACCTCATCTGCTTCCACCACCACCTCTGCTTCATCATTTGAAATTTCTTCCACACTTTCTGAGACATGCCAACGAATACTTTTTGCAACAATAAAATGGACAAAGTCTGTGCCAGCTTTTACAAATTTAACGACCCTTGATCAAATTATATTACTTGAAAACACATGGCATGAACTATTTTTATTGAGTGCTTTTCAATGGTCATTCGGGATGGATAAATGCCCACTTTTTGATGATGCATCAATTCCAGTCGAATCAAAGGGGAATGAATTCTTTTATCAATTAACACAAATTTTTGAACATTTCAAAGCAGCAACTTTGGATCAAGCTGAAATTGCTTGTTTAAAAGCAATAATATTATTTCGACCTGGTAAGTGTTTTGAAAGCGGTATTGTAGGTTTAGAGAACGTGTATTTTGCGGGGTTTTTTTTTCTACTTTGCTCATTCTTGCGCAAGGCATCTGTCGGAGAAAGGAAAAGGAAGGAGTCATTTGAATGGGGTCGTTTGACACTTTTAAGGTCAAGTTCTTTCTTCGGCACTTGAGTTGGTTTTTGGCATACAAAAGAGAAAGTCTTTCAAAAAATCAAATTTTAAATTTTTTATTAAATTACAGTAGGATTACTGTAGCATTGTTGAGTAAAAGATTTTTTCACAAAGGCATATTTTTAATGCTTTCTACTGAGTACTGTAAATTACTGTAGCATCACTAACTAAACATAAATTTCTTATTTCAGAAACTCGCGGCCTTGGTGATTCTGCTCAAATTCTTGCCCTTCAAGATCAAGCTCAACTAATGCTTGCACAACATTCAACTCGAATAAATCCATCAAATCCAGCACGATTTGGTCGTGTGTTACTTTTATTACCAAATTTACGAGCAATCTCTCCAATGCAACTTAAACAAACTTTTCTTTCATCAATTTCAACACAAAATGATATGAAAAAAATTCTTATTGAACTTTTAAAAAACTAATTTCTTTATTTTATATGATGTAGTGAAATTTCAAATTATTTAAATTTTAGTTGAAATATGTGCGATAATAAATAAATTTATGTAATTACAAGAGTAATTGGAGTAATGTAATCATCACAGACAAAAGAATTTTAATTATTTTTATAACACAGGTGGGCAGCAAGGTGTGAAAATTCCAAAAATTGGCACGATACCCCTCGGTTTTCTTTTTTTAAAACGAATCACTATAATATTCAAATTTCTTTTTTTTTTCACTGACAAAGCAACCGTATAAATGACAATTGTGATTGCTGAAAAACTCTGGTCTAAGCAACAGAAAAGAACTATTGATTCATCATTTCTTTTCTCTTTCGATGTTGCTCTCCATAAACTTGTGTGTCCCTTCTGTTTTAATGAATTTTGACTTTTAAAAAATGTAGAAAGGGAAGCGGTATTTTTGTAAAATTCAATTGCCGAGCTGTGATACAACAAAATGATACAAGTTGAAATAAATAATAAACACTTCATTTACCGATCGTCTCTAAAATTTTAATACAAATATTAACTCATGTAAAATAAATTATATCCCGAAAAACATGACAACATCAAAATTTTGACCGCGCATTGTTTTGGGTCGATCGTAAATCCAACATTAAACATTTTTATTGTTGTAGTATCCTGCGGTGTCTGTTTTAAATATATGAATTGATCAGAATTTGCTAAACATTTTACTTTTTTGGCATCGTATATAGCTCAATAGAGACAAAAATATTCAAACATTTGATTGAAACAAAACAAATGACCATCGATTCAATCTTTTTCTTTTTTTGCCATTGTCATTTTGATCTTAAAGATCCGTTTGTGCATTTCAGTATCGTTAAGTTTTTGTCCATCCTTCTTTCCAACAGCAGGTTAAAGACCGCTGTTGGCGTTTTCCAACTTTTGCTACCTCCACAGTCGATTTTTTTTTATTTTTTGACATTTAATTATTTTCTATAATTATGAAACAATGCCATTAACTCAGTAAATTAGTTATTAAAAAATTATACCACAATTACAAACAGGTAATATGCAGAGCTGATGGGTACATTGTAAGCCTTCATTCAGCATCAGCAAAAAATAAATGTAAAAAAAACTATTTATCATATTATGTGAAAGTTTTAAGTGTTGTTTAATTCGTTATATTAATGACAGTTTAAGCTTGGCTTAAAAACTGGTAAAAGTTGTTTACTATTTTTACCTTTTAAAAACATTGCTTGTCTGATTTTTTTGCTTTTACATTACAAAATGTTTTAAAACACTAGCATATATAAATTTTTATTGTGGTAGCACCCCGCATTATCTGATCGATAAAGACCCAAAAAGATACATTATGCTGTTTTAACACAAACAATTTTGTTACTAATTTTCTACATTTCATTATACACTAGTTTGAGTGTTTTGTATTCTGTTTAAACTTAAATATTCAAAAAAATGCTTTAAAACCTAGCAACCAAAAAATGTTTATTGATTTAACTTTTCGTTGTCTTTTTCTTTCTTTCTTTTTGTTTTGTTCGCAGGAACTACAAGTGTGTCCTTTCACCGAAAGATGACCGCGTTTTTTTTCTTTGATGTTCTCGTGTGTTCTTTATATCTAACCTTATTAGTTTTTTTCAACTGCAAAATACTAATAAAATTATATTTAACAAAGCTGGTTTGACTTCTTTATCAATGATATTTTAAATACACATCTTTCAAGAGTTGTTTTTAGCATTGAACAAAAGAAACTTAATGATATATTTATAATAAAAAAATTACAACTACAAAAAAAAGGAATTACAAAAAAGAACAACCCAAAAAATATTAAAATACGGTGCAAATACAAAGAAATAACAGTAAAGAATAAACGAAAAAAACCTCATACATAAAGAAAACAAAAATAAAGCTTAATTAATGTCACAACCTGAGGGAGAAAATTGAGAATTTCTTTCTGGTGAATGAGGTTGGCGGCGAGAGCTTCTTGGTGGAGATGGAGAACGACGATGTGTTTCTCTTTGACATTCATGAGGCGAAGGTGAACGACGATGGCGATCATAGCTTGCTTCCCTTTGATATGACGATTCACGAGATGAAGATGATGATTGATGACGACGAGAAGTTTGGCCATAACGGCTATTAAAATTTTCATCCCTTTCAGGAGGTGGTGGAGATGAGCGTCGATGTTCATTTTGACGATATTGATTGTTAACATGTGTTCCTCTTTGAAAAGGCGATAACGAGCGACGATCGCAATGTTCATTACTATAGCGTGCTTCTCTTTGAGACGATGATCCACGATTTGGAAGTGATGATCGATGACGACGATTTTTTTTATTTCGATGGAAATTTTTAAAAGCTGAATCAGAGTTACGATTTTCAGAATGATTACGACGGCGGCTGCTTCCTTGATATCCTTCACCTCTTTTTGCAGAACTAAAAAAAGAAATATTAGTTTTCTGAATACGTTTACAAAATTTCTTACTGATCATTATGATTTTCCTTTGATGCATCATTTTTGTAAAAAAATAAATCGTAATAACTTGAAAAATCTAAACTTGAAGAAGTTGCAGGAAAATTTGGATTTGAACGAGAACCTCCTCTATCACCTGTTAAGCCATTGTTTGAAAAAGCTGGTCCACCAGTTTTTGCTTTATTAATTTTGCTGAAAAAAAGATAATTATTAAAGAATTACAAAATTAAACAGTCAGTTTTTTCTATGTTTGAAAATTAAGCTTTCATTGGAGAAGATTTTTAGAACTTTTTGCAGCTCTAATGAACAAAGACAAAACAGCTTAAATGAGTGCTTGATTTTCCATACCGAAAAAAAAGTCTTTGATTAAACTTACTTATGATTTTTAGCATATTTGCTATAAATTTCGGAAGCAAAAACAACATGAATTTCATCTAAAAAAATTGTTGTTTTAATAACTATTATTTCCAGTTTAACAGATTTTATTACCTTTTTCCATTTCCATGTTATGACCATTTGAAGTACCAATCAATGCACAATTTGTATTACCAAACATTGAAGTATCCCCAGTGGTTTGTGAAGCCGAAATTTTGTCATTCATTGGATATTCGAATGGAATATTTTGAGGTTTCTTGGTAGAATTTGTAAAACAATAAAGATCATTTGGATGAGGATCTTGAGCGAAATCTATTTCAATAGCAAAAAATCGTTTACGTCCATTCTCTTCTTTTTGAAGTTCTTTTGAGAATCTTTTGATTTTAACGATTGGATCAAAGTAGGGGACACATTCATATTCTTCAGATTCATAAAATTCTTCAATTTCAAAATATTTGATATGAACCAATTTTTCCCCTTTATCATCAGCAAAATGAATTTGTCTTTTTTCTCCAGTTGCACGAGTTGCATTTGGTCCATTTTCTTCTTCTTTATTCATATTTGGACATTTGTATGGACATCTTCCTTCAAAAACTGGTTGTCTTGCTTGAATGCCACCGAAAAGAACATGTTGGGGAATTGTCATTGCAGGTTTCTTTGCTGGTGCTGCTTCTTCAACATCATCTTCAAAACCTAAAAATTTAGTTTTTATTATCGTACATTCTCTCTACAAAATTTAAAAAAGCTATAAGTAAGACCCGACAAGAAATCAAAAATTTTGAAATTATACAAATTTAGTAGTTTCAAAAAAAGGCTCAAAATGAAAGAAACTCTACATTTTTGGTTTAAAAAGAATCAAAAAAATGTTTGTTTTTCAAATTTAGTGTGCATCAAAAACGTTTCACAATTATTTTAAAACGTTTCAAACATTTTGGGAAGCTAGAATAAAAAAGGAATCATAATTAATAAAAAAAAGTAACAACAAAAAACTAACCACTTTTACGAGGTTTTGAAATTTTGACAACAGCACTTGGACGTTTTCTTACATCTTTTGAAGAAGGTAATTCACCAGAAGGTGGTTGGATTTTATTCAATGCTGAAGATTCAGATGACATTGTTGTTGAAAAAAAGAAGTTATTAAAATATTACCTGAAAAAAGTTTTACATTAATTCTTGAAAAATAAAGAAACAACAAATATTAAAAAGACACGAAAGAAAAAAGGCACGAGGAATGTCTAAAACAATGGGGAAAATTGGGCGGATGAAAATCAAAAAATAATTAGAATGATAACAACGTAAGACAAAGTATTTAGAAAAGTATAAACAAAAAAATGAAAGCAACATTTGATGACATAATTACTCAACGTTACGATGTTGGCAATGCAAATTATTTCAAAAAATTCCTTTGTTCTTTCAAAGCTAAAAATTAGAAATGCTTTTTTTGCAAAAAATGGTAAGTTATGTAACTGTGTTTTGAAAAATAATCATTTCGCTGTACAAGAAATCAATGCTTAAACAAACATTCTAACGTGCTCATGCTTAACGACAACGTCTTGGTTCTCTATTAAACATTCCTTTGCAATTCTATCATGAAGTTTTTGCCAAGAAACCTTTTTTATTAACGCTTATTTTCCGTGCTTTTGCCATAGTTTTGTTTTTTAACAATATATGTTAAATTTCTTTGTTCACAATTATTCCAAGCTTCTTTGCATTTCTAAACTAATTTTCGATAGATAGACTTGCACTTAGAAAGCCATAAGCTATGAATTGATAAATCGTACAACAAGTCTTCCAGTCGCATCACCACTTTCTCCACAAACGTAATTAATAAAGCCTTAAATTTCAGAATATCAATAATTGATATACTTAAGCTACTCGTTGAAAAGTGGAAAGAAATGCAATTTCATGATTGATGGAGCAAGAGCAGTAATTTCTTTTTGCATACGATCAGCAATACCAGGATACATGGTTGTACCACCAGAAAGTACGGTGTTAGCATAAAGATCCTTACGGACATCAATATCACATGAATTGTATGTGGTTTTATGAATACCAGCAGATTCTATACCTAAGAATGATGGCTAAAAAGTATTAATAACAATAAATATATCTTATACAAAAACATACTTGGAAGAGAGCTTCTGGATAACGGAAACGTTCATTACTAACAGTAATAACTTGACCATCAGGAAGTTCATAACTCTTTTCAAGAGATGATGATAATGCAGCAGTAGCCATTCCTTGTTCCAAATCAAGAGCAACAGGGCATAATTTTTCTTTAATATCCCGAACAATTTTACGTTCAGCTGTTATTGTGAATGAATAACCACGTTCAGTAAGAATTTTTATCAAGTAATCAGTTAAATCTCGACCAGCTAAGTCAAGACAAAAAAATTGCATGTGGAAGAGCATAACATTCATAGATTTGTACAGTATGTGTAACACCATCGCCAAAATCAATAACAACACCAGTTGTTTGATCAGATGCATAGAAGGAAAGAACAGATTGAATTGCAACATACGCTGCTGGAGTATTGAATGTTTCAAACATAATTTGAGTCATCTTTCAATGATTTGCTTTTGGATTTAATGGTGCTTCAGTGAGGAAGACTGAATGTTCTTCAGGTGCAACACGAAGTTCATTATAGAAGGTATGATGCCAAATCTTTTCCAAATCATTCCAATCTGTGACGATACCATTTTTAATTGGATATGTCTGAGTAAGCATACCACACTTTGATTGAGCTTCATCTCCAGCTTCAGCAAATTGAACAACAAGCTTATCTTCTTTTGGTGGACAAACAAGACGAGTAATTTTTAATGGAGCCGTTGTACCAGCTTTAACAATGCCAAAAACTGGCTTAAAAAGATATTCGGTATTATTTGATGATTTAACCTTGAATGCAAATCGAGATGCGCCAGAATTAACAAGTTGATGACCCCCAGCACCAGCAGAAACAGATGCATTTGCAGCTAAGGCAGCCATTATTGTTGCTTGAGAGAGAGAAAGAAGAAGAGAAAAGGCAGAATGCCCCATCCACCAATCATAATAACTTCATGTCGAGGACGTCCAACAATTAATGGGAATACTGCACGTGAAGCATCATCCTTAGCATAGCATGCTTTGCACATTTCAGATCCATTATCAACAACAAGAGAGCTGCAACTTTTTCATCACACATGTTTGCTATAGATTTCTAAGGAAAATTACCTGAAAATATATGTAATATTAGTAAGTTATAAAAACAATATTGTACATCACGAAAATGTCAAGCACAATTAAAATGACGAGAAAGATAAAAAAACTTTATGTAATTAGTTTTAAATAGATCAAATTAAAAATTTATTTAATGAAAGCGAAACAAGAAAATTTTAACAAAAAAATTATAACAACAAGCTTTACTAAATCATAGTGACTAAAGTATATCCAGACGATATAAATATATTTTCTAAATAAGAAATTCCAATTATAAAGTAAAAAGTATAAAAAAGTAATGTAATTAAAAGATAAAAAGAAGAGCAAATACGAAAAACTGTTATACAGAGAGTATTAGTAAATTGTTTTCATTTTTATTCTTCTCTCTGATAGTATCCTTTGTTGTTTTTTCTTTTTGAATTTATTTTTAACCCGGGAAATTTAAAATTCAACGTTATCACAGCCACGCTTTCCTTTTCTTTGTTTTTCTATAGCCATGGTCCATGGAGAAGAAAAGAACTGAAGAGACACAGCGTCGTGGCAAGCAAAAGTGTGAAAAAAATCATACAGTATAAAATATCAAATTTTTATTTTTATTAAAAGATTTCAACACAAATGCGATAAATTAATTATCATACAGTCGAACTTCGATTTTACGTCTTTCAAGGGACCGTGAAAAAATGACGTAAAATCGAGGTCCATTTACAATGATTTCCTCTCCAAGGGATCGCAGAACGAAGACCTAAAATCGAGGTAAACGTAGAATCAAGAGACGTAAAATCGAGGTTCGACTGTAATTAGACAAAGTATTACTTTCAAAGTCTGTATAGTTTTTTCGTATTGTGAAATCAGATACATACATGCATTGCTCGAGTATTAATAGCTTCAAACATAATTTGTGTAATTTTTAAAATTTGTTTTTGGATGTTAGAATGCTTTTGTCAGAAGGGCAAAACATTCTTCAGATGCAACATATATATAGAGTTTTTTCTCAATTTTGATACGTTTTTTTCTATTATTTTAGTGCGAAATTTACTTTTTTCTATATTTCCAGGTGATTCTAAACATGTTTGATCATTTTATAAAGGTTGTTCGGGAACATTTTTTCTTACTTTTTTATTTTTTATTAGTTCGCGTAGTTTCATTGGCTTGCTTGGTTTTTAAATTGTTGTGAATTCGCGCCAAAATAATAATTTCTGCCACGAAATTGCCGAATTTTCTGGAAGAGCAATAAATGCAAAGCTTTTTTTTGGAAATGGCATTCATTCATTTTTGATCGGATTGGCGATGGCTGCAGTTTCTCTCTGCTATTTTTTTATTTCTTCCATTTTTTAATTTAATCCATTATCTAAAAATAATATTTTTTTTGGTTTTTTTATTCTTTTTGTTATCGGTTTATTATTTAATAACTTTTTAAAAATACTTTCTACCAATAACTTCCTTACTAAAGTTCTTCAACTAGTTGTATTACCAAGATTTCTAACGTTCCTTTTATCATATTCTTATATCAGATATGTTTGCGCGCATCTATTGGTTTTTATTGCTTGCAAGTTATTATTAATTCTAAAAATTGTTTTAGATATCAATCAAGCATGTCTTCTGCAAATCTTAACTTTACTTGCCGTGAAACAAAATACAACAGATGCATCTGGAATATTCTTCACATTAAAACTGCTACACAAATTATTTGTGGTCTTGCTTTGCTTGCATCTATTCTTTCTGTTGTTGGCTTCATTGTTAATGAAAATGCAAAATTTTATGATTATTGGCAACTTGGACGTGCAATTATTGGTGCTTGTGCATTTATTGCAGCAACCGTTGGAATTCATCGTATTCAACCAAAATTGATTCTTGTTTGCCTTTTCTGGATTGTAAGTTTTTGCTTTGATTAGTTTTACACTATTGTAATTAAACATTTTCAGGGTACTCGCATGATTCTCTATACTGGTTATGTTCTTGGTTTACTTGTTGGTTACTTCCCTAACTCACTTCTTGGATATTTTTATCGTCAAGTTATGGATTTTTATGCAAAAGATGTTGGTGTTCTTAATTGTCATGGTAAGCATACATTTCTTTTATAAATCATATATAACTGTAGCATTTTTTAGTCCCTGATACTTCTATGTTTCTTCGATCTGTTGCCATGTTGATTCTCTACATTTGGATTTTTGATTTGATTCATCAATGTTACAAATATATTACTGCTAAAGCTGGTGATGAAGTTGTTGCTCTTCCACAATCTGGTGTTTCAAAAGTCTCTATCCATGAAGAAGCCAAAACTGCTGTTTAATTTTCTGTTCTTTATTCAATCTGAATTTTTTGTTGTTTGTTCTTTTTTGCTTTTGTTACGTTTTTCAATGTTTTTTGTTTGTTGATGCTTTTTATCATAAACGGTTTTTAAAATCTTATTGTCGTTTCGAACTTTTATTTGGTGACACATTATTTTTAAAAAGGAAAATTTTTCTCACATTTTTTTGTTTCTTTGAAAATAATTATTACATTTCAAGAAGAACTACGTTTGTTAATGTTTCCAACAGGTGAAAAAATACCGCTCAAAGAAACAATAAAACTGGATTACAGTGATAGTAATAACATTCATCGGAAAAACATTTGTTAAACTTATTTCTTCTCATTCCCTGAGAGCTGATAATAGGCTTTCCTCAAGTTTTGATCCAGATGCTAATGGAAAAAGTAAAATATATTATTTGCCTCCTATTAAACAAAATGATGAAAAAATAAAGGCTGCTGGAATTGATTTATCAACGACACGTTGTTGTGCTGCTGTCAACAGAAAAATGGAATAGAAACTGTTCCACTCGACAATAAGGGTGAACGATTGCTGCCATCATATGTTTTTTATGATGAAGAACATGTAAAATGTGGCCAAATTGTAATTGACAGATTACGGTATTATACAAAATCAACCATTTTCGATGCAAAACGAATTATTGGGAAAAAATATTTCGATGTTAAAGTGGATCCATCATAGCCATTCAGAATTGTAAAATCTTATGATTAAATGGAATATTATAACTATAAAAAAAATTACCGAGGTTATATAGCAATCCTGTCATATAAAGGACAAATTACCAAAAAACCAGAAGAAGTGTCCGCGGCATTATTAACACACATAAAAAATAAAGTTCAAGAATACCAAGGAAAATCTCTTACAGAAGTAGTAATAACTTATCCTGCTGGATTCACGGTAGAGCAAATGTCTGCAACTCGTGAAGCTGCAAAGATTGCTGGTTGGAAAACAATTAATTTGCTACCAGAACCAATTGCTGCTTCATTTGCATATTATATTGATCGTCCGCTTAAATTAACTGAAATGCTGCTTCTATTTGATCTTGGGGGTGGAACATTGGATGTTTGTATTCTTGAAATTCAAAATGACCAAATTCAAATTATCAGCAGAGAAGGTGATCTCGAACTTGGTGGAAGAGACTTCGACAGAAACCTTATTGAACATCATTGTAATTTATTGATGAACATGACGTGGCAGAAGGAAACATAAATAAATACAAGATAATGAAACAATGCCAAGAAATAAAAGAAAATTTATCAACAGAGATTGAAGCTTCGTGAGTCATACATTTTTTACAAATTTGATTGTTTCTTTCAAATTTAATCTGGACATTGAGGATTATGATGTAACAAAATTTGGATTTATTTCAATTACACGTTCAGAATTTGAAACCATTTGTAAACTCTTGATAGAAAAAATCATTTATTCGATTGCTGAAACTTTTGCTAACATTGATTACGAGTTTGAAAAAATTGACAAAGTTCTTTATGTTGGAGGAGGAAGCCGAATGCCAGTAATAAAAGATATGCTTAAAAGTTCATTTCCCAAATGCTGAACATGCTTGTTTGACACATCCAGATGAAGCAGTTGCAATTGGAGCTGCTTATCATGCTTATAATATTTTTCAAGGGGTCGATGAAACAGGAGAATAAAAAACTTTAAGTATATTTATCTTTGCAAATTATACATTTTGTTTCTATTGTCTTTTTAACACATTTAATTTAATTCAATTTTTTTATTGATTATTAACAATAAAATTAGCAAGAATAAGTGACAAATTTGTTTTGGCCGACAATTTTTCTATTTAATTTCCACCAACAAAAATATAAAGTTTTTGTTACTCAAAAAAACATTTTTTTTATTTAAAAATCTTGATGGAGACAAATACTGAACTTTCTCTTTCTTCACTTATTTCAAAACCAATTTATTCTTTTCAATCTCCTTGTCCACAACAGTTTTCATTACCGTATCCAATCATCAAATATTTGTTTACAAATTCATCATCACCAAAATTATGGAGAAAGCTAATTCAAACATGCAAATATTTTTATTTCAAGTATCCTGTTATTCCAGTTTTTTGGATGGAATCAACTGATAATTCAAAATGGAGAGCTGATAAAGATATCTTCGGATTCAAGAATGTTCCATCAAATTTATGGTTATATGATATTTTTTATGCAAGATTTCTTAAATCTCGAAATGAACTTTCAAAATTGATTCCAAAAATTTTTAAATGTGATATACAGCATTTATGGATTCATAATCAAAATTTAACTTTTGAAGAATATCGCTTTCTTGCATCATCACCATCTTTAAAATGGTTGTATTTATCTGAAAAAGTGAAGATTAAATATGGCGATGGTTCAAATGTTACAATGGATAAATTAATGGAGCAATTAACAGAAAATGTTGTAAAATTGTAAGTTTTTTAGAATTGTTGTTTGAAGGTTTTAACTTTCAAGTTTTTAGAAAACTTTATACTTCTCCATCCATGTTTAAACCAGATACTGTCAAAAATATTATGGATCTTCTTCCACGTTTTAAGAAATTGTGCTTCTTTGAATTGCATGGTCTTTCGAATAATTTTAATCTTTCTTTATTTAGTGAATATTTTTGGGTTGGTTTATTTTTATTTTTAAAACAGTTAATTAAATTTCTTTTTAGGCAAATAAAACAACACAAATTCATTTATCATTTAATAATTTTGGTCTTTCTTATGACTCTAAAAAAGCTATCACTGAATGTATGGAAAAAATTATTAAAAATCCACCAAAGATTATTCCTCTGATTCATCAACATCACTATGATTTATTTTATAATTTAAAATACAAGGAATTATGTGAACGACAACAAAAATTATCCAAATGAAGATTTTATTGTTTTGTATTTTGTCAATATTCTTTTTTTTGTTAAAATTTGATTTTGTTTTTTCCAATAAACAAGTAGAAAAAAATGTAACTTTTCAATATTTTGCAAATAAAAGTTAGCGTTTATAAAATTTTATATTACATTGTACATACATGCATGTAATATTAGCTTAACATATTTGTGGTTCGGTTAACAAAAAGATTTCTCACCGCTAAAAATATAGTCTTTGTACAAATACAAAAAATCAATGAATACCAAAGACCTATTAAAGCATAAAATACGAGTAAAGAAAAAGATATTTCAAGTGTTGTTCTTGGTAATTGCTGAGGTCTCTTTGTTTGATTATGGGTGAAATCTCATAATTATTCACATAATTTTTTTCGTTAAAACAGAATTCTTCCACTTTTGTACAATACATCCATTATCCATTTTTGTGGCATTTTTTCCGCTTGTCGAAAAATTTTTCGTTTTTATTCATATTTTATTTTTTACTATTTTTGTAGCATTTAAAAATTAATTTTAGCTTTAAATATCTATAAATATGCTGAAAATTGCTTCTCCATCATTATCACCTTCTGAATCAAACAAACGCTATGACTTTCAACATCTATATCCTCAACCTTTCTTATTGCCATATCCCATTGTGCGATATATCGCTAAACATCCGCCATCTGGTAGAATATGGAAAAAATTAATTCATACATGCAAATATTTCTGGCAAAAACATCCCATTTATCCTGTTGAATGCTTGAGGCTATTTCTTTCTGCAAATGACTTAACTCTGAAATGGACAGCAGATGAAAAAATATTTAATTCAAAAAGCACTGTTCCAAAATTGTGGTTATACGATAAGCTATATGCTAATAGTAGAAATTTTACACCATCCTTAATATCAAAGAGTTTAATAACAACAAAAAATTTTACATGGAATCTTCAAAGAATATCTCTTGATAATCAAATTTTAACGCTTGATGAATATCTTATTCTTACTTCTTCAGGCTTAATTAAAAGTCTAAGCTTTTTTGGGAATACTGCTGTTACAAACCCTTTGGGTGAAATTGTTACGTTTGATAAGTTACTTGAAAACCTTCAAAACCTTGAATACTTGTAAAACCATTTATTTTTAATTTACATAGGGCAATTTCAAAGTTTAATATTTCAGATCTTGTAGCTGCAATTATTATCCGTTTGAATCAGATACTGTAATCAGAATGACAAAACATCTTTCTAACTTCAAGAAGCTACGATTTTTTGGGTTATATTATCTTACTCACTTTGATTTTCCATCGTTTAAAGAATTTTTAATGGTAAACCTTGTTATTTTAAAAATTTCCTAAACTGACACCATTTTTAGAAAACTGAAAAAGTAAAAGTTGAGCTGTTCTTCGGTGTTCATTTAACTGTGGGATACAAAATATTGCTTGAAGAATTTCTTTCTGACATGATTAAAAATCCACCGGCAGTGATTCCTGTGCTTCATTTTTATGGATATGATCGGCATCGATTTGAAGAATATGAAAAATTATTACTAACACAAAAATAAATGTTTTGTTTCTTTTATTGAAATTATACTTACTGCTGCTATCATTTTTCTTTTGTGTTCAATTTTAATAAAATCTGTTGAATCAAAACACTGTTGATTGTGTGAAAAACAAGACATTTTTCGAGTTAATACCCATTTGGGCTACTATATGATAAAAAATTTATGGGAGAAAATCAATACAAATTTTGATCAACTTCACGCTTAGCTTGTTATATCATATTTTGTGTTTCATCTTCTAGATTAGCACAAAACTGTTAATTTAAAATTTATTTTAGAGCCTAAATAAATAGCTTGATAATTAACGTGACATTTTATCATTTTCTCTTCTTGTGGCCTTGAGATTACGCAAGCATACAAATGAATATTCAATAGTTAGGTATCTGTTTTAATGCAAACCATCTATACAAATTAAAATTTGTATTTTACTTTTTTGAACTCCTCTATTTCCGTTTCCATAGAAACGAAACATTTCTTATTTGCTTCATTGAAAAAGCCCATGCTAAAAGGAGAACGTTTTTTTGCAGAAACCATGAATGCAAACAACAATGAGAAAAAGCCATGTGCTTTCTTTCGGTCAAATGGTCAAAAAAGAAGGAGAAAGAATTATTCCGCTAAAAATGCCCGCATTTTTTTTGGCAGTTTTGTTAAAAATAAAAATTCTTTATTATTGTTTTTTGAGCTTTTAAAACATGTATTTTTAAAGTAATAAAATGAATAGTAGCATATGAATATTTTTCCAGAATTTTTTGTGAAGTTTTGCTGCTTTTATTTGAATTAAATAATAATGTGTTTTTTATTGTTTTATTGCCATAAAAATAAAGAGAAACAATAATCATTGAAACTTTAAAATCTCTTTGCTTTCTGCAATTTTGAATGAATTTTTTTTTTTTATAAATTTGTTTGCGAAATTTGTTTTTGTTTTTTCATTGCTTCCATAAAAGTGATACCTATGTTTTTGATGTTTATTGTTCCATTAAAGTCATCCAATAATCAGATTCTCGCTTCATTTATTACCACTTTTGGCATCGATTATTTTTTGATTTATCTTTCAGGTATTAAAAAAATTTTCTTTCAAAGCTTTTTCTCGATCAGCATTTAATCATGTTCAGAAGTTCTAAAGCTGAAAATATTTCTACAGATGCTTCTCCCCCAAATATTCCAAAGCTTCAAATGGAACTTCTTCATGAAGAAACTGAACAAAAAGAAAAGAATCCAAATCAGTATTATCGTGTAAGCTTACAATTTTTTGTTGTTGAAAAAAAGCAAACAAATAGTATTCTAAAAATGGACATTTTTGGATTATGCGTGATTTAGATTTTTGCATTTTAGCTAACAGAAGATTCAGTTTCAACATTTATTCAAGAATTATTATTAATCATGGTTTCATCGAATACAGGACAAGTTAGTTTTTATTGATTGAATCTTTGAAAAAGAAATATTATTAAACAATGACAAAAAGCTGTTAAATTTTTGATATATTTAAAAAACCTGAAGCAGATTATAAAGCTCATTTTAGTCCTTTTTATTATTCAAAACTATTTTGTTCTTAAACTTGCATTGACTTGTTTGATTTTTTAGCAATCAGAAAATCACTTAACAGAATACAGTACACATCCAGAAAATTTACTTCCAAATTCTGATCGAAGTTATGAACGTCCAAAAAGGTTCCTTCTTGATTTTGATCATCATCAGACAGGCCAAAGTTTGTAAATAATATTTACAATATTTTAAAAAGTTGTTCCCTTCAGATTTGCCGCCAAAATCTCCTCGAACACTTTTTGACCATCATGTTTCTTCAAAGCCAATTTCATATCGATTTAAGGTTGGTTTTAAAATTTCTTACTTTAAACTGGGGCAAAGCTTGGTTAATTAGGTATGAAAAATTTTGTGATAAAAAAGATTATATTTTGAGACATAAATATATACTTTACCATGCAAATATTAACTAAACTTTTATTAGAGGTGTCTGCACCCCCAATATGGGTTTAACACAAAAATGTGTTTTGCTTCATTTAGTCTTGCCAGCATTAACAAACATTTTAAAAAAAATATAACTTAACTTATTAAAACTACTTTTGGCTTAATTAAAAATTAAAAAACGTAATGTGAAAAATGGATTTATTTGTCATTTGTCATCATCTCTTTTTTATTCCCATAACTTTTTTTTGCATTAAAAATAGAAACATTTTATTTTTGACAAGTGAATGAAATCTTTTTCTGGTTGTCATTAATTTTTTTGTCTTTAAAAAATCTGTTCATTATTTTTTTTTTCATTAGGTCATTTGTTGATAGAAGAGATAGACTTGATGCCATTATTTTTTTTGAGGGTTATAAGTTATTCTTCTTCCATTTAATTGCTGCCGATCATTGTCGTCAGTCGAAAAAGAAGCAAAAATGTTGCCGTGAATTCCATCACATTTTGAACTCAACACATTTATATATCTCTTAACGCCGCCGCCAAAGGGGTTGGTGGAGGATCAACAAAGAACAAAGAAAGCAGAAGAAGAAACGGATATCCGATTGCGTTAGCTGCTGCTTCTTCTTTTTGCAGCCTAAAAAAAGTTTATGTTTTTAAATTTTGTTTGAGAGAGAAGAGGGAAGACAAATGTGGTACCATAAAAAGTTGAAAAAAAGAGAGGGTAGCTAGCGGTGGCTGGTCATGCCGTCATCATCATCAATGGATATCCACTTGCTTTGATCGAAGCTAGCAAGTCAAAGAAAGAGATATCTTCCTTGCCAAGGTTCCCCTTTAATAAAAGTGCAGGAGCTGGAGGAACAAAAAATGGATCTTTTGTTTTTCAAATCAGACGTTAAAATTTTTAACCTAAAATCTCTTTCTCTCTCTCTATTTGTGTGTGTATGAAACAGCTGTTGTTACTTTTATCTTCTTCTTTCCTTTTGGCAAGTAATAGTCCCTCTCTCTTTCTCGAGAGAATGAGAAAAGGAATGTTTCCCTTGCCCCTTACATCCCCTTGCTGACAGCCGTGAAAAACAACAACGGCGCGGCGCTGATATTTTTTTTTCAAGTCAAGTCCGAGCGGCGATCTTATATCTCTCTCTTTTTTCTATCCTTGAATATTTTTGTTCTCGTTTGTTTTAACTTTTTTTTCTCTTGTTTCCATCTTTTTGGACATTTCTTCCTTCCTTTTTTCTCGTCCATTTTAAAAATCTTTTTTTTAAAAAAATTTCCGTTTTTTTTATCCGATCTCAATCGATTTCAATTATATTTTTATATATATATCCTGAGGGGTGATAGATAGAGAAAAAACGTCTCCAACTAGGTGGCAATAATTTCTATCATTTTTATTGTTTTAAATTTATTATCTTTTAATGGCTCTTTTTTCACCGATGTCTATGAATAAGTTTTTTATTATGATATAACCTTTGAACGTCTCTCTTATCTCTTCTCTCTTCTTGACACATTTAAAAGTAGCAGCCGTATGAAGAAGTAATGTAAGAAGTTTAACAAGATCAAAACAAAACAGCCATTTTGTCAAAGTAAAAAAAAAACTTGTTTAAAAACCCTTCCGAAAAAAAATATTGCTTATGGCATTGTTTTTTAACAACTAACAAAAATGTAAAACAGAAAATCCTTGGGAAGGAACAAAAAGGAACGTGGTTGTTCGCAACTTTTTTTTTATCTCAAAAATATTTTTCTTTTAAAAAAACTCTTTCTATTTTCACATAATTGATCAAAAAAAATTAATTCAAGATTCTTGAATTGAGAAAGAAACTTGCGGTCATTTGTTTTAAAATATAAAAATTCTTTTTTCTCAAAAATTCTTTTTTTTGAATCGACCTTAATTCTTTAACTTTGTTAAAGACTTTTTTTACATAAGAAACATCAACAGAAAAAAAGTTGATTAAATTTTTTTTAAATTGTTTTTTTTCGATGATGATTTACGTGTTCACTCTTTTTTTTAATGTAGAAGCGTGAAAGACAGTTATTTTAATGTCCATTTGGATTGTTTTAGTCATTTTTTTTGACTGCTCATACAATTTTTTTATTTTTCTCGCAAATTTTATTTTTTGACCACCTTGAGCCATTTTTTCGTCGTGTTTGTCATTCGATTTTCGGTGTTGAATCATTTGATTTTGATTATTATTTTATAGATTAATAAATATATATTTGTTTATTGCTATTTATCTATTACTGTAATTATATAATCTCAATTAATCAATTAATTGAATGCCGTTCCATATGATATTTATTTGTTAAATATTATTGCTGCCTTTCATGAACGGATATCGAACAGAACCAAGGCGACGCTTTCCTACGCAAAACCGTCATCCAGTTGATGTTTTTTCTGGTTACGACGATACTGAATTTCATCAACCTGTACTCCTGCATCAACAACAACAATCTCAAGCTCAAAATAGTAATAATACATTTTCACCAATTTGTGAATCATCAAATCAAGGAAATCCTGGTATTTTTTATTCTGAATATCGATCAGGTCGCTCATCGGTTCCAGCACATTTATTAAATTCATCCTCAAATAATTCTGAACCACTTTTTAATCGAACACATCCATCTCCACAGCAACAGCAGCAGAGGATTCCATTTATTGATACATCATCAGATTTTGATTATCCATTAACACCAAAACAAATCTTAGATACTTTTCAAAAGCAATCATCTGATCCGTGGTTTAATAAGCCTGCTTGGAAGCAAGCACAAAAAAGTGGTGGTGAACAAATTTTTGACAACAATTGGTCATCATCTTCATCTTCGGCATCATCTCTAAAACCGCAATCAAATAATCTCCAACAACAAGATATTAATAACACGACAGCAGCAGCAACACCAGCATCAACAAAAGTTCCGTGGAGGCAAAATTTTCAATCGATTTCTGACAATCATACTTTGTTGAGTAAGTAATCATTCTTCCTTCTCCTTTTTTTTAATTTTTGGTTTTTTTTCTCGCCTTACTTTCTTGCTTACGTTAGTTTCCCTCCCTCTTTTTTTTCAAAAATGAGTTAAAAAAGTGAACAAAAGAAAGAAAAGAGAGAAACAACACCTGATGTCTTCTTTATAGGCAATCGTCTAATTGATGATTTGTTAGCTCCTTATTCTCTTGAAACATCTTCCACAAATCCCCATCTTTCTCATTACCACCACCATCACCAGCAACAGCAACAACAAAAACAACCGAATAATAATAGCCAACAACAACAACAATTTCGTTCATCTGCAGCAGCAGTTAATTTTCGTAATCCACAACCATATTATCCATATCGACGTCCATCCAGTGCATTAGCAGATCCATTTGTGCATTCAAATTCAAACTCAACAACTACTACTTCATCGTCAAATATTCCATTAACTCAAAACGGTATTGCTAAGAAGAGTGCAACGGTAGATCCATTGAGACAACAAAATCGTGAACGAATTCAACCATTACATATTCGAAATCCTGCTAATTCTGATTTGTCTGCTGAACAACCACGTCCAACACATCGAACATTTTCTGAACCAAATTCACAAGGTGCTGCACATACTCTTGATATTCTTTCTACTTCACTTTACGATCCAAATTCATCATATTATTCTTCAAATCGGCAACCCCAACAACAGCAACAAAGGCAATCTGAATATTTAATAAACAATAATAATAACAACAATCATCAAAAATCACATTTTTCTGATTCTGACGATTTTTTATTTGATTCTGACGACAATATGTCCAAGACAACAGCAAATTGGAAGAATTCATTTGCAGCAATGCGAGATCGCTTTGGGTCAAAAGAGAGAACTCCCGATGAAAGCAATGATTTACCATTTGGATTTGATCATAGCTATGCTTCTAATGGCTCCCTTACAATGCCTCGAAGTCGTGGATTACTAAAATCTGCTTCGCATTCAACAATTGGCAAAGTTGAGCCATCAAGGTTTGTATTTTTTATGTTTTTTATTTTTCTTAATCAATTTTTTTAAAGATCTTCATCACTTTTACGTGAAGCTGTAATAAATAGACGGGCATCAGAAGCTCCAGATTTTATGCAAAATGGTTCATCGACTTTTGGTCGACGATCTTCAGAGACCCCAGAGCCAACAGCAAAACGACCACTTGGAAATTTTTGGATTGAAACAGTCAAAAATCGACCAACGTCTCCTTCAATCCCACGGCTGCCGTATAAAATGACAACAGCTGCTGAACGTCTTGAACAATTACATGAACCTATTGATAGCAGCAACAATAGCAATGGAAATGGAATTGATCGAAATCAAGATTATTATTCCCCACCACAAACAAATGGATCTTACGGGAATGTTTTTAGAAAAAGTGCTCCAGAATCCGTGATACAAAGAAGGAATCAATTTGTTGAAACTTATTCATCACCAAAGAATAATGGATTTGCAGATAGCTCAACGTAAGAAAATTTTACGTAAATATCTTAGTTTCATCATGACACTATCATGTAACATGACTCATATTCTAAAACTATGTCCTTCCTATTACATCATTCTTACAAATTTTAGGCCATTTCCATCAGAGAGATATGTCTCAGAACGAAAAATTAATGGACATCCAAATTTTTCATCCCTTGATAATGCTGTTGCTGATTTAAAACAAAATGCAGAAAAATTGTTTAATGATAGTCGAGGATGTGCAAGATTTCCAATAGGTGAATTTAGTCCGCCATCAAATTCATCCCCAACAAAAAGGCTTGGAATATTTACTGGTACTCGAATTTCTCCCCCTCGATTTATTTCAACTTTAAATGGCCAACATTCACCATCTCCAGATTCGCTATCAGGTGAATCAAATACATCTATTGCAAATTTACCACATCCACGTCCAAAGCATAATATTCGAGAGCAGTTGATGAATGCGGGGGTTGTTAGTAATACACATTTCGGACCATATATGGGAAGGAGAAGTGTAACACCGAATTTTCCTGCCCCAACTTCGGGATCAGTTGCTTCGAGGATTTCTGTATTTGAAAAGCGACCAGGAACTCCAACACTGCTGCAACTTGCAAGTGCCAGTACAAGTGCAGATACCCCTGAACCTCCCCGATCTCCGTTATCACCCAGAACTACAGTATACCGGACAAAGCCTGTGATTCATATGGAAATGAATGAAAATAATGGAATTACTTCAAACTCAACAGCAACAAGAGGTGGTGCAATTTCACCAGAATATGATAATAAACATATTGCTACCGTATCCACTTCTGCAGCATTTCATTTTCCGCATAAGGTTTGTTTTGGATAAAAATTTTATAATTGCTATTAACACTTAATAAATCGCTTTTGTGTTTTTGCTTTTGATTAACATTTTTAACACCATCTTTTTTGGGGTATAACAAGGGATATAAAATTTCCAAGTAATTGGTTTTAAAAAAGTTAAGTACTTATTTGAAAGAGAACAAGTGCGTTCAAGTGAATATATACGAATATTACGTGATGGAACAATAAGAAAAAACTATAGTTAAAACACCACTTAAATAACTATGTGAAAAAAAGAAATATAAAAGAAAATCCGTTTAACAACTCAAGTGGCAATTTGTTAAATCTCTCTATTCTTCGAGTTTTTTTTGCATCAAACTTCCTTGTATTTTTTTAAAATCAGTTCTTTTTTTAAAAACTTTTTCAAGCATAGCTATCTTTTTTTGTGTTTTGTTTTTCCATTGAAAACTAATAGGATAGAAGAAATAAGATTCAATTGTCATCTTTTTAAGTATCTTCCCTCTCTCCCCCTTGCTTGCTTATTTAATTTTGTAACTTTTTTTGAAAGAAAAAAATCTTGAAGCTTGAAAGGTTTCTTCTCACATCATTTCCTTATTCTTTCTTCTTTTTTTACCCTTGAAAAAAAGTATAAAAAAAGATAATCAAAAGGAAAGGAAGAGAAAATATGTGTCTTCCGTGAAAATTAACTTTTAAGGTTTCAATTTTGTTACTCTTTTTGCCTTTTTTGACGAAAGAAAATGCAATTTTGTTACTACTTTTTTAAACTTTGAAAGGTCATATTTGTAGTCTAATTTCTTTTTTGAAGGATTTTGTTTCGATGACTTTTTTTTATCTTTTTTAAATTACTTTTTTTGTGGCTTTTGATAGTAAGGATGAATGTTTGAAGGAAGTCTACTTTTGTTATTATTATTTTTTATATTATTTTGACCAGTTTTTTTTATTTGCTTTCATCTATCTCTTTTCTTCATCATCAGATATGACGAATTGTTTTTTTCTTTTGTTGATGCTCTTTTTTTGATCTCGAAATTTTTAAAATTTGATTAAATTTAGTATACTATTTATTTTTGATATAGCCAGCTTGAAGTATGTCTTTTTCTGTCGAAAAAAATAAATATTGCTTATTTGAAGAAAAAAAACAAACTTGTTTTTTTGACTGCCAAAAAGAGAAGAAGAAGAAGAACAACAAACAAATTTATGTTTGATATATCAACTTTTGATGAGTGAAGGGATTATAGTTCTACTACTATTACGTCTTTAAAAAAGCATGTTTCTTTAATAATAACTGTTTATAAATAAATAGCATGCTTCTCTTTAATATTTTTGACTTTGAAATTTCTTATTTTTCTGTGGTTTTAAAAACTTTTTAAGAAACGGAAGTATTTTATCTGTTTTTTTAAAAAGGAATTTATGTTTTGTAGTATTTTCTAATTTTTTATGGATGGTTGAATTAACTTTCTTTTTTTTCTGGATGGAAGCCATGTAGCACATTTATGCCTGTTATTTTTTTTGCTTCTTTATAAATGTTTCTTGGTAGGTCTGTTTCGTCAATGAAAAACCAGGGAGAGATGATTGTTGAAGCATGAATAAATCATACATTTTTATGCTGATTTTATGTCGCGGTGGTCCTTTTTCGTTTCAGCATGCATAGCTTACGGTAATCTCTTAAACGATTTAAGCGTTCTTTGAAGTTGAACTCTTTGGAATTTAGATATATTGCTATAAAAGGCACAGATAAATGCTATTCATTTTTGGGATTTATTTCTGCTTTATAAAAATTTTAAGTAACACTTTTTTTGCTGCTCTTTTGTCTTTAAACATTCCTCTGACTGGCACATGAATGAATATCAGACGAAGACATTTGTCTCACACTTACTTTTTTTGTGTTGTTTTCCGCCCTCTCATTGTTCTTCATTAATCTTTAAAGATGTCAAAGACCTCTTCTTTTTTTTGTGCTGTATCATAATTGTTTTTTGGAAAACAATTTTTTTTGTTATCCTTTTTAACAAAAAAGTTAACTCTTCTTTTTCCCAGACATGAAAAAGTGCCATTTCTTTTTAAGTGTGTAATCCTTAAAAATTCATGGCTTTAAAAATTAGTCACTGTTACGTTTTATCTTTTAAATTATTAGTTTAATGAATGTTGTTTGGTATACGGTAGTAGTAGTAGTAATTACTGTTTGTATAATCTTTGATTAAGAAATAAATTCTGATGAATCAAAAGTTAAACAAGTTTGTGTTTATCAGCAAGTGTTTGTTGCTCTCTAAAGTTGGTTCTGTTTCTTACAAATAATTTAATTTTCTGACGAAAAAACAAAAAGCTAATTTTTGAGTTGAGTTTCTTTGAACTTTTTAAAAACGTTTTTAAAAATTTCTGATGTTTTCTTCTTGCATAATTCTTCCTTAATTTTTAGTGCTAAAGAAAAAAAGATGGAAATAAAAGTTGAATGCTTTTCTTTTTTTGATACAAACAAAATACGTAATACTGAATTGAATTAAATTAGCGCTTAACTTAATTTGAAAAGGCCTAACCTGTTACTTACAAGCAGCTTGTTAATTGATATCCCCTCACATTTCCCTTTTCATTCATTCAAAGAAAGTTGTCCCTTGTCTTTTTTTTTGACTTTTTGATAAATTTATTGCAAACTTTTTTTTATAATATAAAAATAGAATTAACGTTTTTTCTTTTTCATCAATTAGCCGCCGCCGCTACTACCGCCAACGACAAACAAACTAAAATTAATAGTTTTATATTAGTTTTTTTCTCTTTCCACTTTTTGTAATTGAATATAACAATTTTCTGGAATTGTTTTTTTTATTATTATTAAAATTTAATTATTTGCGGCAACTTTTTTTCTTCTTTCTTGATTTTTGTGTTGTTACATTGTTTCCTTTGCTTCCTTTTATTGCTGTCGCTTCTTTTTGAAAGCTTTGAAAAAAGATGAAAGAAAGAAACGTGAAACCGTAAAAGCGCAATTTAATTTCTTTTTTGATATTTTGTATTTATTGCTTCTGTTTTTCTGAAAGTGATTTTTCTTTTTGCTACAAGAGAGATAGATAGAAACATGAACGTGTTAGTTTCATTTTTTTCATTCACAATGAATGTTGCCTTGAAACCAGTTCAAGTATCCACTTTAAATAAATCCAGCAACAACAAAAAAGTTTCATTCTTTTTTTTTACAAAATAGTAGTAAAGACGGAGAACAAGGACATAAAGAAAGAAAAAAAAGGATTTTTATCCGCTTTAAACGAGATGATAGTCATCGATAGTAGTATAGAGAAAATAATACATAAAAATATGTATAAAAATTGGCGTGTCTTGTTTTTGGTTTGAAATTTATGGAAAAGAATGTTGGACGTGTAAATTTAGAACTTATTGATGCTTAACAAACCTTAAAATAGTTGTTTTCTTCCTTGCCATTTGTTCAAAAGTGATTGATAAGTACAAGGCTACGGTAGCAGTTACTAATCTGTCTTGTCATGTTTAATTTTTTCTTCTACTTTGATGTATCATTGTTGTTTTTCTCTTCTTTCACTTTCTTTTTTCCTTGCAGCAAAAAAAACGGAAGTGTTCAAAAAAGTTTTTTTACAAACAAATTACACCATCATCATTTCCGTTGTTGTTGTCGTGTTCGTTTTTTTATTGTTTACAATCTTACGCGTGGCAGTGCGTTGATGATGACCCCGATTACAAAGTATTATCGTCGAAGATTAGGGTATCTCTTTTACTTACTTACTCACTTCTTTGTTGTTGACCTTGTATCTTTTCTTTATAGTTACTTTGATTTCATCGAATTGAATCAATCTTCTACTTTGAACTCCATCCTTAAAATATTATTATTTTGTTATAGCTTTTTGTAGTAAAAAGTGTTTAAAAACTGCTATCAACATCCTCTAACAATTATGTGTCCTAAACCCCCTCTCATTTTTGTGATGTGAAAACCTAAAAGTTTTTTGAAAGTACTTCAGTTCAATCTTCATACTTTTCGGTTGTCCTTAAAATTTTAATGAAGTATGAAAAAGCTTTTTTTCCTTCTACTTACTTTTTTTTCTTTCAAGATTTTGGTTCCCGCGCAAAAATCCCATTTCTGTGTTTCTTTCATATTTTTCTTTTGTTTGATTTTTTTAAATATGCGCGAAAAATGGTTTTAAATCCGTCTTTAAAAATTCATAAAAAGAAAAAAAAGTTCTTTTTCTTGATTAATTATGACAGATTTTTATGTTTTTAAAAATGACACATAAATAAATGAATGAAAGATGCGCAAAAATAATTTGTTGCACAAAAAAGAAGCTTTTTTGGTTCTGCTATTTTTAAAGAAAAAAGTAATGTTTTTCGCTTTCGGCCAAAGGTGAACTCTCTCTCACTTTGTTTCTTCAAAAAGCTTTTTTTAGGATATTCTTTTTTTCCAATAAAAGTACTATACTTTTTTTATATATAAGTAAAGGGTTCTTCTTATTATTGCCATAAAAAAGGTGCCATTCACAATAGAGAGAATTCTTTTCGTTTTCATCAAAATTGAACGTTTTTGAATGAAAAAAAAGGTGAAAGATTTATGGAAGCAATTTGGGGCTTGTTTGTGAGTGAAGAAGAAGTAATTCATTCTTTGAAGGAGGCGGCTTTAATCCTTCTTCTTTTTTTTTACGTTTTTGAAAAGAAAAATTTATAAACATGGATTTTGTATAGATATTTTATTTTGCAAATTTAAATGTCGGTAATATCAAAGGTTGTAATTATGTAGGCTTTGTTGATAGGCGTCTTTGATAGAAAAAATATGTAATTTCGCTTTTATGCAAAAAGTCTATAATCAAAAGTTATTTTATCAAAGCATCTTTTTGATGACAGACGTTTTTTAAATTCTGTTGCAGAAACAGCTCTAGAATACCTAATTTCCTTTTCTTCCACTTTTTTTCTACGTAATTTGGTTAAGGCTTTTTTCTGCAAAAAAATGATCTCTATCTTCCTTTTCATCTCTTTTTTCAATTTATTCAAGGAAACTGACTTCTTTTTTCTTTGACTCATCTTCATTCTGTTTTTCGAAGGGCATCATCATCATATGAGAAGCAGCAGCACCACGAACAACAACGATGACTTTCACTTTTATTAAGTTTAAAAAAATTTTTGCAAAAAAAATTGGACCCCAAAGCAATGCACAAGGAAAAAAAAGAATGGCAGAATGTCAAATTTTTGCGTCACACGTTTTTTTATGTGTATTTGTCATTCATCTATTTGGGAGGAGGCGAGAAGAGGGGATGAATCCTCCTGAGGGAAAAAAGTTTTTGGGTTTTAAAAGTGATTTTTTTGTCTCCAAAGAACAGAATAAAAAGTGCCAACCAAAATGTGTCATTTGATAGCTTTTGTGTCAACTTCTTCTTTTTGGGTGTTCGTTTTTCGAAGAATTTGAGTTTAAGTGAATTTGACGTGAGTTTTAACAATGGAAAAAAAGCTACCGTAATCTGTTACTAGTTCAACAAAACATGTCCTTGACTAGTTTTTTTTATTGTTGCAATTTATGCTCTTTTTTTATTATATATGATTTTGCAACAAGGAGAATGGGATAATGCTTTTTTTATTATCGTCTTTGATGTTTTTGTGACATCTTTTTTGGTTCTAAAAAAAGTTAGATGAAAGTTGAGAAACTTTTTTTAGAACTTTTTTTGATGTTACAATTTATGAGTTTTTTATATACGTAGAAAATCCTATTTTAGAAAAAGTTTGATAGTTCAACAAAAAAACCGTGACCAAAAAAGTGGGAAGATTAAAAAGCGTGTCCGAAAAAAATTAGTTATTTAATTTTATGAAACTGGGGTAAAACTTTAATCCCATTTAGAAGGGGATAATTGTATGTTTTTCAACATTAAAAACAACGCAATTTTTTAACAGCGTTAAATTTATTTATGATAATTTAGTGTTCTAGAATATCAATTAAATTATTTGTTTGTGATTCATAGCTTTTAGTTGTGGGCAGTGAATTCAGACGTAACAGCTTTTAGAGAGATGTTTTCAGACAGTTGAAAGTTGTTATTTGTGAAGAAAAAGCGTAACAATAATAGCAGTTTTGTAAACTGACGATTTGTTTCTTTATTAACGAAATATGATGAGAAAGTAGACGTCCCTGGTTTTTTTGTTGTTGTTATTCTCGAAGATCGGCGGCAGCATCAATCTTTTACAAAAGCTTTCAGACAAAATTTTTACACGCTTTTTTATTGTAAATAGTTTTTGATGTTCTTCTTTTTTTAAAAAAAAAGAATAAGCTTGTAAACAGTTTTTCCCTTTTTAAATTTCCGGTGTTTTCTTTTTTTAGTCTCCTTAAAAAAAGGTATGTAAAAAAGAGAGGAAACTCGTCATAGCCAAAATTAAATGTGCCGAAACAAACTTGTTGTTGTTGCCAAAAGCAATGTTTATTGCTATTTTAGTTGAAGCTTTTGTTGTGTCTTACTTGGCGGCAATTACCGTAATCTATGGACCTTGAAACTTTCACTTTTTTCTTTGTCTTTGTCTTCAAAATTTATGACTTTTAAGGTTATCGAAAACTAGTAATTTTCGAACAGTTTTTTTTCTTTGTTTTGTTTTAAAAAAATCGTAAAAAAGTACTTTTATGGGACACATTTGAAAGGTTTAAATTTGCGGTAAAAAACATGTTCAAAATTCGAACTTCGAATTATTTTTCTTCGATAAAAGGTCATTTTGATGACAGGCATGAGGGCGCCATCTTAAAAGTAGGGGCTTAGTTTTTGGCCTTTCTGAACTTAAACGCTTAAAAGAAATTTGTTGTTGTTGAAACACATTTAAATTTTTTCCCATTGAACTTTGGATTTCAAACATGCTTTAAAAAGGTGGAAATTACTGTAGCCTTTTGAAAGTGACAAAATTGTAGGCAATTCTCAAATTGTAAAATAACAGCTTTAGAAAAAATAGAAACAGCAGGAGAGAATGCCGTTTTATTCTTTGTGATGAAATTTTTATTTTGTTTAGTCTTTATTTTATAGAAAAGAAAAATGTGTTGGTGGGAAAGGAAATTGCTCGATTGAAATGAAAAGCTAAAATTGGTTAGCTGTAAAAAAAATGAAAGAAAAAACGGTGTTGAAAAGAATGTTATATCCGGTTTGTCATCATCATCATGAATTTTTGTGTTGATGGTATTTTGTAATAGCTTTATCTTTGGTTGTGAAAATCTTTAGCCTTATGATAGCGTTGATCGGATATAGGAGATATGGTGATAACATTTGATCTGAGTGGTGTGATTGATGTATTGCTTGTAAAATTTGCTTTGATTCTATGTTGCACAATAATTTGCAACAGATCTATTTGTAAAATTATTTCTAAATTATAGCTGTTTTGCTTTCCCGTTTTTCATTGATCACTTTCCGATTACTGATTATCAGTTAATTAATGTATGCTTTAGCTTTCCGATTTTTTTTAAAATTTACTGATAAACTTTGAAGAAATAACATTTTTATACAAAGCTTTCAAAATACATCATCACTCTAAAAATAGTTACAAAAGCTTATTATTATTATTATTTTCATAAAATTAGTTGTTTTTGCTGCTTGTCTGTTTTTTTGTTTTTGTGTATTACAATGATTTTCACAAAAGGTTGATTGATGCTGCTGCTTCTTATCAAAGCCAAGGTGAAAAGCCAAAAATGATGATGTATAAAAATTGTTAAGTTAGTTTTTTAAAGAACTCTTTTTCTCTCTTTGATGATACCCTTTGAATGGTGTTGATAGTAGTATTGTTGATCGGGAAGTAGGAATAATTTATGGCCATCATAAAAACAATAACACTTCTAATTCTTGTCTTTTTGAAATTAATTCTGCTGCAAAAAAAATGGGCAAAAACAAAAGTATTATTTTATTTTTGATTTTTTTTGATTGTTGAAAAGGTTTTTTTTTTCTCTCTCTTGCATATATATTTTTTTCGGAGTCATAAAAAATACATAAATTTATTGCTTTTCTTTTTTACCATCGGTTTTTTGCGTATCGGTAGTTATTGGCATGTTTGATTTATCTTTTTCCTTTTTTATTATTTGTTGAGATTGAGATAGAGAGACCACCAAGAAGAAAATGATTTGTTGGTGTCAAAGTTTAGTTTGTAAAAAATAAATAGGTTTAAAATGAAAATGATTTTTTTGCATCGTTTTGAACGTGATACAAGAAATTCCATCATGGAACTTTGGTCAAAAAAATATGGTTGGTGTTGTTTGATTGTCGGATGATATTACCATAATCGTGTTATTGAATTGATTGAACATAGAGTAGTTGTTTTTTTTGTTGTTGACAGCTGGTGCGACAGTGCTACTGGTTTATGTGACCACTGTGCACTGCTATCATTGATCATTGATAAGAAATTCAAATGGCAGAGTTCTTTGTTAGCTTCCCACACTTTTTTTTCTCGTGTGATTCACTTTTATTCATACTTTCTTTTTCCCCTTATTGACCTTTTTTCCCTTTCATCGTTTGTCCCCGAACACACCTCCCTCTTTTTTAAAAATGACGAAAAAATCTTTTAATTACACCACAACAAAAAATTTTTTTATGCTATTCAATAATATAAAAATGAAAGTGACCCATGTCCATTTTTATTTTTATATTATTGCTCACCTCAGCCAGCCAAGCAGGCTTGCTTCAACATAAAAGAGAACCTTGGGTCAAAAAAGAATAATATACGCAAAAAGAAGAGAAAGAGGCTGGCAAGAAGAAAGCAAAAGAATGAAAGAATTATATTTTTTTCTCTCTCAATCGTTGTCTCAGATTTTTTGAAACACCTGTTGATGATTTTTGACTTGACTTTAAACGGGGCTATTCTTCTTCTGCGATTTAGCTTTCTTTTCTATGTACGAACATACATCGAAAGAATGACGACAACAACTATTCTTTTGGAATGTTGCTTATTTCTTTGCTTTTTAAAAATATACTACTACTACTTTGTTTTTGGTTGCAGCAGCAGCAGTTAGCAACGATCAGCTCTATGTCTGTCTTCTTCTTCTTCTCCCTCATTTTCTTTTTTCCCGCATCATCATTATCCATCCCTAATCGCCATTGCTAAAAACAAAGACATAGCTTTCATCAAAGAAAGAAATGCAAATTGAACTAACGGAGATCACCGCTATCGACGCCGCCGTAGAAGAAGACATTAATTTCTTGGCACAATTTTTATCGAAAATATCTCTTTCCCCTTGGTGACAGCTGTGAAAAAGTTTTCTTTTTTATCTTTCTTTCTTTTTTTACATATTTAATTTTATGCTTTTAACAAAATATATATAAAATTCTTTTGGGTGTTAGTAGTGGTCATTAATAAGGGTTTGTCCGCAACAAGCTATCAATGAATGAATGAATGTGAAAAATAAAAACATATGTCACCTTCTCTCATTCCAAAAGGTTTTTGTCAATGAATAATATACCCTTTTGCTTTTCATAGCTATAAGCTTACCAAAGGAATTTGATCTTCTTTTTTTTAGCTTTAGGGGTAGTGGAGTGATGTATGGCACCGGCAAAAGATAAAAAAGATTGAAACATTTATATTTGCTTTCGATGTTTTTGAGAAAAAAACATGCGTTTTTATTACGATTTTTTTGTTATTTTTAAAAGTGATTTTTTGAGTGACAGCTTTATCAATTAGTATTTTCACGGACTTTTCTCTTGACACGTTTTCAATGATAGTAGTTTTAAGTTTTGAGTTATTACTATCATTATTTTTTCTCTTTGATCTTTAAAAATCGAAATACTGTTTTTTTTTGTTTATTAGAGAGTACTATTATTTTTAGTTGTAAGCTCTTTTCATACGTTTTCTTCATTTTTATCATTTTTTGATGAAATAGACTTAATGTCTTCCACCTTCACCACTTTGTCCTCTCTAAAATCCTTTAATCAGTTCATTTCTGTCAATTTTCTTTGCTTTTTTTTCTCTTCTTTTCACGGAAGCATCCGTCATCATCCGATTGTTCCTTAAACTTTTTCTGTTTTTGGAAAAAATCAATTTCAACTCATTTTTGATTCAAAAATTTTGATTTGATGACTTTTACGGAATTGAGCATTTTTCTACTTTACTGTGCTTTGCACAGGCTCATAGAAAACTTTTTGTGACATCTGAATCAGCGAACGCTTAAGTATCAGATTATCAGTTTTGCTTCAAAACTTAAAAGTTGTTTTTGTTTTTGAAGAATATTAAATTTCTTCAACTTTGTTTTTTTCGCACCTTTTTGGCATTTCAACTTTTTTTCTTCGTCAGTGTTTACTATCAACAATTTTTAGGCTATAGTTTTTGAGAATCTTTTTTTGTTCGAAAAGAATTAATGGGTTTTCTTTTTTTTATTTGTTGCCTTTTTCTTTCTTTAATTTTTGAACAAGCAAAAAAACACCGTTAAAGTCTGGAAAAAAATTATTTAAAGCATTTTTTTATGTTCGTCTTCTTCTATTTTCTTCTCATTGTTGTTTTTCTTCTTTATTTATGTTTTTTTTTTATTTTGTTAATTGTTGCGCCATTTTTCGCTTTCAAGCTTCTTTTATGATCCATGCTTTTCTTTAATTTTTTGAGGCAAAGGCAAAAGTCAAAATAGAAAAATAGGCGTGTGATTTTTTTAAATTCTTCTTTGATGGCGGCGTGGTCGTTGTTGACGTAGTTGATGAAAAGGGAAAAAGCACTGATTCATTAAAGGGTTTTTCTTTGATCTTGGTTTCTTGGCTTTGGTTGTTGTTTTTTGTGTTCTTGCTAGATTTTGAGGGTTTTGAATTACTTGGAGGAATTTTTACATTACTGTTTTAACTAAAATCTATCTTCCGTTTTCAATTAGTCTTTTATATATCCCTCATATCTGCATTCATTCTTACAGCTATAGCTCATTAAAAAAAACTTTTTTTTACACCAGATGTTAGCATACAAAGCGATGAAGCGGTGCTAACAAATCGCCTCCAAAAAAAGCTGTACATATTTAAACAGAAAAAAATCATAACTTTTTTTTTATTTAACGACTGGTCAATCGTTTTTTTTTGTCTAGTTTTCTCTCTCCTATTAGCTAACAGCAAATAACTAAACTAAAAAATTTTAAAGTAGAAAAAATGAAGACACTATCCTTGAAGAGAGAGAGAAAACAGATTGACGGAATTTTCAAGGAGGGGAGAAAAAAAAACGACTTTCATGCTTTTCTTTTGCGCGCGCATCATCAGCCACATCAAGCAAGAACAAAAAAAAACAGAAGCTTCCAAGCAGCAACCATCCAACCAACAATTTATAGTGATGATGATGATGATTTCTCTGCGATAAGCTTTTAACTTTTGACAGTCGAATTTGCGCTTTTCTCTTTTTAGTGGATAACTCTTTTTTTATCTTTCTTCTTTTTTTGTTAAAAATTATTTTGTAACACATTTGGTAAAATACTTACATATATTTTTTTGAGTTTTGCTCTTTTATCGATGAAACGACATTTGATTACATTACAGTAAAAGAGGGGTGAAACTAGTTTTTTCTTACAAGCTTCCTGTTCCCCCTCAGTATTTCATTGTTTAAGTGTTAAGCGGCTAAATAGAAAAAACTTATGAGAGAAGAGTTGACGACTACTACTAGTTAGATCATCATCATCGAAATGAAGCTTCTTCTTCTTCGATTTTTATGTTTGTTCAAATTCAAGTGTGTGAGATATTCTTCTTTTTCTTTTTCATTGATTGAATGTTGTAATTTTCTGTCTTTGATTTTCTGTGGTAGATAGTTTTTATGAGCTTTACTTTTTGTTGTAGATTTACTTTTTTGTGCCCATTGATAGTCTTTTCTTTGTCCATCTTTGGTAGTGTTTTTGCCTTTTCAAAGATCTCTTTTTTCTCTCATTTTTGGAAGATAGTAATTTTTTGTTATTTTTCAATGATCCTTGAAAAAGACATCAAGTCGTTTTTTTAATTACAACGGACAAAAAACTTTCACTTTTTCGTTAAAGAGTTTTATGAAAAACAAATTAAAAACTAATAATAATATCCATTGTTTTTTTCATACGTCATATCTTTTTATCTCTAAAAATCATAAAAAACATTTGCCTCAAATCTTTGTGTGCAAAAAAATATTTTTTTATGCATTGTGTCTCTCTCTATATCCTTTTCTTAAAGGTGATGATGATGAGAAAGATAAAAAAGGAAAAGCCGCCGCCTATGGCTATTATATGTCTCTATAAAATCTTAGAAGTATTTGTTCCATGAAATGTCAAACAAAAAAAAAGTTTCAAAAAACCATTGCAAAGAAAAAAAAGTGTTTTCTTTAGTGGCTATTTTTGTGTGGCTATTGTTTTTTCCTTTCTTATCTTTTTTTAATCTTCAAGGATTCTGTTTTGTTTTCTTAGCTGTCAATTTTTGCTCTGGATTGAATTTGAAATAGGATGAATTGGATTTTAATAGAATAGGGATAAAGCAAATCCAAGGACGAGAACGGTGGCATTACGTTTTTTTTATTTTTGCATTTCTCCGTTAAATATTTGTTCCGGCATATTTTTTTTGCTATTTTCCCTTTCTTTTCTTTTCTCACAAAAATGTAAACATTGCATTTATTACACTTATACATTTTTCTATTTTATTATTATGATTGCCATTGTTAAGCATTTTTTTAACTGTTGACATCATCATCACCATCTTCTTATTCTCCCCTATAAAAAGCTGTAAATTTTTCTTTACATTCATCATCTTTGATTTTTCTCAAAAATTATTACCTTCATGTTAAGCCTTGCTGCTCTTTTTTGTAATTCTTTTTTGTGTATCTTTTTTTTATTTATGTCTATATTCTAAAATTTATTATTCAGCCATAAAAAAGCTATGATGATGCACCACCAAAAAAAATATATACGTAAAAAAAAGGTTGTTTTCAAGGATAAACAAAACGTACCCATTCTTTTCTTTCTTTTTATTCATGTTGTTTGCAAAAAGAATGTTTTTACTCTCACCTATCCTCAACAATTTTTGGCCTTTTTCTTTAAAGAATTTGAGACACTTTATTTTGGCATTTTTAAACACTTCTTTTTTTTCAACGGCATAAAATATGAAAAACCTAGGTTTAATGTATTCTCGCGAAAACTTTTTTTAAACGGATTTTCTTTTATTTTTTTAAAACTTTTAAGTATCCATTATTTTTTTCTAGAGCTTTAAAGCTTATTATTACTTCTTATCCCAGTGCAATTCTATTTTATCAACAACTTATATGTAGACAACCTCAATCCCCTCCTCTTATATATTCGCTTTTTGGCTTGCAACGAAAAATTTGAATATTATTACAAACAAAAAAAATTACTGTATTGAAAAATGGCAGCAGTTTTATCGCTTTCTCATAAAACTGATTCACAATGGTTAAATAATACTTCAAAAAATGATTCTTCTACAGATGGAATAGTAGAAGATAAAGAAAGTGATGAACAAATTTGTATTAGTGATTTAACAGATTCTGTTGATGATCTTGGAAAACTTTTATCGTCAACGGCAAATGTAAAGCTATGGGAGCCAACAACAAAGAAGAATCGATTTCCACTTGTTGTTGATGAACCATCAACTACTACCACTACTTCATCAATGAATGTCAATGAAGATGAAGAATATGAACATGCTGGTGAAGAAGAAGATGGATGTAAAGAAGAAGAAGGAGTTGTGTATTACTCTAGTCGAGCCTCAACTTCATCATCTGAAGATTCATCCGGTGTTGATTCAGTTGTTGGTACACCAACAAGTCAATCAACAGATGAATTTATTTGGAATTCTACTACTACTTCCACTTCTGCAGCAGCAGCAAATCCAGCAACAACCACCACACTTGCAGTGCTACGTGAAAAGCGACCATCATCTGTTTCAGGAGTTGTTGATGATCGAAGATGGTCATCAATTTCCACCAGACCAGGAGATGCTGCAAATTGTGATTGTACTTCTCTTGCATTTGCAACACTTCGATCATCAAAAACTAAACGAAAGATTAAAGCTTTAAAAGAGAAGGAAGAAGCATATCAAAAATCTGCTCCACCAGATTCTCCTGATTCTGGTGTCGATTCTTCTTCATCCCATTCATCCCAAGATGGTACATCTGGTTTAAGTCCTGAAAAACTTTCAACACCAAAAACAAAGAAACAACAACGAAATTCTGCAACTCTATTCCTTCCAAAATCTCCACAAAAACATTCAACATCACCACGAAAATCAAATCTTTCGCTATTCCTTGATTCATTCATGTATAAAATGTTTCGAGTTCAAAGAAGTAACAAAAATAATAATAACAATAATAATGGAAAAAATATTAAAAATCTTAAAATTATAACAAGTAATGAAAATGGTAGAAATTATGATAAACGAGATTCTATGATTAAGGTAAAAAGGATTACTGTAGTTTCTAGGGATAGTAATTTTAAGTTGGGTTATTGTCATATGTAGTAATAAGAAAAAACGTTTTAATACCTTTAAAATATTGCTGTCACTTTACAGGGTTACTGTAGTTTTATGATTTAACGATAGCAATTTTTAAAATTTTCAAACTATTAATTTAATAAAATTGGGGGGAATTAATTACTAACCTAGCTTTGTTCTAATTTTTAATGTTAGTTGTTTTACTGCTATACCGTAAACTTTTATAATATATTTTATTTTTCAGAATAATGGTGGCAATTATAGTCCTCGATGGCGTGATGATCCAACTGATGAAGCATCACCACTTTCACGAAATCTTCCAAACAGCACTTTCTTCAATAATCGACTTCATTCAAATACATCTACTCCAACGACAACTGAATCCCTTGCAACATCAACACCAAAAATCAATAATAATCGTGTTGGAACTCCTATTATCCCACTATCACCAATTGGAAAACTTAATTTTGATAATTATGAAGATGCTTCAATTTTAAATGATAAATCTGTATTTGCAACAATTCATACTTCAGAACCTGTAGAAAAGATTGATCTAAAAACTACTTCACCACTTTCAAAGCTAACTCCATCACATTCAACAGCTCATTCAACACATTCAAAACCAACTGCTCTACCACCACTGTTACCATATCATTCAAAAATTGCTGGAAAACTTTCAAATGTTCCAAGATTTCATTTTCCATCTGGGAAACCAATTTCAAAAGCTGAAAATGATTCAACTTTATCAAAAATTGAAGCAATATTTGCTTCACGTCCACAACAAGTACTACGTCCACGAGATTTTGATGAAGTTTGTCGAAAAATGTCTTTACCAGTTTATACCAAGCGAGCATTGTATGAAGCAGTATGTCAATGTTCAAGGCTTCCAGCAGCAGAGAATCCAGATGTAACATTTAATCAATTTGTTGCTTTTTGGAATGAGTAAGTTTTTTTCTGAAATTTACTTTTGTTTAAGAAATTTAGCATTTTGGGTTACTGTAGCTTACAAATTTTTGTTGAAAATTGTTTTTGGGTTACTCTAAGCTGAAAAAGTATAGTTCAATTAATTTTATTGGATTACTGTAGTTTATCAGTTTTATATAAAAATTTAAAAAAACTTGATTACTGTAGTTTTAATTTTTCTTATTTTAAACTTTGTAACTTTGTAAATATTTTTATCTCCCACAAAGTACATATTGTAGATATGCACATAGTACTTTATTAATTTTTATAAACTTATCCATTTTTTAGATTAATTCAAAAGAATCACGATGAAGCCTCAAGATTTATTTTTACACTTGCAGTTGCAAAAACGGGTTTACCAGCACGTACATATTTAGAAAAAGAAGATTTTCATTCAATTCTTTATGATCTAATTTCTACATATCCTGGCTTGAATTTCTTAATTGATTCAACACTTTTTCATGCAAGATATGTTGAAGTTGTTGTTGTTAGAATATTTTGGAATGTCAATCGATCATGGAGCGGAAGAATTACAGCACATGAACTTCGAAAATCAAATTTCCTTCAAACTATGCATTTACTTGAAGAAATTGATGATATCAATAAAATTACTGATTATTTTTCATATGAACATTTTTATGTAACATATTGTAAATTTTGGGAATTGGATTATGATCATGATATGATTATTTCAAGAGAAGATATGAAAAATCATTGTGATGGTGCATTAACGAATATGATAATAGATAGAATTTTTTCAAATGCTGTTAATCGATATCCATCAGCTAAGAAACCATCAACATTAACATCAACTCGACGTGGTCCAGTACGTGAAGAAAAAATTGAAACAATTGGTTTTGAAGAATTTGTTGCATTTTTGCTAGCAGAAGAAGATAAGCGACATCCAACTTCAATTGAATATTGGTTCCGGTGTATTGATTTAGATGGTGATGGAATTATATCAATGTATGAAATGGAACTATTCTATAATGATATGATTGAAAAAATTCATGCAAAAAGCTATGAAACTTTAGAATTTAGTGATGTTGTTAATCAGGTATGTTTCTACTTCAAGCAAGACAACAGTATTTTATATATGCATTTTTTAGTTATATGATCTTGTTTCACCTGAAGATCCAAAAACTATTACACTTAGAGATCTCAAACGTTGTGGACTTGCTCATCGATTCTTTAATACATTTGTAAATTATCTTAAATATCTTGAACAAGAATCTGCAGATGGTGAACGTGCAACTGTAAAGGTTTGTTATTTATAAAATTTTTGAGAGAAAAATAAGTAGCTTTTTTGATGAATTAGTTTGCCATCGAAGGAAGCAATAGTTAATTTTGGAGTAAAAAATTGCGCAATTTATAAAAGTCTTTCGGCAATTTTGCAAGACGAAACTTTTAAGCTTCAGTATCCTTTCTAGCAAAACAGCTTTTTAGTTTGAGATAAAGCAGCTACAGTATCTTTGCATATCATTTTTGCTATATTTGAAGAAGAAAAAACTACTATAGTTTATCAAAACTTCTTAATAATTATAAAAAATATAAGCTACCGTATCCTTTTTACCAAAACAGCTTTTTTACTTCAGTCATATTAGCTACAGTATCCATTAAAACTATTAAAACAATTAATTTTTTAGATGAATGGTGACAAAGAACTATCAGATTGGGAAAAATTCTGTGCAGTTGAATATGAAATTTTGTTGACTGAAACTGAAGATGAAGAAAATCATGACACATAGTAAGTTACTTGCTTATCATTTTAAACACTGATTTTATTGATTTATTCTTTTTTTTTCAGCAATCTTGTACTTGATGATGAAGTAAATTTATTTGATACAAATGATTCTTCACATGATTAATAATCTTATTATTGTCGCTGTTTTGTTTATTTATATGTACATTACGGTAGAAGAAGTTGTTCAAGTGTTATGGCAACAGCAGCAGCAACAGAAAATGCAAAGCACATTCAACTCTTTTTTTCACCGGAAGAACTTATATACATAGTCTTTGATTAAAAATGCTATTTAATTGTATGTGTGTTATCAGTTCATTAGGAGGCATTTCATTGACACATTCATCGTTTGTCGTCAACATTTTAAAATTCTTAATCATCCTCCAACCAACTCCCACATATACACATTTTTTTCCTATCGAAAAAAATCAACTGTAGCAATAATAGCATCTCTCTTAAAAAAACGGATTCATTCATTTTTTGCTCATTAAATTTTTTTATATAATAAATTTCTTTCTTGAATTGTTTCTAGTCTTTTACTTTTTGTTACTGAAATTTATAAATATATATCCCTTGTTAAAATTTGTAAGCAATGATTCTATTTTTTTAAAAAAGTTTTAACCATTTTTTTATATTTTGTTTTTTTTTGTATGTTGAAAGAAGAGAAACTTAACGTGTATAAAATAAAGTCTATTAAAAATATATTCGAGTTGTTGTTTTTCTTTTTACATCTGGGTGGATTCACATTGGGGGGATGGAAAGAAAAAGAAAGAAAGAATAAAGTTACAAAGTTGATTTCGCAATAGCTCTATAAAAAACAAGTGAAAGAAGAAAGAAAAAAAAGTCCGCCAATGACACATTGGACATTAGCCACTCCGACCTTTACTTGCTGGTAGTTAGTTGTATTATAACCAAAAAAGTAGATGGATGCACTCTTCTCTGCTATATGTTCCCAATAACGTAACACTATCAATATAATATTCATTTTTTCTCTTCCCGGCTTTTTTTTGTTCTTTGAAATGTGTCTCTTTCCTTTTTTTCACCAGGTTTTTATTGCAGTTGCAGCAGCATTGGTAGCAGAAAAATAGAAAAATTGCGCTCTCTTTTTTGTTAGGGTCATTTTTTTCTTTTCACATTGAAAATTTGATGAGTTCCAACAGCAGCAACCAGAATTATACATTTCGTAACATTTGGTGAATAAGGCGCCGAAAAAAATGGGATAAAAATGGGATGAAATTTAAGTGTTTTTAAGCTGAGAAAATTTTATTTTTTCTTTGGTGAGAAAAAAATTTGAACGCTTTTATCTTTTTTTTCTCTTTGCAACAGTGATTTTGGTTTTGAAACGAATTTGTCGGTGTTTAAAATTTTTTTTAAAAAAAAAGATGCAGCTTTTTTAGGTGTTGTCTTGCTGCTGCTTGCTCGCTCGTTGGTTGTTGTCCATCTTCTCTCTCTCTCGTTCTTTTTCTTTCTTCAATCTTCTTTCCCCCAAATTTTGCTCCTCTATGTTTTTTCTCTATCTCTCTTATTTTTTTGCCGCCATTCCTCCCTGCATTCAATTCAATGTTGTTGTTGAGATAGATGACTGACTTGCAATGTCAGAGAGAGAGCAGTTTTTTCTCCTTCTCCTTTGGTTTTTTCTTCTGCGTGTTTTGTTTTTCGAAATCGTCCCCATTCCTTTCTCTCTCTCTTACTCACTTTTTTCAAATAAGATATTTTTCCCTCCCTTTTTTTCTTCGATTTTTATATTTGCGACAACTGTTAGGTTTTAAAACTCCTTTACTTATATTTTGTTCCCGTTTATCGAAATTATATTACCTTTTAGACTGTTAAATTTATGTTTTAACCACAACTTTGTTTTTTAGCGATATAATTCGTTCCTCCTTTTCTTCTTTTCTACTAACTGATTTAACAGCGTCAATATGAGAGAAATCGTTCATGTCCAAGCTGGCCAATGCGGTAATCAAATTGGTTCAAAGTTTTGGGAAGTATGTCTCTTTATACAGTTTTTTTACACCTTTATATCTTTTCTTTTTTAGGTAATCAGTGATGAACATGGAATTCAACCTGATGGAACATACAAAGGTGAAACTGATCTTCAACTTGAACGTATCAGTGTTTATTACAATGAAGCTCAAAATAACAAATATGTTCCACGTGCTGTCCTTGTTGATTTAGAACCTGGAACAATGGATTCTATCAAAGGATCACCTTATGGTCAACTCTTTAGACCAGATAACTATGTCTTTGGTCAATCTGGTGCTGGAAGTAAGCCATAAACTATGCGTATCTATAAAGCTCTATCAACATGTTTTTAGATAACTGGGCAAAGGGACATTACACAGAAGGTGCAGAACTTGTTGATTCCGTCCTTGATGTTGTTCGAAAAGAAGCTGAAGGATGTGATTGTTTACAAGGTTTCCAGCTTACTCATTCACTTGGAGGTGGTACTGGATCTGGTATGGGTACTTTATTGATCTCAAAAATTCGTGAAGAATATCCTGATCGTATTATGTCATCTTTCTCTGTTGTTCCATCACCAAAAGTTAGTGATACTGTTGTTGAACCATACAATGCAACTCTCTCTGTCCATCAGCTTGTTGAAAATACAGGTATAGCCTTATCTTTAGTTTAACATGATTAATCACATTTGCCTATTTTAGATGAAACTTTCTGTATTGATAATGAAGCTCTTTATGATATTTGCTTCCGTACATTAAAACTTCAAAATCCTAATTATGGAGATCTCAATCATCTTGTTTCTATGACTATGTCTGGTGTTACAACTTGTCTTCGTTTCCCTGGTCAACTTAATTCTGATCTTCGTAAGCTTGCTGTTAATATGGTCCCATTCCCACGTCTTCACTTCTTTATGCCTGGATTTGCTCCACTTTCTGCTAAAAATCTCTCAGCATATCGTGCTCAATCCGTTGCTGAACTTACTCAACAAATGTTTGATGCTAAGAATATGATGGCTGCTTGGTAAAATTTAACCTTTTTGTTTATTAATATTTATACCTTTCGTGTTTTAGTGATCCTCGTCATGGCCGTTATCTTACTGTTGGTGCAATCTTCCGTGGTCGTATGTCTATGCGTGAAGTTGATGACCAAATGATGGCTGTACAAAATAAGAATTCATCATACTTTGTTGAATGGATTCCCAATAATGTTAAAACTGCCGTTTGTGATATTCCTCCACGTGGTCTTAAAATGTCTGCCACCTTCATTGGTAACTCAACTGCTATCCAAGAACTTTTCAAACGCATTTCTGAACAATTTACTGGTACGTTGTTGTTTGGTGTATTTGTAAAATTTGCTTACCGTAACTAATTTTTTTAGCTATGTTCCGTCGTAAAGCTTTCTTGCATTGGTATACTGGAGAAGGCATGGATGAAATGGAATTCACTGAAGCTGAATCAAATATGAATGATCTTGTCTCTGAATATCAACAATATCAAGAAGCCACTGCTGATGATGATGGAGGAGAATATGAAGCTGATGAATCTGCTCTTGCTAATCAAGAACAAGATATGGCTTAAATTTTTTATAAATCATTTTCCGTCGAAACTTTTTATTTATGTATTGCACCTGATTGAGGTTTTTACTGGCCTGTTTTATTTATTATTATATATCTTGCTTTTGTAACTGATTTTTTGTTAGAGCTTTATTATTTACAATAAATTGGTTTCTTTGCATTTTTGTTGAATCTTTTTATTACAACCTATAGTTTTCGTTTAATTTGACTACAATTGATGGGCTACAGTAACCATAAGTGCTAGATTTATTTCGTAAAAGTTTTAAGATTTACAACAGGAGTTTAAAATGGCAGCACAACAAGAGTCGTGATATTATTCAAATGCTGTTTGGTAAAACAAATAAGGAAGAACACTTCTAAGCTTTCACAGTATACTGTAGTAACTACGAGACGCTTTAACTTATTGCATTTATCTTATGTACTAGATTTTAATAGATCTTCACCAATTTTATCCAAGAAAAAATGAATAAGAAACGTAAACCAACAAAAGTACTGTAAAAGAAAAAGCTTTGTTAGTGAATGGTTGATGCTACAATATAACTGTAGAATAGATTGCTGATAATTACTTTTATTAAAAAGAGAAAATATTGCATGCCAAACTAATTTTTCAACAATTTTTTGCAAAGCAGACAAGAAGCTGTGAGGAAAAAAACTTGAAATAATCCATACCTGCTGTACGATCTATTCCAACAAAGTTTATGCAAGCAAGTACGACATTGCTTTGAATTATTAATGTCAGATACTCCTTTTTTCAATAAAATGTGGATAAGAAAAATCGAGAAAAGTACTGTAAAAAAGCAGCTTCGTTGAAGAAAGACAAAGAGGACAACAATTACAAATAATTACAGTTATTTTAATAAAATAAGAAACCAATGCAAAAGAAATGACGAGCTTTTTAATTATCAAAGCAAAATCTTCAACAACTTTTTCTCGAGCAAAAAATACCAAAGAAAAATTAGAGAAAAACAACAAAAGCAACTGTAAAAGAAAAGGAGCTTTGTTCGTGAATGTCCAAAGCTACAGTATAACAATCACTTGGCATTACGTTCCAATAGCTAACTCTAATCGAAGGTTCTTCGAACAAAAATTTTTTTACTTCTTTTTTTGACGCTTGATTCGATCTACTTTCAACAACAACAACAACAACACTTTTCTAATCAAGTATCCAAAAAGTTCAACAAAAAATCAAAGAAAGTTAAAAAATGCAAATTTTATAATTTGCATGAACTTACAAACTTCATTCCAAAAAAGTGCAACCAACAGAAACGATAGCAGCTAAAAAATCCTTCAAAAACCGTTCATTTCATTCCCGTCAAGCTTTCACTGAGCAGTCGACGTCAACAAAGAAGAAATTTTTATTTCTCTCTCTTATTTTTATCATCATCGTCATCAACACTTGAAGAAAAAAGAAAATGTCTGGAGCAGGTATGGAAGAATTTCTTGAATCCCCGATGCTTCTTTTGCAAGCTGGTGTTGCAATAGCTGTTCCAGCGGTCCTTGCTGCCATTGTCAATATTGGTTGTGGAAAGAAGCGTGATCAACCTGTTCGTCCTGGTGGTCCTGGTGGAAAGAGTAATCTCTCTAAAAGTAAAGCTGGTGGAGTTGCAGCATCAACAAAATCTGCAAAATCTAAACGTTCTACTAAGTCTGCTGGTTCTGCAAAATCTGGTAAAAGCAGCAAGAAAGCTGGAAAATCAAAACGTTCATCCAAAGTAAGTTCTTTGTTTTATATGTCGAGGCCATCAACTCGATGACCTTGTTGCAACATGTCTTGTCGTTGATGGACAAGCTCCTACTTTGATAGGACATAGTCATCGTGTCTTGTTGTTGGCCCATATCTTTACATATACGATAACTAATATGCTTTTCACTTTTTAGTCAGTTGATAAATCTGGAAAATCTGGCAAATCTGGTAAGAAGTCATCATCAAAAGGATCTAAAGGATCAAAATCATCAAAGTCAAAGAAATCTAAGCGTGATATCAAGCAACAAAAAACTGGTCCACCTTCATCATCTGATCTTAAGCAGCAACAACAACAATCACAATCTGCTCGTACTGCAATTGAAGCTGAAAATCGTTCTGCAAAACAAGCTGCAACACATGCCGCTGCTGCTTTGGCTCATGAAGTATGTTTACATTGCTCCTTTACATACATAGTAATAACATATACTTTTTTTTATAGAATTCTGCTAAATCTGCTGCAACTCAGCTTTCTGCTTCATCCAAACAACCTCCATCTGGTGGTCTTGATGCAAATGCTAATGCTATTGGTGGTACAACTGCACTTGTTGCTATTGGAGGAGGTACAGTTTATCCAACATTAAATGAAGATCCAATTATACCGCTAGAACTTCAATTAATGCATAACTTTTATGCACAAAAATGCATTCCTTTTGGTGGAGATGATACATCAAAATGTCATCGTGCAATGATGCTTGTACCACCAAGATCACTTTTTGGTACATTTTATTTTCGGATTCCTTCCTTTTTCCAAGATGCCCCTTTGTTGATGGGGATGTATATACTTATTCTTTTTCATTTTTAGATTCAACTCGTGAATTAAAGATGGAACCTGCAGAACTTCGTTGGTCATCAGCTGGTGGAATGCAAAAAATTTCACTTTTGAATCAATCAAATGAACGTCAAGCAGTTAAAGTCAAATGTTCTGATAATAATGTATATCGTGTTAATCCTGTATATGCAATTGTTGAACCTGGACAAACTTTGAATGTTGATGTTATGCGTCAAAATGGTTCAAATAAAGTTGATAAAATTGTATTTGTTACTACTCGTGTAAGTTTCTTTTTATAGTATGATGATCATTTCACTATTATATCTGCTGTATTTTTTTAGGCTGGACTTGAAGAAAATCCAAAGAATCTTTTCAAACCTGGCACCCAATCATCCATGATGGTTCTTCCTTTGCTTGCATCTTCTACTGCCGCATCTGCAAATTATCAACCTGCTTTAGCTGCTGCAAATTAATTCAAATATATGATGTATTAAAAATAAATTTACTAATGTAGCCTGCTTATAAATTAGTTTGACAAAAAATATTTGTGTAACTGAATTTGTATTTGTATGTATGTATAATTTTGTAATAAAAATTTTGAATTTTATCTCTTTTGTCTTTGTCATTATGGCGGTTGGGAAAGGGGGTAGATAAAGATATTAGATATGAATGACTATAAAGGTATTAATGAAGGGTACTGTAGTTTTTGAGAGAATTTGTTATATGCTATGATTCGGTAATAGAGTTAACTAAAGTTACAAGAAGCAGTTGCTTTAAAAAAACAAATGTTGATATAAACAATTAAAAAATCTATATTACCGTAGCCATTTTTGCTTTTTTTAAAACAACAATTGGAAAGTTGTTTAAGCAGTTTTTTTTCTAAAGGATACGATGATATTGAATCAACACTTTAATCCTTTTTTTTTATGTTGTTTTTGTTATATCTCTGTTATACCGTAACCAATTTTTATTGCTTTTTGAATAAGTTTTTAAAAAAAACTATTTTAAGTGTTTTGCTTTTGCATGGCTTACTTTTGTCAGCATTACAATATCCATAGCGATTTGTCGTTGAAACAAAAATGTGCCTTCTTTTCTACCCCTTGATTACATCAATTTGTGTTAGACTTCTTACACATCTACGTTTCCTTGTTCAACTACATTAAATAACAAATTAAATCAAACTATACATTAATTTTGTTGGTAGTTGATATAATTATAACTAAACCTATTTTGTTGGTTGCCATGTATTTAATAAAATCTTGAAATTGTGTACTTCAAATATGGTGTGACAAAAAAGAGATGAAATTATCAATTGTATGAATGGCTATAAAGGAAACTAAATTCAATTCAAAATGCTTTTTATCCATTCAATAGAAGAAATATATATGTGGCAAACATTTTTTAGAAGATCTTTTGAGTAGTTAATTTAAAATCTTAAAAAAACGTCGGTCGTGAAACACTAGTAGTGATTTGTCATAAATTTAATGTGTAATATACAATTTTTTGAGCTTACTGTAGTTTTATTTAACTCTATTATTTTATTAAAGATAATATTTGAAGAAGCAAAAGAAGGAGGAGCTTAATGAAAGACTTATTTTAGTGGTTTTTTCTATCAAAGTTTTTCTAACCGATCAAAAAGTACGTTTGGCACTTAAGTACTTGTAAACTACGTCGCTGAAAAAATGTTTGGTATGTTGTTGTTGTTTCGTATTAAATTTTTTCATTATTTTTTTATAATATTTATAAAAACATTTCAGCTGATTCATTTCGATTTTGGCATCGTAGCGTTGGAACGACAGCTTCTGTTCTCGGTTTTATCAGCAATATATTATTACTGGCATTTGTAATCAGATCTCATCATCCTGTTAAACAAGTTTTTATTCAAATGGCTTTTGTAGATGTAACATTCTTAATTGTAACTGCATTAACTGAACCTGTATGTTTTGTGTATTTTCTCACTAACAAGAATATTACGGTAATTGTAAAAATTTCTTTTAGTTAATCATCCTTTATCAAGGCAATGAGATAGTGTTACAAAATGGTTTCTTTCGGCTTATTTCAAATCCTATCAATCATTACATGCTTTGTTTATGGGTCTTTGGATTGTATTTTTCAATTTGTTCCATCTGTGTTCAATTCATTTTTCGATATTTTGTTTTATGCAAGTATGTATCACAAAAACATTTTATTCTTTTTAATAATAGCGCACTTTTTATAGAAATTATACAGCTACAAATTGTACAATATTTATATTCTTAATAATACCAATAATAGTATCCATTGGGATGGCATGGCTTTATCATGTTGGCTTTATTATGGATGAAAAAGACTTAAAATTTGCAACTAATACTTTGAAAGATTTACTTTTGGAAGAAGGTGAAACTACAGTACATGCTGGAGGTGTTAGTCGAAATGTAAGTTTACATCTCGCAAGAAAGTAAAGTTATCTTCTTTTTCAGGATAATATTCTTCTGCTATATCTTGCTCTCTGTGCCGTAATGTTGATGGCGATTAATTATGTCATAATTGCATTCTGTTTTGTCAAAATTCGTGCTCGTCTTCGAAACATGTATCCACATTTTTCAGATGTTAACCAACGAATACAAACTCAAGTTTCACATATTCTCTTTATTCAAGCTGCAACTCCTTTGGTTGTTAGTATTGCTCCACTTGGATATCTTTGCTATGTTATAATCACAGGTGGAACTGCATTTTGGTCAATGATTGTTTTAACAATGGGATTCAGCTGGGTTCCATTCACAAACGCCGTTCTCACAATGGCAATTGTCAAAGAATTTTCACCAACGTTCAAAAATTTATACAAAATAAGCACTTCAAATACATAAAACAAACAGACGAGTTTCAGTCTTCTAACCTTTAAAAGTCACCCAATTCTACAGTATCCTTCTTTTTCAACTTCTTACAAAACCTAACCTTAATTCATCATCAGCTGCAATGCATAACTCTATTACCGAATCATAGCATGAAGAGATTTTCTTAAAAACTACAGTACCTTTTTTCATAATAACCTATCTAATACCTTTATCTACCCACTTTCGCAACTCCATAATGACAAAGACAAAAATAATAAAATACACAATTTTTATTACAAAATTATAAATAAAAATTGTGAACACATCAGCAGAGTTAAATAAAAATACAGTACGCGAATGGTCTTTCAAAAAATGTTTGCCACATATATATTTCTTCTATTGAATGGATAAAAAGCATTTTGAATTGAATTTAGTTTCCTTTATAGCCATTCATACAATTGATAATTTCATCTCTTTTTTGTCACACCATATTTGAAGTACACAATTTCAAGATTTTATTAAATACATGGCAACCAACAAAATAGGTTTAGTTATAATTATATCAACTACCAACAAAATTAATGTATAGTTTGATTTAATTTGTTATTTAATGTAGTTGAACAAGGAAACGTAGATGTGTAAGAAGTCTAACACAAATTGATGTAATCAAGGGGTAGAAAAGAAGGCACATTTTTGTTTCAACGACAAATCGCTATGGATATTGTAATGCTGACAAAAGTAAGCCATGCAAAAGCAAAACACTTAAAATAGTTTTTTTTAAAAACTTATTCAAAAAGCAATAAAAATTGGTTACGGTATAACAGAGATATAACAAAAACAACATAAAAAAAAAGGATTAAAGTGTTGATTCAATATCATCGTATCCTTTAGAAAAAAAACTGCTTAAACAACTTTCCAATTGTTGTTTTAAAAAAAGCAAAAATGGCTACGGTAATATAGATTTTTTAATTGTTTATATCAACATTTGTTTTTTTAAAGCAACTGCTTCTTGTAACTTTAGTTAACTCTATTACCGAATCATAGCATATAACAAATTCTCTCAAAAACTACAGTACCCTTCATTAATACCTTTATAGTCATTCATATCTAATATCTTTATCTACCCCCTTTCCCAACCGCCATAATGACAAAGACAAAAGAGATAAAATTCAAAATTTTTATTACAAAATTATACATACATACAAATACAAATTCAGTTACACAAATATTTTTTGTCAAACTAATTTATAAGCAGGCTACATTAGTAAATTTATTTTTAATACATCATATATTTGAATTAATTTGCAGCAGCTAAAGCAGGTTGATAATTTGCAGATGCGGCAGTAGAAGATGCAAGCAAAGGAAGAACCATCATGGATGATTGGGTGCCAGGTTTGAAAAGATTCTTTGGATTTTCTTCAAGTCCAGCCTAAAAAAATACAGCAGATATAATAGTGAAATGATCATCATACTATAAAAAGAAACTTACACGAGTAGTAACAAATACAATTTTATCAACTTTATTTGAACCATTTTGACGCATAACATCAACATTCAAAGTTTGTCCAGGTTCAACAATTGCATATACAGGATTAACACGATATACATTATTATCAGAACATTTGACTTTAACTGCTTGACGTTCATTTGATTGATTCAAAAGTGAAATTTTTTGCATTCCACCAGCTGATGACCAACGAAGTTCTGCAGGTTCCATCTTTAATTCACGAGTTGAATCTAAAAATGAAAAAGAATAAGTATATACATCCCCATCAACAAAGGGGCATCTTGGAAAAAGGAAGGAATCCGAAAATAAAATGTACCAAAAAGTGATCTTGGTGGTACAAGCATCATTGCACGATGACATTTTGATGTATCATCTCCACCAAAAGGAATGCATTTTTGTGCATAAAAGTTATGCATTAATTGAAGTTCTAGCGGTATAATTGGATCTTCATTTAATGTTGGATAAACTGTACCTCCTCCAATAGCAACAAGTGCAGTTGTACCACCAATAGCATTAGCATTTGCATCAAGACCACCAGATGGAGGTTGTTTGGATGAAGCAGAAAGCTGAGTTGCAGCAGATTTAGCAGAATTCTATAAAAAAAAGTATATGTTATTACTATGTATGTAAAGGAGCAATGTAAACATACTTCATGAGCCAAAGCAGCAGCGGCATGTGTTGCAGCTTGTTTTGCAGAACGATTTTCAGCTTCAATTGCAGTACGAGCAGATTGTGATTGTTGTTGTTGCTGCTTAAGATCAGATGATGAAGGTGGACCAGTTTTTTGTTGCTTGATATCACGCTTAGATTTCTTTGACTTTGATGATTTTGATCCTTTAGATCCTTTTGATGATGACTTCTTACCAGATTTTCCAGATTTATCAACTGACTAAAAAGTGAAAAGCATATTAGTTATCGTATATGTAAAGATATGGGCCAACAACAAGACACGATGACTATGTCCTATCAAAGTAGGAGCTTGTCCATCAACGACAAGACATGTTGCAACAAGGTCATCGAGTTGATGGCCTCGACATATAAAACAAAGAACTTACTTTGGATGAACGTTTTGATTTTCCAGCTTTCTTGCTGCTTTTACCAGATTTTGCAGAACCAGCAGACTTAGTAGAACGTTTAGATTTTGCAGATTTTGTTGATGCTGCAACTCCACCAGCTTTACTTTTAGAGAGATTACTCTTTCCACCAGGACCACCAGGACGAACAGGTTGATCACGCTTCTTTCCACAACCAATATTGACAATGGCAGCAAGGACCGCTGGAACAGCTATTGCAACACCAGCTTGCAAAAGAAGCATCGGGGATTCAAGAAATTCTTCCATACCTGCTCCAGACATTTTCTTTTTTCTTCAAGTGTTGATGACGATGATGATAAAAATAAGAGAGAGAAATAAAAATTTCTTCTTTGTTGACGTCGACTGCTCAGTGAAAGCTTGACGGGAATGAAATGAACGGTTTTTGAAGGATTTTTTAGCTGCTATCGTTTCTGTTGGTTGCACTTTTTTGGAATGAAGTTTGTAAGTTCATGCAAATTATAAAATTTGCATTTTTTAACTTTCTTTGATTTTTTGTTGAACTTTTTGGATACTTGATTAGAAAAGTGTTGTTGTTGTTGTTGTTGAAAGTAGATCGAATCAAGCGTCAAAAAAAGAAGTAAAAAAATTTTTGTTCGAAGAACCTTCGATTAGAGTTAGCTATTGGAACGTAATGCCAAGTGATTGTTATACTGTAGCTTTGGACATTCACGAACAAAGCTCCTTTTCTTTTACAGTTGCTGTTGTATTTACTTTTTTCTTCATCATGTTTCTTGCAACAAAATTTGTTGAAGGTTGTTGATACAGTCGAACCTCGTTATAATGCGCCTCGTTATAGTGCAAACCTCTCTATAATGCGGTGTTTGTGCGGTCCCTTCAAGCGAATTTAATGTAAATTGACCTCGTTATAATGCAAACCTCTCTATAATGCGGTTTTTTTGCGGTCCCTTGGACCGCGTTATAACGAGGTTCGACTGTAATCCAAAAGCTGGTTACTACGTTTGCCGTTATTTTTTATTGCCAAAATAGTAGAGAAAATTTTGTAGCTTTTTTTCTTTCGCTTTTTTCTCTCTGTTGAACAAAAACTCATAAAAATGTGTTTACCATGTATTATTTCTTTTTTCTATCAAAAGCAATTATCAGCAAATATTGATGATAAGATTATGTATGTGTTATTGTCCCCTTCTGGTCTGGGTCATGTTCCTCTGTTTTACTTTTGCTAATCGATTATTTTCTTGTTCAATATAGAAAAATATTTCCGCATCAAAGAATTGTTTTTAGTTGAAGTACAGAAATTAAAAAGTACCAGACGATAAATTTTATACAAAATTTCTATGTATTAAAAGTTTTCCCTTTTTTAATTTGTTATTTTTGTTGGAAAAAAAACGTGTTTTTTGTTTTCCCTTCAGTTTGCTGCTGCTGGTATTCTATTGTTTCAAACACAAAAAAACGGAAGCAAAAACATATAAACGAAGCTGAGGGGAAAAAAGTTTGCAATGGTCTTATTTTTGTATAAAATTGAATTATTTTTTGTATTATTTGTTTTTGGATTTAATTTTATTTCTGTTACCTCTGCGGATGAAGTTGGTGACACAAGAATGTCAACAGGATGTTCATCACATTGTACATTAAATTTTGATAAAAATCTTAATTGTTGGAATAAAACTTTAATATTTTATGAGGAAACTCTTGTTGGTGGATTACGACATTATTTAAGTGTTTTGGTAAGCTTTTATTATCTTTTGTTAGATATCGTATTAGTGATATTGATTGATATTAATATTAATCATTTATAGATACATAAGCCGTTATTTTTGACTCACTGCAAAATTTTTCATCTAAAATTTTTACTTCAAAGTTAACTTTCTAGTCTAAAAAGATTAATCTAAAATTTTTAATTAAAGAAGTTTTGAAAAGTATATATAAAATTTAACTGTCATTTAATATTACCGTAACATTTTAAGACATCACATTTAATAAAAACAAAAATTTTAGACAAATATAGCATATTGGAGTTATCACAATAAAAAGACCCCTATTAATATCGAAGATATTGGAGATGAAACAATTGCACGAATGAGAAAAACTGAACCTGGAAATATTGAAGATGAAGATGCCGTAATTGAACCATCAGATTATACAGAAATTGTTAAACGTTTGGTTGACAAAGCTAAGGTATATATATTTTTTCAATTCGTTGACACTGACAAACAAACTTTCAAAAAACTTTTCGTATACGGTGGTTTTTTTGAGGAAAACATTTTTTGAGCATTTTTTACCTCAAGGATACTGTAAAAAAGACTTTAAAATTTGGATTTATAGCCATCTGTTTTGGCAGTTCTTATAATATATTGCTATTATTGATTTCAGGACGCCTATGAAAATCTGATTATAATAAATGATCAAAATCAATCACCACTTCCATATGTTTGTCCAATTGGATGTGAAAAAGCTTGGGATCCATGGTATTGGATGTTTTTAGCTTCAGCTGGTATCAGTATTATATTAGGATTAACAGCAATGATACTTGTATGGTTTTTGGATAAAAGAGATACCGAAGAAGCTAGACTTGAATTAGCTGAATGTGAAATTGTTAAAGTTCAACACAAAGAATCTAATGCTGATAAAGTTAAATAAAAAACAGTGCAATTTTAATAGTCGTAATTTTGATCTCTTAATAGAAAAGCCACAGCGCTGATTTACTTTATTTAATGTTATGTGTTGCAATTTAAATCTAAAAATATCATGAGATAGAAAAAAGGTGCCAGATATAAGCTACCGTATCCCCAAAAAAACTTTTTGACAAAAAACCAAAAAAAATTTATTTTATTAACAACATCAAACCATATTATTAAAATGCATATTTTCCGAATCTGATATAAAAAAATTCATAGCATATATTTTAAACAGACGATTTCCATACAGGGATGAGTGGAATCAATATTTATACACCGTAACGGAATCCGGAACGAAATGGAATGCAAAACAGAATATTTTTCATGTTAAGCAAAGACATTGTCAGAAAAGACATATACATATTGAATTTCAACGACAACAAAGCAGCGATGGCGTGGTGATTTAAAAATAAATCTAGGTTTCCTTCTGAATTGGTCCAAATATTATGGGGGGAAAACACTTGGGGGATGACAACTGGAGGTAAAAGTTTCGTTCAAGAAAGCTTTAGCTAAAGAATATTCATAACACTTTGTTTAAATATTTATAAAAATTCAAATAAGACTTAAACTATCCCGAGGAAAAAAATTTATTTAAGGTAACATACAATACAAAAGTTCAACAGTAACACAATACAAGAAATAAAATATAAAAAAGTAAAACAAAAATTTAGGCAATTATTCAGCATTTGCTGCAATATCACTAAATAGTTTTTTGAATTCTTCATAAGCACTATCTTCACGGAAGCGAACAAAGAAAGCAGTAACTGCTCCAGATTGACCATTTTCAGAAAAATCCTATAATAAAAACAAATAAAAGTATATAAATAATAAACATATTAAATAGTATTAACTTACAACACAGCTGAAAACACCACAATTCTTATATCCAAGTTTATCGCCAATGCTCATTCCATTAGTGATTCGGAAATTAGCACAAATTTTTTCTTCAACAACAACTGCATCTTCTTATGCTTCTTTTCCATGAAAATTTTCAGCTTCATCCATTTTTTGCGGAAGTTGATATCAAACAGCTGTTGCAACAGGTATAAGAAACATATTTTTGCAGCAACAAAATTTGCGCTTCACACAAAAATCTATTACATAAAGAGTTTGTGTTAGGAACAACGGCTTGATTAAAAAGTTACTGTAGAATTTCAAATGTTAAACTCACACAATCATGCATTTTTCTTCAACTTAATTCAATCAAACATTTATGTATTCAAAACAAAAAACAACAATAAAAACGTAAAAAGTTACAGTAACCAATGTGAAATAAATTAAAAATGGATTATTTTGGCGTAGATATAATTGTTGATATTTTGTAAAGCTTTTCATTTCATCAAGTCCAACAAACTGAAGATGAGGAATTTTTCTAGGACGATTTAAAATAATTGTTTCAATAAAAGCTTCAAGTTCTTGTTTATAAGCAGAAGAAAGACGATATTACAAATTTATTGAACTCAAAAAACAGATAAAAGAAAAACAATCACAAGTAGTACAAAATCGAGTTGTAAATTTAGAATTATGCTTCAGAAATATCGATAAATGGTTTTTGTTGGTCATCATTACATTGTGAAAGCATTTCTTTAACAGTTGCAGCTGCTTTAATTTCTGCTTTTTGTTCGAGGATACTGTAGTTTAAATAAAAGCGAAATGAAGCCTTTGGAGCAGCAACTTTTTTCATGAATAAATAAAATGGTTTAAGATCAAGTTTTGGTGACAGAGTATAACCAGAAATTATAAACTTGCTAATAGAATTATCATTTATAGTTTCTATAATGTTCTTCAGTGTATCATTTGTGATTACAACTTTCATATTTTCAGGCATATCATTATGAATGAACATTAAATTCAAAGTTAAAGGATACTGGTTATATTTATTCTTACAAAAATACATTCAATGCATGTTTAAAGATCAGTATATAAAAAATGTAGTACAAATAAATAACATAAATATAATGCTGAGAACATACAGATACACTAAGACAATTTAGTCTAGTATATATTATTTAGAGATTCAAAATTGGAGCATATAAATCACTTTCTTTTTCCATTAAAATAATCAGATCATTTGATTGACTTAAGCTATTCCAGTTACCATATTTTTGAAGGACACCATGTTCATACACACCAATTCTACACGAAAGCCAATGAGCAAGTAATACAAGATGTTCATCACAAAATTTAAGAGACATTTCATGTCGCTTAGAAAGATCATAGCGAGCTAAAAATAAATGTATACATTTGATAAAAAAATACTGTAGCTATAAAATACCTTTCATTTCTTCATCGCTCTCTAATTTCATATTTAATTTATTATATAATTCAAAGCAATTTTCATGAGATCCAGTTAATAAAAGTGATAAACATTCAAATCCATTTCCTTTTCTTCCAGATTCAATTGAATTAGAGAGTGGTTTTACAGAAGGAATTTCAATATCTGCCCAAAAACCTAAAGCATCTCTTTGAGAATAAGTAGTAAGATTCAGTTTTTTGCAAGCAGCTTTGAGAGTTTTATTAGAAGCAGGTTCAAAGGATACACGATCTTCTTTTATTTCTACTATTTCTTCATCAATAACATTTGCATTTACGCCCAATAAATCATTATTTGGATTGCTTTCATTGGCTTCTATGGATACATATGCTTCAGTTTTAACTTGAATTGATTCTGTAATAGGATCATCAGGTATTGAAACATTAGATCTTTCACGCAAATTATTTTGAGCATTTTCTTCTCCATGATAATTTCCAGCGCTTGCACTTATAATATTTGGATCATCAACTGATCTAAAAAAGGATATACAATAATATATTTAAACAACAAAAGCTTTTTTTGGAAAAAATACCTTTGAACAACAACATTTGCTGGAATTGATTGACGGATTACTGTAGCAGTTGTTGATGTTGAAGTAATTGCTGCTGTTGGAGTTGATTGTGTAGGTTTTGTTGATACAGCACGTGGAGTTGCTGCAGCACCTGCAGATGGAAGAGCACTTGTCGAAGCTGATGATGGTGGTAGTTCTTGAGCTACTGTAGCATTTAATGATTCAACAACTCGTGGAGGCAAAGGAGGTGGAATCGTTGCTGATGCATCAGATCTCATTGGATTAGCAGAATATAGAATTGTTTGAGAAGATTGTGGTAATGGTGAACTAAGAATATTTGTAGATGCAGAAAGAAGACGATCATGTGTTGAAAAAGAGGAAGCAAAAGCAAGTCGATCATCAGCAGGTGGTGTTGAAGATAAATTTGGCATTTCAAATACAATTGGAGCACTAGTGCTAACAGCATTTCGAACCCTCGGCTTTCTTTCATACCTAAAAATGAAAATTATCACTACCCTTAAAATAATAAAAACATACATTGGTAAATGATCTTGAAATTCTTCTCGTGTAATTGGATATGGTTTACATGAATTTGGTGAATGTGCTTTTGCAACATATAATTCATTTGCAGCTTCATTGTATATTGCAAATTTAATTCGAGCATATTTAAAATCATGTACCATATTACCATTACTTCTTCGTCTACTATTTTTATTTGAAACACATCTACAGCATTCCCATCTTCCATTTTGTTTACGATATTTTCGAATAAATCTATCTCCAATATCATTTTCTTTCACCCATAATTTTACAACTTCTCTGTTATGAAAGTCTTCTTTAACTATAGCAAAATTACCAGGATGAATTGGAACATAACCATTTGGAATGCTAAAAAAGATATATGTGTACATATGAATAAGATATATCTACAAAATCTCTCATGTAATAAGCTATGCATCTTATAAGCATGTTATTGGTTTACATTACACTTTTTGCAAAAGATTGAGATCAAAATCAACTCAATACTGTAAAACATCTACTTTTCATCAATTAAATTTAAATGTTACCTTGATCGTGGCTCATCCATTTGACTTCTTTCCATTGGATCAACAGAGTCTATTGTAATGATAAATAGATTCTGAAAAAATTACTAAATTTAATTTATATTTATTTTTGTATGGATTAAGCCTAAGCCTAATCTACTAACAACAATAAATCGTTAACTATACACTTTCAACGCTTTTTTCGTTGTTGTTCTTTTTCGTAATTATTCGAAGAAAGACTTAGTTCAAAACAATAAAAAAAACTTACATTTTGTTCTCACCGTTGTCGTTGGTGTTTTTGGTGTTGAAAATTTGATGATGATGCTTTGATTCTAATGAAATTAATGCTGCTACCCGTGAATAGACTGACTGATTCTAAAAAAATTAGTTTAGTAAATAAAATATAACAAAATAGTTAAAACATTACAAAAGAATATTGCAAAAAAAGACAACCAACACCGATAGAAAAAAGAGACGAAAAAAAAGCAAGAAGAAAAACAATGCATAGACATTTCTTTTTTTTCTTTCTCTGGAATAGCAACAACAAACAAGTGTTGCAGGTTGCGGTGACGAATCTGGAACACGATCACTGAGTGATCAAAGTGGTATGCCGCTGATGGTGATGGCAGAAGATGCCATCTTTTATTTTGAAAATCGGAAAAAGGGTTTTTTTAGAAAAAAGAGTCTTACAAATTTCGAAAAAATATTTCCCTTAAAATTTGTTAATATACAATCCCTGACAAGCTAACCGTCAAAAAACGAGCGGTATTAAGCGGTAATCAGCGGTAGTCAGCGGTACCACATTTTGCCAAAAGCGGTAGTTTTTGTTTAACATTTACCGTAGTTAAAATTATTAAATCAATGATAAAAATGGCTTAGACTAATTAATTTTTATTAATTTTTTCCTTTATTTTTTTAAAGTAACAGAGTAATATATATCTTACATATTTAAGACAAAATTAGCTCAAACCAATAATTTAGCTTTGATTTTTCCTTTTTAAACATGTTTATCGAATCCAGATGTTCGGTAATGTTTTAACCTTTTATGATAGATAATATTGAATAACTAAAATAATAAAATAAATAATAAATAATTATATATGCAATTATATCGTCGAAGGAAACGCAATTTAATCCTCCTGAAGAAAAAGTGCTTAGTAGTTGCTCAACATCAAATGGCTAAAGCTTTTACTGCAAATGATAGGTTCTTCAGATGATATTCCTACTATACAATCACTTGCTCCATTATCTTCAACTTCAGCAGCACAAATACCAAAAATAGAATCATCAATCTGGTACATCTCAACAAATGTTACTACAGTAGTATCTTTAACTAAAAACAAAAAAGGTTACATCATCATTTCATCCACCATTCACACTACCATCAGCAGACATCTTACAACAGCTTTAGCTATTTTTTTTATAAAAATATGTGTTATTCTATTCAGTATTTAAAAAAAATAATGTTAAAAAATGTCATAATTAATGCAGTAAGATACTTGTTGACGAAAGCGCTGTTTGCAATAGCAACTTCACCAAGGATTAATGTTGACCAATTAAGTGAAAAATTAATGAAAAAATAGAAGAAAAATGACTTAAAAAAATAATAATTAAAACATTATTTTTAGGTAATTCTGTTTCAAATATGTGCAGGGTTTTTCAGATTCTGTGTAAATAACATATATGCATAGATATTATTCTATTAATTTAAAAAAAAATAAAGTAAAAAATTATTAAAAATTAATTAATTTAAACCATTTTTATCCTTGATTTAATAATTTTAACTACGGTAAATGTTAAACAAAAACTACCGCTTTTGGCAAAATGTGGTACCGCTGACTACTGCTCAATACCGCTCAATACCGCTCGTTTTTTGACGGTTAGCTTGTCAGGGATTGTATTCCGTATAACAATTTTTAAATTAAATTTTTTTTGATTTCAACTGCTTAAGTGTTATCAATTTTTGTAAAAAAAAATGCTATACGTAAGTAGTTTTATAAACCAACAAACAAGACAGACGTGCAAGTGTGAGACATAATATGTCATGCATCTATCTTTTTATGGATTATTATGTAGACTTCTGTTTCATTATATCCAGTAAAACATTTTGTTTGAAAGCAAAAATATTGTAGAAGTAAAACTTTGATAGTAAAATGATTTATTTTTATATAATAGTTTTGAATTAAATAAATAAAATTAGTATTTACACAAATTTATCAATTGAAATTTAAGCAATGCAATCACAGAGGCCGCTTGGATTACAATTTTGAAATCCTGCAGGACAGATAAAACCGGGGCATGGTTCAGAAACAGTTGGATCACAGGGTTGAATATCTAAATATATTAAATATTTCTTCGAATATGTTATGTGAAATTACCTATCTTGTGAGAATGCCTGTTCAACAAAGATTAATGCAAAAAACAAAGAAGAAAAGAAAAACTTTTGCAATCACAGAAGACACTTTTATTGTTGGAAAAGGAGTACTGTAACAATAGTAATAAAAGAAATAACAGTTGATTAAAATCGATGAGTTTTTAACATTTTTGTAACTGCTTTTATACGACTTTGTTTAAAGCTAATTTTATCCAAAATTTGTAATTCAAATACAAGAAGGTTTATATTTTTGATGATACAGCTACAAAAATAATCAGAGTGTTCAAAAATATGATAACTTGAGAAAACACGGAAATAAGTAACTTCCATTTTTAATGTTTATAGTGCACTTTTCGAAAACTAGAACAAAAAGATTTTTTTTAAGTACTTCTTTAGCAACTGTAAAAATGCAATATTGTTTGCTCACATCACAGAACACAAGTTTTTTAATTTTGTTCCTTTTTTGTATTAGCATTTCAAATTTGGTATTACATGAGCATCAGGGCTGTCCGGAGCTGACTTATTTGTCCGGTCCGGGATCCGGTATCCGGGTTTTTTAAACATGATGTAAAACTTTAAAGGAAAAATTGAAAAACATTAATTTTTTGCAATTTATGAAGGAATAAATTCACAAAAAATCGAAAAAAGGAATACTTATTTTTAAAAAATTATGTTTTGCATTTTTTTCTGGAATCACTGAATAATTGGGCAAAAAAATTTCAATTTATGACTCAAAAATGAGCTAATGAGTCAATTTTTGACTCATTAGCTCATCCCGGATTTCCAGTCCCAGATCCCGGCCAAAAATCCGGGATTCCGGTCCGGATCGAAAATCCCGGAAAAAGTGGCCGGGATCCGGGATCCCGGACAGCTCTGATGAGCATTAAAAATTTTGTGTAAAAGCCGTTCCAAAATTATCTAAAAATCCTCACTACAGATTTATGTTTTGCAATCACTTTTTTACAGTGTCCAAAAAAGGTTCAGTAAAATCAATGAATTATTTACATACAAATGAGTATGTGATCTCATTGTCTATAAGAAGGACTTCAAAAAATAAATTACAAAATCCCATATTACGGTATTTTTCTTTTGAGTGTAAAATTCCAGAAATAAATTTATACAAATGAGTTTTTTTAATGCAAAAAAAAACCTGTGCAAACAAAAACATAAAAACAAGTTTTTAAGTACAAACTGTAAAACATGTGAATAAATGATTTTTGCAGAGGGTCATTCCATTGTGAAAGCATATATAATCTAAATAAAAGCGAAATGACGATTTTGGGGCGGCAGCTGTATTGATGAATGAACAAAATAACTGTGGATCAAGTGTTGGTGACAGAGTATAACCAGAAATTGCAAACTTGCTAATGGAATTATCATTTTTAATCTGTATCATATTTTCATCGTATCAGTTGTTATCATTCTTCTTTGTTTATTAATATTTGATTTGATACTTTTAAACTTCGTAGCAGATGGAATTTCCTTCAAAAGATCATCTAATGAAATATCTTTTTATTGTATCATCGAAAATGACCGAGTTAGTGATAAAAACAGTTTTTAAATTATACTCGGCCAATTTTAAATAATGGTCATTATTTGTAAGTAAAATATCCATTATTACTCTGGATATCTCGCTCTCTTTATGCAATGCATAAACCAGGTTTCTTTTCAAAAGAACCAATAACAGCATAGATAGTGTGATAAAGATAATCAATAAACTATTCATTTTATTTGCCTTCTTTTATTGGAAAGACGAATGACCATGGTATAATAGAGAAATAACCCATAACATATTCTTCCATTGTCTCATTTCTTAGTCATTTTATTATTTTGTTAATACCTACTCTTATAAATATGACGAATAATATTATCGAGCGTCAAAACTTCTCATTTGATTCACCACGAATCCAGCACTTTTCAATTCCGTCTAACATTGCTTACTATATTATCAAGCATCCATTATCTTCAAATGGCCTTCAGAAGCTACAACAAACTTGTAAATACTTTTTTGCAAAACAAAAAGTAATTTGCCATGGTATCAGCAATGAGTCATTCAATCAATACAAATGACCTAAATTTTATATGATTCACAATATTAAATATTGGCTTAATGGAACATTATATTTTAATTTATGGCAAAGCAGCATTAAAGTCATTGCACCTATTAATTCAAAAATCTACAGATGTGATATTACGTCATTGAAAATTGATTGTACACATTTAAAGATTCAAGAACTTGATAAGTTACTATCATCAAAAAATCTTATAGAACTTTATCTCATTCGTTGTAATGTCGCTGATTCAGATGGCACTGATATTACACTTGATAATCTGTTAAAAAAAGTTCCGAATATTTCAAGATTCAGTTATATTAAACCCCATAATACTGTAGCGACAAATATTACAAATGAAACGGTAAAAAATTTGATTAAAATTTTCAATGTTAATTCTGTTACCGATTTTGCGGTTTCTGGTTTTGCTTCACAAATGCTAAAATTGGATATGTTTTGTGAATTTATTAAGAATGCTGCTGCTCAAAGGCTTCGTTTCGATTTTTTTTAAACTACAGTTTACCAGATCAAAAGAAAATTTTGCAAGAAACAATGACTCAGATGCTTGATGGATTAAAAGAAAAACCTTTTATTCACTTTTTTAATTATTTTTAATTTTTTATCGTTAAAGCTTACTTGCTCTTTTGATTGTGTAAGCTAAATTGGTTACTTTTTTTTGTATTTTTTGCGCTTATCCAATTTTGTATCATTGTTACTATTTTTATTTTATTGTAAAAAGTTTGTCGTAAAAATGTTCAAATTATTTCGGAAATTTAAGAACATACGTGTTACAAATTTCCAATAAAATTTGTTATATCTTTTCAAATGCATCATCAAAATCGCATGAAAAAAATAATAGCATACTGTAGAAAAAAGTGAAATTTTTTACTGCAAATACTTTATAAGATTTTCTTTCTTTTTAATTTAAAATTTTTAATAACTTTATTGTGAGTAATATTTATTCAAATTCGATACAACAAAATTTACTTGAAACAACTTGATTTGGATATAACGGTACATTCAAAAATTGACAATCATTGGAAGCTGTAAATGAAGAGCCTTCTTCAAGTAACTGTTGACCATTTCTTAAAAGTATTCGTGCAATTGGAATATTTGGTGAAAGACCCCGGATATCTCGAATAATCATTTGATGTAGCAGTTTTGCATTGCCACTTAATGGATTAATTGTACAATTTAGACCAAGGGTATTATCAGGAAGTACATTACAAAGAAGCGTGCTATCACCTCCACCATTATTATTGAGATTGTAAAAAGCAATTACAATTGGATTCGTAGAAGAAAATGTTGTAACTAAATTGTAAACATTGTTTATTACAGTATAAGTAATTTGTGCAGTTGCGTAGATACTGTAATTATCATCAGTATTTAAAATTTGTGTTCGAGCATTAAATTTTTTGCATTTTGTGTTTGTTGATGCTTCTTGGATGGGAGCAAACGATAAACAACATTGAGTGCCATTACCGTATTCTAAAAAGATTTAGACATTGAAAGCTGGTTTATGCCAAGTTGACTTATTGTCGATTTGGCAAAAGACGAAATTTTTAAATTTATACGAAAAGAAACGAAAATCAAAAAACAAAGCTTGTTTATAAAATTTATCATACTTTGGTGAAACAAAAATTATAAAAGTGGTAAAATTTCGTGACAGCGAATGATAAATTTCGTAAATCCCTGATTGAAAGAATAACAAAGCTAGAAGAACTTTAAAAAGATTTTAAAAGTTACAACAAAATTTTGTTTCTCTCAATGATGTCTTCATCCTCTTTTTTATTATTTTTATTTCATTTAAATTCAATCCACAATTTACTTACCATTTCCTTCATCTCTGCATGAATTTTCCGGTGTAAAGAAGTTCCCATTTTTTTTAAAAGATATTCAGTCGAAAATTTTTACATGTCTTATAATAAATTGTTACAAACTTTTTTCTCAAGTACAGCGTCTGTATTTTGCTCAAAGCAAAAAACTATATGTGTGCTAAACAAAAATTGCATTTGGTTGATAAGAAACCTTTCGTCTTTTTATATAGGAAAGAACTTCTTCGGAGTTCTCCTTGAACTTGCTACTTTGTGGTTTATTTCAACAAAAATGAAATTATTGATTCTATTTTTTGCTATAATTTTTTCTCATTTTCTCGCTTCTACTTTAGCATTACAACGCTGCGAAGAACTTCATATCCATTACAAAGTTACTGGAGTCCCCCTAAATTATGAATTTTCAATATGGGCACATGTAAAACTTTCAAAATTTGATAATCAATATTCAACACTTTCCATCAACAATTTGACTACAGTAATTATTTCAAATAATTTTAATAAAAGTACATCACTAAATTTTTTAATTAAAAATCAAATATATGAAGGATGTGAAAATGCAAGCTGTAATCAGAAGATTGGAAATGAAACTTTAGGTTTTTATGCAGGAGAATATTTAATGTTTGTTAATTTGGTGGATGAAGGAGAATTTAGTTTATCAAATGGGAACTTCTTTACACCGGAAAATTCATGCAGAGATGAAGGAAATGGTAAGTAAATTGTGGATTGAATTTAAATGAAATAAAAATAATAAAAAAGAGGATGAAGACATCATTGAGAGAAACAAAATTTTGTTGTAACTTTTAAAATCTTTTTAAAGTTCTTCTAGCTTTGTTATTCTTTCAATCAGGGATTTACGAAATTTATCATTCGCTGTCACGAAATTTTACCACTTTTATAATTTTTGTTTCACCAAAGTATGATAAATTTTATAAACAAGCTTTGTTTTTTGATTTTCGTTTCTTTTCGTATAAATTTAAAAATTTCGTCTTTTGCCAAATCGACAATAAGTCAACTTGGCATAAACCAGCTTTCAATGTCTAAATCTTTTTAGAATACGGTAATGGCACTCAATGTTGTTTATCGTTTGCTCCCATCCAAGAAGCATCAACAAACACAAAATGCAAAAAATTTAATGCTCGAACACAAATTTTAAATACTGATGATAATTACAGTATCTACGCAACTGCACAAATTACTTATACTGTAATAAACAATGTTTACAATTTAGTTACAACATTTTCTTCTACGAATCCAATTGTAATTGCTTTTTACAATCTCAATAATAATGGTGGAGGTGATAGCACGCTTCTTTGTAATGTACTTCCTGATAATACCCTTGGTCTAAATTGTACAATTAATCCATTAAGTGGCAATGCAAAACTGCTACATCAAATGATTATTCGAGATATCCGGGGTCTTTCACCAAATATTCCAATTGTCTTTTCGTGAAATCAAAACAAACGGACATAAAAAAAATTTTAGTTTTTGATTCTCAGTAATATCAGATTTAATGGGTTTGAGTAATGTTTAAAATGCAAATACTAACATAAAACTTCTTTTATCTACCAAACAGGATACGGTAGATTTCTCATTTTTTATGAAAAATTTCGTCACTCATTAATTTAAAAAATGTACTTTTGAATAAGCATTTAACAGATTTCAAAACAAAAAAAAGCTACTGTATTTTGCATTTTTGTAAAACACACATAAAAAAATAATGTTTCACAATATTGCTGTTTAGCATCCCTCTCTCTTCTTTCCTTTTTTTTTGTGTTGCAGAGAAATAATTTATTTCTTCACCCATTTTTTCCTTGCTATTTTTTGTGGTCGTCGTTTTATTTCTTTTCTTTCTCTTTTCAATGTTTGACTGAAAGAAGGGAAAGAGAGACACAAAAAGGCTGCTGCAGTCCTTTAAATGTTGTTGTTTCGAAATCTCTTTAAAAAAAATTTTTTTCATCTGTTTCAAAAGCAATTTTTAACCAAGAAAAAATTTGTTATTAAATAGAATTAAAGTGTTTATTGCCAACTATTAAAATTTATTATTATTATTTTATATTATAACAATACCAATGGCATCTATTCCAACATTTAAACTTGTATTGGTTGGTGATGGTGGTACAGGAAAGACAACCTTTGTAAAACGACATTTAACTGGTGAATTTGAAAAGAAATATGTTGCCACCCTTGGCGTAGCAGTTCATCCCTTAACTTTTAATACAACTCGAGGCGAAATTCGTTTTTATGTATGGGATACTGCAGGGCAAGAAAAATTTGGTGGTCTTCGTGATGGTTATTATATTCAAGGTAAATTTTAATAAAAGGGTTGAATCAAAAATGAATCCCTTGCTTTTGTTTCAAAACATACTCTTACACTTCTAAACATGAAATTCACTTTTCCCTCTTTTCTAGGACAATGCGCAATTATTATGTTTGATGTAACTTCTCGACTTACATATAAAAATGTTCCAAATTGGCATCGTGATCTTTCCCGTGTATGTGCGGATATTCCAATTGTACTTGTTGGCAATAAAGTTGATGTTAAAGATCGAAAAGTTAAAGCTAAAAGTATTAACTATCATCGAAAAAAGAATCTACAATATTATGATATTTCTGCAAAATCAAATTATCACTTTGAAAAGCCTTTTCTGCATTTGGCTCGAAAACTTATTGGTGATCCAAATCTTGAATTTATTTGTATTCCTTCTCTTCTTCCACCTGAAATCCATATTGATCCATTAATGCTTAAACAATATGAACAAGAAATTCGTGATGCTGCAAATGCTGTACTTCCAGATGATGATGAAGATTTGTAATTACAATAACAAGGCCAATGACATTATTTAATTTATAATTAACGTTTTTATTGTTTTTCATTTTTTAATCTTTCTTTGGAAAATATTTGATCTATGTTTTGTTTCATTTTGAATAATTGTGTTTGTTTGTTTGTAACTTGCTTATTTTTTCATTTTATTTTTGTGATAAAAAAAGTGTAAAGTCTTTTGTTTGTTAGCTAAGAACATTAAGATGTGATGAAACAACATAACCACTACTTCTACTTATAAATTTATTAGAAGAAAAACACTAAAAAAGAGACATATAATTCAAGAAATACAACAACAAATTTTTTTAAAACATGGCAATCAAAAAGTTCAAACATCAAATTCACGTGAAAAAACAACATTCGGTTTTTGAATGGACCACGGATAAGTTGAATTTCGTAATATTGCTGCAAAGTTTTGCTCCTGAATAACAGAGCCAAAAGTAACACGACATTCAAAGTTTGCATAACCAGGAGAGCCATGCTTATTAACAAAATCAAAGAATAGCTCGAGATCAAAATCTTCCGATAAAACAAAATGAATTAAATAAAAGCTTTTGATTTTTTTGACTCGATGCAGATTAAACAAATTTATGATTTTTTGATTTGTTAAAATTTCATGTTCAATTTCATGTGATCGCCAATAAACGAAATGAGTAATATTTGGAATTTTAGCAACAAGAGCATCAAGGGGAAGAATATTTTCTTGGACATCATAGATTATGGTCAAATTTAGCATTAATAGTATTAACTTTTTCGACGAAATTAAAAATTCAAATTCAGACATTGTAAGCTGCAGCTTTTCAAGTTTTAATGTATGAATCTCATAACCATAAATTTTGGGAATAATCATATCCAACAATGGATATCTTTCATATTTTTCAATTCTTAAGCAGTTAACTAAAATTTTGATTCTAACGTCAAAATCATTGATGGACTGAAGACACCTGCTTTCGGCCAGCTATAATCATTAAAACTTGGAGAACGAATAATTAAAAGTTTATTTTTTGCAAAAAAATATTTGCATGTTTGATAAAGTTTTTCTAAGCCAGATGCTGAATGTTGAAGATAAAACATGATCGTGGATGGAAGTGAAAAATGTTGAAGACATGGTGAATCAAAGGTGCATTTGGAATAGTTGGATAATGGTGATGCCATTTTTAGAGAAGAACAAAAAAATTAATTTGATGCAGTTGTGACTTAACTAGTGAACAACAAAACTTGAGCCAATAATAAGACAAAAACTGATTTTTTTATTTTTTGTCTGACTTTTTCTACCTTTATTAGTAAGGTTAAACAATTGTGTCTTATAGATAAACATAAGTGTTTTTCTCAACATACCAAACTCGTTAATCTTTTTTTGTCTACAACAACTCCTTTAAAAAAAGAAGATTGTCATTGCTCTCAAGTATAGGTATGTGAAGAAAATAGACATAAAACTTTATTACTAACATATAGATTTTCGTTAGAGAAAGATAAACTGCTGTTTAACCACTTGCATACTAGCAAGTTTTAATCGTCAAAAATGAAAAGTATGAATCCAGATAAGATTTATTCCTTTAAATCTCCTCGAATTCAGTATTTTTCAATTCCGTCAAATATTATTTATTACATCAATCATAACCTTATATCTCCAAAGGGCCTTGAAAAGCTACAACAAACTTGTAAATGGTTTTTTGCGAAAAACAGAGTGATCATTGTTGCTGATGGATATTTTACTTACAAAGAATGGCCATTATTTAAAACTGGCCGAGTATATCACGCAATTCATAAATTTAATTCAAAATTTTGGTTTACTAAAAAACTGAAATTTGAAACTTTGCAATCGTCATTTCGACATGCAGCTGTAACAGTATGTTCAAAACTCTACAGATGCAATATTACTTCATTGTATATTGACTTTATTGATTTGAATATTCGTGAATTTAAAAAGTTGACATCTTCAAATAATTTGCAAACTGTTTATATTATTAACTCTGTCATTTACGATGATACAAAAACAGATATTTTATTAGATGATCTCTTGAAGGAAATTCCATCTGCTACGAAGTTTAAAAGTATCAAATCAAATATTAATAAACAAAAGAGAACGATAACAAATGATACCTTCAAAAATATGATTCAGATTAAAAATGATAATTCTATTAAAAATTTTGCAATTTCTGGTTATACTTTGTCACCAACTCTTGATCTTCAGTTATTTTGTTCACTCATTAAAAAAGCTGCTGCCCCAAAATCATCATTTCGCTTTTATTTAGATTATAGTTTCCCCGAACAAAAAGCGCAGATTGAAACAGCTGTTACAGAAATGCTTTCACAATGGAATGATCCTCAACAAAAACCATTCATTCACATGCGTTACAGTATTTAACACTGAAACTTCTTTTATGTTTCTGATGAATGTTTTTGTTTGCATACTTTTTTGTAATAAACAACAGTTTTATAAAAACACGTGACTAAAATATTACACCTGAGAGGAAATCACATATTTATTTTAATGTTCATAGATTTCACTGAACGTTTTAGCAAAACAAAATATTCTCATATAAATTTGTCATTATCTCAGGCAATATATAGTTCATGAGTATATACATGCATACAAACTCAATACCAATAACCTCTTAACTAAAAAGTGTCTAGCCATACATTCTGTCGACTAGTTCAACCATAAACGAGTTCCATTTCTCTTTTTTGTTTCTCATTATTCTCTGCTGCCAAAAAATGATTAAAAGTTATTCCTTCGAATCTCCTCCAATTCAATGTTTTTCAATTCCTTCAAATGTTATTTATTATATCAATCAAAATCCAGCATCTCCAGAATGTCTTCAAAAACTACATAAAACTTGTAAATGGTTTTTTGCTAAAAACAAAATTATTGTTATTCAAAACAAATATTTCCATGATAACAGTGAGTTACGGCCATTTGTAAAAACTCAAATACCACTGCAAACTTATAACGGAAAATTTTGGTACACTGGCACATTAACTTTTAATCGATGGGGCATGTTCGGAGAAGCTCCAGCTACAGTATGGCCAAAAATTTATAGATGTGATATTACTTCATTGAAATTAAATTTTGTGTCTTTAAATATTCGTGAATTTGAACTTCTAACTCTGCCAAAAAACAGTATTAAAACTTTTCATATGAGTAATGGGTATATTTGGGCTGATCCTCAAACTGATTGTTCACTTGATTATCTACTGAGCAGAGTTCCATCTGCTACTGTCTTTAGAAGCGTTAAATTTAATGATATGCCTGCAGATATGAAACCAGTAATAACAAATGATATATTGAAAAATATGATTCAAATTAAAAATGATAATTCCATTGAGAACTTGGAAACCGCAGTTTACATCTTGTCACCTGATGGAAAGAAATCAAACTTTCAAAAACGTTAACTCTTTTGGCGAAGTGTATCCTTTCTCTCTCCTCTCTCTCGCTCTTATTTTATCATCGTTTTTTTCTTTGTGTATTTTAGTTGTCGATTGTCTTGCTCGATTTAGTCGATGTGTTACTGCCGCTGAGCAGCTTTAATAAATATTAACCTTAACAATCTCATTAGCATAAATAGAATCTATTTAAAACAGTGGTGACGAGCGAGTTTGTGATCTTGATCCTCAATTATTTTGTTCATTTATTAAAAAAGCTGCTGCCCCCAAAGCTTCATTTCGCTTTGTGCTAGATTACAGTTTCCACGAACAAAAAGAACAAATTAAATCGGCTGTCACAGAAATGCTTTCACAATGGAATGATGACCAACAAAAACCATTTATCGGCATTGCTGATGCATATGATAATTACAGTATCTACGCAACTGCACAAATTACTTATACTGTAATAAACAATGTTTACAATTTAGTTACAACATTTTCTTCTACGAATCCAATTGTAATTGCTTTTTACAATCTCAATAATAATGGTGGAGGTGATAGCACGCTTCTTTGTAATGTACTTCCTGATAATACCCTTGGTCTAAATTGTACAATTAATCCATTAAGTGGCAATGCAAAACTGCTACATCAAATGATTATTCGAGATATCCGGGGTCTTTCACCAAATATTCCAATTGTCTTTTCGTGAAATCAAAACAAACGGACATAAAAAAAAATTTTAGTTTTTGATTCTCAGTAATATCAGATTTAATGGGTTTGAGTAATGTTTAAAATGCAAATACTAACATAAAACTTCTTTTATCTACCAAACAGGATACGGTAGATTTCTCATTTTTTATGAAAAATTTCGTCACTCATTAATTTAAAAAATGTACTTTTGAATAAGCATTTAACAGATTTCAAAACAAAAAAAAGCTACTGTATTTTGCATTTTTGTAAAACACACATAAAAAAATAATGTTTCACAATATTGCTGTTTAGCATCCCTCTCTCTTCTTTCCTTTTTTTTTTGTGTTGCAGAGAAATAATTTATTTCTTCACCCATTTTTTCCTTGCTATTTTTTGTGGTCGTCGTTTTATTTCTTTTCTTTCTCTTTTCAATGTTTGACTGAAAGAAGGGAAAGAGAGACACAAAAAGGCTGCTGCAGTCCTTTAAATGTTGTTGTTTCGAAATCTCTTTAAAAAAAATTTTTTTCATCTGTTTCAAAAGCAATTTTTAACCAAGAAAAAATTTGTTATTAAATAGAATTAAAGTGTTTATTGCCAACTATTAAAATTTATTATTATTATTTTATATTATAACAATACCAATGGCATCTATTCCAACATTTAAACTTGTATTGGTTGGTGATGGTGGTACAGGAAAGACAACCTTGTAAAACGACATTTAACTGGTGAATTTGAAAAGAAATATGTTGCCACCCTTGGCGTAGCAGTTCATCCCTTAACTTTTAATACAACTCGAGGCGAAATTCGTTTTTATGTATGGGATACTGCAGGGCAAGAAAAATTTGGTGGTCTTCGTGATGGTTATTATATTCAAGGTAAATTTTAATAAAAGGGTTGAATCAAAAATGAATCCCTTGCTTTTGTTTCAAAACATACTCTTACACTTCTAAACATGAAATTCACTTTTCCCTCTTTTCTAGGACAATGCGCAATTATTATGTTTGATGTAACTTCTCGACTTACATATAAAAATGTTCCAAATTGGCATCGTGATCTTTCCCGTGTATGTGCGGATATTCCAATTGTACTTGTTGGCAATAAAGTTGATGTTAAAGATCGAAAAGTTAAAGCTAAAAGTATTAACTATCATCGAAAAAAGAATCTACAATATTATGATATTTCTGCAAAATCAAATTATCACTTTGAAAAGCCTTTTCTGCATTTGGCTCGAAAACTTATTGGTGATCCAAATCTTGAATTTATTTGTATTCCTTCTCTTCTTCCACCTGAAATCCATATTGATCCATTAATGCTTAAACAATATGAACAAGAAATTCGTGATGCTGCAAATGCTGTACTTCCAGATGATGATGAAGATTTGTAATTACAATAACAAGGCCAATGACATTATTTAATTTATAATTAACGTTTTTATTGTTTTTCATTTTTTAATCTTTCTTTGGAAAATATTTGATCTATGTTTTGTTTCATTTTGAATAATTGTGTTTGTTTGTTTGTAACTTGCTTATTTTTTCATTTTATTTTTGTGATAAAAAAAGTGTAAAGTCTTTTGTTTGTTAGCTAAGAACATTAAGATGTGATGAAACAACATAACCACTACTTCTACTTATAAATTTATTAGAAGAAAAACACTAAAAAAGAGACATATAATTCAAGAAATACAACAACAAATTTTTTTAAAACATGGCAATCAAAAAGTTCAAACATCAAATTCACGTGAAAAAACAACATTCGGTTTTTGAATGGACCACGGATAAGTTGAATTTCGTAATATTGCTGCAAAGTTTTGCTCCTGAATAACAGAGCCAAAAGTAACACGACATTCAAAGTTTGCATAACCAGGAGAGCCATGCTTATTAACAAAATCAAAGAATAGCTCGAGATCAAAATCTTCCGATAAAACAAAATGAATTAAATAAAAGCTTTTGATTTTTTTGACTCGATGCAGATTAAACAAATTTATGATTATTTGATTTGTTAAAATTTCATGTTCAATTTCATGTGATCGCCAATAAACGAAATGAGTAATATTTGGAATTTTAGCAACAAGAGCATCAAGGGGAAGAATATTTTCTTGGACATCATAGATTATGGTCAAATTTAGCATTAATAGTATTAACTTTTTCGACGAAATTAAAAATTCAAATTCAGACATTGTAAGCTGCAGCTTTTCAAGTTTTAATGTATGAATCTCATAACCATAAATTTTGGGAATAATCATATCCAACAATGGATATCTTTCATATTTTTCAATTCTTAAGCAGTTAACTAAAATTTTGATTCTAACGTCAAAATCATTGATGGACTGAAGACACCTGCTTTCGGCCAGCTATAATCATTAAAACTTGGAGAACGAATAATTAAAAGTTTATTTTTTGCAAAAAAATATTTGCATGTTTGATAAAGTTTTTCTAAGCCAGATGCTGAATGTTGAAGATAAAACATGATCGTGGATGGAAGTGAAAAATGTTGAAGACATGGTGAATCAAAGGTGCATTTGGAATAGTTGGATAATGGTGATGCCATTTTTAGAGAAGAACAAAAAAATTAATTTGATGCAGTTGTGACTTAACTAGTGAACAACAAAACTTGAGCCAATAATAAGACAAAAACTGATTTTTTTATTTTTTGTCTGACTTTTTCTACCTTTATTAGTAAGGTTAAACAATTGTGTCTTATAGATAAACATAAGTGTTTTTCTCAACATACCAAACTCGTTAATCTTTTTTTGTCTACAACAACTCCTTTAAAAAAAGAAGATTGTCATTGCTCTCAAGTATAGGTATGTGAAGAAAATAGACATAAAACTTTATTACTAACATATAGATTTTCGTTAGAGAAAGATAAACTGCTGTTTAACCACTTGCATACTAGCAAGTTTTAATCGTCAAAAATGAAAAGTATGAATCCAGATAAGATTTATTCCTTTAAATCTCCTCGAATTCAGTATTTTTCAATTCCGTCAAATATTATTTATTACATCAATCATAACCTTATATCTCCAAAGGGCCTTGAAAAGCTACAACAAACTTGTAAATGGTTTTTTGCGAAAAACAGAGTGATCATTGTTGCTGATGGATATTTTACTTACAAAGAATGGCCATTATTTAAAACTGGCCGAGTATATCACGCAATTCATAAATTTAATTCAAAATTTTGGTTTACTAAAAAACTGAAATTTGAAACTTTGCAATCGTCATTTCGACATGCAGCTGTAACAGTATGTTCAAAACTCTACAGATGCAATATTACTTCATTGTATATTGACTTTATTGATTTGAATATTCGTGAATTTAAAAAGTTGACATCTTCAAATAATTTGCAAACTGTTTATATTATTAACTCTGTCATTTACGATGATACAAAAACAGATATTTTATTAGATGATCTCTTGAAGGAAATTCCATCTGCTACGAAGTTTAAAAGTATCAAATCAAATATTAATAAACAAAAGAGAACGATAACAAATGATACCTTCAAAAATATGATTCAGATTAAAAATGATAATTCTATTAAAAATTTTGCAATTTCTGGTTATACTTTGTCACCAACTCTTGATCTTCAGTTATTTTGTTCACTCATTAAAAAAGCTGCTGCCCCAAAATCATCATTTCGCTTTTATTTAGATTATAGTTTCCCCGAACAAAAAGCGCAGATTGAAACAGCTGTTACAGAAATGCTTTCACAATGGAATGATCCTCAACAAAAACCATTCATTCACATGCGTTACAGTATTTAACACTGAAACTTCTTTTATGTTTCTGATGAATGTTTTTGTTTGCATACTTTTTTGTAATAAACAACAGTTTTATAAAAACACGTGACTAAAATATTACACCTGAGAGGAAATCACATATTTATTTTAATGTTCATAGATTTCACTGAACGTTTTAGCAAAACAAAATATTCTCATATAAATTTGTCATTATCTCAGGCAATATATAGTTCATGAGTATATACATGCATACAAACTCAATACCAATAACCTCTTAACTAAAAAGTGTCTAGCCATACATTCTGTCGACTAGTTCAACCATAAACGAGTTCCATTTCTCTTTTTTGTTTCTCATTATTCTCTGCTGCCAAAAAATGATTAAAAGTTATTCCTTCGAATCTCCTCCAATTCAATGTTTTTCAATTCCTTCAAATGTTATTTATTATATCAATCAAAATCCAGCATCTCCAGAATGTCTTCAAAAACTACATAAAACTTGTAAATGGTTTTTTGCTAAAAACAAAATTATTGTTATTCAAAACAAATATTTCCATGATAACAGTGAGTTACGGCCATTTGTAAAAACTCAAATACCACTGCAAACTTATAACGGAAAATTTTGGTACACTGGCACATTAACTTTTAATCGATGGGGCATGTTCGGAGAAGCTCCAGCTACAGTATGGCCAAAAATTTATAGATGTGATATTACTTCATTGAAATTAAATTTTGTGTCTTTAAATATTCGTGAATTTGAACTTCTAACTCTGCCAAAAAACAGTATTAAAACTTTTCATATGAGTAATGGGTATATTTGGGCTGATCCTCAAACTGATTGTTCACTTGATTATCTACTGAGCAGAGTTCCATCTGCTACTGTCTTTAGAAGCGTTAAATTTAATGATATGCCTGCAGATATGAAACCAGTAATAACAAATGATATATTGAAAAATATGATTCAAATTAAAAATGATAATTCCATTGAGAACTTGGAAACCGCAGTTTACATCTTGTCACCAAATCTTGATCCTCAATTATTTTGTTCATTTATTAAAAAAGCTGCTGCCCCCAAAGCTTCATTTCGCTTTGTGCTAGATTACAGTTTCCACGAACAAAAAGAACAAATTAAATCGGCTGTCACAGAAATGCTTTCACAATGGAATGATGACCAACAAAAACCATTTATCGGCATTGCTGATGCATATGATAATTACAGTATCTACGCAACTGCACAAATTACTTATACTGTAATAAACAATGTTTACAATTTAGTTACAACATTTTCTTCTACGAATCCAATTGTAATTGCTTTTTACAATCTCAATAATAATGGTGGAGGTGATAGCACGCTTCTTTGTAATGTACTTCCTGATAATACCCTTGGTCTAAATTGTACAATTAATCCATTAAGTGGCAATGCAAAACTGCTACATCAAATGATTATTCGAGATATCCGGGGTCTTTCACCAAATATTCCAATTGTCTTTTCGTGAAATCAAAACAAACGGACATAAAAAAAAATTTTAGTTTTTGATTCTCAGTAATATCAGATTTAATGGGTTTGAGTAATGTTTAAAATGCAAATACTAACATAAAACTTCTTTTATCTACCAAACAGGATACGGTAGATTTCTCATTTTTTATGAAAAATTTCGTCACTCATTAATTTAAAAAATGTACTTTTGAATAAGCATTTAACAGATTTCAAAACAAAAAAAAGCTACTGTATTTTGCATTTTTGTAAAACACACATAAAAAAATAATGTTTCACAATATTGCTGTTTAGCATCCCTCTCTCTTCTTTCCTTTTTTTTTTGTGTTGCAGAGAAATAATTTATTTCTTCACCCATTTTTTCCTTGCTATTTTTTGTGGTCGTCGTTTTATTTCTTTTCTTTCTCTTTTCAATGTTTGACTGAAAGAAGGGAAAGAGAGACACAAAAAGGCTGCTGCAGTCCTTTAAATGTTGTTGTTTCGAAATCTCTTTAAAAAAAATTTTTTTCATCTGTTTCAAAAGCAATTTTTAACCAAGAAAAAATTTGTTATTAAATAGAATTAAAGTGTTTATTGCCAACTATTAAAATTTATTATTATTATTTTATATTATAACAATACCAATGGCATCTATTCCAACATTTAAACTTGTATTGGTTGGTGATGGTGGTACAGGAAAGACAACCTTGTAAAACGACATTTAACTGGTGAATTTGAAAAGAAATATGTTGCCACCCTTGGCGTAGCAGTTCATCCCTTAACTTTTAATACAACTCGAGGCGAAATTCGTTTTTATGTATGGGATACTGCAGGGCAAGAAAAATTTGGTGGTCTTCGTGATGGTTATTATATTCAAGGTAAATTTTAATAAAAGGGTTGAATCAAAAATGAATCCCTTGCTTTTGTTTCAAAACATACTCTTACACTTCTAAACATGAAATTCACTTTTCCCTCTTTTCTAGGACAATGCGCAATTATTATGTTTGATGTAACTTCTCGACTTACATATAAAAATGTTCCAAATTGGCATCGTGATCTTTCCCGTGTATGTGCGGATATTCCAATTGTACTTGTTGGCAATAAAGTTGATGTTAAAGATCGAAAAGTTAAAGCTAAAAGTATTAACTATCATCGAAAAAAGAATCTACAATATTATGATATTTCTGCAAAATCAAATTATCACTTTGAAAAGCCTTTTCTGCATTTGGCTCGAAAACTTATTGGTGATCCAAATCTTGAATTTATTTGTATTCCTTCTCTTCTTCCACCTGAAATCCATATTGATCCATTAATGCTTAAACAATATGAACAAGAAATTCGTGATGCTGCAAATGCTGTACTTCCAGATGATGATGAAGATTTGTAATTACAATAACAAGGCCAATGACATTATTTAATTTATAATTAACGTTTTTATTGTTTTTCATTTTTTAATCTTTCTTTGGAAAATATTTGATCTATGTTTTGTTTCATTTTGAATAATTGTGTTTGTTTGTTTGTAACTTGCTTATTTTTTCATTTTATTTTTGTGATAAAAAAAGTGTAAAGTCTTTTGTTTGTTAGCTAAGAACATTAAGATGTGATGAAACAACATAACCACTACTTCTACTTATAAATTTATTAGAAGAAAAACACTAAAAAAGAGACATATAATTCAAGAAATACAACAACAAATTTTTTTAAAACATGGCAATCAAAAAGTTCAAACATCAAATTCACGTGAAAAAACAACATTCGGTTTTTGAATGGACCACGGATAAGTTGAATTTCGTAATATTGCTGCAAAGTTTTGCTGCTGAATAACAGAGCCAAAAGTAACACGACATTCAAAGTTTGCATAACCAGGAGAGCCATGCTTATTAACAAAATCAAAGAATAGCTCGAGATCAAAATCTTCCGATAAAACAAAATGAATTAAATAAAAGCTTTTGATTTTTTTGACTCGATGCAGATTAAACAAATTTATGATTTTTTGATTTGTTAAAATTTCATGTTCAATTTCATGTGATCGCCAATAAACGAAATGAGTAATATTTGGAATTTTAGCAACAAGAGCATCAAGGGGAAGAATATTTTCTTGGACATCATAGATTATGGTCAAATTTAGCATTAATAGTATTAACTTTTTCGACGAAATTAAAAATTCAAATTCAGACATTGTAAGCTGCAGCTTTTCAAGTTTTAATGTATGAATCTCATAACCATAAATTTTGGGAATAATCATATCCAACAATGGATATCTTTCATATTTTTCAATTCTTAAGCAGTTAACTAAAATTTTGATTCTAACGTCAAAATCATTGATGGACTGAAGACACCTGCTTTCGGCCAGCTATAATCATTAAAACTTGGAGAACGAATAATTAAAAGTTTATTTTTTGCAAAAAAATATTTGCATGTTTGATAAAGTTTTTCTAAGCCAGATGCTGAATGTTGAAGATAAAACATGATCGTGGATGGAAGTGAAAAATGTTGAAGACATGGTGAATCAAAGGTGCATTTGGAATAGTTGGATAATGGTGATGCCATTTTTAGAGAAGAACAAAAAAATTAATTTGATGCAGTTGTGACTTAACTAGTGAACAACAAAACTTGAGCCAATAATAAGACAAAAACTGATTTTTTTATTTTTTGTCTGACTTTTTCTACCTTTATTAGTAAGGTTAAACAATTGTGTCTTATAGATAAACATAAGTGTTTTTCTCAACATACCAAACTCGTTAATCTTTTTTTGTCTACAACAACTCCTTTAAAAAAAGAAGATTGTCATTGCTCTCAAGTATAGGTATGTGAAGAAAATAGACATAAAACTTTATTACTAACATATAGATTTTCGTTAGAGAAAGATAAACTGCTGTTTAACCACTTGCATACTAGCAAGTTTTAATCGTCAAAAATGAAAAGTATGAATCCAGATAAGATTTATTCCTTTAAATCTCCTCGAATTCAGTATTTTTCAATTCCGTCAAATATTATTTATTACATCAATCATAACCTTATATCTCCAAAGGGCCTTGAAAAGCTACAACAAACTTGTAAATGGTTTTTTGCGAAAAACAGAGTGATCATTGTTGCTGATGGATATTTTACTTACAAAGAATGGCCATTATTTAAAACTGGCCGAGTATATCACGCAATTCATAAATTTAATTCAAAATTTTGGTTTACTAAAAAACTGAAATTTGAAACTTTGCAATCGTCATTTCGACATGCAGCTGTAACAGTATGTTCAAAACTCTACAGATGCAATATTACTTCATTGTATATTGACTTTATTGATTTGAATATTCGTGAATTTAAAAAGTTGACATCTTCAAATAATTTGCAAACTGTTTATATTATTAACTCTGTCATTTACGATGATACAAAAACAGATATTTTATTAGATGATCTCTTGAAGGAAATTCCATCTGCTACGAAGTTTAAAAGTATCAAATCAAATATTAATAAACAAAAGAGAACGATAACAAATGATACCTTCAAAAATATGATTCAGATTAAAAATGATAATTCTATTAAAAATTTTGCAATTTCTGGTTATACTTTGTCACCAACTCTTGATCTTCAGTTATTTTGTTCACTCATTAAAAAAGCTGCTGCCCCAAAATCATCATTTCGCTTTTATTTAGATTATAGTTTCCCCGAACAAAAAGCGCAGATTGAAACAGCTGTTACAGAAATGCTTTCACAATGGAATGATCCTCAACAAAAACCATTCATTCACATGCGTTACAGTATTTAACACTGAAACTTCTTTTATGTTTCTGATGAATGTTTTTGTTTGCATACTTTTTTGTAATAAACAACAGTTTTATAAAAACACGTGACTAAAATATTACACCTGAGAGGAAATCACATATTTATTTTAATGTTCATAGATTTCACTGAACGTTTTAGCAAAACAAAATATTCTCATATAAATTTGTCATTATCTCAGGCAATATATAGTTCATGAGTATATACATGCATACAAACTCAATACCAATAACCTCTTAACTAAAAAGTGTCTAGCCATACATTCTGTCGACTAGTTCAACCATAAACGAGTTCCATTTCTCTTTTTTGTTTCTCATTATTCTCTGCTGCCAAAAAATGATTAAAAGTTATTCCTTCGAATCTCCTCCAATTCAATGTTTTTCAATTCCTTCAAATGTTATTTATTATATCAATCAAAATCCAGCATCTCCAGAATGTCTTCAAAAACTACATAAAACTTGTAAATGGTTTTTTGCTAAAAACAAAATTATTGTTATTCAAAACAAATATTTCCATGATAACAGTGAGTTACGGCCATTTGTAAAAACTCAAATACCACTGCAAACTTATAACGGAAAATTTTGGTACACTGGCACATTAACTTTTAATCGATGGGGCATGTTCGGAGAAGCTCCAGCTACAGTATGGCCAAAAATTTATAGATGTGATATTACTTCATTGAAATTAAATTTTGTGTCTTTAAATATTCGTGAATTTGAACTTCTAACTCTGCCAAAAAACAGTATTAAAACTTTTCATATGAGTAATGGGTATATTTGGGCTGATCCTCAAACTGATTGTTCACTTGATTATCTACTGAGCAGAGTTCCATCTGCTACTGTCTTTAGAAGCGTTAAATTTAATGATATGCCTGCAGATATGAAACCAGTAATAACAAATGATATATTGAAAAATATGATTCAAATTAAAAATGATAATTCCATTGAGAACTTGGAAACCGCAGTTTACATCTTGTCACCAAATCTTGATCCTCAATTATTTTGTTCATTTATTAAAAAAGCTGCTGCCCCCAAAGCTTCATTTCGCTTTGTGCTAGATTACAGTTTCCACGAACAAAAAGAACAAATTAAATCGGCTGTCACAGAAATGCTTTCACAATGGAATGATGACCAACAAAAACCACTTATTGACATTTCTGACGCATAACTTTTTCGGTTTTTTTACTGAAGATTTTTGTACTTCCGTTTTTTACGTTCAATAAATTTATAAAATATCAAAAAATTCATGATTAAAAATAAATTATCAGTTTATTAGAAATAAAAAACAATCATAAAATGTTGATACATTAACTTTATACTGAAGAACATAAACTTTGTCGATGTTAAGGAAAAATAAAAAGTTGATTTGCAACGAACTATTAAAGATAATTCCATCAGTAACAAAGTTTTCAAGTTTTTCTTTAATAATTTGTGTATGTTTTGTTCTTCAAAGATTTTGATACTCATCTTAAAAACAAAACTTTTTTTAAGTCAAATATTTGCCACAACCCGAAGAAGTAAGGAAAAATGAAAAAAGGACAATAAAAGAGAAGAATGTTTACAATCGCTTTTTTTACAGTTGTGTACAACAGTTTACCGATTTGTAATCAGGAAAATACTAATGGATGTTGTCTCACTAATCATGATTGCTTGTCTTTCTTGGTGCATTCATCTTTTCAATACAGAAAGTGAAATATTACATAATTTTACACTATGCTACTATTGAGGGGTTATGCCTCCGTGATTGTTCAGTTAAAAGTCCAAATGACGCGTACAACATAAGAATTTTTAGCCACTTTTTTACATATAATAATATAAAATGTGATAATCAAAAATATTTTTGAAATGGAGGAAAAACAAACTCCCTCAAAAAAGTTCCACCCTTTTTCTTCATTCGCAAAATGTTATTTTTTGTGAATGAATTTTTTGAACACAATGATTACATAACCAATTTTTACTTTAACATCAATAATCTTTGTACCATTTGGGAGTATTTATGCTTTATGTGGGAGTCCATTCTTTTTAATTTTGAATAATCAAAAACAGGTAACATGTTACACGTTTTAGCAAAAATGTTCAAAATGATTCTTTTAAATTTTATGGAATACACTGTTCTGTTAAAGAGGACAATGGAATTCAGATAATGTCTTCAACATCTAGTGATAAAAACAAAGTATCTTTTTTATTTATTTTGATAAAAAATATCTTATTGCTGCAGATGATTTCGAGACACCGAAACATCTAGCTGAAAGATTAATAAATCTTACACAACATCACGATGAATATAAAAAGCATGCTGCTATTAGAATGTCTTCAATTAACCCAATTCGATTTTTATGTATCGTGGTTGAACACAGAAATGTTGAAAGACGACAAATTATTGTTTTTTTGTAAACTTTGTGACATGGCAACAATAAAAGAAAAGCATCACATTAATTTACAATGTAAGTTCTTTTAAAGCAAATTATTACATATTCGTTGCATTGCTCTTTAAAAAAAGCTAACAATCCAGATTGGATAAAAAGGCTGACAATCAGGATTAGATATCCGTAAAAAACGGTTGGATGTCCAATGCTCTTTGTATATTGTTTTTAAAGGGGTTACTGTAGGTTTGTCGGACAAAAAATTTATTTTTTAAGTAGAATTTACATATTACACGTTTAATGTGAATAATAAAATAAAAAATTAGACAAAAAAATCTTTGAAATTTTAGTATTGGAAAAAAGATGAGTTCTCGGCCTATCTATCCTTTTCATCCTTTTGCTTACCATGAAATTCCTGGGACAAATGAATACCGGGCATTTCAGTGTATTTTTTTTGAAGAAAAAGAATGTCCCGGTATTATGCATCTCTTTCATGATACTGGTAATACAACAGTCCATCCATCACATACATGCAGTAAGCAAACCTTTTCCTCACTTTTGCTTTCAATTTACCTTTTTTACTATTATTATTATGGTATTCTTATAGATATGTTTCTACAACCGATTCCTGATTCTCAAGTCCAATTTCCTTTGGTCCTAAAAATGAAACCTGGCAGTCATCATGATATCATGCAACAAGAAACTGAATCTGGAAAATCTGGCAAATCTGGTAAGAAGTCATCATCAAAAGAATCAAAGTCATCACAATCTGCTCGTACTGCAATTGAAGCTGAAAATCGTTCTGCAAAACAAGCTGCAACACATGCCGCTGCTGCTTTGGCTCATGAAGTTTGTTTTTTTACTTTTGTATTTTGTACAATAATAACATATACTTTATTTTATAGAATTCTGCTAAATCTGCTGCAACTCAGCTTTCATCCAAACAACCTCCATCTGGTGGTCTTGATGCAAATGCTATTGGTGGTACAACTGCACTTGTTGCTATTGGAGGAGGTATAGTACATTTTATTTTCGGATTTTCTTCTATTTCCAAGATGCCCCTTTGTTGATGGGATGTATATACTTATTCTTTTTCATTTTTAGATTCAACTCGTGAATTTAAGATGGATCCTGCAGAACTTCGTTAGTCATCATCCGATGGATTATAATCAACCTGGTTTAGCTGCTGCAACTTTATTCTGTATTAAATAATATATTTATGTGTTAGTTGTATATGTATTTTTATGTATAAGCTTGAAATAAAAATTTTGAATTATATTTTTGATGCCGAGCTTTATTGTATGTTAAACTAAATGTTGGTATTTAACATTTTAAAAGTTTATTAACACATTCTATATTCTTTATTTTGTTGATAAAAAATCTTAGAAAGGGGAAGGTAGTAGCTTAAGGCTACTGTAATTTTATGAACATTTATAAATGTTGGCAAATTGATACCTAACCATTTCATTGCTCTAACAAGCTAAATCTGCTTTGATCGCTTTGTATTAAAACATTATCGAATTTGCCATTATTTTTATATCTTTTTTTGTAGTAAATGTTTAGATAATTTTTATTTTTAATGACTTCAACAGATCAAGTAGGTTAACTCTCACATTATCTGCCTATTGCCTGATTCAAAATAACAGCTTTAAACTTTCTACAAATTTTAGAGCCATGATAATTCTGTTGAATTATTTTTATCAACAGAACCGTACAAATTAAATTACAATGGACCATGTTCTGTTGATATTAAAATGTTGTCGAAGATGTTTGTCATAGAACCTGTTGATAAAAGTATATTTGTAGTTGTTCGCATACCTGTATTAGGTCATCAATTTTCAGATACAAATACCATCGAAATATCTCTATACTCACATTTTATTCAACATAAAGTAATTTTAATTTTCATTAATATTAACTGCATTGGATATTAATTGTTTTAGAATATCCTTTGTAATCTGTCATCAGCTCCAATCAAGCATGTTGTGTTAGTATTTCCTACTGTCGATGCTTGTAAAGCAGTTTATGATATTATTGCCAAATATCAAGTATGTTGAGCTTCATCTAAATGTGATTTTACGACACCTTTTTAGATGGATGTTAAACAAGAAGTCCAAGATCATTCATACTTCCAACTTCTAAAGGAACAAGTATTCCTTCCATTACTTAACGAAGCAAAAAGTAATTCAGCTCTCAATGAACGATCCAAAGATTTTATTATAAATTTGTTACAAGATATTGTCGCTGCTGAACAAGAGATTATTGAAGAGAGTAATGTGAAAAGTGAAATGGGTGAAAGCTTTTACAGTGCTTTAATGGCTAGCAACAAAGAATCTTCAGCCAGTCCATGTGATTCTGAACCAGTTGATTTAGATGCTGAACATTCATTAAAAGAATATAGATATAATGAACCTGTAGGACGTGTTTCACTTGAACCTGCTGATTCACGAGTATCTGCTGTTGGTGATGGACAGCTTACCAAAGAAAGCAATGTGAAAAGCGAGCTGGATGAAACGTTTTATGTTGAATTAAATAATAGAAGCAATGAATTTTCGATTAGCCCAGAAACTTCTGAACCAGTTGATATGGATGTTAAATTTTCCATTGAGGAATATCAACGTAATGGATCTGTTGTAGCTGTAATACCTGTACCAAGTAGCATTGATGATCCACCTCCTGCTGGTGTTGATAATGTACAAGAAGTATTAGAAAATACGTACGTTTTTTACAAAGTAAAAGTTACAAATTATCTCAGCTTTTTTAGGTCAAATAATTCTCGTAAACGATGCAAATCTCCAGAATCTGCTAATACCATCATCAAACAATGCAAAACTGAAATACCCGAAGAAGAATCATATCAATCAACTTTTGTACCACCACCAACACAAAGTGAAACCAGTACTTTAATAATGCAAACTAAAAAAATTGTTAAATCATCGCAATTTATTATTCATAAACTGCCGATTGCTGGACAACATCGATATCAACTTTTTCTATTTTTATCTGAAGAAAAGAATCTCTGCTATCGATATTTTTTTGAAACAAAGAATAGGCGTTTTATGTGTATCAATTGCCATAATACTAAACATTTTGTTGTTGGACATCTTCGATGCGCTGAAAATGGTGAATATTCTCTTGAACTTGGTTTGATGAAACATAAATGTTTGCCTGATGTTTATACTCAAACTCCAGGTGAAATGATTGTTTCATGTACTTTCTATCAATCATTATTTTTTAACAAAAAGGAAATGTAAAGTTTTTTAAATTTGTTTTTCTAATATAATTTATGTTTACAGTAAGCATCGTCGCAATCAAAATAAACCTGCTGGCACCACTTCAACTACTGATACTCCCACAGCAATAGAACCAACTTCAGTGCAAAACCCTACTACTGCTGAACAACCTGCTTCTTCATCTGAAGCATCATCATGTGGCAATGCCACAACTGGGACTATTGAAAGTGCTGAATCAAATGGAATTATCAAAGCACCAGACTTTAAAATTTCTACTGTTATTATCAATGGTACTCGACGATTAGAATTAACAATTTTTGCAACACCTGATCATTCTCTCTGCTACACATTTTATCACGATTATAAACATTATCGTTTTATATGCAAGAAATGTCGAAATCAAAGACATGATTATCCTGTTTTTCTTCGAACACGACAAGGTGAAGATTATATTGAGTTGAATAAGAAAAGCCAACATGTTTGTGAGCCAATCCCATATCAAGAAGAAACAGAATTTTTATCAACAAATGAATATGAAATTGCTTTAACACATGATGGACATATTCAACCAATTGTTTATGATTCAAATGATAATAATTTATATTATTCATTTTCTTTCAAATCAAAAACTGCATATGTTTGTGATGGATGTAAAGACAATTCAACCTTTGCAGCTTTAAATGTAAAGAAACATCTTGATGGAAGGTATACGGTATCGTGGAAAGATGAAAAATCTGTTCATTCTTGTCAACCAAAACGTATCAATGATAATGATGATAAAGTATTAATGCCTGATAAGTTTAAATTCTTTAAAGAAGATGATTCATCATATGGCTTGAAGATGGCTACCTTTGCTGGTGAAGAGAGAAACGTTCATATTTATAAGTATTACAAAATTTTGGATTGTTTCTGCTGTACTAAATGTTTAGAAGCTGATCATTTTGCTTATGCTAATGTATTTATTACAACAAAGAATGTTGAATATGTTATTGAAAGAGGCCGTGGAAAACATGTTTGTGATCCAGTCCCTTATTCAGATTTTGATACCAGCAATCTCGTATGTCAACAATCAAGCGGATTACATGCTAAGAAATTCAATGAAAAACTTTGGAATGAAAAGACACTTATTCTTGCCGGAAATTTTGAATTTCAACGCAATATTATGGGAAGTGTACATGGATTATTAGTTATTTTTACATCCAAAGAAAGACATTTATGTTACAAATATTCTTTTGTTTGTCAACCGGATCGATATGGATGTTGTTTGAAGTCGTGTAAAGTTGGTGCAAAGGTTATTATTGATGAAGAAGGCAAACATTTTGTCAAACTTTCTCCGTTCAAACATCGATGTGAACCAACTCCATATGAACCAGCGAAACGAATTGTACGAAAACCTGATTACATATATATTGCAACTCCACCAATCAAGCTTATTGTATTTACTTCATCATCTCATCAAGAATGTTATGTGTATACATCAAATGCCTTCTATTGTCGAAAATGTGTGAATCTAAGACGACAAAGAAATGTTTTCGCTTCTATGTTTACAGATGAAAATGGTGAAGAATGCTTTTTTCTTAGCCGAACTCAACATATTTGTCAACCTCAAAAATTTGCAACTGTTGCAGCTAAATTTGGTATTCAACAACGATGATATGGATTTTTGTTTGTTTAAATTTATTTATATTATTGTTTGTTTTGTTTATGTTTGTTTCATTTTTTAGTATAATAAATTATCGTTTATATACTGCCATTATTCTTTCTTGAACAAAGACTCATAATGCTGATATAAAAAGACAAGTATTTACTTCCTTTTTAAAGACATCATTTTTTAAGAACAAGCTCAAACCTTTCATCTTTACTAAGAAAATAATTATTAAAAATTCAAAGTAAAACGTACGATAATAAACAGATACAGTATCCATTCTACAACTGACGGTGTTGATGATAGTTACCGTAATCCAAAATTTGTTAACTTTTGCTGTTCATTAAAATTGGATGTTGTTTTTGCAGAATTTCTATGATTTTATTACAGTATACAAAACCGATTAATAGTTAATTAGTTACTGTAAATTAATAGTTAAAAAAATTGGGTTGAGAGAAAAAAAACTTTTAGACGATTCAAAAACTGTGGTTGTTTTGACAAAATACTAGAAATTTATTTATCAACTGTTAAAAAATCGAGTTTAGTGAAAAAAAAAAGCTTTTTGGCATCTTAGAAAATGTGATGGTGTCAAGTGAAGTTGTGCAAATCAAAATGTTTGATGTTCGAGTTCAAAAAATAATTAATAATTTTTTTGTGCAATTAAATTTTTTGTTTTATTTTGTTATTAAAAATGCTTAACTCTGTTTTTCAAAAGTTTGTTCAAACACTTATATCTGAAATTATTTCGCATTTTCAAGTACATACATTGTCAACAAAGAGTTCAAATGGTATCCAATATAAACATTACCAAAAATCTTTGAGAAAATTTTATGATAGGTTATAGCTATCATCAAACTTTTCATTCATTACTTTCAAGCACAGCTGCTTTAATATTTTTTACTGCTCTTAAAAAAAGTATGAATTCAATGGATATAAATGTTTCTGATAGTATTATTGCTACAATTATGGATAAACATGGAAATTTTTTTAAAATTGATGTTAACAAAAAGAATTCAATCAATTATTTAAGATCAAAAATTCAAAATGATTACGGTATTTCTTTAAAACATCAATATTTTGAATGTGATGGTAAGGTTTTTCATAGTTTACAAATTGTTAGTATTGAATAATATAATTTTCTGATTTTAGACCTAAGAAAAAAGAGTGATGAAAATCAACAAGATAAAGAAACCTTTGAAAATCAAGTTGAAAATAATATTGATATTCGGATCACACGTTGTGATGGTAAATCTTTTGCCATAAAAGTAGATGGAAACAAATCATTTGTAAATGCCATGATGAAAATCGAACATAATTATGGTATTCTTTTGAATCGACAACGTTTTACATGTTCAGGTAAGCTTATTGTTTGATCTTTATCAGTCTATATTGTTTCTGTTTTAGATAGCGAAACTTTATCAGATGATTTTTTTTATAAACAATTTGAAAATGTTTGCAATGATATTAAAGATTGCCGTGAAGATGTTAAATGTATGATTTCTGCTGTTGAAAATTTTGATACGAATATCACATGTGATAATTATGATAATGATGAAGAAAAAATCGAATTTAAAGAATATTCTGGTAATAGCGAGGATTCGAATGAAGAATATGATAGCAGCAGCAGTAGCAGCGGTGAAGAAGAAGATCCTAGCTGCGTTAATGTTGTAGAAGTTGATGAAGAAGATAGCTTCCCTCTTGTACATTATGTAACTGCATTTGATAACGTTTATTGTTTTGCTGATGGAAAAGGAATAAAAATGAGTTGCTTCAAAGAAAGAATTTTGATTTTGGATGATTCACTGAATGCTCCATATAGCTGTACTTTAAAAGCGGTTAAATCAATAATTCCTATAATTCTCGAATGTGAACTTCAAAAGTTGGAACTTCATAAGCAAAGTCTAACATGGGATGAATATCAATTTCTTACTTCTTCTGCTACAATTAAATTCTTGGATATTATAGATTGTACTATCAAATATGAAAATGGTTCTACCGTAACTGCTGATAAACTTTTTACTCATCTTCCAAAACTTGTCGATCTTAAAATGTAGGTTTTTTGAAATTTTTTATTTATTGTTAAAATGATTATATTATAGTGGCTGCAAAAATAAACCATTAATGTTCGGTTCAAAGACGGCAAAGAGAATGGCACGATTTCTTTTACGTTCTTCTAAAATGCAGATTTTTGTTTTGGAAGATATTAAAGAAGGCTTTGATATTTCTGCATTTACTGATTTTGTCATGGTTAGTCTTACCTTTTTTTTTGGTAACCACGAACCCAAAATTTATAGGAAAATACAACTGTTGATGTTCGTTTAGTCTTTAAAGGTCCATTTGCTGATGACTATAATCAAAAGTTTAAAAATTTTGTTGAGAAAATTATTTCTGATAGACCTCAAAAAATTCCTGATCTTGAATTTCCATGGTTTAGACAAATGAATATGTATTCAAAATATCAAAAATTACATCGACGTCAAATATCTTTAATGTAACATTTTTTCAAATGTTTATTTTGTCATTTTTGTTTTAAATACATTTTTTGTTTGTATTTTGTTGAAGAATTTGATTATCACACACATAAATTGATATCATATGAACCTGAGCAACGAATTCGTTTGTAGTAAATTCGTAGATGCTTTAAAAACACATGCCTTTTTATATTTTTACCATTTTTCTTTAGCTTTTTAAAACTTAAAAAGATGTGTAGCTAATTAGAGGAAAAAAATTTTATTGCCTATAAAGCTTTAAACAAATCTTTTACGGCAAAAAGCTTTTGAGAAAAAAAGCTTGCTAATTACATATTTTATTCAAAGACATCTTTCAAGAAAGTATAAGTTTAAAGGAGAGAATCGTTAAAACACGGTTGAATAACTATATGTTAATTCCATTGCTGTTGTAATTGTTTAAAGTAGTTTTCAGAAGTTGGATTTGCAATAATACTTTTTCCAAATGGATTTACAATTATGTGAACAGCATTTTTTGGCAAGCCATTGCTTTGTTTTAAAATTGCTTGTTGAAAAATAATTGCAAAGAATGATAAATTGTAAATCTTAAACTGGGCTTTTATAAAAGCTTTCGAAGCATAATATACTTACTAAATGGAACATGCAAAAGGGCATACTGTAACCATAAAACGTCGAGGCAACAATAGTTGAAATGGAAGTTAATGGTGCAATTACAGTAAAAATTAAAATTGGTATAAAAATTAAGGATAGCACTTTTACATTTTCAAATATCTAAAAACATTTTTCTAGTGGTATTTTTTAAAATTTTAACGTACCTGATATCTGCACTGTAGTGATATTTTGTAAACATAAATTTTATACATTTTTTTATTAATAAAATATAAAACTCCACAAATAATTAATGTAATAAAATGGGTTGAAAACATAATCCATGGTAGCAATGTTGATGCAGATTTAAATATTGCCGCTACGTTTTCTGTAAACGAATTGTCAATTCTTAATAATTCTTGCATTAATTTAAAAATGTGAATTTTCTTTTCAAAAACAAATTTACCCAAAATTTTTAAGCTCATATACATGGCTGTTGAAATATACGATATAAATGTTAACACCCGTGAAAGGATTACTGTATTTGTAGACAGTGAAAATTTTTCATAAAATACGGTAGCAATTATTCTTTCAATTACAAGAATAAAAAGTGAAAAACGAATTTGTTGAGATGCTGTTGCACAGAGGGGTCTCATTATTTGAAATAGTACAGAGTTTTCAGAATTTATTATTAGAAATATTATTGTTGAAACAATTGTAACAACTTGGATGACAATAACAAATGGAACACAACAAGTAAAAAAGTATAACCTAAAATATGCAAATTTCTTTAGTAGGATTTTTATTTTATTGTAAAAATACCTCAAAGATTTTGGTAATAAAATAAATCTGTTTTTTAATCGTTTAAAGGCAAAAATAATAATTAAATAAGTAAATATTACCAATGTTGAACTAATAATGTAACAAATCGATAAAAATAAATCCATTAAAAATGTTTTTAAAAAAAGTAAAACTTTTAACTTTTTTGTTATTTTGAATAAATGAAATATAAGCGTGTAGCCAATGTATTTTGTTTCAGTATAATTTTTTAAGAGTTATTAAAATATTAATTTTTTTTATACACCATTCTTTTTTTAATTAATGTATTTTGTATTTTTTCGTGTTGTAAATAAAAGTGGTAAAGTGACGAAAGAAATAATTGTACTTCCCTTTTAAAGGAAGAACGTTTAAAGCAATAAATAAAAAATAAAAGATTTAAAACTACATTAAAGCTATTGAATGTAAGTTGTAAATTAAGCCTATAAAATAGAAATGCTGATGTTAGTTTCTTTCGAAATGTGTTGTGTTTCTTAATTATCAATGATGTGAAATGAGTTGATTGTAATTCATGCATAAGTATAGTGGCACTTTTATGTATGTATGCGTATGATGATTAAAAATAATGTTCAAATTATTTTTGTTCTACATAAATATGGTCTGTGGACATTTTGAATTTGATGTTAAAAGCAGTCCTTTTTAATGAAAAACTTTTACGAAGTAAATTTTAGCCATAAAATTTGAAATGCAAAAACAGTTCTAAAATCTGACAGTTACTAAACTTATTAGTGATTAGCATGAAGTGTTTTTTAAACTCTTACCAGGTGATAAGCTTGCAAATAAAAGCAAAAACAATAACTACATTATTAGGTATTTTAAAAACTTTTTCGAATCTTAATATTAGTTACGTATTAAATTGTGTAAAAAATCTGCAATAAAGTTTTCATAAGAATGCTATGCTTAAAAATGTTTACTGTAAAGATTTCTCTATTTTTGTATTATAATATATAAACAAAAGTGTTTAACATACTTATTTATTGTCGAATGAAACAATACTTGGCATGATAAAACTGAATTATGCAATTCTACTACGTCTTGAAAAACAATGCAGAAAAAACAAAAACGATCAAATATTTTAAAAGCATTTTCAGCGTAACAGTAAACACTTTTTTTACGAAAGTTATTCAAGAAATTAAAGAAAATTTAACTTTCACGTTTAAGACCATATAGTGACGGTTATGATATAGTTTTCTTGAATAAAAAATCGTTATTTAGAGCTTAATCTAGATTTTTTCTATTATTTTATTCTTTGAGGTCATGATCTTAAAAAGAAAATGAAATCTCTCCTTTTTTTTCTATTTTGAGTGAGTTAATCAAAGTTTTTCAGTCTGCTCTATTCTTATTCTTTTATAGAACTGTATTTTCTCAAAAAGTTGAAAAATGTTTTGTAAAAAAGAATTTGTTCAAACTGCTTTATTATCTCGTGAAACAGATACTGTTATCAAATTTACAGAAGATCTTGAATTTACTATTCCAAAGTTTGATAATGGCAATGGTTGGTATCAAATCAAAAATGTTAAGGGTGATTTCGAAATTACAAGATTTGAAAGAATTTACAGTAAGTTGTGGATTTGCTAGAGCTATTTGAAATGCATCCCTTTTAGATGACGGCCACAAAAGTTCTGCTTCATATGACAGAACAAATAACAAATTATATTATATGCTAACCAATAATCTCAACCTTACTTTTTACATTACCGTAATTACTGAAATGGAAGAAATGTGTGTTGTTAACTATCAATTATCTGTTCCTTCAACTCGCCTTCAATTTTTAAAATGGGGTACATTTATCAAATCTGAATTTGTTTTACCAGGCCATGATGATTTGAAGCTTACATATTATGTTAAGAAAATTAAAGAAACACATGGAGATGATATTGAAATTTGTATTGAAAATCCATATGATGTTGAAATTCAAGGTAAACATTTTTAAATTGTTTATTCATAAAATGCCTTTATATTTTTAGGAAAACAAGGTGATTTCAAAAGTGTACAATCTAGCTCAAAAGATGTTGATTTACTTTTATCATTTGGTTTTTATCCGTCAATTCTTACTTCTAATCCTGTAGTTGAAAAAAATGATGAAGAAGATGCATCGAATGATGGCAATGAACATGAATTATCCGTTGAACAACAAGATGAATCAACTCAACCTTCTGCTGCTAATGAAAGTCGTCCAGAATCTGTTATTCAATCTGAATTATCAAATGTGGCTTCAAGATTATACAAAATTGGCTCAAATAATCTCTTTGCTGATGTCTTCTTTATTACTGCGGACGGCACAAAGATTCCATCGCATCGAAATATTCTTGCTGAATTTTCAGATATCTTTTTGCAAATTTTTAAAGATTCTACAGAACTCCCTGTCCAAATCAATGTTGATGATTTTGATGCTGATACAATTCAATGCGCTTTAAATTTTATATGCGAAAAACCTGATTCAATCAATGGAATAGAAGTTAAAGTTTTTCAATTCGCTGCTAAATTTGGTATTCAGAATTTAATTGTAAGTTTGTTCGTTTTGTTTATTCATGTAATATTTGATCTAATTTCAGGATGCATGTTGTACATTTTTTGAAGCTTCTGTTGATCCATCGAATGTATGTGAATATATTCAAATTGCTTATTCTCACAATTTCGAAGGCTTGAAACAAAAATGCTTAAAAGTTTTGGTCCAAAAGAAAGATGAAATTGATTCAGCTAATATTGCTGATTTTCCGAAAAATATTCTTTTTGATGCTTTTTATTTTAAATTGTAATTCCTTTGTACTTTTTCATGTTTTTCATATTTATTCATCATTGTTACTTTTTCTTGTTATTTTTGTCTGTTAAATGTTTTTTATATTTATCTGCTTTTATTGTTTTCTTACTGTACTTTCATCATCATGCATAAAAATATGTTATTTTTTTTGTAAAATACAACCCAAAAATACCAGATATTTATTATCTATTATAAATACAAATTTATTTTAAAGATTCCAGACATATTGCAGCCTTTTTTTAATATTTGAGTTATAAGTTTAGCGCAAATTTGTAAATAAATGAATACTATAGATTTGGAAACTTGCCATAGAAATGTTGGAGCTAACAGGAAATATGAATGTTCCGTTTTCACCGGTTTCTTCCCTTACTGGATACGCTATTTTTATAAGATCTGATAAGAAAATGACTTCATCACATATATGCTCGCTTTATTTTTAATTCTTTTGCGAAAAATTTTTGATAGAAATATTTTTTTAATCACAATTAATTTATTAAATTTTTTTGAAATAAATTTGATGTAAGAAATGCGGAACACAAAAGTTTTCAAATTTTCTAAATTTGGTCCATCAAAATTTAACAAGAATTACTTTTTTAATTTTTTTCTTTGAAAGAATCAGTTGATTTAACACATGTGTGTGAATATACTGAAAAAATCGTTATCAAGAGAAAATTTCAAGATTTTAAATTATTTAAAAGTTTTTGTTGATTATTCAAACGTTGTTGAGTTTTCATTGAGGCTTTTTCTAAAAATTTAAAATTCATTGCTTTATTTTTTAAAGGTTACTCACGTGTACCACATTTATTTAGTTTTTAACTATGTTTTTTTTTATTATCAAAGCATTATTAGGCATTTCTTTGCTGTTGCCCTAAAGTTGCATTTTCCAAAACAAAAATTGTTTCAGAAAGTTAAAATACAACGAAAAAAAATGGAATTCCTAATTGGCAAAATTATACATTTTTTCCGTTTAACTTTTGTAAGAATTTTCTTTTCTTGTCCTTATAAATTTTTTGGTAATATTTCGTCATAAAAGTTAAAGCAATTAACATGGAAGCAATTAACATGGAAACATGCTCCTTAAAAAGGGAAAAGAAACATTTCACTTTTATGAAATAGATAATAGTTTTCGTTCAAAAATTTGATTTCTCATTTCAAGAGATAATTACTTGTTTGTATAAAAATCGTTATCTAGAGCTTTACTGAACTTTTTCGTTCATAACTTCGATATGGTCAAAATCTTGAAAAGAAAAATAAATATCGGCGTTTTTATAGTTCCCATTTGGAGGAGACAAATCAAAATTTTTCAGTTCGCTTTACCTTTTTTCTTTTGAAAATTATTTGTATCGCTGAAAAATGTTTTATAAAAAAGAATTTTCTCAAACTGCTTTGTTATCTCGTGAAACAGATACAATTATCAAATTTACAGAAGATCTTGAATTTACTGTTCCAAAATTCAATAATGGTACTGGTTGGTATCAAATTAAAGATGTCAAAGGTGATTTTGAAATTACAAAAGTTCAAAGAAATTATGGTAAGATTAAATGATAAATATTCTTAGATCTAAATTTTTATTTTTTTAGATAGTGGAAATACATATAGCGCTGATTACGATATTTTAAATAATAAATTGTCTTATTCTCAAGGCAATATTCTCAAGCATAAATTTTATATTACTGCAAAAATTGAAATGCAGGAAATGTGTATTGTTAATTATCATTTATCAGTTCCTTCTACAAATCTTCAGCATTTAAAATTTGGCAAATATACCAAATCTGAATTTGTTTTACATGGTTATGGCGACTTGAAATTTACATATTATGTCAAGAAAATCCATGAATCATTAAAATGCGATATCGAGATTTATATTGAAAATCCATATGAAAATGTTGAAATTCAAGGTAAGTACATTGTATTGGATAGAGATCAAGATATTAAGATGTAGTTTTATATTTTAGGTAAAAAAGGTGATTTCAAAATTGAAAGATCTAGCACAAAAAATGTTGATCTTTATTTATCATTTGGGATTGATCCAGAAATTTTGAAAAAAGAAAATGGCCCTGGTAATATTCATCAAGCTTCTATTTCTTCGGAATCATCTGTTGAAGCACAAGATGAACCAATTCAAGCATCTGCAGTTGATGAAAGTCGTCCTGAATCTGTTATTTCTCTTGATTTCTCAACAAATTCAAATGAAAGAAAACTTTTGCATTTAATTAAATCTAATAATATTTTTTCTGATGTTATATTTATTACTTCTGATGAAACGAAAATTTCATCACATCGAAATATTCTTGCTGCTGCTTCAGAAATTTTTATGCAAATCTTCAAAGAAAGTGCCGAACTTCCAGTCCAAATTCAAGTTAACGACTTCAGTGCCGATACAATTCAATCAGCTTTAAATTTCTTATACGACGACTTTGATGCAATCAATGGTAAAGAAATCGATGTTTTTAAATTTGCTGTTAAATATGGTGTTCAATGTCTTATTGTAAGTTATTATTATGCAGCTATGCAAATAATTTGTCTGTTTCAGCAAGCATGTTGTTCATTCTTTGAAGAAACAGTTGATCCATCAAATGTCTGTGAATACATTCAAATTGCTTATTCTAATAATCTCAAAGAATTGAAACAAAAATGTTTAAATGTTTTTGTTCACAATAAGAAGGAAATTGAACCTTTGAAACTTGTTGATCTTCCAAAAAATATTCTTCTTGATACTTACTTCTTTTAATCTGTAATCTCATTTTTGTCTGTTGAATGTTTTTTATTTTTATCCATTTTTATTGTTTTCTTACTGTACTATCATCATGCATAAAAAATTTGTTATTCTTTTTTGTAAAACACTACTAAAAATACCATTATCATCTTTTAAGATACAAATTGATTCCCAGCTTTCCAGACAGTTGCAGCTTTTCGGTGTTCTTTGAATTATTTGTTTAGCGCAAATTTGCAACAAAAAAACAAACATTTTAGCTTTGGACCATTTCGTCGGTATCCTCTCTTTTATCTCACCATCTAAAAGCAAACAAACAGTTTTTTTTGATTTAGAAAAAAAACGTTTTTTGACGCATTTAAAAAATTTGTTGGATTTTATTTGAATCAATATTTTTTGGAAAAGAAGATGTCTATTGATGATGAAGTTAAATTTGCCATAAAAATGTTAGAATTAACTGGAAATGTGAATGTTTTGTTTTCACCAATTTCTATTCTTACTGGATTATCAGCGATTTATTTTGATGCAAATGGTGAAGCAGAAAAAGAATTGGTTAAAGTTTTTGGGAAAGGTTTGTTTGTAACACTGAAGCATTGAAAGATGTTTTCTTTGACTTAGAGTTTTATCCATAAGGGAATTTTTGTTAATTACGTCGATTAACTTATAATTCACTAAAAATGACTTATAAGTTACTCTTTTAGACGTAAAATTTATCGATTAGAAACACTAAAATATGAGATGAATCACTTGGATAGTAAAGCACACTTTTGACCAAAAATTGGAAACCACCTTTGAACTAGTAAACTGCGTTTCGACTCAAAAAAGGAAAAAAATGTGAATTTTGGATTATCAAGTCGGATTCAAAATATCATCAAACCGGTTGGATTGATTCGTCTGACCCTGATTGGCGAGTCACATCGAATTGGATTGCTGTTTACTGCTTTGAACATTACCTGAGAAATGCAAAAAGCTGTATGCAAATGTAACTTTTTAGATAAAATAAAAGAAGATGTAATTAAATATTTTTCTCAAGCAATAAAGAAATTTGAAAACAAAAATGTTAATTTTATTAATCACTTTTTTATTTCTGCTAGCAGTAAGTTATCTCAAGAATTTATTAATCTCGTAGAAGGAAAATTAAATGGAAATATTTATCAAAGTGATTTCGATAACAAAAATATGTTGACAAATGTGTTCTTTGTAAGCTCCATTTTCAATTTCAGCAATTACAATTAAAATTTAGGAAAAGAATTTTTTATTAAAAACTGGAACAAATAATATTGCTCTCGATGAAAATGGCTTTGATCCATGTACAAATTCAATATTAATTAATGCACTGAATTTTTCTGCTGCATGGGAAAGTGTCTTTGATAAAGCACATATGGAAATATTTTATTCTGATCCACCGAGAGAAATTAAATTCATGTCCAAAACTGTTTCAGCTGATTATGGTTGGAATTTGGTAGAAAATGAAAGATGGGCATCACTTAGAATACCGTATAAAAATTTTGCGGCGTGGATGTATATTGTGTTGCCGAAAGAAAATTATTCTCCAGCTGAATTGATAAACGATATGACTGTTGATAATTTCAAAGAATGGACGAAAAGGTAACAAAACAAACACAGCCATAATTACTAAAAGGCAGATTTTTTTCAGAAGTCCATTCCCACATATTAATGTTGATGTAACCATTCCACTTTTTACAGTATCCTCAACCTTGAAATTTAAAGAAATTCTTAAAAATATGGGATTGAAGAATGTTTTTACTAATGGCTGGGAAATTAAAAATGCAGCAGAAAAATCTTTGAAATTTGATAATTTTATTCATACCTCTTTTATTACGGTATGTTTATTTGTAAATGTGAAAAGCATTTTTGCTTTAAAAAAATTAAATTTTTGAGATTTAGCAGTTTCAGTTTTGTGTACAATTTTTTGTTGAAAACTTTTAAAATTGTGTATTTTAGATTGATGAACATGGAACTGGTGCAAACAGCAATACAAAATTACATCGAAATTTCGCTCCTCCATCAACATATCATTTTACAGCTGATCATCCATTTTTGTATTTTGTAATGAGCGGTAATGAAAACGTTGATAAAAATGATGCCTCAAATTTATTATATGTTGGGACTTTTTATTAAGGAATAAAATATATTTTGTTTGTTTGATCGATCAAATTTTTTTATGGCTTTAACAAATAATTAACTCGTAATTAACTGCTAATACATTATAAAAATATTTATTGTTCAACAAAAGCTGCCACATACGATTTTCGGTATGACATTAACGATTTTCCATTCATCACAGAAAAGGCTGAAAAACTCTTTTACATTTCTATTATTGCAAAAAAAACAAAATGAAAAAATTCTTTGAAATTAAAGATATGGAAAATCTCATCTCTTCAGTAAACTGTAGTAGAATGGTCAAATTTGTGGTAAAAACCTTTCTTTTTCCGCATTAATATCTTCATATAAAAGCTTTCTAGCTTTATTTCTATCTGCCTCTTTTATTGCATTTTTAATAAAACTAAGCTTTTTTGGCGTTTGATGTGCATGTAGCTTATCAAAAAATGCTTTAGTACAGGAGAAAGACGTGTATTCCCTTAAACGTTGCTTTTATTTTAAAAACTTGAGATATCTGAACTTGTTCTTTGCTCTCTTTTGATTAGGTTTTTTATTCATGTTTTTGAAAGTGAAAGTCTCCGTCAGCTGTTTACTTCATATTTTGGACCACCTTCTTTTTTTCTTTTTTTTGCGATCAAAGAGATAGAAGTGAGGGTGGAATGTCATCCTCCTTCCTTTTGCAGCTGTTACATTTTTTAAATATTTTTGTTTTATTTTGTTTGAGTCACAAATTATTCATTACTTTTTAATCAAAGTGAAAATTTGGCATTCTTGTCGATAAAAAAGGCCCATGTAATTGTAATAATTAAAAGCTCAGCTGAGGTAAGAAAAGCTTTAATTAAAGAATTAAAGCTTTTCTTTCAGTTTTTTCTTTCTTTAGATCATGGAAGAAGAAAATGAACCTGCTAATGATTTAAGCGATTTAGAAACTTCACCATATGCTATATCTGGAAGATATATAACCAGATATAATGACAATGATGATGAAAATAATTCTGAAACATTTTATGACAAAGTTAGGCGTCATGTAAAATCTTTTATGCCACACTTTGGTTTATGGAGTCTTACAGTATTTTATATCATTGTTGGAGCCTGTTATTTTTATTACCATGAATCTGCTTTTGAAGGTAATTAAATTTAATTTAGGCTTGAGCTGAAAGTTTAACAGAATTTTGTTATTTGAATTTTGAGAAAACCAAAATTTACTAATCAAAATTGAAACAATTTTAAATTGTCAGCTGTTAACAGCATTTTGGACTATTTAATAACACATTAAATTTTTTTTTCAATTAACCAAACAACTAAACATTGCGTTTGTCGATTCTTCCTGTTTTACTTAATCGCTAAATTATTTTGCAGTGGAATCAAGAAATCAAAAATTATCCGACTTTTATGCCTTACGGAATATTTTTAATGATAAACTCGGAGTTTTAATAAAATCAAATATTTCACGTAAAACTTTTGATAAATCTGAACAAGAATTATTTGAAACCATTGTTTCTCAAATTTTCAAACTCCAACATAATCCAGACATAACAATAAAACATTTATTCAATAAAACTGAAACTGAAAACGATGATCTGTTTTGGAGTTTTTCAAATTCAATATTTTTTGCAACAACATTAATTTCAACAATTGGTTATACAACAAAGCTAGCACCTGCAACAATTTATGGAAAAGTTGGTTGCATGATTTTTTCTGCGATTGGAATCCCATTGTTTTTGGTTACAGTGGCTGATATGGGAAGATACGCCTCAGAAATGATAGTTTGGTGTTATCGAAACTATCGAAACTTGAAAATCAATGTTAGTTTTTTAAAACCTTTAACAATTATAGATGGTCCACAGTCAACAAATTTTTTTTAAAGATTAACGATTGTGTCGTTTTTCGTTTTTAAATCAGTTAAAAAACCTTTTCAATGAACAAAAAAATTATTTTAAACTCATTTTCTCTTACAGATTATTCAAAAGATTCAAAGTATTTCAAATTTGGATATTATCAGCCTTGATTTTGTCGAGTTCGATGTATTTGATCGCAGGCCGTTTGGAGCGTTTATTTTAATATTTTTATTTACTTACGTTAGTGTTGGTGGCTTGTTGCTGAAATTCTTAAAAAGATGGTCATTTGTGGACTCATTTTTTGTTTGCTTTAATGTATTAGCCAAGATTGGACATAGTAAGCAGCTTTAAAGGTATTTAATTTTTATGTCATTTATCTTTCAGATAATAAAGTTCCATCAGAAAATGACAATCCATTTATTATCATGGCTTATATCTTTGTTGGAATATCGTTAGTAACAATATGCATTGACGTTTATGGTACAGTATATATTAACAATATTCATTACTTTGGAGAAATGATCAGTAGAATCATTTTCAGAATTAAAAATCTTAGGAAAAAAATAGTTTCACCTGGAGAAAATGTTGAGCAACAATAATTTCACTTCACGTCCTGTATTTTTTAAACTCTGCGCCTGTAGAAATTGCTGGAAAAAGAAGCAATCAATCGCTTCGAAAACCAAAAAAAGGTTTATTTCTATTGTCTTTTTGATTTTCTAGTAAATTCTAGCAAAAAAAAGAATAAAAAAATAGCAGAGAAAAAAAGATTTAACCATTGTTCTTGGTTTTCGAAGCGATTGATTGCTTCTTTTTCCAGCAATTTCTACAGGCGCGGAGTTTAAAAAATACAGGACGTGACTTGATTAAATGATTGTTACAGAATTTTCGTTTTTCCCAAAATCCAAGTCTATTGACATTTTTCTTTTAAAGCTTCCCATGTATTTTTGTAAAATAAATAAACTTCAACTTATTCAACAGCAATAAATTTTTATACGTTTAACGACATTTAAAATTAAAAACGACGTTACATATTTTTGAAAAAAAAATACATGATTTTAAAAATGTATGGATTTATAAGCAGCAAAAAAATTACATCACAACGTGTCTACTTTTTTGAACAGGAGATTGTTGTATGATGTTTTACACACATGTTCATGTGTTGTTGTTTTTCTACATTTAAAATCTGTGCATTTGGATATCGAAAATAAGATACGATACCTACCATTGACGAAAAAATTGAGCTGTCAATTACATCTAAACTTTTTTTCTCTATTGCTTTACCTCTTTTCTTCGTTTTCTTTACGATACAGCAACAAAAATAGCTTGCGATACACGATTCTGTCACACCATTTACCCCCATGTGGGCTTTTGCGGAAATTGCATTTTACGTGATTTTTTGACAATCACATTTTTTTTATTTTTGGTGTACTTGTGTTTGAAATGTCCCAACTTGTTTCTTGTTTAGAAAAAATCTTTATTTTTGAAAGAAGAACAAAATATATTGTAACAAAACAAAACAACGATGCTTTTTTTAATGAACCGTATTTGTTTACAAAAATGAGCCTTGGTAAAAGAAATATTTTCATTTAAACAATCAAAACATTTTTAAAATCAAAGAATATTGTTTCAATTTTTCCTTCGAAATCGCAAGTATACGAAATCGAAATTTTTAAAGGCTGTCCTGAAAAACTTTGATCAAAAAATTTGTAGAATTTTGAAGTAATTATTTCCTTGATTTGTTGTTTATCGTATATCATTTTAACTGGCAAATCAATAAAAAGAGAAACAGGAACTGATTTTTTCTAAAAAATTTAAAAACTTTAGCTAACAGTAAATATCAAATGTAACTAACTGTCATTAAAATAGATAAGCTTTTAGCACTGAAGTTTAAATCAGAAATTGAAATGCAGATTCTTTTTAACTTGGATGCATGACTTAATTTCAGTAGATCATCAGGCCATGAATCACCAAATTCAATATTACTTGTTTTATCAAAACAAATTTCTTCAAGATTTGAAGCAGTCACAAGAAGTTCTTGAAAAGATAATTTAGGTTGAAAAGTTGTCTCTAAACATTCTAGTTTTGTCGTTTCAGACGACAAAAATTTCAAGAAAATATCAGAAGAAATCGAAACTCGTGTAAATTCTAATCGTTGTATCCGAAAAATTATTTTTTTTATGGTTGATGAGATTACATTGTTTTCTGCAGCACTCAAATAATCTTTTAAATATCCATTTTTTATTTTTCCTTTTGTTGCCGTAATAACATCCAAATCAAAGAAGGGTTTAGCGTATTGTAGGTCTATAGAATATATGCTTTTAACTTTTATAGGTTTCACATGGATTGCATTTGAAATATCTGGGCATATAAATATCATTGAATATCTTTCTTCCAGGGTTAGCATTTCCATAAAGCGTGATAATAAATCTTCATCAATATGTGAGGGATATATGTTTTGTGCTGAAAATGCTATTACAGTATTACAGACAATGATTGTTAATCATCTGGAAAAACACCATTTTTAAATAATAAAAATTACCTATGTCTCTATCTGGGCAAAACACAGTATGATGACTTCTTGAAAAGCAAATATAACATTTCTGATTGCTTTTGCAACACATAAATGTGTCTTCTTTTTTTGTTAAACAACTTGTACAACGATTTTTGGTTTGAAGAATATTTTTACGCGCTTCATTAGATGAGTAAATGCCGCAGTTTTGAGAGAGATGTTTATTGTCATCACAGAAAATACAAAGCATAACTTTGATTATTTAAAAATGTTTGAAGAAAACTTTCTCAAAAATAAGTATGAAAGATATTTAATTATACCAAAAAAATGACAAATGGTATAAAAAGTTTAAACAAAAATCTCTAAATCCATATTTGGGCAGAGAGAACAAATTTAAAAATAATTGTGGGAAAGTACCTCAAAAATAAAAAAAACAAAGTTCTTAAAGAAGCCTAAAAACTCATTAGTTTGCAACAACATGCTAAGATACAACTGGACATCGACAAGAACTTTCCTACTATCAAGTCAGGAAATTTGTGATCAAGTTATATTATCAATTTTTACTAATATGACAAAAAATATTTATTAATGTCAAAAATTATTTTTTCTTTTAAACAAACTTAATATTATTAAGCTGTAATAATAAAAAATACATTAATAGCTTTCTAGCTTGACATTTACTTTGCTGTGCTTTTTTTGTCTAGAAATGCTCACAAAATGCGTTTTATCACAAACATACTGACATCGAGAAAACATTAGCATTTTGTTTAATTTTTTTCACTAAGAAGCAACTTTTGGAATGTTTATTCAGTGTTGCAACTAACAAAGCAATAGAAAAGTTGCACTCATGAAATTTTTTACGTTATATTTTACAAATGTATTTGACTGCAATGATTTGTAACGCAATTATTCTTTTGATGTTCTTTGTATTATAATTCTGTTGTCTAAAAACATTTATCACGTGAGAACAAATTAACAAAACAGTTACATAATTAAAGGTACTAAGTTAAAGCAATTGTTTAATGAATTTTTGGAATTTGTGTTAGTGATAAATACAAATACCAAAAAGTACTCAAAAACTCATTAAAAGAAAAAATAATAGTACATGTTTTTTTTTCAAGCTGAAGTTTAATTAAAAATGTTAATTAATAAAGAGAATGTAGTTTTAAGGATTTTAATTATAAAAAATTACCAAATAAGTTTTTATCTTAAGAAAATAAGTGAACAATTTTTTTCAAGCTAGTGTAAACGTTTTCTTAAGTTCTGTTTTAAAAAATATGGCATTGAGTGCATATATTTTATGCATCTTTGTTGGTGAAATTATTCTGTATTCTTTTCATTTTTCGTTATTGATTTTAATGATTGTAAAACGAAAAACTGTATTTACAGGAGCATTTTTTGGTTTGTTTAGAACCGTTCTTTTAGCAGATATTTTAGTTTTTGTTGGCGTAGGTTTAGTCTCTCAGATTTCTAAATTCTAATAACTTTTTTATAGGTGACATTTACTCAAAAAATTGTATTAATTCCATTTATAACTGAATTCACAAAAACCAATTTAATTTTGATTTACTTCTTTTCTTACATGATAAGCACTGGAAATATTTTGCAATTTTGGGGTCATTTATTGATGGCTTTGAATCGTTTTACATTTATTTGGGCTCCATTGAAGCACGAAAGTATTTGGAAAAGGCCATGGTATTTGGCAGTCCTAGCTGGCATAGCATTTTCTAATGTTGCTATGAGATTCAATAATGCTATCGTCTTTTTTATTGGAACTGACAGCATTACTTACACTTCTTATGTAGACAGTAATATCCAGAATATACATAACCAAATATCGTTAATAATATATTTTTCAACAACGTGTCTTACAGCAGTCCTAAATTTATTGTCTGTGGTGAAATTTTTTTTATGTAAACAAACCCATCACACTTTTAATCTCAATGAAAGGAATTTATTGTGTAAGTTTTTGGAGCTCAAAAAAATTGTTTTACGCAAATACTTAAAAGTCAAAAAAATTTTTTAGACGTTTCGCTTGTAACTTTTGTGGCACAATTATTCCGAATTTATTACAATGTTAACAGACTTATTTTCCCGAATAACTTAGAGCTGCTTACTGTAATCAGTGCAATTTATCCAATTTTATCTGGGACTTTTGCATGGAGTGGAAGCATTTCATTAATGCTTTTGAGGGTTGAAAATATTTGTGGATTTATGAAAATTATTTGTCAATGTCTTTTAGCTCTTCTACTCGAAAAGCTTATATTTCATTTTATTTATGTAAAACAAATCAAAAGGAAATTAATTTGGTATATCCCATGACACAAAAATTTGATACACAAAAACACACAAATTCAACTCCTTCTTCACCCAAAATGCTTCCCTCAACAGCATTATAACTGCTTGGTTTATAATCAAATCGGATTTAATTGTTTGATGCTTTGCCGATGGCGGCGAAAGATCAAAGGTTCAAATATGTTTCTCAGCGTAAATATAGTAAAATTTGTGTACCTGTAGATGAAATGAAAGAGTGTTGCAAACATAGTTCTTAGATATTGACATCATTTTTTGAGTGTTTTTTTATGATCAAGCATTCTGAATAAACGAGAGAATCTAGAAAGTGATAAAAAGATTTTATTCTTTGACTTTGTTGTGATTGTTTAAGAATATGTGTTAGCAGCATGAAGCAGCTTGTAAACAGCTGTGAGTCATTGTTAACGTTTATCTTTCTTTTATACATTCCAAACGATAAATTTTTTATTTAAAAATTTTTATTGCACATTTTGAAAGAAAAGGTGTCTAATCTGTCTAATAATGATATTCATTAAAAAATTTAACAGTTTTTTAACTTCGAGAAATCATAATAAGCATGATAAATATTTTGCAATTAATGCTTTTTGAATAAAAAAAGTGGAAAGTTTCAACTATACTTGAAAATACTAATACATAGTTTATTTTGAGCTTTCTTAAAATAAAAAAAAGTTGGAAATGATTTTTGTGAATTTCGATTTATGTTGTCATTCTCCAGTATTGTCCTAATGACATCCAAAAATCAAATTCGTCATTACTTAAGTACTGTTTAAGCAATTCAATTGCTTCGAAGGAAAGCAAAGGGCTTTTAACTGTCACAGCAATATTTTGTCCCGATTCCCCATGACATGCATCGACGATAACTTTCAAAGGGACAAATAAGAAATGAAGCAATTCAGAGGCATCCGGGCTATGAATATTATCTTGTACCAACGCCTGAAACAATTGAATTTTAATTTCGATATAATATTATCAACTTACAAGAATGTTGATGCTAAGTTTGAATTTTTGTAAAATTTCATAACATTCTGCAGATTGTGGCATTTGTGCTCTTAATTGAAGACTTCTAGGAACTTCCTTCTTTCCTCGTTTAAAAATTTCAATTTCTCTTTGCGTCATTGCAGCAGACTGTATGCGGGCAACAAAGGCTTCAATATTATCAAAACATCGATTAAGAGTCGCCTGTAAATGTTTAAATCTTGAGGAAACTTGAAATTTAATACTCACAATATTTACATCAATTGCGTCGCTACTGTTTAAACTTAATGAAGTATCACCACGATAAAGAATTTGTTGATGAGCAGCATCTTCTTCACCAGAATTTAAATGTATGCTTACAAAAGCAGTTTTTAAGTTTTCTATCTGAAACATTTAAATTTAATACTTATATCGAATGGAAAAAGCAACTTTGGAATTGATTATTCAGCTTACCTTTTCTTTAATAAACTTATTTTCTCTTGATAATTTTTCATTTATTTGTAAAACTTCTTTGTATTTGTTTTTATAAATCTAAAAAATATTTTGTATATTACCTAGGTGTAAAAAAGAAACTTTTTTGAAAAAACCTCTGTAGAACGATCATTTGTCGAATGCATGTTTTCCGAATGAGATGAAATAAAAATTTGAATAACACTTTCAACAGGATTCCGGCAATCTGGGCATGTTTGATTGGATCTCTAAATAGCATAGACTTCAGTAAAACATTGTTTGTGAAAAAATAAACACTTTGTTTTACTGAAGCCTTCAAAGTGTCCATTTCAATAAATTTCATTGAAATGGACCCTCTTGCCTAGAAATTAAAACATTTTGTTTTTACTTACAGTAATCCATTCTTCAATACATTGTTTATGAAAAATATGTCCACATTTTACCGTTGCATACGTTTCAGAAGCTGGCACTTCTGTGCAACAAATTGAACATTCATTTGACATGATTAATTATTTAAAATAAATTTCGATGAAACAATTTTTTCACAAAAAAATTGTTGGCAATGGATTTTAACCCTAGTATAAATACTCAAACAATTTAGACACCTTTTCTTTCGAAATGTATAATAAAAATTTTTTAAAAATGTGTAGTTTGGAATGTAAAAGAAAGATAAACGTTAACAATGACTCACAGTCGTTTACAAGCTGCTTCATGTTGCTAACACATATTCTTAAACAATCATAAAATATCAAAAAAGAGTCAAAAAATAAAATTTTTTATCACTTTCTAGATTCTCTCGTTTATTTGAAGAATGCTTGATCATAAAAAAACTCCCAAAAAATGATGTCATTATCTAAGAACTATTTGTGCAGCACTCTTTAGTTTAAGATACAAAAAGGGAATGGTAAACAGCAAAGTAATCAGAGGGTTTTATCGTTTATAATAATGTCAACACTAACATTGATTATTATATCCTTAATTCTTTTCAAAGTTTCTATATGATATTAAAAGAGGCTGCAATAAATCAGAATGTATTTGTAATTATAAAAACAAAGTCGATTGTTCCTAAATGTATTTTTAATACAAATATAACCCGATTAAAACAATGACATCTAATATGACACAAGAAAAAAAAATAAGGTGCAACAGAGGCCGTATACAACAAATACAAACGCAAAAACAATGCATTTTCAAAATTTTCGATCCCCTCGATTTTTCTAAAAAAAAAGCGGAATCGGGATTTCGAGTGTTATAAAGCTAGCTGTCGAGCACGATAGATTTAAAGTGAATCATTTAGAAGGATGTTCGATTGTTAGTTTCTTTGTGTATAAATGAAACGTGTGCAGCAATGATATCAAAATGAAAGTCATTTATCGTTAATTTTGGATTTCGGACTGGCTAACTCAATGAATCAGGAAATTCAATATCAAATTCCACAATTAAATCACCACGTTGATTTTCCAATTTTGGATTTGGGAGACCTTGACCTTTGAGTCTAAAATTTTAAAAATATTTCAAATACTTAATGAAAAAAGCTCAAAACATACATTTTTGTTGAATTTGGTTTAATGGCAGTGTTCAGTTCAAGTTGTCGAATCGTACCATCCAATGTTGGAACATTTACTGTTGTACCACAAAGAGCTTGATTCAAAGACAGTTTTTGAATATAACGAATATCAGCACCTTCCCGTATAAAAAGTGGATGTGGCTTATCTTTGATAATAAAAGCAATATCTGCTGGTATACGACCAAATAGCTGATCACCTATAAATAGTAAATATTATTATCTAAAATTCTTAATGGATTCACAAATGAGACCTTCATTATGGAAAGTAATTTTAGTACCACTTTTCCATCCTGGCTTAATGTCCATGGATAAAATTTTATATTCGGGTTGTTCAGTGCCATCAGGTTGAACAACTTTTCTAAAAGATTACAAAATCAAAAAAACAACAATTACTCGCAGACAAACAAGCCTGGTAATTCTCATCTTTTTAACAGATCCTTTGTAAATATCTTCAAGTGAAACGAGTAATTCATGTTCAATGGTAGGATCTTGTTCTTGTCTTCTTCCATCATCACCACTACTCATACCAAGCATATCATCATAACTAGGACCAGCTTCACGGGCAAGATTATCAAGCTGCAAAATAAAAAATAAATTCATGTTAAAATAAATAAGAATTTTACTTTAGCATAGATAACACTTAATTCATGTCGAATTTCTTTTGAGCTAGAATTTAATAATAGAACTTTGTTGAAAGCTTTTTCAGCATCATGAAAATTTCCAAGCGCCGCTTCAGCTTTTCCCAAACGAAAGTAACCTCTCCACCAACGTGGCCAAAGTTTGATTGCAAAATCTGCATGACGTTTTGCCATCAAATTTGAATCTCTTGTTTCAAATGATAAATATGCAGCACTTTTATTAGAATGAATTAAAGCCTGATCTTCAGAAGATTGCCCCGGTAGTTGTAGAATTTTATTATATACATCGATAGCTTCAGTAAATTTTTTATCCTAAAATGAAGGTTATATGTAAATGCCGTGGTACATATTATGTTCAGATAAACAAACTTTAAACAATTTTTTAGCTTCATTTTTCAACCTTTTAAATTCTGTTTTATTATTATCAGATTTTGGTTCAGTTTTTATTTCAACAATTGTCATCAAAGCTTCTTTTAATTCATCCATAGCTAAATGTGTATCACCAAGTTCAATCATTGATTTTGAAAGTTCATCAAAATATTGCTCAAATTCAACATCTGTTAATTCTGGTTCTGCAAAAAAGTCACTAATTTTATAAACCAAAAGATACATATATATGCATGCATACATACTTCCATGAATAATTTTATTTCTTATTTTCCGAATACATTTTATAACAGTATCTTCATGTTTATTTACTGCATCACCCAAAGGCAAAGCTTGAATTACATGACTAAGCAATGTAATATCCCAAAGATTAATATTATCATTTTTTATTGATTTTTTCATTTCAAAATTTGCAGATGAACATAAATCAATTAATTGCAAACGATTTTCATTAGAATCTATCCATTCATTCAAAGCATTATTCTTCTTTAATCTTTGATATTCTAACCATCTGATTTTAAAAATTCGTTGAAAATGTTCAGTACTTTTTGATAAAACTTGAAGAATACGACAATAATTAATCATTCGTTGTTGTTTTTGTTCCATTGTAATTTTTGCAACAACTGAAAGGGAAAGCTTTTCATAAGTTAATTTATTATTATTTTTAGATTAAAATAAACACGCAAAATTAATTTTTTTTAGCGATATTAAAAAAAATTTTTCATCAGAACACCTACAGAAACAGTACCATGTTTCAAAAAAAAAGACTTTTAAAAGCACACTACGCAAAAAAAATCGATAAAATGTGTTGTGTAAAAAAAGATGCGCAGTATCATACTCCTCTTCATCACCATTTGTTTGCCAAAGAAGTGCGAAAAGGTTAAAAAAAGCACGAAAAAACTCTCTTTTATTTTATTGTTGCTAATGAAATGTTCTTTTTTTTGAATGCAAACGTGTCATAAATTTAGTCATCATCGATAGCATTTCTTGAACGATTTTTTCTTCTTTGTTTCTTTTTTTATTTCATTGAATACAGTTGTACAGGGTGTCCAAACGAAATTCATGCTTTTCTTTCGTCTAATTTTTTGTGTTGAAGTTAGACAAAAAAAGCTGATAACAAATAAAGGAACAGAAAAAAAAATAGGAATTTTTCTGACATTCTAATTTTTTGATTATGCGTATGCAAATGTTTTGTGGATACTAGTAACCCAACATGTTTTTATCGTTTTTTTTGTTAACTATCTTTCTTTTTTCATTACAGCAATTTTTCGTAACAGTAATTAAATCTTGTGTCTGACAATTTTGTTCCTCTCAAAAATCTCAAAAATGTAAAAATAGCTTCAATTTGAAAAAATGTTTTTGCATTCTTTCTTTTCCTTTTACTGTTTACGAGGTACGTTTTATAACGATGCGTTATTAAAGCTTATTTATTTATGTATAAGCCAAAGAATAATAAAGTAAAAACAATTTGCTTCTTTCTTGTTATCCTTTTTTTAATCCACGAGTTAAATAGAAAATTGAAACACGAAAAAAAAATTTAGAAGGCGAATAACAAAAAACTTGTTATCGCATTTTTTGGGTTGCTATCACTGTTTTTACTGGTGCGGGTTTTTTGTCAAATAAACGTAACAATATTCTTTAAGGTTAATTTCTTAAATTAAAACTACTTCAATAGAAGTTTCATACAACTTTTATAAATAGCTGGCAATAGGGTGGTCAAATCTCCCGGGTGAAAAGAAAAGCGGGTGAAATCCCCGGTGATCACCCGGGTGATCACCGGGGATTTCACCCATAATCACCCGAAATTTTAAAATTAATTTTTTTATTTTAAACAAACAAAAATTAGTTAATCCTTATTTTAAAAGTAGTAACAAACACTACGCCCTTTTAGAAGCATCTACAATTTAGTTTTTATTATAAAACTAAACTTTTAATGTTTTTCTGTTAAAAATTAGATGATTTTACTGACACTTAATTAAAAAAATTACTTCTTAACAGCAGAAAGAAGAAAACTACGTTATTTCTTTCCATTTTTATCGTTTTTGTGCAAAAATTTATACCAAAAATAGTCTCCATAAGCTTTTCTATCGAAAAAGTTTGGGGTGATTATGGGAGATCACCAGGCAAAAAACGGGGGATTTCCCCGGTGATCACCCGATGGTGATCACCCGGGGGAAATGGGTGATCACCATTTGACCACCCTAGCTGGCAATGAAAAATTACTAAATTTAGTATGCAGTTAATAACTGCATTACAAAATATTAACTTTTTTCAAAGTTTTAACCCCCCCCCCTCCCACATACCCTAATTCAGCACCTTTTCCTTATAGATTAATGTGAAAATCAGATTTTGGCTGACTCCCTCCCTTCCCTAAAACTGCTGAGGTCAGATCTGGAAGCTCCCTAAGATAATAAGTTATTTAAAAAAATGCAAAAATTTGATGCACAAGAATCAAAACAAATATTTTAAAATTGCATTTTATCATCATCGATACCAGATTCATCATTGACACTTTTATACTTCCAGTTATATAATCCAATAGGTTTCGGGGAAACATGCAATTTTTGAAGATATGCGTTCTTAGTTTTATCATTCAATAAACCAATATTAGCAACAGGATATTCACATTTTAAACACAAAATTAAATAATCCATGCACCATTCTTCAAATTCTCCCAATTCATATTCAACAGCCAAGTTTGCATATTCAACAATGTTATAGGGTAAAAAATCGATAGAATATTTCAAGGCTTTCTTAAAAAATGAATCATGTTTAATTGCGCTTGCATAAACATTACTTTAAACATTTGCATATCATATATATCAGCAAATCGAAACAATTGAAAGTAGGCATCTTTTGCTAAGTTTTCTATGGAACCACTAATATAAAATGTCTCAATTACGATTCCAACGGTTTCATATGAGAATTCTGGAATTTCGATACGATTTTCGATAGTTTCCTTCCAGTTTGATTCAAACATTCGTGCAAAAACTGGTGATTCTTGTTGTAAAATATGTTTATGAACCTAAAAACAGTAATAGATATATGTGGTGTACGATTGTGTTTGTCAAATTTTCTTACTTTAATCTCTGTTTCTTCAGCTACAATAACAAAATCTCGAACTTCAAAGAATAGATCTGTATATTGATGATGCTTTTTATCTATTTTTGATAGCTTTATTAACCGACAGTTCATTTCTTCAATGATGGCATAACCTTCAATATGAATACTTAACTGATTATTAGTAAATATTCCATTGTTTGGATTTGCCCATTCTTCGCCATCTATTTTAAATAAATTTAATTCTGGCGGAGAAAGCTGGTCTTCTTTTGTACTTCCAACCAGTTCTGTTTTTGCACCAGGAATATTGTTGGAAGAATAATGAATTTTTACATTAAAATTTAATTTAAAATGAGAACTATATGAATCAAACTCCAAATAAAGTTGAACATTGTTTTCATCTTCTGTAGTTTTCATTATAAGATGATAGAAAATACTACCAAAGCCTGGAAAATAAACCGTTCGAGTAAAAGTAGCATCCATATCATCAAGTATTTCAAGAGCCATATCTCTATCAATAACCCATTCTAGATCAATGGGACATTTAATCAACTGAAATTTCGGCTATAAATGAAGTAAATTTTAACCAAGTAAAACGTACAAGAGAAGGATCAGTTGGTATATCACCCATTGACAATTTTTAACAAAAATATATAAAAAATATCCAAGAAATTTAAAGAAAAAAATATTCACATTATTAAGTGTCGTAAAATCAGCAGCAAAAATAGTGTCAAAAGTTGATTGTCAAGAAAACAACGCTTTGCCAAAGGTGCAACGAATTTAAACCCCAACATAATGGAAATGAGAAAACACTTGTTTTTGTTTACTTTTTTTCACTAAGAAACAACTTTTGGAATGTTTATTCAGTGTTGCAACTAATAAAGCAATAGAAAAGTTGCACTCTTGAAATTTTATGCGTTATCAGCAATCATAAAAAAATATTTTCACGGGGTGGTCAAAAGCACGTAAGACAATCTTCAAAATAGCATTTTTATGGAACGTCAGTATTTATTACGTTTTTAAGCACCTTGATTATTGTTGCTGTTTTGTTTTTAAAGAATGTCCAAGGCAAATTATGCCAATAGTAATACTCTACTGCATTATGCTGTTGTGCATTCTGATGATGTAAATGAAATAAAAAAGATATTAAATAGTTATTCCGATTTAAATGAAAGAAAAAAATTGTTGTTGGCAAAGAATGATAGTGGTTCTACGGCTTTGAAATTAGCTGTTGAACACAACAGATACAAAGCGACGAAGTATTTGCTGGAATTATTTTCTTTTTTTTCTGATTTTGAACATGATTCTTTAATACTAAAGTTAGCAGTAAAGAAAAACTTTTTAAAGATTGTTAAGCTGCTTCTTGAGGTAAGTTTACTAGCAAGAACTATATTATTGTAATGATCTGTAAACAAAATATATAAAGTTTAGAATGGTTGGTTAATTGAAACCCGTGGTGAACGCGAAACGGTTTTGCATATTGCCGCGGAGCAGAATAATGTTTCATTGGTGGAGTATCTCCTTGAAAAAGGAGCAAATGTTGAAGCTAAAAATGCAGAAGGTTATACGCTAGTTTTATCTGCAGCAGCTCATAATAGTCTTGAAGTTGTTGAAGTATGGGTTTTTATAGCTAAAGAAAAAGTAAATAAAAACATAAATAAATTTTTAGATTTTTCACAAATTAAAGCTATTAACACATTTTTCAAGCTATGGTGAAACAATTCTATCTGTTGCTATAAAAAATAACGCTGTAAATGTTATAAATGTAAGCTTTGCTAGCATTTTTGAAACTTTGATATTTAACTATGTAAATTTTTCAGTATTTGATAATGATATGCCGCCATGAAAAAGAATTAGTGCCATTGATATTTCATCGTCCAAATAATGATATGGATACACCGCTTCATATTGCTGCTGGAATGGGAAATATTGATACTTTTAATGTAATTGCATTTGGCTACATTAATTACAAACATGTGACATTTTAGAAAATCCTAAACTTTTATGAAGACATTAACCCTTTTAACACCAATCAAGAAACACCACTCCATTTTGCAGTAAAATATAATCATTTTAAAATCGTTAAACGCATTCTTGAAATTTCAACTTTTTCTGTTAATCTGCTTTCAGCATCTGGCACACCTTTGTTTTCAGCTGTTTATTGTAAATCTTATGACATAGTGGATTTGTTGATCAAAAATGGTGCTGATAAATCTTTAACTTTTAATGAAAGAAAAGCTTTGTTAAAAACGGCTTTATTGCTAAAAAATATAAAAGTCTTTAAATTACTTATTAGTAGTTTAATTTCATCAAAAGAAGACCCAAATATGATCATTGAATTGCGACAACTTTGTCTTAAGCTTGCAATCAAAAAACATTTAACTGAAATTGTTGAATATTTATTGGATGTGTCAGATTGGAAAGATGTAATGCGAAGAAAACCTCCACAAAAAGAAACAACAAGTCCAATTCAACATTTAATAAAATATATGCCAGAAATGGCAATGAAAATTTTTGATAGATGTGTTGAAACAGATGAAAAACATGTTTATTACTATTATGAATTTATTGATGACATTTATTATATTCCCAATAAAGCAAATGTTTTAGAACCAGGTTTGACATTATTCATTTTGGGTTAAAACAACGTTTTATAGACGAATTGTGTGTTTATGATTCCCAGAAAAATAAATTAAAACCCGATGCAAAAGAGAGGAACGAAGAGTATTACACAATTTTGGATGATCATCCTTTATCACTTATGGTAATTCGCTTAGAACAACATTTTCGATAAAATAAAACAATTTTTAGCTAAAAAATCATCGACATGATCTACTTTCACATAAACTCGTTGAATCTTATATTAATTCAAAATGGAATCGATTTATTAAATGGCAATATTATTCAAGTAAGACTTATTAAATATTATATTCATTAAGCCATTAATTAGAAAGAGGGAGCATTGAGCGACGAAATGTTCATCCCGTTTTAAAAAAATCGCGTTTTGTCACCCATTCTTTGTGCATATTTCGGAAATTAATAAAATTCCTTTGATCTTTTGTCGACACCATCTTTTGAGGCAAAGCAATAGCGTGCCACCCCCTCCCCTATATTTGATTTGTATACAGCTCATGATATTCAATATAACGATATGCAACAATACGTTTTTTAGCATGCTTTTATCATCTTGCTTTTGTATTATTTTTAACAATGGTTATTTTTACAATTTCACCAGCAAAACACATTCTTTCAACACATCATAATGACTGTTCATTGCTTGTACGTTTTTCATATTTCTAGCATAAAATGATGGTCTATAACATTTCAGGCATATGAAAGAATACTATTTTTTCTATTCTTCATGACACATTTGCTTTACACCTTTTACAAACTTTGGCGTTATTTTAATTTATTTCGATGCTTGGCAGATTCAGTAATCATTGTTTTAACATTTGTAATTTTTTACAAAAATTGTTTGCTGTCAAGCCCTGCTCAAAACGTTTTGTTTGTTTTATATTTATGTGTTTGTCTATGCCTTGCAAATATGGTAAAAAAGCTTCCAAGATTCGGAGTTTATGTTTTATTGGTAAGGACAACATTCTGCTAATCAATGTAGTTAATATTCAGGTATTACAAAATTATAGATTTTTCACACGTTAAAATCCTTTCTACGATTTTCACCAGTTTTTATGATGTTTTTAATGCCATTTGTTGTTATATTTTATGCTCTTTTGAACGAAAATGTTTGTACATTTTTAATTTCTTACATGTCATAACTTCCTTTTTCAGCGCGAATTAGCCTCATTCTTTCATACCCTCATTCGAACTCTTGTGATGATGGTTGGTGAGCTGGAATATCAAGATTCAATTGCTTCGAAGGCAACCCCAATTACAAATATTTTCTTTTGTTTATTTTTGATAATTGTTACAATATTTTTGATGAATCTTTTAATTGGTTTAGCTGTGAGTGATACAAGTGCAATGCTTGAAAAGGCATCACGAATGCGGATAAAACTTCAAATAGAAACTATTCATCGAATTGAAATTGATATGCCCCAATTTTTAAGGAGATATTTTTGGAGGGGATTTTCTAAAAGGAATAAACATGATGAAGATGAACAATCCGCGATTACAAATTTTAGGCAACTTTTTCGATGGTTTGGATTGTCAAAGGAAGTATTGAAAAAGCAAAAGTTGCTCTATGTAAGTCATCATAGAAAGTTTGAAGCGGTGTAATAAAAGGATTAAAATCTTATAGGAACCATTAAATCAAATTCCTACTTTCGATGACGAATCTAAACCTTTTTCATCAAAAGACTCGGAAACATTTGTTAAATTAATAAAACAGCAAAAAGAAATTATTCATGCTATTAAAAACATGGAACAAAAATTTGATTATATAATGCTACAGAAAGAGCAGAACCTCTCCATTCCTTTTATTGACGAAAGCTCTTCTAAATGAAATCCACAGGACGACAGGCTTTTCTTGTTCATATTAGCTTCAGAATTATGGTAAATGCCAAGCCCGTATCCAGGATTTATTTTCAGAGGGGGCTGAAACATTTCGAGGGGGCTGACTTTTGATCTTTTGCCGCGTTTTACAAAGCCGTGGCAAAATATCAAAGAGTTTTGTCGACTTCAGGGGGGGGGGGGCTTTCACCCCCCCCCCCCCTTAAATACGGGCTTGGTAAATGCAATTTAAAACGATTTGTTTGTAAAAACCAAACGCAAATATTTGTAATGTCACACATCTGATTTATTAACAAAATAAAAATATAGCTTTTCCACATTTCCCACCGTTGACATATACATCCTAAGATAATAAAGCAAAAGCATAAATGTCAATCATTATAAATATAATTCATTGTTTTATCTTCGTGATTAAAATATTAATTACATAAAAACGGTTAAAGTTTAAATAAAAATCAATTCAACATTCAAGTAATGGACCAAAACGAAAAGACTGTTTTGGTACGCTGTTGCATTTTGAGGAAGAGCAATAACCAAAAATCTTTGGATTTAATGATTGCACTTTTTCAAAAAAATTTGAAATTTTCATTGGATCTGCTTCATCCTAAAATTCCTAAAGTTTTTTATGTTGAATTTTTGCTTGCTTTTGCTCTTAACGAAAACTGTCATTAATTTTTGAAAAGAACGCTCCACAACAAAGATCATCGAAATCAATTTGATTAAAAATATTTTAGTATTTATAAACTTACAAAACAAGTGGTTGCCCAATAATTCTGACACATTTGACAAACTGCTATACATGTTCCAGATGGACATTCAATGAGAGTCATAGCTTGATTGTTATCACTTTCTCCATGATAACATTCGAAGTCTGCACCCTTAATCAAATTTAACAATGCAAAAAATATTAATAAATAAAAATAACTCATTTTCCATAAATAACTGCAACTAAAAAAATGTTTGAAGTTTTACCCCCTTTTTAGGCGCCCTCTTTGCTATAATCCCGATTTGCAATAATAACGTTAGTCTATAAAACCTAAAATTTGTATGAAAAAATATTTAATTGCTCAATTTAGAGTATATTTCGCATTGTATTTTCAGTGATTCATGCTTTTTACATTATAACAGGTTAAAGAGAGTATCTCAATCAAGCAAAATAAACACGAATGTCCGTCGCAACGACTTAGAAAGAAAAGTGTGTTCAATGATGGATGAAAATTATTTTGAATTTTCGAAAAAGGGCTTTTTTAATATGTCATCCAAAATTTATTATTGTTATTTTTTGAGATTAATTGACTTTCACTAAACGGATGTTCTACAATACGTGGAATTTTCAATGGAGGATTTTTCATAATTTTGTCAAAGAAATTTTCAAGTATATTTTCTGAGGCTTGGAAACCGGATCAAAATGTTCAAGCATAACATCTATACTATTATTTACCTAAAAATTTCATGTGTTTTTTTACATTTTAAGCCAGAATAGAACGGAGCATATTAAAAGAAATGTAGTAAAAGAAGCAAAGTCAAAATCTAAATGGTAAATGTCTTCATTTCTGGAAACCGTGGTGCAATGGGTGACGAATTTTTCATCCCACTTTGTTAAAGAAAAGCAGCTTTTTTTTGGCTTTAAAGAAGTAAAAGTGGTAAAAGTAACAAAGACATTGTTTAACATGATTTTGGTTAACTATTACCAGTTAGTAATAAGTAATATGTGGTAAAGTGGTAAAATTACTGGTTTCATCACTTTATTTTATTTCTTTTGCTTTACTTTTACCCTAATATTAAATTAAAAGATTTAATATGAAAAACTTAAATACCAAATCGACCATGGAAAATCCGATTTTGGGGGTTTTAGAATCCTCCGACTTCAGAATCCGCGGATTCAGAATCCTCATTATCCTTTTTCTTGGAATCTGATGAATAAAATAGGGGTTATTGACTACGGGGATTCCAAAAAAATGTTTTCAGAATCTTTTGACTTCAGAACCCCGAGATTCAAAAGCCCATAACCAACTTTTTTTGATTTTGACGGTTTAAAGTACTTTTCTGTATAGAATTTTACAGAGAATCCGATTCTGATTCCGATATTCTGAGCATTATAAATTATTTTCACGGTCATATACTTTTCAAAGTAGAATTTAATGGGGAATTCGAATGTTACATTTATGGCTCATATTGTACAAGATTCATATACTCTTCCTCCTCCCCCTCAATGGTCAACCGTATATTACACAGAAAGTATTAGTGGCCACGTTAATTCCCATTTCTTCGAATATCTTTATGCTACAGCTTTAATTGTTATCCTTTGTCTTTTTTGTTGTCTTTTAACTGCATTGTATAATTCAAATAAGTAAATGCCGGTCTTAACGTGTTCCTCTTTAAATTTCATTCTTTGACATTCTTTTTTTCATTTTTAAACGTGTTGTTTCATCACGGTTACGGTATATCACATTAAAGAGAGATTTTTCGAAGACATACTGTATTACATTTTACCATAAATTACTTATTACTCTAGAAAATTCGAACATTGTGTAAAAATGTAATAATAAATTGTGATATCATCAAAAGAAAAAAAAAGACAAAAAAAAGTTACAGTATGCGTAATAAAATAATTTTGATATTTTACCACAAATTACTTATTACTGTAAAAAAACAAAGCTTAAACAAATTTACAATGTAATATTATATAATTTTTTTTTAATTTGGGACAAACTTTTTATTTCAAAAAAAATATGGTAAAAACCTTATTTTTTACCAATTTACCACATATTACTTATTACTAAATAGTTGTCGAGATTTGTCATAACAAATCGCGATGTTCTCATTTTTCTTATCGTTGATCAAGAAAGAAAGCTTCTTTTTTTCTTGTTTCTTTTTACTTGCTTGAAAATCTTTCCCCCGCGATCGGCCGATCCGCTTTTAACGGGAATAAAAATGTTAAATGTTTAAATGATAAAATAAAGTCCTTAAATTCATACCACTTATTTGCCTACTTTGCCACGTTTTTCTCGACAATAGTAATTTTTTACCAAAAAATTCTAAAAGATAGTCCACAATTACTATTTTCTTATTTTTTTCATTTTTATAGATCAATCAATTAATTTTACTTGATAAAAACCAAAAAAAGCTGAAAAAAGCTGAAAAAAGGGATGAAAAATTTGTCACCCATTGTAATAATTTAATTAAAGTTTTTACAGTATCGGGTTTGAGTTCATTTATCTCAATCAGCGTAGTGCTAAACAAATTTGTTAGTTACATTAATTTATCACAAGCATACCAGGAAAACGTTTCAACTTATTGAATATTTTTTAAATATTTATCAAGAGTGACTAAAGTACCTTCTGGATATGTAATAATGTCAGCATAGAGTTTTAAATATTCGAAGGTACCAGATGATGTGAGAAACTGATATTCATTGAACGTTAAAAATTGTCCCTGAATGTCTAGCTTTCTGAAATCGCATCTAAAAATTTTTGGAAGCAAAGATGTTACTGAAGTAGAAAAAGTGAATTCATCAGATGTATGAAACGTGTTATACAGCCATATCTTTGAATTATTTCTCCAAAAAATGACAGTTTTTTCATCGGCTCTCTATTTTGTCATACCATTAGCTCTCAAATTTTTGATCGAGAAAACGGGATTCTTGAAGAAGAAATGCTTACATGTTAAAATTAATTTGTTCCATGATTTTGGGGTAGGATTTTCAAGAAAATATTTAATGACTGGATATGGTAATGAAAATTCTTGAGCATACATGTGGGAATAATCAAATTCATTACAACCAAGTAACAAACTTTTAAGAAATTTTGACCCCATGGTGTGCTTATAAATCAAGGAAGTATTTAGCAAACCAAATCTAAAAGCAGAGATAAATTAAATTGTATTTTTCGATTTCATTTATCTCTATTACATGAATAACAAAATTGACATTTCAGAAAACTTAATTACCGTATCAGAGTATCACTGATATTTAAATTAAGCCTATAATAAAATTAAAAAACTGCCAAGGCGTATATACTCTTCATCACTATATCTACTTTACATACAAAAAAAATCAAGTGAGTTTTTGGTATTCTTATAAAAAGTACTCGATAACTACTTGTGTATCCTGATAGATTATTGGAATGACCTTATATTACTTGAAAAAGTAATAAACAATTTGTTAGATTTTTTTATACATTTCTTCTCTTCCCATTATTTAAAAAAAAATTTCGTATATGCTCTTTTCTAATAAGTTACAGAAAATGGTCGCAGTAAAAAAAGAAAAATTGTTAAAAGATTATATCCCGAAAAATGCCACCCAACAAGTAAATTTAATATTTTGAAAATTTGTGGAATTAATGTTAAAATTTTAGAGAGATTTTCTTTCAAAATATCCAGAATTCGATGGAAGGGGGCTAAATATTGTAATTATGGATTCAGGAGTTGATTTAAGCTTTGAAGGAATGCAGCAAACAACAACTGATCTTCCAAAAGTTCTTGATTGCTTTGATTTCACTGGTGCTGGGCTTGTTGATACTTCTGTAATTAAAGAAGCTGACAACAATAATAATATCATTGGATTAAGTGGTCGTTCGTTGAAGGTAAAAATACAGGTTTATGTAAAACCTAAAATGAGAATTGTTTTTTAGATCCCATCAAGCTGGAAAAATCCATCCGGTCAATGGCATTTAGGCATCAAGTCTGTTTATGAAATGTGCTCCGGTCCTGCTTTAGAAAGTCTTATTGTAAGTTTTTAAGAATTAACAGGGCAAATAAACCATGGTTTTTTTTTACTGTCAAAAATTTAAGACTGTTTCACATTAAAAGTTCAAGAGTTCTGCAGTTTTTCCTTAAAATCATTTTTATTCAACGAAAATTTTTAGAGAAAAAGAAAACAAACCATTTCCAAACATAATATAATCCTCAAACAAGATATCGGCAAAAGTATGAAAAAAGAAAATAAAAGAAATTATAAAGCAATGATAGAATATCTAAATAAGACAACAGATTTATCCAAGGATTCATTGGTTGCTGATTGTATTGTATGGTTTGATGGTGAAAAATGGCAGGCATGCATTGATACATCATTCATCGGAGATTTGGAGAATGTTAAAGTACTTACTAATTATAATGACACTCATGAATATGATATAATATGGGAAACTGTAAGCTATTGCATCAAAATTCATGATAACGGAAATATGCTTGATATTATTTCGGCTTACGATGATCATGGTACTTATGTTGCACATGTTGCTGCTGCTTGTTTTCCTGGTGAACCGGAAAGAAATGGTCTAGCCCCTGGGGCACAAATTATATCTATGACTGTTATGGATAGTAGAGATGATATTTTGTTATGTCATTTTGCATTAAAGAAGGCTGTAAGTAATTGTGTAGAGTTAATTTCAAATTGAAGGTTAATATAATTTTTAGTTTGAAAAATGTATTGAACTCAAAGTTGATATTGTCAACTGTTCATTTGGTTGTGCAACTAGGTAATTACAAATGTTATATTCATAAATATATATACAGTTGCTCTTCTTAGGTTATTCAAAGAACAGATAAAAGAAATGACAGAAAAGCATGGAATAATTATAACGCATGCAGTTGGAAATAAAGGCCCTGTTCATTCTACCGTCAGCCGTACCAGTTTTTTTGATCAAAAAATTTTTAACATTGGTTCTGTAAAGATGAAAACAAACGATGCCCAAATTACTTACGAAATTCCAAAATATTCATCAAGAGGTCCAAATTCTTTCGGCAATCGAGGAGTTTGTTTTTCGGCACCGGGGGATGTCACTCTGGAGATGCCAGAATACTATCCGAAAAAAACTTCAGTTGTTAAAGGAACAAGTTTTGCAGCTCCAAATGTTGCAGGTTCTATTGCTTGTTTAATATCAGCTTTTAAAGCAAATTCCATCAAATATTCGCCATCCATAATCAAATTTGCTCTTTCAAAAACTGCATTTTTACCGCCTGGTGGAGATGTTCTAGCTTATGGCCATGGAATTATTCAAATTAATGCAGCATTTGAATTCATAAAAAGTTCTGATTTCACAAAACAATATGAAAGTGGGAATCGTATAGTAAAGCTCTTGAATCAAGAAAAAAACGGAATATTTTTGAAAGTGCGTGATTGCGAAAAAGTAGCTGATACGAATTATTCAATTGAGATTTTGAATAAACTAAAACGTGATAAAATTGCTCTTCAGCTAACCCCAGGTGCTGAAACATTTGTTCAATTTTCTGATCTTAAAGATGATACATTTACCGTGAATCTCGATCCGACAAAATTAAAATCTGGAACATTAAATTATGCTGAAATTCGTGGTCTTATTTCAAATCCTCTTAGAAATGCCTTCTATCTTCCAATTACTGTACTTGAACCCCAGAAAATTACAGAAAAAGACAACTGCCGTCTCCACGAACTTATTACCGTAGAACCTCAAATTCCATATCGATTTTTTATTTTACCACCAAAAGGAAGCCGGCAATGTATTGTAAAAATAACAATTATGGAAAGAGTTGGAACGCATTTATATTTATATTATGCTATTGAAAATACTGATATGGACAATATAGAAAATGAAAATGTGCTTCAATTTGATAGAACAAATAAAACCCAAAAACATTATATGGAAATCAAAAGCAGTCGGATTTATGAAATTTTCTTATCTTTACCAAGTCGGATGACAAAATCTGTAAAATTCGATGTTGAAATTGACTTTTATGGAATTCATTGTAAGAAGGAGAAATTAAAAGTCAAAGATAGTGCCAAAATAGCTGATAATAATGTTTTAACATTTGTTAATCAATTGCAAGATTTTACTGCAGCGCTGTCAGCAAATTTTTGGAAAGTTTCATTTGAGTTGTTTCCTGAAAATGTTTGTTATGAAAAAGTCAAAAATATTTATGATTTGGATTCGACTGAATATTTGAAGCTATCATATGCCATTACAAGTTTGTTTATTGCAGTTTTTAAGTAGTCCTTTTAAATACCTTATTTCTAATTTTCAAGCTTTTGAGATCTTTTAGGCATCGGTCAAAAAATTAAAAAGATAATTTTTAGTTTCAAAGAATACAAGATGCTGGTTTAAAATGAATCGCAGACGAAAGTATCCAGTTCTTAGAGCTCAAATTTTTACAGAATCAAAAAAATTCATTTATGGTTTCAATTATGATGAATCGGTATGTTGATTATCTAAAATATCAGACTGCGCTAATTTGCTGCTTTCGATTCTTGTACTCCTTTTTTGCGCGTTCTAAATTTGCGTTTTCCGGTTTTCTCTTTAAAGCAAACTAAACCCATTTTAGGTAACAATATCTGCTGGTAAATATATGATTGTTGCATATGTATTTTATCCACAATGTTCAAAAAATACTGCTCTTCCAGCAGCTAAAAATTTACCTTTTGTTACAATAACAATGGAACTCTATCAACCTTTCAAACTTGCAATCCACGACGATACAACAATGAATAATAAATCAAAATGCATCAAACAGCGATTTATTGAACTCAAAAATGGTAATGAACATCAAATTAATTTGGAAAACATTCCAGCAGAAAGCTTGCCACATCCGTTGCCAGAAACTTTTACAGTACATGGTTCAATGAATTTCAGTAACAGAAATTTTCTACTCAATGTGCCGTTAAAACAGAAAGTTATCTATCAAAAATTGCAAAAAGATGTAAATAGAAATGTTGTGAAAGTATTGGAGAATGTTGATCAAAATGATTATGAAAGATTATGGCCTACATTGAATGAAACAATCAAAACAACAAAGTCTAATGATAACGAAAGAGAAAACATTATTCCCCTAAAATTCAAAGAGAATTTTGGATCTGAATTGAGCAATATGTTTTCCACAAATGAATACAATTACAACAACGAAATCAACAAAATCACTGAAATGTTTGACCAAACAAAAATAAGCCATTCGTCAAAAGCTCAAGAATACGCAATTAAAGTCTGTGATCTGTTCCTTGAAAATGTTGAAAATGAAAATATCTTAAAAGAATTGACCCAAGTCAAGCAAGCTGTTTTCTGTGAGCATTTGGGAACGGCACTTTTAGTTTTAAATAAACTTTCAACAAAACATCAAACAAATCCAGCATTCAAATTTATTGATTTGGCAATTATTGAAGTATGTTTTTGAAATGAACTTAAAGATTTTAATTTATAAATTTTTAGTTGTTGAAACATTTAAAATGGGATCATTTGGTTGAAGCTCATCGCCATGCTTTACTTGATCGACATCGAGACTACTATCGCTTGCTTTAATTGTTGCTGCAAAAAAGAAAGTCAAACAGCCTTTTATATTTCTATCTAGTTTTATGTATTTTTATTGTGACTTGTAATGTAATATTTTTGAATAAAAGCAATGTGATTAAATTAAATAACATACAAATAAAATGATGATGAAAATATAAATAAAATAAACAAAACAATATTTTAATAAATTCCTAATTTTGCAATTTACAAATGAAAAACATATGTGATAAATACAATTGAGATGGATACGAAGCAAGGATGATACAATGCATGAATATAGAAAAATGTAGGATAAGAATTAAAGCTTCAAATTATTATTAATGCTAGAAATACAGTTTTTAAACTCATCGTAACTCTTGTATATAATATTGTTTGGTAACTTACCGTAAATGCTCTCATTGAAGCACATGGAAAATTTGTTGGTGTCAGGCTTGTTGAACAGCCCCCCCATGAGATAATGATATCGGAACATTGCCGGATACCATCTAGATGTCTTACATAAAAAAATCGTAAAATAAATAAGCTGTTAACGTAAAATAAACGATTTAAACTTTTAAAATCTAAGAAGAATTCAATAGAGTATACTGTAATGATTTTTTAACGATTATTTAACACCTTATCACAGTACTGTTTAGTAAAATAATGTAATTGTCAAAACTTATTTTGATTTTTGTATTGAATAGCTTACATTTAAAATGTATAAGCTTTATTAATATTTTTACAAAATATAAATAAATTTTTATTCAAAGAAATTCCGAATAATCTGTAACAACAACAACAACTTTGATGATCATTGGTGTCTTGTCTTGCGATAACAATTGTTTTTTGCCGATTTAAGTTTTTGCAATGCTTGAAAAAAGATGTGGAAATTATCCAATGATATTAATATAAAACATCATTTTATTACCAGGTAATATTACTTAATCACTTGCTCATGTGTTTTAATAATAATAATAATTCTTTCAGGAATCTCTAACACCGACACTTTTATTTAACGTCTCCCAATTTCAAAAACCCTTCTGAAAAAAAAACATTCAGCTGTTCTACAACCCGGAGATATTATTATGAACAAGCTGAACATCAAGTTGGGATTTAAACTGATGTTTTACATTCAATGTTACTCGAATAGAATTATAGAATTCAAAGATTTATACAATTTCATTAGCAGAAGATAAATTTCCATCGTCAAATATACCGCTTGTTTTGCTGCATGGTTTCGGAGAGGGTGTTGAAATATGGGGCAGCAAATTTGGATGAGCTTTTGAACTTCGCCCTGATCTTTGGATGTTTTCATAAAATGAAAACATATGTTACATCAATGTCGTCAATTTAATGATTAATGAGTAAACTTTTGTCTGCTTCTGTTTATCTTTTTTTTTCAGACGTGTTTTTTAACATTGACTTTTCGAAAAGGATAACCGGATTAAAGAAAACTCCGATTGGTTTTTATAAAAGATATCTGTTCCCGAATGCAGCAAGAGAACGCAAAAAAAACAAAAAAGACGTTTAATTCATTGAATAAACCATATAAAAGCACGTATAATAGAAAAGGTTGTGATCATTATTAGAAAATTAAAATGTCATCTCTAACATTTTCTATCATTATTCTAAGCTTAAAAGCTTTAATTGGTTATGGATGTTTAAGAACGCCAACAATTGAATTAGGGCCAACTATTCCAGTAACAACAATGGTGATTGTGACAACAACAACTACGACAACAATGAGTAATTTCATACTGGGTTGATTGAAGCCTTAGCTTTTGACATCCTGTTGTTTTTATTTGGAGGAATTGGTTATTGCTGATAGGATTTTTACATCTCGAATTTTTGCATTTGCAACTGTTGTGAAGATGAATTTTCTTAAATGGCTACCATTTTTTCATTTTTTAAGCTAGAGAGTCAATTTTTTCGACTACTATTTGCAAAATAATTCGCATTTTTAATACCATATGCTAATTTTTAGTCAACGCCAAAGTTTGGGTCTTTGAACTATTTTTTCCACCCTTTTAAAAAAAATTTAAACACCTAGAAATTATGGTTGCCAAAAAAACGAAGGGTGCAAAATATTTGAATCACCACCTTGTTTTTTTAAAAATAATAATCGATATTTTTAGATCCAAATCCATGTTTTGGATCATTCACTTCTGGAGCTGGTGTTACTATTGTTAGTGAAGTCCCAGATGCATCAGGGGTTTATATGATTACATTTGCATGTTCTAATGGTGGCCCTTATATTGTATAATATTTAATCATTCGAAACATGTATCTATACTAAAAAAATTTAGATAATAAATGGTGGTCCCATCTTTCTTACCCGAACATTTGCATGCGGTACCGGTGGAAAATATTTATACCAAGCTAATGGACTGCCCGTGCCCCCGCCTGTGCCTATTAATACAGTAATGTGCTAGGACTCCCAAGAAGAAGCTCAGTGATTTTATATTTCTGTATCATTTATATTTAATTCAGACTGTAAACTATTGTATATTTTTATTATTCGAAGTTTTTGTAAATTAAAGATTATGTTAAAATTTAAAGAATAGATGATCATTTGGTGTAAATAGTTTTAATTAAATGATCATATTGCATAATAATAAATGTACAATTGATATACAAACATAATAGACCAAGAAGTGCAATGCTATTAGTGAAAAGCAATTCACCTCGCTTCGGCAAATAATTCGCGAATTCGCATAAAATTTGCTAATTCGCTTCAAATTTTTGAAGAAAAACGCATGGAAAAAATTGATTACCTAACGCGTCTGCAAATGTTTTAGCGGCAGAAGAAATTAAAGCATCAATAATGGATGACAAACAAAAATTCAAAAAATTAATTATTACTACAGATTCCCCAACTTCACGACTAAAAACTTTTTGAGGAATGATAAAATCAAAAAAGCCAATAATTATTGAAAGTGGATATCTCTCACATATTCCTGATATGGTTTCAATAATTGTTAAAGAGTTACATGGAGAAAAAACAATAAATTCACGATTTATTCACGTTCTTTAGCGACATTAATTTTGGAAAAATGGAGATATGAAGAAAATTTAAAGCAATCAATTTTTTAGTTATCATCTAAAAACGACTTACCATATGAAGAAACTTTTGAAGTAAATTATTATGATTCTGATTAGATTACAGTAGGTGCTCAATTCTGTTATTACATAATTAATGCGAAACATTTTTTAGTATAAAGTTAAAGTAGTAAATAGTAGCTTTAGTCTATGTCGAGAAATGTGGAATTGGTGTAAATTTAACACTGATAATGTAAAATATCATACAGCAAAAATTACAGTTAAAATGGAAAGTGATGGATTCTTAACAATTATTTTTGAACCATTAAATGGTCCTTATTTAAGAGCAATTCCATCAAGCATTATTACTTCATCGAATGTTGTTAGAATTAGTTTATGTAATCAGTCTTCAAGATTTTGGAAAATTAAAAGATCCTGATCGCTAAGTAAAAAAAAGGCTTTTTTAGAAATGACAATGTTTATTTATCAAAGAAGACCAGTTTTACTATACAATGATACCTCCTTTTTAGCTTCGATTGTATTTTGTAAACGATAGCTGCAGTTTTGATAGCTTTTGATTCTAGTTTATTTGTAAAATTTCAATAACGCACAAAAAATAAAAGCTTAGTTTCTACATAACTAATTTCTCCAAAAACAACCGAAATTAAAAAAGAAGCTGCAGCTTCAATGAATCTTTTAAATGTTAAAAAATTTTGCTTTTGTGAGAGTTAATTTTAAAAAAGCTCAAAAATTCTTTTTATGTTTTTGAATTTAGTTTTTGTGTTTTTCTTTGTTTGTATTTAAACCAATTAAAATGTTCACCTTTTATTTCAGTTCTCTTCAAAAAAAAAATCGTTCTTTAGACAAATGTACTATTACAAGTCTATAAAAGCAATCGAAAAACCGGTAATATAAAATGGAATAACTATTGGTTGGCAAGATATAATTTAATGTATATTTTATAGTGAACACTACCATAAATTCCAGGAAAATCAAAATAAGGAATTTTTACAGGTGGTTTGTCAACAATCTTTTCAATTAAGTTGTGAAGGTTTGTTTTGTAAGCATCAGGAAGCGCTGCTCCAAAAGGATCATAGCTAAAGCCGATATCAATAGTTCTGTTGTTCTAAAATTATTAGTTAATAGTTGTTGTAAAAAGTTTTTTTCAAGGTATTATCAAACATATAAAATCCTTTCAACTTTCAGTTAGGAAAAAAACTATGCCACCCTACACATTCATGGTAGTTACGATAAAATTAAAAAATTACCAAAACAAAATTCTTGAATATGCTTGCATCAAATGTTACCGGAAGCGTATACAATCCAAAGCGCTGCAACATTTTTAAACGAGACAAATGATCAAGTACTTTTTTAGCTGTATCTTCTATGACTATTGGAAAGTCTTTTGGACATGATCTAAGAAATGAACGTTATTTCAAAGAATTTTTACAAAAGCTTACATTTCTAATTTTTCGACAGACTGGATATTTTCAAGAAGTTTGTCAAGCGTAACTGCTGCCCCATCAGAAAATTTTATTATATTTTGACATAAATACAGTAACTCAAAAGAAGCAGATGATGTAAGAAATTGATATTCATTCCATGTTAAATACTGTTTTGTAAGCCACAGTGTTTTTAAATCACATTTAAAAATTTTACTTGAAAGAAATTCGGTAGGAAAATTATAATAGTTCATGTCGAGGAACTTATCATATAACCATAATGTAGAAATACTGATAGCAATTCTTTTTAAATTGATGACATGATCATCTGCATACCATTTTTTATCGTAACCTACATATAACTTCTCAACTGGGTAAAAGGGATATTTTGAATAAAAATATTTGCAAGTTTGTATTAATTTTTTCCATGTTTTTGGAGTTCGATTCAAAAATACATATCTAATTATTGGAGGCGGTAAATGTTCAGGATGTTGTTTATGAGCAATAGGGGATGATGGATTTGACGAATTGACATCATGAAGTTCACAGCCGACCATTGTTTTTAAAGTACTATAAAAAACTACTCAAGCAAAATTAATTACAGATTTCGAGAAAAGTGTGTACGTAGTAGCAGACAATAATCATTTTTTCAATACCAAACCAAATTTAGAAATAACAGTAATAAAGGATCAATAAAACCCTTTAAGCTCAAAAAAGTTTACCTTTTTCTTTTATTTATGCTGACAAAGGAATCTTGTGATAAGTCGATTCACTTTTCCTTGAGTTTTTCTCTCAATCCTCCTTGCACCATAAAAATACAACTCGATAATTACTTGTAACAGATTATTTGAATGACCATATTTTAATTGAAGAAGCAATAAACAATTTGTGCATACTACTTTTTCATGAAAAAAATTCTTTTCATAATCAAAAAAATTTCTTATCTGTTTTTCTGCTAATTAATTATAAAATGTCGGCAGCAGTTAAAGAAAAATTGTTACAAGATTATATTCCAAAAGATATCACCCAACAAGTAAATTTAGTAATTTGAAAATATGAGAAATTAATATTAAAATTTAGGTAGAATTCCTTTCAAAGTATCCAGAATATGATGGAAGGGGGCTAAAGATTGTAACAATGGATTCGGGAGTTAATTTAAGCTTTGAAGGAATGCAAAAAACGACAACTGGACTTCCCAAGGTTCTTGATTGCTATGATTTTACTGGTGCTGGGCTTGTTGATACTTCTGTAATTAAACAAGTAGACAGCAATAATAATATTATTGGACTAAGTGGTCGCTCATTGAAGGTAACAATAGCGGATTTTGTACTCAATGAGGAAATGTTTTTTGTTTTTAAGCTTCCTTCAAAATGGAAAAATCCATCCGGTCAATGGCAATTAGGCATCAAGTCCATTTATGAAATGTGTTCTGGTCCTGCTTTAGAAAGTCTTATTGTAAGTTTATAAGAATTATCAGAGCTAATAAATGTGTTTGACAGAAACCATGAAAATCTTAAATTTTCTTGCTTTAAATAAAAAGATAATGATTTTTATCATTAAATGAAAGCTTTCAGAAAAAGAGAATAGAAACCCTTTCTCAAGAAAATAAAATTATCCAACAAAATATTCCCAAGAAAATCAAAAAGGGAAATAAAGAAAATTACAATTCAATGATTGAATATTTGAAAATGACCGAAGTGCTTTCAAAGGATTCATTGGTTGCTGATTGTATTGTATGGTTTGTTGGTGAAAAATGGCAGGCATGTATTGATACATCTTTCATCGGAGATTTGGAGAATGTTAAAGTACTTACAAATTATAATGATACCCATGAATACGATATAATATGGGATACTGTTAGCTATTGTATCAAAATTCATGATAATGGAAATATGCTTGATATTATTTCGGCTTACGATGATCATGGCACTTATGTTGCTCATGTTGCTGCTGCTTGCTTTCCTTGTGAACCTGAGAGAAATGAGAAATGGTCTCGCTCCTGGGGCACAAATTATATCAATGACTGTTATGGATAGCAGGAAAGGAAATTATCTGAATTATAATGCGCTAAAAAAAGCTGTGAGTAATTTAAATTTTTCATGTGAGTGCAAATAAATGTTATTATTTTAGTTTGAAAAATGTGTTGAATTAAAAGTGGATATTATAAATTGTTCATTTGGATGTACAACCAAGTAATAGTGGTTATTAGTTTTAAATGAACTTGTTAATAGCTTATTTTTAGGTATTACATGAAGCAAATAAAAGAATTGACAGAAAAGTATGGAATAATTATAACACAATCAGCTGGAAATGAAGGCCCTATTTATTCTTCTATTAGTCATCACACCTTCTTTCTGCAAGAAATTTTTATGATTGGTTCAGTGATGGTTAAAAAAGAAGGTGAACACGTCACATACAAAATTTCGACGTTCAGCGTTAAGCGATAAAATGATTCTTCTTTTATAACCGACAAATACCAAGATGTTTAAATCAAAGAGAATTTTTTAAAACATGATGCTATGCTTCTAATGAATTTAAAGTTCGAGAAAGATATTGATGAATTAATGTTGTAAATGCAAGAGATACATTGTAGTTGATCGATATTAGGATCTTAATTGATATTGCCAAAAACTTGTTATCACTCACAGATATTATTATAAGTTTATTTTTTCTCCGGTTTATTTTTTATCCGTACACCGATATATGCAAGATTATATAGAATGAAGGATAAGAATTATTATTAATGCTAAAATTACAGTTTTTAAACTCATCGTAACTTTTATATTAAATATTTTTTGGTAATTTAATATATCATGAACTAATAAAAAATGTGTTGAAGTCTTTTGTAATTACAATGTTTTAATAGTAGCCCTTTTTGGCAAATAGTAAAGATGACTGATGAGCTTTGAAGCTCTTTCACTTTTGCTTGCTGTCTATATCGGCTCGGAACAAAAAAATTGTAACCCGGTTAAAAGGTTTTCGATCAATTTGTTTATAAAAGAGAAGGTATTCATTGGTTAAAGAAATTTATCTGAACGTATTTTTTGGTATATAATAGATTATTGGAATGTCCTCATTTTATTGAAGTAGTATAAACAAATTGTCAATATTATTTTATTACAATAATCCTTGCCTAGCACTTTTTTTATAGTTAAAAAAAATTGCTACTGATTTTTTTCTAATAAGTTTTTTGTTTATTTAATAAAATGTCCGCAGCTGTAAAAGAACAATTGTTGAAAGACTATATTCCAAAAGATGCCACCCAACAAGTAAAATTAATATTTTTAAATTTGTAAATAATAAATCTTTAGAGTGTTTTCCTTTCAAAATATCCGGAATATGATGGAAGAGGACTAAAAATTGCAATTTTGGATACTGGAGTTGATTTAAGCTTTGAAGGGATGCAAAAAACGACGACTGGTCTTTCCAAAGTTCTCGATTGTTATGATTTTACTGGTGCCGGATGTGTTGATACTTCTGCAATTAAAGAATCTGACAACAATAATAATATTATTGGATTAAGTAGTCGTTTATTAAAGGTAAAATCATACTAACATAAAAACGAAGGAGAACATTGATTTTTAGCTTCCTTCAAACTGGAAAAATCCATCCGGTCAATGGCATTTGGGCATCAAGTCCATTTATGAAATGTGTTCTGGTCCTGCTTTAGAAAGCATTATTGTAAGTTTATTATTGCTAAAATGTAAAACAGTAAGCTTTTTTTGTTCAATGGCACTGTAATTAAATCCCTCCAGCGATAAAAAACCGCATCCAAAAGTTCGAACGAAAAAGAGCATTCTTGAGTTTTGAGGTTTTTTAGTTGAAAACGTTACTGTATAACTCTATCCTGTCACTGCACCTTTTTAAAATGTTTTCGATAATAAAACCATTTCAAGAAAAAAAGAAAAGAATCAATCTCCCAACAGAATGAAACCCTCAAAGAAAGCATTAAATCAAAAATGAAAAAAAGAAATAAAACCATTTCCAAAAAAAGAAAGAAAATTATTTCACAACAAAACAAAATCTTTAAACAAAATATCAACAAGAAAATGAAAAAAGAAAATAAAGCGAACAACAATGACACTATTGAATATTTGAAAATGACCGAAGTGCTATCAAAGGATTCATTGGTTGCAGATTGTATTGTATGGTTTGATGGTGAAAAATGGCAGGCATGTATTGATACATCATTCATCGGAGATTTGGAGAATGTTAAAGTACTTACAAATTATAATGATACCCCTGAATACGATAAAATATGGGAAACTGTAAGCTATTGCATTAAAATTCATGATAATGGGAATTTGCTTGATATTATTACGGCGTATGATGATCATGGTACTTATGTTGCGCATGTTGCTGCAGCTTGTTTTCTTGAGGAACCTGAAAGAAATGGCCTAGCTCCTGATGCACAAATTATTTCAATGACTGTCATGGATAGCAGGAAGGCAAATTGCTTAAATTTTCATGCACTAAAAAAAGCTGTGAGTACCTTTTAGTGTGTGGGAAAATTTAGCTTAGTATTATTTTAGTTTAAAAAATGTGTTCAACTAAAGGCGGATATTATAAATTGTTCATTTGGATGTCCCAACGAGTAAGATTTAACGCAATTTTTATTTATGAAATAATATTTTATTTAGATTTTTTAAAAAACAAATAAAAGAAATGACAGAAAAGCATGGAATAATTATTACGCAAGCAGCTGGAAATGATGGACCTGTTTATTCTTCCGTCTGTCGTAACAGCTTTTATTTACAAGAACTCTTTGTGATTGGTTCAATAGAAATGAAAACTGAAAATGATGAAATTAGTTACAAAATTTCGCGATATTCATCAAGAGGTCCAAATCCTTTTGGAGATCGAGGGGTGTGTTTTGCAGCACCCGGAGATGTCACATTGGAGATGGCGGAATATTATCCGGAAAAAATTTCCTGTGTTAAAGGAACAAGTTTTGCTGCTCCAAATGCTGCTGGTTCAATAGCGTGCTTGATTTCCGCCTTAAAAGCCAATTCCATCAAATATTCACCATCTGTTGTTAAATTTGCTCTTTCAAAAACTGCACTTTTACCACCAAAAGGAAATGTTCTTGCTTATGGGCATGGAATTATTCAAATAAAGACTGCACTTGAATTCTTAAAAAGTTCTGATTTTTCATCGAAATATGAAATTTGCAATTGTAAAGTAAAGCTTTTGAAGAAAGAAAGAAATGGGATTTTTTTAAAAGTTCATCAAAAAGATAAAGTGGCTAACAAAACCTATTCGATGGAGGTATTAAGTCACCCCAAAAGTGATAAACTTACTCTACAGCTAACTCCAGGAGCTGAAAAATTTGTTCAATGTTCTGATCTTAAAGATGATACATTCACAGTAAAAGTTGATCCAGCAAAATTAAAACCAGGAACAATGAATTATGCAGAAATTCATGGAATCAATTCAAAAAATTCTTTTTACGGAACTATCTTTCATCTTCCAATAACGGTTCTTCTGTCTAAAGCTGTTACAAAAGAAGACAACTACCATATTCGAAAAAATGTGACCTTAAAACCTCAAATTCCATATCGATTTTTTATTTTACCTCCAAAATGAAGCTGTCAATGTATCGTTAAAATTACGGCCTTGCAAGAAGGTTTGACATCTTTATTTTTACATTATGCTATTGAAGACATTCATATTGATGCGATTAATAATGCAAAATGGCTTCAATTTAACAGAAGAAATAGTATGCAGACACATAATGTAAAAATATACTGGAGCAGAATTCATGAATTTTCATTGACTTTATCACCGTATGAAACTCAATCTTTGAAATTTAATGTTGAAATTGACTTTTATGGAATTTATTGTACAAAACAAAAGTCGCAAAAAGCTGAAGGCAAAAATGAAGTCAAAACAGAGAAGGTTAATAATGTTTTAACATTTGTTAATCAACTCCGAGATTTTACTGCAACTTTAACAATGGAATTTAAAAAAGTTTCATATGATTTATTACCTGAAAATGTCTCATATGAAACAGTAAAAAATATTTATGTTTTGAATTCGACAAATTACTTGAAGTTATTATACAGTTTCACAAGTATGTCTTTTTGTTTTATTCTGCTCAGAAAATTAGAACTTCTTGTGTTTTTAATTTCTTCTACCGTTCAAAAACGCGTCTGCACCTTTTAGCAGTTTTTTTATTAAATTTTTAAATTAGCCGCGTAAGCAAAAATGTCACATTTTTAAGAATTAAGAAAAACAAAAAAATGAAAGTTTTCGTTTTGAATAAATTTTGCTTCTAACTAATCATTCCATTCTCCTCTGCAATGCAATGTAAGCAATGCCGCAACTTGGTGATATTTGAGGGAGGGGAAATGAGGGGGAAAAGTCTTTCAAAATTGCATTATTATCTAGTATAAATATAAATGTGACTTGCTTTGTGACATGAAAGAAGTGAGGCTAAAAAGATGCAAATTAGAAAACGCGCTTTTTTATGCTTACTTCTATGTGCAACAAGTTCGCTGTTCATTGTAAAAAAGTATTGAACTGAAACTCCTTCTATTAAAATTCTTTAAATTTTAGTTTCAAAAGAAACAAAATGTTTATTCAAAATGAGTTATAAACAAAAACTGACATTTCTCAGAGCTGAAATATATACGGAATCAAAAAAATTCATTTATGGTTTTTATTCACTTACTGAAGAACAGGTAAAACTATTACCTGGTAAATATTCAATTGTTGCATATATTGTTTCTTCGCCATCATCAAAAAAGGCTACTATTCCAAAGGCAAAAAATCTTCCATCAATTACATTAATAATGGAACTCTATCAATCTTACACTCCTGCAATCTACAGTAATCCAACAATGCATGAAAAATCACAATATACCAGCGCCAAATTAATTAAATTTAAAAATGGAGAACGTAAAGTATACTTTGAAAATATTCCAGCTGTAAATCTGCCACATCCATTACCCAAAACAGTGACATTTCATGGTTCAGTGAATTTCAGTATTAAGGATTTCAAACTCAATGTGCCTTTTGAACATGAATACACGCATTACAATGAAAAAGAAGAAGTTAACAACATTGCTATGACAGAATTAAATAAAGAAAATGTTGAAAACAGCTCTGAAGAAAGCTTACGCTCTTTGTTGAATAACTCAATCAAATCAACAGAATCCAAAGATACAAAAGAAAATTGCAAAGCCGAGACAATTAATCCGCTAAAATTTAAGGAAACATTTGGATCTGAATTAATTAATCTTTTTTCTCCAAATGATTGTTGTAATTCAAGCATCAATGAAATTACCGAGAAACTTGATCAAACAAAAATAAGCGATTTTTCAAAAGCTCAAGATTACGCAATTAAAGTTTGTGATCTCTTCCTTGAAAATGTTGAAAATGAAAATATTCAAAAAGAATTGGCACAAATAAAACAAGCAATTGTTTCTGAGCATTTGGGTACGGCACTGTTGGTTTTAAATAAAATTTCAACAAAGCATCAAACAAATCCAGCATTCAAATTTATTGATTTGGCAATTATTGAAGTAAACTTTTAAATTTGAGTTATATCAATTTTATTAAGTACATTTTTAGTTGTTGAAACATTTAAAGCTGGAACATCTGGTTGACGCTCATCGCCATGCTTTACTTGATCGGCATCGAGATTATTATCGGTTGCTTTAAATGTAGCTGCAAAAAATTGTTTTTTGTATAACATTGTAAATTATCTTGCGGTGTACTTGTTGGTTGAAAGAAATCAAATAAAGAACAGCGATTTAAAGAACCTAAAAATTTATAACATAAAGTTTTTGTCGTTGTTGTTTGTTCGCATTTCCTCATTTGCTCTTTTACAAACCAGCTCTGCATGTAAATGCCAAACGTTTTCTCTTTCAAAAAATTGATGGTCATTTGTGAGGTGATTCACTTCAGGTGAACGAAAAACAAATTTTCTTTTGTTACAAAAAGGTTGTTTACCTTCCGAGAAGTCAGCATAGGTTTGCAAAGTATTGATTTTTGACTGAAAGGTACTAGAGCTAACAAAGAAGGGAAAAAAAGAAAAATGTTTTGATAAATGGCGGAACACGACAAAAAAACAATTCCGTAATAAGTATTTTTCAACAGTTTTGTTCTTTCTCTTTTTCTTCTTTTTTTTTTGTTGGCTTTTGCGCCTTTTAACTTTTTTGTTTTCTTATTTTCCCGCGCAAACTTGAGTTTTTCTTTTATTTGTACCTGTAATGTTTTGATTTCAACAAAGCCTTCGTGATTTTAATCTTGAAATTGTATTAATATAATCTGTTTTTTAGATTACTCTCTTTGATTAGATTGCATGATAATATTTAACGATGAATGTAGCTGGCTATACACCACATGATGCACTTCGAATTTTTGGAACAAAGTTAACAACATTTGAAAAAGCTGAAATTCAAAAATATGAACGAATTTATTTTACTGGTTCACATGCTCATAAGCAACCTGGAATATCATCTGCATTATCTCCTGAAGACAACAATGGCTATGATGATGAAAATGGACTTTATATTCTTTCACCAAATGATCATCTTGGGTATCGATATGAAATTTTGAAGATTGTTGGAAAAGGCTTCTTTGGACAAGTGATCAAAGCTTATGATCATAAAACTCAAGAATATGTTGCAATTAAAATTATCAAAAATGAAAAAGCATTTCGTCGACAAGCAAAAATTGAAATTGAAATTTTGAAGTATTTAAATCAAAAAGATTCAGATGACTCATATAATATTGTTCAAATGCATGATCACTTTGTTTTTCGAAATCATGTTTGTATGGTATTTGAATTGCTGAGTATTAATTTATATGAACTTATTAAAAAAACTAAATTTAATGGATTCCATCTTAGAGTAAGTTTTGCTTTTGTTTAAACTAACTATTATGTATTCTTCGTTTTTAGCTCGTTAGAAAATTTGGACATTCTATGCTTACATGTTTGGATTTGCTTTACAAAAATAATCTCATTCACGGTGATCTAAAACCTGAAAATATTCTTCTAAAAACTCCCACCAGAAGTAGTATCAAAATTATTGATTTTGGATGTTCATGTTTTGAAGATCAACAACTCTATACATATATTCAAACAAGATTTTATCGTGCTCCTGAAGGTATTCTTGTTGCTTTTTTAGCATTTCTACAGTAATCTTTTTTTAGTTATCTTGGGTTGTGGATATGGAAAAGCAATTGATATGTGGTCTGTTGGATGTATTCTTGCTGAGCTATTAACTGGACAACCTCTATTCCCTGGTGAAAATGATGATGATCAACTTGCATTAATCACTGAATTACTCGGTGTACCACCTCAACATCTTTTGGAAAGTGGAACAAGTGTTAGCAAATATTTCTCTGAAGATGGACATCCAATTTATCGCACAAAAAGAAATGACGATGGCACAGTTTATTACGGTAATGGCACTTCAAAGAAAGGCAAAATTCGAGGACCACCTGGATCACGTAGTTGGACAACAGCTTTGAAGAATAAAGTATGTTTTTCAGATGACTTAAAAAAGCCATGTGTCCATTTTTAGGCAGATACTTTGTTCCTTGATTTCTTAAAGCAATGCCTTTGTTGGGATCCTGATGCTCGATTAATTCCTTCTGCAGCACTTAAACATCCATGGATGCGTACAAAGTATGATTAATACATATATTTTTTAAATCTATTGTTTTTGTTACTATTATATTGTTATTGTTTCACACTTTGTTGGAGTTTCTATAAACTAAAATGATTAGATAATATTTTTCTTTCTATTCAGCACCAGGAAGAGTAATAAGCAAGGGCGTAGACAGAAAAAATTTTCGGGGTGGGCAAAATCAGTTTCGGAGGGGGCAAACCTTTAATCTTTTGCCGCTGTCGGCAAAAAATCAAAAGAAATTCTCGATTTCGGAGGGGGCACAGGCCCCAAAAGCCCCCCCCCCCCCCCCCCCCCCCCTTAAATACGGGCTTGGTAATAAGACTAATACTTGTTTGTTAACAAAATTCTAAAATTATACCGTATTTTTCCTTGTTTTAACTTTGTTGGATAAATATTTACGTTAATATATCATATACTAGTCATAAAAATAGCGGTTTTTGTAAGTATCATCAAGAAAAAGCATCTTTTGTTCATCTATATTTTTTTCTGACAATCTTTTGAGAATTTTATTCTTAAAACATTGTTTAATCATGGAATAAAAAGTTTAAGATATTTTAAATATAATGCATTTGCATCTATAACCTCATCTTTTCATAACAAATAAGCATTTTGGTTCCAAATAAGTAAAAATAGTTTTCTATATTTATTTTTTATCGACAAACATAAATCAAAAATATGTATGATCTTATGTATTATTTTTGCAGCTACAATTAGAGCAAACGATAATAATCTCGATGTCGATCAAGTAAAGCATGGCGATGTGCTTCAACCAAATGATCCCATTTTAAATGTTTCAACAACTAAAAATGTATTTAATAAAATTGATATAACTCAAATTTAAAAGCTTACTTCAATAATTGCCAAATCAATAACTTTGAATGCTGGATTTGTTTGATGCTTTGTTGAAATTTTGTTTAAAACTAAAAGTGCCATTCCAAAATGCCCAGAAATAAGAGCTTGCTTGATTTGAGCCATTTCTTTTAAAATACTTTCATTTTCAACATTTTCAAGGAAAATATCACAGACTTTAATTGCGTATTCTTGAGCTTTTGTTGCTTCGCTTATTTTTGTTTGGCCAAGTTTCTCGGTAATTTCATTGATGCTTGAATTACAGTATTCTTTCGTACAACAAAAATTAGTTAATTCAGATTTGAAATTTTCTTTAAATTTTAGAGGAACAATTTCTTCGGCCTCGTTTTTGATTTTGATTTTCTTTAAATTTTTAGATTTTGTTGATTTAATTGTTTTTTTATAAGATAGCAACAAATTTTTGTGTATGTTGTATTCAGCATTTTCTTTTTCTGAATTTTTCAAAACATCGCTTTTAACATATTCATTTCGGTAAATGCATTTCTGTTCAAAAGGAACATTCAATACAGTATTTTTAATTTTGAAGATTATTGAACCATGAAATATTGCATTTTTGGGTAACGGATGTGGTAGATTTTCAGCTGGCATATTTTCAAAGTATATTTGATGTTCGCCATTTTTAAATTCATAGAATTTTTTAGTAGGGTATTTTGATTCTCTACTTGTAGATTGATTACTGTAGATTGGAGGAGTGAAAGGTTGATAGAGTTCCATTGTAACAGTAATTGATGGAAGGATTGTTTCTTTTGGAAGAACATTGTTTTTTGAAGATAGTGGATATGCAACATATGCAATAATTGAATATTTACCAGCTAATAAAGTTACCTAGAAACTGTTATTCTCAATGACATTGAAGATTTTAATCATTTCATTGTTTTGAGGAGCGTCAAGAACAATCAAAAAATTTGCCTATTATTAGAGACAAAAGTTCACTAATCTGACAAACATACGTGGGCATAGGGTGCAATCATTGCACCCTGGAGTCCGCAGTCCGCAAAGGTTTTGAGTTGGAGTCCGCAAATTAGACCCCGCAAAAAATAAAAAAAGGAGAAAAAATAGAGAAAAAAGGAAAGAGAAAAGGAGAAAAGGGAAAGAAAAAATAGGAAGAAAGGAGTGGAAAGCTAATCAAGTATTGCGGATTCCGATATAACTATAGCTTTTTTGGATTTTGTCTTCCGCCAAAATCAAAGCGGACTCCGCAATTTGAATTCCGCAAAGAAATAAAAACGGAAGAGAAAAAAAGAAAAAAAGAGAGAAAGAAGTAAACTGTGCATATTTGTATATTAAGATTAATTTGTTATTAACAATGCTTTTTTCTGCCCCAAATAACGATTCTGGTGCATCTATTGGTGTTTTAATTTTTAAAAATTTCGGCTCCGCTATCCCGGCGCTACTAATTTAGAGTTTGACTACTTTCCAGTTTTCCACAGTTTCTCTTGACAAAGGCCAATATCCTTCTCAAAATTCTGTTGAGCAAGACATATTTGAAATCAAAAACCAACTTCAGCTAAATTTCTTAAAATTTTACTTTGTTAATTATCAGTATGCAGTTATAGAAAACTGACAAAGCCTGCTTTATTTGACGTTTAGCGCATCTGATTTTAAACATTTTTTCTAAGCTTTTTGCATAGTTTAGTGATAAACTGATTATTCCTTTGTATAACAAAAAGGAGATAATGCAAACCAACAATCGGAAAGGGTCCCCCTGTGTAATAGTCAAAAAACGGAAAAAGAAACGCAAAGGGTCCTTCCTGTGCGACTTTCGGAGTCCGCCAAATTTTGAAAATCGTTGGCTCCTCGTGCCCATGTATGCTGACAAAACTTCCTTGCTTAAAATTAATGAACTAGGCGAGATAAAATATGTGATCAGAAGTTGTCCAGAAATGATAGAACTGTGAGCAAACAAAAAACTTTGACAAACCCTTCGATCTCTGTTCAGCAAAGCATGCAGTGTGTCCCCCTCTACATTTACCCCTCCCTCCCTAATATTTCCATATCTGGATGAACCAAACCCACTCTTTTTTAATGAGGTGATTTCTGGCCAATCTTCTACATCCCATTTCAGACAAGCACGTTTATAAACATTTACAAAAAAATATAATAACCTACAGGTTTTTTGCCGGTTAAAAAAATACCATTAATAACTTTTTTTGATTCTGTAAAAATATGAACACTTTGAAGTGGACACTTTCGTCTGTGATTCATTTTGAAAAGGCATTTTGTTTCTTTTGAAACTAAAAAATAATAATATTTTTAGAAAAAAACTATAAATAAATCAACGAAACAAACTTGTAAAGGCATACGATAGCTTCAAGGATTCTGTCAAATCCGAATCAAAAACATTTTTGACCTTTTCATAAGAAATATTTTCAGGAATCAAATCATATGAAATCTTCTCAAATTCTATAGACAAAGATGCAGTAAAAACTCGCAAATGATTAACAAATGTTAAAACGTTATTATTCTCCATTTTGATATTATGTTCAATTTTGGGTATCTGTTTTGTACTATAAATTCCATAGAAATCAATTTCAACATCAAATTTAACGGATTTTGTCATCCAAGGTGGTGAGCTCAAAGAAATTTCATGAATCTTGTACCAATTTACTTCAAAGAAATGTGTTTGAGTTTTATTTGTTCTATCAAATTGTAGCCATTTTATTATCTTTTCTGAACTGACACAAACGTCTTCAGTAGCACATTGTAAAGCTAAATACGTTGAGCATTTATCCAAAAGTGTAATTTTAACAATACATTGACTACTTTTTTCTGGCGGTAAAATGAAAAATCGATATGGAATTTGAGGTTCTACGATAACAAGTTCATGGAGACGGCAGTTATCTTCTTTTGCGATTTTCTGGGGTACGAGTACAGTAATTGGAAGATGAAAAATGTTATCAGTAAGAGAATTTTTTAAATTAATTCCAAAAATTTCAGCATAATTTATTGTTCCTGGTTTTAGTTTTGTTGGATCAATATTTACAGTGAATGTATCATCTTTAAGGTCAGAATATTGAACAAATTTTTCAGCTTCTGGAGTTATTTGAAGAGCAATTTCATCACGTTTTACTTTGTTTAAAATTTCAATTGAATAACTCTTATCGGCAACTTTTTCACTTTCACGAATTTTCAAAAAAATTCCATTTTTTTCTTGATTTAAAAGTTTCACTCTACAATTCCCACTTTCATATTGTTTTAAAAAATCAGGACTTTGTAAAAATTCAAAAGCAGTACTTATTTGAATAATTCCATGTCCATAAGCAAGAACATCTCCATTGGGTGGTAAAAATGCAGTTTTTGAAAGTGCAAATTTGATGGTGGACGGAGAATATTTGATGGAATTTGCTTTTAAAGCTGATATTAAACAAGCAATGGAACCAGCAACATTTGGAGCTGCAAAACTTGTTCCAACAACAGAAGAAATTGTTTCTGGATAGTATTCTGGCAAAGCAATCGTTGCATCTCCCGGTGCCGAAAAGCAAACCCCTCGGCCTCCAAAAAGGTTTGGACCTTTTGATGAATAGTCTGCAATTTTGTAAGTTATTTGTTCAAGTTCTTTTTTCATTTCAATTGAGCCAATAAAAAAAATTCCTTTATGAATGAAACTTTTATAATTAAGAGATGAATAAGCAGGACCTTTATTTCCTGCAGATTTTGTTATAATTATTTCATGCTCTTCTGCCATTTTTTTAATTTCGTTTTTGTATGAACTAAAAGATGTTATTACAAATGCGCATATAAGAAGGATGATAAACATTACTCATCTGAAAAACTAAATGAACAGTTGATGATATCAGCCCTCAGGTCCACGCATTTTTCCAACTAAAAAATAATAATATTTGACCATTGTAACATATCATTATTAAATTCTTCCCTTACTTACAGCTTTTTTTAGTGCACTATAACTCAGATAATTTCCCTTCCTGCTATCCATAACAGTCATAGATATAATTTGTGCCCCAGGGGCTAGACCATTTCTTTCCGGTTCACCAGGAAAACAAGCAGCAGCAACATGAGCAACATAAGTACCATGATCATCATACGCCGAAATAATATCAAGCGAATTTCCATTATCATGAGTTTTAATGCAATAGCTAACAGTATCCCATACTTTATCGTATTCATGCTCATCATTATAATTTGTCAAAACTTTAACCTTCTCTAAATCACCAATGAAAGATGTATCAATGCATGCCTGCCATTTTTCACCATCAAACCATACAATACAATCTGCGACCAACGAGTCCTTGGATAATTTTTCTGTCATTTTTAGATAACTAATCATTGAATTGTAATTCTGCCTATTTATTTGCTTCATTTTTGTGATAGTATTTTCTCTAAGAATTTCATTTTGCAGGGAAATGTATTCTTTTCTTTTATTCTAAAAAATTTTATTCTGTTAAAAGCATTTTAAAAGGTGCAGCTTTTTTAAAAATTTGATTTCGTTAATTGTGAGCTGCCAAGATATTATTTGATAAGGAGGCGTAGAGATGGAGGTTAAGGCAACCAGTCATACAAGCATTGCAGCGTTTTTTTTATTCCGCAAAAAAATGCTGCAATGTTGGTATGATTTTTATAAGCAAAAAAACAATTTCCAATAAACTTACAATAATGCTTTCTAAAGCAGGACCACGGCACATTTCATAAATGGACTTGATGCCTAAATGCCATTGACCTGATGGATTTTTCCAGTTTGATGGGATCTAAAAATTAATCTTCTCCTTCGTTTTTATGTTAAGTTGAGTTTACCTTTAATAAACGACCACTTAATCCAATAATAGTATTATTGGCATCAGTTTTCTTCACAACAGAAGTATCAACAAGCCCAGCACCAGTAAAATCGAAGCAATCCAAAACTTTTGGAAGTCCAGTTGTCGTTTTTTGCATTCCTTCGAAGCTTAAATTAACTCCCGAATCCATTATTACAATCTTTAGCCCCCTTCCATCGAATTCTGGATATTTTGAAAGGAAATCTTTCTAAATTTTTATTATTAATATTACAAATTTCGAAAACATTAAATTTACTTGTTGGGAAGCATCTTTTGGGATATAATCTTTTAACAATTTTTCTTTCTCTGCTGCGTACATTTTATGATTACCGGAATAAATGAGACTGTGATGGCTATTCCTAACAAAATATTTGGAAAAATTTTGTTTCTTTGTTTTTCTTCTTCAGCAAAATTTGGCTATTTCAGTTATTTATCAATATCTTCAAGTAACAAGTATACCTCTGGGCTATTTAGGAGAAAAACAAATCAATTAAAAACTCTGGCAAACGAATAAATAAACTTTTTCGGGATAGCTCTTTCAGAAGCCTGAAGCCATAACTTGTCGGAAAATTAGGGTCTTTGCATTTATCACTTTTAAACATTTATAAACCAAATATTTGGGTGGTTAATATTTTCTTAGATGTAAAAACATGTTACTTTACTAAACGCTGATATCGGTGGCAAAAAATAAATTTGCACAAAAGCGATTTGCATTTTAGTAAATTTTATTCTCTACGCCATATCTGCAGCTATTAGAACATGCCCACAGAGAAAAACATTTATGACGTTGTAAGTTTCTTTTTTTACAAATTTCTAAAATATCAGAGTTTTATATCTATCATATCAGAACTTTTAAATTTTAGTTATTGCACGAAATGAATGATAGACACTTTCACTACACACGGTTGCATAATAGTAGTGTTATGTTTATTTTTTCGTATTAATAGCGGGACTAGTAATATTTTCATTTTCAGTCAAATTATTGTTCTATGTTTTACAGTTTGCAGAGTTATGTATTTTATTTGGATATAAAAATATTAATAAATATTGCTTAACATTTTATACATAAAATATTTAGAAATTCGCAAAAACTATGCCAGCTGTCAAAAAAGTGCTAATAGTCGATTTTCACTTTTCCACAAAAAAATTTCTTACTTCTATGTCTGTGTCTCAAAAATAGATTTTTATTATGTCTGTCTGATCAAAAAAATGGCGAATACTTTCAATGTTGGGGAAAAAAAGCAGAACAACGGAAGAGACACAGAAAGCGATTTGTTTTCTTCCTTTTTTTCAGCAATAAACAACAATTTTATTTTTGAATATTTCTGCATTTAAATGATGAATAGCAAATTTTCTTTGACATTAGTTGACAGATAAAGCGTTTAACAGCTTTGTATAAAAAGCATGTATCTCAAGATCAAAGAATAGCTATGCATTAATAATATTTTTTATTGCACTTTTTTTTCTTTTTCTTTCATTATTCTTGAATGAAACTTTTTGTTTAACGCATACAATTTTTTAGAAACGTTAAAACCATCTATTCAAATTATGCCCATTTAGAGTAAATATTTTAAATTTTACATAAAATGGGATTTGTATTCTTTTTGAACAAATTTTTGGTTTTTATCACATTAAATTATTTATACATCTGTCATCAACAAATAAAACACAAAAATGTACAAAGAAAGCATAAAACTCGAAATTTTTTTGCCATGTTGCAAACATTTTTTATGGATTACTATCAAAATTTTCACTTTCAAAATTTTTATTGATTATGTTGATTCTACCACTGGATAAAGTTTTTTGTTTTTTGAGGCGAAGAAGATATCGACAAAGAAGGATTACAGCAGCAATAAAAACAGCAAAAATTAAAAACAAACCAAAACCAAAAATTGCAGGATGCTTTTGCGAAGGTTTTGGCTTTTTACAGTACTTTTGATTTAATTTAGAAAATGGAATGCTTTTGTACATCAAAGGATACCGGCATTGCAATGATCTTTCACCATTGAACCATGCAACATTTTTTAGATTCATTGTAAACGTTGGATTAAGGATATCCTTAATCAGCCATGCCATTTCACAACTGCAATTAAATGGATTTCCGCCAATACTAATTTCTTTGACGCTCTGCCATGGCAATAGATTCTCAGGGATAACTGTTAAATTGCAGTATTCAACAGCAAAAGATTCAATTTTTGGTGTAATTCCATTTTTAGCATGCCCAAATGCATTTTCATGAATGAAAGAAAAATTCATGCTATGAAAAAAGTTAACCCGTGTAAGATTGGTAAAGCCACAGAATGCACAATCATCGATTGAAAAAATTTGAGAAAATTGGAAAGAAAGAGAACTCAGATTCTGGTTATTACCCAACATTGTTTGATTTAAATTTTTGATATGTGTGGAGCTTAAATCTAAATTACGAAGTGTTGAAATGGAATTCAGAATCTTTGGATAGGTTGTTAAAGGGTTATAATAAAGATTCAAAGAAGCCAGAGATCTTAAAAAAACAGTGTGTTTATAAATTTCTGCAAAAAATTGAATTATGTAACTTACACAAGATTTTCAAAGACATTATCTGGGATATGCGTAATATTACAGTAGGCTAAAGATAACCATGTCAAATTTGATAATGACTTGGGAAATGTCCATGTTGATTTTGCAAAAGTTTCTCCCGCATCATAATTCCCGCCAAGATTTAGAGATTTCAAATTTGTCATATATGTAAAATCAATGGAAGATATTTTTAGCAGTATATTACCATCCAAATTCAAAGTTAAAAGTGTGGAGCCAAGTTTTTGAGTGAAAACTTTGCTGGTTAAATTTGTAATTCTGTTTCCTGACAAAGAGAGTAATTCTAATGAATCAAAATTATCAAATGTTCCGTCATCGATTTCAGTGATATTATTTGATATTAGTCGTAAAAATTTAATTTGGTCAGCAATTGCCGGTAATGTTTCATTCTACAAATATTAGAAATATTATCATGCCATAAAAGAATAGAGTCAGACCTTTTTCAAAACTCCAAAATTTTGATCGCTTATACCTACACTCTCTGCTGTAAAATTAGGGGTCACTATCTGAATATTAGCCGTTTTAAAGGTATTAGATTCCCATGAATAAGTGTAACATTCAACACTTTTTCTATAACAGCGACATTCAGCAGTTGCTGCTGCAAAAAAGTAAAAGAAGTTTATGGTTAATAATGTATAAACTTACGATTATATGCACCACAAACATAGTAAACAAGTGGATCAGCATCATTAGCTGACATGTTGGCAGGTGCAGTTGGTGAAGCCGGTTGAAAAAGTAGCGGAATATCCTGTTCATTAAAAGTTAAAACAAATGGTAACCATATTAAAAAGGGGATACAAAAACCACTTTTTTGATACCACATATTTGATATAAGAAAATGTATGGAGTAACTTGCGTCTACTTTGTTAATAAAGTGAAAAATACAATATTCTTATTCAGCCAAGTTATGCAAAAATGAATGAACAAATTTTTTAATCCAAAAAGACGGATACACTTGAAGATTTATTGTTTCTGTTTTTTTTACTGAAAAAGTTCTCATTCTCTTGAAGAAAAGTTTTTAAGGACTCCATACAATGTAACTACCTGAATATTATTATGCAGATTTACAAGGTCGTCTGTCTATCGATGACATATGTTAAAAATCAATAGTTTTTACCGAAAATTTAAGATCCAAATTATTTGGTAATATTGCAGATTGTTTAGGGAAATAATGCTAAAAAGTATTTTTCGTATTTCATATATATTTTATTTTGTAAGAGAAAACAACAACCAACAACATCAAAGCATTCTTTTGTTTTTGTTATGGAAAAAATTTTTTACAGAAAGTTCACTAAAATGGTTTTTAGAATATTACTGTTTAAAAAAGAAATCGAAATAAGCTCATTGCTATAGTCTACTGTATCAAAATGTTTATTATGATTTGTATTACAACAACGGCAAATAAAAAGCAAACATTTTAGAATAATAAATCTTTTCAATATGAGTTAGAAAAAAGAAGAACAAAAACAAAGAAAAAATGAAAATGATACTTTACGAGCTTGAATTTCTTTTGTCTTTTCATGGATGACAATCTTACTGTAACCAAAGATATAAAGTTTTTGAAGAAAAACAATGTAAAAAAGCCTAATGTATTTTTTATTTTTATGCACGATATAAAAAAAACTAGAGATGCTTATTATAAGTATACTGTAGCTGGGTTATGGCATAAAATATAGAATTTTTCCAAACGATACATACTCCAATTCAATAAATAAAAAATGCTGCATTTATTTAAAAAATACATATTTTGGTTTACAAAAAAAATCTAATAGAAAACATTAAAATAATAGAAAAAAGAGACTAACGATATTTAGCTGCTTCACGTGCCTGAATTTTTTCCATCTTTTTCCACTTGGTTCTATCTTGTCCAAAATACGTGATAATAACAGGAGGTACAAATTCAAAAACTTCAGTTCCCAAAATTTCTTCAGTAACTTCATCAAAATGATCACCTGTTATCCCAGAACAAATACAAATCAAAGCATGACTTTTGCTGCGCTGAAAAAGAATGTGCTTTTTACAGATTCTTGTAAATTAGATACTTACTTTCATTTGTTGATAAATTTCACGAACATCAAAGTTAACCGAAACACAATAATAATAAACTTTTCCAACAGTACTACAAGCATCAACGAAATCAGCATAACTTTTACATGCAGCATTTGATGTAACCGTATTGAAATGTCTGAAATATTAAAATGTTAAATATTCTCGCAGATTAAAAACCTACAATCTAACACTTTTTGCACCAGAAAACAATTTGATAATTTCTTCCGAAGGTATATATCCACCATTGTCATATTTAATAGCATAATCTCCAAGAAAGCAATGTTCAACACCAGATGCAAGAAATTTGAGTTCATCGTAAGTGAAAATTTGTTCAGTAAGAGATAAATCTTTGATATCATTGCGATACATTTTTGGGATCAAATCAGCAGCAATTTTTGATTTTCGCTTTGTACATACAACTAATTTTCCAGTTGCCCAAATTTTACCTTCATATTCATCCATATTAAATATTTTGTATTTATGTTTATGTCCAGCTTCACCACATTCCTTTGATTTACAATATTGCCATTCACTTTTAAAACGATATTCCAAATTATTAATAACCAAAATAGGATTCTTAAGAAAGAAGAGCTTGCAAGATTTGATTAATTTTTCATACACTTCTGGAGATGACGGATTCTTCCAGATATATTCCATAATATGAATAGGAAGTGAGAAAGCTTGTGACTTGCATGATTCAAGAAATTGTTCACGAGTTGGAAAAACCATATCAAATGAAGCAACAGGTTCAGGTTTCTTTAAATCCATTTCAGGTGAATCAAAAGCACGCATTTTTGCTTTCTTTGGAAAACAACATAACCACGAAAAGGTAGTCATTTTCTAAAAATGAATAGCATTAATAATAACATAAAAACCATATATAAATAAGAAAAAAATACAGGAGTTTAGACAAGATATTATATAGTAAAAATGAAAAAAATGTTGTAAAGGAATTACTTGAAGACAGAGAGATAGACGGATGATGTGGTGAAGAAATGCTCTTCACCACAAAGAAATCTAAGAGAGACAAAAGAGAATAAAGCAACGTTTATTCAAACACAAAAGAATAAAGAATGAATACAAAAGAAAAGACAAAAAGACTATTTATAAACTTTTTACGAGAATAAAAATGAGTTTTATGCAAAATATTGAACTTGCGGATTCCTCCGCAACAGATGACGATGATACGTCGCTTGAAATCAATCTAATGACTGTTCGCTTTGTGAGAGTTTGTGCATTTTTGTTTTTTATTCGCAAAATAAAAAATCTGTAATTTGCATAAATGCATAGAATAAAATATGCTTTTAAAAAGTGGACTGGAAGCAATGAAAAAGAATATGAGGATGGGGGTATTTTAAGAGAAGCACAAGTGTTAGTAAATTTTTTGAACAAATAAAAATAAATTTTTTATTAAAATATTTATTTTATAGCACTGCAACAATCAAGCTGTTATTCAATTCCATTTTTAGCCAATCATTGTTAAACAATAATCATTTAGATGGATGAAGTTATGGCTACAGTATCCTTTGATTTTGTTGCACTTGTGATTAAATATTTTAACGTACAGGGTTTCAAGTCAGTGTGGATTTGGGGCCCCATATTTTACCCATATATTTGTCATTGTGAGGGATAGTTAGGGGCAAAATATCAGCATCCAAATCTTCGATCTGTACAGATTATATTGTTAATGTTTTACGTTTTGTTGTAGTTTTCACAAAAAAAAATTTGTTTGATTTTAACTCAAAAAGGACACAATACTTTATTTGTAGTACGTATGACTCCTCTTCTTTTTTTGTATAAAAGTTGTTGGGTCGAAACAATTTTGTTCACTTAAATGCAAATAATATTATTACGAGTTTAAAAAAAAATTTTTTTTTAAAATTTCCATCACATAAAATGTTTTATCCATCTGACATCAAAAAGATAACACATAAAAGGAACAAAAAAAATTACAAAAATTCAAACATTTTTCAAGCATTACTATCAAAATTTTCATTTTCAAAGCTTTCCTTGATGATTTTGGTTCTAACACCGCCATTTTTGGATACAGTTTTTCGTTTTCTGAGGCGAAAAAGATAGCGGCAAAGAAGAATTGTAGCGGCAACAAAACCCATAACTATTAAAAATAAAACAAAACCGGAGATTCTTGAAGGTTTTTGTGTAGGTTTTGGCTTTTTACAATAATTTTGATTTAATTTTATAAATGGAATATTTTTGAGCATCCAAGGATACCGACATCGCAATGGATTTTGACTGCTGTACCATGCATTATTTTTTAGATTCATTGTAAACGTTGGATTAAGAATATCTTCAATTAGCCATGCCATTTCACAGCTGCAATTAAATGGATTTCCACCTAGATAGATATCTTTAATATTATGCCAATTAAGAAGTTTTTCAGGGATAACTGTTAAATTAGAATATTCAACAGAGAAGTAATTGATTTTTGGTTCAATTCCATTTTTAGCATGCCCAAATGCATTTTCATGAATGAATGATAATAGCGGGCTATGAGAGAGAAGCATAGATGTAAGATTGGTAAATCCACAAAATGTACAATCATCAATTGACGAAATTATAGAAGAATAAATATATAATTGATTCAAATGTTCGTTGTCACCTAACATTGTTTGATTTAAATTTTTGATATGTGTGGAGCTTAAATCCAAATGACGAAGCGTTGGAATTGTATTCAAAATCTTTGGATATGTTGTTAAAGGGTTATTATATAAGTGTAAAGATGATAGATGTCTGTAAAATTTTATAGCTATTAATGTTAAGCAGATATTGATATATAGACAAAACAGGAAATTGCATTTTTCACAAATTTTCAGAGAAACTCTGTTACAAAGACATTTTTACTGCTTGACCTGTTGTAAAAAATGCAATCCTCTTTTCAATCTTACCTAAGATTAACAAATACATTTTCTGGAATATTTGTAATATTACAACGGGATAATGACAATGACGTCAAATTTGATAACGTTGTCGGAAAAGACCATGATGACGATGCAAAAAATTTTCCAAAATCATAATTATCCCCGAGATCAAGAGATTTCAAATTAGCCATACATGTAAAATCAATGGAGGAAAATTTTAAATTTCGATTACCGCTTAAATCCAAATCCCGAAGAGTTGTTCCAAGTTTTTGAGTTAAAACTTTATTTGTTAAAGCTGTAATTGCGTTGCTTGATAGCGATAAAGATTGTAATGCATCAAAATTATCAAATGTTCCATCTTCAATTTCAGTGATGTTGCTTGATACCAGTCGTAAATATTTCACATTTCTTGCAAGTGCTGGCAATGTTTCATTCTAAAAATCAAACATTAAAACTAGCTATAAAGCTTTTGCTGACAAACCTTTTTTAAAATTCCAAAATTTTGTGGGCCAAAATATACAAATTCTGCTGTAAAATTTGGTCTCATGATTTCAATATTAGCATTTTTAAAAGGTTTAGCTTCCCAAGAAGACATGAAACATTGAACATTTTTGTTGTAACAATGACATTCAGTAATTGTTGCTGCAAAAAAGGTAAAAGAAGTTTATGGTTAGTAATTTAGAAACTTACGATTAAATGGACCACAAACATAATAAACAAGAGGTTCTGTGTCAGTATTTAAAGTTTCGGCAGTCGTTGTTGCTGAAGACTTTGAGGATAAAACCAGGGGGATATTTTGATCATTAAAAGTTAAAACAAATGGTAGCCATATTAAAAACAGGATACAAGAAGCACTTTTTTGATACCACATGTTTAGTTATAAAAAACTAAAACTTGCATCTACCTTATTATAAAATAAAAAATACAATGTTTTTGACCAAAGTAAATCAGAAATAGAATGACGAAAAATTATCTCTAATTTTTTATCTAAATTACCAAAAGACGATAACACTTGAAGACTTTTTGTTTCTATATTTTATTATTGATAAAGTTCTCATTCCCTTAAAGAACAGATTTTTCTAATTGTGTAACTTAGGGAGTTTCTATACAAAGATAGTTTGTTCATCCATGACTTCTAATCACAAATCAATTATTCTTACAGGAAAATGTTAAGTGAATTCAACGACAACATTAATTTCGTGCATTAGCTTGGGCAAGAAGATAATCAGAGACAGAGGAGAAAGTTTTGCTTTCGTTTTCATGAAATGCGGAATTCCGTATACTTTCTGCCTTCCTTTTTCGTAGCGCAAGCAATTTGGAATTTTCTTTTTGTTTAAAAATTTCATTATGATACTATTTTTTTATTTGACACAATATTTCACAAACAAAAACAACGAAAAACATTAAAGTAAGCATAACAGTTCACCCAAATTTAAGCCGTTTTTGTCGTCGACAAAGATTTTCATATTTTTCGTAACGAACACCTTCGAAACCACGAAAATTGATATAGGGGATTTTTCTCGGGGGTTTTGCAATAAGTTCATCAATAAAACATTCAATCACATCTTTATAAGTTTCTGCAAGCGGAGCAGCATATTTGTAAGACAAATGGACATTTACACGTTTGTTTTTCTAAAAATGACATGAAATAATATTTTTTCAAAAAGTAAAACGTACCGTTAAAAAATCAACGAAAGAAGAAAAATCAAAGCATTGTGTAAGTCCATAGAAATGAAGCATGTGCAACCTTTTCAATCGCGGAAGAATTTCAACAATTTTTTTAACTGTTTCAGGCTCAAACATTTGATCTGTGCAACATCTATAAACATTTTTGACAGATGTAATTAATTTTTGCAAACACCAAAACTTACATCTGAAATGATTGAATATTATTGAGGTTTTCTAAAAGTTTATCCATTGTAACTACTGCATCATCGACATCAAGTATTTCAGTATCAAAAAATAGAAGGGATTTTGCAGTTGTAAAAATTTTATAATCATTCCAAGATAAAATTTGATTATAAATTTCTGCATTTTGAAGAGAAAATTTATAAATTTTTGGTGTTATTATTGTGAATATATTTGGTTGAAAGACAAAACCTGAAAAACTGATATCTCTAAATAACCATAATTTAGGAAGAGGTTTCTTGAAGTCAAGCTCTTCTTTATCAGCATCCCATTTTAATTTTGTCTGTGCTCTTAGACACTTAATAGGATAAAGAGAATTTTTTGAATAAAAATATTTGCATGTTTGAATTAGCTTTTTCCATGCTTTGCCAGATGATGGATTCGTGCAAATATAATCAATAGTTAAAAATGGGATAGTAAACAGTTGTCGCAATGGTTGTTGAAAGGTATATAGTTGGGGGATGTCCGGCGATTTGCTGGGATTAATTGTAGAATCGTCCATATTCATGCTGCGTTTTCAAAATAAAGCGTAATAGATAAGGATAATTTTTTAACGGAGAGAGTACTTTTGTCTGCTGTGCCTAGCCTCCTCCTGCCTACAAATGAACTAAATATATAACAGAATATGTCTGAAAAATGTAATATTATTAATTTTTGTTATACTTACCAGTAGAGGCGTTTCGACCGTTTCCTCTATAAATTGGAAAAATATGACATGCTTTGTTTGGAGTACAAACTATGTATGTACTCTAAGCAATCAGCATTCAATAATTAAAATCAATCCGTTGTTATTGTATTCATCATAGGTTTTTGTGTTTTCTTTCCATAGCTCTCATGCTTTTTTGTCACAATACCAATAATCCGAGTTAAAATAAAGGGCTTTTTAAAATGAGCGGACATCTTCTTCTTCTTAGCAAATTTGTCATTTTTGTTAAACTGCAGTTTAATCTTTCTTCCATAATATTATTTTCCCAAAATAATCTTTTTTTACAATTTTTTTAAAAATTCAAAAAGCAATGTGTTAAAAAAGCAAAAAATTTGCGAAAAAATGCATTTATCGATTTCTTGATGGCTCGGTCTTTAAAACTACTGCTGCATCATCTATCGCAGTTTAACAAAAAAGAAGGAAAGCATGTTTTGCACGAGTCAACGTATCCCACAAAATTGTTCATCCTACGTTGTGGTGTGACGAAAGACATACAATGTCGAAGTCTTAGTTATTAAAAGAATCAGAAACACTGTTCGTGTCGATGGCTTCTTTAGTTTTTTTGTTCAATTGAACCGGTCTTGAATATTTTAGTTATATTAATTCTGTAGATTTATTAAATTGAAATGCTATTTATTATTTAAATAACAATGAAACATTTTTTATAGAAATAGAAATTTGGATTTTTTTTCAGTGGAGTAGAAAGAAATAATCCATTAAATATTTATTAAACTCTAACATCATTGTAATGTACAAAATAATTTTAAAATTTAATAAAATATTTTCATTACATTTTACAAAAAAACAAGACGTTCACAAAAAACACAAATTCGCAGAACTTTTTTTTTCAAGCAAATATTCTACAACAAAATTGTGTTGTTGCTGTAACATTTTGTAAATTACTTCCATCATTATCTGCAAAAAATGATACGTTTAAAATTCCCCTTTAAATTCAATGAACATACATGGATTTGTTTCGCTATAACATGGGTCATCACCAGTTAAAGCAGGAGTTGAAAATTGTCCATTTTGTTCAATTACTGAAAGCATATTAAATCCTTCAGGCATTAATGAAGTTCTTAGCTGTAGCTTGTATTCATGGCTATCAGATAAGTTAAATGTACAATTTGTGTGGGGACTTGTTGTTGATGCACTAAAAATGAAGTAAAAGAAGTTAAATTTAGGTTATGTCCGTAGAAAGGAGTCAAGATTGAAACTACAATGACAAATTTACAATGTGTTTCAAATTTTTTTGAAAACTTACTTGCAAATATTAGAAAATGTATCCATTGAATATGCTTCAAAAAATAGTGTTGAAGAATATGATGCAGTAAAACGAAGTTGAATATTTATTGAATTATTACTTATCACATATTGACAATCTAATGATGCATCATCATTTGATAAAAGTGTATATGAAGTATATTCTAAACAATAATCTGGTTTTAAAGTTGTAACGGTTAAAGATAAACATAATGGCGTTAACAAAAATAATGATATTAAAAACATTTGAACCATTTTTTGTTTAAAAATACTTTTCAAAATTAATTTACAGAAAATGTTTTGCTTAAAAGAAAGTAACAAAAATGTTCAGCAAAATGATGCTTTTACTTCCTTATATATGTTTCTTTGTTTTTATGTTATTTTTAATATCATCATAATAAAAAGTTTTCTTCCGGAGCTTATTCTTCTTTGTTCTTTTAATGACCATTTTTATGCAGTAAATTTTTGATAAGAAAGACAAAAAATGATGATAAATTTAAATGTGTTTTCGTTTGGCGGCAACAATTCGGTGATCCAATAATCTCTTCTTGGGACTGCGACCGTCGATTAGCTTCAGAAAAAGTAAATAAGATTTCGCAATGTTACAAATTTTTAAACAACAAACATAAGAAAAGAAAAGTTTTGCGCCGTCGCAAAGACAAAAAAGCTGCAGACAACGTTGAAAAAAAGATACAGGTCTTTTCTCACATATAAGTATTAAACAAAATGCAGATGTTTTGATTCAAGATTAAAACGATCTACTAAAAAAACCATTAAAAAAATATATCGCTTTGCACATCGTTTGAAATGGCCCCGTTTTCTTTGCGTTCTTTCCAAACCGACAAAAAAAAGAAAGTCATTTCAACGGACTCTTTGCTTTTGCTAAACATTTTATTTGTGCGCTATTTAAAAAGAGATGCAGTTAATCGGAATGGATTTTTTAGTTTTGAATATTTTGTAATTCGGGATTTCACTTCTTACATTAATAATGTTAAAAATTAATATTATAATAATTATAAGTATGGCTGTAATACGAACAACAGAAGTTATGATCATTAATAAAATAAAAACTTTGTCAAATTTTATTACATCTTATCATAAAATGTTTACCAGTAATATCGATAAAGCTAGTTCATAAAAAATTAGAATAACATAAGCTTCTGCAACATTATTAGTTTGTTCAAATGTGTCAATGGCAGTTTACGTGGAAGCCCAAACTGCATTTCATATCCCTCTGTTATACTATTAAATAAACATTCATTTAATAGTATAACAGAGTTTTTTATAAATTTTACTACATTAAATATTTTACTATAATTAAAAAATACTTTTTTCCAAAAACAAAATAGTTCCATTTTCAAACGTCACTTTTACATTTTATGGAATATCACAGTTTAACAATTGAAAATGGACACGTTTGTTTTCTTATTTGTAATTTGATTAATTCGTCTATTTTTTGCGTTTATTACAGAGAACACTCAAACCGGATGCATTTTTCTTATGCACCCATAAAAATAGAGTTTAGTACTTTTTTGATGTAATTTTTTTGATAGACAAATTGTCTTTATTAGACAAAAAAGAAGAATTCCTTCGTTCTTTTTTTTCGTTGCTGCTGGCTGCTGGCTGATATTAGTCATCGTTTATTCGCTCTTTTTCAATTTGTTCAATTGCATTCTCTATTGTTGTTTAATGATTTAATGAAGAGGGGATTCATTAAACATAAAAAAATGTTGTGTGTAATAAGTTTACACTTTGCTTCTGTTAAACTTTATTATTATAGTCTTCTTCAAACAATATTCCAAAAAACTGATCTTTAAAACATGACCTTAATAAAAAAAGGGATACGTCAGCATCTTCGTCGCTTCTTTGCTTCCCACTGATTGCATGCTTTTGGGGAGGATGGTTTAAATAAATGTTTAGGCATCTTTCAAGAAAACCTTTTAAAACAGAATCAAAATTTGACTAAAACAATCACTTTTTATCTCTTGATTCGACAAGACCCTTTTGGGTTACTGTAATAAGACAAATCCTATTAAGGATTACTTCACCAGACTCGGGTGCTACTTTCAGCTTCCTTCAAAAAACTTTTTAAAAATGACACAAATGAAAACTTTAAATATTATTAAGCTTTATGGGATTTGTGTAATTTTTGCGCTGACGACTTGCTTACCAGCAGGATTTACAAATTCTATTATTAATACAGCTGGTGATGAAGTACAAAAATTTATTAATGAATCATATGTTCAAAGAGATTGGGATGTCTCAGAAAACGTGCAACATGTAATTAGATCTGCAATATTTAATAGCTGGTTTGTATGTCAAATGATTTCATTTATTATTTCTCCGCATATCACTGATAGCTATGGTCGACGATGTAAGTTTTTGAATGCTAAAAAAAACGTATTGTGCCATAAATAAAATTTTGATATCAAAATTTTTTCTGATTCTTTAAAAAAAATTTGAATTTCAGTTTCATACATCATTTCCTCTGCTGGAATGACCCTTGGTGGTGCCATTCAATACATTGGATCCATCACTTTCATGCCTGAGCTCTTTCTTCTTGGTCGTGCCATTGCAGCTTTATGTGCTCCTTTGAGTGATGCCGCTTTGATTCTCTACATTCAAGAATCTACACCTGTTGCCTATCGTGCTACCTTTTCTTTCCTTGCTGAAATTGCATATGGTTTTTCATCAGTTTTGGGCTTGCTTTTTGGAATGGATTCAATTTTTGGAGATAAACTTTCAAAACTTTTATTTTTACCAATTATTCCTGGAATATGTTTTACTCTTTTTGTTTCATGTATGCCAGATACACCAAAGTATTTGATGATTGTTAAGTGAGTTTTGCTTACGTTGAATTTTAAATGTATTGTTTTTTTGTTGCAGGAAGAATCGTAAAAGTGCATTTAAGTCGTTGGAATTCTTTCAAGGTGAAAAAAAAGAAAATGAACAATTGCTGGAGCATTTTATTGTTGAAGGAAATCATGAAGATCATGAAAAGCAGTCATCGTTTATGGTAAGGGATTGGATTCAATGATCAAATTTCTCTGTACTTGAACTTAACAGTCATCAAATTTTAGGAAATCCTTAGAACATGGCATCTTCGACAAGCTGTTTTTATTTCATCTGCTGTACTCGCTTTCACTTTGCCCTTCTATGCCATCTTGCAATCATCCACTTATTTCTTTGAACACATCAAAATTGAAAAGTAAACATTACTCTATTAAACCCAAGCCACATTAAATTTTCAGTGAAACCGCTCAACTAGCATCCACGAATCTTATGCTAATTATTACAGCAGCTTCAACAATTGGCTCACTTTTTATTGATCGATATCCACGAAGAGTTTTAGTTCTAACATTTGGAAGTCTTTCAACATTCTTTTTAATTACTTTTGTAATTTTTTGTGGACTAACTGATATCTTTGAATGGTCAAAATATGCTGCTATGGGATCCATGTTTCTTTTTGCTGTTACTTATGGGTTTGTTTCTTTTGATGTCAATAATTAAATTTGCAAAATCAATTATTGTAGGCTTGTACTTGGTCCTGTTTCCTGGTTTGTTGCTCCAGAATTAGTCATTCAAAAACATAAGTCAAATATATTTTGTTTCACAAATGCTATTTGTAATTTAATGATTTCATGCACAAATTTTGTTACAATTGCAAGCTATCAAGTAAGTATTTTGTGCAAGATTAGAAAATAATCCGTGTAAAAATCCACATTTAATGATTTCAATCCTCATCTATTTGAGTCCCGCAAAACGATTAAACATCGCTTAAACATTTTCAATTATAAGTACCGTAACCCTTTTTTGTATTCCCACAAAAAATAGTTTCCTTTCATTTATTTGATTCGCATCATTCAAACATGTTGAACTAAAAACTACCGTAATCTTTCAGATTGTTGGAGCATATATTTTTATTCCACTTTTTATTATTCCATCCATTCTTTGCCTTGTGTATCTTTATCTTCGACTTCCAGAAACCCTCAAAAAAGAAACCCATGAAATTATTGACTCTATGCATTCACGACGAAAATTAATTGATGATTCTTTCGAATCACTTGATTCTCCTAATTAAAGTTTTATAGATAAATTAATAGTGACATTGACCATATGTGTTTATGGTCATCAAAAACCTGACGATGACTTTTGTCTTGAAATTTCTCTGCTTTATCCTTAAAGTTCAAAAATAAAACAAGAAAAATGATTACTGTGGCAAAACATGCATCCCCAATAAAAAGTATAGAAAAATAGTATAATATTTATTACATTTAGCTAGACAAAAAAGAATACAATTAAAAACAAACTATGCAACATTAACTTGTAATGACTGATCGGCAAACCGTTGACACATATATGGTAAAGTTGCTGGTTCACGACATTTGAATGATAAACCTATATAACCTTGAGGATCATTGCTATAATATTGAGCTTGACAATTATTTTCATTAGGATCATCCGATTTTATAAGAATTTCAGATTTTGTTCCATCGATTGCAAAACTTTCCTTTCCCAAAGATCTAATTCCATTCCAAAATCCACCTTTTTGATTGACTGAAGATTCTAATCTACTACATTTATTTTCTAAATTATATTGATTTATCACATCTAAAATTTATAAAAAACATTTTGCGAAAAAAGGGTTATACAAAGTTTACCTCGTTGCATTTCAAGTTCTTTTACATCTCGAACAACCAAAATATGTGAAGCATCTGCACGACATGCAGCAGCAGCACTATGGAACTTAACACATTCAGTATGAACTTTAACACACATACGAATTTGAGGAATTAAATGCCAATTGGTATTACATTGAAGCTTTGCCCATCTTGGAGTTTCACATAATGCATAATGTTTTTCATCATATTTTCTGGCATCAAATTTCAGATTTGTTGGATTAAATACGGCACCATAATTAGGACAATCTGAATCACTATTTAATAGATCTTTATTTGCACCACTTTCCCAATGAACAACGGCATCACCATAACCAGCTATACCAAAAACACGATCCCTGAAACAATACGTAAAAAAGCGTTAAGAAAATACAATAACACATTTCATTTAAAAAGTACTTACCAAGCCCCACGATTTATATACTTTTCCATCTTTGCATTAGGTTCTTCAAAATTAAACTTTTCATTTTTTCCATAACCAATCCAATATCTTGCATTTCCATCTGTTCCATGATGATTGAAATAAACTGTTTGAGCCCAAAGTCTAAATACTTTACTTCTTGGAGCAGTTGCTAATCGGCCACCGTGATAATATCGACATGTTTCAATTGCATCACGAAAGCTTAACTTTTCTTTGACGATAATCAAGCATGAACCTTTATAAAAACCAGGAAAACATTGTGTTCGAAGAAAACCTTCCGTTCTTGGTTTTGTTATTCTGCTACATATTGATGAATTGAGAAGAGTAACAAGTGATGATAATCTGAAAAGTATATAAAGAAAATATCAACCAAGGTAAAAACGTACAAACAAAGCAACAACAAAATATTCATCATGAACTTTTCACTGAAACACTTGCAATGTTGAGTGAAGAAAAAAACTGAGAAAAAGACAAATATGAAAAAGTTAAATTAACAATAATGCAAATTTTTCTCGCACTCTGCAACAAAAAAAATACAGTATCCCTCAAAAATATTTATCAAACAAAAAAAGAGGCAAATAACAAAAAGACATTTAATGAATATATTTTGCTAGATTTATAAAATCTTGATTCAAAACAAAGCCCCCAAGATACGTATAATTCAAATATGTTCAGCTAAAAACTACCGTAATCTTTTAGATTTTTTTATTCCACTTTTTATTATTCCATCCATTCTTTACCTTGTATATCTCTATCTTCGACTTTCAGAAACCCTCAAAAAAGACACCAGAAAAAATAAGTTTGTCCCAAAAAAATGTATCCATAAAACAAAAAAAAACATTGAAGAGAACTCCATTTATTTTAACATTTAACTATACAAAAGACATATAAATCAAAGTAAACTAATCGAGATTAACTTGTAAAGATTGATCTGTAAATCGTTGACATATCCATGGAAACTTTTTTGCCTCACAATCTAATGCAGAAAATGTAAAATTTGTCATAACATTTTCGCGATCTCGAGACAAAATATCTTTATAATAAAGAGCTTGACAATAATTTAATTGAGAATCAGGAGATAAATCAACAATAAAATCAGACTTTGTTCCATCAAGTGTAAAAGTCTCTATTCACCATGTTTTTTGACCAGCCCAAAATCCACCTGTACGTTGTCCGTTTGCAGTAGACCAAGCAAGATTTTCTAAATTGTATGGAAGAATAATAGCTAAAATAAGTGATATATTAATATGTATTTTAATAATATAATGTAAAAAAATTACCTCTAAACATTTCAAGTTCATCGCCATCTTGCGCGACAGCAATAAATGAGCCACGTTCATTACATGTTCGATAAGCACCAAAGAAATCAGCATATGTATTATTCATGCCATGAACTTCAAGGCACATTCGAATTTGAGGAACTAGATGCCATCCGGTATTGCATTGAAGCTTTGCCCATCTTGGTGTTTCACATAATGCATAATGTTTTTCATCATATTTTCTAGCATCAAATTTCAGATTTGTTGGATTAAATACTGCACCATAATTAGGACAATCTGAATCATCATCATCTAGCAAATTCTTATTTGCACCACTTTCCCAATGAATTACAGAATCAACCCTACCAGGTAATTCAAAAACACGATCCCTGAAAAGATATGAATTTAACGCAGCTTTAATAAACAACGACATCGCTCTAATTACAAACAACATCGTTTAAAAAATACTCACCAAATTGTACGATTTGTATATATTTCCATGACTGTATTGGGTCCTTCATAATTAAATTCTCCATTTCTTCGATACCCAATCCAATATCTTGCATTTCCACTTGCTTCGTGATGATTGAAGTAAACTGTTTGAGCCCATACTTTGTAAGCATTATTTTGTGGAGCAGTTGCTAATCTTCCATTGTAATCATATCGACATGTTTCAATTGCATCATGAAGATTTAATTTTTTTTTGATAATAATTAAGCATGAACCTTCATAAAAGCCAGGAAAACATTGATCACGAAGAAAACCTTCTTGCTTCGGTTTTGTTCTGGTACATGCTGAATGGAGAAGAGCAACAAGTGATAATCTAAAAATATTACGCCGTAATTATAGTTAATATACATGCATTACACAGAAGAACTCTTCTGCAGCATTCTATCAATATCCAACGGCGAGGAATATTTGGAAGGTAAACTGTTTGTCTATGTTCTTTACTGTTGGAAGACTGTTAGAATTTAAAAATTATAAAAATTCTAGCAGCCTACATTCTTCTTTCAGCAGCGAGGAATATAGGCCAACAGTCTTCCTAATATTATTCGTTGTTAGAATACTATTGGAATGATGCAAAAATAACACTTACAAACATAGCAGCGACATAATATTCATCATTTTCAGCTTTTCACATAAACACTTGCAATGTTCAATGAAAAAAAGCTGTGAAACGACAAATATAAAATGTGGTTTTTTTATGTAAATTATCCGCAAGGTATAATAAAAAAAGTATGATAAATATTTTTACAGTATCCCTTAAAAATATTTATCAGACAAAAAACGAACAATTCTCGAGTATATTATTTGTTGTCGACAGATCGAAAACAATCAAGGTTCAAAAGTCCCCAAAGCCGAAAATAAAAAAGTACAATATTTATTACATTTAGCTATACAAAAAAGAATACAATTAAAACAAACTATGCAACATTAACTTGCAATGACTGATCTGCAAAGCGTTGGCACATATATGGTACTCGGTATCCACTTTTACATCGTACAGATAATCCAGTAAAATCTTCTCCGTTATGCCAAATATTTTTATAATAATGAGTTTGACAATTGTTATCTTGAGAATTTGGAGACGTCACAACAGTAAAATTAGATTCTGTTCCATCAAGTGAATAAGTTTCAATTCCCCATGATTTTAAACCAGTCCAAAATCCACGCATATTACCCATTAGCGTATGGCATTGTGAAGATATTCGATATTGTTTAATAACATCTAAAAAAATTTTAAAAGTATTTTATGTAATAAACTTAAGTTAGAAAATTACGTCGTTGCCAATCAAGTTCTTCTTCATTTTGAGCCACTGAAATATGTGAAGCATCTTTACGACATGCAGCAGCAGCACTAAAGAAATCAACACATTCACTAAGTACTTTAACGCACATTCGAATTCGAGGAATTAAATGCCAATCGGTATTACATTGAAGCTTTGCCCATCTTGGAGTTTCACATAATGCATATTGTTCTTCATTGTTGGATTTAACATCAAATTTTAGATTTGTTGGATTAAACACAGCACCATGTTCTGGACATTCTGAATCAACATCATCTAATGAATTCTTATTTGCACCACTTTCCCATTGAACTACTGAATTAACACGATAACGAGTTAAATCAAAAACACGATCCCTAAAACAGTGTATAAAAATGCATTTCCAACAATAAACAACATGAACAATACAACAGCCCATAGTTATACAACATTACCAATAACTTCTTTCATATAATTAAACAAAGACTCACCAAACAGTACGACTTATATACATTCCCATAACTTCATTAGGTTCTTCATAATTAAATTCACCATGTCTTCGATACCCAATCCAATATCTTGCATTTCCACTTGCTTCGTGATGATTGAAGTAAACTGTTTGAGCCCATACTTTGTAAGCATTATTTTGTGGAGCAGTTGCTAATCTTCCACCGTAATCATATCGACATGTTTCTTTTGCATCACGAAAGCTTAACTTTTTTTTGATGATAATCAAGCATGAACCTTCATAAAAACCGGGAAAACATTGATCACGAAGAAAACCTTCTCTTCGTGGTTTTGTTTTGCTGCTACATGATGTTGCAGTTAGGAGAGCAACAAGTGATAATGATCTTAAAAGTATATAAAGAATATATTAACCAAAAATAAAACTTACAAACAAAGCAACAACAAAATATTCATCATCAACTTTTCACGCAAACACTTGCAATGTTGAGTGAAAAAAGAATGTGTGGAAAAGACAAATATGAAAAAAAAGATCAACAATAATGCAAATTTTTTTGTATGCCACGTCATACCAATACAAGTTACAGTATCTTATATAAACGTTAGTGGTAGATAAAAAGAGACATAAATAGCAAAAAAGAATTATGGAACATTTTTTGTTAGAGATAGATCAGCAAATCTTTGGCACATATACGGTAAGTTAAAAAACATATCCGCTTAAAGAACTGATCAGCTGATGATCCAGAAAGATATTGCCGATTTCTATAACGGAAAATTAAACTTGAAAAACAAATAATTAGCATTCAAAATCGATACAACCCCTTTTATTTAAATATAAAAAACAAATATAATTACAACAAAAACAACAATAAATTAATAATTGTTGTTTTCATCAGCAAATCGTTGACACATAAATGTTGACCATAACAAATACATAATAAAAATTAGCAACAAATAACATAAAAATTAGCGAATATTCTTGATTGAAGATTGATCTGCAAATCTTTGACACATATACGGTAATTCAAAAGTTCGGTAGTACCCTCCGTTCTTCCACTGATTTTCGCAAACAACTCCTGCTCCAATGAGATTTTTATTTCCCAATATATCATCAAAGTTCTTGTACGTGAATGCCACACAACTCTTGTCAGCTGGAGTACTTCCTATTACCTCAATCAATGGTATTGTTCCATCCATTGAAAAAGTGTTCTCGCCTTCTGATTTAATACCAGCCCAAAATCCTCCAACATTTTGAAAGTTATTAGAATCCAGCGGAGTGATAACTTCTATAAAAATACATAAATATTTATATATACTATTTAAAAACTCACTTCGAAGCATTTCAGTTTCTACGCCATTTTGTCCAGTAGCAATGAATGAGCCTTCACTATTACAAGTGGCATGAGCTTGCAAAAATTTGGTATATTGAAGATGAACATTAACACACATTCGAATTGGTTGAAGTAAATACCATCCTGTATTACATTGAAGTTTGGCCCATCTTACTGTTTCACATAGCGCATAATGTTCTTCATTATTGGATTTAACATCAAACTTTTTACTTGCTGGATTAAATACAGTACCACGTTCTTGACAATCAGAATCATCAAGTAAATCTTTATTTGCGCCATTTTCCCATTGTGTTATTCTCATAAATGTAGTACTTTTAAAAACATTTGCCCTGAAAAGATTAACCGACTATATATTGCTAAAGAAACAAGACACATACCATCTGCTTTCACCTTTTGGAGCAATATTTCTAAATCCACTTCTACCATATCCAACCCAATATCTTGCATTTGCATTCGCATCATGATGATTAAAATGTATTGTTCGTATCCACTGTTGTACAGATTCTTCTGTTGGAGCAGTTGCTAGCCGGCCACCATATTCATTTTGACATGTTTCAATTGCTTTATAAAGAGTATAACGTGGAAGAATAAGCAAGCATGAACCTTCATAATATCCTGGGATGCATGGTTTTCGAAGAAATCCTTCTTTTCTTGGTTTAAATTCACTGCAGCTAGAATTGATAAAATTAGCAAGTGATAATCTAAAAAAATATTTTATAGATGAAAGAAATCTGTCACAAATAATAAAACTTACAAATACAGCAACGTAATAAAAATGTTCATCGTCAACTTTTCTTGCAACATCAATGATAAAAATGATGTTGTTTGTTTGTGATGATCGCCACAAAGCTTTGTGCACAAAGTGTTCTCTCAGGAAGGAACTTCCCTGTATATTCAAATTTTGTCTTTTTTTTCTCGCTGGTTGAAACACCTTTATAATAATGCCAGAACTACAGTAATAAATGTTTGGATAGAAAAATGTACATGTAAGCAGATGGAATAAACGCTTAATTGTTTTTTTTGCTCAAATAAATTATTTATAAATATAGAAAGTATTTTCAGTGAAATCATTTGTGCTGCACGATTTATATAAACTTAAACTTTTGCATGTTTTTTGTTGTTTTTATAAGATGAATCAACAAAATCCACCAAAAATTATTGGCAACACATTTTTTTCTATACATGTTGAAACATGCAACTAAAATATTTGCTTACTCATAAAAATAAGTTAATACTTTATGTCATTTTAAACCCTAAAAAATGCTGTTCTGTCTTTTTTCCATCTTCAAAAAGTGCAACCCTCTAAAAATTTCTACGAACATGTTTGATAAGCAACCAAAGGTGCACTTTTTTTTCAAAGCTGAAATCATTGTCCAAAAAAAGCTCTGATGTCTGTTGCAATGGGGGTGACGCAAGGAAGAAAGAATGACAAATGCTGATAACAACCAAGAAAAAATGAACCTCACCTATTTTTTTCGATCTTCAAATATATCATATTTGAACAGAAAAAAACATTGTCATTTCTTGTCTGCTTCTTTTCTTGCCAGCAAAGATGTTGTCGTCTAAAATTATATTTTTGTTTTTTGTTATAAAAATTATTAATGGTTATAATTTTATCTATGAATGTTCACAGAATACTCCAACATTTGATCTTGAAAATAATACTATTAATCTTTTTCAATCACCACATTTTCCAAAAAGTATTGGAAGTAATTCATCTTCGGCATCATGCAATGCTATATTTACTACGGTAAGTTTATGGATGGTAGAAACATAATTTTAAATGAAGCAAAAAAGAGAAAAGTACCATTTTTCATATTGAAATCGAAATGTCTTTTTATCATACAAATGGGTGACAAAATGTTCATCCCGGTTTTTTTCCATTTTTTACTAAATGATTTCTACAAGGCCAAATTACATGAGACTTTTAGTAAGTGACCTGGGGAAAAGATCAATATCGTTTTTGGACCTTCGAAAAATGAAAAAAGTAGAAAATAAAATAAAAAAATCGTAGAAAATCGCAGAAAATCGTGCTCAATTTTCCACGAATTTTTACGATTTTTTACAATTTTCCACGACTTCATACGGTTTCCCACGTTTGCTTAATTTGACAATGCTCAAAAAACTTTAAATTCAATGCTTAAAATTTTGATCTTTTGTTAAAATACAATTTTAGAACAATCCCTCAATCAATATTTGGATCACAATGTTTAATGGAGTTGCAAGTGACATAAATTTTTATGATACAAAATACACTTCAAATAAATTGGAAGCATTGTAAGTTTACTTAAATCATTACACATTCGTTTTTGTAAAAATAATTTTAGTTATTACAACTCAGCTTTTGATACTGTAACATTTACATCTGTTGCAGAAGCTGTAGCTATCAATGTCAATGCATCACAATATTTAAATGAATGGACAGCTTTTCAAGCTATTGTTATCACTTTTCGTAAGCATTTAAGTTAAAACCTTGATCTTTTTGACGGTTTTAACGTTTTCTGAATTTAAATTAATGTTAAAAACTTTTAGCACACAAAATTGATTCTCCAGATTGTCCATTAGGAGGTCAAACATTTGATCTTTCAAGTTCTGATTTTGTAGTTCCTGTTACTCCAACTTTTAATTTAGCAGATGGCGCAAATGGTTATAAGCTTTGTAATTGGTTTTTTACAATTGGTTCAAATCAAAAACTTAAAATTGTTGTAAGAAAAATTAATTTGACTGATAATATTACTCTTACATTACAAGATGATAAATCTCCACCGACGACATACATGTATGCTTTTTAAATACATAAAAAATATTACATCACCCATAAGTGATGACAGTAATACTTAACAATAGCTATGGCTTTAAGTAACTAAAAAATTCTTTTTAGTTTTAAAAACGAAGATTTGCGTCAAGTTTATTACGTTGATGGACAAAGATTTAATTTTACTTATCGATTTAATCACGCAAATATTTCTAACTCTGGATTCTTGTTATTTGTTTCTGCTGTAAATCAAACAAATACTTATACTTCAAATGGATGCCAGCCAGCAAATACCACAGCTCGAACAACAGTTTATTCAAATATGGATTATGCAAATGGCTATCCATCTAATCAGGTAATTTTTTTTTATTTTTAGCATTATTTTTAAAAAATATATATAGAGAAACACAGACGTATGAGGATAGCTAATTCAATGTGAATTTTGATGAAAATCTCGGATTTGATTTAAAAGGGAATGCTTTGTACTTTTTAACAAATTGGGTTTTGCAAAACATTTAATGAGAAACTTAATTTTTTTGATTAAAAATAATTTGATAAAAAATTACTGTAAATATTTTTTAGCAATGTGTCAATTCTGTTACAGTACTTCCAAACCATGAAGCCCAATTATACGTCGTTGAATATAATTATGAAGGAATATCTGATCAACTCATACTTAACTACGGTAACAGTCAATCAACTGCGATAACATGGCGACAAAGAAAAACTCCATATATTTATAAACTTACATCTAATATTACTGATGGACAATTAATTTTTACTTCTGATGGTAATACTCAAGGTGCTGGATATACAGCGTTTTTGGATACATATGGTAAGTAATAAGCTTACTGTGACAGATTGATTCGAAAATTTTATAGAATGTAAATGTTCTGATACAAATTTTGTTATTCAATGTGGTAAAAGTGCTGATTTAAAACCAATGTCAGCAACAAATTCTTTTCAATATTGTAGTAATATGGATTGTAATTATACGGTAATGTTGCCAAGATGTGAATAAACTGTTATATGAAATGTTTTAGATCATTGCAAATTCAAGTTGTCCAAATTCATATTTCAGTATTTATGTTAGAAGTGCATTGCGAAATACAAGTGACTATTTGATCATTAATGAAAATGGAAATGCTGTACAAACGTAAGTTTTTGTTCATTAAAAATATCGATTTAGAATATATCACATTTCCCATTACAGTATCACCGGTGGCTCACAAACAATTAAAAGATATTATTCTTCTAAAACCAATGTCACAATACAATTTCATTCTGGTAGTTCCCCTGATCCTGTAACCACAGAAGATAAGCTGTGGTATATTGATGTTGCGCCAATGGTTACACCAGTTTTTGTAAATAAAACAATAAATAAAGAAACACCAAATTATGTTCAATGGTTAGCAGAGATGGGAGAAAATGATGCTTTAACTGTTTGCACTACAACAGGAACGCTAGAAATGTTTGTTGGATTTATGAGTAGTCAATATGATTTGAGCAATGTATTACTCTATGATGATGGAGATTTAAATAATTATATTGGAAGGTAAGGTTTTGATTGTTAAAAGTTTTAACTCATATGAAAAATTTTTAGTTTAAACAGAATATCTACAAATTTGCCAACAGATTTGAAATATCCACAAAATCGGAAATCTTCATCTGGTTGTTTTACACTCTATGTTCCAGATGATTCTGTTTTTAACAATGGGTATTCTGCTCTATTTAGAATTGCTGAAGGTAATCACACATGTTACTTTTTTCAGCCTTACTGTATTTTTTTTAGATGCAGAAGTAAATTGTAAAGAAACATATAGTGTTTTTCAAGCCCCACCAAATTCAATAACAAATGCAGAATATGATATCTCGGTGACATCAACTGATAATGGAAATTGTGAAATGATTATTCTTGCATCAGTTGATTATTCATCACTTTTACCACATGTTTGGATTTCAAATATTAATGCTTCTGCAAATCAACAGTATTCCTTTTACAGTACTGCATACAATAAGACATTGTTTGAACTAAAGTAAGCTTTTATTGAACATAAAAAAGATCGAATTAATAAATTTTTCGTGTTTTTTACTTTTCCTTCAAAAACAAAAGTTGAAAACTGTGAGATATGAAAATTCATTAACAAATTTGTCATAGAAACCTTTGAACTAAAACATGCATATTTTAGTGGCTCTGAAGCTTCGCAATATCAATATGTTGGTATTTATACTACAGCTTTGAGTATCCTTGTTCCACCATCTTCTAACATTGCAATTCATCTATCAGAAACTTATCAAGGTTTGTTAAAAAGCATAACTTTGTAATATTCAAATCCTCTATTATTTTAGTTCTTCAATGGATAAATGTTATCTATGAAGGCACACAAAAAGGAATAATGGCATCTCCCAGCTACGGTGGATTTAAGCAAAAATTTAATGTTCAAAAGTTATACCAAAGTAGTGGAAATACAAATATTGCAACAACTTTTAATGTAAACAAAATTAATGGAAATGCTCAACCTATTCTTGAAAATGGAGGAAAAAATCAAACGTATGTTTTTACATTTAAGTGTACATTAAGCATTGCTCTTTTCAGCTTGGTTCAAGGCACCTACAATACTACAGGTGCCTTTACGTTATATTATGCAGAAACAGATCCAGTCAACAATGGATTCTTCATTGAATATTTAATTCAATCCAACGCTATTCCTTCACAACATACTAATTCTGCACAGCCAGCAATGTTTGAGATTTCAATGATTTTCTTATCAGCTTTATTTCTTGCTTTACTTCATCAGTAATAATTAAATTCTAATTGTTTGCCTTTAAAAAAATTTCAGTAATTTATTTATTTTTGAATAATAAAAATTTTATTTTTCCCTTTGCTACACTTTTTGTTCTAAGCCAACGAAGTAGGTTTTTGGTTTTTTGATTCCAAAAAACATATTGCTAAAGTTTCGAAACTGAAAAATTAGCAAAATATTGTTTCTCAACAAATATTGCATCTTTTTTCTTTCATCTTTTATGGCTCTTTCACATTCGCTTAATGTTCGTGCCAGCTGGCACGAAAAGAACCAAATGTTTTTCAACTGCTTTCATCAACTTTCAAAATTTGTTTTTTCGAAAAAGAAGACAACATTTTTACTTTTTTGGAAGAAAGAGCTTTCTTTTCATTGAAAGTAGTTATTTCATCAGCCTTACAATGCCTTTTATGGCTTGTTTTTTAGCGCAAACAAATTTGTGCCAGCTGTGACAAGAATAAAGGCAGACGCTTTCTATATGTCTTTTGATCCTTTCAAAATTTGTTTTTCAAAAACATACGAATGAACTTTGTTGTTTTTCTAAAAATTAGAAATCCCAAAAAAAATTATTTCGTCATTTTTTAGTCGTAACCAGAATATGGATCAGCTTTTATAGCAAAAAGATGAATTTAAAAGTTTCAAATAAATTTTCATATAGCGTTTTCTTTTTTCTGAAATTCGCGATTATGTTATTGTATATTTAAAGGCATTTCTGTTTAATCATAATTTGCAAATCATAGTCATATTCATGAAGTTTCAGATGGCTACTAAATGGAGTGATTTATCTTCAGAGAAAAAGTTTCCCGTTGCTGATACTGTTAATTCAAATTTTGCACAATTTGCAAATCTTAATTTAAATCAAAATCAAAAATATCTTGAAACTTCTTCTACTCATTCAAAAAGCATTTCAACTGATGACAAAAACAAAAGAAATTACGGTAACGGTTATGATGCTGTTGTTGCAATCCATGCAAAAACATTTTAATGACTAAAATCTTTGTCGAAAATGTTTGTTAAAATTTTTTTGGGATTTTCAAAAATGTTTTGAAATTCTGGGAAAACTTTTTAAAAATCGTTAATAAGTTTTGTAAAAACTTAAAATAATGAAATGGCGTTTGAAGTAATAATCAGGCAAAAAGACAAACATTTTTTATGGAGTGCAGCATCATCTATGGTATCAGATTTAATTGGACAAGATGATTTGAATAATCGATCAAAAAATTGTGTATTGTATAAAAAAGATCAAAGCTTAAATCCACTTTCAACAACAGAATATTCAAATATTTTTGAATCACCAAAAGAACAGAAAAAAGAAGATTCATCTATCACCAAAAGCAGTAGTAGCACCCTTTCACTTCATATTGCCGCTTATGAAAATGCTGTTGAAGTTGCTGCTGCTGAGGATGAAAAACTTCTTTCAAAAGAAGCTGAAACGAAAAATCAAAATATTGATAAAACTGGAAAAGCTATCAAGAAATTGTTCTCCAATTCAAAACCAATGGTTAGAAATTAGTTTAAAAATAGGTTAATGATGGATAATTTTTAAGAATTCATTTGAGATTCCAAGACAACAAAAAGATGAAAATGTCTCGGAACCAGAAATTATGCAATTTAAAGCATCCCAAAAATTACTTGATCCCAATCAACAAAAAGCTTCATCAAATGCTACCACTAAAAAAGAAGAAAAAGTTGATGCAGAATTTAAAAAGATTAAAGAAGATGCAAATAAATTATTTAAGGTAATGCTCCTTCTTCAAATATCTTCAACATCTTTTAGTTTTCCCTTAATATAAAAAATCAACATTTTAGGCTGGAAAATATAATGAAGCAGTTGAAGCATATAATCAAATTCTTCTCCGTTTTCGAAGATTATCTGATACTGAAAAGGCTGTAATTTATTCAAATCGATGTGCTGCATATTTGATGTTAAATGAAGAAGATTTAACTACAATGGCAAAATATGATGCAGAATATGTGATTCGATTATGGCCAACATGGTGGAGAGGATACTTTCGAATGGGTCGTGTTCAAGCTGTACTTGAAGAATGGCATGAAGCTGAAAAATCTTTTGAAAAATCTTTAGCTTTAAATTCTGAATCACAAGAAACTCGAGATGAATTAAGTGCTGTTCGAGCTCAGGTAAGCTTTAAATTGTAAATGGTTATTAAACCCACAGTGCAACATGATTTTTAGATTGGCCGTCTTTCACGTAACGATAAAATTGATTTTTCAAGCGAAAATAAAATGTTAGAAATTGCTGGTCGTTTGGGCATTCCATTAGAAAAGATAAAAGAAGTTGAAGATAAGGCACTTAATACTCCTGGACTTGGTGATAATCTTCGTAGTGAATATTATCGAGATGGAAGTCGTGGCTATAAACAAGATTACAAAAAAGCTTTTGAATATTATTTAAAAGCTGCACAACATGAACTTCCGGATGCAATGTATAATTTGGGAAGAATGTATCAAAATGGACGAGGTGTAAAAAGAGATTATAAAGAAGCGATGAAATGGTTATTAAAAGCTGCATCTGCAAAACCAACAATTATGGTAAATTAAAGTTTTTACATTTTTTGAAACCTAAAGTTGATAGTGCTTTAGAATGGAAGTGGAATTGCTGAAGCTCAACATTTACTTGGTTTAAATTATTCTGAAGGTGTTGGAGTAGATAAAGATTACCAAAAAGCTGCAAAATGGTATGAAAAAGCTGTTCAAAATGGTTATGCTCCATCTGCAAATAATCTTGGATTACTTTATCAAGAAGGGCATGGTGTACAAAAAGATGCAACAAAAGCTTTTAATTATTTTAAATTTGCTGCTCAAAAAGGTGAAACTCCACCAATGATAAATTTAGCAAATTGTTATTTTAATGCTGATGGTACAGGATCTATCAAGCCTTCTGATGAAGATATTGCTGAAGGTAAAATTTTGATTTTTTTATAAATAAAACACAAAAAAAAGGGATTTTTTAAGGTAAAAAATGGCTGCGCTTGGCAGCAGAAAAAGGTGACATTGAGGCTGCTCAAGAATTAAAAAAACGAGAAAATCTTCCATCTGAAATGTATATGATTGAATCTTTTCAAAATTTTATGCTTCAAGATATGTTTCCAAAAAGAAATCCATTAAATTATGAAGAGTTTGGAAAATATATTGAGGTAAAAACTTTTAAAAATTTTATTTCCATTAAAATTTAAAAATTACAGGAAGCGGCAAGAAAAGGATCATTAACAGCTCAACGACATATGGAAATTTGGAAGAATTTTGATGATGCAATGAAAGCTTTTAAAAAGAATGATTCTGGTGGAGTTGTTGCAGCATTATCAAAAGCATGTCATTTGGATTTTCAAATTGCAAAATTTCCTGATTTATTTAATTCAGTTATTGAAGTAAGTGATGAAAAAAGGAACTGGTTAGACATAAACTATTTCTTATACAGATAGTGTAGGTTTGATATGTTAGCTTAAAAAGAGTTTTGAGCTTCAAATAATGTTGACTTTGAATTTGACTTTTTACTAAACGTTGCTGCCAATGCATACATTTTATTTTAGGAAAGAATTCAATCTCATCCACATGAACTTGATGCTGCTGTATGTTACTTACATATTAATTCAAAAAATCCAAGCGCATCATTTCTCATTGATCATTATTCATCCATGTTTCCAAATGACGATTTTTTTACAGAAATGTTGTATTCCAAATGTATTATTTTGAATGATTTGGATCGTGCTTTAAAAATTGCAGATTCCGCTTTAAAAGTAAATTTCAGTGATACTATTTTAAACCTTTTAAAAAATTCAAATACATGTTTCAGCGTCAACCAACTTCTTTGAGATTACTTTATTGTCGTGCAATTGCTCTTTGCCAAATGGAATCACAGCCATCTGAATGTATTAAAGCTTTGGATGCCTTTCTTGCTGTTGCTCCAAAAGATCATGATAAAGTTCCTGGATGTCATTATCGAAAAGCAATGTATTACTTTTATCACAAAAATATGCCAAATTTTATTGCATCTTTTGAAGCTGGATTAGCAGCTGAAAAAGAACAATTACCATGCTTTCTACCGTATTTCTTCAAATTTAAATCAATTATGGAAGCTGCTTATATGGCTACAAAACAAGAAGCAACAGCTCAACAAGGTATTTTTTGAACGTATAATGGATTTCTGAATGACAAAATTTTCCTTTATCTTTTAGCTCAAGCCTTTTTCAATCCTCGTTTTCAACGAGTTAAACATGATGTTCATAGAAAATTATTGCTTACAAAAAATCGTGAAACTTTTATTAATCTTCTTGAACATATTAAGGAAGAAAGTATATTTGAAAATTCAGCTGTTCCACAAAATTCTCCAAAACCTCCGTCAACAAAAAATTTAAAGAAAATTACTTTGAAAGAAATGGATCCAACAAAAGATAAAGTTTATAATGGATATATTTTGGAAGGAAGAATTATTGATTGGGCAATTCCTTTAAATGGTATTACAAGTATTATCGAAGATGAAAATGGTGATGTTCATCGGTAAGGGATACATGTTAAAACAAAAAGTATACTCTAACGCGTAAACAATTTTTTAGATTAGCAATTTACAATTGGCCATTAACTGGAAACAAAAATCTTGATGTTCCAAAAGCAATAAAAGATTTTCATCAAAATTTTAAAGTTTCAATTATTAATCCGTCTATGAAATTAGCAAGCGATGGTTCAAATGTTATTCGAGTTGAAAATCCTAAATTTATTCAAATTGGTAAGAGGATACTGTAGCTTCATTAATTGAACTGTTAACTATTTATTTTCATTTTTCAGATAAAACTTCTGCTGATAAACAATGCCATTTTTGTGGAAAAGAAGCAAAAATTCTTCCATGTTCAGGATGTGTAATGGCAAAGTATTGTTCAAAAGAATGTCAAAAGTTTGATTGGACTGAATTCAATCATAAAAGAATTTGTAAACATCTTAAAATGTTTAATCAAATGATGTAATTTGTTTGATTGTGGTTACAATTTCTTGGTGTTGCTTTTTGTATGATAAAAAACTTATTTTATTAATTTGCACGGATGAAGAGTGTTGTTAGAACGTTTGTCCTGCTAATAAGAAAAACACAAATATATTTAATTGGCATATAAAATACTAAAGCTCATGTCAATAGCCTCATGATATCCTTCGAAGTTACTTTACTTGGTTGGCCATAAATATTCCACAAGAATCACGATGTTTACATTTTTATTTCAGTCTTTGTTTTTTTGCAAAAAAATTTTTGTTGATATTTTTCATAGACTACTGTAATTAGCATTATTTCCCTGCATGAAACAACTGACAATAAAACTTATATGTCAATAATTTTAAGACGTAAAAAGTTGCACAAAATTTATAACAAATATAATATCTTTTTTTAATCATTATATTTTTTTCTTGATTAATCAATCGTATTTCTTTTTATCTTCAAATTAGGCATGGCCTAGGGACCACTTTTTGAAGTCCCGTCCCGTCCCGTCCTGGTCCCGTCAACACAAGTCCCGCCCGGTCCCGGGACGGGACGGGACCAGGACGGGACGGGACTTTCCAAAATCTTCCAAAAAAAATTTTTTTTCAAAAAGTTGTACAAAAGACTATTTAAGAATTATCTGATGCAAGTAAAGTTTACGGTTTTATAAGATACGGCGCTTCTTTAGAAAATTTGAATAAATGCATATGTTTTTTTTCATTCTAATTCAGTTCCCTCAAAAATGGAATAAAAGGCGGAATAACCCATTGAATCGAGCTTTCTTCCTTCTTTTGTCTTCTTTTTCTTATATTTCTTTACCGTATACCGTTCATACGTAAAAAATTTGTTTGGTATGTACGAGTATATATTTTATGAGGAAAAACTACAACATTTAATGATAGAATCTATTTAAAAAAATTTCATAACAATAAATAAAATAATAAATTAATCATGTTCAATGAAACAAAAAATGAAAAATTCAATAACATGTTCAATACGGGCCACCAAGCATTAATCCCGATACAGTATTAGCATCCAATAAAGATCTTTGATCAGTAATAACAAGCTTTAAGCGGCTAAAGCTACGCTCTGGTGCAGTCGAGCTAGGTGGCATAGAAAGGATTTTTTTAGCAGCTTGAGATAACCTTGAATAAATTTTTTGTCGATCGAACCACCATTTCATTAAATCAATTTTTGATTCATATTCTTCAGTCGATTGCTGATAGCGCTTAAGCTGATTAGCAAAGTTATCAATACTTAGCGCCTGTTGATCATACATCGATGATAATGGCGCATCATCTTCCGCATTATTGTTTGTAGATGGTTCTGGTTCATATCGACAAAATATAAAAAAACTTGAAAGTCCCGGGACTGCTACTTCAAGTCCCGTCCCGTCCCTTTGACATCAAGTCCCGTCCCGTCCCGGCGGGGCCCCGGGACGGGACGGGACTAAGAGGGACTTGTGGTCCCGGTGCCATGCCTACTTCAAATTATGCTTTTGGATCTTCATCTTGAGCTCTAGTTTTTGATCCTTTTCTAATACAAGCAACACTTGTTTTTATACAAAAATTTTAGAAAGTCTACAGTATACCAAAACTCATATTTTCAAGAGAAGATGAAGTTGGCGGGATGAAAATGGATAATTAATATCGAGAACATTAGATAAGCTTACGCAAAACAAAAATTCTTTTTGGATTAATGAAATTCGTAGAAAATCAAATGTTTCACCATTAGAAATGTTGTAACCGCAACTGTAGAATATAGCATTGTCAAATTTAATTGTTAAAACCACAAACTAAAAAGCAGACAATATTTTATTGTTTATGCTTTGTTTTTCAAATAGATGGTGCAAAAAAAGAGTAAAAGTTGAGGACTTTACTTCTGTCAATTTTCATTTAAAATGATGTGCTTTTTACACCCAAATGATACATTTTTTATTACTTGAATGTGATTGTTGTCGATTAATTTGAACCACGCATAAAAGAGACGTTAAAAAAATTTTCCAAAACACTATAAATTGCAGAAAAATTGTGTCCTTTAAAAACGTGTATTTAAAGGAAAAAAATTGATTTTGAATCTTTTGTGTAAAAAAATTGTTTGCTGAAAACAATTCTTTGGTCGAATATTTTGGTATGCTTGGATTAATTATATTCGCTGCTATTGCAGTTTTATGCATTCATAATTTTTATTGGAAACGTAAATCTCTTCCACCAGGGCCAATTCCACTTCCGATAATTGGAAATTTTATTGATTTTTATAAATATGGAAAAAAAGAAACTTTTGAAATTTTCCGTAAAACTTATGGTGATTTATATACTCTTTGGATGGGAGATCGTCCAGTTGTTGTCTTTAATGACTTCGATGAAATCGTAGAAGCTTTTGTTAAAAATGGTGATTTTTATTCTGGTCGACCTATAAATGGTGCAGTGTCAAAGCTGATTCGAAATGGAAATTACGGTATTATTATGACTGAAGGTAATTTACAAACTTTTGTTTTTAAAGTATACAGTAATCAATTTTGTAGGTGACATGTGGCGAGAACATCGAAGATTTGCATTACATGTGCTTCGAAATTTTGGATTAGGAAGAAATTTAATGCAAGAACAAGTGTTGAATGAAGTGGCATGGTTGTTGGAAGATTTAAAGAAAAAATTGAAAGATGGAGAAAAAGAGATTAGTGTTCAAAATAGCATGGATCTAGCAGTTGGAAGTATTATAAATGTATTGATTTTTGGTTATACTTTTCATGAAGTAAGTTAGAAATTTGAATGCCATTTAAATAGCTATAAAATAACTGTTTCTTTATCGATAAAAAGCATACCGTAGTCAAACACTTTAAAAAAAAGTTATTTTTAAAACCATTTTTTGTAGTTTGTATGTATTAAATGACTCTAGTGTTTTACAGGCATACGGTAGTCATCTAAAAAATACCATTTTTTCTTTTAAAAATTCTATCAATTTTTTTTATAGAAAAGCACAGAAGAATTTTATCAGATTAAAAAATTTATGCAACAATTTGTTCGTCTTGCTGGTGATCCATTTTTCCGTACAATTGCTGGAGATCGACATGGAATTTTTCGACGGCTACCGTATTTTAGAGAACAATATCGAATTGCCATTGATCTTTGCAAGGATATGAAAGCATTCTTCTATGGACAAATCAATGAAAGAAGATCAAAAATTAATTTTGCTGAAGATTCAGAGCCAACCGATTACGTTGAATCATATCTTCGACAGCAGCAAAAGCTTGATAAAGCTGGTGATAAAAATCATTTGTATTCGTAAGTTATTTCTTTGGGAAATTTAAAAAAGCTTCATCAAAAACAGTGAAATCAAAATATATATATAAAACTACCGCAATCTAAATGGCGCAATCAAACACTATTTTCCATAGTCCACGAATATATAAACCTTTAATGACCCAAACTTTGCTAAAATTAATGCCAAATAATTTATTCTCTATAAAATAACACAAAACAAAACAATAAAAATAAACAAAACAAAAACAATACGAAATCATCTTAAAATAGAAACATTACATTCTGAAGGCAGACTTTTGAGCAATTTTTGAAGCTTTTCTCGTAAAAGGGATTGACCTTTTACTTGCATCTTCCAAACACCGAACTTGAATTCAACAGTTTGATGTTTCTAAAAATATAAAAACAGTTAGTTTTAATAGACTCATAATAGCCAAAGCATACCTTAATGAAATCAGTAAATAGTCCAGGATCAAAGGATGAAGTGGTTAATTTGAATTGTCGAAGATTCGAAAAGATAGGAAGTTGAACGAGCTTGTAAAAACTTGTATTGGAAATATTACAGCATTTACTTAAAAATGTGCTATTGTGAAAGAACACTAAATCTTAAAAATAAACTCACATCTCAAAATCTTCAATATTCGGTAATTCCTTCATAATTTCATCCATTCCAAGCATTTCACCATTACGTTTAATTGAACCACCACTGAATGTTGTAATAGTATGAGAAGAGACGAATTTCATAAAATCTTCATATCGAATATCAACATTTGATGTATCAAGTTTGATTAAATTACAGGAATGAATTCGAGGCATTATTCGTTCATAATAAGAAGTATGCAGTTTAAGTTCACCATTGACTTGAAGACGAAAAATATTTTTTAAATATTCTGGAAGATTGAACTCCATTTCTTTATTAATAACATTCGAATAAACAGTTAAACCTTTGGGATAATCATAACTAAGTTTGTCAACTTTTATAACCTAAAAATTCTAATATAGTCATGTAAGAGAACTTAAGCACTTACAGTAATATCAGCATGTTGCACTAAACGATCATAACAAATTATAGGTCCATCACAAACTTCATCCAATTCAACAAAGTTTCTTACAGGTTCCGTTCTAACTTGTTCAAGTTCATTTTGTAAATCTTGTATTTGGCTTTCATTTGTAATCATTACTGCACGATTTACAAGTTCATTTTGTTCAAGCACTTCAATTTTTGATTGTAATTCTTTTTGAGTATTTTCAGCTACTATAATCATTTGATGAAGTTCTTGAATTTGGTCTTGATAATGAGTAGCAACGACATTCATCTTTTCAGACATCTACAAAGTGTATACGTAAAGTAAAAGCAACACAAAGCTTAAAACAATTACCATGTTTGAAAGACCTTTATTTGTAGAAGTCAAAGCAGTTATCTCAGCTTCATATCTTTTTTTACCATTATCAATCTTGCCTTGTAATTCTGTTATAACAGCCGTCATTTCTTTATTGTGCTTATCTTGGAGTTCTTTATTCTACAAATGCATAAGGTTACTGTAAGTTTATAAATTTATTTCTAAAAATGTTTACTTTTTGCAGTTCATCTTTGTAATATTTTTCCATTTTTACAAGTTCAGCTTGTAATTGAACAACATCATTTTCCTTTGATTCAATTATGCTTTCAATATTCTTTATTCTTCGATCACGCTCTTTAATGGTTTCTTTCAGTACATATGTTTCAGCTGGAAGAAGTTGTATTTCAGCATTATTTTCTTGTCGCATTTCAGAAGCATAGTCAGATTCATGCTTAACTTCTTTTAAAGAGGATAATTTTGCTTCAAGATCATTAATTTTCACATCTTTTGCTTCATTTTCTTTTTGCAACGTTGACATCTAAAAGCATATTGTAATAATTGCTAACGTTTTATGTACATACCTGATCATTCATAACAAATTTTATTCCAGCCATTTCTGCTTCAGCTTTCTTCTTTTCAGCTTCTGCCTGTGTTTCCAATTGAATAATCTTTGATCGCAATTCTGCTTCAACATTTCTTGATCTTTCAAGTTCAATATTCTTATTAGTACCAGCAGTTTTAGCGAGGCTATTACGTTGTTTATGTAATTCACGAATCTAAAACATAAATAAATAATTAAAAAAGTTAGAACAAGAATAAAAAAGCTGCTTACTGTCTTAGCTTGATCACAAATAGTTTCTTTTTGTTCTTCAATTTCATGCTTCATTAAATCAATTTCTTCTTGTAAATCAGTATCTAATTTTCGTTTCTTTGAAGATGATGATTCATCTGTTGAAGAATTGATTTCATTTTCATTCAAGCGATTTGTGGAACTTTCAAAGTTATCCATAGATGGTGAATCTATAAAAAAACGATAAGTTAAACAACATAAAAGAAACAAAGCATTTATAAATAAAATATCACGAACAGCTTTTATCAATCAAAAGCACAATGTGCAACAAAACGAAGTTCGAAATTTAAAAAACGCTAAAACTTTTTTTGTTTTGTTTTTTTTGCGCGCTAAATTTTTGATGGCATTGATACTTCTTGCGCCAAGTTTAAAAAAAGGAAAGAAGTTTAAATAAATCATGATGCATAAATAAAATTACGGTAAATTTGATTGACGTTTTTTTATCAAACAAACAAAATATTCAATACTCGATTATTAGACTATATCTGAAGAAGACAATAAAGATAATAATAAGATCTATTTTAGAGATGCCCAGCTATATGGTTGTGTATTTGATATATGGTTTGCAGGACAAGAAACAACCTCAAATACCCTTGCATGGATGGTAATATATTTAATGACAAATTTAGAAGCACAAAAACGCCTTCATTCCGAGCTTGATAAAATTATTGGATCAGATCGAATGATAACATTAGATGATAAAATGAACCTTCCGTTTGTTAATGCAATTGTAGCAGAAACTCAGCGACTCTGTAATCTTGTTCCAAGCAATGTTCCACATCGATTAACAAAAGACCAAAACTTTCATGGCTTTTCAATCAAAGAAGATACAATTGTTATTCCACAAGTTTCAGCCGTTCTCTATGATGAAAAAATCTTTCCTGATCCACATAAATTTAAACCTGAAAGATTTATAGACAGCCAAGGAAAATTCCAAAGCAAACCAGAGCTAATTCCATTTAGTCTTGGAAAGCGAGCATGTTTGGGTGAAGGTTTAGCTAGGCTTGAGCTGTATTTATTTACAGCAAATTTATTTAATCATTTTGAGGTAAGCTTTTAGAGCTGTAACAAGCTCAAATAGAAGCGATGCAACAACATTAAAGCTATTTTTATAGTACAAAAACATCTAAAATTGTATATTTATATATAATTGTAGCATTACAAATAAATGATTACTGTATTTTTTCAGATTACTCCAATCCCTTCAAATCCTCCTGATCTTACACGTATTCTTGGAGCTACAGTATCCGCTGAACCATTTGTTGCTCAACTTAAACAAAGATATTAATTCTTCGTTATGTTTTTGATGTTTACATTTTTCATAAAACTTTTTACAATTAATAAAAATATATGTTTATCTTTTTTACTATTACAGAAACAGCAGCAATAAAACAAAAATGTTAAGCTTCTAACATAAAATAAATAACACAAAAAGTTTCTTTAAAGTTTCCCCTTTTTGTTCAATTTTACAATAGAATTTTCGTCAAGTTGATTATCTTTAAGTATATTTAAAATAATATTTTTTAATAATTGTTCCGACTAAATTACACGCGCAATCGTGGCCGCGCGCATTGATTTCGGCAGTGAAAAAAGTGCCTTTCTTTTGTTGTCTGGCGCGATGGTTAAATTTCTCTTTTGTTCTTTGCGCGTCGGTGGATAAGAAAAGAGGGAGACGCGAAAGATCTTCTTAACACGAAATCTTCTACTCTCAAAAAAAAGTGCCTTCAGCTCTCACTTGTGTTATTGATTGATCGCCTTTCATGAGAAAGTAGTATAAAAGCCATTTCAATCTGCTTAAATCTTTCATTTACCCACGCACTTTTTTCTTCTTCAGCCGCTTCTGCTTTTTACTCTCGAGCTTCTCATATTTGTTTTTATGTTGCGTTGCTATTGTTGCATATCATTTTTCCTTGACAAGTTAATGTTCCATAATTTTTAGATTCCAAACTAAAAGTTTAATACTTCATTGTGTTTACTTCTCTGCCTGTATGGATATAAAGATGAATGCTGTAAAAAAATCAAGTGCTGATTGTGGAGTTATGAAAGCAAAGAAGCAGTTGATGGCATACTTCAAAGAACCTGTACCTGGAACAAAGATGTTTGTCGTTCAAGATCGATTGGATACTTTCCATGTTAACACTTTGATTGAAACCGGTGAATATGCTGGAACTGTTATTCATTGGAAATTGGTAATTCCTGAAGATTACCCATTTAAACCTGCAAATGGATGGATTATGGATGATTTTTATTTTGATGAAAAACATCATCATCATTGCTTTAGAGGATCAGGTATGTGTTTTTTTATATATCTACAATACTGGCCAGGGACATTGAAGGGTTAATAGAAGGGAAGGAGAGACTAAAGCTTTTCCGTTTTTTGTTCTTTTTCACCCCTCGATGTTCCTGATGACTACTGTACAAATCCAATCACTCATCCATTACATAAATTTCAGGTATTTGTACTGATTATCTTCATAACTTCCGTTATATGGCAGATAGTGCAACGGCATACGTTGGATGGACTCCAAGTTGCACATTAACATCTTTAATGATTGCTATGAAGCAATTTTTTGCTGAACATGATCATCATCCTGAAAATCTTTCTATCTTTCGGACTGAAGCAAAACGTGTTCTTGAAAGAAGCAAAGCATACAAATGTAAAGAATGTGGGGCAACTGCTGATGATTTATTTGGTGAAAGCTCTAGTACAAGTAATGCTGAAGTAGCTGATACATCTGCTCCATCACAATATCAACGTGCTCTTCGTGAACTTGTTTGTCCAGTACTTGCTCGAAGTCCATTGGAAGATACAAAAATGCTTATTGGATTTCCTGTTGATGTTAAATGCTTTCAAAGCCCTGTTCGTCGTTACTACGATCCAAATGGACTCATCAGTGCATTTTCAAGTATCTCAATCAGTCCACAAAATGATGATCCTGAAAAACGTATTCGACAACTCAAAATGGCTAATGCTCAACTCTTCCCAGAATTCTTATCTTTGGAAGCATACTGTACTGATTTAGCTATTCGTGGCTCAAACTTCGATAATCTTAATGGAATGCAACTACGTTCACCACTTGGTAATCATTATACTCATATTATTCCAATCTATCTCTCTCAAGATCATTACGAAAGAAGTGAAAGCCATTTGAAGACATTGATCTCTGTTATCTGTTGTGGTGTTGATGGCTCTGCAAGATCTGATTTTCATCCATCAATGTTTGTTAAAGTTTATCCTGCTTTAATGAATCGACAAATTGTTTCTCTTTTGCAATGTCAAGCATATGATTCTGAAATGCTCCTTACCGCTTTTGCAAATCTTCTTCGAACTTATCGTTATGTCTGCAAAAGATATCCAGAAGTTCAAGAAATCAATGATAAACATGTTCGTGAATTTTGTGATGAAGAAAAGTATCGTATGAAAGAATGGACTGTTGATCTTGGTGAACTTCTTTTTAAAATGGCTGCTGTTGATCGTGTTAAAAATCCTGCATGTTCTTTTGATAATATGGAAACAAAGAAAGTATTTATGGAAGAATTTTTTGCACGTCAAATCTTTTGGGTTGATAAATATTATCGAGAAAAAGGTTTTCGCCGATTCTTTGAAAGTTTTAATGAAGTTGCAGCAAATCCTGGCAAGTTTTCTAAGAAATGTTCTGATTTGCTTGATCAATTTTTTGCTGCTTCAACAACTTCACTTCGTCTTCTCCTTTTCAATATTGAATGTTTGAAGACTTTTGTTACTTCTGATTTTGATGCTGTTATGGATACAAATTATGGTTTATTGAATAAAGAACGTATTCAAGCATTCCGCAAATCTATGGAAGAAATTAAGCAATTATCAAAGCTATCTGAATTCTTTCAACGAGCTGGTTATCCCATTCAATCTGCTGAAGCTGGAATTCATCTCATCATGAAAGCTTATACTGATGCACAACGTCTTGGATATTATCGTAAGCTTTATTATTAATGTGGGTTTTTGTTAACTTTGTAATTTTATATTACAAATTTTTGTTTACTTTGTAAACTTTTTTCTTTGCATTTTTGTAAATATTGTACATTTTGTTATTGTTTTATTACGTGTTTTCATGAAAATAAAATTCTATGATTAAATTATCTCTTTTTTAAATTTGATTAAACCTAGAAGGGTTGGTTATTGCGGATTTTAAAATAGTAGTAAGTATACAACAGTCGCCTCTCCTCTATTTAAATTGCAAACATTTAAAATTTTGATTTTTGTTTTTTTCGCTTACAGGCTATGCCGTTGCTGTATAGCTATTTGCAGAGAGAAAAAAATTAAAGTCGCCAAATATTCAATCCAAGAATTGCAAAACGTTTTTGATATGCTACACTTGATTTTCGTCCTAGCTTCTTTCTAAAAACACTTTATAAAATATCAATCAAGTTTTTACGGTAGATGAAACAATGAAATACAATGGGTGCTAAAACTTTCTGCACATTTTTGTCATGTTTTGTCATGTTTTGTCATGTTTTTGTCATGTTTTGTCATGTTTGGTCATTTTGGCTTAAATTGTACTTAAAAATACCAAATTTTGAGTCAGAATTGTAAGAAAATGTATGAGGATTCATGGGGAAACAAAAAATATGTTTTTAGAAGGCTGGTGCCTTCAGAATCTTGTGATGCTGAAGGCCTCCTTTTTGTCATGTTTTTGTCATGTTTTGTCATGTTTGCTGCTTTTGGCTTAATTTTTGTCTAAACAATTTTATTTTCAGTTAGAATTGTTAGAAAATCTTGGAGAATGTATGTGGAATCAAGAAAAGGTGTTTTTAGAATTCAGATGCCTTCAGAATCCTCAGATTCTGAAGACCAAACAATTTTTTCCCTTTTTTTATGTATGAAAATACTTTCCTGGGTAGAATTTTATGGAGAATCTAAAAAAAATATTTTTAGAATTCTAGCGCCTTCTGAATCCTCAGATTCTGAAGTCTAAAAATTTTTTTCTTGTTTTTGATGTATCACTGCACTTTTCGGGGTAGAATTTTATGGAGATTCTGATAAAGATATTTTTGTCATTCTGTTGCCTCCAGAATCCTGAGATTCTGAGGCTTAAAAAATTTTTCTTTTTTTCATGTGTAGAAACATTTTTCGGGGTAGAATTTTATCGAGATTCTGATAAAGATATTTTTTTATGATAATGCATTTACAAAATCAATGTTATTTGAACGCAGAAAAGAAAAAAAATTTTGCAACAGAAAATATAATGACTTTTAAGTCCGGCATACAACAGATGTTCGCCATCGTCTTTTATAAAAAGTGCAAAAATAGTTTTGCTTTTTGTGCGGACCACTTTTTGCGAAAGAGAGAATGGAAAAAATGATGAACAAAAGCTCTTCGGTTGTCTCTCTTTTTTATTCGCAGACAAGCGTGTATAAAGCTTTTACATGGTTATGTAAAGCATTAGCATCTTAAGAGCACATCTGTTGTATGCCGGACTTAAAAGTCATCTATTTTCTGTTGCGAAATTTAATTTTTTTCTGCGTTCAAATAACATTGATTTTGTAAATGCATTATCATAAAAAAATATCTTTATCAGAATCTCCATAAAATTCTACCCCGAAAAGTGCAGTGATACATCAAAAACATGAAAAAAAAACTTTAGACTTCAGAATCTGAGGATTCAGAAGGCGCTAAAATTCTAAAAATATTTTTTTCAGATTCTCCATAAAATTTTACCCTGAAAAGTATTTTCATACATAAAAAACGGAAAAAAAATTGTTTGGTCTTCAGAATCTGAGGATTCTGAAGGCATCTGAATCCTAAAAACACCTTTTCTTGATTCCACATACATTCTCCAAGATTTTCTAACATTTCTGACTGAAAATAAAATTGTTTTGACAAAAATTAAGCCAAAAGCAGCAAACATGACAAAACATGACAAAAACATGACAAAAAAGAGGCCTTCAGAATCACAAGATTCTGAAGCACCAGGCTTCTAAAAACATAATTTTTGTTTTCCCCTGAATCCTCATACATTTTCTTACAATTCTGACTCAAAATTTGGTATTTTTAAGTACAATTTAAGCCAAAATGACCAAACATGACAAAACATGACAAAACATGACAAAAATGTGCAGAAAGTTTTAGCACCCATTGTATAACATACGCTATTTTTTATTAAAGTGATTCTGGTTTTTGTAAAAACAAGTAAAACTCCGCTATGCACTTCTATTGAGCTATGTTTTTTTCGAACTTTATTACATTTTGACAGGGATAACAAACAACAAAAGAAAACAAGGCTATTTTTATTTTTTACATCAAAATGCACATTTCTTTACAGAACACTTTATTTCTTTTTTTCGCAAGCTTTAGCAATATGACCAATTTCATTGCAGTTTGCACAAATTTCTTTTTTTGCATAGCATTTGTAGTAAGGATGATATTTTTCACTTCCACAATGACGGCATTTTTTTAGCTTTTTGGATTCTAACTTTGGTGTTTGATTTATCCATGTATCCTTTCGTGGTCCATCATGACTTGCTGACTTTTTCTTCTCCTTTTTCATAAAAGCTTTAACAATAGCCTGAATTTCACTAAATGTTTGAGGTAATTCTTCTAAGCTTAAAAGATAAGTTTTTAAAGCTGCATTTTTTAAACCTCGAATAAATATTAATACCGCAAACGATTCCATTTCTTCAAATTGGCATTGCTTTGTCAATTCAAAAATGTCTTTTAAAAATTCCTCTTCAGTTTGATGATCTTTTTGTCGTTGATTAAACATGGACATTCGCTTTGCGATAATATCTTTTGAAGAATTTGCTTTTTTTGTGATGAGATAGGAAAGCAATTTGTTATTATGGTTAACAGAATATTTTTCAAGCGGAAGTACAAAATCCAATATATTTTCAATATCACTTTTCTCTGAATTCATAATATTGACCTCTTGTTCCAGATGCAAATTTATAATCGGTTTTATTTTTTGATGCTCCGCAAAAGATACTTGAAGATGCTCTGATTTTTCAACATTTTCAAAAACATTTTTGTAATAACTTTCATATTCATTGTTGAAAAATAGAATACCATGAATTTTGGCAAGTCCGAAAAATTTTGAACAAAGTTCATAAACATTTTCTTTTTCATTTTCAGTTTTCACATTTGCAAACTGTGTTTTTGTTAACAACTTTGTATGATCTAAATATTCTTTAAATTTTTGATGAAATTGCTTTTGAACTGCTTCATCATCCGTCGTTTTGAGAATTTGTTGGTGCTGAGTTTTCATATGGACATCCCATGAACATCCACAATTAATACATTTTAAATTTTTATCCATTATTTTACAATTTTGTAAACCGGGATTTGGAACTTTTTCTTGATCTCCAGAAGTATTGCACCAACAATATTCATGGCATTTTTTGTATTCTGGAATAAAATATCCGGCAGTTCTTTTAATCTTTTTAGAAGGCGAACATTCGGCAGACGTACATACTAATGAAGGATATTGTTTTTTTTCTATTTTAAATTCAATTTGAACTTGTTTCTTTCTTAAAGCTTCCATTTCACTTTTTATCATGCAAAATTCTTTTTGTAAAGTTTTATATTCAATTTCTTCTTTTTGAATTTGTTCATCAAGACCACATTGAACATGCATTAAAAGCAATGCAACGCTACGTGCTTCACAGTATGCTAGAGTATCTTTTGTAAAATGCGGTAAAATATTATCAAAATGATTAAACATTCTTTGCATCTCTACTGCAGCTTTATTCCAACTTCTCTTATGATCTTCTTTTTCTTCTTTAGAATATTTGATGCCATTTTGTAAACCACATAAATACTGATATGCTTTATTATCAAAACAAAAAATATTTTTTCTTGACAATGAAATATCCAAATTACCAGTTGTTTTTATCTCTTCAATACACTGCTTCAGTAAATCAAAAGTACGAATTGGTTTATAAAAAGTATTTGTAAAACAAAATACAATATTTTTGGATGCAAATTTATGAAAGCGAGTGAATATTTCATTTATAGCATTTTTGAATTTTGGAAGATTTTCTGTCGATTTCAGGACAATACAAATTCCATGAATTTCATCAAATTTTGACAAAAATGACATTTTTGAAAGTATATTACTCTCCTTTTCAATATCACCAATACATGGAGTATTAATAAAACAAATTTTTTTATCTTCTGCAACAATGTTATAACTCCATGATAATGTTTTATGAAATAATCGATCATCTTTAGCGATCGTTTCGATAATTTTTACATTGCCATTTGATTCAGTTACAGTATGCTTTGAAGAAATTAACGTTACTAACGGAGATTCTTGAGCTTCGGTTAAAGTTTTGTAAGTAAAATAATTTGCTGCAGAATTGATTAAAGTTGATTTTCCAACACCTTCTTCACCAAGCAATAAAATATTCAGTGTGTCATTGGTATTTCTAAAAAATAGTTAAAGCACAATTTATTACTGTTAATTAGCAATGAGTAATAAACCTACCTTGATAACATTTTATTTCTTAAAATTTTTTAAACAGTCAAACAAATACAGTCATCACAAACCACAGTTTTTTAGAACTAAGAAATAATGGCACAAGCGCAATGCAAAAAAATGTCAATGCTGGCCATCAATGTTACTGGCACACATGGGCATTTGGTCAATGGAAATATTTTTCTGGTGCACGAGGATGGATGTTAATGGAACAGGATGTGAAGATAAGAAAGCAAAGTAAATTCTTGTGTGTGTAATAAAAGCATTTAGTTTGCACAACCTACAAACGGATGATTTTTTTGGCATTTTCTTTGCATACTTTTTTCTTTTTATTATTTTTAATGCAATGACAAAACAAAGTTTTTAAATATTTACATACAATCTAGTTCCTTCATAAATTTAAAACTGAAAATGTGATGTACAACAGCTGAGTAATTTATTGGTAGATGATCTGTCGTACGAGGAAAAACGTTAACGCTAATAATTGTTAAATGATTTGCTCAAAAAATTACGAAATGTTGAAACATAAGTATTCCTTTTTATTATCACTCCTTAAAAAAATGCAAAAAGAATAAAAGAAATTGTTGCTCTTCAAAAAAGTTAATGCATTTATTCATCAATAATTTTAACTTTCTATCAGATATATCGAGTGGCAAAAAGTTAATTTCCAACCCAAATATTGGTTAAAAGTATCCCAAATATTTTAACCACCCAAATAGTCAGTCAAAAAACTTTGACCTCATGTGATAGAAGGTTAATATCTCCGTAGTTAAAAAATATGGCACTCCCTTTGATTTTTGGAAAAAGAAATATCAATATTCTTTTTCAGTAAAGAAAAAAACAAAAGGTTTTTAAAGGTGTGAAAAGGGAAAAAAATTTGGAAATGACGTAAACAATTTTTCAGCTTTCCAATAAAACCTAAAACCAAATCATACAATCATTCAAACTCATTTGAGATTAGTTGTTACTTTTATTTTCTTATTTAATTATTATGGATTCTACTGCTGCATCATCTGCAAATGCTATGAATATTTTGCAACAATTTTCTCAACTTTTATTTTTGCAATCTTTGGCTGCTGGAAATGCTCAGAATTCTTCTCCTGCAATGTTTGGTTTTCCCCCGCAACAACAATATTCACCACCTTCTCCAACTCATGTAAGTTTAATTTTTACATCATTTGAATTGTTTTATTTCTTATAATTTTAGCAAACATATCCATCCGCCTCTTCATCAACATCAAGCTCTCCAACCAGAAATCTTCCAACACTTTCTGCTTTGCTCTCATCTCCTTCGATTCTCAAATCACAATTCTCATCTGCTATTCCAACTCAGTCTGAGCCCTCAAAAGTGTATGAAAATATTCATGCAAGACAATATCGAGTACATGTGAATCGAGAAAGTTCCAAGCCTCTACAAGATTGGCTCAATCAACACATCACTGATCCATATCCAACCAATGCAGAAGTAGAAGAACTTTCACAACAAACTGGCTTCACAAATAAACAAATTCGAAATTGGTTTACAAATAATCGTCGCCGATATGAAATGAAATGTGGCTCAAATCCTCTTCCATGGATTAAGAAAGATGGACCAAAAACAGCTAGTCGAAAAAGTGCTTCATCTGAATCATCATCTGGATTAGAAGAAGGTGAAATTGTTGAGTAATATTTTTCTTTTTGTTGTTTATAATTTTTTGATTTTTTTTGTTATTATTGTACACTTATTTGTTTTATTATGTTGATTTGTATTTTGCTGCTGTTCTTTTTTATACTCTGTCTTGTATTTTTTAGCTACGTTTTTAATGATATAAAGCTTTTATGAGAAAAAGTAGACTCATTTCCTTCATCGTTTCAATTAATTTATGTACGCATTAAAATTTACACTTTCGTGATTATCAAAAAAATGTACCACAAAAAAACAAATTAACTCGAAAATTTAAAAAAAAGTTCTCAATTTTGACTAAAAACAGGAAGACGATAAAATTATTTGATTTGTTGATCATTATTGAACATAAATATCAATATATTATTCTCACGTAGGCAGTGGAGAATAAAAATGTTTCTCCCATTTTAAGCCAATTAAACATGACTTGGGTGTAGCATGCGCAAAACTAAAAAAACATTGTATCTCTATTTTTTCATTTATTTTTTTTTCTGATAAGCATTGGCCGTATTGTCGTAAACAAAATATACATATGAGAGCATCCTCACGTGTTTATTGCAAAAACGTTTATAAACAACTTGCTTTTTAGCATTGATTGATTTGTGTATATACTTTAAAAGTGGTGTTGGTTTAAAAAAACAATATTTTGACTTTTATAGAAATGCAAAATTTGCTGGAAAGTTTATGTAATGTTCAGCAGCTGTTGCTCAAAACACAAAACAAAGGTAATGCACTTCCCGTATTTACTGAAGTATTAAATAATTTATGTCACGTTGCTGATGAATCCTGTATGATTATTATTGAAGTATGATTTTTATAAAATTAGATAACGTTTGCTTATTTTTGAGACGTTTTCGTTGTATACAGTAATCTTTAGTATATTTGTTTAGTTTCTTAAAAATGACGAACGCATTGCAAATACTGATATGTTTGAAGAAGAAGAAAAGAATCTGACGGATAATTTCTTTCAAAGAATAAAAAGAAATGAAGGAATACTACATAGTGATTATGCTGCAATTTTAAAGTTAGATTTAAAATTACCAGAAGAATATCAAAAACTGTTAAAAAATAAAAAGCATGCTACCAAGAAACAGGCAATACATGATGAACAAAAAAGATAAAGCTGTTTCAAAAATTTTTGATATTAATAATGATGAAAAAGCAAAAACTGTATCAGAAAACAGCATTGGTAGGATGGAACAAAAAACAATCCTTCCATTAATTCAAAGTGGTGATGAAATTGAAAATGATATCAAATATGTTGTTAATCAGATGGTTGAATTGTGTGTTGCAGAAAGTAAAAATTTTGCACCATCTGAAGTTGAACATAATGTTCCTGAAAAACAGCCAACCGAAGAATCTACTAAGAATGACGAAGAATTTAAATTATATTCTGAAAAATTTTCGAAAGAAACAGATCTTAAAGTTTTGCTTGAAGTAGCAAAAGATCAAGATTCAAAGTATCGATTGATTGCTCTTAAACGATCATTGCATTTATTGCCAACTAATAAAAGCAAAGAAATTGAAGTCGAATTTTTACCAGTTCTTACTGAATGCCTGCATTTAGAAAAGTAAGTAAGCCGATTTAAAAATTTTAAAAAATGTAGGCTCTAAATTTTCCTAAGTTTTTGTTATTTTCAGCAGCAAAAATGAACGCCAAATAATTCATATTGTTCATTGTATTTGTCGTAGACATTCTGATGCCATTTCCGTTTTAATCACACTTCTGGTATCTCAAACTGTTGCAATAAGAAAAAATGTTTTACATATCTTTCAAGCTATTATGTTGAACACACCGGAATTTCGTGATAAATGTTTTGAGATGGGATTTATGCCGGCATTTATTAATATTTCAAATGAAGATGCAATTTCGGCAGCGGACGTTGCTGGAGTAATTTTGAGTATGTACAGATCAACAAACAAACCAGTTCCTATTGAAGTTGTTCGACAACTTTTACCAATATTGGATTTACATCTACAGATAAATGATATTGATGTCTTGGAAAATACTTTTAAAACTATTTGGTTACTTGCAGGGATAAACACAGAAAACCTTCTATTACTTAATGAATACAAATTTATTGAAAAAGTTCTTTCATATTTTGGCCACGCTAACAAACTCATTAAAAATTATGCGATTGTGACAATTTTCATAATTGCCGATGGAACTGAAGAACAAACAAAATCTGTAATTAATGCTGGAGCAATCCCTATGCTTTTACCTCTCCTTGAAACCACTGAAAGAATAATGAAAAATTTTATTTTCGAAAAGTTTCGAACCATAGTTAAAAAGAGTGTAGAATTTCGTGATAGCTGCATTGAACACGGACTTGTCCAAACATTGCTAAAACTTCTTGATGGTGAACCAACTACTTCAAGACTACATGATATTATAAGTTTAGCTGAAAATGTTTGCCAAAGCTTCCGATATCCTATTTCGCTAGAAACTACAACTCTATTCCTTCCATTAATAAACAAATATGTTCATCATGAAAATCTTAAGATTTGTCGCAAAGTAATTGCAATAATCTTTCATATCCTAAACAAAAGAAATTTTCAAATGAATCAATTTTTGATTGATAATGAAACTATAAAAGAAGTAATTCCATTTCTACATCATTCTGATGAAAAACTTCAACTACAAACGCTTCGAGCAATTAATGCCCTTATTTTTGGATGCCTGGAACAAGCTAATTATGTCGTATCAATGGGAGTGATGAAATATATGGAAGAATTATTGGCTCAAGAAAATGAATTAATTCAAGAAAATGCATTGCTATTTATTCGAAAAATTATCACGAAGCCGAATAAACATGGCCACATTGTTATCAATTCCAAGTTTATTCCTTTAATTCTTCAATTATTTAAACATCCAAATGCTAAAATTCAGAGGGAATCAGTTTGGACAATTTCACAATGCTTGATGGTTTCAAAGATTAAGCAAATGAATGCCGTTTTTAATGTTGATTTTATTCCATCCTTCTGCAGCTTTCTGAATTCTACGGACATCTTTCTAGTGAAAATTGTTTTAAACGGCATAAATTCATTGTTACAAAAATCAGACAATCATAAAGTGATTATTCGACAAAAACTTATCGAGTGTGGAACAGCTGAAAAGATCAGCGCCATGATGGAAAATGACAATGCAGATATTCGTTCTCTTTGTACTACAATTATGAAGAATTATTTTACCGTTAGAGGTAGCTCAGTAATCGGAAATCTCATTCAGAAAAAACGTTTTATGCCTTTTTAAAGCATTTACAGAAGTATAATTGTCATGTGTTATTTTATATTGTTTAATTCTTTATATCAATGATTATGAATCCAAATGATAACAATAAAATATTAGCAACACTAATATTCCTTAAAAAAAGATAAAAGAACAACGTAAACATAAATTGAGTAACTTCCAAGTGGTCAAAAAAACTACAGACCCCTTGCAAAGACGGTCAACATTTTTCTTGTCACAAATCCTGCATATTTAATTTTATTTTAAGACGGTAAAATATCGATATTAATATTGTTTCTTCTCAGTAAAAAAGAAACAAAAGGTTTTTAAAGGTGTGAAAAGGGAAAAAAATTTGGAAATGACGTAAACAATTTTTCCGCTTTCTAATAAAACCTAAAACCAAATCATACAATCATTCAAATTCATTTGAGATTAATTGTTACTTTTATTTTCTTATTTAATTATTATGGATTCAAGTGCTGCATCATCTGCAAATGCTATGAATGTTTTGCAACAATTTTCTCAACTTTTATTTTTGCAATCTTTGGCTGCTGGAAATGCTACAAATTCTTCAATGAATCCTGCAATGTTTGGTTTTCCCCAGCAACAGCAATATTCACCACCTTCTCCAACTCATGTAAGTTTAATTTTTACATCATCTGAAATGCCTTATTTAATTTATTCATATTTTAGCAGCCATCTCCATCCCCCTCTTCATCAACATCAAGCTCTCCAACCAGAAATCTTCCAACACTTTCTGCTTTGCTCTCATCTCCTTCGATTCTCAAATCACAATTCTCTTCTCCAACGCCATCAGAGATCTTCAAAATGTATGAAAATATTCATTCAAGAAAATATCGAGTACATGTGAATCGAGAAAGTTCCAAACCTCTTCAAGATTGGCTCAATCAACACATCACTGATCCATATCCAACCAATGCTGAAGTAGAAGAACTTTCACGACAAACTGGCTTCACAAATAAACAAATTCGAAATTGGTTTACCAATAATCGTCGCCGATATGAAATGAAATGTGGCTCAAATCCTCTACCATGGATCAAAAAAGATGGACCAAAAACAGCTAGTCGAAAAATTGCTTCATCTGAATCATCATCTGGATTAGAAGAAGGTGAAATTGTTGAGTAATATTTTTCTTGTAGTTTATAATTTTTTGATATTTATTGTATATTTATTTGTTTTATTTTGTTGATTTTTATTTTGCTGCTGTTCTTTTTTATACTTTTTCTTGTGTATTTTATTTTGTCATGGTTTATATAAAACTTTTATTGGTTTATTTATTTTTAGCAAAAGTTTACTGTTATTTACTAACGATCACAATGATGCTCTTTATGTGCTCAAAAATGATTATATCCTGTGTTTCTTTAAAAAAATACCACAATAAAGTATACTGTAAAAATAAAACGAAAAATACACGTTGTTTGGGTGAAAAAAAGTAAAATTTAAATTTTTATTTCACATTAATAATAATTTTTAAGGATTTATTTTTTTCAATCACTTCTAATTTCTTCCATTTCTTTTTGAATTAATTCCAATTACTTCTACTTCCATTAAGAAGTAATTGGAAGTTCTTGGGAAGTAATTCCTGGAGTGGAAGTTTGGGAACACTGTCCGTATCTTTTTTCTTTCTTAAAGATTATCTCTTCAAAAAGATTTCTTCTGTTGAATACTGTTAATCGTTGTTAATTTCAAAGACACAGGAGAAAAACACTTTATTTTTATATAGTTTTAAAAAATTTTTTAACTATGTTGTAGAATAATTTATGATTCCGTCATAACTCCCAAAATCATATTTTTTGGTTAGTCAAAAATGCTTGATGAAATATGAAATAGTTATTTAAGATAAATAATTGTCGCTTTTAAAGTTTTTTGTTTTCTTATGCATTTTTTTATGGTTGACACTGACGAGGCCTTTAAAATAACACATTCTCTGTGCGCAAGTAAAAGATATTTTCCTTTGTGTCTGTTGTATTTTCGGCGAAAACCAAAGATGTGTCCAAAAACCTATTTTTCCATTTTTCTTCAAAATGCCTTTGACCCCTGTACACGGGAAAACACATTTTTGAAAACGTTTCGCTGAAAACATCGATGCTACTGTCAGTCGTTCATAGCGCAAAGATAGATAAATAAAGCGATAGCTTGTTTTTTCGATTTCCATCAGTTTCATCTAACCATTTTTTTATTTCAAGATATTCACAAATAAAAGCAATAAAGTCTCTAATAAATACCGGACAAACTGCGTTAGTTATTTTAAAAAAAAAACTTTTTTAAAATTGGTTCAGAATACATTTATCCGTGTTGTTTACATTTTTTTAATTCTTTCATCAAAAATATTTTCAGGTTTTCCTCGATTTTTTCTGGATTTAAAGTTGCATAAAAATTTGCTAACATGGATGCATATTCTTCTCCAATTCCATTTGAAGATCGTTGTATTGTCTCAGAAGAAATGCTTAAAAGCTTAAAAAAAACTGGTGATGAAATTTGTGGCGATATTGTATCGATTGATGCAATTCCATATGTCGATTATAAAATAGAAATTGTAATGGAAGAAGAAAAAACCGATGAAAATGGAAAGAATAGAAGTGTGATTTGGGCTTACATAACTTTGCTTAGTATTGATGAAGATGTCGAAATTGGAGGATCTTTTGTTTTTTATGTTAAGTCGGCTGATGTTACTAAATATTGTTCTGGAAAATATACTTCAGAAGAAGGTAAATGTATTTATTGCTACACGACTTTAAAAATTGTAACACAAAAATTTATATTACAGATAATTTGGGTTGTCGTATTTGTTCTGCAGCTGATCTCTTTGTTCCAGAAAAAAAGTTCATTATTGATGGCCAGCTTACTTTAGAAATTAAAGGTTTATTTTTTATGAAAGCTGATAGCTATGTTGAAAAGCCGCTTCTTGAATTGTGTGAACGTTTATTTAATGATGAAGATGAAAGAGATTTTACAATTGTTGCTGGAAAAAACGATAAGAAAGTAATAAAAGTAAGTTTTAGCATAAAGTATTATATTGAAGTTAAACCTTTTAAAATTTTTCTAGGTTCATAAACTTGTGCTTTCAATGCGTTCATCAGTTTTTAAACGAATGTTTAAAACAGATATGAAAGAAAAGGCTGAAGGCAAAGCTGAAATTATTGATTTTGATCATGAAATTGTTCGAGCTGCTATTGAATATTGTTATGATCGAGATATTTTTGTTGGATACATTGATGGACAAACATATATTGATTTGCATCAATTTGCTGATAAATATGATATTAAAGATCTTAAGGTTAAATTTATTGTTACATATATTTTCATGTAAATTTTTATTTTTAGGATGAAATCGAGCTTTCTTCCATTGAATGGATTACATTTGAAAATGTTTGTGAAGTTGCAAATGCTCTCGCTGATTTAAATTCTCCGAAACTTCAAGATATTTGCTTTCGTTTTTTGCTGATGGCATTGAGAAATGGTATTCCTGTTAAGTATATGGAAAGCTTGAATGGAGATATTGCAAAAGATTTATTACAAAAATCATCATCTCTGGAATATTGTTGAAATTTGTTGTTTGTTTACTTTTTCTTACATTCATCGAACATTTTTTAATAAAAGTTATATCATGAATAATTTAATTGTTCGTAACTTTGTTCAGTTTGTATAAGTTTCCTTTAAGAAATTGGAATCCAGGCTAAACCTCAAGACCTTCTGTCGTTTCGACACGCATTGGCAAAAACATTAAAATAATTTTGTCAATAATGAGAGTGGATGGGCAACTAATGTTCTTCCTTAACACAGCCTACTCTGTTTTTTTTCTCATTTTTTTAAACATTGGTCTGAGAAAAAAAGACATTTCAACAATTATTGATTTTTTTGCTACGTTCGTGGTTTGTCTTTCACTGCTCAACATTGCCAGCTGACTTCTTTCATTGGAATTTCGACACTTCTTTTATACATCTATGCAGCAAACTATTCCTTCCTTTCTTTGTTTGAATTTTTAAAGAAAATTTGGCGCCCTTTCTTCATTTCAAAAAATTTTAGTGTCTTTTCTCCGTTTCATTATTTAATTTTTGCCCTGGGTTCGTCATTCAACTCATATTCGAAAAGATGAAAATCTGATAAGGGTTTATTACATGCTGCTGTGCTGCAAAAAAGAAGGGTTTTCTTTTATATTGAAAAGTTTTATTTTGCTTTAAAAGCATCTTTGGTTGTGGATTTAACATATTTAAACAGAATTCTGTGATCAGACTTAAATACTTTTGATCTTATTTGCATTTTTGTTTAAAAACTATTACAATTGTTATTTTCTATTATTTTTTATGATCATATGAAGCAGATTTTAGCAATATGAATGACAATGCTGCAGCTGAACAAATTTCTAGAAACATTGAAAATGTTGGTAAGGATTTAAAGCCTTTGCAAAATCAATTTAACAGCAAAACTTCTAGGTATGTCAAGACTTGAAACAGAAATTTTAAGAATTCAAAGAACAAAAGGTTTTGCCTACAGAAAAACCGTTAAAATTCCTTTATCAATACGTCAGCTGTTCATCCATCGAGATATGCCAATGCTAGAGAAAAAGCTTAATGTAAAAATGATTTTTCCTGAGCCCACTTGTTTAATGGAATCTGCATCTTTGGATATTTATGGTCTACCAAAAAAAGTTGATTTGGCATGTCGTCTGGTTCAAATGTTTGTTCATTATGAAGAAACAACAGAAATTTGCTATACAGTTGACTTGACGAAATATGAAAATCTACTAAGAAAGAATCCCAATATATTTGTTGAAATTTGTGCAAAGAGCAAAGTTACAATGAAATTTCATGATTTATCTGCAACCCGAAGAAATGTAACAGGTGTTGCAATTAAAGGAAAAAGAACTCAAATCGATAATGCCTCAAAGTTCTTAGCAGAGCTATTCTTTCCAAAATTTGAATGCGCTCTTTGTATTGGAAAGGATTTTGTTCATAATGGAGTAATTACATGTGAAAAAGAATTACATTGTATTTGTGTCGATTGTTTGAGAGATCATGCTCATTATTCTATCCATGATGGTCCGGTAGCTCATGGTGGAATAGGACTACCATGTGTTTATCCAGGTTGCAATGATGCAATTTTACTTTGTAAGTTAAGCTTTTATTGTAGGCGCGAAACATTAAAATGTAATATAAATGTTGCACTTGTGTGTTGCTTTAATCAATATTATGCACAAAAATAATATAAGTTTTTTATAGCATCATTTGAAAAATACATTCCTGCAAACGTTTGCACGCCACTTAAGCTTCGCCTTCAACAGCAATGTCTTATTGATGCAAATGTGGAAGATCTCGTAAGGTAGGGCACGTTTTGTAAAGTAAAAGTTACTTTGTTTTTATGCCAAATTTTTTTAGCTGCTCAGTATGTAACTTTAAAACAAGTGTTGAAACAACTTTGCTTTATTACAAATGTCGTCAATGTGGAAGAATTCAATGCCGGCATTGTCCAAGACTTTATGAAGGTAAACATAAAGGAAAAACGTGCAAACAAATGGATGAAGAAGAAGCCCAAGAACGTTCAGCTCAAAAACTGTAAGTTGTCATTGACTGTACTAATACAACAAGAAAAAACTATTCAACACGTTTTTAATAGTCCATATTTAAATAAATAATACAACATTCCTTGAGATTTGCATTAAAACTTTTATAGTGAATCAAAAATTTCTGAAACAATTATTCGAAAATGTCATAGAGTTGCCTGTAATCTACAATTTGTTAAAACAGATGGCTGTAATAAAATGACGTATGTTATTGCTTAAAAAAAATTTATATACCTTGTAATTTTCAGGTGTCGGTGTAAAGCAACTCAGTGCTATATATGCCGAGAAAAAGATATCACTTATCAACATTTTTGTCAATGTCAAAATACAAGGCTTCAACAACAACATGGGCGATGTCCACGATGTAAAAAAACATGCCGACTTTTTGAAAACGCTGAAGAACTTGATGAACTAAGAATTAATGTTTTACAAAATAAGAATTAATTTATTGATTTGTAATTCATTAAAGGATATTATCTTTATCATTTTTTGTCTTTTTCAAATCATATACAATCCTGTTTTTGTTGCTGGTGATGTTAAATATATTGACACTAATGAGAACTTTTTTCTTTCATTAATATGTCAGCTTTGTTTCAGAGGTCATTCAAAAGCAAATAAAATCAACATAATTGTATCAAAGCAAACGTGAAAGCATGCATTTACACCTATCTTTCAAACAACAATGATAAAAAGTTGAGGCTAGCCTTCTGTCTGGAAAAACCTTTTTAAAATTCTCCAAAAATCATTTTTGTTCACTTTTTAGACAGATGTTCCAAAAAAGTACATTTGTTAAAATTTGTTTAGCTTTTAAAAATGTATAAAGCTTCGATATTTTTAATTGTTTACCTACAAATCCAACATATTCATTGAAAAGTAATACTTTAACGATTTACAAACAATAACATTTGTAATATTCATCATTTGTTCAGCTGTCGGACATAAATAAGACAAAATAGTATTGAAAAAAAGATGTAAATTTCTAATAGAAATCTGTTTTAATTTTTTTTGTTTCCCATGAATTAATAAATTCTTTGACTAAAGGAATCAATGGATGGTGCAAATGACGATTTAATCCAAAGTTAAGTTGAAAATCTGCATCGTCATCAAGGGTATTCTAAAAATGAATCGTGTTTAAATGGAAAAGTTTAAAATTTTTCGTACTTTAAGAAAGTCACACATACTGATAGGATCAAATTCACTTTCAATTTTCCAGAACTGCAACTTTTCTATTTTATTTTGAAATTTGGTTTCCGCAAGTTTTTTAAAAGATTTTTTTGTAAAATATGACGGGCATGTGCTGAAAATTATATATATTAAAAAAGTTAACTGAAAATGCTATTTTACAAAAAAAATTTGATATTTGGGAACAGAAGCAATGTGTTTTCAACTGGCATTGGCTGACCATCGTCATAAGACGTATTCAATTGGACTTTTGTTAAATAAGGAGATTTCGATAATACTTCAAGCTCTTCAAATAGAATGTATCCGCCAAAAATATTTAATTCTTTTAAATCATTTCGATAAATTTTATTCAAAAAAGTATTTCCAATCGGCCCACATTTTAGCTTATGAAACCATCGATAAGTTAATGATCTAATATTTAGTTCATCAATAAGCCAAAGTCTATTAACATTGTTGTAACATTCATAAGTCATCCTAAACTTGAACGTGATGTTTTTTTGTTTCGGTAAATTTTCATACTGAACATTTCGAGCTACGGTAATTCTTAATTTACAATAAAAATATTTGCAACTTTGATAAAGTTTCAAGAGTTCTGATGGAGTAACATTATTTAAAATGTAATTAATATATGATGGGAAGAATGAGAGAATAGGTATTGCAGTTGGTTTTTGTAAAATCATTGCAAGTGAAGTTTATGAAAAGCGACAAGGAACAAACTATTTGGTCAGCACAAAGAATAAAGATTTTTATGTAGTTTATTTTAGTGTTTAGTGATAATGAATTAGTTTTTCAGCGTTGCAGAAAAAAGACTTTGAGACATAATTTACAAAAATGATTGACAAATGAGTGGTTTGAAGAACTGTTCTTTTCAACAAAGTATTGACACAAGGGCTTTTCTCACTGAACAGGGGAATGTTTGTGACAGAATATTATTTTTAAGGATAAGGACTACATTTGTCTACCAGGCCACATTTTTTACGCAAAAACATCAGATTTATTTTATGTTATTATTACTCATTCAAAAACAAATAAAACGGACATAAATACACCCAAGAAGCAAGCATGAAAGCATGCAAAATGCACCTATATTTTGAACATTAATGATAAAAATAGAGGCTAGCCTCCTTCTTGGAATAATGTTTTTTATCGATTCTAAAAGTGTCATTATTCATTTTAACTTTTTTGTTCAATATTTTTTGGACAGAAAAACACGTTCCTACAAAGCTTTTTACTTGCTTTAATTTGTTTAGCTTTCAAAAATGTAAATAGTTTTGATATTTTCAATTGTTCATCGACAAATCCAACATATTCTTTGAAAAGTAATACTTTAACAATTTTACAAACACCAAATTTTCCTCGGCGAATTACCTACAACACTTATACAATTCCATGCAACGCTCAAATAAATTCTGTAGGTTTCAAATTCTTGCAGCAAAAATGAGTAAAACACTTTTTCATGGTACACTTTTTATAACTTTCATTTAAGACAGATCATATTTGGATTGCCATGCTAAATGGACAAACAAATTCCATTTCATTTTATGGTAGTCAAAATACTTCGAATGTTTTTCAAAAAAAGTAAAAACACATCTTACCACAAAATTTTAACCAATTATTTAGTCATTATTCCTCAAATTCTGATATTTTAACATACACAACATTTCCTGGAAGCTTATTTGTAAAGCTCGATGAAACATTTACAGAACAAAGTTGGACAGCTTTTCAAGCCGCTGCTGTTTCTTATTGTATGCTTTGTACATTTCTGTTTTTGCTGAACATTCTTTGCGACCCTCAATCGACCATCTGATCCTAAAATCTAATGGTCAATTTAATAAAGAGTAAGTTACAGTTTAATAGCTCTTACTGTTGATTTAATTTATTTTAGGTTTACAAATAATACCACCTATTTCTCTCCTGCTTACGTCTCTGACACATTTTATTATTCTTCAAAAAATAATATTTCTATTGATTTCACATCTGGTTCAACTGGTGAAGACATTTCTACAGATTCAAAAATTTGGGCTGTTTATGTTAAAACCATTCCATCACCAAACTTTATCAATATTACATTAGATCAAAGCAAATCAAAACATGTTCAATGGCTAGCTGATATGAATGAAAATGATGCTTTACGAGTTTGTGCAACAACTGGGACATTAGAAATTTTTGTTACATATGATAGTTTTCCATCGCTGTATCATTTTGCTCTGTATGATAGTGATGATTTGTACAATTTTGTTGGATTGTAAGTTTTGGCACAAAAAAAGTTGAATTTGCTTTTTGCTCATTTAAAAAACAGTATCATCAAAGCCAAATGTTTTTAGGCTTAGTTCTGATGCCTTAAATTCAGCTTCACCATCTATTCCACCAAATAGAAAATCAACTTCTGGATGTTTCACTTTGTATTTTAACAGTGAAGTAGTTATACCCAACACATACACAGTTTTATTTAGAATTATGGAAGGTAATACAATTTTATTTTGTAAATATTTTTATCAATGATATTTAGAAAACATAAAAAACTGCCAAGATCCAAATAATGTTTTTCAAATGTTTGCTACTCCACATACTCCTCAAACGCAATTTGATATTTCAATAAAATCAAAAGATTCTGGAGCTTGTGAAATGGTTATCTTGGCATTTGCTTTTGATATGCCACGAGTTTGGATTTCGAATATTACGGGGAATGCAAAATACGTTTTTAAAAGTACTGTAAATGACAAAAAATTGTTTGATATTGAGTAAGTTTTGATTACGCTGATTTATTGCAGAGGAAGATACTGTTGTTTATCTGTTTTATTAGCAGACAATTTGAAACTATCAGCCTTATTTTAGCAGTTCACAAGTCTCTCAATGGCAGTCCTTTGGAATTTACACACCAGCTTTAAGCATTCTTGCTCCAGCATCCTATGGTTTTAACGTTCATCTTACAAATGCTGATCAAAGTTTGTTCTGATATGCATAACAATGTAATAAGTATCACTTTTAGATCTGGCATGGATTACTCTCATCGATGATGGCACACAAAAAGGTGTTTTAAGCTCTCCAAGTTACGATGGAATGATACAAAAATTCGATAGCTATAAATTATATGAAACAAATACATTTGCACAATCGGATTTTCATTTTACAGCTGATTTTGTTGTTAAAGAAATTTTGGGGAATCCAAATGTTATTATTGAATACAATGGTTCTAATCAAACGTAAGTACTTTGAGAATTTGTTTAATATTTAAGCTCTTGTTCTCATCTAAAGCTTTAATAGATTTGCATTAATTTATAGATTGGATAAAAATATGACAATTGATACAAATAAATTTTCAATATTTTATGAAGAAACGAATCCATCTACAAATGCATTTTTAATTGAATATACAATTAATATCAAGAATTCTGTTGCAAAAATGATGAGTGTTGGGTATTTACTCTTTGTAATTTCAACATTTAAAATTGTTTGTAGTTATTGACGTTGTAATTTTCAAAAAAAAATAATTTTATAAAATTTGGCTTTAACTTTAAAAAAAGTATTGTTGCAGTTTACTCATATAAATGTTTTCTTACAAGAACTTTGAAGATCAAGCTTTCACTGGAGCCGTTTTTTTATATTTTTTACAGCTCCTTTCTTAAATTAAAACTTAAAAACAAGCTTTGTGCTTTCCTTTAAGTGCAAAAGTTACAATTTTTTTGTTCCAAAATTGCTTCTATTTTTAACTGCTATTAATAATAATCACATGTTTTAACAGGTGATTAACATTAATTTCCTTCCAAAGGCATCCCAATTTAGACATTAAATTGTAATATACTTGTTTTTAATTAAAACCTTCAATGAAGAGGCGGTAACAACAAATGTTTTTTTTGCACTTATAAAATACAAATCTCAAGTATGAGAGAGAGACAAACTATAAATTCACATCACACATTTTCTTCATGAAAATTCTTATAAACTTCATTTTTGTATAGCTAGTCTAATACTGTTGAAGCCAATGTTGGTGACTGAAGCTTTTAAACCTTTAATAAATCCAAAGCTAATTAGCATATACCATGTTTTGCTAAAATTAACTTTTGCAATTTCCTGTTTCTTTTTTGTTTTAATTGTAATTTTTGTTTTACGAAAATCACAGAAACTTGGAAATTATAAATGGTTTATTTTATTCAATGCTTCGGCGGGATTCTTTTATGATGTAGTTATAGCAGTTTTTGAACCGATTGGAATTTTTCCTATTGCTGGTATTTTTGTGAGGCTACCATTTGATATTGTTGAACCAAAGATGTGTTGGGTGGCAATAATTTGCATATTTTTGTCAGCTGCTGTATTGGTAAGTTTATATAGGCGGATTTGGATTAAAGCTTTTGGTTTTGATTTAACACATGACATGAGGTGGTATCGTATGTACTTGCGGTGAAACTTAAAGAAGGTTAAAAATTTGGGATTTAAATAAAATGTGTCAAATATCAAAATAGTTTCTAAAATGTTCCTTGTAAATTTGCTTATTATCGATTTTTAGACCTTTGGTGTCACCATTACCTTACTCTATCGTTACATCATAGTTTTACCAAATGGTGGTAAACTTCTTCAAAAATGGCCATATTTTGTTATTGCAGTGCTTACATTTGTTTCTGTTGCAATTATTGCTTCCTTTTTAGTATTTCATAATGTTATGACAGGTGACAATGTAATCAATTCGGTTTGTAATTTTATACTGTAATCAATTAAACATAATTTTTCAGCTAGAGCAGCAACTAAATTATGTAAGATCTTATGCCCCAGAATATGAACTAGTAATAAAAACGCACATGACAATATTTACAAAATTTGAATATGTTGAAATGTTTATTAAAATTCTTGGATTTACAATTGCAGGATTATTAATAGCATTGCTTGGGCTTCTCTTTATTATGCATATACAAATTAAAAAAGCTAGCAGTCATTTATCTGAGCATACAAATGTTTTACATGTAAGTTTTTAACTATGAAAATATGTGACTAAAACATTGAAAAGAAAAAGAACCGAAAAGATGAAAATGAAAAAAAAAATGCTGTTTTAAAAAGACATCTTTTTGTAATTGATTTTATTTTTGTTGGTCACAAATACCAGCCAGCAGTTGTATGGGGACACACATATTTTTTTCATTTCTGCTAAAAAAAGTCATCTTTCATTATTTGAAGTCTAGTTCGGAAAATGAACGTTTTATTTTACTGATTCCTTTGAATATTTAATCGAATTTTGGAACTTGCTTCACTAAACTATGTTGAACAAACAAGCGAACTTTAAGAAAATTAAATCTTTTAGAACACTAACAGCAGCAGAACACGTCACGGTTTACTAAGTTGAAGAATTTCATTTTTGAACAGATTTTAATTTTAAAAATCGTGATTTAAAGTGTTTACATTGAAAGATAAAAAGATAATTTTTTGCTACATCTAATAATGACAAAAACGCTTCAATTATGCACAAATTTTAAGTTTTTTTTGAGATTTTTCTTTTATTTTGATTCTTTGAAGAATGAAAAATGATTAACCCTTTCTTTTTTTGCTTTTTTTGTTAGTCACATACAAGATGCGCATCTTGTCGCTCACCAACAAAATGACCTGCTGTTAAATAAATGTATTTCAGACACACATTTTTTTTACCTTTTAAAAAGTGAAAAAAGTGTGTGTGAAAAGAATAAAATTAAGGATCCACCAGCATTCATTCATTTCACCCTTTTCTATTGATCTTTTGAATTTTTAAAATAAATTTAGGAAAACAAAATTGTAAAAAAATTACATCTTTAAGGTTTGAAATAAATTTAATTCATTTATCTTTGAACTCAACACAATTTATGGGCAGTAAATTATCAAAATAGTAGAGCTAAATTTTTAAACAAATTAAAACTTAAATTAAAGGAACAGCATTAAAAGCTACTTTTCACATTAATATGTAAACAATAATCTTTTTTTTTGCAATTTGCTTTTTATTACAGTTATATTTTTACAGAGAATGATTTTTTGTTCTGTGGTAGCAGAAGCGATCACATTAATTCTTCTACTTGGAATTCCACTCATATTCTTTCTTCTTGCTCTAGCATATAAGCTTCCAAATGGACCACAAATTAGCATATTTGTTTATATGCTCACAAGTACACATTCAATATTTTTCTCGATAATGGTTATTCTTACAATTAAACCCTACCGTATGACAATTCTTAAACTATATAAAATTTTAACCGGAAAACACACGTGAGAAAATTTTGTTTTTAAATATAAATAATATAAACAATCATCGTTATTTTTAGAATTAGATTCCTTCCGGGAATGAACTCAAGTGTGAATACGTCTGTCAGTTCACTTTCACATAAAATACAAATACATCAACAACAACAAAGAAGCAGGGAAATATGACAGAGAAAAAATATGTATAATGAAAAAAAATTTAAAATTTACAAAATTCAAACAGATTACAATTTCCAAGAAAGCATTTATTACAAATCTTACGTGTCTGACTTTTTTTGCCGATTTCAGCTTTTTGTTCACTAAAAGAAAAAAGTTGACATAAAAACATTTTTGTTGGATTTATCTTGATTTTATCGTTTTAATATGAAATTATGCACATGTTAGTAATACAAGTAATAAATACAACACTTATAGTTTTATATTGAGAAATCTAATTCATAGATGGTGTAAAAAATCGATAGCACGCGAGTTAAACTTGGCATTGAGTTTGTCTGTTGTCAGCAAAAACAACATTTGAGCCACACAAGATGTACATGCATGCTCTAATTATAACTTTAGAGGTTGCACCTTTCCCAAATTGACCATGGTTCTATCTACAAAACATTTAGTTTACATTGTTCGAACAAGATTTAGTTTATTGTTTTTAAACTTAAAATTCCTCTTTTTGAGTATGTATAATGATTACGACAAATTTGGTATAAATTAAAATATATCCGTGTATATTGTATAGAAGACATAAAAGATGGATGTATCAAAAGTTTGTTTATTTTTGCATATTGTAATAATGTTAAACAAAATTTTTAGCAAGTCAAATGCCCCATCGATCTAGAATGGCACATTGATAAAAAGACTCTCAATTTTCGACACTCTATTGATACAAGACATTTTAACATTCCTGGTTTTGGCGATATTTTTTATTTTCTTAGCATTTGCAAAGATGCATCTACTCAAAAGGTCACATTGTCGTTTGAACTGGACTCATATAGAACAAAATTTAAAGTAAATGCAGATTTAAAGTTTTGTTATTCTTTTGACGAATTTCCTGAATTAAAAAAAGTATTTAGCGGCGTCAGAAAACATGATGACAAAAAATTATGCAGCAAAATAAAATTGTTTGAAATTAATTTTGATCAATGGAATAATAGAAATCACCCAATATTTGATGGCAATGAAATTAAAATTGTTGTTAACGGATACCTTATTGTTGAAGAAATGGCATTCATGACGTTATGGGCTCCCTCAAAACTTGGTGATCATCCGATGGAAAATATTTGGAATGAAGACAATGACAAAGATTTTGTCATAATTGTAGAAAATAAAGAAATTAAGGTATGATTTTACAAGAACAGTATTGAAGGGTATTAAACTTCCTCTTTTAATTACCAAAAAATTCCAAGGCCCTCATTTAAATGCTCATAATATTACCTTTTAGGTTCATAAAGTTCTATTACATCAAGAATCCACAGTATTTGCAAGAATGTTTGAATTAAATTGGAAAGAAACAACAGAAAATCAAATTAAAATCCCAGAATTTTTATTTAATATAGTCAAAATAGCAACTGATATGCTTGACACTGGCCACTATGTAAAAAGTGGCGTATTCAATAACTCAGAATATTTTCAACTTTATCAATTTGCAGATAAATATGATATGCAAATTCTTAAAGTTTGAGTTTTTATAAACTGTGTGGACTTAAAAATATTTTTATAGATAATCATACAAAACTCAATTGATTTTATGCCAAATACTATTGTTGAATACGCAAATATGGCGGTCGAATATGGTTTTGATGAATTTGAAGGATGGTGCATGGATTATTTAATTCTATGTTTAAGATGCGAATATCCTGTTGCAAATATTGATTCATTGAACGAAAAAACTAAGAATACGTTTTTACAAAAATTATTTGTTGCACCGAAAACTATTGGCTCATATAAATGGAAGCATAAAAGCATCAATGATGAAAATTTACTATAAAAGGAAAGCAAGAATAGCAATATAAGCCACTGATTATTTTGTAAATTAATTTTTCTTTTTTTTTAAATATGAATAGCTAATGCGTTTACCACTGTTATATTCAGTTGTATGTGTTTTCCTGATAAATAATAAAAGAAAATCCAGTATTTGAAAAGATTTTCACATAAAAAATGCCACTATAGTCTGAATATTCTTTCACTGGGTTACAGTAAACAAATTTAGCAGAACATTAACTGAAAACAGTCATGTTGCTTTATGCCGATAGGCAAATTCACGTCTTCAAAAATACACAAACATGTTCTAAAACAAGATTGCTTATAAAAACAACGAAAGGTTATGACTGACTTCTTTGAAATTCCTTATTAATGAAATTTACCTACAGCATTTAAAGCAGGATTTCTCAAATAGTCAAGCATTGCTTGGCACAGGCGCAAAAATATCACAGAAAAAAGATATAAAGTGCGTTTCTGAGGTAAACATGACCCCAAAACACCATTTCCACAATCATTTTTACCCTATCTCTTACTGTAACCGAGTTACCGTATACCCGTCGAAAAATTTGGATAATCGTCAGTTTTGATCAGCAATCAGCAAATTTGGTATCACTGAAAAGCCCTTGACGAGCTGAGTCTGAAAAAAGTAATTTCGAAGTAATTTGACCTACTTTTGAAATACTTTCCCTTCACAGAACGCCAAAAACTTGTTTTGGTTACGGTAATACCTGAATAACGTTTTTTCTATCAGATATAAGCAAATTTTCTCAACGGAATCGAATTCTCCTATATTTTTTGCATCTAGAAAGAATATTACCTTGAAATTGGAGGGGGTATTTAGTACTTTTAAAAATTGTTGAATGTTGCCGATTTTGAAACTCAAAAATGCGATTTTTGTTGTTTTGGCTCCAAATGACCTCATTTTGCTGGGAATAATAGAAAAATATGTGGGGAAAATTATGGGAAAGGTTTTGGGTCAAAATTTTCAAATTTGGGGTCATGCCGTCACGTACAAGGGCAAATGTCAAAAAAATGCGATATATTTGGAATAAGTGCTCAAAAAAAGTTTTGGTGGGGCTATATTCACCCCAAATGATGTTTTTGACTTGTTTTGGATGTTTTTCAACTATTTTGACCATTTTAGCATTTTTACTGACAGTATTAAAGGTTTTGCGTCTGCATTTGTAACACCTATTTTTAGGTAAAAAATCATGTTTTTCAACACTACAAAAAACCAACAAAAAATCAATAATTTTAACAAGAGACAATTCCAAGGGGTCTATTTGGATGTCCTGTAACTTTTAGTACCATAATATACCCGGTCTATGACCTACTTTTGATATCGTGGCTCATCAAACTTGCATAGTTTTTCTAAAAACACTCAATGGCGACATGACCTCGTAAAATGCTTGTGTTTGAGCGGACAGTCATGAAATGCACTCAATACGTCCGGAACATGTTGTTTTATGTCCTAAATGTCCTGAAATGTCTATATTTATAATTTTCGAACAAATGGAGATGTCATGAATACAAAGCAAAATCTTCCTGAAAATCGATCAATGCCGACAATTCTTAAAAGATCAAAAACAAGATTTTTAGAACATTCAGGACATAAAACACCATGTTCCGGACATATTGAGTGCATTTCATGACTGTCCGCTCAAACACAAGCATTTTACGAGGTCATGTCGCCATTGAGTGTTTTTAGAAAAACTATGCAAGTTTGATGAGCCACGATATCAAAAGTAGGTCATAGACCGGGTATATTATGGTACTAAAAGTTACAGGACATCCAAATAGACCCCTTGGAATTGTCTCTTGTTAAAATTATTGATTTTTTGTTGGTTTTTTGTAGTGTTGAAAAACATGATTTTTTACCTAAAAATAGGTGTTACAAATGCAGACGCAAAACCTTTAATACTGTCAGTAAAAATGCTAAAATGGTCAAAATAGTTGAAAAACATCCAAAACAAGTCAAAAACATCATTTGGGGTGAATATAGCCCCACCAAAACTTTTTTTGAGCACTTATTCCAAATATATCGCATTTTTTTGACATTTGCCCTTGTACGTGACGGCATGACCCCAAATTTGAAAATTTTGACCCAAAACCTTTCCCATAATTTTCCCCACATATTTTTCTATTATTCCCAGCAAAATGAGGTCATTTGGAGCCAAAACAACAAAAATCGCATTTTTGAGTTTCAAAATCGGCAACATTCAACAATTTTTAAAAGTACTAAATACCCCCTCCAATTTCAAGGTAATATTCTTTCTAGATGCAAAAAATATAGGAGAATTCGATTCCGTTGAGAAAATTTGCTTATATCTGATAGAAAAAACGTTATTCAGGTATTACCGTAACCAAAACAAGTTTTTGGCGTTCTGTGAAGGGAAAGTATTTCAAAAGTAGGTCAAATTACTTCGAAATTACTTTTTTCAGACTCAGCTCGTCAAGGGCTTTTCAGTGATACCAAATTTGCTGATTGCTGATCAAAACTGACGATTATCCAAATTTTTCGACGGGTATACGGTAACTCGGTTACAGTAAGAGATAGGGTAAAAATGATTGTGGAAATGGTGTTTTGGGGTCATGTTTACCTCAGAAACGCACTTTATATCTTTTTTCTGTGATATTTTTGCGCCTGTGCCAAGATCAGCTCAAAATGCTTGACTTTCTCAAAAATCGAGCTTTAAATGCAATCAATTAAGAACAAACATGTACAAAAAATGAATGTGGTTTTTCTATGCGTTGTGATGTGATTATTTTTATTGTCGTGTACTCTGGAGTCTGAGTCAAAGTCGATTTTATCAAAAAATCAAAGAAAAGATGCCGTTTTTCGAATCCCGAGTTGAGTCTCTGAAATCCCGACTCCGTATTTTCTCGGGTCATAGCCGGAGTCATCATAAATAAAATGGTACAAAACTGTTTTTATTGCTAATCAAGCATTCCCTAATCAAGCAAAGGCATAGTATTAATTTGTACCCAAAAATTACTTAAATTCTACCCAAAAATTTTTAAGTGCCCAAAATTTACTTAAATTGTGCCCATAATTTTTAAAGTGCCCATAATTTACTTAAATTATTTTTTTTTAAATTAATAAACAGGAAAATCTAAGGCTGAGTGCACTGACACCAACACTAAATGGAGTGACGCCAATACTAAATGAGGAGACGCCTGTACTAAATGGGGAGACGGCTATACTAAACGGGGAGACGGCTATACTAAATGTGGTACGCCTGAGAGGCTCGGCCTTCGGCCTCGCCCTAAGACCTAAGGCCTAAGACCTAAGACTAAGCCTAACGCTCGGCCTTCGGCCTCGCGAGCCCATGCTTAGCTTGGGGTGAAAAAATGATACAGAGCTGAGTGCAGTGACAATTACACTTAGGGTGGTGAGATTCCCGCTTTTGAAGTACGCTTAAGCCTAAGACTGAGGCTAACGATCGACCTCTTATCACTGAAACGACATATTGCACTTGTTTTCAGAAATTAAAATTATGGGTATAATTTAAGTAAATTTTGGGCACTTAAAAATTATTGGGCACTTAAAAAATTATGGGTACAATTTAAGTAAATTTTGGGCACTTAAAAATTTTTGGGTAGAATTTAAGTAATTTTTGGGTACAAATTAATATTATTCCATCAAGCAAACTATTCGTTTAAAAAATCTGGGACATTGCATATTGAAGTGTCACATATGGAGAAGGAGGCGTAAATTTTGACAAACAGTTGTTATACTTTTTGACAAAATTTTGAAGAATATCCTTTTTTTTCCATTTTAATTGCCTTTTAAAACAATGTAAACAAAAAATGCTCCGCAAATTTATCCAACCTTTTTTTCGTTATCACTGATATTTTTCTTTGTCTTTATCAGATAAAAAACTCAATTATAACTGAAAACTCTTTTTGCTCTAATATCATTCATTGTTTGAAAGAAGAGCAGCAGCAAAAATGTATCGTTTAACTTTTGCTCTTTTAATTGCTGCTTCTTTTTCTTCGTTGACAGTTTTTGGTGCATGTCCAAATGGAGGTTTTGAATGGCAAAATAAATGTTATTTCTTCCTTGCAAATGGTACTGGCTTCCCAGAAGCTGAAGTAAATTGTGAAGATCTTGGCGGACATTTAGCTTCTATCCATGATGGTTTCACAAATTCTTTAATTACAGGTATTTAATTTTTATTTAAGGGCAAGCGTACAATAGAGGATGTTTTTTGTCTATGCAAATTTTTATAAGTGCCATCAATTACAACTGTTTATAAACATTTCAGAACACGCAGCTGACAATTTCCAAAGCGGCTTTTTTGGAGCAACAACTTTTTGGGTTGGACTTTCAAATATTAAAACATCCAAAGCTTTGGCATGGATAGATGGCTCAAAATTGGACTTCACAGATTGGGATAAAAATCAACCCGGAAATGCCACAGGAATTAAATGTACATCAATTGCGCTAAAAAGTGGATTGTGGAAAACTGAAAGTTGTTACGGCAAAAAGCCGTATGTTTGTGAAACAGCAAATACTCCCGGTTCATCAGTGCCACCACCCATGACAACAACCGCCAAGCCTTCTGCCGCTCCAACGACAACAGCTGCTACAGGAAGTTGCACCGGAAATTTCACATATTATGGACCAACGAATTCTTGCTACGGTGTCTTCTTCACCTTTGATCCAGATGCTCGAGGCTGGAATGCCAGTGAAGCATTCTGTCAAAGCATCAACGGTCATTTAGCTTCCATTCATAGTCAAGATGAATTTAATTTTATCATGAGTAAGTGTTTCTTCTTTTTTTCTTTCAAACACTTTTTAATTTTTGAAAAGTTTTTTAACTCTAATTTCCAATTTCAAGCACAAAAAACTTTATTCTAATTTTTCTTTTCATTATTACAGACTTCAATTATCCCGCAAATTCTGAATATTGGCCATGGGTTGGACTTTTCTCAAATGACAATGAAAATACTTGGCAATGGACAGATGGAACTCCAACAGATTTTCTTCCATGGGGACCTGGAGAACCATATGTTGACACAAATTTCAATTGTGTCTTTGCAAATTCCGCCGGTATTGATACCCTTGATTGCAGTGAACCTGGAACTGCATTGTGCAAAGTTAAACTTTCATAAATTGAATAATTATATTGCTCAATTAACTTTTTTTAAATTTAAATTTGTTTAAATAAATTACAGTAATGAAAAGATACACAAAATACAAAAACAGTTGAAAATTTTCAGTTGAAAGCAAAAACAAATTAGCTCCATTTGACTTTTTTAAGTTAGCATCCATCTTATATAAATATCAAAATTACAGTAATAAAAAGGGTAAACAAAACACAATAAATCTTTCAAGCTTAAATACAAGAGTACACATCGACCACCGATTTCTCTCACATGATCAATTAGAAGAGATGATAAGCAAAAACAAAAAAGGCACATTTTTATTTATAGTTCAACCTTTATACTCTTGTGCAACTGAAAAGAAAATTCAGATAAAAAAAGCAAAAATTAAACGTTAACATTGCTTTATGTAGAAATGCAAATTCATCTCTTAAAAATCCACAAACATTTTTTAAAACAATGATCTAGAGCACCTATATAAAAACAGGAATAAAATTTGCTTTTGCTGACTTTATTGAAATTTTTTATTGATAAAATTTATTTACAACATTTAAATACAATCGTTTATGAACAAATATGTACAAACAAATATGTTACCAATCATATAACATACCTCGTTGAATTCTTTGACCAAAATAAGTATAATGTTCTTGTACCAAATAATGAAAACATGAGAAAGAATAAACGTATTCCTTTTAATAATTAAACTACTGATCAAATTTTTTGACCATATTTTTTAATTTTTTGAATAATCTTGGAGATTTTGATTTTTCAATTGGGGGGTTAATTGGTTGTTTTGGAACTATTCCATGATTGGAATCTGCCTGCTGATGGTTTTGATCATTGCTAAAAATAAAAAAAAACTATTATTTTAAATGGAAAATACAAAATACAATAAAATTGCTCTTTGTTTGCTGGGGTTATCCAAATCTGGGTGCCACAAACACGAAACTTGGAAAATTAAAACATTGCAATTGATTTTCTTAAGAATTACATGAAATTAAAATATCGAAACCAAAACCAAATAGTTTTTACAAAAATTGCAATTAAGAAACAGAAATGGATTTTCATGATCATAATCAAAATATCGATTTTCACACTATCCGTTTTTTGCCTACATTAAATCATAAGAAACCAAAACTTACTTTTCAGCTGTTGCAGTTGCTAAAAATAGATACCCACCAAGGGTAGCAAATTGAACAATTTTCGTATTCATTTCTTTTAATGTCTATTTGATTTAAATTGAAAAATCTTTAAAGTGCGTTCCCTTTTTATACCTTCTCTTCCAAGGAGAGAGACAAAAACAAGGATTTCAAAAGCATTTTGTAACAGAGAAGAATAAGAAAGGGAGTGCGCATGATTTGTTTTTAATCGCTGCTATCAATATCATATCGGAGTGAAATAAAAAATTTGTGGTTGTTTTTGATAAATGTGACACGTTTTTTCTTCAAATTTAAGAAAAAAGTGTAAAAACAGAGAACTGGCAATTTGCAAATGATTTTTTTGCCTAAAAAAGTTTTTTTCTCAGTTAATTTTTCAAAGTTTATCAAATTTTGTTGTAAACAGTAAAAAGTAGTATGTGCAAAGTGCTGTTGTAAAGTTTTAATGCAAAAAAAATTTGGAACACTTATGTCGACGTAATAGAACTTTGTTTTATTTTTGGTTTTGAAGGATTTATTAAAAAAAAAAATTCTATTTTTGTCACTTTTTTTGTTGTTTTTATCATTGATTGCGGAAGTAAGTTTTATTTGATAACACCAAAAATAACATATTTAGGTACGAAAGATTTGTCGCTCATACATTTTAAAATCTTACATTGTTAAAAAAGAATTACTTGAAAAAGTTATAGTTTTGTAGCCAGAAAAAATTTTGAAAGTCATTTCAAGGAAAAATGTGTTGTTTATGTTTGTTTTTTTTGTTATCGAGATTTTTATTTATAAAAATCAAAGAAAAATTTTTTAAATATTGTTTTTGCATATTTCGACGACAATCAGAGATGAGAAATTTGTTTTCAGGTCACAGATCTGTGCACACAGCCAGGCCGTCCGGCCGATGATTCTCAGAAGTTCTTTGTTTATCATCGAATAAAAGTAAAATTCCATTTTCTCATCCTTGCGTATAGTATTCAAAAAACCGACAGTAGAACACGGTCTTAGATAATCAAATATTTAAAAATAGGGGTTGAATGATAAGATTATGTGTGCATTTTACAAAAACTGTTTTCAATGCAGAGCAATCCTTTTTGAAAACAGAGTAGTAAAAATTAAAATTTAACAACTTTTAAATAAATTTTTGTATACATGTATAAAGTTAACAAACAGTAATTTTCGCGTTATTAAATTTTTATTTTCCATTAAAAATATCCTCTTTTAAAGATTCGTATAAAATTAGCTTAAAAAACAAATTAAACTCCAAATAATTTGAAAAATCTTTTTTCATCAGGCGTTAAAAGACCATATTTTGCAAAATGTCGATTTGAAACAGTGACATCTCTTTTATTCTTTTTTGTTCCCAAAACTTTTTCATCATGTTCTTTTCTTTCTTCTTTTGATGGGACTAGCTTATTAGCATGAACTCTAAAAAAACAGAAAATAAATCACATTCATTACCCTCAGTGATGAGTAAAAACAACTTACTCATCTTTTCCAACAACTGCTGCAGCTAAAATTAAGCAAAGAAAAAATAAAATCAATAAAAGTTTTGCCATTTTTTAGTTAAATAAATGAATATAAACAATAATACTGAAACAGAAAATTCAAGTGAAAACTGCTTGCGTAAAGAAAGTTAAATAATAATAAAAAAAGGAAAAGATAACAAATATGTTTCTCAAAAATTATAACGAGAAAAAACAGGTTCACCCTGAAGGATGTTGAGTTTTACTTTTAACCTTCACCAAAAAGGAAAGAACAATCTTTGATTTTCAAATGCACACAAAAAAAGGAAAAGAAATCAAAAAAGTTCAATGAAACAGATGAACTTTTGTTGAACTAACTGTTTAAATGAGCAGTATTAAACATTTATCAATTTAACATGAACACTGGTTTGAAATGATTTATTCTAAAATTGTTATTACTTTATTCACGATTTGTAAACAAACTATTAACATCCGTTTGAATGTCAGCATTTAAAGTTTTTTAAAGCCATAAAATCATTTGTTAGTAGTAAGCTATAACGGCATCATTATATGTCACGTTAATAATAACACTTTATGCATTGGTCAATGCCGGCTCAATCATCACAAAAAATCTAAAATAGCGGTTTAAAGATTTTATAACGTAGAGAGAAACATAGAATTTAAAATTGCAATATGTGTTAAAACAAAATGGAATAAAAAAGTAATCAAGGCATTTTTATGAAAAGCAAGCGTTTTTTTTAAAATAAGGTTCTGAAAATTTATATTCCAAGTGGTCCAAGAAATTTCCCTATTTTGTTTTGGCTCGCAAATTTGTTTATGCATAAAGTTGAAAAAAACCTACAAATTAACAGCTGTCCTGAAAATAGATTATTTCATTTAAAATACATTAATGAATATACCAGGATTTCATGTATCCCGTAATACTCTTTTTAAGAAATTATTCGTTGATGTTTATTATTGATGTTTCTCTTAATCAATCAATTTATACATAATTTTTTGTTTATCAGTTTATTTTTTGAAAGCCTATGCATGTGTAAAAACGTTTTTAATGTTTAATACTAACACATACATGCTTAGATGCCATGGCGTCAATGTTATTCTTAAAAATTTTTTTTCTAAAAAGCAATTCATAAGAAAAAGTTAAAATTTTTAATGAAAATGTTTTGCACCAATGTTTCCGTTTGAAAGAAAGACGTTCAAAATTGCCTATGAAACGAGGAAACCTGTGGGCCCCTTTTTTTATCGGCAACTATCTATTTTCTCACTTAGTGAACACAGTGTATGCCTTTCATTGCTCTTTGCTTCGTTTTTTTTTGCTTTTTTGTTTATGTGCGCAATATTTTTTGACAGCATAAGTTCTTCGAAGCTTTGCGAAGTCAACTATGTATAGACATTTTATTGCCATTTTTTTCTTCCTTTGAAGCAGTATGTGTTATACTGATCTCTTCAATCGCGCTCTTTAGAAAAGTGTTGCACATTTTAGCTTTCATTTCAAAGGCTTCTTTATGCTATTTGTTCTTTTTAATATCTAAATTTTAGAAACTTTTTTAGTCTGTGGTATTGTTTCAAGCAATTATTTTATGCCTTTTGTGTTTTTTGTATTAATAAAAAAGCTATTGCGTGATTGTAATAAAATAAAAAATTAACAAAAAAATTTTTAAACAGCTAACTATTTTTAATTTTTAGAAACAATGGAAAATTTAATTTCCATCATTAATAAGCTTCAAGACGTTTTTGCTGTGGTTGGCACCAAAGAAAGCAAAGTTCAATTACCACAAATTGTTGTTGTTGGTTCACAAGTTTGTAGCCTTGTAAAAATCTTATAAAAACTAATAGTACAAAATTTTAGTCAGCTGGAAAAAGCTCAGTTATTGAAGGAATTGTTGGACGAGATTTTTTACCCCGTGGAAATGACATTGTTACTCGCCGACCTCTTCTTATTCATTTGTGTTATAAGGCAGCAAATGATAAAGATAGAGAATCTGAAAATGATTGGGCAACATTTGAACATGCTCCAAATAAAATTTACACCGATTTTGAAAAAGTTCGTGATGAAATTGATGCAGAAACAAATCGATCAATTGGGACTAATAAAGTTTGTGCTTTGAATTTTCATATAAAATCTATCACATAATTCAACGCTATTATAGGGTATCTCAGACAAAAGTATTATTCTCAAAATTTATTCTGCATGTGTTGTTGATTTATCACTTATTGATCTACCTGGCATCACTAAAAATCCAGTTGGTGATCAACCCGCAGATATTGAAGTATGACAAAAATTACAACTTTTTTAGTAATATATTTTACACATTTTATTTTAGGAAATTGTTCGAAAAATGATTATATCTTACATCGAAAATCCACAGTCTATTATTCTTGCTGTAACACCTGCAAATCAAGATATCGCAAATTCTGATGCTTTAAAACTTGCTCGAGAAGTTGATGAAAATGGTGATCGAACTCTATGCGTTTTGACAAAGCTTGATTTAATGGATCGTGGAACTGATGCTCTTCGTGTTTTAAGAGGAGAAATTATTCCTGTAAAGCTTGGTATTTTTGGTGTTGTAAATCGTTCACAAGCTGATATTGAAGCTAAAAAATCTGTTGGTGATTCTTTGAAAGATGAAATGATTTTTTTATGCGAACAATATCCAACTCTTGCTTCAAAAAATGGCACAAAACATTTGGCAGCAGTATTGCATAAAGTAGGTCGTTGACTCACATAAAATTACTTATGTGAACACTTATTATTATAGCGCCTTATTCTTCATATTCAAACATCTTTACCACAGCTCAAAGATCGAATTACAAAAATGATTGATGAATCTCAAGCAGAGCTGGATACACTTGGGTCTCCAGTCATTGATAAAAAACGGACTTTTATGCAAGTTATTACTCGTTTTTCATCTGCATACATTGCAACACTTGATGGAAGTAATAAAAATATTGGGGCTTCTCAATTGTAAGTTTTTTGTGGTAATGTATATTAAGGTTTTATGTATTTGTTATATTGTAGAAGTGGTGGTGCAAGAATTTGCTCAATTTTCTATGATGAGTTTGAGAAAAATATTGAAAAAATTCATTCAATGGAAATTATTATAATAAGAAAATATAATAATAATAAAGGTTTTATTGATATAAATAATAACTTTAATTATACAATAAACATAATAAATAACATACAAATGATGATATAAATCTTTTAATATATTTAAAACATAGAAGGGGAACAAATAGACACAGTGGTCAAAATATAGAGAGGTCCAACAGGAAGGGAAATGAAAGAGAATTGGAGAGAATGTAAGAGTGAAAAGTGAGAAAAGTGGATGCAGCAGTTTTCTTTTATATGCTTCGTTCTTGTGCAGCAGCAAGGGATCATGAGGGACCGCGCGTACCAATTTTGAGGGAAAAATGAGATAAAATCAAATGTCTGGACATCAAAGATGATGTTGCAAAATAATAAACATTTTTTCATGATTCACGGAATTGGTTGTTGAAAACCAACAACACTCCCAGCTTGAGAAAAGTGTGTCTCGTCAAGTGTGGCAATGATATGAGCATTTTGAATAATATAATAATTGCATGATGATGACCAACCTACAACAGGATGATCAAAATTTTGTTTCTTTTTGGAATACATAAAAATAAATAATTTCCATGTTGATGATGATAAAATATCAATAGCCATTGGATCAATAGTGGGTTGCCAAAAAGTATCATAACGATTTTTAATCCATCGTACATCTTTCATCAAAACTTTTGAAGAATGTTTATGACCAAATAAAGATGGTTGATAATGGTATTTCGTTGCCATAAGATATTGATAAGCATTTGAAGCTGTCTTTAAGCAATTTTCAATTAAAATAAGTAATAATTCAGGTGAATTATCTTCCTGCACAAATTGTTGTATATCAGTACGGATTACTGTAGCAGGATCATTGGAATCGATTTCAACATTAGCATCAGCAGGATTTAATGCAGAAAAATGATCAGAAATAACAGAAATTTGTTTTAATTTATCAGGTGGATCATCACGATTCGGGAGATAATCATTGATTTTAACACTGTTAATATTTGAAGAACAAGTAAAAATTTCAGCATCATTAATTTTTTCGGCTGTAGTTGTTTCTTTTGTAGTAATTTCAGGATTAATTGCATCACCATTATTTGTTGTAATAAAATTACAGTGATCAATAGAATCTGGTGGTTCATCAGGATTTGGGAGATAATCATCATTAATAATTAGAGAAGCATCATTAGTTTGTGGAATAATTGTTTCAACAGTTGTAGTTTCAACATTACTTTTATAAGCACTATTTGGTTGAATTGAATCATAATAACCATTAGATGATGGTGATTCAAAATTTGATAATCTTTCAACAACAGGATTTGTTAACATTTTACATTCAAAGTGTTCTTCGGGAACAAAAGTATGACAAGAAGATTCTTTAATACCAGTAAAAATTTCGACATTATGGTTTGTCGTCTTTTCAAATAAAATACTTCCTGGAGTACAATAATCATCATTAATTGCCAAGCCATGCGATTCATTTTGTCGGGCTTCTTCGGCATTTTCTTTGGATGCAATAACATTTGTTGTTAATGCAAAAATACACTGGTTTTCTTCTTGTTTATAATCTTGACATACATTAACATTAAAAGAATTTTCATCAAAATTAAAATTTTTTGTTGAAGAAGTAAATGTTGTTGATGCTTTATTAACATTTAATTTATCAGTTTGAATAAGGTCTTTTTTAAATGATTCCATCTCATTGGATGATTCAGATTTTACTTTAGATTTGAAAACTATGTCGTATAATCTATCAAATTCATCACCACTTTCTTGTACTGGTGTTTTTTCTTGAACATGTATTTCATTTTCTTTAATAGAATTAAAAGGAGATGATTCACTAACAGAAGATTCATTTTGAGTAATAGCAGGAGAGGAAGATGATTCATTTGTGGTTGATTCATCAGGACAAAAAGATGAGTATAATTCATAAACAGGACATGAAGAAAGAGAAGGGCTTTGAGATTTTTTTAGCATAAATTTCCTTCAAGCGAGGAAGAATATCGAACGCATCAGCAATAAGTGAAAAGTAACCTGTTGGGCCAAAAGCAGTCTTATTATAAATTTCTTGCTGAGCTTTTTGACGAGTTTCATCTTTAAAATTGAGAATTAATTTTATCCACTTTTCGTCATAATCGTATATTTGATTAACACATTGTTCAATAGAATAAATATCATTCTGAATGGTTGATAAAGTTGAACCATCATCATTAATAGTAATTTCTGCATTTGCAAGATAGCTTTGAAGACGAGAATATGAAAATTTAATAGGAGTTACATAAGACATTTCGTTTTTTGTCGTGGCACCATATGAAAATTAATAAGAAAATATAATAATAATAAAGGTTTTATTGATATAAATAATAACTTTAATTATACAATAAACATAATAAATAACATACAAATGATGATATAAATCTTTTAATATATTTAAAACATAGAAGGGGAACAAATAGACACAGTGGTCAAAATATAGAGAGGTCCAACAGGAAGGGAAATGAAAGAGAATTGGAGAGAATGTAAGAGTGAAAGGTGAGAAAAGTGGATGCAGCAGTTTTCTTTTATATGCTTCGTTCTTGTGCAGCAGCAAGGGATCATGAGGGACCGCGCGTACCAATTTTGAGGGAAAAATGAGATAAAATCAAATGTCTGGACATCAAAGATGATGTTGCAAAATAATAAACATTTTTTCATGATTCACGGAATTGGTTGTTGAAAACCAACAACAGATTTGAGTTTAGAAGAAATTCTTTCGTCTATTAAAAATGGATCTGTAAGCCGTTTTTATTATACTGTAATGTAACTATAAACATACATAATAATGTTTAGGGTTTAAAACCAGCAATGTTTATTCCAGAACGAAGTTTTGATACTTTAGTTAAAAAGCAAATTAAACGCTTCAAAGCACCAATGCTTGATTGTGTTGATCTTGTTTTTGATGAATTAATTCGAATTGTTCAAAATTGTGGCAGTGATATCAAGCATGAAATGGATCGTTTTCCTATTTTATATGATCGAATTCGAAAAGTTATTACAGCAATTTTAAGTGCAAGAATTATTAAAACTAAAGAATATGTTGAAGATTATCTTGAAACAGAGCTTGCATTCATTAATACCAAACATCCCGAATTTATTATTAATGAGAATCTTATTAAAGCTTAACAAACTTCTCTCATCATATACTGGAAGTTTAACAAGTCGTGAAAAACGTGATTTATGCATTACTGGTATGTTAATCCTCAAAAAGTTTAATCAACTTATGCAATTTTTTAGAGCGTTTAATTGATCAATACTTCCTTATTGTTCAAAAATCAATCAAAGATAAAGTTCCAAAAGCTATTATGAAATTTCTCATCAATTACATCATTGAAAATATTCATACTGAACTTTTTGAAAAAATTTATGATCCAGATAGTCTTGATGAATTACTTGTTGAAAGCGGGAATATGATTCAACGTCGAAATGAAACAGCTGTTATGTTGGATGCCTTGAAAAAAGGAAGCGCTGTTTTGTTGGACCTTCGCAATTCTGATATCTGGTAATATTTCTTCTTTTTCTTATGTTTGCGATTTTATTGCCGTAACAGTAATTTAGCTTTATGCTTACTTTAGCTTTATTTTTTTTGATTGTTATAATAAAAATATTTGGAAACAATATAGAGCTTTCATCTCATGGGAAGCTGGAGCAATCATAACGAAATTTTAAAACCATACAAAATGAAGTGCAAAAGCGAAATTTAAACCATTTTTGAAAATAGAAATTCCAACGAAATATGGAGCAAGTAATACACAAAATTGAAGCGATATTCGAAAACGAATTTTCAATCATTTGTTGCAGCAAATAATAAATTGCTGTATGCCTTTAAAAATTACTGTTTTTGTTAAAAATTAAAAGCCGTGTAATTTTTCTTCTGTAGAAAGTCCATTTATCAGTTAAATGCTTTGTTTTTTAGTCTTTATGCAGTTCTCTGAAAAGGTAATACAAAGCTTAATAAAAAATTGGCAGCTTGTAACACATTTCTCCATAATTACTACAATGAATGCAAACTTTTGTAACAGGTGAAAAAGCAAAAATACATTTACTTACAATTTTCATTAAAATTACCTAAAACTCAACATTACCATTTAGGGAGCATAGTTGCTACAAATTACCTCAAATTAGTGGGCATATGTATGTATTTAAATTTTAAAAGAAACAAATTTACACTTCGGAGCTTTTTTTGCTTTTTAACATTTTTAGTCATTTAACGTTCTTTGAAATATGTTTCCTTAATATTTAAATCTGTAAAAAAGAAAATTTATGTAAAAAATGGGATCTGCGCATATTTACACAAAAGAAGAATTTATAGCTTACGGTGATCGGCTACATTTTAATACTGCAATTGATATTATTGTAAATAGTTTTGCTGCATATATTGTCCTTAAACATTCTACAAAAGCAATGGGAGCTTATAAATATTATATTCTGCTGACAATTGTCTGCGCATTTTTAATGGATTTTCATATTTCCTTTATTTTTGGGCCATTTTTAATGCTACCAGCCCCAATTGAATGTGGTGCCGGATATGTTTGTAGAAATTTAGGACATTTTTGGGGGCAATATATTCAACATGTAAGTTATTTACCCAGTGTTTCGAAATTACGCGCACAAACGGCACTCAGATCATACCGCCTTTGATCTCGAGCAATCAAAAGAGAGAGAACAAGTAATTTCTAAAAATAACCAGTTTTTTCAAGAATAGACATAATGCTTCTTTTACAATCACTACGTTTTCAGGGAATAATGCACATAACAATTAGTTGTGTTGGTGGTTCACTTGTGACTGGTTTTTTGTACCAACTGTGCTCCCTAAATGGCAATGTTGAATTCTTTCATTCCTCTAAAGGCATCATTACCATTTTATTAGCAATGATCTTTTATCCTTTTCCCTCATTTGCAATTTTAATACCAATGCAAAATTATGATGAATCAGTTGAATACGTAAAAGAATTTTATAATAATAGCTATGAGTTCTTCATTTCAACACCTTCTTGCCATGCTTTAAAGCTAGACTTCAAAGGCAAAGCCCATTACGGTGCATTAGCAGTTCAAGTTTTTATTGTTTGGGTTGTTGCCAGTATAGTTGCATTGAAAATTCATCGAAAATTATCAGCTATGAAAAATATTTTATCTGCATCAACTTTGAGAGCAAGAAGACAGTTACTTATTGCACTATGTTTTCAAATGACAATTCCATCAATGCTTATTGTTTTACCTCTGATGCTTATGCTTATTTGTGTTATTGCTGGAAGAGAAGAAATTAGCAGTAAGTTTAAGAAATGTAAAACCTTTTACTATCGAAATATTTTTAGCTATATCTGATATTGCTATGCCGCTGATAGCTTTACATTCACTGGTTAATGCTTTGTCAATTATGTTTATCATTAATCCATATCGAAAAGCTGTATTGAGTGGTTTCAAAAAAATTTTTCGAATTAAAAGAAAAAATCCAACAATATCTCTGGCAGTTATGGAAAGGAGTACAAGATCATTTACCACGATCACAAACAAATTTAATTCAAGAAATGCATTGTAAATGCAAATGCGAAAAAAAGAATCGTTTTTTGACGTCATTTTCTTATTTTTGTGTTTTTAAAAATTTTGTAGCTGTTTACTTTTTCAGTTAAAATTTTAGCAAAAAATAATAATAAATAATAAAAGAAAATCCAATAAGAATAGATGGATATGAATTTAAACTTTAATTACAATTATCTGTTTCACAACAAGAATATTTAATAAAAACATCATCTGGGCGTGTGATATTGAAACTTCCCGTTTTCTATAAAAGATATTAAACATTATTCAAACCTAGGATTGTAAAACCTACAACACACTTAATTCCATATTTCTTGTTCTCATTCATTTCAAAAGAACATCCTTGAAAAAAAGTTGGCTTTGTTGGATCTTAAACTTCTTTATTTTCAACAAACTTATAATCGAAAAACTCCACAACACTTACCAATACTTGAACCACTTATTGTCATATTAATACAAAAGAGATCATGTACATCACATTCTTCATAGAATTGGTTATCTCCATTGTAAAAGCATTCAAGACTTGAAACAGCATTAGTTAAACAAAAAATAACAAGAAGAATAGAAAATGCTTTCATTTTTTTAAACAAATATTAACAAATGAAAGAAATTGTTTAAATGAAGGTGTGTCATAAAAACATTTTCTTTCATGTTAAACTAAAAAAATAATAAAATAGCTCAAACGCCTCAAATACTTTGTCATGATAATTTGTTTTTGCACCGAATTTAGTTTTTAACAAAAAATTTATAATAAATAAATAAAAGATAAGAAAATAAGAAATGATGGATATAACTCAATACTAAAATTACAATTATCAGTTTCACAACAGTAATATTCAATATAGACATCATCTGGGAGTGTGACATTGAAATGACCCGTTTCCTAAAAAGATATTAAAAAATGCTTAAATTTGTGATAGAAAAAACCTACAGTACACTTAATCCCATGTTTCTCGTGTTCTTTCATTTCAAGTGAACATCCTTGAAAAAAAGATGGTCCCTCTGGATCTAAAATAATTTAAATACTAATATGTTGGCAACTGCAAAAGGTTACAAAACTCACTAATGTTTGAACCACTTAGTGTCATATTAATACAAAAATGATCATGTGAAGTACATTCTTCAAAGAATTGATTAATTTTACCTGTAAAGAAGCATTCAAGACTTGTAACAACATTAATTAAATAAAAAATAACAAAGGAAATTAAAAATGCTTTCATTTTTTTTCAACAAATATTTAAAAATGAAAAAAAATGTTTAAATGAATGTGTATCATAAAAATAATTTCTTTGATGTTGGACTACAAAAATAAAATAGTTCAAACGCCGCAAATGCTTTGTCATGATAATTTTTTTTTTCTAAAAAAACGACATTTTGCAAAAAACGAAATGTTAAAAACCGAGTATTCGTCATTTTTTTTTGTTATTTAGGTCATCATAAAAAAAATTGAATGTTGGGGAATGCTTTTAATTTTATCATTTACAACAGGTTTAATCTATTGGCGATGACTGTAGAAGATCAAAGAGTTTATACCATTTTGTAAGAGACACATGACCCAAATTCCGCTTCATAAATTCACGCTTGACTGCTTGTACAATGAATGGGTGGTGACAAAATATTCATTGAGTTTTTTCCATTTTTTAATTAAACGATTTCTAGAAGACTAAATTACATAAAACTTAAAGAAAATGTACATACAGGTTTTATATCACTTTGGACCCCAATATATCTTATGACCCCATCTGGAATCCCAAAAAAAAACACTCCAAACCCTAAAAATTGACAAAACAATGGAAAAAATTGGTGAAAAATCGTGGAAAACCGTATAAAATTGTGGAAAGTCGTGGAAAATTTAGCACGATTTTCTACGACTTTTCATGATTTTTTACGGTTTTCTACATTTTTCCAGAAATATTTTTCCATTTTTTTTTGTTATTTTTAAGGATTTTGAGTGTTGTTATGAGGTTTAATAGTGTACATAACATTACCAATCTTGAACTATGAAAAGAAAAACTTAATCAACATTCATTCGATTAGAGCTGCTGATTAGATTGATTTAGAATCTACAGTAACTTTCTTTCTCTCACTTTTTGTATTCACATTCGTTTGGCATTACGTTACTAATGTCCTCGATTTCTTCATCATAGCTGCTATAAAAGGATTTTCATTTCTTCAGTCAATGTCGTCATTCTTGGTCGTCGTCCTCTTTTTTTTTCAAGCTCTTTCATTATTATTTCTCCATGTTCAACATCATTACAACTATATCCTGCTCGCTCACACTCCATACCAATATCATAATTTGAATACTAAATAATTTGCATATGTAACGCTTTCCATTTTTCTCTCAACTTTTATTCATTCAATTTTTTTATTGTCACTCAACTCTCAATTTTTTTTGTCATTCAAAGCGCAAAGTTTGTTCTCGAAAAGCGACCAATGGCAGCAGGCAAAGAAGAAGAAAAAGAAAGAAAAAAGAAAAATTATGCCACAAAAATGGATTCTTGTGATACTTTGGCAGATGTTGATATGAATTTTGTAAGTTTATATATCTTTATTTATGGAGGGTATTTAAAGCCAAGCGTTATAACTGGATGGCAATTGTTGTTGAGATCGTGCGTGTTATTAATACTAAGACTTTGTTTTCTTTTTAGAAAGAAATGAGAACATGTGATGGCCCATGCAAGGCATTATCCTACAGTGATCTACTTGAATTATATGAATGTGGTCATGCAGTATGTGGTGAATGTTTGAATGAATTGACTGATATTGGTATGTTTTTTATATATTGAACTTGTTTTGTGGGAGACGTGGTTTATGGGTTCAGTAACACGTGCCACATTAATTTTGTTAGAGCAAATAGGTCAGCAGGAAGAAGGTTTGGGGTCGTACAACATTAATCTTTTGCGTTCTTATATGGCAACGGAAAAGCATCGATGGATTCTTGCCCATCTCTGAGGCGACTGGTGTCCCTCCTTGTTGTCTGCCTTGTGCTTGTCGTTGGCAACTTTTCTTTGTAAACGCACAGACTTTTTGGATTTCCAACTAACTTCTTCCAGCCTTAGATCAACCACCTCGTATATTTTTTGATCTCTAAAAATTGTTAACTTTTTTTAGAAGTTCGAACTGGTAAATTTCTTTGTCCTGTTTCAACATGTCGTCATGGAAATGCTGAAAGAAATATTTCATCTTTTAAAGAATACAATTATCTCAAAGAAAGCTTTCTTCGTTCTCGTAATAAAATTAATTATTCAACAACAACTGCTGCTACTTCAGAACAACAACTTACCAATTCAAGTGCAGAAGCTTCAATTTCAATGGTAAATATTCTTCAATATGATAAGCAACAAAAAGATAAACAACTTCAAACATCATCATCAACAAAAGAAAAAGAAAGAAAAGCTGGAAAAAGTAATGAATATGGCAGCAACAAATCTGAAGAGAAAGAAAACGAATCAGTGACATTTGAATCATCAAAAATTATTAGTGGTACAACATTAACTTATCCAACAAAATCAAGTAACCAAGAATCATGTACATCAATTTCAACAACGTCAGATTATTATGAAGAAACTGGATCATCAACAAATCCTTTGATTCCTGTAACTGATAGTGATTACAGTAGCCGCACAAGTGTAAGTATATTTGTGTTTTGGGGGATTGCGGTAGACACAGAGGAATTTGAGGTATCCATGAGTTTTGGATAATCTTTTTGCGGGATTCCGTCCACCATGATGTTGGACATGATATGTTCTTATGAAAATATAACGTCACGACCTTGTGTTTTAATAAGGTCATGACAATATTTGTCCCATATTTTCGTTGGATTTGATAGATTTAGTGTCTTTATCTGGATGCAGTTACAGTACCTCTTTCTAATTTGTATATTCTTTTTCAGATTACAAAGAAGCCTTCTGCATATCCAGTAAATGTATCAGAATATGATGAAAATCTAGTAGCTGAATTACTAGCTTTGACATGCAAAACTGCAAAACCATGCTTTTATGAAGATGATTTCAATGATTGCACAACTGCTCAAACTTTCTCAAATTATGATTAATTATTTTTTGTATTATGAATTTGTTTATCGATGTTTCTATTTCATTTGTATTTAAAAGATTGTTTTTATGAATTGTGTTTGTAAAAATAAATGTTATTTGTGTAACAATTGCTTTTTTGGTTAGATTTTTCATCAGGGGAAGTGGTAGCTACACATTTTTTATCTATTTTTAAAATAGGATACATAATAATAATTAAAGACAATACTTTAATGAAAGGGTTTTCTATCATATATGTGACATGCGAAAAAATCGCTTACAATATTAATTTCTACTCTATTGATGCCGGTCCAAATTTTTTTCATTTTAGTTTGGCGGAGTAATATATTAATGATACTTCTGCTTCTACCGTTTAAATTGTAGTTATCACAAGTTCCTATAGTTTCACCTAATGTTCCACCTCAAGATTTGTTTTAATTTTGATCGACGTCCTCATTCATCATTTAGTTAAGTTTGGAATTAATTTCAAAAATAGTGAGATTAATCTCAGATCTTCAAAAAAAACTCAAACGCACATCACATTTGCATTTACAAAATCAGTTTTTAACATATAAAACGCTGACTTTAAAAATATTTCAGAGAAACAAGAAAAAACGAAAAAAATAATGATTTTTACTCTAAGAAAAACGACTTAAGTTTTTATAACATTTTCCTCATTTTTAATAACCATGAGGATTTTCTGTAAAATAATTACTTGATTTTTTTAGTCAATTTTTGAGGAAATTTTAACACAAACTGCAATTTTTTCCTCAAATCAAATTTTGACATTTTTCAAAAATTGAGGAAAATTTTTTTTTCCTCAAGTTGAGGAGATTTTTTTTTTCCTCAAGTTGAGGAGATTTTTTTTCTCCTCAATTTTTCCTTGAGGAGGATTCGAACTTTGCATTTTTTTCTTTTCCTTGTACGAGAAACTAACGTCAAACCAACTGAGCTATAGAGCCAATCATAGTCAAGCGATGAAAATGAAGGAAGTAAAAAAGACGTTCTCTTTTGTTGTCGCGCTTGCTTCCTTGTTGTTTTTCTTTGTTATTTTTTGTGGCAAAAATATTACTTCTTATATTTTTGTTAATAATAAATTACTAGTAATAGATAATTAAATAAATATTAATATAAAATATAGTAATTTTATAAAAATGTTGTTATTTCATTGTCATCAAAAACGGAACATTTTTAGTTATCAGATGTGCTATTTTTACTGCTGAAGAATATGTAATTGTCTATTACAGCTGGAAAGCTTGAAGTTATTTAAAAAATTTCTTTATTTAAAACTTTCTATTATTACAGCATACATGCATTAATATATCAGTAATAATAACAACATCTATTCAAAAATAATAATAAACAAAAACAATCTATCTATGATTTCGTTGCTTTAACAGGTGCACGATCAAGTTTTCCATGAATAATATTTGCTAGAACAGAAATTAAATCACGTCTTCGTCCACCTTTTACCATTACTTAAGAATGTTCTTGAAGATTATGCCCTTCACCAGGGATATATGGACATACTTCATTACCGTTACTATTGTAAGTCGAACAATTGCACATTTACGATTACCAGAATTTAGTTTTTTAGGATCTCGAATTACGATTCCTTTCAAAAAATTATGTTCATTGATTTTAGATTTATCACGACTTCGAGGCTTTCTTGGTGGTGGACCACCTCGTTGATGCATTGCTAATAACATTTGTTCTTCGCAATTAATTGTTGTAGTATGTAATGATCGAAAAGAGTAGCAATTTGAAGATACTGCTGTTGTTGGATTAATTTTTGATGCTGTTGATGTTAAAGCAGTACCAACAATTGATCGAAGATGTAATAAAGCATTGGTAAAATTCATATAAAACAGATTCTTTAAAGAGGTTGTAAATAACCTGATAAAGAGGATTGTTTTTGTAAACGATAAATGCTAACAACTGCGAATATAAACATTTAGTTTGTGTATAACCAGTGCCGCAACTTGAACATATTTCAGGGGGTGGAAAAACCCGTGAAAATCTCATTTTATCTAGTATAAACTCAATTTTTCACCTTAAATTTGGCATTTCAGGGGGTGGAAATTCCCCCCATTCCACCCCCCAAGTTGCGGCCCTGTGTATAACTGTGGTCATAAAGAAGTAAATGCTAAAAATAATAAAAATACATTTTTAAAGTACATAATTTCCTAGATAACATTTCCACAAACAAATAATTCATCAATGTTTACATACAATATTTATCAATTTTATTTCTCTTTTAATCACCATAAGTTGTATAAGAAATTGTTATACCATCATCATAAATAAAATTTAAAAAAAGTTTTGACAGTTATGTTATTTTTTGTTTTTTTGCCTTAAAAAGTTGTAACATTTTTTGTACAAATTAACCAAACTTTTATATATTCGTTAATTTACTGCCTTAAATAAAAATTTTTGTCACAAAAGTAATAATGAAGGGCGTCCAAGCTTACAAATGAAGCTTAAAAATGTATAAAAATGTTCCGTTTTTGATGACAATGAAATAACAACATTTTTATAAAATTACTATATTTTATATTAATATTTATTTAATTATCTATTACTAGTAATTTATTATTAACAAAAATATAAGAAGTAATATTTTTGCCACAAAAAATAACAAAGAAAAACAACAAGGAAGCAAGCGCGACAACAAAAGAGAACGTCTTTTTTACTTCCTTCATTTTCATCGCTTGACTATGATTGGCTCTATAGCTCAGTTGGTTTGACGTTAGTTTCTCGTACAAGGAAAAGAAAAAAATGCAAAGTTCGAATCCTCCTCAAGGAAAAATTGAGGAGAAAAAAAATCTCCTCAACTTGAGGAAAAAAAAAATCTCCTCAACTTGAGGAAAAAAAAATTTTCCTCAATTTTTGAAAAATGTCAAAATTTGATTTGAGGAAAAAATTGCAGTTTGTGTTAAAATTTCCTCAAAAAAGTTAAAAACTAAAAATAATCCAAAAAATTGTAATAATTCCTCTTAAAAAATTTGAAGAGGTATTTTTGACAAAAAATATATTTTTTTATTTAAAAGAGGAAAAATCGCTATTTTTATCGTTTTTTCTTGTTTCTATAAAATATTTTTAAAGTCAGCGTTTTATATGCTGCAGCATGTCTTGCCATTTCTTTTTATTTCAACATCTGTCCAAAAAAAGATGTTGTCCTGCTTTTTTTTAAAGAGAAAAAAAGAAACAACATTGAAAAAAAAGTTGCCATTTCCTATCTGTCTATCGATCGACCGATTGCTTTATTTGTCAGCACTTTTTTATTTGGGTTTTTCAAAATTTTTGAAAAATGACATTGGAAGAATTTAAAAATAAACTGTGTACTTGTTATAACAAAGATGAAGATTATTTTTTATTTTTTACACCTTCTGATAGTCGTGATAAAGTTTTAATGTATTTGATTACAACTGAATGCAAAGGTATCAAAAAAGTTTGGAGCTATGATCTTTCAAGGGGTGTAGATATTTTGAAAGAAATGAAAGAACAAATTTGTAATTATAAATGTGGAAATGGAAAACAACTTATTGGTGCTATTTTGAGTATTTTTGATTTGAAAGATGTTAAAAATGGATATTTATTTCGTCAATCAATGCAAGCTTTATGTGCTGATGATTTAAAAATTCCTTATCAATTTATCAATGTTTCAACAATAATTTTAAGCTCAACACTGATTGCTGCAAATATTACTGTTGAAAATGAATATGATATGGTTACGGTTGTTCATGTTACTGCTACAAATATTGTTATTACTGATTTACGTCAAAAAAATAATGCTTTTATGATTGAACATAAAATTTCTGCTGATTTCAATTCTACTGCTGAACAGCTTCAGCATTTTGCAATGTCAAGAAAACCTTCCAAAATTATTCTTTCCTTTTCTGATCCGCTGAAAGCTAACGTTCCAAAGTATCGAATTATTTTCAAAAGTGATAAAACGATGGTTTTGTACAATTCTTTCTCAAAATATATTTGTGATTCATTTTTGGCAATGATTAATGATATCAGAGGTATTGAAGCAAATAAATTCAAAGTTTTGCCGATGTTCAATTTTGATGTTTTTGTTTCAAAGCAACAAATCGCTGAATCGCATACTGGTTATTTTGTTGTAAAATGTGAAAGAAGTAGCGCTTTACCATTTTCTGAAACTGTTAATATTTATATTACAAAGGATGAAAAAATTTGTGTAAGTTTTATTGTAAAAATTTCATTAATGTAGAAGTTTCTTAAAAGAAAGCTTTATTTCTTTTTAGGTTTATATGAAAGATTTCGATGATTATCAATGCATTGAAACTATTGAGCTTCCAAATCTTTCATCATCTTATGCAACCTTGAAATTATCTGTTGATGCCAATAGTTTCTACGCTTTATCAATTCTACCACAGCAAAAACCAGTTAATACTCTTCGGCCCCCACAATTTGGTAAGAATATGATAGTTGAGTTCTCAGAAAATGGCATCTCACTTTCTGTTCCTGGCATTGGTTTTATTAAAGATGAAAATGGTATGTCTTATTTTTTTTCAGATGGATGCAACTTTTTTAAGAAAAACAATAAAAAACGAGTTTTTGACCACCTTTAATTAAGATTCAAAGGCTAAAAAAATGTAATACTCATATGACTGAAAAAAGATTCTTACTATGCTTTGCGTATAGAATACCATGCGAAAAACTTTTATTTTTTTCAGGTAATACATTTGTTTCATATTTTGTTAGCTTTTTGAATGATCCTGTTAAAGTTGGTGAAAGTGCAAAAGCAGATGTTGACAAAAATCCAAGTTTTGTTGTATACGGTAAGTTTATTATCTATAAAAATTTGTTAATAAATATAAAGTAGTTTATTTACAGATCTTTTGGAAATCTTAAAAATGGCAAACACAAAAATTCATCAAAAACCAGAATGGAAATTTCAAGTTAAAAAAGATTCAATTGGATTTTTGCAAATTATTTTTGATACATGGCGGGGAAAAAGAAAAGCAACTCCACATTTTCTTATTGCACTTATTGTCACTCATTTGTTTAAGTTTACTGTCGAAAAGATTGGATTTCGAACAAAAGAAATTGACTTTCGTTTTACAACGGATATGAAATGGATGAAAAACGCAATGAAAAAGATTGCAGAAATATTAAAAGTTCAATATGATTTTTAAATTATTTAAATGAAATGTTTATACATGTGTTTTTAAAAAGTTTTAAATTTCAAAATTTATGTCATTTTATGCGTGCGTATAGCTTTTTATGTGAGAAATAAACGTTCAACAATGATATTTTCCTAAATCTGGTAATAGAGAAATCTCCACAAACAGGTGCAGGAATATTTTGCACTTAAGTATTTGGTTTCTTCAATAATTTGGTTTTCCTCTTTCTCTCATCACACTATTCTAAAAATAGGCACGTATATGGACAAACTGCAATACAGACAAATTAAAGTAACTTGAGTACAAACAGAAATAAATTATTGCAGAAGTGGCATAGACAAGTATATCCTCAATGATTTTATTTTATAATGCAAAAAATATAAAAACAGAGTTGCCATTTTCATTCATTCGTCTTCTTTCGTTTAACTGAAAGATGTCAGCAAAAACTGATGCAGCTGTAAAAGAAAAACCTCCAGCATATGAAATTTCACCAACACGAATTTTTATTATCCTGGCTCTTAACCTTGTCATTAGAATTGCGGCAACTGTTTTAACTTGTAAATATAAAACTAAATTATTCGTATATTTTTATTTTCTCATCCTTTTCGTATTGCTTTTGCGTTTCTATTGGGAATACTATATTTCTCCCAAATATGTTGATATTCCCTCACGGATTTATCATCCTGATTTACTATCACAAAAGGAATTTGAAAGTTTAAATGAACGCTATAAAAAAGTGGAAAAAGTAAGTCTATTCTGTATCGTAAAAATTGTTAATCATGTAATATTATAGAAGAAACGCAATTATTTGGGAAAACCATTATCTAAAGAAGATCAACAAGAATATGATAATTTGAAGTCAACCATCGATTTACAAAATGATCTTCGTACTTTATGTTTGTTTAAAAAATTAATCGGAGTTCAACAATGTTCTGCCAAAGAAACTGTCAATGAAAATTTACAAAAAGTATCTACAAAATCATCAGCTATTAATGATAAAATTCCAACTTATGAAATTTCACCGAAATGGATTCTCATTTATTTAACTGTTAATTTTGTTCTTGCAGTGTCAGCTATTCTTTTGTTCGTTATATTCAGATATATTTTTCCTTATACTGCATACATTGTCATTTATTTTTTTGCAGTTTTAATGCTTTTTTCAATTTATTATGATAGACCTAATAACATTTCCTCTGTTATCTATCATCCTGATTTAATGTCTGATACAGAATTCAAAGATTTAAAATCACAATTTGAAGAAGTTGAAAAGGTAAGATTTGAGCGAAAAATTGTAATAAACGTTTAATTTTTAGATGAAACATAATTATCGTAAAGCTGGTCAACCATTACCAGCAAAATATCAACAAGAATACGATAATCTAAAACCAATCATTGATGCACAAAAAGAACTTCGTGCACTTTGCTGGTTCAAAAGTTTAATTGGTGTACCAAAATTTGTTATTCAAGAAAATACTGATGAAAATTCCATTGCTGCAAAAGAAACTGTCCGTAAAGAAGCAACATTAGAAGACAGCAATGCTAAAGCAATGGATAAAACAGATTCTCCTGCAAAATCAACTTGTGATTCTGAATTTAATTCTTCTTCCTATGATTCTAATGTCCCAGATGTATCCACTGTCACCGCTTTACAAGCTAAAATAGAAAAACTTGAAACTCATCTTGAAAATCATGAAGCTCAATTGGCTGAAATCAAAGCTGATAATGCAAAACTTAAGAATTTTGTTGAAACTTTTATTGAATCACATGCTATTTTTTGAGTGTCATTGAAATGTGTTAGCTTTATTGTCAAAACTATTTTTTCTTTTATGTTTTATTTGATTGTATTACAAATTCTCTTATGTTTGAATCTTTTTTATCCCTCTCATGGCTTTTACGTATCTTTTCTTGCTGTATTAACCTTTTTTAGTTATCTTATTCCATTTTCTTTTTTATCATGAATAAAATTATTATGGATTTTCGTTATCTACAAAAGCGAAAGAAAAACTATTTCAAGAAATTTAGCAACAAATTCAAATTCACAAAAAGTTGTATGTGTTACAGCCGATCATGTGGATATAATTACAAGTTGTGATTATCAAAATTCCACTAAAAGTGATAAAATGATGCTAGTAGATGACAAAAAATTAAAAATTAGGAATATCTTGACAGTTTAACAGTCCGTTATCAGTGATGGAAAAATCGCTATTAAGGAACCTTAAATTTTTGAGGCACTGTAGTTAGCTGATAAATAATTGGGATATTCCTAATTTTTGATTTTTTATCAACTACTACAGTTATTTTATCATTTTATCACTTTTAGTGGAATTTTGATAATCACAAGTTGTAATTATAAACGTCCACGAGATAGGCTAGCCGACCACAAGACCAGCCGGTCCACAAGATCCGCTGTAACATATTGAATCTTTGAAAAATCCTTACTGCAACAAGGACATCAGCAGGATTCTTTTACGAAGATGCAAGACTTCAAAAAAAGCGGGTGGGGCTTAATTTTTTGATAAAATAGTTCATCAAAAAATCACAGTTTAAACAAAATTGTCTACTTTTCTAATAATGTGCCCTCCTCATGTTTTCTTTAACATGGACAAACTAGATGTCCTCATCGCAATGTATGAACATATCTGTTTATGGACAAACTGCAAGATGAGTATTTAGGGTTTAAAAAGCTGAGTTCTTGCAAATGTTGCATAGACAGGTGTGTTCTTAAGGATTTTATAATCAATACAAAGTAAAATGCAAAGGAGATTTGCCATTTTCATTCATTCATCTCCTTTTGTTTGACTGAAAGATGGCAGCAAAAACTGATGCAGCTGTTATAAACGAAAAACCACCAACATATGAAATTACACCAAAACGAATCTTTATTTATCTAATAATTAATTTTATTGCCTTTGTTGCTGCTTCTGATTTATCTGACAAATTTGAAACTCCAAAACCCAGTTGTTGCTACTTTCTCATCTATAGCTTATTGCTTTTGTGCCTCTGTCTGGAATACTTTTTTCCTGTAAAAGATGCTGATATTCCCTCACGGATTTATCATGCTGATTTACTATCACAAAAAGAATTCGATTGTTTAAAGGAACGCTTTGAAAAAGTTAAGAGAGTAAGTTTTTTTAGCACCAGTGATAGTGTATTGTAAAAACTTTTAGACGAAACGTCAATATGACTATTTGAATATGCTGTTATATAAAAAAGAGCAACAGGAATATGATAATTTGAAGTTAATCTTGGATTCACAATATGAATTGCGTACTTTATGTGTGTTCAAACAATTACTCGGTGTTCAACAATGTTCTGCTGTGAAAAATGTTGAAAAAATTTCTACGAAAGCAGCAGCTGTTGATGACAGAATTCCTACTTATGAAATTTCACCAAAATGGACCCTCATTTATTTAACTGTTAACTTTGTTCTTGCAGCTGCAGTCTCTGTTTGGTCTTATGCAATCGATAATTGTCCACCCCTTCTTTATTACTGTTACATTTATTTTGTAATACTTTTAATTCTTATTCTTAAATATGCAGATGTAATGCAGTGTGATATTGCTTCTTTTATTTATCATCCTGATTTAATGCCACTTGAAGAATTCAAAATTTTAAAATCAGAATTTAAAGAAGTTGAAAGTGTAAGTTAACAAAAAACTTTTTATTTAAAAATAATAAAAAAAACTTTGGTTTTTAGATGAAATACAAATACGATCTTGCAAAACAACCCTTTCCTGCAAAATATCAACAAGAATATGATAATCTAAAACCAATTTTTGATGCACAAGATCAACTTCGTGCAGTTTGTTGGCTTAAAAAGTTTATTGGATTACCAAAGTTTATTGTTCAAGAAAATGCCAATGATCTTGAAAATGAATCTGTTGATGAAAATATTACTGACGAATCTTTTGAAGATTATAAAGCTGCTAATGAAAGGGAATTAACATTAACAAAAGAATTTGATTATGTTGATTCAAATTCTGATGGCAATGTCACTGATGAAAAAGCAAAAAATGACCAAATCATCAACTCTTTGAAAGCTGAAGTTAAAAAGTTAGAATCTGATAATGCTGATATAAAAAATCTCCTTGGAAATCATGGAACTCAAATGGCTCAATCTGTCAATGAAAATGTTGTTGAAGCAACATCCGAAGATGATAATGTTGAAGCTGTTGATGAATGGGATTTTAAATTAACAAAATACTGTGAATTTGATTCTGTTGTTTCAAATTTTAATGGCAGTGTTGCTGATAAGAAAGCAAAAAACAACCTAATCACTTTGAAAGCTAAAGTTGAAAAGCTAGAATCTGAGAATGCTAACATAAAGAATGTCCTCGAAAGCCATGAAGCACAATTGGCTCAAATCAAAGCTGAAAATACAAAGCTTAAAAATTTTGTTGAAACTTTCATTGAATCACAAGCTATTTTTTAAATGTCATAGAAATTTTATTGCAACAACGTTTTTGTTACAAGCATCGTGTTTTTTCTTTTATGTTTGATTCGATTGTATTACCAATTTTTTATGTTTGCTTCTTTTTTATTTGTTACAAAAATAAAAATTTTTTAGTCAAATTGTCGTAACATGAAAATTTTTTACCGTAGAGATTTCGAACTCGCTCCTGTATAGCAGAAATCAAATGCTAAAAAAACAAAAAAAAATAATTTTTGATGTTAGATGCATGTCAATGGTCACAACTGTTTTACTAATAGATAATTTATATTCTCTGTGCTATTGGGGTTAATGGCAGAAACTAAGTAAAGTTTTATAATTACTAATTAAAAATATTTTCCAATTTCTTTCTCCTTCTTTTCCAGTGTTCTGCTTGCGCCCCGATTTTGCCCCGCGCCGGTGCGCCCCGGGGCGCACCGTAGGGGCGAAGTGCGGCGCGAGTGCGCAGATTTTAAAATGGCGGGGCGAAGTGCGGCGCGCGGGGCGACTTTTCAATAATCAAAGGGCGCAGTGCGGTGCTCGGGGCGATTTTTAAATAATGCCGGTGCGAAGTGCGAGTGCGGGGGCGGCTAAAAACATGAAAGCAGAACACTGTTCTTTTCTAATCTATACTTGGTCAAGATCATTTGCTACAAAAAAAGTTTATCGCTATTTTGTGGTTGTTTAATGTCTTTATCAGCCATTCAGTAAATGGCAGATAAAGACATTTTTGTTTTTTTACCATTTACGTTTTTAGTTATAGTCTTACAAAACAGTGTATATCGTTATATTTTATGAAGTCATTATAAAAAAAGGGTCAATAATACACATGTGTGTATTTGTATTCCTTTTCCAGACATATGCTTATATCACTGCGCACCATTTTTCATTTGTCTTTCTTGATGCTGAAACGACCATCACAAGTATCGATCTCCGAATGGATCTCTATTAGTAGATAGCAGTCTGCTGCTTTTTTCATAGTCATCCAAATTGTCTAAATATTTTTGCGAGCAGCAAACGGAATGGTTCTTCTCATTTGCGTGATTCAAAGAAGCTAGAGTAACAACCATGACAGCCTTAAAAAGAAAGTTTGCTAAAGTAAGTTAAATAGTTTTTTAAGTTTAAATAAACAATACTGAGAATTCCATTTTAATGCTTTAAATAAATTGTGATAAAAACTTGATTTTAGGAACAACATTTTCCAATTTCCATCCAATGGGCTATTAAAGAAGAAAACATTCGTGAAGCAAATGATAAATCAATGTACAGTTCAAAACTGGATGTACCAAATTTAACAGATATTAAATGTAACATTCAGCTGCAACCGAAACGTTCCGACAAAGATCCAAAGGGGGAAACATATGCATATTTAAATTTATATTTACAAAATGATATGAGTATCTCAGCAGCAGTTAATATGACCTGTACATCTGCTAATTTTTTGAGCAAATGGACATATGTTTATACGAAAACTGGTGGATATGGTTCAAAAATTTGCAATTATGATGATTTGTTTGACCCAACAAAAAAGATTTTTATTGATAATCAATTAATTATTACTGTTTCGGGGGTTTTAACTCGTCAAGAAGTGGATCCAACTGAAGAAAAAATGCTAAAAATTGATAATACAATTGGAAAGCTTTTATGGGAATCTGAAGCAGATAAGGATATTAGCATTCTTATTGATGGAGAAAATGAAATAAAGGTATGATTATGGTGATAAACATGCACTTTTTTAAATCAAAAATATCGTTACAGGCTCATAAATGTGTTCTTCGTCGTCGTTCATCAAAGTTCGATAAACTTTTAAATATTAAACCTGAACCTAATGCTTTACCTAATGCAACAAATGGTGCTAAAGTTGTTGTTAAAAATATGTCATTTGATACTGTAAAAGAAGCTGTAATGTTTTGTTATGATATTCAAAGTAAAGAAGTTCTTTCTGCTGAAAATGCTGCCAGCATTCTTACTTTTGCAAATGAATACGAAATTGAAGCACTCAAGGTTTGTGTAAGTTAAGCAGGGACAAAAATACAGCATTATTTTTTAGGAAAATATGGAAGAATTTTGCATTGAAAATTTATCCGTCTCAAATGCATGTTTATTTGCAAATTCCGCTGTTACAGCAAAAACAGAAAAGTTAAAGCAAAAATGTCTTCAATTTCTTGCAAATTGTATGAAAACTGGTACAGCTGTAAAGGATATTGAAAAATTGAATGCGGAAATGAAAGAAACTTTATTCCTTCAATCATTCTTTACTGTTTGTGAAAACTAAAGCTTTTACTGGGGTGTTTCAAAAGTATGTTGCTTTTCTTCCATGGAGAAGCAAGTTGGCACAATCTCTTATGTTTTCACATTTAATTTCTATTTGTCTTTGAATTTTTGAGTTGATTATTTTCAGTTTTATTTTGTTGCTTTTTGTTTTCCAGTATTATGATTGTCAAAAAAATAGAATTTTATTTTCATGTCTTACACAAATATTACATAATTGTTATTAAACTCCCTGTAGGATAATTAGTATTCATATTTTTAGCTACAACATGATTCTTTTTTGGCAACAAAAGATTTAACCGATAAAATCTTAAATATGCTACTTTAAAACTAGGGGATAAAATAAAGTGTGACCCCATAACAGCTAAATGATGAAAATGCCAAACGATATTTGAAAAATACATAAAAAATAGAAATAAATTAGCACTAGTTGAGGCAGATGCAAATTTGAGTGAAAAAGAAATTAGCTGAAAAGCTGACGAAAAAACTGCTTGATAAATTAGTCGATATTCTGCTTTCGCACGGAGTGAATTAGTCTTGTTCTTGGATGAGATGTACATGGAGATGGCGATGAGCATTATTGCAATGCCATTCATGCCTGCGTTAACAATTGTGCCATTGAAGTAATAAAGTTTTCGGAAGGTGAGGCAGAATTGAAAGTTTGCTACTGTACAATTGGCGGACAAAAGTGAGTATCCGTCAATGGCAAAGGGGAAAACTATCATAAAAATTATAATGAAACACATGCGAGTTCTTGTCCAAATCTGAAAAGCTGAATAATGTGAGAGAGTTTAAAATATGTGGAACATAAATTGGTTTTAATAGCTTCTAAAATTAACTTACTTTATCATATTTAACCAAAAACACTAATGCTGTACATCGATTCAAGCATAAAATTACATTCCAAATGGTTGAAAAATACAATGCATACCATTCCAGCACAACCAATGTATACAAATAAGTACTTCTTTCCAATGGTATTACCCAATTTACAAGCAATATAAAATCCATGATATATCCAACATTGAGAATGACGTAATACGCCGAATTGTGCTTGGAATATTTTTTAAAATATTGTACCGTCAAAAAGATAATAACAGTTAAACCGATCCCTCGTGAAATACATGAAAAAATGTTTGAGATTAGCTTTGTTGCATCTACGACAGAGGTGTCCATCTTTCTTTGATAAAACTGAAGCAGTGAAAATAAATACAGCTTCATCATTCACTATTTATGCTGGTCCAAAAGCTCACCAATTAAAGATAATTAATAAAAACAAGTAAAAATGGTGTTTAAACATTTAGCATTTGACAATTAAAAAATGATGACAAGAGTGTATTTTTTAATTGTTTAGCCGTAATACAAAAATAATTTGTGCCTTTACAAGAAATATTTTCTTTAAAATACTTGACGAATATTTTTTATTTTCTTCAAATTTTTTAAAAATAAACAAAAATATTTTTGAATAATATGTTAAACAATAAATATTTTGCATTATATATAATTTTAATGACGACATGCCTCGATACAGTTGTATATAGTGTATTTAAATCCTTTAATCAAACATGATTGAAAAATGCTTTACTTTTTAATGTTTCTTTTTTTTAAATGCATGTGATTCATCTTTCCTTTTTTGTGTTAATTATTTATTTTCCATCTTCCTCATCACACTGAAATTGAAAAACATCGTGTGCATTTTTTCAAGTATTAATAATTAAAAACAGGTGTTTAATGAAATTTTATTTTTATAAGTACATAATTGTCAGCTATTACTAACTTATTGGTCAACATTAAAGGAGTAACTAAAAGGATAACCAAAGGAAATTTTTTCAAAGTTTCATAATCCGGTAGCCAGGGCGGCAACTTGGGGGGGGGGGGGGGAGTCCACCTGAAATTGGAAAAAGAAAGCCATTATCTGAAGAATTAAAAAAAATGACTATCCCCCCGAGTTGCAGCCTTGCATGTAGCAAAAGTGACGGAAATCTGAATTAATTACAGTTTTTTCTTACAGGAGAGGTTCCCAAGTGACGCCGGAGTTGAGACCCCATATTTTGCCCATATACTCGCCTTACTATGGAATAGTTGGAAAAAAAATATTTTTTCCGGAATCCTCAATCTGTGGATTTAATAGATATATGGATATAGCTAATAAATAGCAGATGATAGCTATTTTTGTTAAATAATTTTGATGCCAATGATTTTAAGGAAGTGTAATAGCAAGGATAACCTAAATAATCCATTAATAATACCTTTATAATATTTGAAAAGTATTCATTATGCAGAATTTTAGATTTTTTATAGCAAAAATAGCCATCGTCTGCTATTTATTAGCTATATCCATATATCTATTAAATCCACAGATTGAGGATTTCGGAAAAAATATTTTTTCTCCAACTATCCCATAGTAAGGTGAGTATATGGGCAAAATATGGGGTCTCAACTCCGGCGTCACTTGGGGACCTCTCCTGTTAATATTTTGCCAATTTTGTCTTTTAGAATATCGTTGAATTTTGAGTACTGTTTTCCTGCCAATTTGACAACAAACATGTTTTCCTCATTGATGTTGAATCAGGAAAATGCTAGAGAATCATTATGTAACAATCCGAAAAACACTCATATCTTTTATTGTATAACAAGATTTCTTTTCTTCCCTTTTCTCTAGCCACAAAGTTTTGTTTTTGTCTTTAGGCCATACCCACAGGGAATATAAGGAATTCTCGAGTACCATTGTTTCCGGGGTTTTGAATTATTTCATTAGAAACCTATCAGACTATGTCCTAAGTATCTTCTAAAAAATGCCTGGAAGCACCAAAAGGTCATTACAACCTCCTTGCAATTATTGGGAAAATTCACGAAGAGAAATCTATCAGTTCGCAGATTTTTCTCTTTCCAAATTATCCTGCTTCTATCTTTTTCTCAATTTGTTTCCGTTTGAATTATGGCTGACGATTTATTGCAAAATTATTGCCCCATGTATCAAAATGAACTTGGTAAATTAGTGCTCAGAATGGAGTATGTTGAAGATAAAAAGGAAAGAAATAAACTTTTGAAAGCCTTTTGTGGCAAACATTTTGTACCTGCACAATTTTTGCAGAAATTAATCAAGTAAACATTTTATTCTAAAACTTTATTAAAATAAATTTATTTTCAGTTCCAATGGAAAACGATATTTTAAACAATGGACAAATGTTCCTGAAAAAACTGATACTGCATCAATATTACAACATTACTTCAGAAAAAATGATTACCTTGATAAATGCTCTGACATATATTTAAGTTTACTTCATAAATCAACACATTATGAAAAAACAATGAAGGCCGTTGAAGATGCGTTTAGTTTTCCTCATAGGAGTATTCAAAGTTTTTATGAGGAATACAAAAAATATGGAGGTTATATTTAGTTTTTATTCATCACTATATTATATTATTGATTTTAGCTAAGCCATTATCTGAACAGTTAAAGAAAAGCTATGAAAAATCTTTGACATTGTGGAAGAAAATACAAAAAGCTGGTGGAAATGATGAAAAATGGTTGGAATGTATCAAAAAAGTCGAAAATAAAGAAGCCGTTGTTGCATATATTGAACAACGACTTAAAGAAAAATCATCCTGTTCCGACAAACAAATATGGAAATATTACGTTAAATACTTGCGAAATCAAAATTGTTTAAAAGAATTGTTGGAAGTATATTTAAGATACTGTAGATTTTTTCTTAGCGATAATGAAATGTGTGAAGAATATCGTAATGAAATTGAAAGAATTGGAAAATTACGTGAAGTTGGTGTTACCCTATTTTGGATTGATACAATTGAATGGGAATTGGATTATGGAAATCTTGAAAAAGCATATGCTTTATTAAAAAAAGCTGTTTCTGCTGTTATGAATAAATCGGGTATTCCAACATTGACTTCAAAAGAAGAATTTATAAAAGTTTTAAATCAAAATAAAGAAAAAATGGAAAGATATGAAAGTAAACGACGTTTATCTGCGACAAGCAAAGATGAAGAAGAAGATTACGAAACACCAGCAAAACGACGTCGTATTATTAATTCAAAACTTTCATGCTACTACACAAAACCTAAATCATCTAGTCGACTTGCAGTTCCATCATTTATGGCAACTTATATTACCAAAAGTGCTTGTGCAAAATTACTTTCAAAACTTCATCAATCGTCAAAGTACTTTTTTTCACTACATCCAATACCAGTCTGTCATCGTTTAGTTATTGAAAAATCAGTAAAACCAAGATATTTTCAACAATCGTTATTTTTGCGCGATGCAGAAATGCAATTTCTCGGCAATCAAAAGCTTTATTTATCCAACAGTTTATTTATTTGTTCATCAGATGTCACAACTCTTATTTCAAAGATTTACAAATGCGATGCAACTCATATTACCATTTGTCGTCAAACCTTAACATTTAAACAATTTGAATTTTTGATTTCTTCTGGAAAAGTTAAAAGTTTTGAATGCAACGATGTAACAGTTATAAATGAAAATGGGAGTCTTGCAGAAAAAGAAATTGAAAATATGTTTCACCGTTTTGGTAATAAAGGACTTTATTTTAGGCGGTAAGCTTTTTTTCCAGTTTCGATTTTAATTCTATTATAAGAACAATAAAATTAGCATTTTTTAGTCAGCACTGGAATCCAGCAAATCTAGTTTGCCAAGAACACTCTGAAAGATTTTAAAGCTCTTTGTTTATATTATTCGGACGAATGCAAATACCTTCTGGTATTAAAAAGTTCTCAGTTTCTTTTTTTGTTCAAAAAATTATTTCAGTTATATCATTTATATATGTAGTTTTGTTTTCAATAGCTCTGTTTACAATAAAAAAATGATAGTTTTTTATTTTCAAAAAAATAACAAAACATAAATAAAAAAGTACTTATTTGGTGTTAAATGTGAATAACTTTAAAGAAAAAACAATTCTTTTGCGCATTTTTGAATTGTTCATGTTTAAAGCAGCAGCATACCCTTTTATGTTCCATATAAAAGATTGATATCCATTGATATTGACCATGAGTTAGCCTTTATGTCAAATACAATGGTTAATCTTTATCTTTTGTAAATGCAAGCGAACACATTGTTTCATCAAGATGCAGACATTTAAAAAGACATTATTTTAAAAACTATTTGTTTTTTTAAAAACTTTTTATTACACTATAGTCTGGTAGTATTGTATTTGTCCATAATTTGTCTTCAATTTAAAGCAATATTTACACACATGCATTTCTGGACCAAGTTAACTGACTGATTAATAAAAATTCTTGAATTGGATAAGGTCAGACTGAAGAGAGCAGGAGTGTTACAAGAATGAACATAGGTATACCCTCAATGATTTTATTAGTCCGTACAAAAAACAGAGTAAGCAAATTTGCCATTTTTCATTTTTTCATCTCTTTTGCTGGACTAAAAGATGGCAGCAAAAACTGCAGCAGCTGAAAAGAAACCACCAGTTTATGAAGTCTCACCGAAATGGATATTAATATATCAAGTTCTTAATTTTGTTATTGGAATTGCTGCTTTTGGATTGTCTTTTCAACACAAAAATCCTATTCCACTTGCCATATATTTTATGCTGCTGTTTTTTGTAATCTTTCATCAATTCTTAAATTATTCTGATGGTAAAGTAGGAGATATTCAATCAAAGATTTATCATCCTGATTTGTTGCCATTCAAAGAGTTTGTTAAATTAAAAAAACGCTATCTAAAAGCAGAAGATGTACGTTTTTTATCAATCAAAATTTTTATATAAGGTAATTTTCTAGAAAGTCTGTTGTTACGAATTCAAAGGGAAACGTGTACCCACAAAATATCAAGAAATCTATGATAATTTAAAGGCAATCATTGATGCACAAAATGAACTTCGCATTGTATGCTGGTTCAAGATGTTAATCGGTGAACCAAAACCTTTTGTATCAGAAAATGTCAATCATAGCAATGCTCAAAAAGAAGCTCTCAACGGAGATGTTGAAAATGTTCCAGAAGAAACAACAAAAAATGTTAATCCTGAAGCTGTTGTTGAATCAGATTCTGATGATGAATCAGAAAGCGATATTTCAACCAGTGAAGATGAAAGTGATTCTGAATTTGAATCCTCTACTTCGGATTCTGGTGGCACAGATGTATCTGTTATTAATGGCAAGAAAGGAGCCAAGAGCCGCAACAATGTCAATAAATTGAATGGTAATGCTGAAATGAAAACTGATCTCGAAAATCTTAAAGCCCAATTTGCTGAAATCAAAAGTGAAAATGCAAAACTTAAAAATTTTGGTGAAACTTTCATTGAATCACAAGCTATTTTTTAAAGATTGTTCCACACTTTGAATCAAAAATAGAACAGAATGAAACTATTATTCTGTTTTTGATGTTTTTTATTTTATTACAAATTATCTATAATTATTTCTTTTTTATTTTCAATCGATAAAAATCTTTTTGATATTAAACATATTTCATATCAAAAAATGAACAAAATAAGCATTAATCTAAAATCATTTTTCCAGTTTCAAGAAAAAAATAATTTAGCAAAAATAAGTAAAAAACTGATTCTCATGAATGAAAAAGTTGTTGTTGTTGTAGCAGTGTTACATAAATCAGTATCGCAGCAATCTACTTTTGCTTCTACAGGAATATGAGGATTATAAAAAATAAAATCGCCTCGCCACTGAAATTAAAATTATGGAAATTATGACACAAATTTATGAATTTATTTGCTTACTGTACATCTTTTACCATCATTAATATCCCATTCAATCAAACTTTGACATCCTTTAGTTGAATTTGTATAATTAAAGCCATCTTTTTCGAATCTCCAAGTAATTTTAGTACACAAACTATCGTTTTTAGGACATTGTTGATCTTCATCCAAAACTTTACCATTAACTGCATAGATGCATCTTATTCCATCAACAAAAATAAAATAGCAAATAAAAGCCAAAAAAAGAAGAAATAACATTTTCGACATGATTTCTTTTAAAGCAATGAATAAGAATTATTATCATAAAACATTATTTCAAACTTTAGCTGTTGTTTCTTTCGATGATGAGGTGTTCAATACTGTAGGAGACGTTTTAGAAAATGTTAAAATAAAGAAGCAAAAATGAATCAGGGGTTTTGAAGCAAAATACAGTTTAAATAAAAGATTTAAAAAAGTTTTAAAAATAAGTTTTTTTTTTACTTTTTTTTCATCACCTTTGCATTACTGTCAATGTATTTAACACCGGTGAGCTTTTCGCGTCACTATTTTTTCTCAGTAAATAACTATATTACGAGCTATCACAACTCATTGATATATAAAAGGGATATAAAAACCATTGTCTAATTTACAAAGATAATTTCATAGTTCAAGTTGTAGTATATTCTATCCCTAATTAACTGTGAGTTTGCGAATGTTGTTTAAGATTCTGTTTCATGTATGTGTAATATATATTTATTTATCATAAGAAAGATTTAACAACGTATTTTATCAATTTTCTTATCGTTTTAAAAAAAATGAAAAAGGACAAAAATAGCTAAATAGCAGTGTTGTTGCTAAAATCAGCATTACATAAATCAGTATCACAACAGCTAAATGTAACATTTAATTTGTCATTAGTTACAGACATGATGCTTGGCATCTGAAATAAAAAAAATTGTTACATTATTTTCCAATAAAGCTTTACTTACTGTGCATTTTTGAACTCCACCATCAATATTTATTGTTACGTAATTTCCACATCCATTCGTTGAACTTTCATATGGAAAGCTGTCATCATTGCCATAAACAGTTAAAGTAGTGCATAAAGTATTTCCATCAGGGCATTGATGATTTTCATTCATAATTACTCCATTCAAAGCAAAAACGCATCGAATGCCATTAACAGCAGCAAAGTAGCTAAAAAAAGCTAATAGAACAAAAAATACAATTTTTGATATCGTCTTTAACAAAAATGAATAAATGATTTTTCTTACACAGTTTTAAAAGCAAAAAGCTTCTATTTCTTTTAAACATGAAGCGTTCTATCTTGTTCAAAGGTTGTTTTTAGAATAAAAAATACCATTTGCGAAATGATTTTTAATAAATGTTGCTTCTTTCAATGATGAGGTGTTCAATGCTGTTTGAAACGTTATTAAAATGCAATAAATAAAAAAGCAAAAATGAATCAGAATAGTAATTTTTTTAAACTGCTTTCCAAAAGAAATTAAAAGAAGTTTTAAAAATCAGATTTTGTGTTTTTTATAGAACAACTCTATTACCTGTTATCACAATTCAGTGATATAAAAAAGGTATATAAAAACAGTTTAACCGCATTACTTAATTAACCAAGATAATTTTTTTGTTCAAGCTAAGCATGCATCACTGATTAACTGTGAGTTTGCGAATGTTGTTTGAGATTCTGTATCATATATGAGCAATATATTTATTTATCATAAAAAAGATTTAACAGCATATTTTATCAATTTTTTTAACGCATATGAAGAAAAAAAAGGGCTAAAAATAGCTAAATAGCAGTGTTGTTGCTAAAATCAGCATTGCATAAATCAGTATCACAACAATTAAATGTAGCATTTAAACCACTATTGCTATCAATCAAAGTCATACTGCCTGGTACCTAGAATAAAAACAATGTTAGGTACATTATCTCCCAACAAAACGTTACTTACTGTGCATTGTTGAACTTCACCATTGACAGTTGAATTTACATAATTTCCACATCCTTTCGTTGAACTTTCATATGGAAAGCTGTCATCATTGCCATAAACAGTTAAAGTAGTGCATAAAGTATTTCCATCAGGACATTGATGATTTCCGTCTTTAATTTCTCCATTCAAAGCATAAACGCATCGAATGCCATTAACAACAGCAAAATAGCTAATAAAAGCTAGCAGAACAAAAAATACAATTTTCGACATCGTTTTTTTAAAAAAGAAATGTCGAAAATTGTTAAAACAAAAATGAATAAATGATTTTCTCATACACACTGCTTTTAAAGCAAAAATCTGTTATTTTCCTTTTAAAAATGAGGTGCTCAATCTAATTCGAAATGTTTTTAACAATTTTAATAACAAAGAAACCAAAATGAATCATTATTTTTGAAGCGGTGAGCAAAAAAACAATTTTTTTAAAATAAGGCAAAACAATTTTTAAAAAAGCTTTTGTAGAATAAACTGATTACATGACGCTGTTATCACAGCTCTAAAATATATAAGATGAATAAAAAAACAGTTTTAATTATATTAATTAATTAACAAAAGTCAGCTTTTATTCCAAGCTGAGCATTCTGTGGCAGTTATTGTGAGTTTGCGAACGTGGAATGCTGTCTCATAAATTTATGTCCGTAACGTATATATTTATTGATCATAAAAAACACATTTGAAACCTTTTTTTAAGGATTAAGAAAAGAGAAAAGGAACAACACTAGCTAAAATAAAAATTCCAACAAAAGAAAAAGGTGTTGTTGCAGCATTGCATAAATCAGTATCACAGCAATCAAAAGTAGCTTTTAAACCATTATTGCTATCAATCAAAGTCATACTGCCTGTTGCCTAAAAAGATAAGAACAACATCATCGCATATTCCTCAACTAAACTAAAATTTTCTTACTGTGCATTCATGAACTTTGCCATTGACAATCCAATTTATCCATTGTCCACATCCTGTTGTGGAATTTACATAGTTACCTTTATTGCCGTACACAGTTAAAGTAGAGCATAAAGTATTTACATCAGGACATTGATGATCTTCATATTTAATTTCTCCATTCACAGCATAAATGCATCGAATGCCATCAACAACAGCAAAATAGCTAATCAAAGCTAAAATAACCAAAAATACAATTTTCGACATGATTTTTTTAAACAAAAATGAATAAATGATTTTTTTTCTTACACTGCTTTTAAAGCAAAAAGCTGTTATTGCATTTAAAAATGAGGCGTTCTATATTCGTCAAAGGTTGTTTTTAAAAAAATACAATTTTCGACATGATTTTTTTAAACAAAAACAAATAAATGATTCTTACACACTGTTTTTAAAGCAAATTTTATTTAAAAATGAAGTGTTAATCGCTATTCAAAGGTTATTTTTTTGAAATGCGTGTAAATAAAGAAGCCTAAATGATTCATAACTTTTAAAAGTGTAGGCAAAATGCTAGTTTTTTAGTGGAAAAAATTGTTATAAAAAGTATTTTTTCGTAAATTAAATTTTATTACAATCCTTTTTATAGATGAAAAACGACAAAAGGGGTAACAATAGCAAAAATAAAGATCCTCATGAATGAAAAGCCTGTTGCAGAATTGCATAAATCAGTATCACAACAATTCATTGAACCAATTAAGCCAACATTATATCCATTAACAATGGTACGTCCCTTTTTCTAAAATTTCTAAAATTATCTTTTTAATATAGTGCTTTTCCTTACATGACATTTATGACGAATTCCATTAATATCTGTCCAAAACACATCACTCCCACATCCCTGTTGTACAACCATTTTAGTATACTTTGATGTAGTTGAAGCACAAAATTTATCCGAAAAACGGCATTGATAATTGCTATCAATAATTACACCATTTGATGATAGAATACATCTAATGCCATGTGTGACATAAAAAGAAGACAAAAAAATTAAAAGCAGGCAAGTTTTTGTCATTTTTTTAACAATGAAATCATCCGCAGAATATAGCAGAAAAAATGGTTTCAATACTTTTTTTTTCAAAAACGTATTAAACATTTTATTTTAAGCCTTGACAGTTTAGAAACAATAAAACTTTTATTATAAAAGCATGTAAAAAATGGTAAGAATGTTTTATGAGTAATACTAAAAATTAGACAATTCTATTGTAAATGTGATGAAAGAAAAAAGTCTTTTGAAAGGCTTCCCTTGAATAACATTTATCATCGTGATAAATTTCTCCTTGCGTCTTCATATCATATATACGGTAGCGACGTAAAAATCGAAAAAAATAAATGAAAAGTATTCTCTGCTGTTCTGGTTCACTATGGATTATATACAAAATCATAATCATGATTTAAACTGTGTTTTACGCAAAGAGATTTTTTATTTTCCGGGTAAGATAGTTGTTTAACCCCTAGGTTTTTGGTGTTGAAGAAATATACTAGTTTAGAACCTCACATATCCTTCTTCTTTTATTGCAACAAAATATAAACAATTATAAAAACAAAAGCAATTGTTTTGATAAAAACATTTAATGGTGTACTGCTTGTAACAGTGCTAGTAAGAGCTGAAGAAGTTGTTGTCGTTGTTGTTGTTGAATTTATTGCAGCACTGGTATTGCAGTCGTCAGTGTCACAGCAATAAATTATTGTAGTCGTTGTGTCAGTATATATTCTCAAAACCCCAGTCTCCTGAAAATGAGATACTATTTTTTGGAATTATCACTATCGACATTTTTTCGATGAGGAAATCTTACAGAACAATGTTTCTCTTTACCATTAACTTTCCAATAAACAGCACTTTGACACCCTTGTATTGTCGAAATATTATAACTGAAAGTGTTCGTCACTCTTCCAACCATACACAAGTATAAAAAGTGTTATAGTTGAAGTATAAAATAATAAAGTTTATTGAGCATAGAAAATAGAAGTATAAAAAGTATACAAAAAAAAGTAAGAGAATGAGAGAAAAAAGAGTGCAAGTGAGAGATATTTAAAGAAGTTGCGAGGAGAATAAATTATTATTAGAAATTTACATAAAGATTCGCGTTCTCCGCGACAGAGGGCATTGTTGACTTTTATCCATAGTTGTTCCGTTAATTGCGAAAACGCATTTAATGCCATTAGCATAATAACAGTAACAGAAAAAAATCCAAACACATAATATATTCATTATTCTTCCGCAGAAAAAAACGATTATGACATTTTTGGTTATATTCGACGCTTTTAAATTGCAAAAGTTAAATGCTTGAGGGAAATGAATGGATATTTCTAGTGATTCAGAAGACAAATGATTTGAAATAAAAAAAAGTTATTGCTAAATGTAAAAAACACACAATGCGACTTCCATTGAAATTTGACAACTCATTTTTGAATCACTGTCTGACATTCAATTTTTTCGCAAATGAATATTTTAACGAGCAAGATAAGCTTAACAGCTGTTATATAATATATATACAAACCGCATATCTGAGAGGTATTATTATTAAGGCTATTTATAGGGGATTTCACATTGAAGTTAGCATTTATTTGCATCGGTTTTGTATAAAATACAAGGTTACCGGAAGACAATCCGTTTATTGATTAATTAAAAAGATTATTAATGTATTAACTTTGAAGAAATTTACTAGCGGACATTGTTGTCAAAAAAAAGAAAAGTTCAAAAATTTGAGTATTATTCTTTAATTTATCATTTGAAAAATTTTTGAAAAACCATATAGAATCAAAAGATTGTCGAAAGATAATGAACTAAGAATCCCGCGTGTTGAGTTGCACAAATCAGTGTTACAACAATCTACATAGCCAGAAACACTGGGATCAATGTTGTCCCCATCTATGTGCTCGTTTGTCTAAATTACGATATTATGCATTTTACAAAAAAAAGTGCATACCGTGCAATAATAATGCTGATGATTAATCGTCCAAAAGACTGACAATTTGAAATAAAAAAAGTTGTGAGCTTTGACAGCCTTGTAAATAAATTTTCTCTTTGTCTGTATGAATGTTAATGACTCCACATAAAGTATCACGGGGAGGGCATTGAAAATCGTTTGAAAACCCCGTTTGTACACAACGAATACTGTAAACAACCTTGAAAAAACACAGAAAAATTACAATAACAAACGAATTCATTCTTGCCTCTTTAGCGAAATGCGATGAAAACTTTTTCATTTAAACTCTTTTATTGTAATATCCATTCCAATTAAAAATAATTTAAAACAAATTATTTCTGTGTGAAAAAGCTGTCCCAAGATTGTCTAAAAAATACATTGTCTTTTGTAAATGCTCCTCCTTCCACATCTTTGATGGCGAAAAGAAAAAGAAGAAGCGTAGATTCTCAGCCTCTGAATGTTGTTTTTTTTAGTGATAAAGGTTTGCTTTTTTTTAAAATAATGTAGTTGCAACAGCAGTACACTGTACTGGCGTTGCTGAAAAAAATGTTGAAAAAGATACAAAAAGATCTGCCTATTTGAATTTACCGAACTGTCATAATTACATTTTGTCGTTTTGCAAATCTTGCCTCTATAAATTAGTAGTGAACCCTGATCGATTTGCTCATGTGTATCGTAACATCGTGTATTTTCTATTACAGTCAGACCTCAATTTTACGAGTTCAACTGTAATTTAATACTTATTAATAACAACAAAATGAATTGGTTGTTTTTAATTAAAACTTTTACAAAAGTTTATAATGTTATATTACGCAAGCATGAAACTGTAAACAATCATGAAAACAAAAACAATTGTTTTAACAAAAAAATTTAATGGTGAAGTACTTGAAACAGTAGAAGTGATATCAGGATCTGTAGAATTGCTGTCTGGAGTAATGCTGGTAACAGGAGTTGTGGACGTGGTGCTCGTGACAGGGGTCGTTGTTGTGGTGGAAGTTAAAATTGATGTAGAAGTTGTTGTTGTTGGATTTATGACATCAAAAGTATTACATAAACTAGTATCACAGCAATAAACTGCTCCCGTCCAGCCATTTTTATTAACAGAAATAAAACCTTTTTCCTAAAAACAAGTTACAAGTTTCCACTTCTGTAAAAAAACACTTACGTCACAATGTTCCGTTGTATTACCAGTTTTCCAAGAAAATTTGCTTTGACATCCTTGTCTTCTATCGATAACTCGGTTGCCATTAAGGCTTAATATCTTAACCCCACAATAAGTATCACTTGGAGGGCATTTATAAATACCAAGAATACTATCGCCAATAGATTCAATGCATCTTATCCCACAAACATCGTAGAAAAGATACGACAAAAAAATCACGACAGCAAATGCATTCATTTTTGTCAAACAACAAAAAATAAATGAAACATTTGTGACATTTTTTGTTTATATCACAGCTTTTAATTGGAAAGCTATAAGTATCAAAAACAGCAATGTTTCAGAAAATTGAATGGAAATTTTTAATGATTCAGAGCTGGTTCGTTATTTGCGTAATTTTGAATCAAAATAGCGATCAATGGAATCTTTTGTTAAAATTTAACAATGCACGTAGTTCCGCTTTACATTCAATTCCCTATCTTACTTCGTTTAATTAATTTTAAGAAGAAAAAGACTAATGAAAAGTGATAAATGAATTCGTATTTTTTATGATAAATTGCTTACAAAAATGTTAATATTTTGTTTGCTGAAGGTATGTTTAACAACACCATAACAGCTATTAGCTGTCCATTATTTATTGTATAAAAGTGATATTTTTATCTTAAAAAACAATAATCAAGGAAAATAGAAGCGCTTTGTTCACTGCTGATCATGATTGCAAAACAACAAAATTGACAAAAATAACAATAGTAATTATTCGAAGAAAAGAATGTGTTATTCCAAAATTGCACAAATAAGAATCACAACAATAAAATTCTGCGTAATTACCATGGTTATCAGTATATGTTTGAACACCCTTCTTCTAAAACTATATGCCATTTTAAATTACATTCTTCAAAACTTACTCCATATTCATCACAGATTTTAATGTCTCTAATATTACTTATTGTTGCATTGTCATTTTCACATCCAAGTATAATTTTATTTATAGTATAAAAAGCAAAACAATATTTTGAATTACAACCTTGGCTAGAAGTTGATTTTCCATCTTCTGTTGTTACCATACATCCAAGTGAAGTAACATTTTTAAAGCAAAGGAAAAGAACAAAAAATAGTGTTAAAAGTTTCATAGTAGCGAAATAGAAAGCCAAAAAATGCAAAATAAAAGAATGTATCAAATAGATTTTTGTTGCAATCTCAATAATAAAATATGATTTTTATGATATAAATGCAATGGTAACAAATTATTTGTGTTTACATTGCTAACAATGAAAGGAAGCACAGCAACTGAAAAAGGGTGCAATACTTTTCTGATCTAAACTTGTCAAAATGAAAAAAATCAGTATTTGATGTTTCTTTTTTTAATCACTTATAAATGTCAATATTAAACTTTTTAATTCAGTTTCTTTAAAGAATCCACATTTGTTTTTTAATGACAATCTTTGATTTTTAAGGCTAAACGTTAATTTGAAACGGCAATATAAAAAATGAATATCCCCCAAACCACAATAACTTTATCAGAAACAAAAAAGCAATAAAAGAAAAAAGAGATGCATAAAACTTTGTTTAGAAATCTATGTTATGTAGCCATAGATCCAAAAATGCTGATATAGCTTTGGTTAAAGGGGCTTTGAACTTCATGAAAATAAGTTTCATTTTAAACTTTTTTAATTTAATGATAAACCAATATTAATGTAAACAATAAATAATATGTAAATTTGAAGTGTTTAATGTTGCATTTATGGCTAAAAACAATTTACAAAAGCATGAATTTTGTAATTAAAATAAAGACAGATATTCCAAAGAAGGAATAGGTTGTTGCAGAATTGCATAAATCAGAATCACAGCAATCCAGTGTTCCTCTGTATCCATTACCAGAATAAGGGGTATTTCCAGTTCTCTAAAATGTTACAATGTAACATTTACACAAAAATAAGCTCAATGCTTTTGGAACACTTACCGCACAGCTTGCACCATATGCAGATAATTCATTTGAGCAGCCTTGAAACGTTCCCTCTTTTTCTACACCTGCCTTCACTTTATAAGTAATCTCAAAACAGAATTTATCATTTTCATCACAATCAGAATTCTTTATTGACGAACCATGAATATTATCGACGCATTTTAAGCAATTCACAAACTTTAAACAACAAAAAATAACAATAATAAAAATGAACAGTTTCATTTTAGCAAAAATACAATCAATAGAGTGCTGTAAAAAAATGTTTTAGTCATCGTTTTTAAACAAATTTTTTTCTTATCTTTGTTTCTTAGACGTCAGCATTTCAATGGAATGAGTAAAATATAATCTAAAAAATTTACAGCTCAACACAGAAAGATCAGCGTAAATAGGTGTGAACATTTGAAAACCTATTATCTCGGCTTAATAAACAATAGTGCTGAGAAAAGATTGTATGTACGTATTCTATATAATTGAAGCCATTTCACGTTGATATAAAATGTGAAATGTGAAATTTCTTCATAAATTATTCGTAATGTTTTTTAAAAATTTACTGCAATTTTCAAATAACTTTGCACCATAAAAATTTTCAAATAGCTTTGTGATATGAGTTATATTAAAAACTTTAGCTTATTTTCTTGTCGAACATTAGAATTACGTAAATCTGTATCTGAAGTTGCTTCAACCTTGATTAACAAATTATTAATTATTGATGAAAAAATGTTGAAACAAAAACACATAATTTTACAACAATAACAAAGTTTTTTTTTTGCAAAAATTTATCCAAGCATTTACTGTAAGCGCAACATACCATTTTCTGTTGTTTTACTTTTGTTTGCACATTATTGTGACATGTAAAAATCAAAAAAAGTATGATTTTAGTAATGTAAAAAATTTGTGGCAAAAATTTAATAATATATTTGTTAATAAAAATATATGTTTTATTTTAATTAAATTAAAAATTAATAAAAATTAAAAATGGCAACAAAATTATCATGGTGATTGTAATTTTTAACATGCACACATTCTTGCAATCTGTCAATTTTTTAATTTCTTTTATTACTTTAAAAGTGTTTAAAATATTTAAAAAATGTTAAAAAATTAAAAAATAAGTTATGAAAAAAGCAAAAAAATTTATTTTTTTGTCTCTTTTCTTACGAAAATCAATGGACAATGAATTGCAAATGAAAGATTCAAGTGAGACATAGCGTCTTGTTACAACTTTGTTTAAAAAGAACTAAGGAAAGATATTGACAAACACATTTCTCTCTTTTCAAAAAAAATGAGAATGTCACATTATTCTTTTGAAAAGACTAATTTTTGTACATAAATGTTAAAAATTTTAATTTATAAATGTGTTATAATAAATTCAAATAGTTTGATTTTTATTTTTTGTTGGTAAATAAAAAAAGACATTTTCAAACTATTTGTAAGGCTGCAAACTTAGCATTGAAAAAAAGTATACTGACTAGTGATCGGATCCCGTACCGTTTTTGGAAAAAAGCGGTAACGGGACGTTCCCGTAATCTCGAAATTGCCACGGTACGGGATTTACGGGATTCCCGCGGGAATCCCGTATTTCCCGTTAAAAAATTAACTTCACTCAAAAGCCATAAATTCAAAGAAAATTATCGTAAAATCCCCTAAAATCCATAAGGATATGTATTTCAATCATTTTTAAGCCATTTTAACTTAATTTCGAATGGATTACAACGAAAAAACATCTTGATTCATCTTTTTACGGGAAAATTGGCTACGGGAACGGTAACGGGACGTTCCCGTAAATCCAAAATTGCCACGGGACGGGATTACGGGATCCGATCACTAATACTGACTAGATACTTTTTATTCCGTTTTTAAGTGAAAATTTGCAGCAAATTTAGCAATCATGTCAATATTTTTGTTAGCATCAGCAATTATTTTTCTTTGATATTTATTTACAAAATCAAACGATGTATTACGACATTGCTTTGAATGATTTTTTCACTGTTTTTGACATTTAACGTCTTGCGCAGCATTTGTTTGTGCACGTGCAAAAGATCCATAACCTTTTGATTCGAAGGCAACAAAACGACTGCTTTTTGCTTTAATTTTTTTGCCATGTTGTATCTTTTTTCTTCTCCCTTTTTTTGCATAAACATATTGTAGAAGAAAAAAAACGATTGCTCTCTTTTTTGATGGTCCATTTTTAGTTAATTTTTTAATGGCTTGTCGGAAAGAGTGTGTATGTTGCTTATGTGCACAATTTACTAAATGCTAGCTTTAAAAACTTTAAAGCAATGATTGACAAAAATTGTTTTGCCTGAAATAATGAGTATTTTCGTATCCATGTTTTAAGATATTTTTTGAAACTGATTTTATATATGTATTCTTTATCGCATTTTTAGTAAGATTGTAAAATTTTTTTTAAGAAATTGTTTTTCTTTTTTTGCTCGTGTTGCGCACTCTGTGTTTGTCCGAAATCAGCAACAAAGTTGGACAACTTTTTTTGCTATTCGATTTTGTAAATCACTGACACTTTCTTGCTTTATTTTTTACTTTTCGTCATTTTCTTTGCGCATTTACAAAATTCTAAAAATAATTTGTAAATAAATTTAAAAGTTTTTTTTAAAAACTAATTTAAAAATATATTTTTAGTAATCGTTTATCATTGTTGATTATCTTCCTTTGTTCAAACATGAGTGCCATGAAAAGAAAATATGCTACTGTAAGTTTTTATCAGCATACAGCAAAATTTAACATTCATCCATTTACAGGAAGAAGTATATCCAATTTCCATGGAATGGACAATCAAGAAAGATAATCTAAAAGTTACATCCCCCGAAGTAACAATTCCAAATTTGCCTGATGTTTCCTTTTGTCTTTCACTCAATCCAAATGCTGGAAAGAAAGAAGATCAAGCAAATGTTTCTTTTCATCTCAAAAGTACCAAAGATGATGACATCACTGTTAATGCGGTCCTTTCTTGCAAAACTGCTGTCTTTGATCATGAATGGACTCATACCTTCAAAAAGGGAGATGAAATAAATTGTTACGGTACTCGAATTTGTTTTTCTGATGAACTCCTTGATCCTGAATATGAGTTCTTTGTTAATGAACAAATGATGCTAAGCTTGAAAGGAACTTTGAAGATTGAAAGTATCAATGAAGTTGAACCAAAAGGCTCAAAACATGAATATTTGGGATACATTTTATGGGAATCTGAACGTGATAAAGATCTTGTTATTGCTGTTGGGGATCGTGAACTTAAGGTTTGTATTTGTTTTTTTATTGTGACGTGGCTAAAAAATGCAGAAACCTCTTTTTCACACCAAACATCAAAGGAGCTTCTACCGCGCATCAAAGGTGGCACGTTTGTTTACACCTTTTTTTCTTGTTTAAAGAAGATTTAGAGCTAAGTTTTCGTTAAATACATCTCTAAAATCAAAGGCAGCATAACCTCTTAACCTTTCCTAAAGATGCACAAGTTCTAAACAACTCCATGTAAGCAAATTATTCATAGTTGTGTCAATTTTAGGCTCATAAAGTTGTCCTCAAACGTCGTTCAGCCGCATTTGCAAAACTTTTGGATGAACTTGAATCAAGCAAAAAAGAACATACTACTCTAGCAACCATCGATATGGTTGCCATTCAAAATCATAAACTGGATACTGTCAAAGAAGGTATTATGTTTTGCTATGACATTCAAAATTCTGATACTCTTAATGCTATTGATGCTGCCGATCTTCTTATGTTTGCTCATGAATATGGTATCAAAGATCTCAAGGTACACAAATTCTTCTAAGATCAATAAAGTTATGTGTTTTTTCAGAATAATATTGAAGAATTTTGCATTGAAAATTTATCCACCATCAACGCCTGCTTATTTGCAAATGCTTCAATCACTTCAAAAGCTGACAAGCTTTATCAAAAATGTTTTGATCTTTTATTCCATTGCATGAAAGATGGATCTGGCGCAAAAGATATCAAAAAGATTAATCCAGAATTAAAGGATGAATTATTTTTCAAATGTTTTTCTGCTGTTTTTTGAAGCAAAAAACTTTAGTCAAAGCTTTGTTGTCTGGCTTTTCTCTTTTGTTGTTTTTAAAGCACGTTTTTGGCAGCTGTTATTTTTTTGTTTATTTAAATTTCTTTTTTGTCTTGTTGAAGACAGCTGTTTTTTTGTTATTTCTTCGTTTCCAAAATTTATTGTTACAGTTTTTATAAAAGTTAAATATGAAAAAAAAAATTTTTTTACAATACAATTTTTTGCAAAAAATAGCAATTAGGGTTAAATTTAGGTAACAAAACTTTTCTTACAAACAAATACAAACAAATTTACAAAAATTGCTAAAACAACAGCACCAAAAACTTTTCCACTACTCGCTGAATTGCATAAATTTGAAGTGCAACAATATAAATTACCATGCCATTCACCCATACCAATTTCACCACCAACTCTATAACTGCCATATCCCTAGAATTGTAGTAATAATTTTAGTAAAAACAATTTTGTTTTGAAACTCACATCACACCTAACATTATAAACTTCTTCCAATTCTTGTGAACATCCTTGGAAGTACATTGGAAAATCTTGGGCTTAAAAAATATGCAACATTTTTAAACAATTAAGATCATGCTAAAAAACTTACGAAGATGATATGGATCATAAATAGACATTTTAGCACAATATTTATCTCTGGAGGAACATACTTTAGTACCGTAAATATGTTTTCCAACAGAATTGTAACATCTTAATCCCAAAATAGAGTTGACAAAGCAGAAAGCAACAAAAATTGCTGCTTTCATTTTAGTTCTAAAAAATTTTTTCTTGTGGTTCAAGTTTAACACACAAAAAAGGTATGACGAATTTTAAACTTATAAGAAAAAGTAATCAAAAAAAGAAATAGAAGAAAAAGAAAGCAAATAAAAATAGAAAAGAAATTTCAACAATTGCCCGAACCTTAAACTTGTTTCTTTTTCGAGCATGAGTGACTAATAATAGGTTTTTTTTATACATTGTAGTTAGACGAGATGAATCACACAAGGGCAATTAAATGTTAACACATTACATGTCTAATTAGAAAAAAACCTCTGTCGTGAACTGATTGATTTACAATCATTGATCAAGTAAGAGGTAAATCATATGTTAATGTACTATGAGCTGATCGGGGAATAATTTTTTTTTCTTTTTTTTGATAAATCATTTTTTTAAAAGAAAAAATTCTTGTCTGAAGTTAAAACATTTTGTGAATTTTATATGTAATTAAAAATGTTGCATTTTCTTTATATTCTTGTTTCAAGTTATAATAACAAAATGTAACTGTTAAAAATGTGGCAACAAAGCTACAAGAAAAAATGTGGAAAAGATGATTGATATTTTTAACCAAATAAGGATGTATCAAATTAATGTACAACAACAGGAAATTTATCATTACCGTAACCTTTTCAAAAAAAGGGAACGCAACAATATTTTTATGTAGGTCAGAAACATTTTATTGGCGTTACCAGAAATGCAGCAACTTTTTTTAAGCATTAAAACAAAACATTAAAATCTAATTGATGATTTAGTTTTTATCTATTAATTAAACCTTCTAGCTTTTTTACATTTCTAATGTTCAAACAGTGTGAAAATACAAAAAGTTTTTAAAACAAAATATACTGTAACTACAATTTCTTCGATCTCACAAACGTCAATATTTAATTTCCAAGAACCCCTTATCCTACGAAATCTTTTATAAAATAAAAAATCCAACTGCGACAAGCCAATGAAAACTAAATTGAACTTCACATTCCCAAATACATTCCTTTGTCCTCTCCCATTACTCCCGGTGTCCCATAATATACACAGCTTTTCAATCCTTTTCTTTATTGAAAAAAAAACAATTCTAAAAATCACAACATAAAGTTACAATATAATGGTTACAAAATTCTCATACAAAAAAAACCTAATTAACAAAATATTTATGTGTTAAAGTAGATGAAAAGAGTGATGTGCACGACCATTTATATTAACTCCATTTCCGAAAAATGACATGTTTCAAAGTAACCAACTTTGAGTCGATTGTCTGACATCGGAATTGGAGTTGTAATGCATAAAAACCTACCACAAACACGTGGTAGAACATTTTTTTACAGTACCTCTGTAATGTATAATTAGTTTAATATATATGATCAATACAAAACAACATTTATAAAGTTATAAATGTTGTACTTAAACATATTCTGATCAAATAATATATCAGTATAGGATAAACTGTGTACTGAGTTATCTAAATACAATACGTCATCATAATTTCTTTCATATGCAATAAAACTGATACTAACAAATGCTCTAGCTCAAGGTGTTGCATATCTGATGTGCCATGCTCTATATATTATGTAAAATTCATTGTCAAAATAAATTTTAAGTTTTGTTTTAAACAACGAAAAACAGTTTTTGAACAAAAATAACAATTTTGAAAAATAACAACACCTTGGATGCCCTGACAGTATACTGTATGCCTTCACAATGCAGTTAACATGATGACATAGTGTCAGTTCAGCTTAATAATCTGCTGCAGATAATTTAAATTTTAGTAAGCAACGATTGCTTAGTTTTAAGTACATCTTTTCGCTAATAATTTTTCTCTAACTATCTCTTTAGTCAATGAATACTTAGACAAAAGATGGAGCCTCAACTCCACTGTAACCTAGACATGGTTATGGCCAGCAATAAACGACGACAAGAATAAGAAAAATTACTTGCAGTTACAGTATGCATGCGGCTGAAGGAAATATATGGTGACATAACTTAATGTGTTCCCGAATTGGAGGTGTAAAAAATATATGAAATCCAATGTAATAACAAACTTACCTAACATTTTGATGCTTCCAATGTCTTTTTCCATCCATTCCACATTTATCAAATGGTGTTCCATAACATTAAAAAGTTGAATTCAATGCAGTAGTTGTTGGTTTTGCGGTTGTTGACTCCAGCACTATATTATATGATGATGATAATGGCGAAACTTATGATGATTTGTTACAGAAATTATTCATCGTAGTATACAAGTTTACCATTATAAATTAAACGAAGAAGATCCCATTTCTTTTCTGAATCATATATGATTATTCTTGCATGAAAGAGAATATTATCATCATCTGGTATAAAAGCATATATTCCTTCAGCAACATTTGTTTCAAGATAAGGAGCATTACTAAAGCAGAGAGATATATAAAATAATAAGCAGTAGAAGGAAACATACTTTGTAGAGACAGTAAACTTATCAGTGCCCAAGCTTATCAAAGGACCAGGTCGTCCTTTTAGGGTATAGCTCGTCCTTTAAAAGCTATTTTGTCGTAAATATGCTGGGAGGTGGTCCCTCTATATAGTATTGGATCTTGGGAATCCAATGGTACCACTTTTATACCGTAATCTTCCCTCTGGGACCCACAAGGATGAGCTATATTACGGTAATTTCGTCATTTTTTACATAGCTCGTCCTTTTACGCAAATAGCTCGTCCTTATAAAATTTTTTTGAGCTAAAAATGCTTGGAGGTGGTCCTTATGTATGTTTTTGACTTTGGGGAATTCATTGGGACCACTTTCATACTGTAATTTTCCCGCTAGGACCCACAAGGACGAGCTATGTCACGTTAATCCCTCTTTTTAAAATAGCTCATCCTTTTGTCAAATATTTTTAAATAAAGTTTTGTTTTTTGACATATTTATATAGAATTGACTATGGAGAATTCATATCTACCATTTCCAATATCATTTGGTTGTTTTCGAAATTTTTTTCGTTGTGAAACCATAACATATTTTTGCAAAACTTTTTTAAACAATTTTCTTTTACAAATTTCATTCTTTTTTGACATTTTTAATTGCTTTATTATTAATTTTTTTTACATTAAATTATTATAATTAATAACAACATCTTTTTTGTTTAAAAGTCTTTTAATGTTATGTTTTTATTTTTACGCATGATGTTTTTTAAGGGGTAAACCAACATTGCAATTTATTTACAAAAAAAAATCAATAAGAAAAATTTGCATAAAAATGAAACATAATAATGTGATAAAATATACAATAAGAAAATATAATTTTTGATGACATAATAATGTGATAAAATATACAATAAGAAAATATAATTTTTGATGACCACTATTAGCAGATCTAACACTAACAATGATGGAATATGAATACTGTAAGGAAAAAACAAATAAAAACAAACTTAAAGGGTTAATTAATGCTTCCAGATATATGGATGACATTTTAGTATTAGAAAATAATAAATTCGAATTTGAAAAAATTGCAAAAGAAATTTATCATGAAAGCTTAACACTAGAAAAAACTAACCCAAGTACAAATAAAACACAATTCTTAGACTTAGAAATAAAAATAATCAATCAAAATTTCGACATTAAACTATATAACAAAACAGATGATTATAATTTTAACGTAATCCGATTTTCTCATTTTTCTTCAAACACACCAAAAATTTTTAAAACAAATATTATTGCTGGGGAAGTACTAAGAACAGCTAGAATATCATCAAATGAAGAAAACTTTAACCAAAGTTATTTTAATCTTGAAACAAACTTAATTAAAAATGGATACCCTCTTAAAATTATTAATCATATAAAAAACAAAACTTTAACTAAGCATAAAAAATTTTTATAAATATTTCTAAAATCACATAAAAACATCAAAAAACAAAAAGTAAATATAGAACATACAAAAATAAATATACAAACACTTTAAGCAACTTCTTCCATTGTAACATCTTCTGAATTCTTTTTGAATGGATCAAAACAATTCTTTAAAGGCTTACTATAATCAAGATCATACATACTTTTTATTTCATCAATAGAAACTGGAGCAGCATCACCAATTTTGATTTTTCCATTTCGGGAATGAACAGAAGGCATTGCATCAACATTTTCATCATGAAAATAATATAAATAATCAATTAATCTTTTACGCATTTCATTAGAATCTTTCACTACAACCATTTGACTAACAGATTTCATACGTTCAAATCGAACAATTTTATTTTTCTTAGAAGATGGAACAGTTGAAAATTTTTCATGATTTTCAATAACTCTATCAATAAGATTTGAACCCATTTTTACCTTAAAATTAAAAATATACTGTATAAAATAAAATCAAACAAAGCAATAAACTCACTCGTAATATTCCCTTCTTTTGATTACCATAAAAATCTACTGTATTAACCATATCTCTCAAATAATTTCCATCACCAACAACAACATCAAGAAATTTAAAAACAGCTTCAAATCTGGATTCACGGCGTAAAACATGAGCAGCTTTGACACGTCCATTACCATTTACATCTTTTTTAACATTAATAACTAGATTAAAGATTAAAGCATAGTCTCGACAAAATTCATTTTCAATGTTTTCAATTCTTTTAGTGTTCTAAAAACTTTTACACATAATAATATACTAAATTACAAAGAAAACAACCTTTTGCACTTCTTGACGAACATATTCTTTTACTGCCTTTGAAACAGTATTTTTATTCTTTTTAACAGGATTTTTCATTTTTTTCTTTACAATAGCAGGATTCTTTTCATTAACTTTTTTAACAGTATTCTTTTCCATAACATTCTTATTATTTGTCTTACCCATATTTCCAGTAAAATTCACAAAACTCACGATAATAAAATGTTTATTTAAAATGATTTCAAAAATTTACAAAACAAACTTTGGATTTCAATCCAATCAATAATACATTTATCACCTTTTATTAACAAAAAAACCAATTTATAGACCAAACGAAAATTGGCGCAAAATACCATCCATCATTCAAAACAACTATAATAATTTTCTTTTTTCAGTTTTACAAAAAATCTTCTACTCTGCAAAAAATATTTCTGCTCAAACAAATTAAGGTGCCCTACCGAAGAGACAGCCAAAACAACGATAAATACAACTAAAATTAAGATGCTGAAAACGGTGTCTAGGGACTAATTGGTCGAAACACACCCTACAGGTAAGTAATTATAAAAACCAAAATAACAAATAATTTTAGATTATTAAAATCTCAATTTTCAACCATCTGAAATTCAACTCAAATTCAATTCAAGCTTTATTTTTTATTGATTTTCTTAATAAATATTTGATAAATTTGATAAATAAAATATTTGATTAAAAATTGTTTGAAAGTTTGTTGGATGTCTTAGGGATGGAATTTTGAACGAAAGAGTGATTAAAACATTTTTAAAACACATATAACTTTGACATAAATTGTTTGTTCACTGTCGTTGTTGCTGCTTTTTAAGAGCTTCAATTTCAAGTTGTACTTTAATCAATTCAAGCTTTTCACGTTGAAGTTGTGTCTCTTCTTTTTCAAGTTGAACTTTTCGTCGCTTTGCTTCAGTTTCTGCAATATCATCAATTAATTTGCCCTTCTTTTCAGCATTTGTAGCAACAGCTTGACTTGCTTTCATTATCGACTTTCCAGTTTGAATAAGCTGTTCTTTGACACTATCTCGAGCTTTTTTTGCAGGACCAGAAGTTATGGGACCATCTATTCCCTGCAAATATTTTCTGATATTAAAAAAAATTTATTTTATCGTTAAATATTATTACATTTGTAGCAACTGAAGATTTCTTCGCTTTACTTGATGGTGATGATTTCTTTGTTTCACCAGATGGTGATAAAGAATGATTATTTTGTGATGATCGAGATGAAGGATTTTGATATGGTGAAAAATCAGCACTACGGCGGCTTTGGTTACCAGGTAATGATGCTAAATATTCATCAAAGAAATTTGGTGTTTTTGTTCTTCTTGATGAAGCACGAGATGGAGATGGTTGACTTGGTGATGGTACAACAGGGGATGATTCAGTTTTTTCTTCTTCTTCACCTTCTTCTTCATCTTCTTCAACTTCTTCTGATTCAGATGACGTTGATTTTACAGAAAGTACTTCATCAAATACGGGAACTGAACGAGTTGCTTTTGAACTTTTTCCTTTTGGAGTAAAAGTAAATTTTGAAGCAGGTATGCCTCTATTTGCTCGTTGTGGTCGACGACAGCCAATATCTTCTGTATTAATTCCAACTGAACCTTCTTCACATTTTTCAAACTTCCATACATACTTTTCTGCCTAAAATAACCCAATTCCATTTTTGGTGAAACTAAATTATTATAAACTAACTTTTGTAAATTTTTCTGCAGCAGCCCCGGTGCTGTTATCTTCGTCGCGATATTTTTGTTTGGTATCACTAATGAAATTTGTGAAATTTTTACGAATAGATGAAGGATTAAATGAAAATTGCTTTTGATGTAAAATAGAACAAATACGATCCCATACTTCACTTTCAAAAATATTTTAATTTCAAATATAATTATGAATATTAAAATTCCAAATATTTCATCGAAAATTCTATTTTTATTTCTTTATCTCTTTAGTAAAAAAATTCTTATTGAATATTCTATCAAATTTTTATGTGTCATTTTATGCAAATTTTTCTTATTATGATTTTTTTGAGTAAATAAATTAAAAAAACATCATGCGTAAAAATAAAAACATAACATTAAAAGACTTTTAAACAAAAAAGATGTTGTTATTAATTATAATAATTTAATGTAAAAAAAATTAATAATAAAGCAATTAAAAATGTCAAAAAAGAATGAAATTTGTAAAAGAAAATTGTTTAAAAAAGTTTTGCAAAAATATGTTATGGTTTCACAACGAAAAAAATTTCGAAAACAACCAAATGATATTGGAAATGGTAGATATGAATTCTCCATAGTCAATTCTATATAAATATGTCAAAAAACAAAACTTTATTTAAAAATATTTGACAAAAGGATGAGCTATTTTAAAAAGAGGGATTAACGTGACATAGCTCGTCCTTGTGGGTCCTAGCGGGAAAATTACAGTATGAAAGTGGTCCCAATGAATTCCCCAAAGTCAAAAACATACATAAGGACCACCTCCAAGCATTTTTAGCTCAAAAAAATTTTATAAGGACGAGCTATTTGCGTAAAAGGACGAGCTATGTAAAAAATGACGAAATTACCGTAATATAGCTCATCCTTGTGGGTCCCAGAGGGAAGATTACGGTATAAAAGTGGTACCATTGGATTCCCAAGATCCAATACTATATAGAGGGACCACCTCCCAGCATATTTACGACAAAATAGCTTTTAAAGGACGAGCTATACCCTAAAAGGACGACCTGGTCCTTTGATAAGCTTGGGCACAGCGATACGCTTGAAACGGCGAACCCATATTTCATTTGGTGATACAGTATGAGCTATTGCAGCACAAAAAAGCCTAACAATTACAATGAATCTCGCCATCCATGTTTACCATGATCAATTAAACGAAGAAGATCACATTTCTTTTCAGAATCATATATGATTATTCTTGCAAGAACGAGAATATTTTCATCAACGGGTGTAAAATCGTATATTCTTTCGGCGTTATTTGTTTGAAGATTAGAAGTATTACTAAAAAAAGTGGTTGCAATGGTTAAAGAAGTCTGAAAAGTTATATATTAAAGCAAAATTACAAGAAAAAATTTTATATTCAAGTTCGACATCAACAAGTAAGACTACAAAAAGCCACGCAACTTTTTAAAAAAAAATATTTAAACCAAAGAATATGAGAAACAGTGGACTTTTAAAGGAAACAACAGAGAATACAGTAAAAAATATTAATAAAAGGATCAAAAGTGAGGGAAATAGCAAGGTAGTGGATATGAAAAGTGTGTAACTTTAAAGCGTTTTTTATTTCTACAGTAACACAAAAAGGGTGATTGATTACACTGCAAAAACAAATAGTAAAATACACAAATCAATTTATCGATGAAGTAAAAGCTTGATTATGTTATACTTACAGAAAATATGAAGCTGTAAGCAGAATAAAAATGGAGGGAAAAGATTTGCAAAGAAAAGAAGAAAAAGGAAGGATTATATCGAAGATAAATAAAAGAGAAGACGCGAAGAATGGCATAAGTAAAAAGTGGGCAAAAGAGAATGCCCAGAACAATCGCATACATCCAAAAAAAGAAGCCATTATCAAAGATTCGTTTTTTTACCACAACTATTTTTAAGCATCATCTGATTCTCCTGGAAAAACTCGTTCGACGAAAAGTAACAAAGCAGTGCAATAAAACTGACACCAACAAATTCAGCAAAAAAAACAGCAGCAACTTTTAAAAAAGCTTGCAAATGCAACGTTGAAACGACATCTTTATGGACCGAGAAGTAGAAACCATTGATTGAAGCATTTTTGCAAGTTATAATTTTTGAACGGTGCTTTTACAGTGATGATGAAGATTAAACAAAATCTGAAGAGGGATTTAAGAAAAATATATATCTACAATATTCTTTAACTAATATATATATATATTCTAACACCAGAACTAAATCACAGCTTTTAAGGAAACAAACTTCATTTTTTCTATATTTCGCATATGCTGGATTCATTTTTGACGTCGAAAAAAAGCTGAATAAGTGTATTTAAATGATATAAATGTACATGGAAATAAAGGACGAAAAAAAAGGTGATAAAAAACACGGACAAAAAACGACGTTAAAAAAACAGCAAGAGAAAGAAAAGCAACGCCAAAAGCATTGCTTATATGAGATTTGAAAAAAAAGAAAGGGAAAAAATGTTGCGTTGGAATTGTTTTTTTAAATATTACAAACTTGATTTAAAAAGTTGTATTTTACAAGTAATAAAATGCTAAAATCTTGTTTTGAGTATAAAATGATCATAATGAACGAATATAATAGATTAAAGGCAAATTTGAAGAAAACGAAATAGAACATCGTGATAAAAATAAAATAAAAAACAAAGAAAAATCACAGCGGCTGTCTTCATCAGGAAAAGAAGGAAGACTGAAATGACCAACAAGGAGTACGAAAGAAGCACAAAAGGGTCAAAAGAGGAGCGTAGATTAAAAAGCAAATGGCATCAAGTGTTAAAATTATCTCGCTGCGTAAAAGACTGGCGACATAAAAGGGATTATTCTTGATTGGAAAAAATCAAAGACAAATTTGGCAAAAAAAAATTGAACTTTGAAAATATTTTATCAACATTGTTTGATTGAATATTCTAAAAATCGTATTTTTGTATTTATTTTTTATTTTATTTTTTGTTTTATTAAGATGTTGATAGATCATTTAATTATGCAACCAAAAAGGTAATTAACCATTTTACAGCAACTGATGTTATACCATTTTTAGTGATAATGTCATCTATGTTGAATGTGGCATCAGTATATTCTCATTTATCGTATGTTATTTGTATCATAGTATATGTGACTTTTACTTAAAATTTTTCAGCTTCTCTTTTTATTCAGCAGGACTTCATTAACGTATTCAATTGATATAAATGTAATGAGCATCTTACTAACACTTTGTGAAGGATTGGCCTTTTTAACCGTTGCATGGCTTAATATTGACTTTACTGATGAAGGACTTTTATGTCCACTTTTTGTTTTTGTTTTTGCTGGCTCAGTTTGTACTGTTATATTGTATCGGAGTGGAGGAATATCAAGAGAAAATGTTAAAGCATATACTGTCTTTGTAATTTCAAATTTGCTATTATTCTTTTGCCGTGTCATTGCAGCTTTGAACTTTCGTAATTCAAGGCATGTTGATGTTGTACAAAAAGGTGGAGCTGCCATATCACTTACCTGGGTTTTACTAACAGCGGTAGTTGATAATTACCCACAGTATCTTCGGTATTTACCCTTCTTAAGTAATTTGTTGTAATTTTTGAAAAAAAAGCTTAATATTGTTAATTTTGCAGATTTAGCTGGTGGAATTTCACGTTATACAGTAACTTATGCTATCTTTCCAAATGCTGTAAAGTTTAAAGTTGTTATGTTTTATTACAAAGGTAATGAATTTTAAATATATAAAGTAACTAAATATCATACATTTTAAAGAAAGAATTACTATCACCTCATCAAGAAGAAGAGATAGCAGCTATCAAAGGACTGCAAAGAGAGCACAAACGGCTATAAATCAAATTGTAATTGGTCCCAGGACGACCCGAAGGGGAGTCTGGGACAATTTGGGTTCGCTTCCCTGGTTGCCATATCTTCCTAGGCTAACAATGCAGTTTTTCGGCTTATTTTTTGTTTTTTCACTTTTTTGTTGTTTGGAATATGTTTCCGGGCTTATATTTAAGTAAAAAAATAAAAAAAAAATGAAGAAAAACGAGTGGGTACAAACTGAGATACGAATCTTTGTCACAAAAAATGATGTTGATTCTCTCCTTCCTTCCTTCCGTCTGTCACAAAATTTTTTCTTTTCTTTGGCAAAAAGTCTTAACGCGAAAAAAATAAAAGCGCGCGCTTTCTTTTTTTCTTTTTTAACTTTTAAAAAAAGTTGTTTTTTTCCATCACCACTGCTAAAATAAAAACTGCGGTCCATATTTTTTTAGACCGGGCTGCAAAAAGTCCGACCCGAAAATTTTTCAAATTTTTTTTTTTTTTTTTTTTTTTTTTTTTCAAATTTTTTGAACTTTTTATGCTTTTGGGAATTTAGAAATTTGTGGAATTTCTTTTTTGATTTCTGTACTTTTATTGGGTTGAATTTTCTTTGATTTCAGTGCTTTTATTGCCATCACCCAAATTCTCTCAATTTGTATTTTTGCAGGTTTTTTAAAGCGATGAGTGTTAATGTTGATAGATTTTCAAATGTATTACAGCAAGAACGAATTGATAAAGCTTTAATTGCATTATCTTTACACAGAGGTTCCCTAATCCATTAATTCATTGATATATATTTAAATCTTTAGACGAATACTACAAAGCTATTGTGACATGCTTATCGATTGGATGTTTCAAAGCTGCTGCTAATTTCTACAAAGAATCAGTGGTACAACATATTCAACGTCAAAACAAAGCTTTTCGAAATTCTGCTGCACCACTGTATATGGAATATATTGTACTAGATCAAAGCGAATGTAATTTTGGTTCGGGATTTACAGATATTTCAATTGCCGTTGAAACTCCATCTTTATTATCATCACTGTTAGTTGGAGAAATGGTGTATCATGAAGTTCAAACCACCGTAAGACAACAATCGAATCTATTGAATGTATTAAAAGCAATACACAAATGCACTACTACTCTTTCAACTACAATGTCTACAGAATGCAAAAAATATCAAACAATCATGAAAATGAATGATGGCACTGATTGGAATAGCTCAACTTATCAGGATTATCAAGATTATCTTGCAGAAGTGATAAATCCCTACAGTGAAAAATCTGAAAGATGGTCGAGAGAATTGCGATTGCTAAAATACGTTTCAACCTTTTCTAATGAACTAACAATCAATCAATCAAAAATGACAAGTTTTGCTGAATGTGGTACAGTTACAAATCTTTTGAAGTTAGCACTTGAAGCTAAAACTGCCAATCAAAAATTCATTATTGCTGCCGATACTTTTGAATCATCAGATACTTTAACTGTTTCGTTTGCCATGGGCGCTAAAGCTGATAGGGTAAGCAAACTGTAATTTTTTCATAATTTGCAGCAGTCTCATAGAAATTATGCTCTGCGACCCAGATGTATCTAGTGATCCATCTTGTGACATTAGAGTTTACTTTGAGAGATTAACGTATACCTTGTGCTGGTCAAAAAACCTATATATGTATTGTAAAACTTGTTACTAAACGTAATTTTCAGATTCGATTCAAAGCATTTAATGAAGGAACAAATCATCATCCTATCCTTGAACATCTATTCCGCGAAGATATTCTTTAACATATTTGTATATATGTACAATGATTTTTTTTCATTTCTGTAAATACAATGATCTTTTTTCTTGTATAAAATTGGTGTGCTGCTTGTGATTATAAATTTAAATGTTTACTTGAGTTTGAAAATCTTGTATAGCATGAAAACTTCTTTTCAATGGCCAACACACATGTTGTTGCTTTTTAGGGACTGTCCAGATCTGACGTCGGGTATTTTTTTCAAATTTCAGACCCCCTCACCCCCTTAATCAGGTTGCGTCAGATTTGAGTTTACCCCCTCCCCCTTATCGTCAGATAAATCGTCAGATTTTTCAAAATGCTTCAAATACAAAAAAATTTTCATTAAAATTTATTTTTAAAGATCATATTAAATTGTAAGTTTTTTAAATACATTAATATAAGCAAACGGAAAAAAAACAACATTTTTTTAACAATAAATATTACATTTATTATTTTTTACTAAAATAATGGAAAAAATGAGTAAAACACAGATATAAAATTGATAAATACAAATCAAATATGTGCTTCTTCAAAAAAAATTAAAAAATCGGAAAAATGCTTTATCTTAAAGAAGCTAATTTATCCGACGTCAGAATCGAATGGAACCCCCCACCCCCTCACATCAGATTTCATCAGATTTGGAATTACCCCCTCCCCCCTAAAATACCCGACGTCAGATCTGGACAGTCCCTTATATGAAATAAAACAACATTTGTGTGAGCCTATACGCTTGGGGTCACCAAACATAACTTCTTATCAACAACATAAAAGGCGGTCCTGTTTATATTAAAGGCGGCAAGACCTATTTCAAAGGCGGCTTGGTCTGCAGTAAAGGTGGCATGACTTATATAAAAGGCGGCACGACCTATATCAAAGGCGGCTTGGTCTGCAGTAAAGGCGGCACGACCTATATCAAAGGCGGCTTGGTCTGCAGTAAAGGCGGCACGTCCTATATCAAAGGCGGCTTGGTCTGCAGTAAAGGTGGCATGACTTATATAAAAGGCGGCACGACCTATATCAAAGGCGGCTTGGTCTGCAGTAAAGGTGGCACGACCTATTTCAAAGGCGGCTTGGTTTATACCAAAAGCGGCTTGGTCAACATCAAAGGCGGCACAAATTATATCAAAGCTGGCTCTGTTCACGTAAAACGGTGCCCGTCTACATCGCATTTTCTAGAATCACGATTCAAAAATAAAAATCTTTTTAGGTTTTCTTTTTTCAAAATTATATTGGATACTTTAATTTTCTACATTTAATAAATAGCATCAAATAATATAATAATTGTTGCTGATTGATTGTCCTTTCAAAAAATTTACTTTAATATAGTATGCTAATTGACAATAAATAGCCAAGTTATAATAAAATGAAAGGGAAAAATCTTAAAAAAGGATGCTTAACTCATTACCAACAAGTTTAAAATTAAAATTTAAGAAGAATTTAAAGAGGCTGATTTTAGATAACTTGTTTAGTTTTTCATTTAATTTAATTTAGTTTGTATAAAAGTCTTTGTTATTATGTTATTATTGCTTTCTTGATGTATGTATTTTTAAATCAATGCTATTCGGACAAGTAGATAATACTGTATTTGGTAGTTTTGACCTTTATTTTTTGCGACGTTATAAATAAGATGTAGAATTCACTGAAATTTTATCGGATCCTATTTTTAAAATTTGTAGTTCATATGATTTTTTAATCGGAATATCAAAGTTTAAGCTTGCAAATCCGTTTGGCTCGATGTTGTTTTCAACAAATGTGTTTACCAATGCTGGACAAAGTAATTCAGATATTTTGAAAATAATGCAAAAATGGAGTTTTACGCTTTTTTTTATTGTTACCAGACTTTCCATCGAAGTGACATTTGGCTGCCATTCAACCCTTAATTATGGCACTATATAACACCATTAAAAATGTAGAAACTTACCATAAATTTTTCAATTCCTTCAAGCTGCTTAATGATTCATATAGTATATCATAATTAATAATTGTACAGTAATGAATCATTAAAGAGTTAATATTTTTGTTCACAAGACGTTGTAATATAGTTTTATCTAATTCACATGACATAAATTTTATCGATGAACGATCATACTAAAAATCAATGTGTTCTGATTGTTGTACAAATCTAAGGATGCAAGTACTTACAATTTCATCAGGTCCATCTCTACCAATATATACTTTTTCCATCTTTGACACATCAATTTTAGCCAAAATTAATGCAAAATCTTTGATGTTCAAATGACAGAATTCTAAACGAAATTTTGGAGAAATGATGCGTTTAACTTTTGTTAATAACTTAGGAGGAATATCAATAGTAAGTGAACCATAATAATCTTTGCATTCATATTTCCATTTGGGATTAACATTTAGTATATCGACATCATAACCACGAATTCTTTTAACCAAATTATAATTTTTCTTTGAAGTTTTTGAAATTTTTAGTTGTAATTTAAATGAAGCATTTTTTATAACATAATACAATATTGGGGAAGGTAGTGGTAATCGCTTTCTTTTAAAAAAGAATTTTGCAAACAACATAATGGTTAAAATTAAAGCTGTAAAGCTTAAAATCATGGACATCATGTGTTTTTTTTATCTAAACTAATGCAACATGGACAAAAAAAACACATCTTGTAGCTGTTAAAAAAAAGAGAGATCGTTAATTGATTTTTTGCAACACAAACCTTAGTGGATAAAATATGGGAGACATGTTTCTTTATTTCTCTCAACTTGACATGTTTTTCTAAAAGGTCTCAGTACTTTGAAACAAATGAAGGAAGAATTCTTTATAACTTTTAGACAAACATGGTTAGGTGCATGCAGACGAATAAAAAATTCAATGCTATTTTTACACATGTGTGTATAACTGTTTTTTAGAACAAATTGAAAGTGAAACAGTTTATTTTATTATAAAACTTTTATAAAAAAATTTTAGAGTACAAGTTTGAAAAAACTTAAAACAATATGAAGTCCGTATGAAGTAAAAGGTGCAACAGCTGAATTTCCATTTCCATTGCCATTGCCGTCAAGAGTGTTGCATGAATCTTTTTGGCAACAATTAATTGAAACTGATACACCGCCTTTGTCCAAAAGCTGTTTAGAACCAGTTTGCTAGAAAAACAAATTCAAATAAAATTTAACTTATTTATCCATTAATTATTTTGTTACTATATTATGCTTCAAATTGTAGTACACAACACATTAAAATAATAAAAGCAGTGTTTTTCATTGGTTTAAGTGGAAACGTTGTTGGTGAATGACAATAATAAAAAATATATTGATTGTAAGCTTTTTTAACGAACAAAAGTTTTTACATTTTTTGTTTTTCTCAGATAGCTTAAAATATGTTTTAAATGTCTTATCAAAAATAAATTGTTTTTTTTATAGGTGCACAAATACGGTTGTAACATATACATGATTCAGCAAAATAAAGGAAGGTAAAAAGCAATATTTTTGGTAAAATAAAAAATGGAGAACTATATTTTCTTAAGTTTAACAATAACAATTTATTTGAAAAAATAAAATGATAAAATGATTGTCGCTAAATTATGTTAAAAGTAAAATAAATAACGAGAGAAAACTTTTACTGTAGACAGAAAAAAAGCTTGAAAAAACAATTGTGCAATTGATCTTAGCTATAAAGCAAGTGCGGCTATGATGCTTCAGCAGCTGATTTAATGCTAAAAATGTTGGTTTTAATGTTTATCAATGTATGAGCATGCGTTACCTTTTAATGTAGTCAACGATTTTTGTTCTTCTGCTAACATCTTTGGAGTGGCTCCAAAATTGTCCAAAGCTTCTATATTGGCACCTTTTTCAATCAACCACTTAACCGCTTTGAGTTCACCCAGCCATGCAGCTTTGTGTATCAATGTTATTGCTCGTGCAGGTTTGTTAGAAAAAGGTATTTCATATCTTCGAACACTTGTAATAATTTCGTAACTAATTTCGTTTTTAACAACTTTTTCAGCTATTTTTTCCGCAAATTTTACTTTGAGTTAACCAATGTCGCTAAACAACATTTTGATGAAACGAAACATTGATTTAATATTTTCATCCTTTGCCAAGTTTTCAACACTATTATTTATTGTTGCACCATTTTGTAAAAATAATTTGATTACTTGATGATAGCTTCGATCTACTGCATGATGAAGAAGCGTAAAGTCATACTTATAAGCATTACATAAAATGTTTAAATCATTACTTTCAAGGGACCATTGTTTAAGGAACTTTTCTTCGTCGTAATACACCATGAAATAAAAAAGTGAATAAAGTTTGTTTATTATTTCTTTACATGCGTTACCACTAGTTACCTTAAATTCAGCAACAGAAATAAATGACATATTTTGTAGTAAAAGTTTAAGTAAATCTTGTCTCTCTTTTTGAATTACATAAAACAAAATTGTTTTTCCATAATTGTCAACAATATTTATATAACATTCCATTTGTATCAAATATGAAACCATATCAAACGCAATTTGTTTGTCATCAATTAATACAGCGTAATGTAATAAATTTCTTCCATATTTGTCAAGGCATTTCACGGGAAACTTATTTTTTTTTTGTTTTTGACAGGGGGGACCACGTGAAAATGCCAAAAATTCAAAAAAAATTTTTTTTTTGAGTTTTTGATTGAAATCGATGCCTGGGGATGTGTAGACACTCCCTTTGAAAGGATTTTGCGAAAAAATGAGTTTTATGTCATTTAAGAGCATCAGAAGCACAAGGTCTACAGTACCTCTTTCAACATAGGTTAAAAATTTGTTAAATTACTTATTATGACCCCAGATCATACCAATCGACTGAGAAATCATTAAAATATACTTTTTAAGCATTTTTGGAACAATTCCAATCAATTTTTAAATAACTTTACTTGTAAATACGCAAAATTCCATTAACTTACGGTAACCGCTGTTTAAAAATTCGGGAAGTTTCTAGCATGTTCGAGAAAATTCTAAAACTTATAAATTCTGTTTGGGCAGTGTCTTGGCTACCCTCACAGGTCATATCCGCTCATATAAGCTTCAAATTCCAATTTTATAGAGCTCGTTCCACAAAAAATCTCTAAAATCGTGGTTTCGACACGAAAATCCCTCAGAATTCCATGAAAATTCCAGATACCTCAAAAACCGATATACCACCCTTTGACCAAGGTCCATGGCTACCTCCAGGCGAAATTTCATATTTTTTGGACCCTCCAGTCAGAATTGCCAGAGGAAAAACCAAACGACAAAACTTATGGAACGACCTGATACTTGTCATGTTAAAAGCACAAATGCTTAAATTATTAGCTACTAAATCCTTGTTATTAAATAATGGTAACGATTAAAACTATCACTATCACCGTATCCAATGTATCATTAATCGATACTTTTTTTTGTAAATTTTTTACTTAAAATCCTATTTTAAATTATGTAATGTAATGTTAATGACAACGATACTAAGAAATTATGAAAATTATGAGGTAATAAACGATTCTAATTTTTCTAAATTTCATCGAAACATATATTTTTACTAGCTTAAAATTATTTTAAATATCGCTTCAGTTAATAAATTATAAAAAAAGCGTCAGCTGTTTTGGTTGCTTGTTGCTGCCCTTCGAAAAATCTTTTTTGCGCGTATCACTAAAAGTTTTTTACTGATGGTTATATTGACCAAAACTCCACCAAAAGTTGAAGGTTGTTACGGTTAGATATAAGCGATACAGAATCTTGTAAATCTGAATCACGTTCTTCTACTACATCTGAAGTGCTGATATTTACTTGGGCACCATTTGTACTTCTTTCGTTCTCCTTGTTGGTCATTTCAATCTTCCTTCTTTTCTTGATGAAGGCAGCCGCTGTGATTTCTTTTTGTTTTTTATTTTATTTTTATCACGACGTTCTATTTCGTTTTCTTCAAGTTTGCCTTTAATCTGTTATATTCGGTCATTATTATCAATTTATACTCCAAACAAGATTTTAGCATCTTATTACTTGTAAAATACAACTTTTTAAATCAAGGTTGTAAGTAAATTACTTCAATTTTTAAAAAAACAATTCCAACGCAACATTTTTTCCCTTTCTTTTTTTTCAAATCTCGTAGAAGCAACGCTTTTGGCGTTGTTTTTCTTTCTCTTGCTGTTTTTTAACGTCGGTTTTTGTCCGTGTTTTTATCACCCTTTTTTCATCCTTTATTTCCATGTACATTTCTACCATTTAAACCTCCTTAATTTGTTCATTTTTTATCATTTTCTATATAAAATCTAGTTACACCATGTTAATTTGTGCGAGTTAGAACTTTTTAAACCAAAATTGTAAGTAAATTACTTCAATATTTAAAAAAACAGTTCCAGCGCAACAATGCATCCTTTCCTTTCTTTTTTTCAAATCTCATCGAAGTAACGCTTTTGGCGATGTTTTTCTTTCTCTTGCTGTTTTTTTAACGTCTTTTTTTGTCCGTGTTTTTTTATCATCTTTTTTTATCCTTTATTTCCATGTACATTTTTATCATTTAAATACACATATTCAGCTTTTTTTCGACGTCAAAAATGAATCCAGCATATGCGAAATATAGAAAAAATGAAGTTTGTTTCCTTAAAAGCTGTGATTTAGTTCTGGTGTTAGAATATATATATATATTAGTTAAAGAATATTGTAGATATATATTTTTCTTAAATCCCTCTTCAGATTTTGTTTAATCTTCATCATCACTGTAAAAGCACCGTTCAAAAATTATAACTTGCAAAAATGCTTCAATCAATGGTTTCTACTTCTCGGTCCATAAAGATGTCGTTTCAACGTTGCATTTGCAAGCTTTTTTAAACGTCGCTGCTGTTTTTTTTTGCTGAATTTGTTGGTGTCAGTTTTATTGCACTGCTTTGTTACTTTTCGTCGAACGAGTTTTTCCAGGAGAATCAGATGATGCTTAAAAATAGTTGTGGTAAAAAAACGAATCTTTGATAATGGCTTCTTTTTTTGGATATATGCGATTGTTCTGGGCATTCTCTTTTGCCCACTTTTTACTTATGCCATTCTTCGCGTCTTCTCTTTTATTTATCTTCGATATAATCCTTCCTTTTTCTTCTTTTCTTTGCAAATCTTTTCCCTCCATTTTTATTCTGCTTACAGCTTCATATTTTCTGTAAGTAAAACATAATCAAGCTTTTGCTTCATCGATAAATTGATTTGTGTATTTTACTATTTGTTTTTGCAGTGTAATCAATCACCGTTTTTGTGTTACTGTAGAAATAAAAAACGCTTTAAAGTTACACACTTTTCATATCCACTACCTTGCTATTTCCCTCACTTTTGATCCTTTTATTAATATTTTTTACTGTATTCTCTGTTGTTTTCTTTAAAAGTCCACTGTTTCTCATATTCTTTGGTTTAAATATTTTTTTTTAAAAAGTTGCGTGGCTTTTTGTAGTCTTACTTGTTGATGTCGAACTTGAATATAAAATTTTTTCTTGTAATTTTGCTTTAATATATAACTTTTCAGACTTCTTTAACCATTGCAACCACTTTTTTTAGTAATACTTCTAATCTTCAAACAAATAACGCCGAAGGAATATACGATTTTACACCCGTTGATGAAAATATTTTCGTTCTTGCAAGAATAATCATATATGATTCTGAAAAGAAATGTGATCTTCTTCGTTTAATTGATCATGGTAAACATGGATGGCGAGATTCATTGTATTTGAATTGTTAGGCATTTTTGTGCTGCAATAGCTCATACTGTATCACCAAATGAAATATGGGTTCGCCGTTTCAAGCGTATCGCTGATTAGTTTACTGTCTCTACAAAGTATGTTTCCTTCTACTGCTTATTATTTTATATATCTCTCTGCTTTAGTAATGCTCCTTATCTTGAAACAAATGTTGCCGAAGGAATATATGCTTTTATACCAGATGATGATAATATTCTCTTTCATGCAAGAATAATCATATATGATTCAGAAAAGAAATGGGATCTTCTTCGTTTAATTTATAATGGTAAACTTGTATACTACGATGAATAATTTCTGTAACAAATCATCATAAGTTTCGCCATTATCATCATCATATAATATAGTGTTGGAGTCAACAACTGCAAAAACAACAACTACTGCATTGAATTCAACTTTTTAATGTTATGGAACACCATTTGAAAAATGGGAAATGGATGGGAAAAAGACAATGGAAGCATCAAAATGTTAGGTAAGTTTGTTATTACGTTGGATTTCATATATTTTTTACACCTCCAATTCGGGAACACATTAAGTTATGTCACCATATATTTCCTTCAGCCGCATGCATACTGTAACTGCAAGTAATTTTTCTTATTCTTGTCGTCGTGTATTGCTGGCCATAGACATTCCTAGGTTACAGTGGAGTTGAGGCCCCATCTTTTGTCTAAGTATTCGTTGACTAAAGAGATAGAGAAAAATTATTAGCGAAAAGATGCAAAACTAGGCAATCGTTGCTTACTAAAATTTAAACTATCTGCAACAGATTATTAAGCAATTATCTGCAGCAGATTATTAGGCAGCACCGATTCTATGTCATCATGATAAATGCATTGCGAAGGCATACAGTATACTGTCAGGGCATCCACGGTGTTGTTATTTTTCAAAATTGTTATTTTTGTTCAAAAACTGTTATACTGTAATCCTTCACTGTCTTTTTTCGTTGTTTAAAACAAAACTTAAAATTTATTTTGACAATGAATTTTACATAATATATAGAGCATGGCACATCAGATATGCAACACCTCGAGCTAAAGCATTTGTTAGTGTCAATTTTATTGCATATGAAAGAAATTATGATGACGTCTCGTATTAAGATAGCTCAGTATACAGTTTATCCTATACTGATATATTATTTGATCAAAATATGTTTAAGTATAACATTTATAACTTTATGAATGTTGTTTTGTATTGATCATATATATTAAACTAATTATACATTACAGAGGTACTGTAAAAAAATGTTCTACCACGTGTTTGTGGTAGGTTTTTATGCATTACAACTCCAATTCCGATGTCAGACAATCGACTCAAAGTTGGTTACTTTGAAATATGTTGTGATTTTTAGAATTGTTTTTTTTTCAATAAAGAAAAGGATTGAAAAGCTGTGTATATTATGGGACACCGGGAGTAATGGGAGAGGACAAAGGAATGTATTTGGGAATGTGAAGTTCAATTTAGTTTTCATTGGCTTGTCGCAGTTGGATTTTTTATTTTATAAAAGATTTCGTAGGATAAGGGGTTCTTGGAAATTAAATATTGACGTTTGTGAGATCGAAGAAATTGTAGTTACAGTATATTTTGTTTTAAAAACTTTTTGTATTTCCACACTGGTAGAATATTGGAAATGTAAAAAAGCTAGAAGGTTAAATTAATAGATAAAAACTAAATCATCAATTAGATTTTAATGTTTAGTTTTAATGTCCAAAAAAAGTTGCTGTATTTCTGGTAACGCCAATAAAATGTTTCTGACATACATAAAAATATTGTTGCGTTCCCTTTTTTTTTTGAAAAGGTTACGGTAATGATAAATTTCCTGTTGTTGTACATTAATTTGATGCATCTTTATTTAGTTAAAAATATCAATCATCTTTTCCACATTTTTTCTTGTAGCTTTGTTGCCACATTTTTAACAGTTACATTTTGTTATTATAACTTGAAACAAGAATATAAAGAAAATGCAACATTTTTAATTACATATAAAATTCACAAAATGTTTTAACTTCAGACAAGAATTTTTTCTTTTAAAAAAATGATTTATCAAAAAAAGAAAAAAAAGTTATTCCCCGATCAGCTTATAGTACATGCATTAACATAAGATTTACCTCTTACTTGATCAATGATTGTAAATCAATCAGTTCACGACAGAGGTTTTTTCTAATTAGACATGTGGTGTGTTAACTTTTAATTGCCCTTGTGTGATTCATCTCGTCTAACTACAATGTATAAAACAACCTATTATTAGTCACTCATGCTCGAAAAAGAAACAAGTTTAAGGTTCGGGCAATTGTTGAAATTTCTTTTCTATTTTTATTTGCTTTCTTTTTCTTCTATTTCTTTTTTTGATTACTTTTTCTTATAAGTTTAAAATTCGTCATACCTTTTTTGTGTGTTAAACTTGAACCACAAGAAAAAATATTTTAGAAACTAAAATGAAAGCAGCAATTTTTGTTGCTTTCTGCTTTGTCAACTCTATTTTGGGATTAAGATGTTACAATTCTGTTGGAAAACATATTTACGGTACTAAAGTATGTTCCTCCAGAGATAAATATTGTGCTAAAATGTCTATTTATGATCCATATCATCTTCGTAAGTTTTTTAGCATGATCTTAATTGTTTAAAAATGTTGGATATTTTTTAAGCCCAAGATTTTCCAATGTACTTTCAAGGCTGTTCACAAGAATTAGAAGAAGTTTATAATGTTAGGTGTGATGTGAGTTTCAAAACAAAATTGTTTTTACAAAAATTATTACTACAATTCTAGGGATATGGCAGTTATAGAGTTGGTGGTGAAATTGGTATGGGTGAATGGCATGGTAATTTATATTGTTGCACTTCAAATTTATGCAATTCTGCAAGTACTGGAAACGTTTTTGGTGTTGTTGTTTTAGCAATTTTTGTAAATTTGATTGTTTGTAAGTGAAAACGTTGTTAACTAAATTTAACCGTAATTGCTATTTTTGCAAAAATTTGTGTTGTACAAAGCCCTACTTTTCATATTTAACTTTTATAAAAACTGTAACGATAAATTTTGGAAATAACAAAAAACGAGCACAAAAAATTTGTTGTCATCAACGAGACATAAAAGAAATTTAAATAAACATAACAGCTGCCCGAAAAAGTTCTTTTAAAACAACAAAAGAGAAAAGCCAGACAACAAAGCTTTGACTAAAGTTTTTTGCTTCAAAAAACAGCAGAGAAACATTTGAAAAATAATTCATCCTTTAATTCTGGATTAATCTTTTTGATATCTTTTGCACCAGATCCATCCTTCATGCAATGGAATAAAAGATCAAAACATTTTTGATAAAGCTTGTCAGCTTTTGAAGTGATTGAAGCATTTGCAAATAAGCAGGCGTTGATGGTGGATAAATTTTCAATGCAAAATTCTTCAATATTATTCTGAAAAAACACATAACTTTATTGATCTTAGAAGAATTTGCATACCTTGAGATCTTTGATACCGTATTCATGAGCAAACATAAGAAGATCGGCAGCATCAATAGCATTAAGAGTATCAGAATTTTGAATATCATAGCAAAACATAATACCTTCTTTGACAGTATCGAGTTTATGATTTTGAATGGCAACCATATCAATGGTTGCTAGAGTAGTATGTTCTTTTTTGCTTGATTCAAGTTCATCCAAAAGTTTTGCAAAAGCGGCTGAACGACGTTTGAGGACAACTTTATGAGCCTAAAATTGAAACAACTATGAACAATTTGCTTACATGGAGCTGTTTAGAACTTGTGTATCATTAGGAAAGGTTAAGAGGTTATGCCGCCTTTGATTTTAGAGATGTATTTAACGAAAACTTAGCTCTAAATCTTTTTTAAACAAAAAAAAAAGGTTAAACTGCCGATTTTGATGTTTGGTGTGAAAAAGAGGTTTTATGCTGCATTTTTTAGCCACGTCACAATAAAAAAACAAAAACGAACCTTTAGTTCACGATCCCCAACAGCAATAACAAGATTCATAATTAATATTTGTATCTTTTTGCAACAAAAATCTTATCACATTGGACCGGGTTGCCAATCGATCCTTAATTGTGGCACATTAAACACAAGTTATTCAAAATGAATGCATTCACCACAAATGTTTAAATTCTCTTAAATCACTTGATAAAATATAAATTATGTCAAAGTCGGCAATAATATTTTAACAAAATTATTTTTTTATTTACAAAACACTGCAATATTTAAATTTTGTACCTTCTGTCATTTGTATTTTTTCCACACTATTGTTTTGTCGTTTATTGTATCGCTTAAAAGGAATACGATACATGTATATTGAACATTTATTGTCAAATGGTTTGAAATTTTAATTGTAAAAACATGAATAATCACTAACATGATTTCTGATTAGACAAAAAAAATAAAACATAGACAGCAAAATATTTTTGAGGCGGCGATAAATAAATATTTTAATCTGCTTTAATTTTTGAGACGAAAGTGTCAAAAACTGATAAAAAGGTAATCTTTTAAAAGAGAAAACGAGTCCATAAAAGTTTTTGGTATCATTACTTTAACTCTAAAAAATCAATGGTTTTATTACTTTTTGGTATAATTTTGATTATATGCTATTCTCATGTATACGATGTCCTAGCATCAGATATTGAGAAAAGTAATTTTAGTTATAAGTGTGATATAAAAAAAAATGGTAGTAATCGCCTTTTTAATTTTTCAAACATTTATGAAACCGTTGGCATTAATGCTGAAGAAAGAAATTTTAATGAATCATTCTCGTGCAAATGGATTTTTACATCTCCAGCTGATAAATATGGATTTAAAGTTGTAATCACAAAAATGAATACGTCATTACCAACACATTTTTTAATTCAGAATTCTACAAATATTATTGCATAGTAAATATTTTTTTTAGAATTTAGAATAATAAAATAATATCTTTTATAGCGACAGAAATCTTATTCTGTATCATCCCTATTACAATAGTGATAATTCTATCGAAATAAATTTTTCAAAGAACAATTCACTTTCAGTGACAAGCCTTAAATTTAAAGCATATGTTACAATTGTGGAAAAGAAATTTAAATTGATTAATAATGAGAATTGCATAAATGAAACAAATGACAATGGATATTCATGGTGGTATGAAAAATATGAGCCTAACTTTCGATGTACTTTTGATCTCTTAATTCCACCCCTTACTGAGATGATAGTTGCGCCAAGCGTTTTTGATTTAGAAATAGGTGTTGATAACATTAAATATTATTTTGATCAGTACAATAATAGTGATATCATCCATTTTGAAGATTATTTTATTTTGACACCATATACAAATGGTTCAGAGAGACATGTACTTTTTGAATTTTTAAGTGATGGAAGTATCCAAAATCGTGGATTTGAGATGACATTTACTAAATTAGGTAATATTTTTAAATTTTAATCTGGAATCTAATTATGTTAAATGAAACTGTAGTTTGCCAATGTTTGAATGAGAGTATTCCATGCGATGATGGTAATAAATATTCCTTAATGCCTTCAAGAACTCCAAATTATTGCGGAAATTTGCATTGTTATATTAAAGTAGGATTTTGCTTCTTAAAAAAACTTAAAAGGGTTCTATAAGCCGCATGGCAATCTACAATGGTCTAAATTTCAACAATTAAGCCCCTATTGAAGGCATTTCGGCATTAATGGCCTTAAACACTCAATCTTCAGTTTTATTGTTTAATGTTTTTTATTACCTTTAAAATTTGCTGTTTAGCTTGCTCCCTGTAAAGGACCAATGACATTTTTAAGCCTTTATTCTCAAAATGAAAATCCATTAAATGATGTATTCAATTTTTTTTCGAATGATGTCAAAGTGTTCGAAATAAACTCGCAGAATAGATGGATATCTTCTTATAATGTGTATTTCAATTCATCAAATGAAAATATTTTAGAAGCAATAACGTATCCAACAAAAGAAATAAAATCAATGGAAATAACTTCAATGTCATATTATCGTAAGGGAGAAACACATCCAGATATTTATTGAAATTACTTATATAAAACATTTAAGCTTCCACTACGAAAAAATTGCACATCAAATTTTCATCAGCTATATCATATTTTATTTTAGACACAGGATTATGGCCAATTACCGCTTTAGATATTGTGGATTTCCATGTATTTTCTTTCATAGAATATCTTTATTTTAAGAATAAACTAAAGTAAAAACTTTTCAGAATGCAAAAGAACAAAAAATTTTCATTTACGTTAATTACTTTACTGGATATTTCTTTATATACAATAATGAAAGCTTAACATACCTTTTGACTCCTTATTTATGGTGAAATTATATTTAATATTATAAGAGTATTTATTTTTATATAATGGTTTCAGCTTCAACTCTAAAATTAATTTTAAAAAATGTGAAATTTCAAAAATTCATAAATTTGTAATTTTTGTTCGACCAATAACAATAACTTCAATTAGTTTGTATCCGCTAGTTGTTATTCGTGAATCAGGTAATATTTATAATAATTTTTAGCACACTCTCAAATATTTTTAGGACGTGCGAAAGGATGTGTATTTAAAGAGAATATTTTCATTTTAAACTTTTACAACATAAATATAACCGCAATAGCAAACAATGAAGATTTTTGTGATATAGTAATTTTGGTAGATGAAGGGATCAGCTTTAGTTATTCTATAACATATTTATGGACAACAGCAGAATTTCAAGATGTTAAAGTGTTTATTGGTGTGGACAAATCAAAGCTATTTTTCAAATTTAAGTTTGTAGCTTTTAATACCATAATACCAAGTTCTTGGGAAATATACTATTTTAGTTCAAAAACAGCTGATAAATGGAATGCAATAAATTTATTTTCAAAAATTTACATAGTAGAAATACCGAAAAATTCTGCAATTTTTTTAACTTTAATAAACATGTATAATACTAATAATTACTTAAAACTTACGAGTAGTCATTCCCAGACGATGATCGCTACACCTCGTTACGGAACAGCAAAAATAAATTTTATTCCAACTACTGATCATTTATTTATGTATTTGGATATTAGAAAAAATATCGTAAAGTTAACTGTCCTTGATTATGAATTGCCAAAAAATTATATTTTTTATTTAATGGCTAATAATACTGCTCAGGCAAAGTAAGTAAAGACTGAAAAATGCGAAAACTTTATTGAGTTTACAGTTTGACGACAACCGGCCAATCCTTGATCTTCCAAAATTGCAATCTTACATTTCATTTTGATTCAGATAAACACAACGAAACTAATGGAGTCTTAATATTTGCTGAATTTATTTCTGAACAACCTAGTTTGCTTAATAACTGGGGTAATCTATTCACTTAAAAGCAATTCACTTCCATCTTTCATTATCTCTTGCAGAAAAATTTTATGAACCAGATACAAGAAGTTCACTAAAAACAATTTCTTATCATTCTTTACTATTTTTCTTTGTATTTGTAATTCTACTGTATTGAAATAAATTTTCACTGCTGGCAGAAATAAATTTTTGTACTGTTTTAACAGATTTGCGTCAAGTTGTTTTTTTGAACAAGTCAAAAATGATATAGTTTATTTAATTTTATAAAAGTTATTTAAAGTACAAGTTTAAGGAAATTTAAAACGATATGAAGTCCATATGAAGTAAATGGTGCAACTGCAGAGTTTCCATTACCGTTGCCATTACCACCTCCATTTCCATTGTCACTGCCATCAAGGGTGTTGCAAGAATCTTTTTGGCAACAATTAATTGAAACTGATACACCGCCGTTGTCCAAAAGTTGTTTAGGACCAGTTTGCTAAAAATCATAACATGAAGCAAATTCAGTGTGTGTGAATCAATAAATTGTGCTGTTGCTATAGTTTATTTTAAAACCGTTCAATGTTGTAAAACTTACTGTACAACCTGCGACATTAGCTGGAATACCCATATCCGCTAAATCTTTTGAACAACCGGCAATTGAAGCATCAATTTTTGCACCTTCAGTTTTTGCATTTACCGTTAAAACAAAGCAATAATTATCACCGGTATCACAAGTATTAGATAGGGCCGGATCAGCATCATGTACAGCTCGGACACATTTTAAACCTTCAACAACAACACACAAAAAAGCAACAAGGAAAACAACAATGAAGGCCTTCATTTTAATTTTGAGCAAAAAATATTATGAACAAATAATGTTTGTTATAAGCTACTTTTATACAATTTTTTCTTGCCTAAATTTTATCAGTCTAACATCTTTGATGAAAGTAATATTTCGTTGTTAAGTCCAACAAAGCAGTTGTACTTTAAACAGTGAACAAAAGGATTAAAATTTCCTTTTAATGACGATATTAGCATTGACTATCCTACTTCTCCCAAAATATTTCATTAACACAAATAGGTGAGTCAAAGACTTGAAATGTTTTTATTTGTTGTGTTTTCTGTTAAGCACGTTGTTGTAGCATTCAACATCTGTGATTTTTTATTGAAAATTTCGAAACAAAGAAATATTCTGTGTTTACGAAAGTTAAGTGCTTTGTTGGATTAGGATTGTTTAATTTGTAATAAAATCATGTCTTTTGTTTTAATTATTTGTAATAATAAAAGTTCTCTGATGATATCTCAAAAAAGTGAGGAACGTAATGCATGAGTTATTTTTTATCTCTGACTTCCTTTTTTGATGCGCTATCTCTGTTGTCATTCTTTGAATGATTACGTCATGTAAAAAATGAGTTAAAAATTAAAAATTTGCTACATACTTACATACAGGAAAATGATGATATAGATTCAACAAAAGTTTGGCATTTAAAGATTTACAAAGATTCGGGGTTTTAAAAAAGCGTGAACATTAAAATTTTTTTAAAAGCACAAATAAGCCAAATTCTTACAAAAGATAAGAAACAAACATTGCTAGAATTAATGAATGAATGACAGAAAGCTTTGTAGATACATTTTCACAATCCTTTTTAGAAACAACTGATGTAATATTAACGAAAGTTATTCTTGCTTCAGTTACATTTTCATCTACTCGAGGCTGCGGTGGCATTAATGGAAAAGTTTTGTCAGCATTGCATAAATCAGTGTCACAACAATATACATCAGTTTCAATTCCGTTCCAATTTCTGGCAGAATGACCGCTTTCCTATAAAAAATTAAATCAAATTTATTCTTTCGCGATTTCATAAAAATGAGGGATTTTTAGATTAAATTTTTCGTAGATGAACAAAAGTTAATCGTTGGATAATGCAGGATTTGATTTCAGAGAATCTAGCGTTTGATCATTTGCCACCTTTTTCATTTTTATATAAAAGCTCGATTCCTGCATTTTGTCATTACAACTTAAACTTACTACACAACCCAAAACATCATTATTTGAGTAAGAACATGAGTAATAAAACGGGATCGACTCCTGTTGAATAACATAACTTGTACGAACACAAAATTTAACTGATGTAGGACATTCAAAAGCCGCGTAATTGACAGATCCATAACAAGTAAGACTTTCAGCAATTGTCATTAAACAAAAAATAAAAGCTATAACAATAAAAGCTTTCATTCTTGTAATAGTTTCGATGAGCACGTAAAAAATACAGTTTTCTTTTTAACACAAAAAAAAGATTCATTCAAAAATGATAAAGCAATAGAAAAGAAATGATGGTGAATGTTTTAGGTTCAATCATCTTTTGTTGCAATGCTGTATTTGAAAAAAAGTGAATCAATGATATTGAAAATGAAAACAATAGAGAATCATCATAAAGTTTTTTACTCTGAAAAACTAAATAAAAAAACAACTTTTTTAAAAAACAAAATAAAACAAATATCTTTTTTAAGAAGATTTAATCTTGATCTTTGTTTTTAGGTAAAAACGCGAGAGCTGAAAAAGTAATCATTAATTGCAATAAAAAGCATTATTGCTTCTATTTTCACCTGTGATTGATAAAAAATTAAATTAGGGAATTTTTTCTTTCAAAAAACAATTAGTTGCAAAAATTGTATTTTACATTAAAATTGATAAAACAAAAGAGAAACTCATAGTTTTATTTCAAAAGTGTGATATACAAGATGTCTTAAGCTAAATCATTTAACATTTTAGTACTTTTAAAAACAAATGATTGCTAAAAACATAACAGCACTTAATTTTGTTATTACAACTAAAATCACAAACAAATGAACTTTAAAAGCATGACAAAAATAGCAATGCAAGCAACGGCACCAAATCCAGCTTTATTGCTTTTGTTACAATTATCCGTATCACAACAAAGATATTCTCTTTTCAAGTTGGATACCGTATCTGTGAAATTTCCACTTTTCTAAATAATATTAATGTAAAACAAATTTGTTTTAACATATGCAAGACTTACAGTACAATTAATATCATTATTATCAACCATCCATGGGCTTTGTGAACATGATCGAATAGCAAAATATACACCTAAAAAATTGACTGTATTGGCCTTTATTTTCCAAATAAAAGCGAAGTACGTTTATTTACTAGAGACACATTTAAGTAAATGCAAAAATGATCTCCATCAGCACATTGCTCATCCCCAATCGACGTTTCTTCAATGTAATTAGAACATCTTAATCCAAACGAATTTTTTAAAAAATAAAGAAAGAGTAAAGCATAAACGAGTTTCATCTTTGAAAAAATATAAAAATAAAAAAAAAGAGCTCAAAAAATTTTAATTAATTTAAGACATCATGTTTTACATTCTTATGATGAAAATAACTTTCTTTTGTAATCATAGAACAATAACTTGTGTTCTAGCATTCTAATTGTGCAGCAATTATTTTTTTATATCTGGTAAAAATTTTAAACGCTTTATGTCTTACAATTAGCAAAGCACAGCTGCAATCAAATAAGATGTAATATAAAAAATTTCATTCAAAACAAAAAATTCTTGACTTGCATATATAGTAATAAAAATATGATGTAGACTACAAACCATTTTATCAATTTTATATTAAAAATGTTTTGAGAATATGACTTTTACCATCTTTATACATTATTGTCAGGGCCGCAACTTGGGGTGTGGAATGGTGGGAATTTCCACCCCCTGAAATGCCAAATTTAAGGTGAAAAATTGAGTTTATACTGGATAAAATGAGATTTTCACGGGTTTTTCCATCCCCTTTTCATCCCCTGAAATATGTTCAAGTTGCGGCACTGATTATGGTTGTCCCTTGTTTAAAACATTTCGAATAATATAAATTCTTTTTTAAGCAATATATTTTTAGCTATATTAAAAAACCGATAAAATATTTAAAAACTTATTTCATTAAATAAGAGGGCGCAAAAAATAATTTTAAAAACAAAATTATTTTTTCCATTCCAGTTAATTTCATCCTCAAATCAATGTATTCCATAATCAATTCTATTTTAACACTTTTTTGCAGGCACAAAGGGTCTTATAAATGTATCTTCAAAATATTCTCTCTATTAATGAGAACATGACTAATGGGAACATTTAAGTGTTTTGTTACCTTCATTTCTTGGTTCACTTTTTATGAATATGAGGCACAATGACATGTCGAAAAATAATTTGAATCAACAAAATCAATGACAAAAATCATATCAAAAAATGTAGTTAACTTCAGCAACAGTGATTATTGCAAAAAACACTAGTAAATCAAATGAATCTGTCAAATTTTATGGGCTAAATAATATAGATTTTTCTTGAGTTTGCTTGCTAAATTTTTACTGCAGTATTGGCAGCATCCTTTTTTAAATATTTTAGAAATTTTTTTTTGATGATTTTGATAGAAAAATTTTTATGTATGTATCGATTCATGCGTTTATTAAAAATTGTTAAATATTATTATTGCACATTTGATGAATGTGCTATTAATATTTAAATTCACAGAGATTCTTGCCATCAATTTAATAAATAAATAATTTTTATATATGTGTTTATCACACGAAATGGAAGTTTATTGATTGATTAAAAGGCGAAACAATAGTTTGTTTAATAGCTATTAGCTAACGAGTTTATAAGAACACAAAGGGAATTAAGCTAAGGAAAAACATGGTACCAAAAAATGGAACAAATGTTGCTGAATTTGTTGTCGGAAGGGCATTGCATAAATCTTTATCACAACAATAAAGAGTAATAGTAGTGTCGTTGCTGTGAAAATCTTGGCTGCCGTTGTCCTAAAAATGCAATTACTCGAAAATGCGTAATTTAATAACTGATTTCTCCAAAGGATAGAAACGAAAAAAGCTTTTTAAGCTTCCACGCATAAAAAGAGTAATAAATTTTAAGATTTTTAATTTGAAAACTTTTTTTCTAAATTTGCTAATAAATTAGGCAAACACTTTCAGCGAGCGGCTGTTTATCAAGGTACTCTCACTTACTGTACATGCACTAATATTAAATGGATTCATTTCATCACTTGTCAAGTCGCTTCCACATCCTTGATCAATTGAATCTGGCAATCCAGCATTATGAAAAGTTAACATATAACAGAATGTATCATTACAATCAACATTAGTAGCTTTAGGGCCAGCTTCAATATGGCTAATACATTTTAAGCCATCAGCAACATAGAAGCAAAGAAATACAGCAGTAACAGTGGCAACGAAGAATTTCATTTCAGCAAAGCTCTTCTTCTGTCAACGAAAAAGACAGTATGATTTGACAATTAACTTTTAATCACTTTTTATATGGCTTTATGCTCTATTTCTTATCAGCAGAAAATGATGAATTTTTACTTTAGAGCATCACATTTGAAGCAAATATATTTCATCAAAAGTGAAAGAAAGATCAGCGGCAAACAGAGAGTCAACGTCAGTTCTTGGTAATTGATAAGAAAAAAGAGAGAAGCAAATTTGTCTATGGAAAGAAATTTTTATAGCAGAGTACTATACTTTTGATGTTTTTGATGAAATTAAAGTCCAAATAGTAAAAAAAGTGGCGCCATTAACCGTATTTTGGGTTTTGGCTCTTTATTTTAACCATGTTTTGTTTTTCCAGTGTTTATTTTCAGAACATCAGTATTTTTTGTAAGAAATTTTTTGTCAAGTGTTAATAGTAATATAGAAGTTACCACTATGGATAAGTTTGTGATATTTAATGTAAAGTTAACATAAAGTGCTCTGATGGAAAAGAAAAATTGTAATTGCATAAATGTAAGTCTATTAAAATGTTTTCGAGCTTGCAATATGAATGTATTATGCTATTTTCATTTGAATTACAATCACATAAAAAACTGTAAACTCTAACAATTTTAAAAATATTTTATTTATGAAATTTTTATTCAATAACATAAAAAATTTAAAGACAATAAATATTTTTGATATAAAATATTAGCCCAAATAAGAAATATACTTTAAAATACTTTCTTTTAATTTATCTTTAAAGCTTCATTATAATTTTTGTACAAATGTGATAAAAGCAGTAAACACCAATGCACCAAAAACCGACATCATCGTGGCAGAATTGCAATTATCTGTGTCGCAACAAGAATAGGTGACTCTGACATTCAAAAATTGTTTATCATATTTTCCATTTCCCTGTAAAAATATTTTTAATTACTTTTTGGTTTAATTTTCATCTCTAAAAGCTTGATGCTTACCGTACAGACTACACCAATTGGTGTAAATTGCTGCATAATAGGATTATTTGAGCATGATTGAACGGATAAAGGTAAATTTGTAGCTAAAACAGATTAATTAAAATTGTAAAATGGATCCAAAATCAAACTTTGTAATGATCCATTCATTGCAACTCTAACACAAAATCGATCCATTGGTGAACATTGTTCATTTACCAATGGTTGATTTCCCATTGATTGTAAACATCTTAAACCATTTACAAGGCTTAAACAACAGAGAAATAATAAACCAGCTAAATTGTTCATTGTGGATAAAACTGAAATGAAAGAAACTGGAGTCAAAGAAGGAAAAAGAGAAAGGTTATATCTCTGTTTCTGCCCCAAAACAAACACGTGAATCAATAAAATCAACAGTGATGACTTATTGAAAAAAACAAAAAGCCGCAGGTGTTTAAACATATTTTGTGCATTTATGAAATAATTGTTTCTCTTTCCAAGTTCAAGTAAAAAATGAAAGAGAATGATTTCAATTCAATGTTATGACTCTTTTAAATGAGAAAGTCAATTGTGATAAAGCATAGGGCAATCATAAAAGGAGAAACGGTGGACACGTTAATGATGAGGCAGAAAAAACATTTATTGAATCAACACATCTTGACAAAGACTAGAGAAAAATGATAACAAATTTTGCATTCAAAATTGTGGTAGAGTCTACCATGACTCGAACCTGGGATCATCATGTAGGACACCCGTGAAGTTAACAACTAGATCACATGAGCTGACGAAAACTATATTATTCCACATACTTAAATGTTCCCAAAACTCGAACTTCACTACTTCAACAAAAAAACTAGTACACATCAAAATCAAAATAACTACAAAATTATTAAAATTGAACATATCGTTTATTAAAGCACATGGTTATAGACAATATTCAATTTATACATCACATTTAATCTTTCAATAAGTTAAGCACCAGTTTAAAGAAGAGGATATTGACTGTATTCAGGTTGATCTTTATAAAATTGATAGCACTTGTTGACCATATAATAAATGCAGTAATAAACAATTAAAGTAAAACCATGCTGAAGAAGAGAAAGAACATTAAAATCATTGATATCTAAAAAACAGAAACATGTTACTCCAAATATAAATATTAAAACTATCACCTTTTTCGTCATAAACTTTACCACCAAATTCGCAAGCTTTCTTATACATATAATGGCAAAATCTTTGTAAGAAAGAATCAGGAGTACATGCACCAAGAAAGAAGAGAGCACTTGAACCAGCACCAGTAGCGAAACAAAGCTAAAAACAATTTTTTATATATATTATAGCATACAAAGAATATTTCCCCATGGGCTGGATTTTGGTGGGTAAATATCATGAATAACAAGTAGATATTGTGAATATTCAATCTAGCTGTTATGTTTTCCAAGAGACCACCAGAAAACAATGTAATATCGAGGTAAACGTGATACTGAGGTTTGACAATAATATTAAGCACTAATTTGCTGAGCAAACACGCTTTCCATTTTAAATGGGCCACCCTTTATATAATAGAAAACTTACCATAAAAGCTGAAGCATGATAAAGATAAATAGGTTCAGAATCCATAACTCCCATAAAAGCAAGAGCAAAAACAGCACTTGGAAACATAATTGGTAACAAATTGCAAATTGTTTGAAGTGTACGATGTGATTTAAAATCTTTGACAAATAATACATCAAGGATTGAAAGAAGATACCAGATCAAACCCATAATACAAATGATTGATGTTACAGTTGTAACATGAAAAGTATGCAGCCAATACATATATTTTGGATCATATTCATTGAAGGTTGTTGTTGCATTCATCTTTGATTGATTGCTGCTTTGACCAAATACTGAAGAGCTTTCTTTCCTTTCAACCAGCAGCTATTTATTCTTTTGTTGACGAATAAGCGGTTTTTCAACTTTTTCATTTGCTTTATTGAAAAGATACGGATAAAATATGAAATTTGCGTGAAACAAATGTGTGTGTGAGAAGCTTAGCTTTAAAGCTTGATTCTTCATGCATTTTTTGAAAAAAGACCCGAGAATATAATTTCTTTGTTTTTCTGATTACTATTTATTAAAAAAAGCTAAAAAGTTAGAAAAAAGCAACTTTGAATTTTATCTTGAAAACAATAATTTTTTCATTTAGCTTTAACTATGGGACTAACAGATTGTTACTATTAGCAAAATGGAGAGTAAAGTCTAGATTGATTATTATAACAAAAACAGAAAAAAGTTAATCTTTAAAACGATTTGAATTTGTGGCTCTTGTGCAAGCGTTCTCGCATACCGTAATCACATGCAAAAGAAATGTTCGCAGTTGTTTATGACACAGTTACTTTGTAGCAACTTTTGGAACCTCCTAGAGCTAATTAGGGAGTACTTAACGTAAGAAGATTATAACTGAACCATCAGATATACAGCAAAAGCCACCACAAGAAAACAAATTTAACATTCGCTGACATAATTAGTCGAAAACAAACGCTACCGAACTCTTGTATCCTTCCATTGAATATATCACAATTATTCTACATAACAGATAATCTCCAAAACTCAAACTTCGCTACTGTAACAAAAAAATCAAAAGAATTACAACATTACTAAAATCAATATAAAATTTTATTCAAATACATCGTTATTGATATTACAATTTACACATTATGTAGCTATCAATGTTGAGCACCAGTTTAAAGACGAGGATATTGCTTGTAATCTGGTTGATCTTTGTAGAATTGATAGCATTCTTTGAAGATACAATAGGTGCAATAATCGACAATAAATGTAAAACCATAATGAAGAAGAGAAAGAACATGAAAATCATTGATAACTAGAAAATAGAGATATGTTAATCCAAATAAGTATTAAAACTGTTACCTTTTTCATCATAAACTCTACCACCGAGTTCGCACATCTTTTTGTACATATAATGGCAAAATCTTTGTAAGAAAGAATCAGGAGTACATGCACCAAGAAAGAAGAGAGCCAACATAGCACCACCAGCAAGTCGACCTAACTAAAAACTATTTTTATATACAAAATAATTCATTAAAAATGGCAAAATGTTTCCGCTCAGTAAATATGCTAGAAAAAAATAAAGACTATTTCACATAAAAAATAACTTTCTAGCTTTGATAGCGCCAAAGGTAGAGCTAAAGAAAAAATGGTAGAAAACGACAACAATTCTGCTATTTTCTTCTGTAATATGCTTTTTAAGTTTTATAGCTTTCGGCGATACGTAAAAATATTTAAAAATGTTAAAAAACAACTCAAAAAAATATACACTCATACCTCGATATTATGTTTTCCAATAAACCCCCAAAAAACAATGTAATATCAAGGTAAACGTAATAGCGAGGTTGCTGAGCAAAAACGATTTCCATTTTAAATGGACCACACTGTATATAATAGAAAACATTACCATACAAGCAATAGCAAAATAAATAAAAAGAGGTTTAGCATCCATAATTCCCATAAAAGCAAGAGCAAAACCAAGACTTGAAATCATAATTGTGAACAAATTGCAAATTTTAGCTTGACGATGAGAATTTTCGACAAATAATACATCAAACATTGCAAGAAGATACCAGAGCAAACCCATAATACAAATGATTGATGTTACAGTTGTAACATGAAGCATATGCAGCCAATACATATATTTTGGATCATATTCATTGAAGGTTGTTGTTGCATTCATCTTTGATTGATTGACGCTTTGACCAAATATTGAAGAGCTTTCTTTCCTTTCAACCAGCAGCGATTTATTCTTTTGTTGACGAATGAGCGCTTTTTCATTTCCTTTATCAAAAAGATACGGATCAAATATAAAATTTGCATGAAACAAGTGTGTGAGTGAGAAAGTATGATTCTTCATGCAATATTTTGCAAGAGACTTTGGGAATAAATATTTCTTTGTTTTTTGATTACTATTTTTTAAAAATAGCTAAAATGTTGAAAGAAGCACTTTAAATTTTTTACCGAAAAATGTCGTTTTTTCATTTAGCCTTAACTATGGCGCTATTACAGTTATCAGGTTAAGGCCTTTACCAGATTAGGAGAAAAATGTAGCGTTTTTCATATTATAAACGAAAAAATAATAAAACTTTTAAAAAAGGTTTGCGGCTCTTGTGAAAGCGTTCTCGAATACCAGAATCTTTGACGAAAGAAAAAAGACTGTGCCATAACTACTTTATAGCAACTTTTGTACTCTTCTAGAGTTGATTAACGAATACTGAACAGGAGAAGATTATAACTGGACCACCTTGTATTTAACAAAAGCCACCACAAGAAAACAAGTTGAACATTCACTGAGATAATTACCTAAAGACGACAATCACGATCGAGATCTTATTTCCTTCAATTAAATATGTCCCAATTATTCCATATAACTGACAATCCCCAAAACTTAAACTTCGCTACTACAACAAAAAATAATAAAACTTTGAAATCGCCAAATCGAAATCAACAAAAAATTTTATTCAAATACATCGGTATTGACCATAAAGTTTAAACATAACAATTTAGCTTAGCAAAATAAACATAACAATTTAACTATCAATGTTGAGCACCAGTTTAAAGACGAGGATTGTATTCAGGTTGATCTCTGTAGAATTCATAGCACTTGTTGACCATATAATAGATGCAGTAATAAACAATAAAAGTAAAACCACGTTGAAGAAGACGAAGAGCATAGACAACAGTCCAAGCTAAAAACAAAAACGTAATAATCCATAGAAATAAAATGAAGTCAATTACCTTTTTCATCATATGCTTTACCTTTAAGTTCGGAAGCTCTTTTATACATGTATCGGCAAAAGGTTTGTAAGACAGAATCAGGAGTACATGCACCAAGGAGGAAGAGAGCAATAATAGCATTACCAAGAACGTCACTTAACTAAAAACAATATATATATATATATATATATATATATATATATATATATAATAGAACATTACCATCAAAGCGGAAGCATAAAAAAGATAAAGAGGTTTAGAATCCATAACTCCCATAAAAGCAAGAGCAAAACCAAGACTTGAAAGCATAATAGATAACAAATTCAAAATTATTAGAGCTTTACGATTTAATTTAAAATCTTTGACAAATAATACATCAAGGATTGAAAGAAGATACCAGAGTAAACCCATAATACAAATAGCTGTTGTTAAAGTTGTAACATGAAAAATATGCACATACATATATTTAGGATCATATTCATTGAACGTTGTTGTTGCATTCATCTTTGCTTGAGAACACAGAAGAGCTTTCTTTCAACCAGCAGCTGATACTCGTCAACAGTCTTCAAGCAGTTTTTTAACAAAAGTTAAGATCTTTGAAGATCTACACGCAGAACCCCAGCAATAGTAAAGGGAAGAAAAATACTTTGTTTTTGTTTATTTTCTACCAAAATTCTTCTTTTTTGCTAAAGTTCTGTGTGAAGTCTGCTGACGAGTATCAGCTGTGTTCTCTTGTTGAAAAATCATTTATCAACTGGAACACAGCGAATAAGTTGTAAAAGATTTGAATTAGAAGGGGACGCATTTTTATCCACAAAAAATAAAAAAGATGTTGCAAAAAAAAAAGTTTTGGGCAAGTGACTTCTTCAGGGTATGAGGAACTTACTTCCGTTCACATTTACATCCTTCGTACATTTACTTCCGTTTTGCTTTTTCTTCCGCGCTTTTACTTCCTTTATACATTTACTTCCGCGCGCGTTTTACTTCCTTTGCGCATTTACTTCCTCTGAACATTTACTTCCGATTTTATAAGGAAAATATTGCTCGCATGTTGCGCATATTATTTTTGATAATAAATAATATTTTTTATAATATTTAATATTGTTTAAGTTAATTTTTTTAATGTCTCTAAGATTTTTATTTTTTAAGAAAAAGTTTATTGATAACATTTTTGCAAAATTGAATAACAAAGTAATAAGGATAAAAAGTTAAAAAAAGTGTGAAGCAATCAAAAAATTTTGTTTTTTAATAATAACAGATCTTGAAAATATTAAAGCTTTTGAATAAATATTATTTCATTGGTGTATAATAAATTAATTAAATTTTATCAGTAACATCAGGTGGAAGAATATTTAATTGATCATGTTCAATAAAACCAGAAGTTTTTAAATTTTGTTTATTTTTTGAGGCTTTTGAGTAATGTTGATATGAAAAAATTGAATAAATATAATAAAAGATGTCGCTGAAGTAATTACAAATGATGAAACATTTAGTAGCAAACAATTCATTATCTTCACCTGAAAAGTACAAAATGATGATAAGGAAATATAGAGACAAAAATAGAATTCTGTTCATATTTTGTATAACTCTAAAGTATTTAAGCAGCTATAATCAAAAAACATAATTTAATCTTTAAAAAAAGTACACGACTTAAAAGAAGAGTGATATCGTATACTACATAGAACTAAATGTGATATATTTTAATAGCGAAAACTTTGCATAAATGCTTTTAAATTGCTGAAGAATTTTGTGAAGTGGAAAAAAGTTTGAGTTTCATCTCTCAACGTTTTCCTACAAGCAAGTCTTTACTAATTAACTAAATATTTTTAAGGATATTGTGAAATAACGTCACAAAAAGTAGTTGCAAATTGCAAGGAATTTTTGGTTATTACTAAATCTTTTTAACACCTACAGTAATTAGGTAAAAAGAACATTACTTACTCATATTTAGTTCAAATTTACATTCATTTGTACAGCCTTCTGGTGATCGAACAATATGTTCAGTAAATTGTTGTGGAATAACAAAATTGATGAATTTGACATTGTAAAAGTATATGAATATTCCAAACATTGAAAAGAAGAAGAAAGAACCAGATGCTACACATGCTGATATCCATACAATTTTCGACGTTGTGTAATGGCAATAAACAGCAATGAAAGAAAATAATGTAAAAATGAAATTAATGATGAAGATGAATGAAATAAAGCCATAAACGTAGAGGAAAATGCCAAAAATGGTAGAAATTACGATGACCATGAGTTGATGGAATAAAAAGAGACTAGTTAGTATTAAGAGAATCAATCGAAAATTTTTGGTTATCCAGAATTTAATATATTTCAAAAGCATTATCAAATCCATTTTGAACCACATTATTGTAAGCTTAAAGAAAACCAGAACTATGAATGAAAGGTCTCATAAAATTAAATTTTTAGCTAAATTTTTCTGAAAAACTGCAAAAAAGCCTTGAAAGAATATTTTTTGTAATCATACTACTTGGTTTTCTGGACAAGCCGAACAAAATTGTTTTAGTAAGATCAATTAATTCTAAGTAATGTGTGGTGTAGCAACGATACTATCAAAAACTTTTATTCACGAAATAGAAAAAGATATTTTAAAAAACCGATAAAACAATTAGGCTTCAAGCATTTTCACAAAAGAAATGGTTGAGGAACAAAGGAGCCTTTGGTTTGTGAATTTTTACAGTTCAAAGCAGGATTTTGTTTTGGAATGAATTTTGCTACTTCTTCTTCAGTTGTTAAAATTCCGATCAATTCATAAGCTTCAATGCCTTGGATTTCAGTCGTTTTCAAAGTAGTTGAAAGAAATGGATGAAATAAAGGCGTATACCGTACAACACATTTGTTTAATTTCAAAACACACTTCTGAATTGAAAAAGTAGCAAAGAAATTATCATTGGTCGAAGAAGATTTGTAATAAGAGGCAATCAAATCTGCAACATTTTTGGTGTGAAAAATACTTTGCAATCTACTTTTACTATCATTCATCCATTTTAAAGCTTCATCACATTCATTAATAAATCTAAAACAATAAGGAAAGTAAAAATTTTTAAAAGGATTTATTACAATTTTTTGAGCAATTCATAAAGGTTGCTTTCATTAGAATTGTAATGGCTTTTCAATTTCTTGAATAATATATCTTCTAGTTCTTCTTTTTTACCATTTTTACTAAAATAAACCCAACATAAATAAAATGATATTAAAGCTTGGACGTACTTTCTAATCATATGCATAATAGACCAATCAATGTCTTTTTTTGTTAAATCTCTTTTTTCATTTAAAAAGGTTTTAATTTCTTCTTCAATGGAAAAAGTTGGTAAAGCTGTTGAACCATCATCATAAAGAATCGGCAAATTGTGAATTCGACAAGTGTCTATAAAAACATTACCAAAATGACTTGATATTTCTTTTATGGATTTACTGCTTTGAAGAGCATAAGCAAATACGTTTTCTACAGTAATGTTTCTTCCAAAACTAATTGCCATGTCAAGCTGTATGGAATCTGCCATAAATATTAGCTGAGTAAAAATACATATAAAAATTATAGCTTTATACATCTCCAGCTAACTTAGTTTTAGTTAATGTGGAAAAAAAAGACCTTAATATAATTCTTTTTTTGGTGAAACTGGTTATGCAATTTTTTGTTTTCTTTTTTGTCTGTTTTTCGTAGTCACAATTTGTCCAATGTTCTCCAGCAAAATTCTCATTCCTAAAAGGGGTACTTTTTTATATAAAAATTTTTTCACAATGTAAAAGAAATATTTGCAATCCAAAGCATTGAAGAAAAAAGGAGCATTAACTCATACTATTTTGGCATTTTTTGTAATACAGCAGTATGTTAATCATGAAAATTTATTTTACTTTTTTTACCGTTTTATTAAGTAGTTGTAACAGTACAATCGTCGAAATATCATTCTGGCATTTTCCTACCTTTGAGGGATCAAATAACGAATTATCTGTTTTACTCAAACAGTCGGCATATTTAAATTCAAAGTTCACAACCGAATTTTACTTAAAATGTTCTAAAAATTCAGGGTTATTGGTTCAAAATAATTCTCAACCTTTTACCCAAATTTATAATCCATTTGATTTTCGTTTCATTGATAACTGGCATTTCAGTGATAACTTAAATGAAACACGGTAATTTCAATAAAAGCTAACTATTAACCATTCAGAATTTTAGCTTAAGAGAATTTTTAACTGAAAATACAAAAATGTACAATGAAATGAATAACGCTGTAACAGTTATTGTAACCTCAAAAAAGTTAATTTCAAGTTACTTCAATTCCTGGCGCTTTCAATCTAGCACAATTGACTTCAACATTACTTCGTGTAAAGTGATTGTTAACGGAGCAAAACAATATGTTCAACGCACTGTTGGTAAAAAAACCGAAACTTTTCTTGCTCAATATCTTCATCAATACTCATTGCAAGGTTTTATCAGTGCCAATGAAAAACCTTTATTTTTCAATCGAGGACAGGGAAAATCAAACACTAAAATTTCAAAAAAAACAACGACATATTCTCCTCTTATTACTATTCTGTAAATAATTAAAAATAAATAAAATTTTTATAAAAAATGTGTTTTAAAACATATTATAATGGATTTAAGTTGTAATCACCATCTTCTTCTTCGCCATTTACATAATATTGAACATCTTCACCAAAGCCATTATTATAATCTTCAAAATGATCTCCGCCACCATAAAAATCTTCACCACCATATTCAGGCACATCATTATCATTGTCCTGAAATTAAAACATATACTAAAATTTTGTTAACTTTTTTTACATTTGCTTCATGATAATAAACATTTTCAACTTGTTCTTGTTGATCAACTACTGGCTGTGGCTGTGCATATTCTTCTGCTTGTTGAAAGACATAAACAACCTAAAATTATTTGTGATCTGGTTATCAAAGTTAATTGTGACATACTTGTGGTTGATAATTCCAATTATAATCTTCACGACGTTCCATATTTACTTTAGGTGTTGATAATAGTGCAACGTGTCGACAATAACTTAAAAGAAGTTCAATATCTGGATGTCTATTATTTACAAATTCATTGTTAATAACATTTGTAGCACGAATAATACGTGCTTCAGATTCTCTAAACAATTTTTCACGAAGATCTAATCCTGCACCATTAAGAATTATTTTAGAATATTCGGCATGATGGGAACATAATAAATCACGAAGGTGAAGGAAAACTGTAGTAAACGAAGGATGCTGTCTAAAAGTATTTTTAAATTTTTTTGAAATGAATTACAAGGCTAACCGATTTTCAAAGAGTGTGTTTAAAGAATTATGAAATCCTTCAGCAGCATTGGTAGTTCTAACACCGCCTTTACCATAAAAATTTACAAGAGGTAGTTTTGGTTGCCAAAAAGTTTGAAAATAATGAGCAAAATTTCCAAGCCGGGGTAACAGCTGTGGATCAACTGGGGGAAGATTCAACATTAAGTGGGTAACAACCTCTTGTTGCCATTGAAGAGGAAGATGGCATGATCCTAAAAAGTGTAAATTTGTTGTTTGTATTTCCGTTATAAGTTTGGAGTACCACAAAGAGCGCTGAACCATCTACCAACTCCATCTGCTTCAAGAAGACGCCGACCCATTCGTTCACGTAAATTCTATAAAAACATGCGTTGCTAGTAAGCTTATGTTTGTACTTTAATATTAACAATTACCTTGCCAAAATGAAAATAGCAGCTATGAAGTGTCCAATCAGGAAAAACATTTTGAGCTGCTGTTATAGCAGCTATTTCATGATCCATGTGAACAGTTTTATGCTGGCCGATATCACCAAATTCAGCTGTAAGTTGTTCTTTGATGACATTGAAAATTCTTTCATATGTTGGGATATCTTTATTTAGAACAATGGCTATTCCTTTAAAAATTTGTCTTATGATTACATTTATCACAGTTTGGCAACTTACCAACTAAAAAATTATTGTTAAAATCTGGCAAATCATGATAAGAAGCGTGCATTGTGTATATCTGTGCGTTTGGCATATTAGCTGGAGCATATTGAAAAGTCCCATCAAAAATTAAATCTGATGCTCCATGAATACATCTAAGATTAGTTGCATCCATCATAATAATGAATGGGGATGAATTTCGATCATGATTAAAATATCGAACGATTTTATTTTCTCTTCCATCTTGTCGAACGCTGGGTGAGTGCTAAAACAACGGTTAAATCTGAGACATTCCTAATATTCCTAACCTGTAAATTTTCTGGAATCGCATATGGATCAACGTTATCTGGCCTTCCCACAGCTGAATTGTTATTAAATGTTCTAAACATCTTATGTTTCTTTGGTAAAGCATTTGTAACATGGACCGCGTCAGCTCCATAAATTGCGTTTATACGAGCAGTCATATTATTCCATGCTATCAAAGGAGGAGCAGGATTGTTTCTCAAGTTACGACTTTCTTGTCTGTAAAAACAAAATTTTTTAATTAATGTACATAATATGTAAGATATTATAACCTGTTAATCTGGTCTGCGGCTGTTTTAAAAACTGTCTTATGGACATTTTCATTAAAACAAATATGGGCCCTTGTATCCGGGTTTTCAGTAAAGAATCCATCATGATAATGTATGGTGGCAACTTTTCCTTGCCGCCTTCCTTCACTTTTTTGTATCGCTTTTGCTTTATCACAATGTGTACAGTAATAAGTGGAACCAATACTCAAATTCCTTTTCCAAGCAAATGTGAATGTTATCCCCGGATAATCAACAGAATCATAAATGTAAACTGGATGCTTCGCAGTTTTTGATACTCCTTGTATGGCAACGTAACCTTGCTGAAAAAATGAATTTTTGTTATATTTTGTAAAAAATGTTATTTAATTCTGAATTTTGTTAGTGTGTTTAAAATGTATTTTAAAATGCTTACATTAGCTTGACCAACCGCAATTTTAATATCGGGAATATTATTAACATCAATAGTTTTCGTTGTAGCATTACTAATTGTGAATGTTTTATTTAAAGTATCTTCAGTATAAATTTTTCCTTTTAAAAAATCACTGCCTAATACAACATCAAATGGAGTTTGAAGTGAACTATTATTAAGCTGCAAACCAAGTTTGAATTTCTTGTTTTCAATTTTCATAATAGTTTTAATTAAAGTGCTAGATGATTGAGATTGTCCATTTAATCCAACAAGGTTCAAAAATCGAGAATAAAATCGTATTGTTTTTCCTTCGATTTTGGTTAAAAAGGTTTTGTTAATAAAACTTATAGGTGAACCAGTATCCACAAGCGCCAAACACGGCCATCCTATAGAACACTCTTACAATTTATACTTTTATTGCATAACATACCATTTACTTGAACTTGAATGACAGTATCTGGATACTGCTTTACAGAACCAATATCATCAGAAAATGTTCCAAGTGCCGAACTCATACCGTCTTCCAAAACGGATGCTGTCTGCTTTTTTGATTTGCATTTTGTAATAACAAAAACAATCAAAATACCCAAATAAACAATAATAATTGATGTTATTAATATCCAAAAAATTTCTTTCGACATAATCGGATCCTTACAATCCGGTTGGAAATGGAAACATAGCATTTTTAGCTTACTTAATTAAACCAATATGGCTGTTAAAAAAATGAATTCGAATTAATATTGTAAATTAATAAAAAAAATACAGCAAAAATAAAACTAAAGGCTAGGAAAACGATGCTGGATTAGATGATAGAGAAAATGTCACTTTATTTAAACGAAAATAATGATAGATATGTAAGTGTTTGCATAAACTGATCTTTTTGCGGCAAAAACACTGTTAGAATACAGGATAGATAAGAAATATCTTACCTTCTTGTCTCGTACCTATAAGGTATGGATCAAAGGAAACTATATCAGTCTTTTTAACAAACATTTTTATTGTTTAATGCTTTTAAAATCCCTGTTTCACACCTATAGTTTTCAATGTGCATTAAGAGAAAATTCACAGACTTTGAATTAAACGGCTTACCTTTTTGTTGAAAAAGTGCCGACAACAAATAATAGAATAAACACTTGAAGGCATAAACAAAAGAACGTTTGTTATTCACATTCCAACTGAGGTCACTTTATCATAAATGATAAAAACTTCTGAATAAAAGCAATCATTTTTGGGTTCTCATTTTTGGTATCAAACTCTTTACAGTCAAGGTGATTGGATTTTAAAATTTCTGCTTTTTTTAATTGTATATTTCGGTTTCTGCAAAACACCATGAAACTTTGGTACATATTTGCCATATGTATTTTAATAATATCTGTTTTGGCATCAGCTACTGATGATTTCCTTTATGGAAATAAAAATTTTGTTATGTAAGATATATCACAGTCATAATATAATTTGGATAAAAATAATTTTAGCCATACAAAAGAATCTGCAGAATACGTTTGCGTCAACTCCAAACTTTCTTTCAAAAATTTTTTATTTTATGAAGACACTTCAAACACTGCATCATCAAATACTCTCTTGGAATTTTTTCAACAAGCACATACACGTTTCATTGAACGTGTATCAGAAATTTTTTCTGAACTTCAAAGCAACTTTGACGTTGAAGAACAGCCTCAACAATCTGAACTTGTACATCATCGAGGAAAACGTGATGTTTTTAGTGCTGGTTTGGGAATGGTGGCAATGTCAGCCATTTGGTATTTCGTCGACAGCGTTAGAAATGTAAATACAAAATTACAACAAATTAGCAGGGATATGCTTATTATAAAAAATGTACAACATGAACTTATAACATCTGTTCAAACATTGGCAAAATCTACGATGGAAAGCCAGCTTCGTATTGAAGAAGATTTTGGTATCAATGGCATTGTTAAATTGCTTAATGGAGGTCTACATCCTGAATTTATTTCAACTACTGAAGTATTGGATACATTTTCAAAACAGCTAACACCCGCGGTATTTGAAAAATTAATTTATAAATACCATCCCACCTCAATCTATTCATTTGCTGAAGTTGCCATTAAGAAATGGGATGCTAGTTTAGAAGAAGCATCCCTTAGAGTATGTCTTCCAGCTATAAAAAATGAGCATTTTTATATTGCAACAAATATTGTTCATTCTGGATTTTTTACGGAACATGAATTTGCTCGATACAACGTTCCCGAAACAGCGATAACTGTTGATAATACCAAATTTGTTACAAGCTTAAAAAATTGTTCAATGAAGGTAAAACTAGATTTTGAAAAATTCGTTGATAAAATATTTTACTTTCAGGGACTATTCCATTTATGTCCATCATTGTCGTTAAAACCTCTTTATCCATTAAATGCCTGGCCTCTTAATGTTTTAGTAGTTGATCAAAATTTTATTGATATTAAAATTATTGATAATACATACTTAATTGCAACAACAAAAAAGGTAATATCGTTTCATTAATGTTAAATTTTTATAACTTTAATCTTTTTAAAGCATTACTATATTTTGGTTCTGAATTCATAATTCCCATAAATACAAGAGCAAAATCAGTAATGGAAATAATATGGGTAGTTAATAAGAGCATTTGATACCCACGATTTGATTTAAAATCTTTGACAAATAATACATCAATCATTGAAAGAAGATACCAGAGCAAAGCAATAACACAAATAGCTGTTGTTAAAGTTGTAACATGATGCAGCCCATACATATATTTTGGATCATATTCATTGAAGGTTGTTGTTGCATTCATCTTTGATTGATGCTTTGACCAAATACTGAAGAGCTTTCTTTCCTTTCAACCAGCAGCAATTTATTCTTTTGTTGACGAATGAGCGCTTTTTCAACTTTTTCATTTCCTTTATTGAAAAGATACGGATGAAATATAAAATTTGCATGAAACAAATATGTTGTTGTGATATAACACCTTCTAAATGTCCCGGTGGTTTTTAACACTTCAATGTCCCAATGTCCCTTTCAAGATTCACGATGTTTCCAATTTGTTTCTTTATTGAACCTCAAACTTTGGGTAATTAAACCAATTTTACAATACAAAATTACAAAATCAACATATGTGAGTGAGAAAGTTTGATTTTTCTTGCATTTTTTGCAAATCTTTGTTGACTGATTGTGTTTAACAAAATCTAGCTGCATCCAAAACTTGTTTTTTACAAGCGATAATTTGTGATCTTTAAAAGCTGTTATTTTGATTATGTCACCTGTAGGAATTTGATTCTTTCCAAATTTTGTTGTATTTAGGTTTCTTTTTTAAATGCACGTTTACCCTTTAATTTTTTGAATGAACTAAAAATGCGTTGCATGCTTTTTGGAACTCTGGCCATAAAAAGCAGCAAGAAAAGACCAAAACAGAATAAATTAGGGTTTTCTTAAGCTTCAGTATCAAATTTCAAAGAAATGTTTATTTTTTTTTAAATTTTTGTTTGTGTTTAAAAACAGAAATAAGTCTGTCAATAAAAAAGAAAAGTAAGAAAGTGTTTACGTTTTAAAACCAATGCCGTGAAAGCTCCAATATTTGGCCAAAAGGTGTTTTATAAATATTTTCTGTCGGTGCTGCTACGATTCGTAGTGAATATTAACAATGAATGATTGAGTATGCCTATTTCAAAACATATGTTTATAATTTCGCCTTTTTAGAAAAGAAAAGTAAAACCATAAAACATCTTTCAAAGAAAACTTTCTTTTGTTTTTTTTTCTTTAAAGGTTGAAGTCGTAAAAAAAGATAGAAATCAACAAAAACAAATTTTGCTGAAAAAAAGTTGCGCACTTTTTTTAGTCATCACTTTTTTATTCAAATTCGTCTATTTTTTCACACTTTTATTTTATTGAATAGCTGAAAATCAGTCGCTTTTTAAAAAATGTTTCTGGCAATTTTTCTTCTTGCATTTATTACTTTTGGAAATTGTGAAAAGTTTCCCCCGAATAATTCACCACCTCTTAATTACCGTATCCCAAGAAATCATACCGTTGTCCATGTTAAAAGCTCTGTTGAAACTGTAAAACTTCAATCACCACCAAATTTTTCAAGTCAAATTACACTTTTGAATAAAAATGTTTCATTGCGAACTTTGCCATGTATTCATTTTTCAAATATTGCTGCAACTACTGGTGCTAATTTTTCTTTTGTTAATCCTGCAAATAATGATACTGTTTTTGTTTTGAAGTAAGTTTTGAAAGAATTTTTGTTGTAAAAATACTTAAGTCTTAATTTTAGTGGTAGTGAAGCTTCAACATGGAAAAGTTTAGTTTTTCTTACATCATCTTTGAATGTTATTGTTCCATCTTCTGCACGTATTGCTTTTGATGTTTCTGATAAATGTGGTACGTACTTTATTTTTATGCTATATGCTTGCCTTGTATTAGACATGACCCTATTTCTAATCATTCATTAGCTTTTTTTAAACAAAACTACCATTTTTGGCAATCTTTTCTTTGTCTTTTTTCTTTAATTTTCAACTTTTATTTTGGAAAAATAGAAGATGTTTCTTTGTTTTCTAAGAAAGCTTTTAAAGGTTCATAGTAATCAAAGAGAAATTTTCACAGCGCGGAAAACAAAGCGCTTTGTTGTTTCTTTAGCGTCCATCGCAACCACGAGCGAAGCTTTTTGACGATGCATTTTTAAGAAAAACTTGCAAAGTTTTAAAATATTTTATTACAAGGTTTTATAAAAAAATTTACGCACGCAATAGATTAAAAAAAAGTGAGCAGAAACAAAAAAGCTTTTTAAAGTGGGTTTTGCATTGCAGTGAAATTTTTATAAAGCTTGGATAGTACGCCAGAAACTCCATATAACTTTAAAATCATAAAAAGTGCAAATCGAATATTTCTATTTTTCAGATGCATCTTTTTCAACCCCTGGCATCAATAAAGGAATCATAGCTTTACCAAGCGATAATGAAGTTACTTCTGCTGTTAATGAAATGAATATTACAAATATTTATAATACTACTGTAAAATTTACTGTTAAAAAATCATATGGACGTCACCATCTTATGTTAACAAATTATAACGTTTATCAGCAGTAAGCTGTTTTCTTGTATTATTTTTAGGATTAAATTCACATACATTTGTTTTTAGAATGCATAGAGGTGATATTGTTACTAAAAATGGCACAAATTTTAATATTTTTTATGCTACATCCATGGCAAGAAATGATGAATTTTTGATTGAATATGAAATCATCTCTCCTGTAAGCAATGGAGCTGCCGCATTTACTCTTTTTTGGATTAACATTATTTGCATTTTTTCTTTTGTTTTTTAAGTTTTATTACTTGGTAAAATACAGTATTCCAGATTTAATTGTTTATCGTTATTTTTGATTTATGTTAAAGTTTTATGTATTTATGTAAATTTTGTTTATGAAGACATGTAATAAATAAATTTTTATCATGCATTGTTATTGTTGTCATCAGCAAAAGATGCCAGGATATTTGCAATAATGTTATGGTCATCTTCATCCATCTCTTTCATTCCCGACAATGGCATTCTACTTTCTCCAGTGCATAAGAAAACATTGATAGAGGGGAATCCCAATGAAGTTGCAAGTCTTGCAGCTGCATCATTGATAGGCGGAATTTCTGTTGCATTTTCATGTCTATCTTTAAGTAATCCCAAATAATTTTGCCATGTTCCTTGTTTTTTAAACATTGTACTAATGGTTCGCTTATCTGCAGTTTCCGTTACTACAGCAAAACTGTCATTTGGTTTTGAATAAATTTTTTGTATTGTTCCATCCTAAAAGATAAACATTATTTTTAATTAATAATAATTAAAAATCAAAATGAAAATTCATAAGAACAAGAATTTCTTACATTAAAAGTACATTGTTCAATTAAATGTGCATCAGTGATAAGCTTTGATGGAACATTACCGAGATAAAATTCAATGCTATTTCCCATAATCTTGGAAGGAAAATCCGAGCCATGCTTACGGTAATGATAAACTGCTGTTAATGGTTCAGAAAAAGGTAAGCCTGATTGCTTTGCAATTTTTATTGCTTTTGCTTGATCTGATTGAATATTAGCAATAAATTGAGCTTTATTAGAATTAAGATGGGAAAGGTGTTGATTAAGGCTGCGTCCTGATTTGCCTAAAAAAGAAGTGAAAAAATAGAAATTGTCAAAAGGCTTAGGCAAACCTGCTGCTTCTGCAGCAACAATTTCAACAATGTTCATGAAATTATTTGCATCGTTTACACCCATGGCTTCTGCGATTCCCTTTGCAGCAAAAACTATTTCATTTTGATAACCGGCAGCTCCACCAAAGACTTTTCCAAGTCGACCTTTTTGTCGATCAGACATATTTGCAAAGATGTTTTCACCATTTAATTTAAAATCTGCAAGATCTCTTACACCAAGACATTCTTGTGTTTTCCGCAACACTTTATTCGGAATTTTTACAGCACCTTGTTGTCGAGAAGCATAAAAAATGCTGACAAAGAAAAAAAAATGTTTTTTAATGTAACAAATTTAAAAAATTTACCGATTAGGGTTTATTCTGTTAGTTCGATTATTTGCATCCGTTATTAATATTGTTTTTCCTTTTCTTCCCCCAATTTTCATGGAAGATGCATCTACATTTGCTTTAAAAAATGTTTCTGCATTATCAATACGATTAAGAGTTCGAATGACATTTGAATCAGCTTTGATATCGCCACGATTTTCATTTAAAAATTTATCAAATGCAGCTTTTGCTTCAATATCATTTATACTTGCTCCAATAGCATCAATATGTTGTGCTTGAGCATTTTTAATGATCTTGCTAGCAGTAATTGGTTGAACAAGTGTATGCGTAAAAAAGAATACACTAATAGAAAATTGAAGTACATCAAGTGGTTTAAGCTGTTTGTTTTTGGCTTTTTCAATTAAATTTGCTAAACCGAAAGTCATCATAACACCATCAACTCCAAGGGTTGTGCAATTGAGGACAGTAGCAAAAATTCTGGTGCTTGTACTAAATATTCTTCCTTGGCTTGCACCAACTGCTAATCGGGCATTTGAAAGTGCAGAAATAAATGTGAGTGGGGTAGCAGCAATACTTGTCCATAACATCCAACTTTCAAGATCAGTTAAACTTTCACCATGATTACCTTTATCTACAAGGCGATTAATTGCTCTAAAAAATTTAAAAGATTTTTTAAATAACAAAATGTTATGTTTTTGTTACCGTCCAAGTCCCCAAACAGCTGATCCACCACCAATAAGTGAACCAGTATAAATAATTGAACCAGCAATAAATCCAACAGGAGTTAATAAAGCAATAATTCCAATGATACCAGCACCTAAAAATAACATTTATCTATTACTTGATTTGTTATGATTTAAATAACCTAAAGCTCCAATTGTTGCTCCAACATCTAAAGCTCGACCAGTCCGAGCGCTCAAAGCACATGCAGGAGAATCTCCATATTCAACTACAACTTCTTTACTGGCATCAAATTTGTAGGATCCAGATTGACAAGTAAAATATCCATCTTTTGGATAACAATATCTTAGCATTGGCAAGGTGTTATTTTGTTTCCAGTCATTCCAATTATCATAGATTCGAGATTGTGTATCAATATATTTAACGGTAGTTGATGAAGTATATACACGAAACAGCGGAAGAGAAAATTCATTTTTATCACCCTCCTTACAAAAAATGAAAATAAATCCAACAGCCAACTTTGCGCTACCTGACTTCTTGTAAACCTAAAACTTCTAATAATTTTTGTTCTCAAATATTGCTGTACAAACTTCTAAAATTATGTCGCATAATTTTTGAGCTGCATCTCGTTGAGCAGAAGTATAAGCGTCTTCAATTTTATCGGTGCTAGAAGATGGTGGCCCATAGAGTGAAAAGCAAATTTTAGTTCGAAGAAGTTTAATATCTGTTTGAGGATTATATTCATCAAATTGTTTTCCTGCAAATCCAATATAATATGTATTCAAAATCGATTTAGCCCTGGTACTCCAGTCAGCAACTGCTGGTGATAATGATTCTTCTTTAGATGCTTCACCGCCCATGTTTCTGAAAACTTGAATATTAAAAATTAGCTTTATAAAAAACGCGGGAAAAATGGTTTGAAAAAAAGTGGAATCATGCACACTGAAAAAAAAATTCGCAACTTGCTTAGTGCAAGAAATTGGCGACGCTTTTTTCGCCAATTTTTAGCAACTTTGTGGTCAGTTTTTTGCCAAAGTCATGCGAAAACATTAATAGCCATTAGCATATTCGGCAAGATTTTCGCCTTTTATTTTTTCTCTGACGAGAGAGCGCCTCTTGCGCTGTCTGACACCATTTTGGACCATGGCTTTTCTCTTACCTTCTTCTGTTGAGATAAAGACTGATGGGGAATAAAACCGGCAAGCTATTTCAACATGCCTTTTTTAAAAGGACACCTTAATAGGGTGGAAAAAAATTCTGGGTTCAGTGGGTGACCCAGAATTTTAGCGGGCTGCATTTGTGGCCCGCACCGCATATTTTGCGGGACCTAACTCCGGGTCAAAAAAGGGGTTAAATTTTGGATATGCAGAGGGTATCCTGCCCGAATCTTAAAATCAAAATTTTTGAAATTTCCAAGGAATTTTCGTCAAAAAATTTTTGTTGGTTTTAGCGAAAAATTCACCTCATATTGGCCAAAGAAATCGCCAAAATGTTGCCAAATATTGGCCACATGGAGTGCGCCATAAAAAACCGCTGGGGGTGCTAAGTGCGCTATTTTTTCGGCTAAAAGTGAGCAATTTTCGCGACTTTTAGGCGAAAAAAAAAAAAAAAAAAAAAACTGATAAATACCAAAATGGACTTTAACCGATAAAAAAAACAAATTTCAAAAAAAACTGATAAATACCAAAATGGACTTTAACCGATTTTTATTGAGAAAAAAAGTTAACAACAAATTTTTATTCAGAATCATTTAAATACCACCAAAAATGAGTATTTGGAATTTTGGACATATCAGTATTATAGGGAGTAGAATATTCTGCATCCATGCCAACAGTGTTTTTGAAATATTCTTCAAGTGATTTCACCGAAGGGCACTCAATCACACTTTGAAGTTTTCCATAGACATTTTTATCATCTTTAAATTCGTCAACCAAAAATTGCAGTCCTGATCGAGACATTTTAGCAGATTCTCGATGTTCAAGATTCATTCCTTTTCGAAATGTTGTATATGCTTCTTTAAAATATGGCATAGATTTTTGCATTAACTCTGCAGCTTGTGGTTTTTCTTCTACTTTGAAAAGTGGTTTTTCTTTTTCAAATGCAAGCATTGTAACATCAATGGCATGAAGATAAGTTTTGGATGATGATAAAGACATCGTAACATCAATGGCATGAAGATAAGTTTTGGATGATGATAAAGCAGAGCTTTATTAATTCTGATAAAAGAATCTTTTCTTTTGCCATGGAAGCTGAAACTAAAAATATTAGTTTTTGAAAATATGAAAACACGATTGTGGTTCATTTAAATACTACAGATCTAACTAATTTGTTAAAGAAACTGTTGCTTTTTTTTAAAGATAGCCAGTAGCTTTTTTAATAAACACACAAACAATAAATAACAGGTGTATGCTTGTCCAAAACACCCAAAAATCAAAAGAATGAAAAAATGGAAAACGTTGTTTGTTAGTTGCTATTTATATGTCTTTAATGGCTTGTAAAATGATGAAAGATAAGGTTGATCATACCAAAGAACACAAGCGCAAAAAAATCAATGTTTAAGAGACACTCTACGACATTTCTTCAATTTTTGAGAATCAAGCGGCACATTGAAATTTTTTTTGGGGATGTTTGTTATCCATTCGATAGAACTAGGTGAGAAAACACTATTTTGAAGGTTTTAGGTCGATCTGACTCATATATCCGATTTGGCGTCAATTCTAAGTTAAAATTTCAAAAATTCGAGAAATTTTTTTGGCTTAAGCTAGCAAAATGATATTGCCCATAATTATACACATATGTAAGGGCTATCAAATGGTTATTACGAAAAAATTTTAGGTGACATATAATGTGCATTTTTCGTCAAATGCAACTTTTGACCATAGCAAAAAATTGTTGTTTTTACCCGCCGGAGGCTAAATCATACATCATTTGATGGCCCATTTAATGAGGATTCCGAAAATATATAATTTGTGCGAAAAAAGTTAAAGGGTAGCGATTTTGAGCTATAGTAGTGCGCGCAACCAATACCTCCAGCATCATCTCGGAGGCATAACTCGGGTAATATGCAAGATATTGACCTTTGGTGAAAAGCATTATGTAATACTATGATATTAGAGGGTCCTGGGTGAATTTGGGCATTTTTGGATATCAGGGGGCAATATGGCGTCCATATGAAATATTAAAAATCAGCAACATGGATATTTTTGGCAAAATGGCTGCAAATGATATTTTTTGTTAAAGAAAAACTGTGGAATGGCTCTAATATTATAAAATACATACAATACTATTATATTAAAGCATTTAAGGTCATATATAAAGGATTATAGTGTCCTGTGGATACGCTAATTTTTTGCAATTTTTAGGGTATTTTCAGAGTATTACCAAATGATGGAAAATGAAAGATATCAACATTTTGTGACATTTGGGATAAAATTCAGCATGTCTATGATGGTTAGGAGCAATTTCAAATCATTTGAAATAGCCATATTAGCTGGGTGACCACTGGAACATGTGCTTATTTTACCAATGTAAAACTCATGGAATTTTGATGCTTTTGCATTATAATGAAGCTAAAAACTCTTGATTTTATGTTTTTTCATCTATTTTTATCAGACTAAATTATTTGCGTTTGAATCTGAAGGATTAAAAATTTTTAAACAAATCTATGTGATTCTGCTTTGTTGTATAACGATATTACAGATAAACCGGCCAAAAACATCGGTTTTTAGATTGAAAATGGCATAATATTCTTTTAGTATCAATAAACAAAGCGTTTTTGCTGTAATTTGTAGTAAAATTATCATCATTCCAGGAGTTATATACTAGTGAAGTACACTAATATTCCAGTGGTCACCCAGCTAATATGGCTATTTCAAATGACTTGAAATTGCTCCTAACCATCATAGACATGCTGAATTTTATCCCAAATGTCACAAAATGTTGATATCTTTCATTTTCCATCATTTGGTAATACTCTGAAAATACCCTAAAAATTGCAAAAAATTAGCGTATCCACAGGACACTATAATCCTTTATATATGACCTTAAATGCTTTAATATAATAGTATTGTATGTATTTTATAATATTAGAGCCATTCCACAGTTTTTCTTTAACAAAAAATATCATTTGCAGCCATTTTGCCAAAAATATCCATGTTGCTGATTTTTAATATTTCATATGGACGCCATATTGCCCCCTGATATCCAAAAATGCCCAAATTCACCCAGGACCCTCTAATATCATAGTATTACATAATGCTTTTCACCAAAGGTCAATATCTTGCATATTACCCGAGTTATGCCTCCGAGATGATGCTGGAGGTATTGGTTGCGCGCACTACTATAGCTCAAAATCGCTACCCTTTAACTTTTTTCGCACAAATTATATATTTTCGGAATCCTCATTAAATGGGCCATCAAATGATGTATGATTTAGCCTCCGGCGGGTAAAAACAACAATTTTTTGCTATGGTCAAAAGTTGCATTTGACGAAAAATGCACATTATATGTCACCTAAAATTTTTTCGTAATAACCATTTGATAGCCCTTACATATGTGTATAATTATGGGCAATATCATTTTGCTAGCTTAAGCCAAAAAAATTTCTCGAATTTTTGAAATTTTAACTTAGAATTGACGCCAAATCGGATATATGAGTCAGATCGACCTAAAACCTTCAAAATAGTGTTTTCTCACCTAGTTCTATCGAATGGATAACAAAAATCCCCAAAAAAAATTTCAATGTGCCGCTTGGTTTTAATATACTCGTAGAGCGTCTCTTAAAAAATATTACAAGAGAAAAATGATTCAATAAAAAATTGCATTATTTTACAGCTGCAAAGAAAGAAAAGATTGCTGCGTTTTTAGAGGAAAATCGACGTTGTAAATGTTGTCGACAAAGACAAACATGTTCAAAAAATAATAGCAAACTGCGATATTTTGTGCTTCTATCAGATGAATGGAGAGGAACACAGTGATTTTAATGATAAAATTGATGAAAATCCACCAAAATGTGTAAGGTATTATGATATGGGTGATGCCGCTTTGGTTCGATATGAAAAATATCAAAAATTATGTGAAATTTATCAATAAGTTTTTAAGCATTTTTCTGATTTCTTTTTTGAAATTTTTTTTAAATGTTGTATGTTTTTATAAATATTTTATTGAAATTTAGTTTAATGACATTCAGAAAGTATTTCACTAAATCAGCAATTACAATGTGCACAAATAAGTATTTTAACATGTTAAAAAATGTGTTTTTCAAATAATTTGTCACGGTAAGTTTCTTGCTGTCGAAATTCCAGAGGATGTTGCTTGTGTTGTTAAAGCTAAAGGCATTTCCCACGTTGCAACAGCTTTTTGTCGAAAAATGAACCATTTTATTGTTTTAACCCATGAAATTATTTTTTGTCGATATGGTTTGACAATTACCATAACAGCAATAGCATTTCCAAAAGAATGCAAGCCAAAGAACTGTAAAACCCATTGTGATAGTTCTAAAAATAATTCTATGAGATATTCGCGCAAGAGAAAATAATTTATTGAAAATTGTAATCTTCGAGATTTTTAATTTTTGAAAATGATATCCGATGCTTGACAGATTACTATATTTTTAAAAACCGCAAACCTGCAATATCCCCTGTTCTTCGAAATGCCACATCTATCATTAAAAATGTAACTGGAATTACAAGAAAAATTAATGGAATTGTTATTTGCACGATTAAAGTGATAAAAATATATTTCTGCACTTTCAAATTTGCAGCAGACATTGACTCTTTCATCGCTTGAAGCCTTCTGATAATTTTTACGGCGCAAATTAAAACAATTAAATATGCAAATATTATTTGAATAATAGAAACTACGGCATAGATTACAAGTAAATAATTCATTCGATTCATGTTGCAAGCTCCAGTAATAAATAAATTATAAAATTGTGGAGTGTTTTCTTTGATGTATTCTTTTGCGGCTTCAATATCTGTGTTTAACAGTGAGAGAATTGCAGGAGGTAATCCGTAGAGGATCATAGATACAAGCATTGCAATAATTGTTTTTGGTTTATGAAATATTTCTGCGTTGTTGTTTAGCGAGCAATATTGGTACAGCAGAGCATATAAAATTGACATCCCTCCAAAGCTGAAGGTTATATTCATAAATGCCTAAAAAAGGGAGTAACAATTAAGCTTAAAAAACTGATTCAATTTTGTCCTGAAACATATTTGATGTAATTCAAGCCCCCTTCCCCTCGTGCACTTACAAAATTAATTGCTTCACCCTTCCAACCCCAATGCTTTGCAATTCCAGCTGAACAAATAATTGGTGTTGGAAAAAGTGTAAAAATTCCAAAAATAAATGATGAATGAAAATCCATAATATATGCACCAAAAATTGTTAACAAAATAAAATACTTCGTATTTTTCATTGCCATTGTTGAATGTCTTAAAATTAAATATGCCGCCAGCCCATTTACGACAGTGTTAATCACAGTATTAAAATGCAAGCGATTACCGTATGCTTCAACATCTTGAACTGTGTAAATTTTAATAGCAGCTGCTGCAGTGTTATTCATAGCTTTTTTTGGATTAAAGGGCATAAATTTATTTTCAAAAAATAACAGTATATTTAATAAAAAAACAAGTGCTTTTTTTAAAGCTATATAAATATATGCCCATGATGAGTGGGCTATAATTACAAGCTTTGCATGAAAAACAAATAGGAGCATTAAAATTTTAATGCAAATTTTTATATAAAAACAAATATGCTTTCGTAATATTTCAAAAATCACCTGTAGGAGGTATTTTTCTGCTATAGGCTGTCATGAAAATAATTATTAACGAGGACTAAATCAAAGACTAATGTTTGATATTATATGTAATTGCCGGTGTCAGTTTGACAGTTGAATAACTTACTATTATTCGAGGCTTAATATATGAAACCATTTATTTATTATTTTGTCTTTATTTTTCTTTCTTTGTAATTGTATTTGGTTAAAAATAAACGTATCTTTGAATTTCGACTTTCAAAAATGAAAAACACTTACCTTCTAAAGTATCATATTTTTGGGCCAATTATGCTCCTTATAAAAATTTTTGTAGTGGCCCTAGTTATCACAAAATTTTTAAAAAAACAGAGTTTGTGATAACTTGGACCGTTCATCCCACTACCTGCATTTTCTGTTTTAAGAATGAAAGATTGTGACTCAAAGGTTTTTTCTATGACCCTTAAAAACTAATTTCTGATCAATAAATATTAAAACAAACAATATGAAAAACCTTTTCTTTTCGTTCTTTTCTTGGTTTTGCTGCACAAGCGATATTACATTCATTCCTCCCATTATGAATTTACAAAAAAGTAATTCAATGCCAGTTTTTACATTTCTTCCATCTTATGTTAATTATATTTTAAATAATGCTACTCCATCACAATTGTTGAAGCTTTATCGATGTTGCAAATATTTTTATTGTAAATTAAGAATTACTGTAGCTCGAAATGTAAAGTATGAAAATTTACCGGAAGAAAAAAACGTCCGGTTTTTGTTTGGCATATCTTATCGATGTTACAACAATGCTAATAAACTTTGGCTCACCGATGAATTATCTGTTACTTCATTCACAGGATTTTCATTAAAATGTGGACCAATTGGAAATTGGTTTTTGAATAAAATTTATCGAAATAATTTAAAAGAATTAAATATTTTTGGTGGATTTATTCTATTTAAAGAACTTGAAGTATTATCGCAATCTTCTTATTTAACAAAAGTCCAATTGCATACATCTTTTGACGATGGTCAGCCAATCCCAGTAGAAGACATAATGGTTTTGTTTCCATATATGAAATATTTTAAGTATAATAACTTTTATTAGCGGAAGTAGCGCTCAAAAAATGCATAATTTTTAAAATAGTACATAACGTTTGAATGCGATTAAATAAATACAAAAAGTTTGTTTACAATAAAAAAAGCCCTTACCGAAAAACCTTTCATCGCTGATAGTGTTATAATAATGAAGGTTTTTTGGCACTTACTCTAATGCAAAAGTGAGTCACGGCTTTTTTTAATGGCATACCTATAATTATTATTTACCAATTTGTAGTATTTATATAATTAGAATTTTGAAATATCACCCCAAATTATGTCATCAAAAAAGGCTATTATTTTAAAAATCATGCATTTCTTGAGTATATTTTATAATACAATGCTTTCAGCCTGCACCCGTCACATTTTACAAAAAAATCATTTTGTAAGCTTACAGAATTTAAATTCCAAAATAAAATTGAAGTTTTAAAATTTTGGGAGATAAAAAGCGAGTTTGATCCATTCAGTTTATGTGAATTTCTTAAGGTAAGTTGAATTTTATTATTTATAATTTGTAAGAGATAAGCTTTTAGGATTGCAGTTTTTACCTTGGTAATTGAATCTAAAAAAAAAAGATTATTTAATATTGATTTATAATAGTAACTTTTTTATTTTTAGTTTGGGGCTATTCTTGCTCATGGTATCTTGGATGCAGGAGGTCGTAATTTAACAATTTCACTTCATAATCGAAATGGTCATCCTGATATGCCAAGCATGATTGGTACATTTGTTTTCCTTCAATATTGGTATTGGCATTCTTTTGCTCATTTTGCATCATTGGCTTTTCGTCCTACCTGTCTTATTGGATTAAACAAAAATCTTGAAGTTTGTTTTTTTTCACGATATACAGAGTAGATAGAATGTTGTGTCAACGAATTACAAAAACGTCATTTGCACGCATACTAAAAAGGAAAAGAAATGTATTATTTTGTGGATTATTTTTGGATAAGCTATTTTAAATAAACATTTTTTTGTTATTGAAAGTTGCAAGAAATTAATTTTTTTTGTTCAAACTTTTAAAAAAGTGTTGTAATAAATGGAATTAAAGAATTTATATTTTAGATGCCAGAAGTTGAATTCCGTTGCAATGCTAAACCATCCCTATTCGCATATCCACCACCATTGGAAGAAAAGAAGAAGGAAGAAGCAGAAAAAGTTGAAAGTGCTACTTTATCTATTACAAACAAAAAGAAGCAGCAATTAAAAGGAAAAGAAAAGGATAAGGATGCATCCAAAGATAAACCTAAAGGTTAGTATTTTTAAAGTTATCATTCATCGATGATAATAAATTTCTGTCAATTTTTATAGTTAAAGAAGATGAAAAAATGGAAGTTGCTGGTAATAAAAATGATGAAAAAGATGCTGCTGCTGCCAAGAAAGACGAAAAGTAAGCTTTTTACCGAAATTACGTGATCTTTTTGCATATTTTTTGAACCCCTCTTTTTCACTTGGTAATCCTTTTGGCTGTGATATTATGCCGCACGACAAAGCGTCGTGATCTTTTGGCTTACCCCTCTCGCCCTACATTCGAATCACGTGATTTCTGAACAGTTGAATTACTGCTTCACTTATTGTTACTGCCTTTGATATTGGTTTTAAAAAATATTTTTTTTCAGGAACAAAGATGCCAAAGATGTCACCAAAGAAGGAAAGGAAACAAAAGAAGCTCCTGAACCTTCTATCTTTAATGTAAAGAATCCAGCTCGTGTTGTTCGTCTTCAACTTAAAACTTTGCAAGTTCTTGATGAATCACGTTACACGCCTTTGAAGAATCTTAATCATGGTGGAATTATTATTTTGAAAGATAGCAAGCCTGGTGAAAAAGAAGATATTGTTGCTCTTGTTCCTGCTGGTGGTTCTACTAATGCTCCCGGAAGTGCGAATGCTGATTTCCCTGTTCCTGCTGCATTTGAAATCACTCTTACTGATTATTAAAAATTCTGTTTACTAATGTAATCATTATATTCTTTGTGAATTTAAATTATTATTTTTACTATATTTATTATATTACTATTTTTGCATTTTGCAATAAACAACTTTTTTTTAAAACAATGCTGAAACTTAGACAACTGTGTTTTGATATGTGCTACTACATAGGATTGTCTAATTTCTTAGAAAATTAGAAAAAGTGGAAAAGTTTCCGGTCCACGTCTTATATTTATAAAATTGATAATCACGTATAAAACATCAAATGTAATTCAAAAATAGCGTTGATAAAAAACGAAAATTTTAAAAATCATAACATTGTAATTCTTTTTGTTCCCCCTGTATTAACCATTTCTTTAACATGAGGAAGCAGTCGTTGTTTTAAATCAAAATTTAAGCCGAAACTAAGATAAAAATATGCATTATCAACTAAGTTGTCCTAAAAGCTTATGTAAGTTTTAGACATCCAACATCAAAACTGACCATTTGAGATCAATTTATAGTGAAATATTTTAGCAATATAACAAAAATTTTGGCAACGTGCAAAAAATGATTTTTTCTTTAAAAATAAAATCGATTATGCTTTAATAATGATAAACACATATTGCTAAACTGATCTAAAGTTCTAGAAAACAAATTTTGAGAAAAATGAAGTTTTAACGATATTTGGAATTTCATCTAATTTTGACCATTTTTTCGTGATATTAAAATTGGATAAATTCAACAAGATAAAAGTTTAAAAGTTTGCTCTAAATTTAAACTAACAAAAAATATTTAGGAAAAGTTAGAAGCAAATTGAACCAATACCAATAATTGTAGAGCTATAAAACCCGTAAAAATGCTATTTTCAATACCTCTCTCTGGAGCGATAATTTCTGAAAAATAGTTTGTATTGCTTTCAAATAATTTTTATTATAAAATATGAGGATCTATGAGTATCCCAGAAAATTTTCAGCCATCTACAAGCAAATACATTAATCTAGGATCAAGTTTAACGTATTGTTATGAACTAATCTGCTAATAGTTCAATAATATGTTAGATTCAGTTAGTATTATTTATTAATAGCACAGCGGCTCAGAATACAACCTTCTTATAGCTCTGGTTGATTGCTATAATAAAGAGACAAGAGAAAATCAACAAGGAAAAAACAGAGAGAGAGCATTGTCATTGAAGCGTGCAACGCCAACAACTAATGCAACTAAGACAATTCAAATTTATACACATCACGTATATAAAATGAGCAATAGTTGACCAACGTCATCTATTTCACAAAAAACTGTATTTTAAGTCTAAACATTGAAATTGCATGTGTTTTAACAGTAAACAATAAGTGTAAATAAGAAGAATTAGTATATTTTAATTAATGTTTAAAGAAGAAAAGTACGTTTTCCATATTACTGCAAGTTTTTTAAAAAAGATTTACACCAAAAGCATTATCTCACGACGTTGATTTAAGCTTAAGCTTAAGGCTGAAATTTGGAACACTTCAACCTGAGAAAATGGGTCCCTGGATTGAGCCCAAGGCTAAGAATCAAACATTTTAAGCTAAAAAATAATAATATAAAGCTGAGAAAATGGGTCCATGGCTTGAGCAATAACCTAAGATAAAGGGGTGGTAAAAAATGTTGTGAAACTGAGAAAAAAGTGGATCTTGGCTTGAGCTATATCCTTGATACTGTACCTCTATAAGGGCATTCTAAAATGCTGAATCGGTTGTTTCACTCATATTAAACGTAGGAAGATGGGTGATACGTCTATCAGGTTTAAAATATAAAGACAGCGCTAATGATATCAATTACTAAGCTCAAACATTTATATTTTTTGAGAAAATTTAAAAAAACTCCAAATTTTGACTCTTAAAACAGGGGTCAAGGTTTTAGTCCCGCCAAAGCAATGCCATTAGCCCAAATAATTTGTTAATTGCTTCTAGGACCTAGCCAAGATATTAATCTAGCTTTATTAAGTTTTTAAATAATTAAAATCCATTAATTTCAATAGTAATAACGGTTGTAGGAATAAAATTTTGGAAAAAATTTTTAAAAATTAAAAGTGAATCCCAAATATAAGCGCATGTTAAATAGCGTGCGTAAACATTATTAATCTCTTTCAAAGATCTTTTAAATATTAGATATACAAAAAATATGCACAAAATTTTATATCTTAATTGTATTAAAGAAATTTTAAAATGAACTAACCTTTGTCGACTGAAAAGAAGAAAGTGCAGGATTTAGTGATCAAATTACAACTGTATATTGTTAACAAATCCTAAAAATTTATGAATTGATTATTTTCAAATATTATAAGTACAAGTTTAAATGTAAAATGCAATAATAGAGTAATATGTTATTACAACACTCTTGTAAAGAATATTTAAAAGGAAAAAAGGTCAGTGACAATTTTCTTTGAGTAACATTTCGCCAAAAAATGAAGGAGTTTTAAAATTTGACTTTTATGAGTAATAACGTATTTTGCAGTAATAAAAGAGCTTAATTAAATAATGTATTTGTATTAATTTTACTATTTAAGACGGAGTCTGTGTAAAAATTTCACTTTTCCTTACAACAGAGGCACAGAAAAAAATTTTTTTTCGATTTCGGTCTTCAAATTTTTATATGTTGCTGCCTATGGTCCAATTAAACAGAAAAAAAAGATTTTTGAATTTTCGTGGCAGGATTCTGGATTCTAGAAGCTTCAGAAGTCGCCAACTTTAGGCGAGAGGGAAAAATCGAGTTTAGCTTCAATTTTTATTATTTCCCGGATTTATAGGTTTTCAACCATGGGGAATTCAGTGGCACACTCGGATTTTTACCAAAATTCCGTTTTCGTGTCGAAACCAAAATTTCGATTTTTCTACAGTGATTTTCGGAACCTGAAACTCCAAGCCACTGCTAGTGAATACTATTTTTTTATGGCCTAACATCTCTAGTTTAATGATATATAAGCCTTTTATTTGATATCGATCCGTTAGGGGGTCATCCAGCTCCTGAAATAAGGTGGATTCAGAATTTGCAAAAATGAATCAGCTACGAAAAATCGAGATGTCATCCATTTTAGCTAATTCCCCGGATATATAGGTTTTCGACCATGGGGAATTTAATGGTAAACTCTGTTTTTTACCAAAATTCCGTTTTCGTGTCGAGACCATCGAATTTTCGTTATAGCTGTAATAGCTTAGTAAAAAAATCGCCATGGCTCTATTTTTGCTTTGTGGTGGCAAAAAATACATTGTAATTGTTTCAAAATGATTGTTTTATTATGTCTTATCCAAATAATTTACATCTATAATCCGTGTCTCAAGTTACAGTAATCCAAAGTTGACTGCTGATGTCGTAGTACATGTGTTCAACATGAAAATGCTACAATTTTGTAAAAAATTGTGATACAAAGTTGTAAACGGTCTAAAAATGTTCCCTAACATCATTTTCATCAATTCCAATTGGTAAAATAATTATATCACTGATAATCAGCATCTACAGTAATCAGATGTCGCTTACACCCGTTTCCCCGAAATTTCGACCATAGTCAACATTTTTCAAGCAAATATCATATTTTTTTGCGTCAAAATCCTTAAAAATATGTTATTCATCGATTTCATTCAAAAAAATCGGTTTTGGGAAAAATTTAGAATTTTTTGATTTTTGCCTTATCAACAAGCAGACGATGAAAAATCGAAGATTTTTAAATTTTTCCAAAAACGAATTTTTTTGATTGGAATCGATAGATGACATATTTTTAAGGATTTTGACGCTAAAAAACATGAAACATGGCTGAAAAATATTGATTTTGGTCCAAATTTTGACAATTTTGGAGCATGTGTAGCAGGGCTATTGTAGATGCTGATTATCACTGATATAATAACTTTATCAATTGGATTTAATAAAAGTGACATTAGGGAACATTTCTAAACATATTACATCTAGGTATCTTTGTTTTTAGCAAAGTTATCTCATTTTCATTTTGAACACATGTACTACGACATCATCAGTTAGCTTCAGGTTACTGTAACTTGAGCTACGCATGCCAGATGTTAATTTTTTGAATTGAAAATGATAAACTAGTTGTTTTGGGACAATAATAACCTATTTTTAGCTATCTCCTCACAATTTTAGAGCCATGGCGATTTTTTTACTAAGCTATTACAGCTATAACGAAAATTCGATGGTCTCGACACGAAAACGGAATTTTGGTAAAAAACAGAGTTTACCATTAAATTCCCTAAAAATAATGCAATTAATAATTTTTTATCATAAATGCAACACAACCGTTTTGTAACTCGCTTTTTTGTTGCTGTTATTAATATCATGTTTTCGTGCAACATTGTTCACATTGATTATAGATAGTGGTGCTTTTTTGAATTAAAGAAATATGAATAATGGTTTTTGATTACGAAAAGCATGATATCGATTAAAAAATCGAGTGTTTGTGCTTGTTGGAGATGATCGGCAGGTAAGACCTTTTTGTTTTCTCCACCCAATTTCTATGCAATGGTCAGCAGCAGTGTCTAAAAAAGAACTAGACAACAAGCATACAATTTTATGCCTTGAAGAAAAGCATAAAAAAAGGTGCGCGTTGGTATGATTTTTTTGTGTTAGCTGTAACGTGTGTGCCACTGTCTGTTGCAACAAAAAAAAGGAGCGTGCGCGTTTTTTGGGCATTATTTGGTAGGAAAAGGAAAAATGGATCAGTTTAGTCTGATTTTTTTGGTTGTTAATAGTTGCTTTTTTTATTAGCTTCTCTTTTTGGCTTTTTGGCCTAAAATTCTTTTTGACTTGGATTGCTTAAATATCTTTTAACAATCTTTCCCATAACATATATTATTATTTCCATTAGATCTTAATTGAGTTTAATTCTAAAATTTTAATAACCAACAATTATTAATTGAAGTGAAATCTCTATTATAAGTAGTTTTCGTTGTTATATTAAAAAATCTTGTTTCGTTTTTTATATTTGAGCACCAAAATATTAAAATCATAGTTTTTGCCGTTTATTTTTGCTAATAACATTTTTATCACTTTCTAAGATAAACGTTATTTACAGTTTGTAAATCGCGTAATTTCTAATCGATAAATGTGTAATATTGGGCTCATGGGTTTATTGTCTTAATGATATTGTAATATGTCTCAATATTGTAATATGTCTCAATATTGTAATATGTCTCAATATTGTAATATGTCTCAATATTGTAATATGTCTCAATATTGTAATATGTCTCAATATTGTAATATGTCTCAATATTGCAATATGTCTCAATATTGCAATATGTCTCAATATTGTAATATGTTTCAATATTGTAATATGTCTCAATATTGTAATATGTCTCAATATTGTAATATGTTTAATCGAACCACGTGTGCTGTGATATATACATGTTGTTTAGTAATGCATTAATATTATTATTACTAATAATTTTAGAGTAACAATGGCCAAAATAATTTATTATTGCCTACTTTTGTTATTATGTCCACATTTATTGCCCATGTCAGTACATCTTTTACTCGCTGCTGAAACTTGGGCAGAAGATATGATTTTTCATAAATCTGGAAAAGTGGTGTAAGTTTTTGTATATTGTCTTTTAAAAAAATCTTGTAAGATTAATAAAGAATATTTTTAGCTTTAATGATAAAATAATCTCTCGTTGCCAAATGAAATCCTGGAATTTGACAAATTCTCTTAATGTTTCCATTGATGCAAGTCCAATTAGAAATCAATTACGGCCGGAAAATTATGCCACATTTGATAAATGTGTTGCAGATGAACGACATATTTATATTTCTTTGGGTATGGCTCATTTTGCATCTCGTTGTGTTAGTCCTCATGCAGTTCAAAAACGTGGACTTGGTCGACTTCTTACTGGTGGAGTTAAGCTAGTTGGTAATGTTGCCTCATCTGCTGGAAAAGCTGCAATGCGAAATAAAGGAAGTGTTCTCATTAATTGCCTTAGTTTTGGTGAGTACTTTTTATATAACAAAAAGGTGATCATATTTATAATTTAAATAATTTTTTCAGGAACATCAATAATTGAAATTAGAAATATGGCCAAGCTTGAAACTTCTGTTGATCTACAACGCAATGAATTTGGGTTAATGAAAGGGGAACTTGAATCAATGAAAGGAAATATTTCAACATTGGATAGAGAACTTGAAGTTGCAATTGCCTGCACTAGCTTGAAAATTCAAATGGCTAGTGAATTATCTACCTTCAAATCGGACGCCGATCTTTTATTGATTCATGGCAAAATCGTTGATGTTGCACCAGGACTATTGGGTGATTCTTCGAAACAAATCCTTTCACATGAAATCAATTTAAAGAAATGTGATAAAGATATTGGAATTGTTCGATTTTCTGAATGCAAGACATATGCCCCAAAAGAAGCAATATACGATTTAATTGAAGCTGAGCATGTTGGAGATTTTAATGGTGATTCTTCGTCTTTTTCACTTATTCTATTCAATAATTCCAATGTTAAAATTGATGGACGCCTTATCGGACTTGATGTTGATAAGTGCGAAAAACCTTCTGGCTCAACCTTCTTTGATAAAGTTCATCGTTGCCCTAAGAATTCCGTTATCGTTCCGGATTGCACTATTGATTCAATTGATACTAGCCAAATTTTAACAACAGCTGCAGATAAATCATTCTTTCAATTCCGTGTAAGTGTTTATTCATGTTTTTATGTAACTGTACATAACCCTAAAATATATAGATTATTGGTGATGCATATATGGTATCTACTCTTTTGAAAGCCTTCACAATCGTCTCTGCTAATGGCTCTGTAAGCCATCAATCAATTACAACTCCAACTTTCCTTTTAACACTTCCTTTATTTCGCATTGCAGCTTTTCCAGCAGATGAGGCAACATTACCAACTAGCTTAACTCCACCAGTAAGAAGTCGACCAAGTCCACGTTTTTGAACTGCATGAGGACTAACACAACGAGATGAAAAATGAGCCATACCCAAAGAAATATAAATATGTCGTTCATCTGCAACACATTTATCAAATCTATTCAAAAAGTATATCATTATAGAGTTTTTGATTTTTATTAACAGTTTTGCACTCTTTATATCGGTATAAATTGCTTAAATAAAAAACCACTTATCTATAGGAAATATATCGTTCTTTGAGGTCAAAATTTTGCAAATAGAGTCTGATTTTTACATTTCTTGCAATAATTCTGACAACTACTAATTATTTCGTTTTTAGGAGAAGGTGGAAAATATACAAGCTTTTATGATAAAGAGAATAAAAAATATTACCAAGGACATGCTCTCAAACATGTATTTTATATTACTGCAAACAAAGAAATGGAAGAAATGTGTGTTGTTAATTATCAATTTTTTATTCCTTCAACTCATCTTCAATATTTAAAAATCGGCAAATTTATTAAATCTGATTTTTATTTACTTGGATATGATGATTTGAAGTTTACATATAAAACGCTGACTTTAAAAATATTTTATTCATCCAAAAAAAATAAGAAGAAAAAAAGATTTTTCCTCAGTGATGTAAAAATTTTATTTTTTAAACATTTTCCTCATCTTTAATGAACATGAGGATTTTTTGTGAAATAAGAACTGATAATTTTATTTTTAAACTTTGAGGCATTTTTAATAGAAGTTGCTATTTTTGCCTCTTTTTAATACTGAAAATTGAGGCAAAATTTTTTTGCCTCATTTTTGATTTTGAGGCAAATTTTTTTTGCCTCACTTTTTTTAGTGAGGCATTTTTTCCTTGAGGAGGATTCGAACTTTTTCTTTTTATTGTGTGAGACACAAACGTCAAACCAACTGAGCTATAGAGGCAATCATAGAGAAGCGATGAAAATGAAGGAAGTAAAAAAGACGTTTTCTTTTGTTGTCGCGCTTGCTTCTTTTGTGTTTTTCTTTGTTATTTTTGTGGTAAAAATGTTACTTTTTATATTTTTATTAAAAGTAATATATAATTAAATAAATGTTGTTAAAACTGCCGTTATTTTGTCACCAATAAAGTTCGCTAGTTTTATTAGTTAGTTAACAAGTTTGTTTTTATTGCTACTAATGATATTGTTAATTTTTTTTATTACAGCTGCTCCAAAAGTTTCAAATAGAAGAAGAGTACTTTTAGCTCAAGAAAAAAGTTAAGATGAAATAATAAAAACAGATTAAGCAATAAACCACATTAAGATGGATAGCAGCCCTTACATGGAAAGAAACTTTAAAGTATTTTTAGAAAGAAATTTACAGTTTGTTTTAAAAACTCTTTCCCACAACCAGCAACACATTTTAATTTATGAATCCTATATGGACCGTTTCAGTTATCGAGAATGTACAAAATTATTAATACAAACATGAAGAAGATATGTTGAATCAAAAAGAGCAACAAAGATAGTATTCACCAAGATCTTACAATAGACAAGCTCACTTTTCTTTAGAATAATTACCCCTTTTTCCAACTGCTATTCAATAAATCAATTTGTTGCTATTTATATGTCTTAATTGGCTATGAGATATTATTAAAATATCATATCAGCCACAAAACTATTTAAAAAATGATTTATCTTGAATCATGATGCATCCGCCGTTTGCATTATGTCATAAACAGTGTTTTCCCGCGTTAACTTTTTTCGCGATCGCAATCCATTCGCGATTTGGAAACCATTCGCAATAGCAATCAACAGCAATCGCGATAATTTTGAATCGCAATCGCGTTCATGTCGCAATCACTTTTCGCAATCGCCATTAGCAATCGCAATCAACATTTATCATTTAAAAAGCAAAAAGAAAAAGGCTTCAATAAAACTTTTCAGCAAAGCTATAGGCACTGTCTTCGAGATGTTTGTCCAAGCAAAGTTTACTTGATATGTGTATCATTTTCATACATGCTTGTTACAAATTATTAAAAAAAGGTCATCTTTTTCACCAAATTGGGTCATTTTTTTCTGCTGAAAGCAAGATTTGTTTGAATGCACAATCTATTTTTAAAACATTTCTCACAAATAAGAAGAAAAAATTTTTTCATGCATTGCGCAATATTTTCAATCGCAATCAACAGCAATCGCGTTATTTTTGAATCGCAATCGACAGCGTTCGCGCTCCTTTAAGAACGCGATTGCGATCGCGATTGCGATTGCGGAACGCGAACGCGGGAAAACACTGGTCATAAATGATCTGATCATAAAAGCTTGTATATTTTCCACCTTCTCCTAAAAACGAAATAATTAGTAGTTGTCAGAATTATTGCAAGAAATGTAAAAATCAGACTCTATTTGCAAAATTTTGACCTCAAAGAACGATATATTTCCTATAGATAAGTGGTTTTTTATTTAAGCAATTTATACCGATATAAAGAGTGCAAAACTGTTAATAAAAATCAAAAACTCTATAATGACTTACTGTAAGGGTGATTTTGTCAAAAGAAATGCTAACAAAAGTGTTTAGGATTATGGAGTTGGATGTTCAAAACCAGCGCCATATTGGCGATCCGGGCCATATTTTACTGAAAGTAAATGCGCAGCAGCTCATCCTTCAACAGGTTGTGAAAGATGGGGGCTATTTTGGTATGAAGTTTGTTCACAAGGCTATTATAACAGTGCTTGCTGCATCTGCACACATTATTGCCCTGGAGGTACTTTTACAAAAATTTAGCTTAAATAACAATGAAATAATTTTAGGCCTAATTGATACTGGTGCTTCATGCACGAAAAAAACTTATGGTCGTGGAGTTGGTACTCCACTTGAATGCGCCAAGGGTCTTGTTGAAGACGCCGCTTTATGTTATCCACCATGTCAAGACAATTACAATGGTGTTGGACCAGTTTGTTGGGATACATGCCCTGAAGGAAAATTTGGATGTGGAGCTTTATGCCTTGATTCTAAAGATGAATGTGTTAATGAAATGTTGTCAATTGCAGAAGAAGTTGCAATAGCAGTTGCTGAAATCGCTTCAGATCCTGAGGATGCTGTCGGAGTTCTTGCAAAAACAGTTTTAAAATTAGCACCGCAATTGGCAAAACCAATTTGTCCACAGACATACGAATAAATACATTGCGCCGATGACAATATTATGTGTCAATAATTTTTTTTCGTAAATATGTAATAAAGCTCATTCGTGAAACAATATTTTTTATTTGCAATTTTTTAACACGTTTGATTTTAAAAAGCAAACTGACATTTAATAAATTTCCCCTATATTCTGAGCTTTTAAAAGAAACCCACAAAAAACTTTTGTAAAAAAACAAATCAATATTTTAAAAGCATTTCTAAAAAGTTTTTTTAAATAAATGCTTTAAAACGGGGCGGAAAGCTGATTAATGGTTATTAAAAAATAAATATAAATATGGTTAAAACTGATTGTCTTAAAAGTGTATGTCATTTTCATTACTTTTTTAATAAACTTAAAAGCGAACCGCTTTTAGAAAATTGATTTGAATGATTGCATTCAAGTCTTATCCCCAATGCAGACTCAACATTGCCCATTAAAGTTTTTTAACAAAGAAACAGTGCTATCTGACCTCTGTGTATTACATAATGTTTTAGAAAGTTAACAATGAAATCCGGATTAACAAAGTAAGCTATAAAATAAATATTTATAAATAAATGGTTTGAATTTGCTAATAAAGAAATTCTATCTATTAAGAAAAGCTTATAAAATGAAGCAAATTGCAAAAAATTTTTAACAAAAATATTATAATTAATGTTCTCAAAATAAAAAAAAACAGATAGCAGTTTTTACATCAACCTCAATTCCACTCCTTCTTCAGATGATCTGCCTCCACCAGCTGTTGTTGCTGTCTGTGCATGATGTTCATGCCTTTTCTGAGCAGCCCCAAATATTACTGAAAATAAGCTGATACCAAAGAGAACTACTAACAAGTTACAATTAGGATCATCCATCTCACATTGACCAGAATCACAGCCTAGAAGACCAACAGATGTAGAAAAACCCCAAATATCAATGCCAAGAAAGAATGCCTATAATTAAATGTTTAGTGCTTATCAAACTTTTGTTGCATACTTACCCAAATAACTAATATTATTGCAGCTTTCCTCGAGCCCTCTGAACAACTTCCATTATATGCATAAAAGAATCCATTTAAAATATCACATAAAAATCTTAAACCAAAATAAATCATTGAAATTTTTCCCATTTCATTTGCCCATGGTTCTTTAAATAGTAATGTCCAATAACCGATGATAAAGCCAGTGGCCATAGAAAAATAACAAACAAGCAGGCAACATAATTCAGATTTTTTCTCCATTCTTACATCTGTTTATTTATAATTATATTTCAAATTGCATTTTAACGTTTATCAAAACAATATATAAACATTTAAAAAAATGGTTACAAAGTTTACAGCAATTGTATAAAAAATGTTTGATACAAAAGCATTGAAAACTTTTCTTTAGAAATATTGTTTCATTTTCAAAAATTGATTATTGCAAAAAAGTATTGTTTGTGAAAAAATCTCTTGAAAAAGTTTTTTTGAGTCAGAGTTTTTTTCTTGTTAAGCCATTTATAACTATTTAATATCAAACATTTTTTATATCACGATGAATAGGAACAGTAACAACAAATAAGAATTGTTTAATTTATTACGCAATTGTTGTTCATCAAAATTTCTAGTCCTTTCAATAGCTCTTCTGCACGCTGTAAAAGAATTTGAAAATAAAGTAATTCCAAATAATATTACGAGTAATGTGCAAGATGCACCATTAATGTGACATTGCATGGCATCATTAGATAATAGGTCAATGGATGCAACTATACCCCAAATTCCCATGGCATAAATTACTGTCTAAATTTCATCAAAAAGTATTGCAGGCTAGTTAACATAATTAAATCTCACCCAAACGATAAAAACACAAATTACTCTAAATAGAGGCGCACCACACCATAACATTGAAAAAAAGAAAAGTACATTTCAGCATGTACAACAGTCATTTGCTTCAAATTTACCTTTATTTTTTCGGTGACCGCATTAACAAAAGAAATACCATTAATGGTATCAGAGATTACAGTTAAACTAAAATAAATGATTGAGATGATTGCCATTTCATGAGCTTTAAATAACAGTGCCCAATATACAGCAATAAGACCACCATGATAGAATAAAATGCATAATAATGCAGCAATAGTAAAGATATCCATAGTGCCATTTTTAATATAAGAAATTCTAAATTCTAAAAAATTAATTGCAACTACTTTTCTTAAATAAAATGTAATAAAACACATTTGAGCAAAAAATAGATAAGAATATAATGTTTTTAGCTCCGTTGATACTTGAGATAAAAAATTAAAAATAAATCATAAAATAATTTTTAGTATACTTTCATACGCAATCCTACTGATATGAATAACACGTTTCCCAATTATATTACAAAAATAATAAAAAGTGTTAAAAACTTACAAATTGTTGACTAAATAGAATGTCTGACTAAATTGCTTAACATTTTTATCACAACTCCGTTAAAGCAAGTGACAAAAGATAAGAAAATAAAAATGAATCATAACATAATTTCTTTGTTGTATTTACAAGTTAGAACATACTTTTACATGTAAAATTATGTTCTAACTTTCAAAGCTTGCCTTAACAAAATTTATTTTAAGCCATATCTTTTTTCTGTTTCCATTTTGCGCTAACTGTTTTAAACATAAAAAACACAAGATTCAAGTAGTTATTACCTATCACTTGTGAGAAAAAATGACCAATACCGCATCGAAAATTCTATCTTCGATTTTACTACTATTATTTTTAACATTAATTCTTTAAATTTTATGACGTATTTTATTACAAATATAATCTACTTGTATTTAATGAAAATAGGAATAATTATTCTAAAATCACTTTCGTCCTTGTGCATTTCTTGGTGCTGCAGCATACGATTTTGTACTATTTTCAATAATAGTATGAGTTGTATTTTCTTTAATTTTTAAAATCTTTTTAATTCCGCCAAAAATAGCTCTTCTATATGGTGTTATTATGAACATTACAGAACAGGCATTGACCAATGAATGAAAACCAATGATAGGCATTGCATATAATGAAATAGCTAAAAATATCTCAATATGCAAAATTTTAGTGCTATTAAACGTAACGTACTATCCAGGTATTTTGTATTTAGAATTATTGACACAAGTATTGCAACCAATGGAAAGACAATAAGCATCGATGGAATTGTCATCTGAAAACACAAAGCAACCAATAATTGTCGCCGAGCCTTAAGTGTTGCTGCAGATAACATATTTTTCATAGCTAATATTTTTCGATGAATTTTTAATGCAACAATGCCTCCAACGATCCAAACAATAAAGATTTGTATCGCTAATGTGCCATAATGAGCTTTCCCTTTAAAGTCAAGCTTTAAAGCATGGCATGAAGAAGCAGTCACAAACACTTCATAAGTATTATTGTAATGTTCTTTTATGTAAGCAGCAGATTCGTCAAAATCTTGCATAGGTATTATTATTGCAAATGATAGAGTTGGATAAAAGATCATTCCCAATAGAATGATAATGATGCCTTTAGGTGAATGAAAAAATTCAACATTGCCATTTAGGGAGCAGAGCTGGTAGAGAAAACCAGAAACAAGTGAGCCACCAACACAACTAACTGTTACATGCATCAATGCCTAAAATAAAAGATTATTCGTGTTTATTTAATTTGCTTTTTTCTCCTCAAAAAATTTGTCAAATAAAAATAAAAAATAATAACTTAATTATTAATTTATCTTTGGCTTGAAAGTCTAGTTCCTTTTTTAAGCATTCATACTTGAAATTACCAATTATTTTTTATGTGCAATTATCTACTTTTAAAACTATGTCTAGCTCAAATAAACAAGTGATATTATTAAAAAAATATTGTTGAACAAATGGTTTTTACACCATAAGAATAATAACCAGTTTCAACAGTTTTTAAAGAAATACTAAATAATGTTTTTTCTAACTCGTCACTTTTTTAAATATGAATTAATTTTTTACAAACATAGTAATATTATTTTCATTTTTAGCAAATTTATATTTTTCATTCAAAAAAAAAAGACTTAAATATTGAATATATTGCCCCCAAAAATGATTTAAATTCCTTGAAATAAATCCTGCACCACAAAATAGTGGTGCGGGTAGCATCATGAAAGGACCAAAAATGAAAGAAATATGAAAATCCATTAAAAATGCACAAACAATTGTTAACAGAATATAATATTTATAAGCTCCCATTGCTTTTGTAGAATATTTTAGGACAATATAAGCAGCAAAACTATTTACACCAATATCGATTGCAGTATTATAATGTAACCGATCGCCATATGCAAAGAATTCTTCCATGGTATAAATATGGTCGAATGTCATTTTCCCAATTCGATGAAAAAAGAAAAAAAACCGTAAACTAAAAAAACTTGGTGAACATGATAATTTGTTAAACAAATTTTGTTTTAAAACTATCTTGAGTGTCTATTCATTTGGTAAATTTAAAAAAAGTGCAGGTGTTTTAGACTAAAACTTTTAGTTCCTTGGCTTGGTTTCTTTTTTATTCGTGCGTACATTGGTTTTGTGAATAACTGCCACCTGTATGTATTTTTGGAATAACGCTTTTGCACTCAATTTTTTTTGAATTTTAAAGAAGAAAATAACATTGAGTGTAACGTATACAAATTTTTGAATATTTTTTATTGAAAAGCAAAGTAGTGCAAGAATAAATATGATAACATGGAAAAGTTTACTTTGTTTTATTGATAAATATTTTTGGCTTGGATTTTGTAACATTTTGTGGATGAGTTTCTTTTGTACATGCTTCTTTAATGTGACCTTTCTTGTTACATGTTAAGCATATTTCTTGTTTTGCATAGCAATTTGCAAAAGAATGATATTCATCACTACCACAATGGTAACATTTCTTTTTGGGGTTAACTGAAGTTGTTTTGGGAGACGGATTTGTAACAAATGCTTCCTTCGGGCTTCCAACTTTTTTCTTTGCGTTCTTTGATTTTGCCGTTGCAGATACCGTATTTTTGTCAGGTTGGGTATTTTTAGCTTTACTAGAAGGCTTTGAATTCCTTGGGTTTGAGTTTGAAGAAACTGATTGAGAGAGAAGTAAGCTCATAGCATACTCCAATTTTAATTTTTCTAACCTAAAAAACGTTTCACTTCAATCCGATAAAACAAATACACTTACATAGCCAATTTGGGATTATAAGGTTCCATTGTAATAATTTTTTGTATTAATTTTATATCAAATAAATCATATCCATCAACTACTGATGGACATTCACCAAGTGTAATCCACATTAAATTTATCAAAATTTCATGTAATTTTTCTGGTGTAACACGATCACCACCACTTCGATCAAAATCAAGCTGCCATGTTTCTTTGGAGCATAGCTCAATTTCGTCTTTATATTTTTTAATTAAATTTCTATCATTTTTCTTTTCAGCATTTTTGATTAACGTCAATCGAGTATATTCTTCAGCAGCAAAATTGCAAGGATATAATGCATGTCTTGTGATAAGTTGTGACATACTTATGTATACTGAGGCTTGTGCAGATATATATTGATTGATATAATCTGCATAAATTCCTTTAGGGCGGCTTATAAATAAAAATAACTTTTTAGCTTCATGTAAAGCTAAAGTATCTTCAACATTGTATGGTTCAAGTTTTATAATGTATTGCATCATCTTTTGTATTTCATGAAAATAGAAGAGTCTTTCATTAATATTTGTAAACTCAACTCCAAATTGTTTAACATCATCTATTAAATCCAAAAGAAGGTGAAATGCTTCTGTTTGATTGTAGATATTCGGCTCCTCATCAGTTGCATAATAAAACACAATGTTTTCAACAGCAGCTTTATGCAAATTTACAAAAATTTCTTTCAGTCGATACATGAAATTTAAGCATACTTTATTTGCTTCAGAATTCAGAAGGACAACAATTCCATGGATTTCTTTATATTGTGAAAGATGAGAAATAATTTTGGACATAATTTCAAAATCTTTTGTTGGACCATCAATATGCCCGATACCAGGTGTATCGATAATTCGAATGTTTCTTTCACCGACTTTAAAAAGGTAATCCGTTACTTCTTCAGTTGAAAATGGGAAAACTTTTGGCAGAAAATTTTGGCCATGTGATTTTAAATTAGTAAATGTTAGTGGAGGTAATGATCGAGACGAAAATGTTAAAGCTGAATGATCGACGGCATAGTTTCTTGCAAAATCTTTTATCAATGTTGATTTTCCAACACCAATTTCTCCCAAAAGTAAAATATTAATTGTTGGTTTTTGATTCCTAAAATATTGAAGTAATAAGAAAAATTTTTTGTTAAAAAACTTACATTGTATTATTGTCTTCAAATAATGATGAGAACAGAAATAAACAAGATGATGACTTATAAAAAAAGGCAAGTATGCAATAAGATAGAGAGTAGTATCTCGTTTATGAAATTTACAGACAAACAACTCTTATTTACTTTGTTTCATTATGATTTAATGGGACTCTCACATAATCATTTATTGATCGATAAATGCCATGACCAAAACGATTACTACCATTGCTCATAAAAATGTGAACTCTTTGTTGGTCGATCGATACGAATGCATTTTTGGGATAACATGGCCATAGCAAACATTCCATTACCTCTAGCATGTGAAAAATTACAAAAGACAAAAAACTTGTCGGCACATGTTTGTCTAAAATTTAAAAAAAAGGCAAAACCAATGAACTGCATTTTTACACCATTTTCGTCGATAACACGTTTTTTTATACTAAAAATTAAATATGAAATTGTTATTATTTTTTCAATGCAGCACATGTCGGGTCGGCACAAATTTGGTATCACGTGATAGATCCTTTTTTCTGATATGTTTTTTATCATTAACATTTAACATATTCTTATCAAATGTCACTGATAAAAAAAGAAACAGAAATCTTTATTTTTGGAGTAATTTATTTATTTCTTGCAGAACCACTTGAAAACACTTAAGTACTTTCCCCCTTAGAGGTGTTGGATTTGTAAGACAAGACACCGGTTTTTTGAGCTGATATATTGTCTCACCGTTTTAGCATTTTGCTTTGCTATTTGAAATCTCTTTGTTTGGCATTTGTATTATGTAATAAAGAATTGCGGTAATTTAGTAGACAATTGGAATTGTCTATTTTTTAATTCTAATTTCTAATAAGTAGAAATTTTAAGTTTAAAAACTCCATAACTAAACATTTTTTTCTCAAAAATGAGCTCGCTTTTTCTCAGTTTTCTACCTTTGCTGAAATTTCCCGCGTAATCCTTTTGGACATTTTTTGGGATGTAACTATTGCGAAAGTTAAAGGTTAAGTTATATTCTGCCGATTTATATGTTGAAAAAAGAACGACTTGTATTGAAGAAAAGCATTGATTCTTGTTGACAATTTTCCTGCCATTTTATTATTGTTATCTATCAGTGAACAAAATGTCTGAAAATAAAAGAAAATATGCAAAGGTGAACTGTTTGGGGTATTTTAAATGTTGTTTAGTAAAAGTAAATAATTTTAGGAGGAAATTTATCCTATTTCTGCTAACAAGGGACCGTTTTGAGATGTTACTCCCAGATTTTTTCATTATAGTGGGGAATCAACAGCTCATAGCAAGGTATGAAAAACCCCCAAGGGATTTTTGCTTGTTCGCTATTTTATGATTTTAATGGCATTTTGCTATTACACTATAAGTAGCAGACGATCAATGTCATAGTATATAAATTACGTTTGGGATGATTTTAGATGGTTGTATATGCCAAACAATAATTTTTCATAAATAATTAATCATATTCCATGTGTTCACAACCATCTAAAATCATCCCAAACGTAATTTATATACTATGAAATTGATCGTCTGCTACTTATAGTGTAATAGCAAAATGCCATTAAAATCATAAAATAGCGAACAAGCAAAAATCCCTTGGGGGTTTTTCATACCTTGCTATGAGCTATTGATTCCCCACTATAATGAAAAAATCTGGGAGTAACATCTCAAAACGGTCCCTTGTAAGTGCATGTTTGAAGAAGAAGATTTACGCAATCTTGAAGAAGATGACGTCATTAGTAGCGTCAATATGACCATTCCAAACTTGGAAAACATAAAATATTGCATTTCCTGTGAACGTGATAAAGAAGAAAAAACTATTTTAGTTGGCTTGTTTTTAGAAATGACAGATGATATGAATGTTATGGTCAATGCAAAGTTTTCTTGCACAACAGCAAATTTTTATGATGAGTTTACAGAAGAATATGTTGGAACCACTGGATTTGGTTCAATATTTTGCCAGTACGAAGATCTTTTTGAACCGGAAGTTTACTGTTGATGGAAAGTTTGTTATTACAGTTACTGCAACTTTGACTATCGTCACTGAAGATCCGATTCCTACAAAAATGGCAAAGCTTGATAGCTTGGGATGGAAATTATGGAATAACGAAGAAGATAAAGATGCAACACTTGTTGTCAATGGACACGAAATTAAGGTCAGTATTATGTAGTTCTAAGGAATATCTGCTTGTAAAAATTTGTTTTATAATTTTTTGCTTGCAGAAATGAATATTTCTTTTTAAGGAAATCATAATTTTCGCAAAAAAAGGAATTATTTCAGGTTCATAAATGTGTTCTTAAAAGACGTTCTGCAAAATTTGAATGCCTTTTCAAAGTTAAATCTGAACCTTCAACAAAGAAAACTGGTGACAAAATTGTTGTCAAGAAGCATACCTATGATACTGTGAAAGAAGCAATCATGTTTTGCTATGGTATCCAAAGCTCTGATACTCTTACTGCTGAAGATGCAACGGATATTATGAAATTTGCGAATGAATATGAAATTGAAGATCTTAGGGTGAGAACTTTTGTTATAAGTTATGTATGTTTAAACCGCGCTTTTGATTTTTTAGAAAGCAATGGAAAACTTTTGCATTGACAATTTATCTGTTACCAATGTTTGCCTATTTCAAAAGCTTGTATCGCTGTTGATGATGCTGAGAAACTTTATCAAAAGTGTTTTGATTTTCTTTCAAAATGTATGAAAGATGGCACAGCTGTTAAAGATGTTGATAAACTCGATGAAGACATGCAGAAAGAATTGTTTGTTAATTCTTTTGTTACTACAGTTGATGAATTTGAATAAAGCGTGGCTGCTTTTGATGTGTACTACTTTAAAAGTTTTAGTTTTTAAAGCAGTACATTTTTTTATGTTACGGATGAATATGAAACGAAAATTTGTTTTTGAATAAACATGTTTGTTGTTATTAAAGAGTGTTGAATCTTTAGATTATTTACATATTTTTGAGATGTGATTTTTTTTACTACCGAATCTGTAACAAGAGAAGTAAGTGGCTACCCAGAAATCATGCGTATTATAGACAAGGACGTCAGCAGGATTTTTTTTCGAGGGGGCACAATCATTTCGAAGGGGACACACCTTTGATCTTTTGCCGCCTTTTACAAAGTTTCGGCAAAATATCAAAGGATTTTTCCAATTTCGGAGGGGGCACGTGCCCCTCGTGCCCCCCTTGCTGACGTCCTTGATTATAGATAGAGAGAGATTAGCCCAAGCTTCATATCGCTTTAAAATGAAGCATGTTCGCACTCTTTGAATCTGAACCTATTTTATCAAGGCGAAGGAAAGACTACAAAAATATATGTTAATTCTGTATAGCCCCTAACTCGAAGGGATAATTAAAGTCAGTAACTGCTGCGATGAAAAAAAACTAACTAATGTAGAGATTAAAGCGCTTACGGACAAACGTCTTTCATTCACATCGATAATGATAAGTCAATAAAGTCATTTAAATAATCCAAATTAATACAACGAAAGTAGTGAATGACCAGTATATTTTTTTCACTGACCACAGTGGTTATTAAAATTTTTACTCTTTTAATAGTTTTTGCCTATGTTTCATTTTGTTCACCAAAATTTTATTCGTGCATTTTCTCATAAATGCATGGACGAAGACTAAAAGATTTTATTCATTTACCTTCGGCTTTTCAAATATAGTTTTTATTATTTTTCAGATACAAAATATGACAGATATTCTCAGAAAAGTTCAGCTCAAATTGTTTAATAATTTTAATCAACAAATTATTAAAGATGGTTTTTTCGATGTTTTATTTGAAATTAATGAAGAGGCAAGTTAGAAACAAAGTATTTTTTCTATTTTAACTTTTTCATATTACGGGTATTTTGCTGAAGCTATGCGTATGCTTATCTGACTAAAATTTTGCTAGAAGTAAAACTCCCCTTTTCAAAGAATCCAAAAAAAACAATTAACTTTAAAAAATGGAGTTGTTTCTATGATACTTTGTAACCGCTTGAAAAAGTATTACTCATGTTTTATTTTTCAGAAGCTTTATGCTCATAAATGTATCTTATCAGCAGCATCAAAGCCATTTGCTGTAATGTTTTCTGAACGATGGACTACAAAGGATGAGCCAATCAAACTTACCAAATACTCATACGATGATTACAAAACAATGATTACATTCATTTATGCCGGAAGTTGTAGCATACACCAAAACAACATGTTTTCAATTGTTGATTTGGCAGAATTGTATGACATTAAAGATCTCAAAGATTTTTGTGATATTTTTCTTTCAAAACAAACTTTTAATGCTACAAATGTATTTCAACGAGTTGAGCTTGCTCGAAAATATTCTTTGACAAAACTTGATGAAGCTTTAAAGATATATGTTGCCAAAAATTATTGTGATCTGTTAAACACGGATGAGTTTATTCAATCACAAAAATCTATTATTGAAGCTTTTGTTGATTACACAGAAAACCTTGGTGAAAATGAAAGCGAAAAATGCTTTGATCGAGTAAACTTTTCTGAGTTGTATAAATATATGCACATCTAAAAGTTAAGGTGCTTGAATGGGCAGAAAAGCGAGCAAATGAACCAAAAGAAGTAGCAAATGTCGATGATTTTGATCTTGAAAAAGCAATTAAAAATGAATTGTCAGGAACTTTGCCTCGCTTTATCTTTGCCAAAATGAGTCAAACATTCTTAATGCAATCTGTTGGTATGTCTATCTATCTTCACTTTTATGTCTTTTGCATATACATAGCCGCTGATTTTAGCAAAAAAATCTTTCTTGTTTTCTGGTGTTGAATTAAGCAATCTTCTGTTATCTTCTCGCACAATCAATGGCAAGTTTTTTGCGATAAACGTTTTTGTAATTAAAAAATTTCAGTAATCATTATAAATCAAAGCTACGAATCTTTAATGGGCAAAATCCCGTATGATCCAGAAATTTTTGAAATTATTAACAAACTAAACAATTGCTTTTCCAACGTAGCGTATTATAGCTCTTATGATACTTGGAGCATGCAACTCAAAATGCCGACAAAGCCAAGCAGTTTAAAAATTAATAATCAAAGTACATATTATTTGGTTATTAACTCGAATGAAAAAATCAGTTTGTTCCCAACAAACTCTTCTACTGCACATAATACCAAATATCTAATCACGGAAATGAAAGGCGGAAATTTTTTATTCACTGCTAAATTCCATAAAAATGATTGTTTATTTAAATTTTTAATTGTTTACTGTTTTTCTATCTTGAGATTTGTTTTACATTATGCATGTATTTTTTTATTCATTTTTTTCGTAGTTTTGTCATTTTAACGATTATGACAGTTTTATAGATTTTATAAAAAAAATTTTTTTGTTCATGTGTGTATTGTCCATAATTGCTTATGACACACTTTTTATGTACGTTCTTGAAAAATTCCATCTTTAGAAACATTTAACAATGTTATGTCTATTAAAAATAGCAAAAAAAAGCTACAAATGCGACAGCGAAAAGTTAACATGTAAGAGTCTAGGATTTAAAAATCAGTTTTTTTAATGCGAAGATTGATGATAAACATTGTGGTATTGTTTTTTCAGTAGAAACAATAGCAACGATGTTATTTTTTTGATATACATCAAGCAGAAATTTTTTTTTTTCAAAAAGAGAGAGAATGCACACTCTTTGTTTGCGTCGAAAGTTAAATGCAGTATACCGAACTTCGCTTTCTAGACAAAGAAAAAAACAGCAATAATACTAACGCGCGCTTTTTTTGTTTATTGCATTTAAAGCTGTGATTGAGATGCTAAAGGTGTGAAGTTGAAAATTTCTTCCTGACGATTCATACGTCAAAAATTTCAAGCGATTAAAAAAACTATAATAATTTTTTTCCTTCCTCCAGCTTTGTTTAAAAAATCAATGTTTTTCTTATTTTTTGTTGATTCTTTTGCTACCGCTTTTCAGATATTGTTTTTCAGGTTTTTTTTGATATTTTCAACCGTGCTAGTTTTTTAAGATGGCAACAACATTGAAACGAAAATATGCAAGTGTAAGCTTTTCATTTTATTGCAGAATAATCATCCCCACATTTAGGACCAGAGCTATCCCATTTCAACTGATTGGACAATAAAAAAAGATAGATTGCATGGAAATGTAGCACGCAGTATTAACAGTCCATTTTTCAATGTTGAACATTTGCCAAATGTTAAATATATTCTACAAATGAATTTAAAACGTGTTTTGGATTCTGTTGAAGGAATCTGGGTTTATTTTATTTTATCTATGCCTGTAAATATGAGCATTAATGGCAATGTAAACATTTCTTGTAAAACAGCAGATTTTGCTTACAATTTTACTCGAAAATATGAAAGCAATACACCTGGATATGGCTCACAGCTTTGTTGATCAAGTGAATTATTTGTTGGCGCTAAAAAATTTATTGTTGATAATCAGCTTACAATTTCTTTAAAAGCAACATTAAATGTCGAAATGAAAGATAAAGTTGTCCCAAAAGTTTTAAAAACTGATTCTTTGGGATGGCAATTATGGGATAACGAAGATGACAAGAATGCCGCAATTGTTGTTAACGGAAAAGAAATTACGGTTTGCATTTTTAATTAACAGCAGCTTTTTTTATTGCTACTTTAGCAAAAAATAAGTACCAGAAAAACGCTTATTTCTTGCCTTACAAAAAAACCATTTTAAATTATTTGAATTTTCTCAAAATGGGATTAATTTTAGGTTCATATAGGAGTATGCAAATTTTTTCGTTTTTATCAAAAAATTTTGCTAATAATACTTATCTTTTTAAAACCATGGTCTTAAAATGTTCGATTTTTGATGCACAACAACTTTAGATTAAGAGAAATTAAAAAATTTGACCTTTTAGCTTACATATAGCCAAAAAACCGATTCAGAATGGAATTTCACTATTTCTGCTTATATGAAAAAGTGGTTACGAGTGGTGCTGAGATTTTTTCACAGCTTTTTCTCGATACCATTACAATAATTTTGAGGGTATACACAACTTTCCCGGAGTTCCCCGAACAATGTTATAGAGGAAAACATGTTGAAACTCGAATAAACTTGCATACCCCTAGGTTCATAAATGTGTTCTTAAAAGACGTTCAGCAAAATTTGAATACCTTTTTAAAGTTAAAGCTGAACCTTCAACAAAGAAGACTGGTGACAAAATTGTTGTCAAGAAGCATACCTATGATACTGTAAAAGAAGCAGTCATGTTTTGTTATGATATTCAAAGCTCTGATACTCTTTCTGCTGAAGATGCAACTGATATCATGAAATTTGCAAATGAATATCAAATAGATGATCTCAAGGTTTGAACAATTATGACACAAGCGTGTACTAATGATTTTTTATTGTAGAAAAATATGGAAGAATTTTGTGTCGAAAATTTATCGGTTACAAATGTTTGTTTATTTGCAAATTCTTCAATTGCTGTTGATGCAGAAAAACTTCATCGAAAGTGTTTTGATTTTTTATTGAAATGCATGAAAGACGGCACAGCAGTAAATGATATTGAAAAGTTGGATAAAAATATGCAAAAAGGGTTGTTCCTTCAAAGCTTCACCAAAGTTTGCAGCAATTAGTTTTGTCATTTTTTTAACAATTTTTGATTTTACTCATGTTTTTTTGCATACATTTTTTTTGTTTTATTTATGAGAGCAGTCATGTAGTTTGTCCACTTGTTAAATAAATTTTTTTAGTCTAAAATTTTACCACTGCAAAAAGCCCATATATTTCGTTGTCTATGAAAGCAGTAATACAGGAGCCACTTTTTTTGTTCTCTACTATCTTTATTTTGACCCCCAACCTAATGATACGTATAGTTGATGAGTAGGTATTGTTATTTCAAATTTCTAACATTTTCGTAAATTTGTAAAACAATCTCAAACCATCACTTTTTTGGAAGAAAGTGCAGCGACAAACGTGTTTAATATTATGTTTTCACTTGGCGCCATGTTAACGAAGAAAGAAGCAAAAAAGACATTAGAATGTTTTGATGAAAGAAAGCAAGCATGTCTTACCATCTATATGGGCAAAAAAGAGACATGTGATTGTGTAATATTACGAAAGAGACGCAGCTCAAAATGTCTAATGGTTTTTACGGACGGTTTTTTAAATTGTGATGTAATATGGCGGAATGAACGAATGCAGGCATTTTATTTTTGCGAAAATAAAAATATCTGAAAATTTCTGCGAACATTATTTTTATCTTTCCAATAGTTTCTTGTTGATGGTTGAAACAGCTTTTTGAAATACTTTTTTTTTGTATGAGTTTAAAAAAAATGGCTTCAAAGAAACGTAAATGTGAAGATGTAAGTTTTACTACTACTTTTTTTCTAAAAAAGCGTTCCCAAATAACTAATTGAAATAAAAGTCATGTTACATTATTTCGCACATTAAAGGCGGCATCATTACTTCCTCCTCTTGTACAATCCAAATATGTTTTATTATTGATTTTTTGGCTTGTTTATTTTTAATGACAATTTTTTTTGACTATTTTTAATTAGTTAATTTTTAAATATTATTTTTGCAGGATCAAACATATTGCATTTCAACAGAATGGATTATTAAAGCAGAAGATATCAGCAAAATTGATGAAAGTGAAACTGTCTGCGATATCAAGAGACTTGTGCCAAATTTGGACTCCGTCAAATATTATCTTAAATTTTATCCAAATTGGCTCAAAAGATGTCGAGTATTTTTATATTTGGAAATGGAAGAACGCATAAATCTTATTGTGAATGCTCGAATGACATGTAAAACAGCGGGTTTTGCTGATTTTTGGACACATATTTATAAAACCACAGAAAGTTATGGTTCAAAGCTTTGTTTATCCGAAGAATTATTTGATTCAGAAAAGAAATTTGTTGATGGAAATCAAATCTGCATTGGCTTTGAAGCAACATTAACTCCATTTTTTGTTGAGAATTTCCCGGTTAAGAAGATCAAAACTGATAGTTCATTGGGGCCAAAGTTATGGGAAAATGAAAATGGCAAAGATGCTAAAATTGTCGTTGATGGAAAAACGATTAAAGTTAGTTTTTTTAGCATTTTAACAAAAAATTATCCAAGAGAATCTCATGAATTCATGAATTAAGCTTTTCTGTGTTTGTTTGTTTGAGATATTCCTTCAGGGCATAGCTCTGGGATATTCTCTCAAGGAAGGTGACCAAGAAATATACCTCTCAAGGAATATGCCCCGAAGGAGTATGCCATCAAGAATCTCATCTGTAATTTTTCATATACATTTTTATAGGTCCATCAATGTGTTATACAAAGTCGTTCAACAATTTTTGAAAGTGTATGCAAGCTTGAACCTGGAATACCAATGCCAGCATCACCACAAAAAATTATTTGTAATGCCGTCGGAATTAAAAATTACAAATATGAAATTGTCGAAAAAGCTGTTATGTTTTGTTATGACCTTCCATGTCTTAATGCACTTTCCGCAGAAGATGCTGTTAGTCTTCTTAAATTTGCTGTTGAATTTTATATGAAAGATCTTAAGGTTGGTTGCTACTTTTGTCACTAAATCACTAAAGTATAGCTCTATAAAATATTTTTAGGGAATTGTGGAAGAATTATGTATCAATAAATTATCAATCTCAAATGCATGTTTATTTGCAAATTCTTCCATCACTACCAAAGCAAATGAACTTTATCAAAGTTGTTTTAATTTTTTATTGAAATGCATGAGAGATTCCACATCAGTTAAAGATATTGAAGAATTGGATGCTAGTATGCAGAAAGAATTATTCATCAAAGCTTTTAGTAGTTCTTAAGTTGCGCTGTAATGTAATGTTTTGTTATTTATTTATTTATTTTTTTTTTGACTTTTAATCAACAATGCAAAATAAATTCAATACACACAAGTAAAAAAAGGTAGTTTTCTTGCCCGATAACACATTCCCATAAAATATGAGCGCAAACGCAGCTTTAAATGCCCATCACCATTTTTTATTGTCCTTCTTTAAATTGTTGTCTTTTTTTATCGCCTGCTTTTTTTTCTTTGCATACGTGTGCTTTTTTTGTTGCTTTTATTGCTAGTCTTCTTTATGCTTTAAATCACTAACAAAATCAAAGAAACGAAACGATACGTTCAACTGCTGTTAGTAAGCAAATGAAGGGCTAAGCAGCTGGCATTCATAGAAGAGATTGATCCAAAATAATTTATCTTGCCAACGGTCACAAGGACAACAAATCATCACTTTCATCTTTTATTTTTATTGATTTTAAAAAGTTTTTTATTTTTATTATTTTTTTTCTAAATTATGATTCGTATATGTCATTGTGGATGCTGCAAAGGATTAGAATATGAAAGCTGTCAAACGTGTCAAGAAGATCGATGTACTTGTAATGAATGTTTATGCCATTGTTAATAATATTTTTATTATTTTTAATATTTTTGTTGCTTGTTATTATTGTTTTGCTATATTTTCATTGATGGGCTGAAATGGACGAATTTGTCTATATTTGTAGAGGTCGTCTGCTACAAAAGAAAATTATGCTTTTCTGGGTTTTTTAAACTTTCACAACATTAATGAATTCCATTTTTTTTAATTTATACGTAATTCTTTATTATATTTAAAATGTTTTTAAATAATAAAATAGGCTATCTTTTGTCGTATGTACTGGAGTACAGCAGGCCTTGCGTCTCATGACTTTAACCCTTAATTTATAAAAAATGATCATTGAATATTTAACTGCATGAAAAAGGATAAATACATATTGAAACAGGACAAATTTTTATTGATAAAAAACATGCATAACAAAATTTGTGAAAAAACAAAGTACAAAATCAGATTTACTTTTGCTGCAACGATAGAATTCCAATTCATCATTGAATTTGAATCGAACATTTCTTTGTTGGTGGATTTGCAGCAAGTTTATTAACAAAATCTTTAACAATTTCTTTATATGCATTTGAAGCTGCTCCATTAAAACTTAATTCAATTTCAACATTTTTGTTACTCTAAAACAATGATTATTTAAACAAAAAAAAGATTAACAGCTACCATAATAAAATCAGCAAATGATGAAATATCAAAACTATGTTTCAATCCAGTAAGCTTTACATGACGCATGTGTTTACAAAGTTTAATATTTTCTATCATTTTCTTTACAGTATCCGGTTCAAACATTTTTGAATAATATGAAAAATGCCTAAAAAAAGAGGTTTAACTATTATGGCACTATTAAAAAATACTTACATATAAAATGTTTCAATGCATTCTAAATTTTTAAGCAGTTTATCAAAAGTAACGTCTTGATCACCCAAAGTATATTCGACATATGTATTAACCATTTCAACAGATTTAATAGTGCCAGATGATGTTAAAACTTGATATGCATTTAATGTCATAACTTGACCACTTAAGCTTAAACTTTGTAGTTCACATTTTGCAATTTTTGGTGCCAAAAATGAAATAACACAAGGGTAAGCGCGATTTGAATGTAAAGAATTATATAGCCAAATATTGGAACCCATTTTGTCCGTTACAAATATTTCACCATCAGCCATCCATTTGTAGCCTTTTACTTTTTCAATAAGTTCTACAGGATAGAGAGAATTCTTTGAATAAAAACATTTGCATGTTTGAATCAGTTTTTTCCATGTTTTTCCAGTTGGATTTTTGAGAATAAATCTAATAAGTGGATATGGAATTGAAAATAGTTGAGAATATGGTTGCTTAAAAGTATATTTTTCATTTAAATTTGTTGAAGTTTTTGAAGGTAAAGATAGCAGTTGACAATTAACATTCATAATTTCAGAAAATTGAGTGCCTGAAATAAAATTTTCTAATCGGTTTGCAATAATTTCTTGATTGAATGAAAAATGAATGGTCACAACAAAATAATGATGATCAATAAATGAATAACCGATGAGGGCGGTGAGACAATGCGAAAATTTGAGATGCAAAAAAAATGCCAAGTTTTTTTGCAATCTTTTGTTTGCGTTATTTCTTCTCTAAAAATATTATTTTGTTTTGATGACAGTGTAGTGTAAGAGTAACACACACTTTTCAATGTTAAAAAAAAGAATGATAGAAATTCTTGATGAAGTGCTCTTTTTTATCTTCTTCTAACAGCGGTGAGAAAACGCAATGTTAGTGTTTTATTGAGAGACGCTTTTTTTATTTGAATGTTTTATACATTTTAAAATGTGCTAGTAATAGAATTGTAAGGATGTTTTAACACAAACATTATGAACTAAAAATTTCACTTTCTAAATGAACATGAAGTACATGGATCGGTATTGATTTAAAATGATTCAATTTGAATGCACTTTAAAAAGCAGAAAACTTAAAAATATGTTTTAAAGCAGCAACAAAATATTTACAAGTTCATATAAATATTTTCATTACTTATAATAATGTGTGCTACTCAAAAGCATTACCTTTTGTTTCTTATTCCTTTTGAACGTATTTCTTACACTTTTGTTTTGTGTATTTTCTTCCATTCTAAGAGTCATTGTTTCCATATTGCCATAAACATATATGTTAAACAATGTTTTTCAAACAACAACTTTTTTTAGATCAACATAATATTTTTGGTGCTTCTTTTTTCACACATTGTGTGTGCACTTTCACATTAAATAGGCGCCACATTGAGAAAAAAGAAAACTTGTTCAAATCACAATACTTGGGAATGCCAAAGAGTTGCCATAAAGAAAAAAAATGCTCACAAAGAGAATTTTTGTCGACGTGAGTTGAAGAAATTGCTACAAAAAAGCAAGAAACAGCAATAGTTAATTGTATGCGATTTTTCGTCTGCTTATTTTACTGCATTTAACCAGTGATGAAAAATGCAGCCGAGATTTCCGGCCGGCCGCACTTTTCATCCCTGCATTTAACAAATGCTAAAATATTTTTGTTCTTTAGAGATCTGTTTCATCTTTGTTCTAATCTGTAGTTACCATGTCTGCTGTTAAACGGACACATGAAAACGTAAGTTAATTTTTTATTGGATTTACGACAAAATTTAAACATTCTCTTTTAGAATAAACCTTATAAAATTTCATCAAATTGGACAATACAAACTAAAAATGTTCAAAAGCAAAAGATAATGCGAGATAGTTTAAAGCTTGTACCAGATTTAGCAAGTGTCAATTATTACTTTCTATTTCAACCAAAATTGCTAAAAAATCCACATGTTACTCTCTTTTTGGATATGCCACAAAATATGAGCATTGAAGTTGAAGTGAAAGTTTTTGTTGGTTATTCAAAAAATAGGCTTATCAATAAGTGGAAACATCTCTACACCAAATCTGGTGAACATTGTTCAAAGCTTTGCTCATATGATGACATGTTGGGAAAATTTTTTGTCGGCACATGTTCTAATTATGTTACGGCAGAAGCAACTTTAATCGTTTTTGATGTTAATGATTTACTTGCAAAGAAAACAAGAATTGACAGTTTAGGATCAACGTTATGGGAAAATGAAAATGGCAAAGATGCAAAAATTATTGTTGATGGAAAAGAGATAAAGGTCAGCTTTTCACTTTTGCTGTGATGTTGTATCATTTATATTGTCTTTAATCAATGTGTGTTAAAGCACGTATTAAAATAAAATAAATGTTTTATACACATATATATTTTTAGGTTCATAAATGTGTTGTACAAAGTCGTTCAACAATTTTAAATGGTTTAGCTGACCAGAATCTGGAAGACGAGCATCTAGAAACACCAAATGACACAATTGGAATCCATAATTAAAAATATGAAATCGTTCAAAAAGCTGTCAAGTTCTGCTATGATCTTCCATGTTTTGTTGGTCTTACAGCTGAAGATGCTCTTGAACTTTTTAAATTTGCTGAAGAATTTGAAATGAATGATCTCAAAGTACGTTCCACAATTTTAGCTTCTGGAAAATTCATATAAGTAAAAACTTTTTTAGGAACAATCAGAAGATTATTGCATTGAAATTTTATCAGTATCCAATGCAGTTTTACTTGCAAATTCATCTGCCGATATCAAAGCTGAAAAGCTTTATCAAAAAAGTTTAGCATTTTTATTGAAATGCATGAAAGATGGAACGACTGTTAAAGATATCGAAAAATTGGATGCTGCAATGAAGGAAAAATTGTTTGTTAAAGCTTTCAATAAAAAAGCATGAGTTTGGTATTTTTTTTAACACTTGTTTTGAACCTTTTGTTTGTTTGTTATACAAAATTTCTTTAAGCGTTTTATGTATGCCTCATTATAAAATTGTTTGATTTTTTTCTGATTAACATCATTTTTCATTTTTGAAGTTTTATATAGAGGATGACATAAAATCGATATCACAAAGATAAGTCTAACAACATTATATGTTTAAATTATAACGTATCTAAAATGGAGCAAAACCAAATCTCAAAATCAATAAAAACCACATCAAAAGTGTAATACTAGTTTCTTTAGTGCCTGTTGACGTTGTTACTGTTGTTGTTGACGTTGTAGTAGTATTAGAGGGTGTTGTTGTAGGTGACACTTTACTGGTGCTTGAAGGGGGCAACATTGATGATTTTGACGTGCTCTGAGATAATACAGTTGCAGTGGTTAATGCTTCATCTGTAGTTGTAATTATCAGAGTGCACATGGGTTCTGTTCCATTCCAGGTGCCATCTTTTCCACAAACTAATACTTGATCTCCATCTAACTCATATCCAACATTGCACTGGAAAACAGCTTTTGCATTTGGTAAATAATTGTTAACAATACATCTGCCATTAATAGGGTCAGATAAAGCTGTGCACATGGTAATATTTTGAGATGTCACAGTTACTGTGTTGTTATAATCCTGACTATTATCTTAAAAATAAAAATATATTTGCACATGTACTTTAATAGAGAATAAAGCTAGAAACCCCATTTTTGCTTACCTCTTGTTTGATTAGCGACGGATACATCACCCGTTGATATTAAATCCCATAAACAGCTTGCATCATTGTCACAAACTGCTAAAGCATCTGGTGGCAGTTGACCTGAACCATAATCAAATCTTGGAACAAAATTTGGGAAATAATAATCCGAATAATTTTTTGAAAAATAATCAAATAAGCTATCTTCCTCTGCAACATACCATTCAAGACCAAATTTATAATGAATAACTTCGGTCGTAGAATTAGCAGGCACAATAACACCTTCAGGAGTTTCAAGGTCATTCAAGCTATTACCATCAAAACTACCAAGTAAACCACGTGTAAAATTTCCTTTATGCCGATTGTCAATGAAACATGTAATAGCGCCCCACATATTATCAAAAAATTGAATTTTAAAAGAAAACCCAGCATTAAAAGTAACAAGAATAGTTTCGTCACTTCCATCAGATTCCAAATAGATTGAAGCATCGATAGTTGTGTAAGTGTTACGTAAAATTTCTTTTGGAATTGGTACTCGATCATGATATATTTCTGTAGAAATCGAATTAGTTTCAACTTGTATTATTGATGCATTAGGATATGGTTGAAAAGCATATGCCATTAGATAGGCATAATCGGCACCATCAGAAGGAACGACATGTCGAGCTTGAGCAGCAAATGTTAGATTTGCAGAATTTTTTACTAACCAAAATTCTCCTGCTCCATTGAAAGTATAATATAGGCCATCAAAAGTTGTATAATGTGGATCACCATTACCAAGGGATGTAGTGGGAGCCGTGTAATTAGATCCATCATCAGGTTTTCGAGATCCCATATATTTATCACAATTTTCATTATCCGCAACCATGCAGCATACGGTCAAAGGAATTTCTTCAAAGGCTTTATGAGGATATCCAGCTTGAATAGATGGATGTAAAATTGTAGGATAACCAGCACCTACAAATCTTCAACTTAATGTTTATCTCACAAACAATAGAGTCATTAACCTGGTCGTTGAAGGTAAATTTGTCTATTTTGATAACAACATTGTTGACCTCCACCTGATGGACTTGGAACTGCTGAAAAATAACAAATTTCTGCACCCGGATGATAAAAGCAATTAGAAGAAGGTCCATGGCATTGTGGATCGACAACAAAATTTGGATCTACTTCCGCTAAATCCAATGTTGGTGGACATGGTGGTACGTCAGTTGGAATCGGCAGATGATAGGGTTGGAAAGTTGGTGACGGGCTTAAAGCTTTTTCTTCCCCATTAAGGCCGTCATAGGCGTCAAGCCATTTTTCACACATTCTTGCAGCATTTGGACAATTTTCTCCTATCCATCCAGCAACTGAAATTTTTTAATAAAAGTATTACTTCCACTTTTTTTTGATTTAAAAAGAAAGCTGTTCATAAAATTTGCATGTTTATGAACAGCTTTCTAAAAGCTTATTGTTTTTTATGTCACCTATATCTTTTACAATATTTAACTTGCAAATTTGTAAATACTCATAAATAAAGAAAAAGTAGAAAATATTGAAATCATAGAAATAAATATAAGTTGTAATTGAAATAGGTTGCTGTTTCGCCTTGGTTACAGCTAGAATATTTAATTTTTACTCACGTTCTTTACCAGCATTATATAGGGGACGATGTTTACTTTCAATTGAGTCACCAATAAATTGTCCAAGAGACCATACACCACTGCATGCCATTTTTTCTGGAGAAATTTCATCTCCACATATTTGTTCAAGTACTCCTCCAACTCCTGGTAAAGGAATAGGAAACAAGTCTCGACCTTGTTCAATAATTTCAGATGTAACTTCATGAACTATAATTCCTTCAGCATATACAGCTACACAAGCTTCTGGTTGTGTAACACACACTGCACATAATACTGGATTTTCAATGCAAGCTTCACCAGCTTTTACAGCAATTTCACATGTTTTCATATATATAAAGTGAAAAACACCTTTAAGACTTTTTGAATCCTCACTGTAATTAAGATCACTTGGATTCCATGTAAAAAGTAAAGAGCCATTAGCTTGTGGTTCAAAATGTAGAGTGTTATCAGCTTCTGTCATAGCTCGAATATAAAGGTATCCAGTAAGTATTCGTTCTGATCCATCTTTATCAGTAATTATCAATTCCATAGTAATTCTTCCGACAGTATAAAAATAGGGGGTAAAACATTGAATATGTGTTAAAGAGAGTAGCTAAAAGCATTATATGCTTGATGTCTTATATATTATTATACTTACAGAAGCATCATAATCCGTGATATTAGCATATGGATCATGGTATCGACAAGTAACTGACTCGGTAACAGTTAATTGTATTTCCGAAATATCCAAATTTATATGTCCAAGTGTATCAATGGTGCTAGGAGTTACACAGAAATCCCCAGTATATTTTGTTTGACATTCTGGTGGAGGAGTTGGTGGCAGCTCAAATGTTTTAAATATCCATTTTCCAGGATTTCCAACATTGCTGTCTTTTGTTATGTTGATTACAGCATTAGAGCACGACCCAGTTACAAATTCAAAATGACTGCGATCTCCAAAATCATAACCAACTTCAGCTGGTGTTCCTAAACTTTTATTTTGAATCAGCGGTTTTTTATTGGTTAAAACCTCCTAATCCATTTGTTCCATCACTAACGTCTCCCGTAGTCCATGCTACTTGATTGTAATAATAAATAGTAAAAGATTGACTACCATCAGTTAAAAGGATAGCTTGAAAAGTGTTTCGAAGTCTGGAAGATTCATCAGAACCAGCAGGGTCTCGAAAATATGTTACATTTAACCAAGTTGCAACGAAAGCCCATTTAAGCTCAATATGCCCAATATCACTAAAAGCCATCGCCAATTCTGCTTCACCTTTCGTTAGCACTGCAGCATCATTGGTTTGCCGATAAAAAATGTCACCACTTTGACGAGCATCCACATCAGCCCTAAAAAGTCTTTTATTGCTTTTGCTATGCTTGACTACAATCATACCAAAATGGAGCAATTATACGGTAGTCAGATTGTGCAGCTTTACACCATGGGGTAAAATCAGATATTTTTCGAGCAAATGAAATTAAGCCATTTTCATTAACCCATAAAGTTGTTTGTGGAAAACCAAAAAATGGAAACGCCATGTTTAAAGTCTGTGGAGGAGAGCTGACATCACTGCCTCTAATCAATTCAACATCACCATTTGGAGTACCAAATGGAAAGAAATCATTTATATTAACTTCACCTTTAACTAATATTATCCAAAAGAATAAAAGTAAAAACTTTTTCATAGCGCGATTTTAATTTTTGCAGTAAAACAAAATCAAACACAACTGTCAAATATTTTTGCTTTTTCCAAAAATGAAGTAGCTTGAAAAGACAATGTTTTATCATTAAGAAATACCGCCTGAATTGAGAAATTTTAGTGCAAACAATTTTACTGATAACATGTCTTTCAAATTTGTACTCACCGCCTTTTCAAATAGCTTATAATTGTCATCTTCACTGTCATCCTAAAAAAATAAAACAATTTGCCTTAATTACTTTTTTGTTTTTGCTGATAAAAAAGTAATGAACTTTAAATATTGGTAAAGATGAAATCATTAATTTTTTATTTGTCCAAGAATTTTTATGCTTGATTTCAAAGGCGCGCTTTTACGACTTTTCAGCCTTAAGGCTGAAAAATTGTTTTATTTGCTTCTATTACAAAAAAAATAAAACAATACATGCATTAATATTTTTTTTATCTCTGGTCACAGTGATTTTTTTGCACACTGCAGACGGGCGTTCCTACTTAATTAACTAGCAGCTTTTTTGTATTACTATTAAAAGACAAATTACAAAGCTCATATTATTTATTAGTATCTTAGCTACAAATTTGTGTTTAGTCATACAATTTCATAAAAGTAGGTCAAAGTTGGGTCATCAAAATTTCAACTAATTTTCAATAACTAGCAACTTTTTTTAAAAGCTGTTTATACACATTCTGTAACGTGGAATATGTTTGTTGATGCTGTCTTTATTATACTGTGTTCAATCATGCAAAATAAATCAGTAGAACTCGAGATACAATATTAAGCTCCGCCCCCAAACGGCTGTTGGCGTTTTGTTCTCCTTAGTGCATGATATCACTATGTGGTGCAAGTTTTGGATTTTCTGTTAAATTGCTTTTATCTCAAAAAACATAATTTGTTACTCATGGATTGTTGGAATTCTTTTTAAAAATTATGGAAGAAAAAGTTTTTTACTTGCATAGCGTCATTGTACATAACTTTTTTAAGATCTATTAAAATATAATAAAAAGTTTAATGTTGATTGGTTAGCTGATAAAATTTTTGTCCATCATTTGTCAATTATTTGTCGGCGGTGTTTAAAAGCCACGATTAGCACTAAAAGTTGTTGATAAGAAAAAAAACTCTTTTTATTTTTGCACCATCTCAGGATAGTTTAGTCTCTGCTTGCTACTAACAAATTGTAAAAGTGATATCATTGTTCCTTAACATGCATATTGTAATAACCTTTTTTTGATATTTTTTGAACGAAACAAGATGGAAATAAAAAACGTATTTTTTAAAATTTATTTTTTAAGGTTTTGTAGAAAGATTTCTAAATCCTAGTGTGAAATTTTTTTAATATTAAATGCACACGTTTATTCAAGTGCAAAATTTACATTATATTTCTCGCATAAATGTTCGTGAATAAGTGTTTTACTTATACTGCTAAACATACTGATGGATATTAAAATAAGTTTATTAGTATAATGTTTTAAAAATTTTTTTACATATTTAATATAAGTAACATTGACATTATAATTAACTATCATTAAAATCCGTGCAACAAAACTGACTTGTAAAAACTTTTGTTGTATCAACCATCGATGAAAAATAAGCGCAATCATTTTTAGGGGTGAAGTTCATGCCTTCTTCCATTAAGGTAAGACCATCACGAATAATCAATCTACCAGCAACAGCTTGGTAATAGAAAGCTGGTGGACCAGATGTGGCATTTTGGGGTATTAAAGATACAGAGAAAAGATATTTGCTATCACCACCATAGGTTTGGAAGTTACATGTTAATGGATCGGCAATGGGGCTGGAAAAGATTTGCATAATAATATGTATGATAAAGCTAGTATTGTATCACTCACCGACCACATGTCCAGAAGCCATTATACATAACACTAATCCAAGTATTATCTGGTCCAGTTGCACTTCCATTTATAGAAATGGACGTTGGCATGACGGTATAATTGAATTTAGCTGTTGCATAAACACTAAAATTATCATCACTGTTGAGGATTTGTGATCGGCTTTGATAAGCTTTACAAGTCGGTGATGAAACAGCTGCATAAGTCGGTTTTTCACTTGTACAACAACTTTTTGTTATAATGTTGTAATTAGTTGCTAAAATATTTTATACACAAGATTTTATGAGTACGATTATAGGAGCTAAAGTCTTTTAAAGCCAATATTAAAGTTTCAATGCACCGAAAAATTTTAGTTTTGGACAACAGAATTTAAGGCAAGGTTTTACTTTTTTAAATTTCGTAAAAGTTTAAAAGTAGCTTTTTCTTACAATTTTTTTATAAAAAACTTACGAAAAGATCTTTCAACAATGCATGTATGATTTCCATCAAAGAATGGTCCCAAAACTGAGCTGAAGCTTAGCTCATCCACGACTCCATTGAACAATGTTTGATATTCAATATCATCTGGTAAGGTAAGGGTAGACATAAGTTGAAAAGTAGAATTAAGAGTTTTAAAATAGCAAATTCCTGTTCCATTAGCCGTGCAGGGCATAATAATTCCATCAACATATGCTTGAACTGGTGCAGCAGAAAATGACGCATTGACAGCAGATGTAACAAAATTTTCAACCGTTACACGATAATCATCATGAACACGAAGTTGAAGAGAAATTGATAAAACATTTGAATTTGTTGCAATGCTGGTGATATTTGCAGTTGTTGAAATTGTTTCACATCTATTTGGAATTGGCACAGTTGCAGCAACAAGCGTTGACAGAAGAAGGATTAAAAATAAAGCTTTAAAAATCATTTTCTGCATTTTGAGCAACGTTGCAAGCTAATAAAGTACAAAAAGTTGTAGCATACTTATATGAATTTTATGTTTGTCATAAAAAATGATGATTTTAACCTTTTCCTCTTTTGCTCGAAAAAAATCTAGTCTGATTAGAGCAAAAAAGCGTGTTTCCTATCTTTTTCAGGAAAACTCTGAGATGCTTCACATTGTATACTCTAAAGTGAAACACAAAATTTTGATATTTTTGTGAAAAAGGTCTAAAGTCCTTTGTCTTATCCTTGCGTGTTTGCATTTGTTTACTTGTTTTTTTGCCTCCCAAAAATGGGTGTGTAGTGATGTTAAAAATTATGCGAAACTACATTTTTAGTGCAAACTATATCGTCATCTTTTATCTATGTTACAAGTTCGCACAAATAAATGTGCTCAAAAAATTATTCTATAAAAATTATTTTTTTACAGTATGCAACAGAAACAAATTATTTTGCTTTCTCATAATTTATTTTTAACAAACAACTTTTAAATAAATATAATAAATTGATGCCACAAAAGCAAAATTATAAAACATAACATCTTTCAAACAATTTGGTTTAACGAGTAATACCATGAACATGGAGACGATGATAAGTAAGACCAGGACGAGATTTATATCGAGCACCACATTCTGAAATTGCATTTATAAGCTTTTAAAATCTCTTATTAAACCGACCTTGACATATAAATGGATGTAAATCATTTGGTTGAACAGGTGCATTAATTTCTGTTGCAGGAATTTTGACATTCTTTGAATTTATAGCAGAAGGTAATGCAGTATGATTACTAAAGCAATGCAAAAATATATGAAAAAGAAACTATGATTAATTACAAAACTTACCTATTATTTTCATCATGCAAAACCATAGTCGGGACTAAAGCAATGTCAGCCAAAATATTGAAATAAGCAAGTTTTTCATCAACATCAAGAGAATTAACAAAATTAAGAATAACATCTTTTAGATCTTGGAATCCATCAATACCAGCTTGAACTTGTTTAATTAGAGGAATAAAAAATTGATCTTTGAAAGCTTCATCTTCATTGATACTTGACTGAGGTTGATGTGACTAAATGATCGCTATTAGAGCTTCACAGATGCACAAACCAATAAATATGACCAACTTTAACAATTGCAATAGCATCATAAATTTGTTCACAATTTTCATTATTTGGAAAAACACCAATAAAAGCATAGTTAGATTCTTGATCAAAGCAAGAAAGAAGATTCTAAAACATTCAACAGTCAAAATAAGGAAGAAAAGAAAACATTAAACTTACATTTTTGCGAATATAAAATCGATCAAATGATGAAGTCATCATTGTTTCTTCTGGCACTGAAAAATTAACCAGTTTAGTTATTAAATAAGAATAAATAAACAAACCTTTATCAAGTTTTGTAAATTTTAAACAATTTTCAATGGTATTAAGCTGAAGTTTACATTCACCAAAAAAGGTCACATTCTTCTCCATATCAAAAGTAATGAGCTTCATAGTTTAGTTATTATATATATATAAGAAAACCTAAAATTAAAAGAAATAATAAACATGCTGCAACAAGTTTAATAAAAAAACATATATAGAAAATGAGGAGAATCTGAAATATAAATGTTTTATACTCTACAATAAATTAATTAAACGTTATTATTTTACCAAAAAGTTTCACAAAAATCTCTTCATTTTTTATTGCGTTGCTCATTTTTGAACTGCGTTGAAAACGACAGAAAAAAAGGCAGTGAAAAAAGTGCGTTTCTTTGCTTCTCTGTCACGCGCACGGTTTTGTTTTCTGTCTTTGTTTGTAAAAAAAATAAATGTTTGATTTCAATTTTCTTGCGACGGTTAAAAGAATTCATAGAATTCGTAGTCAAAAGGGCGATGATTCTGAAGATGATCGCCCTTTTGATAAATTTTGCATGGGTGTGACGTTTGTATTCGTCACCCCATCATTTTTTTCATAAAATTCGATATAAAAATGTGATGCAATTTTAGAGAATAAAAATAAATTTGCTGCAACAAATTTAATAATAATAATAAAAAAAACATATAGAAAATGAGGAGAATCTGAAATTAAAAAAAGCAAATTTAGAGCACAATGAAGACCTTTTAAGTCGTTCTAAGAGTACGCGAATACGTTTAAAATAATGTATCTTCAAAGGATTTTTCTTGCTTTATTTTTAGTTAGCCTGTTTAACAGTAATATTACGTTACAGGAAATGCTGATACAATTTTGTTAGCTTCTTAATTCTTACAGAAAGTCTATAGTATCACAGCATTATCAATGATTGATTGTTTACCATACGATAATAAATATAAGATAAGAAATGAATGCAGAGCAGTAACGTTGCTTTTGACATCTATGTTGCTCGAAATCTCACTGACACTGTATTTTTGTGCATAAAATAGTTTTAATTTAAAGAAAAAACAACTGTTACATACATGTGTTTTTAATTTAAAAATTTGTATTTTATGTTTTTAAACATCAGTTACAAAGATACAGAAATTTATTAATTTTTATTTAAAATACAAACAAAAAAATAAATTGTTATTCAAATAAAGAACCACGTGGACTTTTTGAAGGTAGCACAATGCTTGACAATGCAACAGAAAACTTTTTTCTACTTCTAAAAAGAGATAAAAGTTTGTTTCGATAAACTTTGATACTCAAAATTTCAACAATAATATCCAAAAATGGATAGGCTGTAAGCAGAGTTAAACAGACAAAAGCAGCTTCAACAAAAGGTTTTATAAAGATAAAGAAAAAGAATAAAAATCCTGGAAAGACTTGAATGAAAATTGCTAGGAGAACACGGATACGGTAATTGAGTCGTAAGATTTGAATAGTTTTGAGAATTTCGACGGAGAGATCTTGATTCTGCTGGGATCGATATTTCATGTAATTCAGAAATAGGAATAGACAAAAGCAAAGGAATATGGTAATGATGATAACTGTGAAAACGGTAAAGATTTGCAAATTTCGATTGTTGACTGTTGAAAATGCGATCATTGATGATTGTGATTTGGCTAATTCAGCAATAACACTGTATTCTTTGGATAGCCGTGCAATAGTTTCTTCATTATTTGGTAGAGTAAAACAATGCCCTACATAAACAGAGAAAACAACAGCATACGAAAATACCACGGTAAAGACAAGTTTCTTCGGCCGCGAAAACCATGCATTACATTTCCGTAGGCTCATATGATAACAATAGAACACACTTAAACATAAGCCATGGCATGAATGTGTTATACAAATTACGATGACACAAATTGATCCAAAAGTATATCTTCCATCTAGCTTTGCAGTAAGTCCACTTGAATAAACGACGTAAAGTTGTGGAATATAAATTGGCTGGAAAATAAGAAGCGTCAAACAAAACAGCACTCCAAAAGTATGAGTATAAGTTGCCAAACATCGAAAAACATTTGAAATTTTAAGCGTCTTTTTCCAAAATGCATAAATCAATATCGGGTATGAGATAACTGTAAGTCCACATAACACTTTTGATAAAATTAAATAATATGGCAAAATATTTCTTTCAAGATATTCAAAATCTGCAGCAGTAAATTTAGCAGTTTCCATATTTTTTGACTCTTTTTTGAAGTAACTTTTTTTGAAGCAAAACTGAAAAATAAATGACAAAAACAAGCTTTTTTCAGTGCAAATTAATACTAAATTCACATCCAAAAAAAAGTGTGTAATTCCTTGCTTTTTTTCTCATGGACTTCAAAAGGTAATCTTTGACAGTCACATTTTTTTATTTCTATTTTTGCAGAAAAAATGAAGTCTTTTTCAAGAATGACATAATTAAAGAAAAAACATTTTTTAGGAACTTTAACTGTCCATAATACAGAACATAGTACATGTGAGAAGACGAAAATGAATACATTAATTTTGAATAAAGTTTTGATGATTACAAAATGGTTCAGTTTAGCATAGAAGTTTTTTATTTCATAAAAATTTAATGTAAACTTTTTTTTTCAAAAATAAGGTCTTGTTTGTTTCATTAATTTTTATTTTATATAAAGTGAAATGTTTGGTAACAAAGCAGAAACTTTTTATTTCAGAAATTAAACAAAAATAAAAGCCACAAGAATTTACAAAAGTCTCAAATAGTTTTTATATAACACACTATTCATTTAGTGATAACAATTTTGTCAAAATATTGTTTAATCACATCTACTGTGTAAATATGTCTACCCTCATACTTTATACATTTCTTTATTGGAATTTCTTTAATTTCAGTAGCGCAGCTTATGTATCCATCGTCATCAATATAATTCTAAAAATAAATAACTAATTTGATTTTATATAATCAATGCTATCTTACTGTTATAAATGTTTCAAATTGTGAAAAAAACTTTATCACGTGATAGAGTCTAACAGAATGTAATTTTGGAGAATTTGACATTTTATAAAAGAATAGATGAGCATTTGGATATTGAAACTTCGCCAAACCCCTTAGTAATAATCTATAAAATCATAAGTTAGCAGAGAGACGGAAACAATTTTGTTTTTTTATTGGTTCTTAGGGCTTTCTCTAATGTGTTTAACTTAATGAAATGATTAATGTTTAACATTGTCCAGAGCAGCAAGAAATCTTAAATTTTGAACCCCATCTATACCTAAATCAGCAAAATTACTTTAATTTGTAGCGTCAGGTTTGGCTTTACCCCATCCATGCCTAAATTGCTGACGTCAGCTCTAGACAATCCCTTACTACGTCTGAAGTAAAAGGTTTCATTTTTTCAAAAGAAAAATTAACAGCAACAGTTGTTTTTTCTTACGTGCAAAAACCCGAATTTATAAAATACGTAAAAAAACTAGCAAATTTTAAATTCAGGTTTTTAAAACTTGCTCTGCACTATGTGATGACTAAGGGTAATAAAAGTCCAAACTTACCTAATTTGTTTTGACAAAGCTTTTGCAACTAAATGATCATAAACTTCTTTAAAGCTCTTTACAGAACCACCAAATTCGTAAAAAATACAAGGAATTGAACACTTTGTTACATCAAAGTTATACATCAAAAAATTACGGTCGTTCTGAAATCTTACTTTAGCTTCTACAAGTTTATTTCTTGGAATGGCGAAGCTTAGAGACGAACAGCGAGTATATGATTCATAAGCATATTCATTATAACTTATTTCAAATTTATCTGCAATTACTTTTCTTTGCAGGACAACATTAAAATATTTGTCGTCATGTATTTTGGTGTCTAAAGAAATTGAAAATGTTCGAAATTCCGGTTTATCTATTTGTAGGCTCCATGTATTCCAGGAAGACTCAAAACTTGTAAGCTTGAGTGGATGTCGATCAATTTCATTTTTGATTGTTTTATTAATTGTAGATAATTTGTAACTAATCAGTTCATTAGAGCGTTGAATGATTCGAGCTATTAAAGCATTAAATGGTGTTAAAAATTTTGTTTTCATCGAGTAAAGTGGTTTATTCTCAAATGGAAATTCCATGCCGTCGATATTGATGGAAAGAAAATACTCTGTTTTATTTTTTTCCATAATTTCTCGTTCCGCTGCAGTGAAGTCATCTTCTAAACCCAAGTATTCTTGAATCTCCGTTGAAGTCATTGCTTCCATTTTTGCAAGAATATAATCTGTAACGGAATCAAAAAAGAAGTCGCTATCCACAATACATAAATCTTGAATTAATTCAATTAATTGTTCATCAGAAAAATTTCGGTACAATTCATTTTCATATTTTGTATCGTGTTCATCATCAGAAATATCATGTTTGATGTGATTGATGAGTTTTATAAAGATTTCTAAAGACTGATTCGAGCAATTAATAATAATCGGTTCATCCACCTCAACAAATTCTAAAAAAATATTCATAAAATTACTTTATCAAAAAGGCATGCCCCAGCTTTAATTTTAGGCAAGCATGGAGATAAATCGAATGATATTTCTAGTTAGTGTGATCCTGAAAATTGAAATTAGGATACAGTAGTCTTACCGGAAATATTTTTAAGCAAAACTGAAGCATCAATAACATTTTGATTAACTTCAAATTGTTTATTGTCAATTTTCGATTGAATAATATAACTAATGGATTTCATTAAAGATATCTGTATTTTTAATAGAAAAACAAGAAAAACCAAGATAAATATAATGCATATACTTGGCACCAGTTTAAAAGAAAGAATAATGTTTTTGCGAGCGTTCTAACCAAATATCCGTTTTTTTTGGGTGGTGAAAGAGAACAACGACCAACAATGAAATGAATCAATAAATGGAATAGTCTAAAAAGAGGTTTTTATGTAGATAAATTCTCATCAACGCTTTTTGCTTTTTGGTACAAAGGTTGTATTGCACTTTTTATTTTTTGAGCCACTATTATCCAAGGTTCTCCTGAATTTTTTGTGGTTATTAACCAGATGAATGCAAATGTTGAGACTAACAGCACAGAAAAACATGTTTCTCCATGAGCTCACCATAACTTCTCCATAAGATTTCCAGAAGCTTGTTAGTCCTGTAAGAAAGCTTTGGTAGGGATTCTTACGGTGGCAGTTACGGGACAATCTTAAAGGCCCCTTAATAACAATTTTAAATGTTTCAAACACTATTTTTGCAAAATGGTGCACTAAAAATGGTGCCCCATTAGTTATTTTTAGAAAATCCAAAAACTAATCACCGGTTGGTTTATACATGTATGTTCTCAGTAGTCTTCCAAATTGGTACCCTTCAAATATATCACTCACAGAAAATAATTGTTTTTTTTTAGTTTGAAGGAGGCGGTGGATTCGGTACTTCATTTTAAATGTGTATGACTTTTGTACAGTTATAACTCGTATTTCTTCAAGCAGGGAAGTATATAATTTTCAAAAACAAATTAATAAGCATTTAAATGGATATTAAAATGCTCATAAAAACAAAAAATTAGAAAGTTTATTTACATTGGTAAAAAATAGACTGTTAAGCTGTTTGAAAAGAAGTGTCGTGTAATTCTTAAAACTTTTGTTCACCGGAGAAGTCAGTAAACACCGATTTTTACCAAATCATGGAAACTTGTGAATTAAAAGACGATTATAGTTCAACCGATTATCGATGCTATTTGCTGTGGTTAGCTGATATTGTGCAAAGAATTTATCTTGAATTTATTACCATAGCAATTTTGGGTTTAATTATTTTTATTTCAATTTTTGGTAAAATTAAAGCTAATTATTGTTGGTTTATTCTAAATCAAGCCATTTGGGATGCTTGTCTTTCATATGATTTTTCTTGTAACAGTCGATCCATTGGGCCGAAGTGTTTTTATAGAATTTATTTGAATTACCCAACATGGAAGATCGTCTTATTTACATCTTTAAACAATATATTTATATATAATTATTATTCTGCTTTTTTCTTATTGACCTTTTCTCGCTTCTTATGCTTATATTACAACGATTTATATGAAAGAATAACAAAAAAATTCCGGGTTTTATTTCTTATTCTTTTTGTTACCGTTATTTTTGCATCAATAACCGTCTTATTATCAGCCTTTCAAAATATTGCAAGTACTCGAGTAATTGATATCACAAATGATTGCAAAAAAATGAATGTTACACAAAGAACAGAATGCAAGCTGACCGCACTAGGAATTGACTGGACGTATAACTTCTTTTATGGTGCTTCAGAAATATTTCGTAAAATTGATATAGCTAAAGGTGCGGCATGTATCATTGGATCTCTTGTTCCTGCATTTTTAATTGTTCGAAAAGTTAGCAGTCAATTCAAATTTCAATATAATAATAATCGAAAAGATTTTTATGGTTCATTTCGAATTGCAGCAGTTTTAACAATTCAATTGTTTTTTAATGTTATAATGCTTTTTTTGGAATTATTTCAAGCTGTTTATGTTTCAAATGATCCTGAAGACGACGTATATGATTATTCATTTTCATCAATTTTAAGAGAGCTTTCGTATTATGATAATGTTCAAGTATTTCGTCAAATTCGTGTATTTTTAGAGTGCATTATTATTTTAACAATTATGACAGGATATCGAGAAGCGATTTTTAAATTTTTTAGATGGATATTTCGTATGGTCAAAAAGTCGCCAATTTCTCCAGCTGTTTCAGCTGCTCGATCTGCTAACTCCGGCATCATATTTTTGAATCAACGATAAAGATTTCTCTCTTCTGTTATTGCTCCACCTTCTCTTTTTATAATCTTTATTCAACTGTATATTAGTTTTAAAAATAAAGCTTTACTACTCTTTAGGAAACCACTTCGATTACAATATTAAAATAGAGTTAATTGAGGCTGACTATCTTCATATTGCTGATCAATCACAGGGCGCATTAAAATACACAAAAGACATTGTTTCAGACAGATGTGAAGGGTGATAAATATAAAACATCAAATATAGAGATAAGAAAGCATTTTTCGTGAGAATGTTAAAAAGAAATAGCAAAAAAATTGAATGAATGAAAAATTTTGTATCAATAATTCTTTTTAAATATTTTATTTTTTAAAAAGACTCCGAGCAAATGATAGGTATTGTTGACATCGAATATTCAAACCCTGGCACATGAAACCACAACAATTCTGGGTTCTTCTTCAGGTTTTTTATATATATAATTTTTTAAATTACATAAAAAGCAAAAACCTACAGTAATAAATCCATTGGCAGTCTCTAGATATTAACTAAGTGCTCGCTAATTCTATCTTAAATAAATTAAGGAATGCTTTTGGAGGTGGATAAACCTACAGTAATGATGCTTGAAAAATATCTCCTTAACACAACTTTAATGTAGCGCATTTTTAAAACATTTGTTGAAAGTATTTATTATAAAATAATGTAACGAGCATACTGTAATTGTAGTAATTTCGAACAACTATTTTTGTTTGTTATCAAAGGTTTTTATCCTTAGCTCTATCATGCAACAGAAGGTTCTTAAAGATGCGTTCTCATAAAATTTTATTTATAGAAGTATTCATACAAATACATATATACTAATAATATACAATAATAATTATTTCTATTAATAAATTATAAAGGAGGCAAATAAAGATGAATGACATTAGTGAAGACAGCATTAACATGTAAAGTATCTTTGTTAATTAATTTAGCAGCATCTGAAGCAAGAAATGCAATAGCATTTGCAATTTGTTGTTCATGTTGTTTCTTTGATTTTTCCAATAATTTCTTGTAATCAAATTCTGACATTCCATATGGACGAGGCAACGCAGTAATAGGAGCACCAGAACTAAAAGTGTACTGTAATAATGAGAATACTAAAGACCAAGGACGCCAGCAACGGGGTGGCACGACGGGAACGTACCTCCTCCGAGATTGATAAAATCCTTTAATCTTTTGCCGCTACAGGCTTAAAGCGGCAAGGATCAAAGGCATGCCCTCTCAGAAAGTTTTTGTGTCAACCCCGAAAAAAATCCTGCTGACATTCTTGCCAAAGAAACATAAACAAAAACTTACTTGACAGTATTAACTCGACCACCAGCAGATACAAGTTGATGTTCATCATATTTTATATCATGTTCACAATCTGCAATAAATGCTGCTTCTTCTGGATCAACAATTAAATCATAATTATTCGAAACATTAATCTTAGTTCCTTTAGCTTTAATCAAATATGGTGTTGCACAATCACTAAGAATACATTGACTACCACTGACAAAATGCGTAGTTAGATAATCTTCTTCAAATTTCATATCTGGAACACCTCCAATTCCAAAAATATCACAATAATTTATCTAAAAATAGTTTTTATAAATTAACATTAAAAATTAAGCTTTTAAACATACTAAAATATCCATTTTTGAACCAAATCTATATTTAAATCTTTTCAAATCTTCTTTTGATAGTTGATGAACACGAAGAGTTTGAAGAAAACCCTGAAAAATGGTAAGCTTATACTACAAAAGCATATGAGAATATATAAACTTACATCATTTACAATATTTTGACATTCTTTAACTAAGCTTTTTAATTCGATGCTATTTCTTGAACAAACAATAACTGATGCACCAAGTTGGCGAAATAACTTTGCCGTTGCTCGTCCAATTCCATCACATGCTGCAAGGCAAAAATTAAACTACAAAAAGCATGACAAAAAAACAACAAACCAGTAATTAAAGCAAGTTTTCCAGTTAAATCAATAAAAGAATTTGATGGAATTGTACGTGGAAGTTGAAGAAAAGTTTTCCATGCTTGAAGTTCAGTATTAATAGTTGCAAAAAATGCTTTAACGGTATTGACATCATATTCAGGATCATTCTTAACAAAATCAAAATAATAATCAATATCGGGAGTAGCAGCATGCTTCTATAATAAAAATTTGTTTATAAATGATGTAGAGATTAGTTTAAGTTTGGCGCATTGCTTGGCAAAGTTAGGTTTGATTGCCAACGCCTTGCTGCTGATTTTATGTAGTTTCGTTTAGTAATTACTTCATTAAAAATGTACAGTATGCTTAGAAAAGCTTAAAAAAAGCATTACCTTAAAAAATTCAACAACAAGCATTGGATCTGGAATCTTTGGGACATTCCAGAGATGTAATGACTGCAATTTTGTTTGACGTTTCAAAGCAATTAATCTATCCATATCAATTGGTGGAAAATCAACATCATCATCAAATGTACTATACATACTAAAAATGATATGCATATAACAAACAGAGAGAGAGAAAGGACAAACGAGACTTACTCAAATGCAGATACATGAGGAGCACGTTCAAGCATATCTTCAATTGAAAGAAGTGATTCATTTGCAGGATAAAAAACTTCTCCATTAATAAAAAAGTGACAAACAGTAGGAGGTTTAACCAAAAATTCATAATCAAAAACATTTAATCTGCCATTGACAATAAGACTTGAATATGTAAGATGTGAAAATTTCTTAAGATCAAGTTTAATAGGTAGTTCATGTTCAAAGATATGACCATATGTAAATGACTTGCTAATCCAAAGATTATCCAATTGCGCAAAAGAAGGATTATCAATCCAAATTGCCATAGAATTTCCAACAATTCTTTCCTGTTGCATGACGTCACAAATTTCAAAGTTTTCAATAATGTTAAGACGATACAAGTGATAAAAGAATTTGCAAGTTCTGTACAGCTTGAGAAGTTGTGAAGCAGAAATATTGTTGAAAATATATTTCATAATTGGTTTTCGAAATGGAAAAAATTGTTGAACCATATTATCAGTATTGTATATAATCATGCTTGATTGAAGTGGTACCTGTAAAAGAAAAAAATGTTACATCTATGGACAGGGGTGAATGAATCCAATTATGACAGATGCATATTTCACGCAGAAACTTTAAAGTATTCCGGGAGTGACTCTTTTTTAAAGTTTACACGAGCTAGAACTGCATGCTTGCCAGCCCTTGCCGTTTTCGGCCCGGATCCATGCTTAAGCTGGATTGAATCTTCGACTATCCCGCTGAAAAAAATCGTTTGCTTTTAACAAAGCTTTATCTTGCGATCTATTTAAAATGACTATACCACAATTAATTAACTGCAAACTAGTAAAAATCTTATTTATAGCTTGAACAAACAAATAAACTAACTAAATACAGGCTTTTAAACATGTTAAACAACTTTTACCTTGATGTCATAAATTCACTTACCTTATATCTTTTAGGACGAATACCAAGTTCACGCTTTTTCAATGCTCGTGTCTCTGCATTATCTTCCATGATTGATTTTGATCAATATTAAATCACTTCAAAATAAAAAGCTGCTACCAAAATATTTTCTGTTGATGTTGATGCCGAGATTGTGTTGCTGCAGCCCAGTTGAAAGTGAATGAATGAAATGAAAAACTGACAGTCGATTATCATGCAACAAACAGCATTCAATGTTGACAAAATTTGCATAAACTTTGTAAAAGATTATGCAAATTACAACACCAAGAAAAAAAACAATAGTTTTATGGAAGTGAGACATTAACAATACATCCTTTAACTTCAGTTAAATATGGCGTTGCTGCTTCAAGAATACCAAAAGGACCTTCAAGTACAATAAGATAATTACATCCCGATTTTTGTTTTAATCTAATATTAACCAACGGAAGTTATTGCAGCTATTAAAGAAAAACCAGAACTTTTGAAAGATAAACTAAAACAAGCAGGTGTAAGTCAAGAACAAATTGATAAAGCTCAAGCATCAATTCAACAACAAAATCATCATGTTTAAACTGATGTTAAAATTATTACTTGTAAATTTTAATTTTACCGTATGACTCTACAATAAATTAAACGCTATTATTTTACCAAAAAGTTTCGCAAAAATCTCTTCATTTTTTATTGCGTTACTCATTTTTGAACTGCGTTGAAAACGACAGAAAAAAAGGCAGTGAAAAAAGTGCGTTTCTTTGCTTCTCTGTCACGCGCACGGTTTTGTTTTCTGTCTTGTTTGTAAAAAAAATAAATGTCTGATTTTAATTTTCTTGCGTCGGTTTAAAGAATTCACTGAATTCGCGATCAGGAGGACCTCGATCCTCAGGAAAATGGTCATTAAATTTTGCATGGGTGTGACGTTTGTATTCGTCACCCCATCATTTTCCTTTTATAAAACTAAGGGTTTGCTTACACAAACGAAAAATAATAATATTTATAAACCAAAACATGTGATCAAAAATTTTTTACTTATTTGGACGTCAACCTCTTTTTGTTTTTCCAGATGCGGCAGTTTACATGCGTTCACAAATTTCAACAAATAGTTTTTATATATCATAATTCACAATATCTATTCTGCTGTAATAATTTTGTCCAAATGTAGCTTAATATATTTACAGTCAAACTTTATACACTTCTTTCTTGGAATTCCTTTAATATCAGTAGCGCAGCTTATGTATGGTCAATGCAATTCTAAAAGCAAATAACATATTTAATTTTATATTAGTCAATATCGTTTTACTGTTACAAATGTTTTATACTTTACAATAAATTAAACGCTATTATTTTACCAAAAAGTTTCACAAAAATCTCTTCATTTTTTATTGCGTTGCTCATTTTTGAACTGCGTTGAAAACGACAGAAAAAAAGGCAGTGAAAAAAGTGCGTTTCTTTGCTTCTCTGTCACGCGCACGGTTTTGTTTTGTTTCGTTGTTTGTAAAGAAAATAAATGTTTGACTTTAATTTTCTTGCGTCGTTCAAATTTTTCTTTGTTCAAATTTTTCTTGTTCAAATTTTTCTCGTTCAAATTTTTCTCGTCTGTGCGGGTGACCAAATTGCTCTTTAAAAATATATTATTTTTTAAATAATTTATTTTTTTTCAAATCTATCTATCAATAATTTATACTGTTACTTATCAAATCAATAAACAAACTCTTATTAATTATTTTTTTATTTAAATTTCTAGCGAGATCTGCAATAAAATCTCCAGAAGTTTATTTAGAAACCTAATTACATAAGCGTTATGTTAACAAATCCTCAAACTCAACAATATCCAATGCAACAACATCCTCAAAATCAAATGCAAAACTTTCCACCTTATTATACACTACATGATCAAAATCAACAACAACCAAACTATTTACCTCCACCAACATCTAAATCAACAACAACAAATGCAATCACATCAAAATCAAATACAACCACTTCAACCTCAACAAACTCAGACTCTGCCAATTCATCATCATCCAATTCAAAATGATGCAAATCAACAACAACGTACTCCAGATTTCTCTTCTAATTCACCACCTAATAAATTAAAACGCACTCATTCTGAAGCTGTTAAGTCATCTGGTAATAAGCAATCTGAAACTATTATTGAATATCTTATGAAACAATGTGATGAGAAAGATGCAACTATCAGAAAACTTCTTCAACAGATTGAATATTTACAAAATGCTAAGGAACAATGGCTTACTCCACCTTGTGAAGAAACATTTATTCAGCCAACCAAAAATATTTCATCATCACGTAGTAAAACTACTTCCTCTCGAAATAATACATCTAAAACGAATTCTATTGCTACTGCCGTTGTTATTACAAATATTGAAGAAGAAAAAACTGATGGAGAAATTATTCCTGATGAAACAATTATTAAAGATTTTATTAAAAATATTGATACTGAAGTAGAAGTTATTAAATGTTCAAGAATGGGTAAGAAAACACCAGGAAAAAATCGTCCAATTAAAGTTAACTTAAAAAGTAAGAAACAAAGACAATCTGTTCTTGAAAAAGCACCTCAATTTATCAAAAGCAATGATGAACTTAAAGCTAAAAATGTTTTTGTCAATAAAATGTTACCTCGTGAAGAACATCTCGTCCAATTAAAACTTTCCCAAAAAAGAAATGCTCTTCATAATGCTCGTGAAGAAAATTCAAATATTGCTTATTTTATAAACAAGAATCAAATATATATGTGTAATAAAACAACAAAAGAAACTAAACTCTTTGAATGTGATGAAAATAATGTAGCTGCTAGATATTATTCCTTTCGTCTTCAAATGCCTCAACCACAAACTCAACCACAAATCGTCTCCACTGATATCAACATGGAAGCCACCACAGCTGAACAACTCTAAATTCGGATTAAAATGCTATCTCTTCAACTTTAGAAGTATAAAAGAAAAATTAAACAACTTTCATTTATTTCTCAACAAATATTCACCAGATATCGTTTTTATTACTGAAACTTGGCTCCATGAAACAAAAACATCAAATGCTTCATTAATAAACGGTTTCCCATATTTTTTAATTCGAAAAGATCGTCCCAATCGCCAAGGTGGTGGTGTTTGCGCATTAATTAAAAATAATCTTCACCATGTTTCATTACCAAATTCAATCGAAGAAACAATTGCTTTTGATCTATTCCTTGACAATGAGAATATTATACGCTTTATTCTATCCTATCGTCATAAACAAATCAAACCCTGTGATGCCTTCCATGACTTTGCTGATATATTCTGTTCACCCACTCCATTTCAACCAACAGATTTTGTCCTTCTTGGAGATTTCAATCTGCCTCAAGTCAAATGGAACAACTTTCGTCCAATGCTTAATGTAAAAAATAGTAAAATTATTGCTGGAATAATCAATGAATTCTGTGAAAATTTTAAATTAAATCAACTTGTAAATTTTTGGACAAGAATAGATGAGAAAAAGAATTGCCGAAATATCCTTGATCTTATATTCTCATCAACAAATAGAACTGAAAATGTTTCTGCAGTTCCAGAAGATGATGATATTTCAACTTTAATATTTCCAACTTTGGATCATATTGTTGTTTCTTTTGATATCAAATGTCAACTGCCTCCAAAAGAAAATATTATTTCAACTTATTATGATTTTGCAAATGCTGATTACGAAGCTTTCAATTCGTATATTTCATTTATTAAATGGGAAGAAGAACTTTTAAAACGCGAAAATGCTAATGATAAGTTTGGTTTTATTAAAAATGTAATTCTTGATGGAATATATAAAGAAAAATTTATTCCCATTAAGCAATATAATTCGTCCCAAAAAGACTATGGATGCTGTCCTAAAATTATTCAAGAAATGAAAGAAAAATATATAGAACTTATCAATGATCCAGCCCAAACAAATTCAAGCAGAATTCTCGGCAAAAAATTACTCAAAGCTTTCAAAAACTTCGTCTCCAAAAACCAAAAGAAAATTTTATCAAATCAAAAAACTTTTTATAAATGTCTTGCTGATGTCACCAAAACCAAATATGCATCAATACCTACATTAACTGTCAATGATAATATAATCACTGATGATACTTTGAAAGCAGAAAAAATAAAAGAGAAATTCAAATCTGATTATAATATTTCAAATCCAAATATTCCGCTTGAAAGAAATGAACCACAACCGAATTCACTGAATGATATTATTTTCAATACATCTACTGTAGAAAAATACCTCAAAGAATGCAAAAACAAGAATCTATCTGGTCCGGACCAAATACCTGGAATTATATTGAAAAAGTGTGCAGCAACATTATCAACTCCTTTTACACATCTATTCAACCATATGATCCAAAATTGCGATGTTCCAAAAGATTTTCTGTTATCACATGTGACTCCAATTCCTAAAATACCAAATCCAACTTCCATTGCTGACTATAGGCCAATTTCCGGAACTAGTGATATCCTGAAGACACTTGAACGATTTATTAAAGAATATATTATGCTTCATTTGAAATGGGACAATTTCTTACCCAAAGAACAATTTGGCTTTCGAGCTCGACATTCAACTACCAAACAAATGATTTTATTCACTGAACATATCAACCGATGCTCTTATAAGAAATATACTTCTGATGTTATCTATATTGATCTCCAAAAAGCTTTTGATAAACTACCATTTGATCGAATTTTGGAAGCTTTAAAATGTGCAAAAATTGGTGGCAATTTGTTGAACTTAATAATGAAATTACTTAGTCATCGTGAATTTTTGGTGAAAGTCAATGGTAAACTTTCAAGTAAAACAACAGCTGATTCTGGAGTTGGACAAGGGTCAGTACTGGGACCTATCATTTTCATCATTGTATTTTCTGCATTGAGCAAAAAATTGAATGAAATGGGTGGAATTATTCATTTTGTTTATGCTGATGACCTCAAAATTATTTATTCATATTCAAAGAAAAATTATGACCCAACTATTCTTCAAAATGCATTGAATACTGTAGCTGAATGGTGTGAATCTGAATCAATGACAGTTGCTCCACATAAAACATTTCACGTTCAATTTGGCCCAAAAAATTCCGATGCAAAATATTCTTTAAATGATGTTGAAATTCAAAGAAAAGAAATGACTCGTGATTTGGGATTTTACATCAACAATGAATGCTCAATTAAAGAACATGTGGATATTATTACATCAAACGCTCGCAAATGTATGTTTTCAATCTTCAATAAAATTATCACAAACGATGAAAAAATTCTGATTAAAATTTTCAACATTTATGTTCGTCCACATCTTGAATATGGTAGTCAAATATTTAATGTTCCTCAAAAGAATATTATCAATCAACTTGAATCAATACAACAGAAATTCACCAGACTGCTCTATAAACGAAATCATCCGACAAATACTGTAATCCCGCCATATCCTGAAAGACTAAAAGAATATGAAATGGTTTCTCTTCAACAAAGAAGAAATGAAATGGATATTTTAATGGCATTCGATTTTGTGGATGAAAGGAACTTGGAAATTGATCTATATTTTCATCAACTAGAAAGACATCGTGATACCGGCTATTATCGACCGAAGAAGTATGTTATGGGAAAATACAGTAATACACATTTTTCAACTCGTGTTTCATCCCTTCTCAACAAATATGGCATCTTGTTTGAAAAAATCCAAAGCAAAGAGGTATTAAAAAGCAAACTTTCTACTATTGATCTCACTTCTTCCAATCTCATTTAAAAATCAAATAATATTCTTTTTGTTTTTATCTGTTTTTAATTGTATTTTTAATTTTTAATGTTTATTTACATTGTATTTTATTTCATCCACCTGGTTTAGGCCACGGGGGAATATTCTTTTGAATAAATATATATATAGAATTCGCGATCAGGAGGACCTCGATCCTCAGGAAAATGGTCATTAAATTTTGCATGGGTGTGACGTTTGTATTCGTCACCCCATCATTTTCCTTTTATAAAACTAAGGGTTTGCTTACACAAACGAAAAATAATAATATTTATAAACCAAAACATGTGATCAAAAATTTTTTACTTATTTGGACGTCAACCTCTTTTTGTTTTTCCAGATGCGGCAGTTTACATGCGTTCACAAATTTCAACAAATAGTTTTTATATATCATAATTCACAATATCTATTCTGCTGTAATAATTTTGTCCAAATGTAGCTTAATATATTTACAGTCAAACTTTATACACTTCTTTCTTGGAATTCCTTTAATATCAGTAGCGCAGCTTATGTATGGTCAATGCAATTCTAAAAGCAAATAACATATTTAATTTTATATTAGTCAATATCGTTTTACTGTTACAAATGTTTTATACTTTACAATAAATTAAACGCTATTATTTTACCAAAAAGTTTCACAAAAATCTCTTCATTTTTTATTGCGTTGCTCATTTTTGAACTGCGTTGAAAACGACAGAAAAAAAGGCAGTGAAAAAAGTGCGTTTCTTTGCTTCTCTGTCACGCGCACGGTTTTGTTTTGTTTCGTTGTTTGTAAAGAAAATAAATGTTTGACTTTAATTTTCTTGCGTCGGTCAAAAGAATTCCCTGAATTCGGGGTCAAAAGGGTGATCGTCCTGAAGATGATTATTACCCTTTTGTTAAATTTTGCAGGGGTGTGACGTTTGTATTCGTCACCCCATCATTTTCCTATAATAAACATTTCAGCAAAGAATACATTTAATTTTTTCGTGACATAGCTAAATATTAAAAAATAAGTTTTGTTAAAAAACAAACGAAAAAAATATTAATATTTATAAACCAAAACATGAGATCAAACTTTTTACTTATTTTCCTCTGTTTGGAGGTCTAACTTTCTTTGCTTTTGCAGATGCGGCAGTTTTACAGCACCACTTTTTGCTTTTTTCTTTTGCCACTTTTTTTTGCAGATGGTTCTGTAGCTTTATGACCAGCAGATTAAACGAACATTTCAATACGGCCTTGAGTTAAAGTTTTCGTCATTTATGTAGTCGTTGCAATGCAGTGTTAACACGATCTTCACTAAAAAATAAACTTACTTATGAATATTCAAGTACAGTAATCCTGGTTAGCTTTCAGCTTAGTTTTGTTTGACACATCTTTTTATTATCATAGATGAGCGAGTGAGCCGACCGCGTTAAAGACATTTTTTCAAAAACAAAGTGAAAGCAAGAAAACAGATATTTTCGTAGCTAACGAAATTTCAGATCAAAGAAGATTTTTCGCGACACGGAAGTCGACTCACAGGTATCACAATTAGGGAAATAGCGGTCCTCGGTGCTAGGGTCTACAAATATATGTTTAACTTTTTAGGTTTATCTTTGGAATTGAAAATCATCTGTTACATATTACTTCACTTATTAATTTTTGCCCTTTTAATTTTCCTTGTAAACTGAAAAAAATACCAATTATATTTAAATTTAAAAGAAAATACTACTACGCATTTTTACAGTTATAACACATGCCTATTAAAACAGGGAAGCATATAATTATCACTAAAAACAAGCAGCCGTTAATAATGGACATTAAAAGCATATGAAAGCGTTTATGGGACTACAATCTTTTTTATCGTTGTTTCCGTCTTAGCTTCTAACTTCTTGCTCCTTCCTTTTCAATTTGTTCTTGTATTTAGTAACATGCACCAAACATGTTAATTTTCATGAGGCTGAATTAAAATATAATTTTGTTTTAGTACAGTAAATTATAGAGCTTGATTAACGTTTGTGCCGTTGTGTTTTCGTACAAAAAAACTCAAAGAGTTATGTTTTTTTTATTCATTTCCCGAATAAGTAGCTTACAAAATTCGTTCAAATTTGATAAATAATGTTACGCAATTAATACATCTCTAAATTACTATTAATTTCAATCTTTGTATATCTTTTCAGAAAGTGTGATAAGCTTTCCTTATTAAAAAAAAACATGGGAGAAGAAACCTGTGAATTCGAGGATGAAATGTCTTCATCAGATTATCGATGCGATTTGGTATGGTTAGCTTATGCCTTCCGTGGAATTCAACTTCATTATATTACGGCAGCTATTTTGGCTATAATCATTTTTATTTCAATCTTCGGCAAAATTAAAGCAAATTATCGTTGGTTTGTTTTAAATCAAGCAATCTGGGATGCATGTCTTTCGTATGATTTTTTCTGCAATAACTACTTTTTTGCTCAACCGAAATGTTTTTATCGTATTTTTCTGAGTTATCCAACATGGAAAATTGTTTTATTTAATGCTATGAACAGGATATTTTTAAACAATTATTATGTTGCATTTTTTCTGTTGACATTTTCTCGATTTTTATGTTTATATTTTAATGGCTTTTATGAACGAACTACAAAAGGACTTCGAGTTTTATTTCTTATTGCTTCTATTATGATGATTTTTTTCTCAATAACTATTATATTTTCAACTCTTGAAAGTGTTACAAGTGCTATAAGCCTTGATGCAACGAATCAATGCAAGAAGCTGAATGCTACAAATGACGTCAAACAACATTGCAAGAGCGAGCTACTTGATGCGAGTTTTGGTTATAACTTTTATCGTGTCACATTGCAAGTGCTTGACAAGATTGAAACTCTCAAAGGACTGTTATGTGTTACTGGAGCTCTTATTGCAACATTTTTAATTATTCGAAAAGTTAGCAGACAATTCAAATTTCAATATAATAATAATCGAAAAGATTTTTATGGTTCTTTTCGAATTGCAGCAGTTTTAACAATTCAATTATTTTTTAATGTTTTAATGCTTTTGTTGGAATCCTCAGAAAAAATTTATTCTTTGATTGTTCCAGATGCGGACGACAGAGATTTATTCTATTCCCCGTGGTCATACGGGAATGTTCAAACATTTCGGCAGATTCGTATATTTTTGGAATGTGTGATTATTTTAACAATTATGACAGGATATCGAGAAGCCATTATTAAATTATTCAAATGGATAACTCGTAAAGTAAAAAGTCAGCCAATTTATTCTTCGTCTGTTTCTATGCTAACGAGATCTGCACATTCTGGCGGCGTCATTTTTTCAAATCAACGATAGTTTTTTACCATTTTTTTTGTGAAAACGCTATTTCCAATTATTATCTTTGTTACATTTAAATTATTCAGATTTTATTCATTTAATAGTATTCAGTTGTTATTTTATGCAGCCTTTATAGCATAATTCTATGGAGTGTGCAATCTGTAGTTTTAATTTGTGAAATATTGTTATGGCTTTTGTACTATAAAAAAGCTCTTAACCGAAATTTCAGCTATATCATTCAACTATTTACTTTCTGATAAATAATAAGGTAAAGAAAACATTCAGTAAATTTTTTCGTGATGAACTTACACCACATAATGAACTCTTTTGATGCTTTTACAACTCCCCTCTTTTTAACTGCATTTGCAAAGGGGTGCAAGATTTATTGATTCAAAAAAGAAATCAAGGGCAAAAAATTGCCAAATTTTTTATTGTCTAAGACAAGTTCAACAATGCAATCTCTTATTTGCTAGATTAACTATATTTATTCTTTATTTAGACATGAAAATGTTTAATTTCTGTGCTATGTTAAGGAGATTTTTTAAGTATTATTGGAAAAGATGCTGCCTAAATTTTATTGGATGTAAATGTTTTCGAACTAATGAAAATGCTCGAGATGTTGCAGTGAGTTATTTTTATCATAATTTTTAACTACCATAATTTTTTTAGTGTTTTGTTGCCTTAATAAATTTAATTTTTTTATTATTTGGTAGCATACAAATCATTATTCAAGACAAATATTTTTTACAAAAAAATTATAATAACAACAGTTCATTAACAAAATAGATAAAAGCCATAAGAAATTAAAACCATCATAAATGTTCGTCGATGAATTGGGCGATATTGTCGGCGATGCTAAAGCTGAAGACGTGAATGTTTGATTGCTAGATAGAGTTGATGTAATTAATGACGGTGTTGTATTTATCCAGTGTCTCCATCGTTCCGTTCCGGAACGTCCGTTCTTACGTTCCGTTCCCGTTCCGGAACGGACGGGAACGTATTCTTTTAAATTTTGGAACGGAACGGACGGACGGATGAAATTTTAAAGAGGAACGGAAGGAACGCGTTCCGTTTGAGTGTTTAGACGTTCCGTTCTTCCTCAGTTTTTTGGGTAAATTTTCTTTAAAAATGTTAAAACATGGGTAAAATTTTGATATCAGAAATATAAAATAGTTAATTTTTCGTTATTTTTGGTGATTTGGCTGTTTCCATTGCCCTAAAATTTCATTTATTCGCTTTTTTAACAAAACCAAAATTTTTTGTTCTTTGAAATTTTAGACTCTTGAAAATCAAAATCACAATATTTGCTGGAACGGGAACGGAACGGGAACGTATATCCGTTCCTGAAGCTAGGAACGGAACGGATTGGAACGTGTCCAGCAAAAAAAGTGGAACGGAACGGAGGGACGGCTGGTGCTAAAAACAGGAACGGAACAAACGCGTTCCAAAAAAAAGTGGAACTTTGGAGACACTGTATTTATCACTATAAAAATAAAATTAACACCATTAAATATCTAATTTTACTAACCGCAATCGACAATTGTAAAAGCCGCATTATAGCCCATGCCAATAAAAGGGTCGTCAAGAAGATAAAAAGCTGCATAAGATAGCTGAACAACGTCTTCTTGACTGTCATTTGATGCACCTCTTATTGCTACAGTTATAGCTCGATTTCTGTAAGATGTGAGCATTGCTTGGCATAGGGAACGAAAAATCATAGAAGGAAGGTATAAAGTACTTTTCCTAGGTTTACATGACCCAAAAACATGATTTCCGCGGTCGGTTTTACCGTATCTCTTACCGTACACGAGTTACCGTATACCCGACCCAAATTTGCATAATCCGTCAATTTTTACGGAATCGGATTCCCCATCATTTTTTACCCCTAGGGCGGAAAATATCGTAAAATTTCAGGTGGGTTTAGGGGGTCTTAGAATTAGCTGAAAGTTGGTGATTTTGAAAATCGAAAATGCAAATTTCGTTGTTTTGACTCAAAATGACCCAATTTTGGGTGGTAATAGTAAAAAAATGTGTGGGAAAATTTATAGGACATGTTTTGGGTCAAAATATTCAAATTTGGGGCCATGCCATCAGTTACAAGTACAAATGTCATAAAAATGCGATATTTTTAGAATAAATTCTCTAAAATTGTTTTGGTGAGGCTATATTCACCCCAAATGATATTTTTAACTTTATTATGATGTTTCTCAATTATTTTAACCATTTTACCATTTTTACTGAGCATAATATAGGTTTTGCATCAACATTTGTAACACTTGCTTTTAGGTAAAAAACCATGTTTTTCAACACTACAAAAAATGAATAAAAAATCAATAATTTTTACAACAGGTACTCCCCATGAGTTCATCTGGATGTGCTGCAACTTTTAAAACCATAATGTACCCGGTCTATGACCTACTTTTAATATCGCGGCTCATCAACTTCACATGATTTTTCTAAAAACACACAATGGCGATGTGATCTCGTAATATGCTTGTTTTTAAGTGGATGGTCATGAAATGCCCCAAATATGTCCCAATCATGTTGTTTTCTGCTCTGTATGTCCTATAATTGTTATTATTGATCTTTTAAGTGTTATTGGCATTGATCGCATTTTAAGAAAATTTTGCTTTGTTTTCAGGATATCACTATTTGTCTGAAAAATAAAGATGTGGACATTCCAAGACGTTCAAAACATAAAACAACATGTTTGGGACATATTTGGGGCATTTCATGACCGTCCACTTAAAAACAAGCATATTACGAGATCACATCGCCATTGTGTGTTTTTAGAAAAATCATGTGAAGTTGATGAGCCGCGATATTAAAAGTAGGTCATAGACCGGGTACATTATGGTTTTAAAAGTTGCAGCACATCCAGATGAACTCATGGGGAGTACCTGTTGTAAAAATTATTGATTTTTTATTCATTTTTTGTAGTGTTGAAAAACATGGTTTTTTACCTAAAAGCAAGTGTTACAAATGTTGATGCAAAACCTATATTATGCTCAGTAAAAATGGTAAAATGGTTAAAATAATTGAGAAACATCATAATAAAGTTAAAAATATCATTTGGGGTGAATATAGCCTCACCAAAACAATTTTAGAGAATTTATTCTAAAAATATCGCATTTTTATGACATTTGTACTTGTAACTGATGGCATGGCCCCAAATTTGAATATTTTGACCCAAAACATGTCCTATAAATTTTCCCACACATTTTTTTACTATTACCACCCAAAATTGGGTCATTTTGAGTCAAAACAACGAAATTTGCATTTTCGATTTTCAAAATCACCAACTTTCAGCTAATTCTAAGACCCCCTAAACCCACCTGAAATTTTACGATATTTTCGGCCCTAGGGGTAAAAAATGATGGGGAATCCGATTCCGTAATCAATTTTTGCTATTTAATGTTGAAAAAAAAAGTTACGAGCGAATTACCGTAGTCAAAAGAGGTTTTTGGCGTTCTGTGAAAGGAAAGTATCTCAAAAGTAGGTCAAATTAGTTCAATTTTACTTTTTTCGGAGTCAGCTCGTTAAGGGCTTTCCAATGATACCACATTTGTTGATTTTCGATAAAAATTGACGGATTATGCAAATTTGGGTCGGGTATACGGTAACTCGTGTACGGTAAGAGATACGGTAAAACTGACCGCGGAAATCATGTTTTTGGGTCATGTAAACCTAGGAAAAGTACTTTATACCTTCCTTCTATGATTTTTCGTTCCCTATGCCAAAATCATCTCAAAAAGCTTTACTTTTACAAAAATCGAGCTTTATACAAAAAAATGATTATTTTGAAACAGTGGTGCAAAATGTAGAGAATAATGAATGAAAACTAACTTTTTATCATTATAAATAATCTCCAAGCTACAATTACAAATGGGATCATTCTGTTCATTTTCAGATGTAAACCATTTATTTGGAATAAAAGCTATCTTGTGTCTGTCATCTTCATAATAAATTCCGCAACTACCAAAACCGTTAAAAGAAAGGCGATTATAATAAAAATGACGTATGCATACAACAAATTGAAATATTTTTGAAAGTAATAAACAATTTTTTTCAACACTTCTTTTCTTTTATTTTTTATTAAATGGGGGACACTCCTCAAAAGATGGGTATTGATTGGTTGGACACTTTGTTTATAACTGTTTTACAGCTTAAATTGAGGGATTTGCGAAAAAAATCTACAAAAATATTCAAAAAAAAATCGGGGCACAATGTTTTTAAAAGAAAAAATATTGAGTGTGATAAAAAACGGAAATATGTGCTTTTTTAACACTAAAATCAAATTGTTATTTAGTGTATCTTTAATCTTTTTATTTTAATTTGTGTGTACTTATGCATAAATCAGCTTATGGCAGTCTCATTAATGATACAAATAAATTCATCAAATACCAGCGTGTAAATAACGAATTTTACAAGGCTATTTGCATATTTTTTGCCTCTGTTTAAATTTTTTTTTAAAACCGCTGTTTACTTTATTAGAGGGAAAAAAGACTGCTACTTTCCTATGTTGATCTCTAAAACTCTTTTGTTTTTTCCAAAAAGATTGTAAACAAAAAAAGTTGCATAATTTTTATTAATAAATATCACAAGCTTTTCAGAATAGTCATTTTTAAATTAAAATGTTAGAACAACTTAAAAGTTTTTCTAAAAAAAACCAAAGCAGTGTTCATTTTATTGTTATGGTTGACAATCAACAAATGTAAAAACAGCATTATATCCTTTATCAGCAGAAGGTTGAAGGGCATAATAAGTTGCATAAGATATTTCAACTTTATCAGCTTGGCCATCATCGGATACACCTCGAATAGCTGCTGTGACGCTGAAAATGAAAGGAATTAGAGGTCAAGATAAAGAAAGTTAACATTGTTATATAAAATATTGCACAAGGGAATCTTCAGGTTGCAGAAAAAACCTTACATTTTTCCATTATAATCAATTTTTATGTTACATTTGCATAAGGGATCATTGGGGCTGGATGTAATCCATTTATCCGAGATCAGTGCAACTTGATTAAACATTGTGTTATATGTGATTCCACAGCTGCCAGCCATAATTCCATCATTCATCCATTCAAATGTTCCATTAAAGGATTGATCAGTTGATACACTTGCAACAGCAACAACTAATCCAAACAAAACAATTATATGCTTCATTTTGATTAGGTGAAAATTAGCTCAAAACGCTAAATAAAACAAATCAAAATGTTGTTGTCGAATATACAAAAAAGCATTGTTTGAGTTGCTTATTTTATATGCTGTTCTTTATTGACGAACTATAGCTATAAAACTCTTTTTATTGTTTTCTTTTGCTGCAAAAAATGATGACAAAAAAGGTGTGAGTAAGCAGGTCAAAAAAAGGAGTACAAATTTTTGTCATTTTTGTATGACGTTTTTTTATCAGTGATAAAAAAGATATAGTCGCTTCAACCCTTGTACTTTTGGGAGGGTTTGTTTCAAAATGACACTGTTATATGCTGCTCTGCAAATTCATGGAAAAAGCTTTTGTTAAATATTTATTTTAAAAATTATAATTACATAAAATCAATTTTGTACAAACACATTTAGATCTTTAAATTTTAGGAGATTTTTTATGAATTATTCCAGCATTATATGTTCCTTCTTTCTTTGGTTTATCTAGTGGAGCTTCTCTTTTTCCAAACCAGCTATGATCATGATGGTCATGGTGATGATCGTCGTAGTGTCCATGGCCGTGATCATGATGATCGTCGTAGTGTCCATGGCCGTGATCATGGTAGTGGTCATCGTAATGGCCATGTCCGTGGTCATGATGATGGTGATCGTCATGGTGGTGATGATCATGGTAGTCGTCGTGATGATGGTGGTGATCATTGCCAAATAGTCCAAATAAGAATCGTTTTTCTCGATTTCCATGGTTTAATCTTAAAAGTGAATGACATGAAGAACAAATCAAATGCAAATTTTAATTAAAAATAGCTGCGATATCTCGCTGCTCTTAACTAAAAAAATACAGAAAACAACTTACGGAGCTGATAAAGCTTCTGTAGAGGCATCCCTTTTTGCACGCCAGTGATCATGATGGTGATGGTCATCATGGCCATGTCCATGGCCGTGGTAATCGTCGTGGCCATGCCCATGACCATGGTCGTCATGATGGTGATGATCATCATGATGGTCATCGTGGTGATGATGGTGATCGTTTCCAAACAGACCAAACAAGAATCGTTTTTCACGATTCTCAGGATTTAGGCTAAAAGATTTTTGTTTTTATAATAAAAAGAAAAAATTAAAAACTAAATTTTTGAGTTTCTAAATATGGCTCCATAACTCTTAACTATCCCTTTTATCTTTTCGAGTGCCTTTCTTTTGATCCAAACAACTATTTTTCACTTAATTCAACCACTAAAAAACTTACGGTGCTGTTAAAGCTGCAGCAGAAATTCCAATACATCCCACAAAAATTATCACAGAAATATTTTTCATATTTTTTTATAAATAAAAACTGTTGATTACTTTTTTTTTCTAACCATTTTCATTCACTTTTATACCTTTCAACTTTTACCTTTATTTGTTTATTTATGACTAACTTTTGTATCCAGTTTACTTTCAAAATTTATTTATACTAATAAAAATGGAAAGTTCGTCTTACGAAAAAAGTTTTTGTTATCATTTTACCAGTTAACTTGATTAAGGTATCAAAGATGTAGTTTTCATTACCACCCCCTTTCTAGGTGTCCTTTAGGGTTTAAAGTCATGATAAAAACTAACACGTTGCTGGCCAGAGAAAAATATATTGTTTTTTTCTTTACCCAATTTCCCTTTTATGTTTTTTAATTAATTGATCAAAGAAAACAAACAAAATAGAGCAAAAATAAAGTTGTTCCAAATAAAAAAGAATTCTCTTTTATTATCGCAATGGTATGATAAACTTGTTTATCAAACTGCATGTGACAAAAGGTAGACGTTAATTACAAGGAGTGAATCATCTCTTTGAGAAACATGAATGAAAAGTAATTGCCTACTATTGAGCAAAACTAAAGAAAATGCTGAATTTATAAAGTGCAATCTATATCATTACAGATTTTTTACACAATCATCGATTTTCATTTAGCATTATTATTTTCAGTGCATTATTAATATATGAGATTGTTATGAAACATAATTTTTTATAATCATTAATTATTAGAAACTCAAAACAAAACAAGGCAAAAATAAAGTCAAAACATTTTGGGGTTCACAAACAATGTTTTGACAGAAAAAAATTCAAGCCATATTTGTACTATATTTTTTATCATGTTGTCTCTTTCTTTGAATATTTTGTTTAAAACAATAACAAAATGAAAAACCCAAAAATTTTATATGCAACATAAAACCATGAAAATAATCATTACATCATTGGCAGTAATACTTTAAGATAAATGCGCGCGTGTTATACCAGCAGTATAGAAAAAAATCTCTATTAAGTAATAATTTTTTCGGGAAAAAGCAAGTTATTTATTCTTAATCAGTTCTTCCGTTTGAACTAAAAATATGTGACTACAAGTATCTCATTGATTTTTTATATCCATTTTTGCCATCAATGCAGTTGATTATTGTACTTCCCATGAATATTAGCAAGGCAAATAAATAACAAAATTATATTGCATTTTTATCAATTTGCAGTGCTTTTCATTTTTGAATATTGTATATACTTTTTTATTGTATAAATATTTAATTTAAAAATTGAAATATAAAAAAAAATATGCCACACAAAAGTGAAAATAATAAATGCTTTATGTTCACAGCATATTTGTTAATAAAGAACAATATTTAAAAAGCTGTCAAATAAAAAAAGTTATCACAAACGAGAATAACAATATTAACAAAGTTGCAGACACAAGTTTTTAAAAACAGAAAAAAAACACACAGAAATGGCTAGCAAAAAAAGTTAAGCGACAACTTTATCCGCTTTTTTTTTAATCAAAGAAAACAAAATAGAGCAGAAGTAAAGTTGTTCGAAATAACAGATTTTGTTGATTATTAAATTATTACCAACTACTTCTGTTTCAATGGTGATAAACTAATCTATCGATTATCAAACTGCATTTGACAAAAGGTAGACGTTTGTTATATGTGAATCATTAATTTGAGAAATATGACTAAAACGTATAATAACAAAAAATAAAAACGAAAATGCTAAATGTAAAAAATGCCCCATTTCACATTTTATATTATATTATTGAATTTTTTTTCATTTGAACCAAAATTATGTGATTATTATAAAAGATTAAATAGGTCGCATTGATTTTTATATATACCCTTATGCCATTAATGCAGTTTACCCTATTACCTGCCATGAATAACAGAAAAGCAAAAAAACAAGAAACTGCATTTTTTTATTAATATGCTCTGGTTTTATTTTTTGAATATTTTATACATTTTTTATTTATATATGAAAATTAAGAATTAAAATATTAAAAGAAAATATGTCACACAAAAGTGAAAATAATAAATGCTTTATGTCAACTGCAACATGTCATCTAGAAGAGCATTATTAAAAAGCTGTCGAATAAAAAAAGTTATCACAAACAAGGACAATAATATGACAAAGTTGCTGAAGCAAGATTTTGAAAACAGAAAAAGACACAGAAATAGCAAACTGAAAAATTTATGCAACAACTTTATTTGTATGATCCTGCACACTTTGTGCATTACTAATAGACACAGCACCAGAAATATGGATGATTTTTAAAAGATAATGATTAGTTCCAAAATATCCATTAAATAAATTTGCTACATATTTTCGATAGGGTGAAACGAAATACAGCGTTGCGGAAAATTCAAAAACAGAATGAGTTGAAAGAAGACAAAAAAGAAAACAACAAAAATTTGTTGAATTTGGAATTTCTAAAGCAACAATTCCAGCAATTGCTGTAAGCGGTAAAAACAGGAATAAAATAGTTAACAAAATTTGCATAATTGAAGAAATTATCAACGATCGCTGGAGAGATGTTGTTGTGATGCAAGTATTTCGAAATTTTGTAACAAGATAAACGAAAATGAGCATGACAATTAGCGATATTGTTATGACAGCAAAAGATGGCAAGAGCATTGGTAAAGCTAGTTTATTATCGTATCTTCTTGGAATATAAAAGAATCCAGGTTCAGCAACAACCGTGGCCAGATTAGAATCATATTTAATTGCTTCTTCTTTGATAGCATCTATTTTGCTTAGAGCAAATGGCAAAAATTGAAAGAAATAAACAGCATAACAGAATGCTGTAAAAATTGCAATAAAGCCATATGCAAATTTATAGCTGAACCAACTGGTTAGCTTTGATGGAAAAGCAAGTAAATATCGGCTGAGAGTTGTTGCAGCCAAGCCAATCACGCAATTTACAGATGCAATAATTTCAATGGCTGTAATTGTACCAGTTAAAGCAAAACTGCCATTTTCTCTGAACAACCCCAACGGAAAGCCTCCAAATGCCGGTAAAAATATCAGTGGTTTAAATAGCCCGATTACAGTAGCAAATATCAAGCACCAAAATGAATGATTTAAAAGCAGCCATTTAAAGGTATTCAAGTTTTTAGATTGTGTTAAAATTACATAAAATAACAGGGGTGTAATAAGCCATGTTAAAATTATTGTTAAACTTGAATAATACCAATAGAATTGGATTATCCAGGGGGAAGGTGGAAAGACTTTATTCATTTTTATTATAAAAATGACTGCTTTAAGAAAAGTGGCGAAATTATAAGATATAAGATTTAATATGGAAATTGTTATAACTCTTATAACATTTCATTAATTAAAAGCTACACCTGCCTTGGCGTGACCACAAACAAGTTTTAAACAAGTTCCATAAAAGAAGTTTTTATTCATAAAAAGTAATAAATAAATTAAAAAATGAATAATAAATTTGAGAAACTACAAAAATTTCATTACCTTTATAAAGTGGTTTCTTAACCTTTCTGGATCACTTCCTCTTTTAGTTTATTATCCTGAAGCAAGCAAGCCCGTATTTAAGGGGGTATTTTGGGGTCTGTGCCCGAAATTCACAAAATGTCTTTGATGTTTTGCCGACGCATGTCAAAAGCGGAAAAAGATCAAAGGCGTGCCTTCCCCCGAAAAATTTTTTTTGTATACGGCCTTGGTAGCAAGGTATAAAAATACACAATAATTTTTTGTATAAAACTTATCTGTTCGAATAAAATTCGATAAAATAAACATTTATTTGTCATTTGCATAAACAAAAAAGAATTAAAAAAATAGCTTCATAGTCATAAAAATAAGAAAATTTGTTAGGATAGAGTTAACGATATTTTTATCGTAATTTTTTATACTCTTCATATCTATCACCATAAAAATTATAAAATTCAATATCTGGAATTTTCTTTGGTGGATTTTCAACAATTTTATCAATAAAATTTTCGATGGCTTCTAAATATTGACCATAAAGTTCTACTCCACAGTAATAAGAAATTTCAAAATCAATTTGATCATTTTTCTGTAAAATTAAAAAATTATTTCTTTTCCTGCGAACTTTGTTCTTTTTTGTAGTCAAAACTATTGGATCCGATCCAGCAGTATTGAATACCATTTAAGAGTAATATATGTAAGACTTACCAAAAGATAATCTGACAACAAAGAAACATCAAAATGCTCATGAAGTTCTAACATTTTAAAAGTTCGTAATTTTTTTAAATTTAGAAGAACTTTTGCCATCCCTTCGACTATATCAGGCTGGTATACATCTTCACATCTCCAATAATCTCTACAAAATATAACAAAAGCAACATTAATACATATACCACACAAAAGACTTACATAGCTATATCTACATTTTCGATGTGCTGAAGATTTTGAAACAATTCATCGAAGGTAACTACTTCATAATCAACAAAATCATAATAAATTATGCAACCCTTCAATGACATTTCTTTAATAGTACCTGAGGCTGTAATAATTTGAAATTCATTTAATATAATATCGAAATCAACAAAATCAATTGCTCGAAGATCAAATGTAGTAATTTTTGGAATCAATATAGTTAATACGTCTAGAAGTTCTCTACAGTAACTGTTTAGATATAATTTACCACATAACCAAAGCTTGGGAAGAATATCTTCTGGGCCAAATGAATCATCATAATCGGCTTCGTATATTAATATTTTATCAAAAGAATAAGGTGCTAGTTCCCATTCAGTATCCAATTGATAAAAAGGGAAAACAGGATTCTTTGAATAAAAATATTTGCATGTTAGAATCAGTTTCTTCCATGCTTTTCCAGATGACGGATTTTTACAAATATGTTTAATGGTTGGAAATGGGATTGAAAAATCTTGAATTCGTGGTTTTTGAAATGAATAAACTTGTATTGGAGAAGATAATAAATTTTTTGATAGTAAAGTTGCTGGAAGATCTTTCATTTCCATATTTGGTCTTCAAGTTAGACTTCTTTATTTGATACACTTTCTTACAGATAATTATTGAGGTTAATTAAAGGAAGCAGTATTAATTATTCAACTGTTGAATATGCAATAACCAAATGGCAAAGAAAAAATGCAGAATGAGCAACTAACTTTTGTCAATCAATAATGGCAAAAGTTAAATGGGGACAATAGTTTAGTAGTGTTGCTTGGACGAATGTTTTTAAACTTCTCCAATTGACGATCGCCAACGCCAGCAAAATTAATTTGGCACTAAAAGATTTGTATTCGCCCGAAATTTGTCAAAAATTTAGTGAATTGATCAAAATGTTAAATATCGGAATCTTTAGAAATTCTTATGGAGTTAATACTTTTGATAGGACACTCATATGCTGACCAGTTTATTGAAGGATGCCATCAAAAAGGGGTTTCAGAAATGTGCATTAAAAGCGGAGAATGTTGTACTTTTTGTCAATGCGTGATTACAATTTTGTGTGCTAGTACATTAAAAAAGTAGCTATGAAGGCTTTAATGGTTAATATCGCGATAGAATAAAACACTTATTCATTAAAACAGACCAAACGGAAACGTTCCCTCAACAAATTTTCCGTCAAAAATCACGTAGGCAGTTTGATTCACCTTGTATTTCAGTTTTTGACAAAACTACCGTACCCCATTTCAGTGTTTCTCACAAATAAAGTTGTGAGAAAATACGAATTTAGAATCACGTTTTTTCAAAAAATATGTGAAAATACAAATGTGAAGCAAAATACAGATGTTTAGAAAAAAGAGTTTATTCTTATAATTTTTCCTTAAATAGAATTTATGAAAAACTTTTAAAACACAGTTCCTCTAAATTTAAAAAAAAAGTTTCACATTTCAATTAATAGGTTGGAAAAAATGGTAGTGACAGCTGTTGTTTAATAAAAACAAAGGTGAAAACTTATATCCAGGGGATTTCTTTTCTCCCTGACTCGAAAATTGCATTCGAAATCTTTGACCTTTATTCTGAATTTTTAATATTCAAATCATTTCAGCTCTATCTACCTGACTTTATTTTTTCAAAGATGGCTACAACTTCAAGTCCAAAATTAAATTTCACTGAATACATTGATACCCCGTTTATCAGAGGTTATTCAATTGCTGTTGACGTTGTCGTTGTCATCACTCTGTTGCTAACACCTTTCTATTATTATATTATTTTTAAAAAATCCCTTGTTTCAATGAAAACTCCTCAAACATTTTTGCTTGTTTATACAACTTACACACTTTTTTCTATTTTATCGTTTGCTTTTTGCAAGCAAGGATTTATTGCTCCGTTGGCAACAACGTTTTCTATTGGGTGGTTACCAAATTTACCAGCATGGATTCAAATTACTTGTTATATTATTACTCATACAGCTGGTGGAATTTCAACTGATTTTTTGTTGATTGCACTTTTTCATCGATATTTTTATGTTTCAAAAACTTTTTACAATTTTAATAAAGGTAAGGGCAGTTTCTTTGAAAATTGTTTTTTCCTTTAAGATCCCTTTCTGAACAAGCCTATTTTTTTGCTAAAAAAGTGACAATAAAGATTTCCATAATTATAGGATTGCAATATTTTTGGTATTCTTTTATAATTATTACTTGCATTGTTGCAAACTTATGGTTCCAAATCGCTGAAGTCAAATGCATGTTGCCCCAACACGAACTTCTTCCATACTTTGAATCGAGGATTTTAAATGCCACAAAATTTCTTTCAACTCGAAAATTTGTTATTGTTTATGGCTGCACTCGAAATCCATATTCTGCTTTAGGCATTTTTGTCACGCTATCATGGCTTTCACGAATTTTTATGCTAATTGGAATTGGATACAAAAATATACAATTTGCTCGACGATTTGCATTTCATATGGGTTCAAATACTGCAAAAATGCATAAAATGTTACTCAAAGCTGTGTTAACGCAGATTTTGTGTTGTATAATTTGTAGCAGACTTCCAATGATTTATTATTTAGTTGTATCTGCTTTTCGTGCTTCATCTCTGTTGAAATATGATCCTTATATTGACAATTTTGCAGTTTGTATCTTACCACTTTTAGATATGATTATTACAGTATATTTTATTTCACCATATCGAAAATTCGTTTTACAAGTTCTTTCCCGAAAAAGTGGCCGAGTTGAAAATAGTTCAGTTTTTTATATGAAGCAGTTTTCTTTACCACCTATACGAAGAGCCTCCTAATTTTAGTGAGTTTACAACAAAATGAGAAAACAACATTCTTAAAATTTTCATTTTGTTGTAAACAGTATGTTATTATTCAGTTTCGTCATATATTTTTAAATTTACAAATAAATATTTAATCAGAACAATTCGAAATTCGCAGGTTCAAAACCACCTTCATTCTGTAAAAGTGTTTTTTTTTTAAATTTTTACTTAATTTTTGAGAAGACTTTTTTTTGTTTATTTCTTTAATTTCAGTTAGAAGAAAAAATATTTATAACAGAGTTAATATAGCTTCCTTTCTGTCATAATCATTTTATTAAGAGAATGTTAGAGTATTAATTATAAGCACAAAATCATACCTTTGTAACTCATCAACTGCCTGATAAAAATTTAGAGGATTAGTAAAAGCATTTTGTCATTAATACCATAATTGAACTTCTTTATGGGATTACAAAAACGGCAACCAAAAAAATATGTGAATTTCACATTGTGAAAAGATGGCCGTGTTAACCTAAAAAACATACAACTATCACTGTTTTATAAACAAAAAAACTGCCCTTTTTCGAAAAATCGAAACAAAAAGACGCACGTTGAAGCAACATATGACCACATCAGCTAGTACCTAAAAAGCAAAGTTATTAGTTGCCTTAAACACCCCTCTGTGGACAGCACAACCCCAAAACAAAAACCCCGGACAACACAAACAACCCCAATTTCTCAATTCTCCCACAAAACCCTCCGAACAACCCCACCGCCCCTAATCTCTATCCATGGCATATGGAAATCTTGAAACAAACTTGTGAAAAAAAGCTTGTAAATGAGAAGGAGATATTTCTTCCATCTCTCTCCATTTTAAGCTTTGTTTCTAAAAAGTTCCGAAAAAGATTTAGCGAAATATTATAAATAAAATTTACAACGATGAAAACAAACAAAAAAAGAAGAAATTCAACAAAAAATATACAATGCCCTCTAAATGGAAAAACCTCAAAACACAACATAAATAACAAAATTAATAAATATGTACAAATAAAATCATTAAAAAGGTTTAATAAAGCAAGATTTAACAATGATAAGTAAAAAACAATATAAAAAACAACAAAAAAATGCACAGTAAAAACAATACATAAGTCAATGTTTGGCTCCTTTTCTTTTTTAGCCTTTATTTTTTCCTTTTTTTAAAGTAGCTTCTTTTTTGAGCTTTACAGACAAATAAATTAACATCGAGAAATACAACAATTTTGTAGCAATCAGAAATTATTTGCTCAACCATAACTACAAACAGAAAATTGACGGTAAAAAATATTTGAAAAAGTAAGTAAAAAAACAATCAAATAAATATCAACAAAATGTATAAACAATAAAAACAATATGTTATTTTTTGGCTTTTTTTCTTTTTTTAGCCTACATTTTTAATTTTTCTTTTTTTAAAGTACCTTCTTTTGGGCTATTTTTACAATAAAAAAACAAACAAATAAGTTAAGCTAACAGTCCTTAAATTCTAATAACTTAAAATTCACAATAAAAATAAACATAATCTTAACATTTTTTTATAGGTTTTTCTTTTTTTTATTTTTTTGAATTCATTTTTTGTTTTTTTTTCTACAGAAAAAAAAAACATTTTAAAAACTATTACTAGCGAAAACAACAAAAAAATGGCTAACTAAAATCTTAATAAATACAAAATACAAAAAATTTAAACTTAACAATTCCATTAGAAAACATTGTAAAAAATTAAAATAAAAATAAATAAGGCTTTAATTATTGATATTTATGAAATAAATAATTCATGTATGCTTCTCGATGAAGCGCTAAAATATATTTATTGTTAATAAAAGTTCTCAAGTTCATTGAGTTAAAAAACTTACGTGAAGCAAAATTAAAAGATTGAAGAAATTCCAAATCATCATAAATACTTGGACGATAAATAACTTGTATTTGAAGGCGTGAATTTCTTTCTTTCATTTTTGTGCAACAATAAAAATCGAATATAATAAATTTGAATAAATTAAACACATTTTTGTAACACTAATTTGAATAAATAAAATAAATAGCTTTTCAATAAAAAATAAAGCAGTAATTTTGAAAAGAATAATAAAAATTTTAAGAAGGGAATAAATACAGCCAGAAATAAGTGGTAATATTTCAGCAGCAACTAAACCAAAAAGAAAACATAAAAGATTAATTAATACTTGTTGATAAATAAGATGACATTCTTGAACATGTTGAAGACGATCTTGTGAATCACTTGATGGAGGTGCATCAGGTGTTGGTGATCTTCTTCTATTAAATGGGCCATGATTTAATTGTGGAGCAGTTGCATCAACAGAATAAAATGGAGCTGGACTTGGTGATGATGATGAACAACGAGTAATAGTAAAAGTAAAAATTGAAGATGATGAAGCTGTACTACATCTTGATGAAGAAAGTTGCCGGATTGGGTGAAATGTTTGTTGTTGTGGTTGTTGTTGCTGGGTGGCAGCAGCCTTTTCCTCAGCTTTAACAGCATTAATTGCCGCGATTCTTGCAGAACGTCGAAGTGGCATTGGCATTTTTATTGAAGTTAATAATTTCAACAAAGTCTGTAAAGTAAAAAAACATGAAACAAAAGATTAAAAATTGATATAACCGAAAACTCTCGATTGCACGTTAAAACTACCGTAATAAACAAGAAATGAGAGCAAAAAAAGTAGTTACAACTTTAAAAAATATTTTGTGCATAATCAAATGATTTGAAAAATTCAGTTAAACATTTTTAAAAATATCGTATTTTTTCTTATACATTAAAAATCATAGATTTTTTTTAGAAATGATAAGATGACAGTGCCGCTGCCACCGGTAGTGGTTGGAGTGGCGAAAGCGGTGGCATCTTTTTATTAAAAATCGGCAACATTGAAAACGATAACAAATATTGCTAGACAAAAACTTATAACAAACCAAAGCAAAATGTCAAAAAAAATGTGGAAGCTAAATAGACGGTCATTTTAAAAAGAAAATTTTAACAAAAAATTGGGGATGCAATATTTTTTGTTAGAAAATTTAAAAGATTTTATTAAAAAACGATTTTAAAAAGGTTAAACTACTTTTTGCAAAAAGTGTTAGAAGCTACAAAATAATTCCAATCATATTAAAAAAGCATAAAGACAAATGATAGAAATTATAAAAAAAAAATGCAAAAAGGATCATTAAGAGAAAAGAGGAGTCCAAAAAAGTGAAAAAAAAGATCACGTAATTTTTAAACAGCTTCTTATAAAAGAAGAACAACCAGGGAAAAAATGTAATAAAAAGTATTACATGAATTTCCACATTTATTTTTTATAAATGTTAGGCTTTTCTTAAAGACATTCTCATTGTCAACAAAAACAAATGTTAATGATTCCAACTTTTTTTTTCAGATTTTTTGCAGCCCAAATCCAAACTGTTGCTCCTAAAAGTTACAACTTGAAACATTTACAAAAAAGCCGTCAAAATGCGATAGAATAAAACACCCTTTGCTTTCGCGCAACAAATTTTATCGGCAAAAAATCAGTTTTTTTCTTTCAGCAAAATGTCAATGTTGTTGTTTTCTATTTCTCTGATCTTTTGCATTAAGAAAAATGTTTTGGTTTTCATCTTCAACGACTTGCGCTGCTGAATAAAAAGAATGCCAAAATATCAACAAAAAAAATGTTTTCGCTCTTTTAAATATTTTTATTATCTTTGCTTTTTGTTACTATAATAACAAAAATGTCGATCAAAAGTTTCGTGGAAAGGGGAATATTTTTTATACCACTTTCCCTGAAAAATTTTTAAATTGTTTTTTTGCGATCCATTATGATGAAAAAAGGCAAAGCAGATTTTTGACACCTTCAATGAAAGTAAAGCCGAAAAAACTATAGGAGGTTAATGTCGTCTTTTAGAAAAAAAACCGTGCAAAGAATATGTTTTTAAAAAATAAAAATTTGCAAGTATCACAAATAATAAAAACACTGCTTATATTTATTAAGTTTCTTAAAAACTCTTTTTGCAACACTTTTCCGGAAAGGAATTACATGAATATATCTAGCTGTGATAGAAAAATGACCGAAATGAAAGCAGATCAGTTTTTCAAATGCAACACTTTTGTTTACCACCTTTACGAAGAGCTTCCAAGCATTAGTGAGAAAAACAGTGCAATCTAATAATCTTCATTTTATTGTAACAACAATATGTTTTCATTCAGCTTTAACATATTTTTAAAATTTGCAAACAAATGTTATTTGGAAATTCTGCAAGTTCAAAGTTATCATATTTTTGTAAAGCCCCTATTGTGAAATTCGAATTATGATTTTAACGACATAATATAGCTCAAAATTTAGTTTGAAACAAGATTAATGAATGTAATCAAAAAAGTGTTAAATTTGGTAGTGATTTGTTTTCTTTTGACCTTTGATTTTATATTTTTTTCCGGTAGACTTCAGACATTACGTACATATGATTATATTTATAAGTTGATAAACTTTATCCGTAATATTTTTCTTTATCCCCCGGAGAAAACCCTCAAAAAGTGTTACAATATTAAAAAAAACAAGTCCGAAAGCCCGTTGAAGTGGTATCATTTACTTTCTCGCGAGGTTTGCTTGCTCCCGAAACTGTTCTAGAAAATAATCAATATCATTTACGACTGTTTGTTTTCTTTTTCTTTGTCCATTTTTTACATTAAAGCAAAATTTAAAAAGAAATGTTTATAAAATTTATTATCTTTATGTTATTAACAGCAGTTTCGGGTAAGCATTTTTATTATAAATAAAATTACAACACTAAAATTTGCAGTAATTTTTGGAGAACAAATTCTTTGCGGTCATCGAGGTCCAGAAAATATTAATCTTCGAGGAACAATGGAAACACATATTTCACTTCATAAAAATGGAACAATGACCGGAACAACAGTCCTTAAATCTAAGAAAAACAGTGGTGGATTTCAAGGTTAGTAATGAATATATTGTTACAGTTGAAGACAACTGAATTTGTTAGGTGGCGTTGGAATTGCATTTTTTGATGAAAATCAAAGAGAATTGTGGCATAGCGATATACATGAATACACGGTCAAAATTAAAAGAACAAGAGAATGGACTGATCAGGTTTTTGTTGTTGCTTTAACTTTTAATTATAAAAAAATAGTTTAGGTTCCACTAAAAATTTTACCACAAATTAAAAATCTTGCTATTGTTCAACAACAAACTCCAACCAGCACATTTTGGGCTAATCAACTCAAAGTTTCACAATCTGTCTGGAATGGTCTAAGTAATGACAACAAAAAACCTAAATAAAATTATGATAAAATTAACGTGCTTTATTTATTTGAAGTTTATTTTTTTATTCGGATCAAAAACATACAAAAGACTGCATGTTTTTATATTTTTTCTTTAAGAATCTGTCTTTGCTATCTGTTTTATTAAATTCAAAAATATGATTTTTAATAACTAATTATTTACAATTTTTTTGTGTAAACAAAATTGGTACGTTTTTGAGTGCCCTTAAATTTTAAAGTTGTCACAAAATAGCTTTAAATATATTTCATATTCAATTCCACCGACAATGTTTTTGCTATCAAGTTGCGCTGGAGCTCTGTTTTATAAAATTGCATCACAACACAAATTCCAACATAAAGCAAATAATCATGAATCTTTTAAACAAACAATTAAAATTTCTGTAGTTGTTGGATTTCAATGTATGATAATGTCGGTGATATTTTTGATAACAGGAATTCATCGTAAAAACCATAATAAAACATTTTATGTTCGAACAGCCGAGTATCTTTCAATCATCCGTATTAATTTTTAAGAAATTTGTTTACGAAGAACCTAACAAACATGTGGAAAAAGATTACTTTGCCGCGAAGATACGAATGTTATTACAGCTTTTACTGAAGTATTAACATCCGACACGCGAACATAAAGCGATGAAAAACAGTGATTAATGCTCCACCAGTTTAAAAATTCATCCACAATAATCCATTTTTGATAAACAGGGGTCAATATATATAGAATACTCAAGTTTCTACGTTTCTTCGTTAGAATGTGTCAACGAATCAAGGGATATAACTCAAGAAATAATTTTATTAAATAAGTAATAATAAGGCATATAAAAATATATGACACAGGTGCAAAACCATAAACATACTATTATCAACACAAAAAAAAATTAAACTTTATGTAAATCAATACAAAAATAAATTAAAAACAATTATAACGGCATTTTAACCATCTTTCACGTTGAATTAAAATCGAATTGTTTGTCTTTATGTTTAACATTTGTTGCAAATCCTTCTTTGCTGGCATCTGCATTGAATTCAGTTTCACCAGCTTTAAATGAAACATTTGTCTTGTTTGTAGCAGTATTTGCTCCAACATTGATATCAAATTTATCGCCATCTTTTGCATTTAACTGTGCGCCATCTTTAGATGCATCAAGTCCAAATTGTTTGTCTTTATGTTTAACATTTGTTGCAAATCCTTCTTTGCTGGCATCTGCATTGAATTCAGTTTCACCAGCTTTAAATGAAACATTTGTCTTGTTTGTAGCAGTATTTGCTCCAACATTGATATCAAATTTATCGCCATCTTTTGCATTTAACTGTGCGCCATCTTTAGATGCATCAAGTCCAAATTGTTTGTCTTTATGTTTAACATTTGTTGCAAAACCATCTTTGCTGGCATCTGCTTTGAATTCAGTTTCACCTGCTTTAATTGCAACATTAGTCTTGTTTGAAGCAGTATTTGCACCAACATTCATATCAAATTTATCGCCATCTTTTGCATTTAACTCTGCGCCGTCTTTAGATGCATCAAGTCCAAATTGTTTGTCTTTATGTTTAACATTTGTTGCAAATCCTTCTTTGCTGGCATCTGCATTGAATTCAGTTTCACCAGCTTTAAATGAAACATTTGTCTTGTTTGAAGCAGTATTTGCACCAACATTGATATCAAATTTATCGCCATCTTTTGCATTTAACTGTGCGCCATCTATAGATGCATCAAGTCCAAATTGTTTGTCTTTATGTTTAACATTTGTTGCAAAACCATCTTTGCTGGCATCTGCTTTGAATTCAGTTTCACCAGCTTTAAATGAAACATTTGTCTTGTTTGAAGCAGTATTTGCTCCAACATTGATATCAAATTTATCGCCATCTTTTGCATTTAACTGTGCGCCATCTTTAGATGCATCAAGTCCAAATTGTTTGTCTTTATGTTTAACATTTGTTGCAAATCCTTCTTTGCTGGCATCTGCATTGAATTCAGTTTCACCAGCTTTAAATGAAACATTTGTCTTGTTTGAAGCAGTATTTGCACCAACATTGATATCAAATTTATCGCCATCTTTTGCATTTAACTCTGCGCCGTCTTTAGATGCATCAAATCCAAATTGTTTGTCTTTATGTTTAACATTTGTTGCAAATCCTTCTTTGCTGGCATCTGCATTGAATTCAGTTTCACCAGCTTTAAATGAAACATTTGTCTTGTTTGAAGCAGTATTTGCACCAACATTGATATCAAATTTATCGCCATCTTTTGCATTTAACTGTGCGCCATCTTTAGATGCATCAAGTCCAAATTGTTTGTCTTTATGTTTAACATTTGTTGCAAATCCTTCTTTGCTGGCATCTGCATTGAATTCAGTTTCACCAGCTTTAAATGAAACATTTGTCTTGTTTGAAGCAGTATTTGCTCCAACATTGATATCAAATTTATCGCCATCTTTTGCATTTAACTGTGCGCCATCTTTAGATGCATCAAGTCCAAATTGTTTGTCTTTATGTTTAACATTTGTTGCAAATCCTTCTTTGCTTGCATCTGCATTGAATTCAGTTTCACCAGCTTTAAATGAAACATTTGTCTTGTTTCTAGCAGTATTTGCACCAACATTCATATCAAATTTATCGCCATCTTTTGCATTTAACTGTGCGCCATCTTTAGATGCATCAAGTCCAAATTGTTTGTCTTTATGCTTAACATTTGTTGCAAAACCATCTTTGCTAGCATCTGCATTGAATTCAGTTTCACCAGCTTTAAATGACACGTTGGCTTTTCCTTTGTTTGTATCTGCGCTGATACCTATTTTGTTGTCCTTATCTTCGTATCCTATATTCGCTCCATGTTTACTTGCTCCGAAGTTGCATTTTACGTCATCTGCTTTTATTTCAAAGTTCGCTGCCGTTTTGTTTGCTGTCACTTTGATTCCGTTGTTTTTGTTCCCAATGTTTATTTCTGCACCTTCCTTTCCGATATCTACATTGAACTTTGCTTTTTCGTTTTGTATTGTAACTTTCTTTTTATTCTTTGTGAGTTCAACGGAATGTTCTGTCGTTGCAGTTTTTACTCTGGCTTTCCCACCTTTGCCTTTCTCAAAGCTCAGCGATGCTTCTGTGGATTTTGCTTTGATTTCTGCTTCGAAGCTCTGGGTTTTTTTGTTGTATTTTAAGCCAGCACCATACTCATTAAATTGAAGTTTTACACCTTCTTTTCCTACATCTGCTTTCATTCCTTTGCTATATTCGATTTTTTCTATAATTTGCCTTTGGTTGTTGATATCTGTGTTTACGTGTGTGTTGTAGTTTTGGGCAACTATTCCGTTCGTTGAGGCAATTGTTGATTTTAGTTTCGTTTTTGTTGAATTTACGCTTTTCACATAGCCAAAAGATGCACCTTGAATTCCTTTAGGCGTTGGTGCTATTTTTAATCCAATGTAGTTGCTGCTTGAGTTTTGGTATTCATTGACTTCTTTTGATTCAATGTTTTTGGCAAATTCTTCAATGTCTTTGTCAGATATGACAGAACTACCTGTCATTTTCAAGTTGTTGACTCTGAAGCTGTTGGCCTTTATTGCTTTTTGTGAATGTATTCCTGCTTCTTGTCTTACAACTGCTCCTGAACTGTCTGCTTGGTTAATTTCAACTCCTGGTATTGGAACAGGGACGCCTCCCACCATTAGGAAACTAATTTCAATTCCAACTTTTGTGCATTCTTCTGAATGTGTTGATGCATTTGAACTGATTTCCATATTTAAAGGTGTATCAGACATAAATTCATCAGCATTTATATTTGCATTTGTAATCTTGACTTTTTCTGCATTTTTAAAACTCATTTTACCTCCCACATTTGTTTGCTGGTTTTGATATTCTTTGCCTCTTGCTTTTTTAAATTCGGTATCAATGTTTAATGATAATGATGTTGGGTTAATGGAGACAGTTAAGCTTTTGTAATCGGTTTGAGATTCCAGACATATTCCTAAAAATTTTATATTTATTTTTAATTGTCTTGTTTTTAGTTTTACCTTCAAAATTGACATTTGCTGCATCAACTATCATATCTTCGATCGTTGTAGTTGCCAAACCTTTAATTTCAAATCTTTTTGCTCTTACTTCTAATTCTTTTGCGCTGACATAATTTTCTGCGGCAATTTGGGAGCGCGAGTTGGTTGATTCAACTGTGAAGCCAAATGCTAAGGGATTAATGCCTGCACCTTCAGTATATTCTGTAATATTAAATATTCGTTCTTTAAATTCAACTTTGCCATTTTTTGCGTCAACAAGCAATTTTCCTTCACATTCAAGTGTTGAACCTTCAACAAAAACATTTCCCTCATCAGATATGATAACAGATTGATCGTGTGACTTTGTTACTAGGGTTGTTCCAGTGCCTAATTCTTCTGTCTTGTAGTTATACGAACTTGAAAAACCCCAAAAACTGCTTGAATTTGTTTCAGTAACAGTTTTTGTCACAAGATCCAGCAGTTTGACATCTTTCTTTGCATGTAGGTATGCGCTGTCTTGAGCTTTGATATTTGTAGCAATCGACGTTATTTCACCTTCGTCACTTTTCATTACAATTTTGCCTCGATTTGATTGAATATTTGATTTATCAACTTCTGTCCATCGTGTTGTGACAGTCTTTTTGTTAAAACCAAGAAATCCAGATTTTTTTGTTGTTTTTGAACGCTCTGTTGTTGCAGCACGAATTTTAATATCCTTTTTGGCATGCACAATAACATCTCCACCGCTTTCTATATTTGATGCATAAATATCCACATTTCTTCCTGATTTAATTTGAACGCCTTTGTATCTTTTTTGTTTATCACATTTTTTTCCTATTCCAGCTTTAATACAACTTGCTTGAGCCCGATCATTTTTAGTTTTATACGCATGAATGTTGATATCTTTATCAGCAGTTAAAGATACATCATTAGCTTGAATTGTGGCAGCAGTCATAGTTATTGATCCAGCTTTACTTGTGAAGTCTGCAGATTCCATTGCTGTGACTTTGGCATTTCGTTGAAGATTTATATCGTTTTGTGCTTCCAAAGATGTTACCAATAATATTAATGTCTTTACATTTCAATGAAACACTGCAACTACGACTCATATTTCCCAAAATTAGCGATTCATCACTCACAGCGAGATCTAAGAGATCTCTAACTTGCATAGTTGCAAATACTCCAGAGCCTAAAAAATATTGAATTAGTTGTTGTATTTTTAGAATCACTCTACCTTCCAATAAATGTTTGATTTCATCAGCTTGCATCCTCTTTGCATCAATTGATAATGTGCCAAAGAAATGATCAACGGGCCCATTTGCTGCCACAGATACTTTTTCTCCAGAAATTTTCATTTTTTCTGCTTTAATAGTGTCATTTACCACAACATTTCCATTTTTAGACTCTATCGTTGCCTCCTTTTTCACATCCATTTTACCAAGTTTTATGTCTTTTCCTGCTTCTCCAACAACATTGTCAGCTGCAACATTTTTGATATCAAGGTTTTCTTCAGCTTTTACATATATTTGATCACTTTTTATGCCATCCAGTATTGCATTTTTTCCCGAATTTGCTTGTAAATTTTTAGTTTCAACATTTTCAGCATTTAAGTCACCAGTTCTTGCTTCAACACTAACAACATCTGTGGATTTAATATTTTTTAATTCAGCATTTTCTTTGGCTTGGACAATAAGCTGTTTAGTGTTAGCATTTACAACTTTTACATTACCATATTTTGAAATAAGTTGGGCAATTTTTGCATCAATATTGCTAGCTTTTAGTTCATTTGAAGCATTCATAAGAAGTTGTTTAGCTTCAACCCGATCAACAGTGATATGTTTACCTAAAAAATATATGACTAAAAACGTTGTTTTCATGCTTAGTCTAACCTTGAAGTAAAATATTTCCATATGCAGCTATCATTTTTCCATTACTTTGTTTAATATTTTTGCTTTCAATAATAATATCCCCAGCATTTGATGAAATTATTCCATCATTATTATATGATTCAACAAAATATGCACAATATCCAGCTTTTCCGGCTTCAATTAATCCAGTATTTGATGACCACATTCCAACTTCTTGAATTCCTTTTTTCGTAGTATCAATATCCGGCATACTGTTAAAACCCAAATATCCATAAAAGGCATTAGCTTTTTGTTTCACATAACTATAGCCTTGTTGAAATAGCCCTTTTGCAAGACCCGGTACTTCAAGAAGACGCTTTTGAATTGAAACAATATTTTCAAAATGATTTTGGGCACGCATTAGTGCAGCAACTAAGTCTGGAACTTTAAAAGTTGTTACACCATGATCATGCATAGTTATAACCATTGCACGAATTTCGATGTAAAAAGCTGTTTTTTCTCGAATGCTAATTTCATTATTTCCCATGCTACCATCAGTTAATTGTAAAATGCTTTGAATTTCTTGAAGGGTTGGATTATTTCCAGAAAATCGTTCATTCAAAGCTTCAATGGTTTTTTTCCAATTTTCTAGCTGCTTTGAATCTGGCATTGTGCATGCAGTTACAGTTGCGAAATTGAAAAGTAAAACGGCTTGTTTTTGAATTTTTCCTTCAGGTGCTATCATTTGGCTTTCGGTGCTTAAACAAACAAGTGATTTTACAGCTATGCATGCATCTTCTCCACAAGCGTTCAGCGATGTGTCTCTTTGGTCATCAATGGCAGAGTTAAACATAAATGGAGCTGCATATGTTGATTTTATGCTTGAAATTTGTCCAGTATTGACAAAAATTAAACTTGAAATCATTTCAAGTTCTTCTTAAAAAAATTTTTTTTATTATTACGAGTGTCTCAAATAATCAGCCTTTTTTTTGCTCTAAAAGTTCATCCAGATATGGCGTCATAGAAAAATAAAAAGGTTCAACAAATAATTATGTCGCTTTAAATATGCGGCATACGAACAAATAAAAAGCAGTCCGATAGTGAGGGGTTGAAAAACGTCTATTTTTGTATAAAATCATATCTGGATGACTCCTTGGGACAAAAATTTTTTAGAAGGCTTTGTTTTAAGTCTCCCAGAATTGTACAGACAAGGCATTATAAAAACAATAAGCTTACCGCTATTAATTTCTCCATTGCAAATTGTTCCCCAACAACAAACTTCCATTTTTATGCATTCTTTAATTTTTCCATCATGTGTCAACCACTCTGAATGTAAAGTAAAATCTTTTATTTCTTTAATTATACCACTGGATAAAATAGTGGTTATTGTTGCAGTTGTAGCAAGACTTTTTATTTTGGATATTTCTCCTTCATGAGTTAACTTGTCTGCTTTTACCACAATTTCTCCAATATCAGTTATTTTTCCAGTTGGTGTAATATTTATTGACTCAGAATTTGCTTCAGTTTCTTTTATTTCTTGAAGCTGACCACAAATATTCAAACTCTGGCATTGCATAGCACAAGTCTTCACCAGATATTTGTAAAGTGGAACATGATAGTTTTGCATTTTTCTCGATATTCATTTCAAATAACTCAATAATTGAAGCTACTGGGATTGGCTGGGGGTTTTGAATTTTGAAATCCAAAAATGTATAATAACATTCACCAAGAAATTTTACACTACTTTCAGATATCATTGTAGTTTTTATATTTTTTAAATTGCTATATCGGACATTTGAATGTATTTCGATGTTCTTTGCCAACATGTATTTAATTTTAGATGGCAACACAAAATAATTTGATTCATCTGATTCATGAGAAAAGCATTTAAAAATCAAAACTTCAGCATTTTGAGCAATAATAGCTAAATTATTTTCCGAAAATAAATTTCCATCTATTATAACTTCCTTTTCTGTTGTGACTTTTGCAGAAATATCATTTCCAAAGATTTTGCCATCTTTGTTGCATATTTGATCTAATACAATATTAATACGATCTCCTTCAATTTTGTTGAAATTTTTTAATATGCCTTTGCCTAAAAATAGAGTTTATTTTTTTAAATTTTTCGAAAGTGTCTTTAAATTTTTTACCTAAGATTTCTAAATGCTTTGCCAATATCTCTGCATGGTTTTCAATTTGTTTTTTAACAAAAATACTAGCATCCAGTAAGCATTCAAATTGTTTCTCTTTATTACCGTAATACAATTTTCCATTATGAATCATTTCTTCCACATCAAAGATAACTTTGGTACTTGATTCAACAAGGATTCCATTGTGTAAAATTTTTTTACATTGAAAAATTTGAGGACAATCATTTAAAATTTCAGAAAGAATGATGGCTTCTTTTCGAGTTTCCAAAACTTTTGCACAAATCATCATTTCTTCCTTCAAATTTTTAGCGTCTACATTTTTTGTTAAAAACATTTGGGCTGAATTCAAAAGCTGGATATAAACAGGATTTGCGTAGATAGCTTGAGCATAAACTTGTCCAGAAAGGATGAAACTAGGATATATTGAAGAATCTTCAACGTTGAGGTAATCGATATATAAAATTGATTCAGAAAAATTTAGTAATCCGTGAATGGTGAAAATTGAAGTCTCTGGTGAAAGTAATGTGATAGAGGCATTTCTGGCATGTATTTGACCACTAAAAGTTTGATGTGTTATTAGGGTCTTTTTAGAAGCGAATCAAGAAATTAAGTGTGTTAATATTTTACTTAGCACACATGAGTATCCTCAAGTAAAGCGGTTAAAATTAGCATCTAAAAACAAACCAAAATTCAAGATCGCCGATAACCAACAAAACAAAGTCTTTCGCTTCAATCATTCCATTCCATTCACCATTTTTCGCAAAACAAGCTTTAAGTTCAAATTTCTCGCCAACATTAATTCTGCCGGAATCTTTTTGACTCATATGTTCAGTGGACAGTTCCATATTTTCAATAACATTAAAAAGCCCAGCATTGTTGAAACTTTTTGTCAAACATTGTCCATTTTTACATTTCATAATTCCTTTGGGGGCATTTTCGATAATGCTATCCCATTCATCAGATTTTAAATAGACTGGATTTATAACCAATTTTTCGCCAACGCTTGTTAACCCCGTATTAAGCAAATATTTTGAAACAACTTTCAAGTTTTTAGAAGCTTCAAATGTTCCATTATTGATGAATTTTTCAACGACAGTTATATCACCATTTTCACATTTGATTAAGCTTGTTACATCATTTTCAGCCAAGCTTCCTACTTGCATTTTTAAAAACGTAGTTGTTGTAGTTGATTTCTTATGAAATTTTGCCATATTTAAGATATTCATCTCAAGTTTTTGTGTAATTTGCAAAATTCCACCATTATCAAAATCTTTGGCATTAATGTACATAGAATTACCGATTTTAAAAAATGAAGATGGAAAAGCAGCAAATTTGTTTGTTAAATTGACAACTTGTACCTCATAAAAATGCACATGTCCATGTATAAACCAATTTTGTGCTTTCAAAATCAATTCTGAATTGGAATTATTCCAGATTGAATCCATTTCGCATATTGCATTTTTGCCAACAGTTATATCAATTAATTGGCCGAAAATTTGTGCACAATCTTCCAAATTTTCTGTGACGTTGAGTACTACCATATCTGATTGAATAATTCCACGTCTCCATTTTTGCTTTTCACGAAGAGCAGCAAGCTTGTAATTCTCATCGTCTAAAATATTAAACTTTAGCAAAGATTTATAATTTACAACTGTTTTTCCTAGAGATGGGGCATATAAATTGTGTTCTAAAAAAGAAAAAAACTGCTACTACAAAAAGTTATTCTTAAATTCAGCGAGAGATTTTGAATCAAGTAAAATAGTTTTTGCTCTCTTTGCTCAACATTTTCAAAAATGGTAGCTCCAAATATCGAAACAAATAATTAAAACAAAACAAACCTCGCTGTTTTGTTAACTCATTTTGTGATGTTACAACTGCAGCTTTTTGTTGTTTTTCATTCATTTCACCAACAAGTTTATCAACAGTTTTCAATAAAACATCTGAATTTTTAACACCATCTTCTTCAATTCGAAACAAAGATTTGATAGCTTCATATCCTCGAATTGCAGTATCTTTATCATTAAAAATTAAAGACTTTATGTCGTTAAAATATAGGTCAACTTTATTTTGACTGACAATTTCACCAAAATTATATACTGTCCCAGTGATTCTGCCAGAGATATTTTGTGAAATTGGTTTTTTATCATCAATGGGTCTTCCAATTTTTCCATGAATGCCAATAAACAAATGAGCAATGTCGAAGTCAACATTCAAATTTTCGCCAACAAATTTTCCATCCAAAAACATGTTTACTGTAGATACTTTTATTTCTGCCGCTTTGATTCCAGTTTCGGTATTGAAGTAGATGTTATTCTTTTCAGCAATGAATTCAATTTTGTCGGTGCAGCTTACTGTAGCATTAAAAGAAATACAGCCTTGTGTTGAAATGAGACATAAATTTTTAGCTCTGAGAAATTTGTGAAAATTCATATTTGGTGCAGAAAGAACAAATTCAGAAATTTGCATATCTTGGAATCTTGTGTAAATTGATATTTCTGTTAATTGAAACTGATTTGGATTATCACGACATCTTGAAATTAAACCAGAAAAAATTGTTTTATTCTAAAATAAAAAATTTACATACAAGGATTAACATAAAAAACCTACTGATGTTGTAATTTTAGCTAATAAATTTTCACCACATTTTTGAAGTGATACATCTAAATTAAATAATTGCTTTTTTAGGTCACCCCAAATGTGATTCCAGTTTACATCCTTTGAAACAAATATTTCAATGTTTTCATTTGCTGGAGAAACTTTTAAAGTTGTAACTTTTGATGTTTTAATAAAAATTTGAACTTTGGGTATGATTATAAAGGGGTTCATTCTGTAACACTTTTGTTATCTTAACATAAAATAAAAAGTTGCATCGCGTATGCTATGTTTTATGAAAGAAGTGATAAAATGTTAAGAATCGAAAGCAGCAGCAGAAACAACATAAATGGATTTCTCAGTAAAAAACAAGACAGATTACGGTTATGGGTCTAACTTTTAGAATATATAAGAAATTATAATTCTTCTCCGTGAATATCGCGGATATTATCTTACTATACTGCACAAGAAATACACAACGTCTTTTTTTTAGTTAAAAGGCGAGAATAAAAGGATCCCAAAAAGGCCACGCCAGCAATAAATTTTTTTTTTGAGGGTTGGGATACTAATTATTAAAAAAAAACAACTTCTTCTATGACAAAATTTTTTTAGCTATTTAAGAAATATTTAAAAAGTCCTACAACTAAGAAATGAAGAAACACCATTGTGCCCATTAAAAAAGTAAAAAAAATTTTCTTTTGCAACAAAAAATTTTTTTGATAAACATTACAAGACTAAAACTGCTTATTTTGCAGCTGGTGATAAAAAAAAGAAGAAGGAACCTTTGTGTCTTTTGTTTGTGTTTTTAATCACTAACTGCAAAGGATAGAAAAAGGATTCATTAAAAAATGTAGCAGAAACAAGTGAGCAAGTAAGATTTATGCGTTTGATTTTTATCAAGTAACCAAGCCTTTTTTTCTATTCTCCTGGAATGTAAAAATACGGAGAGAGAGTTTTTCTTGAAAAAAAAATCAAAGGTTAATGAATGATCGCTTTTGGCTTTTGTTTGGTAAAGTTCTATTTGGCTAAATTAAAAATTGTTAAACTAAAATAACATATCAAAATTATGCAAACTAATTTGAAAAAATAAATCTGGTTTAAAACTCGCGAGATAAAAATCAAAAATCACAATATCAAATCTAAAACCTTATTACATACACTAGCCACTTTTTCAAGAGCTTGAAAAACATGAAGAAATAAAGAAAAATCAAAAAGAAAAGGCACTGCTTATGCGTGTTATTGACCTTTTAGCTTTGGTTGAAGTTTTATTCCATTCATTTTATCACATACGTTTAACGAAATTCTGTTCCCAGGGAGTGGCAGAGGATTAAGTTCAGCCTTACGAAGTCAGCAAAAGTGTTTTGTTATTTTGTAGAAAGAGAAAAAAGCCAAGCCCCAACTTTATGTGAAAATTTCAAAATGTCATTTTTGACAGACTGATAAAAATAATAGGATTTAATATTTAATAAATATTTGTGTCCGATACTTTTTAATAGTGTTCTTTTAGATACTGCAAATAGTTTACTTAAAAATTAAGAATAAAGAAAATTAAAAAATCATTTGAAAAATACTTTTTGTCAAAACCTTACTTTGATATATTATTAATGTCAATGATGAAATGCATAATTTAAGCAACAGAAAAATCACAGAAATGCTGATAAGAAAAAAAAATAGAGCACAATAATATTTTAGAAAAAATCATTTGTTTGATTATGCTTAAATTATAAAAAAAGAATAAAGCAATTTTTAAATGCGTAAAATGCAATCTTTTTGTTATACACCAACATTAATAAAAACTATTGGGCGCCAGAATGGTAGCTGAAATAGATAAGGTGAGAAAAACAGTGTAGCTAATTAGCTACCATAAAAAAGTAATAAAGGTGCACCAGTCACTCCTTGTAGTCTTCCCTAATTAGTTCTTGCTTTATCAAATGATATAAATACTCCCTTTGTTTTCTATAATTTTGTGCTTGATTTTTAGTGTTAAAATCATTCTATTTTATTTGTATTGAATTCTTGTTATTTTTGATAGTTGACTGTAATTGGATTAAAGTTATTGGATACACATTGTACACAAGTAGAACACGGGGGACAAGACACGCATTTAACAAAAACAAAAATTAAAAAAAATCAGAGATATTTTGTTTACATTTAAAGATTGTATTTTATCGAACAACTCTTTGATTAAAATATTTATTGCAAAACAATGTTTCACGATAAAAAATATTAAAATATTTAAATCTTTTTAGTTGACATAGCAAGCTCCATATTATTATTCGTAAAATTAATGTATTAATAGATGCTTCTTTCAGAAAAAAAGCAGCCACAACATGGATATGAAAGATTTAGTTTCCCAAAAGTACGGTTTTTTGTTCCGTTAATGTATTCCATAGTAGTAAAAACTTAGTATCTTTTGTATATACAAATCTCTAACAATCACAATGACTAATACCGTAACAAAATGAAAGACTTATTTATTATTATCACAAACAAAAACAAACTTTAATCATATTAAAACATTCAACAAAGCAAAATTTACCATTCAATTACAATTCAATACCATATTTTCTTGCCACTTTTTCAAAAAGTTGAGGTTCACACTGATGTTCATTTCGTCCAAGCATAACACATTCATCACCATTTTCATCAGTAAATATTTTAGCATGAACGTGGGTTGTATAACTAACACATCTATTACATGCAAAGTGAATGTTACGTGAAGAAAGAACATAACAATATTCACGTGATGACCACGGAAATATAATTAGCCGAGCAATAGGTGGCTTATCAGTAATAATATAATCAGGTTTTCGAATAATTGTTTTCTCTGGTAGATAAATATGTTGTTGGCATCGATGCTTGACAGAAGAAAGTGATAGAAAATATTTGCCATTAACATCATCACAAAATAATTTGGCAGTAGCAATGCATTGTCGACAAGTATACTGTAATGAAGTGATATCATAAGAATATCGATAGCAGTTATCTCTTGCTGCTGAAGTGAAGACACATAATATACCATTTAATATACCACGACCATTACGTTGAAGTTCAAAATTTGATGCTTGAATTCGATTCTTTTCATCCCAAATTTTATCTCTAAATTTTTTAGCTCCAAGTCCACTTGTTGATTTGATAAGAATATTGTCGAAAGTTAAGCTTGAATAAATATACGGTTCACAGGTATGTTTCTTTGATGGGTTTTCTAGAACATATTCTTCTTTCTTTAAATTTGTAAATACGGCAGCAATAACAACATGATCAGATTCCAAACATTTGATGCAACAAAAAACTTCTAGCACTTTCGAATACTGGTAAATATAACATTTATCATTTTCTTCATTGAATGGAAATGTAAGCAGCTTGAGACCATCAGCAGAATCAGAGTTGTCATTGAAAAATTTATATTGTCCAGGTAATAAAGCTTTATCACGTCGATCAGCTGCCGCTAATACTGCGGACACAGCTTTTGGTTGACAGCTATGTACCGATGTCTTCCAAGTTAAGCTACATTCACCATTTTCAGCAATTTTTAAATGTAAAGTTGCTACAGGATTCTTCTCACCACATCCTTCACAATCATATGAAGAATATCTTTCACGTGAAAAAACATAACATAAATTTCTATCATTTGGAAGATAAATAACTGGTCGAATATTTCCTTCACGATCACGCAACAAAAAATATTCATTTTTATCCAAATTCTTTCGAGCAAATGCAGAATATAGTTCAGGTTCACAAACATGTGGATGCTCATTGAAATACACAAATTTTTCTCCATCATCACCATCACGAAGAAATGCAGTAATACATGGAGAAAATCTTTGACACTTTCTGCATGAAAATCGCATATGTGGAATATGTTGAGAAAATACATAACAATATTTATGATCTGGTGTTGCAAAGACAATAAGTTGTAGCTTCTTAACATTATAATAATTTCTGACTTCTTGAATTTCAAATTCAGGTTGTTTTAAAATTTTCTGTGGAACAATATCATTGCTGCTTTCATCTGCATCACTTTTTGGAGGTGGAGCTGGCTTTGGTTTTTCTTTAATTATTGCAGGTCCCATTAACCATGAATTACTTCTATTCATTTGAGCAAAAGTTTTTGATTTTTCTTTTGGAGCTGCTCTAAAACGGATTTGGATTACTGTATTCTTTAACGGCAGAAACATGCTTACCCTTGTTTCTTCTTAGTAGCGGCTTCAAAAAACAATGAAGGATATAAAGTGCATGGCTCAATATAGAGGCACTGCTTTGCATCATAATTTATAGGAGCACAAATATGTTTGATTAGCCCAAGTTCAACATAAAATTCTCCATTATCACTATTGCAACGAAGATGTGCAATTGCAGAATGTTTAAGCTTGTGGCAAGTAATGCAAGAAAAGCGGTTGCCAGTATGCTTTCGTTCAAAAAAGTATGTATAACACAGATTCTTTTGATCAGAAATAAATAGAATAAGTTCATGCTTTCGTCGACCATTATTTGTTATTCGATGAATAAGGAAATGCGTTGATTTAATGATCTTCTTTGTTGCCATAAGAGTGCCTTGATCTATTATAGGGTGTTGTGGTGGTCGATATTGTTGGGGCTCATCAGGTACTTCAATCTTGCATTGCTTAAATTCAGCAGCAGTATTGATAGGTTCTGGAGATTTACGACGTTTACGTGATTCATTTTGCCTAAAAACATATCACAATGTTTAAAAGCTTTGTCAGCTAGAAAACCGTACGTGCTTTCAACAGCTCCCAATGCTTCAGCAATAATAGATACTTTCAAATCGATTGTTTCAGCATCCATGAATCCAGTTGATACAGTAGGAAAATCTTCTATTGGCTCAGTTTTAATAGTTATTTCATTTATAACTGATGAACATGTTGCAGCATCATCAGCTGGTTTAACAAATACTGGTTCACTAGATGATTCTTTGCTACTTGCAGTAAATTCTTCATGCAAAGGTTCACCAAATTCACTTTTAATCTTTCTTTCAGCTTCAGCAGTAGCAATATCTTGTAACATATTTATAATACATTCTTTAGTGCTTTCGCTGACGGAAGAATTGCTATTTGTTTCATTAAGTAAAGGAATAAGTATTTGATCTTTTAGTTGTTCGCTTGTAGAGGAATCTCCAACTTCTTGCTTTACATCAATCTATAAAATACAATGTAAACAAATTGTTTTAACTTTTTAAGAGCTTCACAAACTTGATATTTCGTTATTAAATCATATATAGCTTTGCAAGCATCGATGGATGGAAATACAAGTGCAACATTGTTACATTCTGAAGAAGAAAGATGGCAAAGGATATTCTAAAAGTAATAACATCTTAAATGAGCAGTAATAATACTAAATGAATTACTTTATGTTGAAAAAATGGAGCATATAAAGAAATTTCAACAGTATTCTTATCTGAAAATTGACTATTTTCTATAATCATTTAAGCCAGAATTAAACCTTTATCATCTGGTTGAATAATAAACATTTTTGATAGTACTTTTATATCAACTGTACATGTTCCGATGTAATCTAGTTTATGTGGTTCTGTAGATGTAAATAGCTCCACGGCTTCATGCCTCTAAAATTGTTTTATTTAAACTTTTGTTTATTAAAGCTATGTAATTCAACTAACCTGATAGGATGATGCCATTGATCTTAATACATTAAATTAAAATCAAAAGCACAATTAAAAGTAACAAAATTTTAAAAAAGTTTGTTAAAATTTTACACCTACAAAATTTTGTTGAAATAAGATGAATATCATTTAGTAACATTTTGCCAAAAGCTTGGGTTGTTTAGGGACTGTCCAGATCTGACGTCGGGTATTTTAGGGGGGAGGGGGTAAACTCAAATCTGACGCAACCTGATTAAGGGGGTGAGGGGGTCTGAAATTTTAAAAAATCACCCGACGTCAGATCTGGACAGTCCCTTATGACACAGTAATTTTTATGTGGCTGTGATATTGTTAAAAACCGAATAACCCCATTTTTTATAGCTGTCAATGTAAATGTAAATGTTCAATAATATGTTCGCTTATTACTACACATGAGCCAACATTTGAATCACAAGTACGTATTTCGTGTTGTTAAATTGAAATTTCTCAAAGTTTTTATTTTCCAACAAAAAAAAACATAATAAAACGTATAAAATTGTGTACAGTAAAAAAAATAGCAACAACGCAAAAAAAATAATCATTGGATTCAAATTCTCTTAACAAAGAATTTAAAATATTCTGCATATTTAATATCATCAAGTCCATGATATGAAATATGCGGAATTTTTGGAGGTGGATTTGGTATAATTTTTTCAATAAATTGGTCCAGCATTTTCTTGTAAGCATTTGAAAGCGGTAAATCATGAATGTAACAAAAAGAAAATTGAACAGTTTGATTCTTCTAAAATATAAATATAAATATTTTTGCATGCTGTTGTTGAACGGAGTTTTTAAAAAAAGGGTTGGTAACACATCCCATTTCCGTCGGGCATATTCCCGGCTAACTTACCATTAGATATTCCGTGAATGGAAGAAAATCAAAACTCTCCGTAAGGCTGTATAAATGAAAATTTTGCATTTTTTGTAAACATGGAAGAATTTTTTTAATATTCCTGGCAGTGTCTTGATTTATCATTGATGAAATATTAGAAGAATATCTAAAATTATTTAGTATTTAAAAATTATTTAACAGGGTTTTGTTATACAAAGGTGTTGAAAAAGTGAAAAAATTTAAGCATCCATAGCAAACCATTTTCAAACACTTACACAAGTTCTTGAAGTTTATAAAGATTTTTGATAAGCTTATCCAGGGTAACGAGCGAATTATCTGAATCGTGAATCTGAGTGTCATTGAAATTAAGAGTTTTAACAGAACTTGAAGCAGTAAGAAACTGATATTCTTCCAAAGATAAATTTTGATACCCAATACTCAAATACTGAAGATTACATTTACTAATTTTTGGAATCACATTGGAAAGCGTATTTGGAAAATGACGGTTGTAAACACAAAATTCGTTAAATAACCATAATTTTGGAATAGGTTTTTGAGATTCAAAAACGTTTTTTTTGTCAATATTCCACATAGAAAACCCAACTTGGAATAAATAAAAAACGGGATAAATTGGATGCTTTGGAAAAAAATATTTGCAACACTGAATTGTTTTTTTCCATGCCATTGGAGTAAGATTTTCAAAAATATATTTTATAACCGGATATGGTAGAGAAAATCTTTGGGGGTATGGTTGTTGAAAAGTATATTCGGCATTTGGATTTGGGATTGGTTTTGGCGGAAAAAGAAATTTAAATGGATATGACGGTAACATTGATGGGGTATCCACAACCTTTTATTATACACTGCGAAGAGAAAGTGGTGATATAACTCAAGAAAAAAAACAAAATATGAGAAGTAGCATACTAAAGACGAAAAGAAAGATGTATAAGTATGCACGAAAAATATCTATAATAAAATCAACCTTATGCATGAAATATGACTGGAAGGATTTATTAAAAATGTTGCAATATTTGTACTTGGAAATGAAATAATGCATATAGAAAAGTATGTACAAAGAACAAAAGAAAAAATTAAATTAAAAAGTAGCAAATTTCGGTGTTTTTTTAATGAACATTATTAAAGAGTGTAGACACAACAAACAAAATATAATATAATTCATAAATGTAAATAATAAACAAAGTTAAGTTTTCAAAATGGGCGATCATTAAATGCTTACAGTTAAATGTAGCTTATAATATTTGTGAAATCGATCCTCATCAAATCTAGGAAAGCTGATATGCGGTATCTTTTTCGGTGGATTTGCTATAATTTCATCGATAAACGTTTCAAGGATTTTCGTGCATGCATCAGAAAGAATTCCACCATATCTAAGATAAATTTCATGATTTTCATTTGTCTAAAAATTACTGTAGCATTAATAACTAAAACAAATAAAAGCTACCATAATAAAACGTTTAAATGAAGCAATATCAAAATTTTCTGTTAAACCTGAGAAACTTATTTGTTGTAATTTTTTGAAGTGTTGTAGATCTTTTGCTAGGGTTTTGACAGTATCTGCATTAAATAAATATGAATGATTTGCACATCTGCAAAAAACTGTTTTAACAGTCAACTTTTTTAAAACCTTACATATCAAATTTTTCAAGATTTGGAGTACATTTCAGAAATTCATCACACATGACGATTTCCCGATTAGGGTTCACAATAACGCTGTGATAAAAAGTGAGTGAACGAAGTGACTTGGAAGAAGTTAAAAGTTGATATTCTTCCCACATTAGACTTTGACCCTGGATTGACAAATGCTGTAAATTAAGCTTAAACAATTTTAATATATCGGTAAAAGTTTTATATGGAGTAGGGAAAATATCCGGGATTTTAAAAGTATCATACAGGGTGTTTCAAGTATTTTGCCCCTTCGGTTTTTGTCGGCAAATCGCTGGTATTGACTTATATGAGCTCATATTTTCAGGAATGAGTCATGGCATGGGAGAGCATCTTTTTAGAATAAAATTTTGGCATTTGGGAACACAACGCCAAATGGCGCCAAATTCAAATTTGACCTCGAACCAGCTTAAACTTAACATATATTATGAAAATCTAGACTCTCCTACACACAATAGTCGAAAAATTAAGTCTCTAGCTTCAAAAATGACAAAATGGCAGCAATTTGAAAAAATGCATTTTTTGAAAAAAAAATAAAACCACAGAAAAAATTTTTTTGACATTTTTTCTCATTTACTCAAATTTTTCAAATGGCTGCCATTTGGTCATTTTCGAAGCTAAAGACTTGATTTTTTGATCAATGGGTGTAGGAGAGTCTAGATTTTCATAATATATGTTAAGTTTAAGCTGGTTCGAGGTCAAATTTGAATTTGGCGCCATTTGGCGTTGTGTTCCCAAATGCCAAAATTTTATTCTAAAAAGATGCTCCCCCATGCCACGACTCATTCCTGAAAATATGAGCTCATATAAGTCAATACCAGCGATTTGCCGTCAAAAACCGAAGGGGCAAAATACTTGAAACACCCTGTACAACCATAACTTTGGGAATGATTTTTGGGTATAAAGATTTTCTTTGTCTGCTTTCCAATCTGGAGAGCAATAAGTCGTTAAGTTGGAAATGGGATATACAGGATTTTTAGAATAGAATAATTTGCATGTTCTTATTAATTTGGCCCATGCTTTTCCAGATGAGGGATTGTTGATTATATGTTTGATTAAGGTTGTAGGAAAGAGAATTGTAAGTTGTTGGGGATGTGGATTTTGAAAAGTACACATGCTGTTGAAGTTGGTTATAATACTGGACAGAACCGAAAAGAAAAAAATAAATGAATAAAATAAAAACGAAGTAAAATTTAGGTAAATGAAGTTAAATGAAATGGTCAAGTTGTATCTATAAATATAATGTTGTCCAAGAAAATGTGTTGCCATTGTGTACACATAGATCCACTTTTCGTTTTTCGTTTATAACGATCGATAAAAAACACACTTATTCCCTTGATTATTTTGTCTATAAAAAAGCAACAAAACATAATTTCCCTCAATTCACAGCTTTGACTTGCTGTTGGTACAATTTATATGCGTTGTGTCCGTTTTTGTGAACTAGTATGGGTACAACATAAGCAATTTATATTAACCGCTGTTATTTAAAAAAATAATATTTATCATACTACAGTATCCCGAAATAAACATTGTCATTTTAATAAAAAAATACAAACACAAAAATCACAAACTTTCATTTTATATAAATATAATATAATTAGTATAATCTGTAATAATTGTGAAAACGAGCACCATCAAATCCAGGATAATTGATATGTGGAACTTTTTTAGGTGGATTTTTTAATAACGTATCAACTAATGCATTGAGGGCATTCAAAGTTATCTTACTAACTGGAAAATCAAATGTAATATAAATTTCGACGTTTTTATTTTTCTGAAATATTTACTTTAGTCATTGGAGCTCATATGTAAATAAACAAACCATAAAAAAGTCAGTTAACGAAGAAATAACAAAATTTCTTGTTAGACCGAAGAAGGTAATTTCTCGCAATTTTTTTAAACGTGGAAGTATTTTACTTATTTTTTCAACGGTTTCTGGTTCGTACAACATTGGATGACTTGAACGTCTAGAAGTTATTACACCTATGAATTGATAAGCAAATTTCAAAACTTACATATCAAATTTTTCAAGATTTTGTTCATTTTCAAGAAATTTATCGCAAGTAACGAAATTGCCATCAGAATATTGGATCACATTATGATATAGGGTTAATGAAAGAAGTGCACTTGACGAAGTGAGAATTTGATAATCATCCCATGTTAAACTTTGACCACGAATTTTCAAATGCCGAAGATCAATTTTAAAAATTTTTGATATAAGACATTTCTTTTGGAACAAATAAAAAATTAGAAGAAAATATTTCAAAAGTATCATATAACCATAATTTCGGAAATGCTTTTTTTGCAACAAATAACTCCCCATCAGCTTTCCACTTGGATGTAAAAACAGATGCTAAACAGTGAATAGGATAAACAGGATATTTTAAATAAAAATATTTGCATGTTTGAATAAGCTGCTTCCATGCTTTTCCTGTCGGATTTTTAATAATGTATCTGATAATCGGATAAGGAATGGAGAAATATTGGGGATATGGTCGTTGAAAAGTATGATCTTTATCCATACTTGCAAATGTTAACGAAATTGAGCAAAATTTTTTATTCAACAGAAAACTAAAATTGACGCAATAAAAATGAATGGTAGCAATTATATATCCTTACTTTCATTCACTTAGATTTCCAATAAAATTATGATCGATAATATAAGAATACAAAAAAATTCTACTAGTTGAGCCTTTTATAGGAAAGCAAATTTTCCAAGTTGTATAATATGAATGAGAACTTTTTGTTAAGGTATCACTTGAAATACATATTCTTGAGACTTTTATTTAAAAAAGACAGAATTTACAAAGAAACAAAATACTGACAAATAGAAATGTTTGTTCAAATAACTACTTTTAAACCAGAAAAATAACATTTTAAAATTAAAAACCTATTTAAATTTTTCAGATAAATTTTCATTATGTGCATCAATACGATCAGCAAAATGATGATTTGTATCTCGATGCGCAGCTTCATCGGCTCGAACTGCATATACAACATCCAAAAGACGAGAATCTTTTTCTAAGTTATAATAATTGATGGCAATTTTAGGAGCGGGATCATTTGCAATATTTCCTTTTCGAATTTCTTCTGCAAATGAATTATAGGAGACAATGGCTTCTTCTTCAAGATATCCAACCTGAAATTTTTGGGTTAATAAAAGTTACAGCAATTAAAAAATAAAACATTTCAAAGTAATAATTTTAGCTACTGTACCCTGAATGAAAAATGCTAATAGAAAATACTTACCATTCGATGAGCAGTTCTTGGAAAGAATAAATAAAAGAATGAATAAATATTAAAGAAAACACCTTGTACAAGAGTAACAAGAACGCGCTCCAAATATGTTGGCTTTGTAACATTCATCCAAATCATTAAATGCATTCGTTCATTTTCTGCTTCATGTAGAAGCTTTTCAATCCAACCGCTATCATTTTGCATTCGACGAAGTGAACGCATATGACAAAACATTCCTGCAACCATACCAGGTACACCTGCTACCGTCTCCAATACAATAGCACGATGAACATATCTCTTTCGGAAGAATGCATCAGCAAAAAATCGAAGAATTTTAACTGTTCGAAATGCGACATGATCAGAAATTGATACTAAAAATAGAGAGGTTAAGATGTCTGTAACTAAGCTGTGACAAAACACAAAAATGTCTTAGATTAAAAATTTTCTAATTTTGTCGAAATTCGAAAATTGTAAATAAAGTTTGTTAGTCGAAATTGTCGAAATCAGAATTTCGTAAAATCCAAATCAAAAAAAGAAATTTAAAAAGTTTCCTTTGATTTGCTTACAAAAAATTTTGATCTTTCGTGTGGAAATAATTTTAACATTTGTAAACCCTTAAAAAATTCTAACCTGGTTTTCGATGATAAACTTTAATATCAATAGCTTGTAAATCATCAGATTTCAGCGGGGAATCTCGAATAAATTCTGATCGAACTGGCATTGAAACTCCAAGAACTTGATGACGTTCAACGAGCTGTGCAAGTTGTTCCTTTGTTGGATATGTTGCATCTGCAGTGCTTGGAGATTCTTTAATTTCTTTTTCTGTTGGTTTTTTTGCATGTGCAGCTGTAATAAATGTTCGATATGATAATGGTGCAGCTGCTGCATATCTATAAATGCATGTGCTGTAACAAGACGATAAAAGTAAATTAAAATTACTTGCTGCAAACTGTATTTCCAACGCTGTTAATCAAGCCGAAGGGAATACTTCGAACGCTTGTTCCACATCTACTTAACATTTTGAAGTTTTGGTTAAACACTAATCTAGAAAGAATTAACAATTATTAAAAAGTTAAAAAACCTCACTCAAAATTCGTTAACCACGCAAAAAAAAACAATGATAGATATAAAAACAAAGTTGATACAACTCTTATAGAAAACAAAACCAATAAAATACAGTAAAATTTTTGTATAATACTCGTAATTCAAAACAAATCCTTAAAATTAAGAAGTTTAATATTAGGCTAAAAGTGGTTTTAATCAGCAATGCTGATTCGGTATATTAAAGGTTTCACATTCAATGAAGTCGGAAAAAAGAAAAACACGAAAAAAAGATTAAAATCAATCACAAAGTTGATACACTCTTCTTAAACAAAATTTTTTCATGTCTAACAAACGTACCCATTTTACACTTTTTGGAAGGAAAAAAAACGAGTTGAACTTTTTCTGCACTTTTCTTTTTTTTTCAATGACATTTGTTTTACTACAAAGCAAGAAAAAAAATTGATGCAACAAAGAAAGCAACGATAACAATCTATACTAACTAGCCAATGCTGTCAGTTGCAATAAAAAAAGTGAAAAAAAAGAGAGCAAGGACTAATAATTTTAACTATATTTTTTTAATCCATTGATTTATTTTCAATAAGCATAAATGGATTGTAGCCAGAGGCAATAGAAGAAAAAAAGAAAAGTGCCAAGGCATGATGTAATTTTATTTGTTGGTTGCAGGCGTTTTTAAAAAAATGTTGAAAAATAGCAGCAGCAATGTCTGGGAGAGGAAAGAAAGAGACAGGCGCTTATGGAAGAAGCAGCAGGCATCACTGGAAAAAGAAGAAAAGAGAGACAGCAAAAAACGCATACAAATGAAAAAAAGAGAGAAAGAGGAAACATGGACTTCAAAGCAATGCATTAAAAAAAGCATGTTTCCATTATTTAAGCTTGCAATTATTTTAATAAAACAATAATTATGATGAAAAAAAAGAAATAAAAATCCATCTTTTTAAATATCTTTCGTGAACGATGTTTTAAATAAAATACGTGAAAATTCAAAGAATTAAAAACGTGCAGAAACAAAGAAAAAGTCTCTCTCCCCCGTCAACCGCCCTAAAAAAATGATGCAAAGCAAATAACAACAAAAACACAACTATAAAATTTGGGTGTTTAAAATGGCTGACAACGTTATAGTTTGTATTTAGCCTTGAAAAAAGCTAGAAAGCAAAAACACCACATTGCACTTTCTTGCAGTAGCTACTGCAGTAGTAATGGATGAGTAGCATAGATTTAGTGCAGACACAAACATGATCAGTGATGCTATTGTTTTTACATCAGTTTTTAACTTGTTTTTATTGATTTTTTATTTCAAATGTTATGATTTTTTTATTAAAATAGTTTTTGAACCCATAATTGGTTTTAAACAAAACATTTTATTACAAAAAATGGTTACATTAAAGCTACAATAAATTTTCTTTATTAAGCTCTATGAAGTCGAATTTTAACAATTTCACATAAAGATGGAAACATTTTTATTGGTGGTCCCCAATAATTTACTCCTGATGAAACATATATCTGTGTTCCTGAGGGTGGATAAAGATAAAGGCCATAAAAGAAATGATTCACTAAAATCCCGATCGGCCATACAATAAACATTTGACCAGCATGTGTGTGACCTAAAACGGAAGGATTTAGTTCATTAAAACATTTTTTTATGTGAGAGTTACCAGATAAAATCAGGTCCACTTTTCTATTAATTGTTTCAAGAGTTGTTAAAACCTTCGCAACGCCGTTAGGTTGGTGTACTAACATAATGGTTGAAGCATTTGATGGACATTTTGATATAGCTTTTTCGGTGTCCATTTTGTGTCCTGAAATTTGTTTTATGCTCGATGATTTCGTAAAAAAATTAAGGAAATGTGTTGTTTATAAAAAGTTATTTATATCATTAGTTTTTATCACTGAAACATTGTCATGAGTAGCAACTATCAATATTAAAAGCTGCTAAAGGCATAAATAAACTAAAACGTTTTTGAGGCAAGATAAAATTTAAAATCATTAGAAACGTTAATCTATCAGGATGATCATAATAAGTATTTATTAAAATTATCCTAGACAGAATGCATTAGAAAATTTATTTTATTTTCATTTTTATACTGCTTTATTTTTGTTTGCTTTTTAAAAATATTTTAAATATTCAAATGTACAAAGTATTACAATCAACTTTTCCTTTGTTTTTAAAAATTTAAGAAAATGTGCATTTTTTCAAGCATTGTTCATCATAATGATTAATAAACATTTAATATTGCTGTTGTTAATTTTTTCAAGCTACAAAAACACTTTTTTTTTTCGTTTTTTAGAACTACACCGTCCGTTTTAGCAAATTTTTAACAGTGATTTCTGTTTAAATATTTACAGCATAATTATTTGTAAAAAATTTCTACTACAAAAATGCAAGGATGCTTTCTATCTTTTTTTAACACTGCTGTGAAAAGAAATACACATAATTTTTTATTTTATTTTTGTTTTATTGTTTTAAAAAATCTAAGCTATTACCAGCATTTAAGAAACATTAAAATAATTTATTACTGATTTTTATTGTTGTTAAAGTATAACCTTGTAATTGAATAATATAATGAACAATAACTTTGGATAATTCTGCTGTGCTACGGAAACCTCATTCATGACTTATAATTAGCTTAAAATCAGTGCAATAACAATTAGTGCTTTTGGTAAAACAAATTTCAAATATTCAAACACAATGGGAAGTTAAGTCAAAATGCTATTTTCGATTACTAAAACATTTTTATTTTAAAAAACTATATAGTTTTTTAAAACGCTAATCATTTTGATGATTAATCAAAATTGTAATCTTTTCTTTTCGACGCCGCAAAACAATGCTAGAGTGTCGTTTCTTTAGAAAATTTTTTTTGATGTGTTTGGAACTAAGAACAAGTTTTTACAACAACACAATGTAAATTTTGTTTGAAAACATTACTTACCTTCAATTTGAGCAGTTTCAGTAAAAAAATCATCCACACCAGAAATGCAAAGTTGTTTTCCATCTTTGCTTAACACTGCTCCAGAATTAACCAGCACAGTTAAATTCAAAGAATTTCGGAAGAATTCAATCCAATGATCAACATTTTCATGAATATATTCATGATTTCCAAGTGAAGCAAATGTGCCATATTTCGATTTTAACTCTTTCAGCGGCAGCACTCTGTCACCAATATAATCAATATATCCATCAACAAGATCACCAGCTATCGTGATCACATCAGCATCAAATCCATTAACAATTTCAACAATTTCTTCTACCCTACTTTTACCAACTGTGGGTCCAATATGGATATCAGAAATTAAAGCAATAGAAAAGTGTTCAAATTCTGATGGTAAATTTTGGAGTGGAATATTTAAAGTTTTTATTGTAGGCCGTTGAAAAGTTGAAATGTAGCCTTGCATTGTAAGAAATAGGGCTAATCCAATTGCAAATAAAGTATGAAAAGTTTTTGATTGTAGAATAAAAATCTTTTTTGATCGAAGAAATAAATTTGATACCCGTTCAATGATGAAAAATATTAGAAGAAAAACAAAGCAATGAAAATATGCACCCAAAGCGAGGAAACTGAAAAAATGTTTGAGGTTAAATTAGACATGCTGGCTAAACAATAATATTTTAATAAAAAAATTTAAACGACCACTCAAATTTAAATAACATTTCAAAACTTAAATCTATTTTTACAGTTTAACATCAAAGACACTTATGCCGCACATCAAAGGCGGTACAGTCATTTAACAGATGACAAGCGATTGTATTGTCCCTGAAAGGCGGTAGAAGAGCCCTTAAAGTAAAAGGATTTAAAAAATATTTCTTGGACAAAATTAAATCTGCATTTTTTAGTTATTTTAACTCAATATCTAGGTGTAAAAGCAATTTGAAGTGCAAAACCACGTTAAAATTACTTACCACAAAACCGGCAAAAAGAAATCCGATGGAATTGATAAATTATAAAATAACCAGGAAATATGCGCCATCAAAATCCAAATTCCTGCAAACACAGCTAAACTTATTTTCAAACCCCTTTGCCATCTTCCACTTTTAATAAATATTGATGTAATTCTTCTATAAATAAATAGTGAACCAAGAAATAACGTCATTTCAAACATCAAAAACATAAAAATTCTTCCAATTTGATAAGAATTTGGTTTTGATAAAAATAATCTTGCCAAAAGAAATAAAAAAACATCAATAATTAAAATTCCGATAATTAGCAACTTTTTTCTTTGATGAACGTAATCGATTTTATAACGGTGTCGAAATCTGGTAAAAGCATTTGTTGGTGGTAATTTTTCAGATTGTGAAGGTTTTTCAATATCTAGTGGCTTTAATCCAGGCACAGGGGGATTATTTAAATCCAGAAATGTTGAATCTTCTTTTGACATGGTAGATGTCTTATCGATAAAACAAATTCGGCAACAACAAATATTTAAAGTTTAATGGCAGCAATAGAATATCTTACACAGCCTTTATTTCTTCAACAAAATTTTGTGAATAAAGTTTAAATTTTTAAACATTGAAGTCATCATTTGATAAAAACTTCATGGCTATGCAACAAAAGCGTGTTCATGGAATAAATTAAGAATAAAATACTACCAAAAAATATGGAAAATCATTAAAGTTTCGATATCGACACAGAACACAGATGCATTTTTTGGTGACAAAACAAAAAATGTTTTTGTTGGCATCAAAGGACAAATTGCTAAAGAGAGGCTAGAATGAGGCAGCACTTGTCTCTCAAGAGAAGGTTAGAGAGGGTAATCCAGTCAAACATCAAAGTATTAAAAAATGCAGCACATTTCTTTTTCTCTCATTTTTTTAAACTCGTTTTTTCGCATATTTATTAAAAATTTTAATCATTTTTTTGATGGATAAAAAAGATCAATTAAAAATCATATTTTATCTAATAAAAACAATTTTGTGTCAGATTCATGATTGTCAATTTCAAATACAGTCATTTTTCTTTCCAGATAAAAATTTATTTTTTATCAACAAATGCTTTACTCTTAAAGCCAAAATTTATGGTGTAGTTTTAGTCAAACCCAACTTTTAGAGTTGCTTTATTATTGCATACTTTTTAAAGGACATTTATAAATTTTAAAGCCTAGTATACGGGGGTGGAGGTTCAGATGGATATGGAGCTGATGCTTGAGTTTTTTGAGGTACTGCTGAGCTTTGTTGTTGGGGGACAGCTTGTTGCGTTGACTGAGCGACAAAACCTGGTTGTCGAGGAGGTGGATATTGTTGAGGGCCAGATTGTTGCTGATTTGGTCTTATTTGTTGAGGATACTGAGCCTGTACAGGTTGTCGTCGAATTTCATAAACATCTAAACACATTATAAGCTATTAAATAACAAACCCTCAGTTTTCTGTAAAACCCTACATCCTGGTTGAGCTCGTACAACTCTTTTTCTTGTTCGAATCCTTGGAATACAAATAATACAAAATACCATTTTTTCTTCACAAAAAAAATTTAAAATAAAATGCAAGAAGCATATAAAAAAAAAAAAGTCGGTTGTATAACTTGTTATCAGTTGATTAAAAAAATGATTTCTTTTTTTTTTCATTAAAATTTTGCTGCATCAGCCGGGATTATTCTCCTTTTTGGGAAAGAGATAGCAGAAATAGGGTATCATTTCGAAAAATTTGAGACATATTGATTCTCGATGAATCATTTTTATTTAAAAATCTGTGATTAACAAACGAGTCGAGAAATAATCACTGCAGTAAACGTGAAACAAAAACTTTTAAAGTAGCTGCAAAACGAGAAAATAAAGTTATTTATAAAAAATGCTTAAAACAAGCATATTCTAAATCTTTATGTATTAAATAGAAGATATAGTTTTTTGCAACTTATAAAATATTATGTTACATATTGAGCATAAAATATATTAAAAATTCAAAGAAAAGTTTAGACTTCTTATGCAATTTTTAACAAAGAAATATCGACGTTTTTGCAACACAGAAAAATATTGAAGAGCAAATAACTACCAAAGATCAATATTCTGTGTTTCATTTTTACGTTCTAATGATAATAAATTTCTAACATGCCCGTATTTAAGGAGGCAAGGGGGCATTTGTGCCTCCGAAATGAAAGATCTCCTTTGATATTTTACCGACGGTCAAAGATGTTGCCAACTCCTAAAACTTTTTTCTGCATACGGTATTGATTTCAACTATTTCAAAGATTTAAAAAGACATATTTGAAGGAGTAATTAGTTTATCTAAAATTTGGAAGTATCCTATTTAATTTTTTTCAGTATACGCATTTTTGCATTGAAAGTAAAAACATTCTTTTGTTTCTGTGAGAAGAAAAAGTTTTTTAAAAACGAAAAAAAAAACATTATGAGATGATTCAAAAATAAAACAAAATACTGCAAATTAGCACTACAACGCGAATAGAGACATAAGGCCTTAGATTTTTAAAAAAAGAAATTTTGAAAGACATTTTTGGCGCGTTTTTTTAGTACAAACTCTCTCACATTTGTTGCTGCAAAAAACCATCCAACCATTTGTTTTTCACATTTTCCTTCATTGATTGGTAAAAGCAGCAAAAAGTATTGCAATTATTTTATACTAATTTTATTCACATTTTTAGTCCGTTCTTAACGACAGAATGAAGCTGATCACCTTTAATGATGAAAAGAATATTACATATTTTGGAGAATGTAAACTTCAATTTATAAAAACGAAAGCAGAAAAATGCTTAAGGCTTGTAATGCTGGATAAAGGTTAGTTGTTTTACTTATATTTCTTTAAATAATGTTTACTTTTTAGAGCCACAAGAAACGATTACTTCATCATTTGATCAAAGCTATATTTGTAAAAATGTAAGTTTTATTCTTATATCAGATTAGCTATTTGACAATGAATGTTTTAGAGCTTTCTATGTTGCATGGATCAAGAGACAAACCCCGTATTTGTTTGTGCTTTTTCAAGTAAAGAATCATGTGAAAAAATTTACAATGCTATTGTTAAAGTAAAAGTGAGGCTTTGTTTCATTGTGTTTATTATTTTTCAAGTAACAATTTTAGTCCAAACAATCCAAACCACCTGTTACTGTTGATGAAGAAGAAATATTCAAATTCGATATTTTCATTCCACTTATTAAACAAGTTCAAGCTGGTATTGATGGACATGAAGATTTAAAAGCAATTATTCTTGATTTTGTTAATTCATTGGATTCCAGTGAAAGACTTGCTTATTTAAATATTTTGGTAAAAATTCTCTTGGTTCCATCTTTAACTGTAAAGGCTGAATATGATGATGAATGTGCTCCATCTTTCAACACTTCTGGTACAAGTTTCAATAGTTCAATGTAAGCCAATTTCATTTTATTTATTCTGTAAAAATATTTTTTCTAGGAGTTACAACATGCGCAAACGACCTTACAGCAATATTAGTTACAAAGATAGTGATAATGAATATAAAAAAGTTTCACAAAGGAATTCAAATTTGAAGGTATTTGAAGAACCATCACCTCAAAATTCTCCCAATGATATTATCTATGATATTGTTGAATGTGTTTCAAATGAAAATATGGGAAAACAAATTCTTATTTTCACATCTACTGAAAGAAAGCAATGCTATGAATTTCTTCGTTGTTCTTGGAATACTTTTAAATGTGTTCAATGTTTAGCTAAAATGAAAGCTGTCATAATCAAATCAAAAGTTCATGATGATGGAAGTAAAACATTCAATTTTGATACTGATGAACATGTTTGTCAACCATTAGATTATTTACCAACCAATAATCTTTCATCTCTAATTGTCAAATCACCAAATTTCAAACTTACTCAATATCATAGTAACGGAAAAATGCGACCACTATTAATTATTTTTGATCTTAATGACAAAAGCTTTTGTTACAAATTTGTATTAGATATTTGTTTAAAACACTTTTATTGCTTACAATGCAAAAAAGATGAATCTACTACTCTTACTGCTCGATTTATTCTTCATGAAGGAAGCAATGCAATTGAACTTGGTCTATCTCAACATCGTTGTAAACCTAAGAAATATGTTCCTGAAGATTTGTAAGATAATATTTTGTGATTGTTTTGTTTTTGTTGATTACATAAATTTATCTTTTTTCTTTTTTTTTCTACATAAAATATAGACGCTGTTTTAGAAGATAGTAAAACAATTTTCTATACATGCACATTTTTTAAAGACAGTAAAATAAATTGCAATAAATCATAAAAATATTTAAAAGAGCGATTTGAATGTGAAGATTTTGAATCAATGAGTATTTCACAATAATGTAGTTACTATTCGTTCTATACAGCACAATTTTATTTATAAGGAAATTAAAAAATTATTTTGTAGGTAAAATAAAGCAGTGCCTAGAACAAAAAGTTTTTGCGCATTTTGTAGAAAAAAAACCATATTATCACACCTTTTCATTTAAAAAAAAGTTTCAGCAAAAATAACCAAAACATTTATTGCGTTCATTTAATTTGTAGTTTCATTTGACTTGCATATATATAGTTTAATTTTAAAGCTAAAATGAAACTTATTATTTTTGACGATAATAAGAATATTACATATTTTGGTGAATGTAAGCTGCAATTTTTCAATAAAAAAGAAGAAAAATATTTGAAGCTTATAATGCTTGATAAAGGTTAGTTTTTTTACTTAAATTTTTATAAAGACATCTACACCTTTTTAGAACCACAAGAAACGATAACTTCATCATTTGAACAAACATATATTTGTAAAAATGTAGGCTTTACATCTACATTGGATTAACTTTTTTATTTGTTAGTATTTTAGAACTTTCTTTGTTGTATGGATCAAGAAAGTGATCAAAGATTTATTTGCGCATTTTCAACTAAAGAATCATGTGAAAAAATTTACAATGCAATTGTCAAAGTAAAAGTGAGGCTTTGTTTTATTATATCTATTATTTTTCAAATAAGAATTTTAGTCCAAACAGTCTCAACTACCTGTTACTCTTGATGAAGATGAAATATTCAAATCCGATATTTTTATTCCACTTATTAAACAAGTTCAAGCTGGTATTGATGGACATGAAGATTTAAAAGCAATTATTCTTGATTTTGTTAATTCTCTTAATGCTGATGAAAGACTTGTTTATTTGAATGTTTTAACAAATACATTTATGGCTTTATCTTCCATTGCTAAAACTGAAGATAGCGAAAAATCTGCTGCAACATACAACACTCCTTCTAGAAGTTTTAGTAGTTCAATGTAAGTTAATTTTTGTGTATTCACGACGTCATTAAAAATTTTTAGGAACATTCGAAAACGTCCGTTGAATAATATCAGCTACAAAGAAAGTGATGATGAATATTGTGATACTAAAAAAGCTGCACGAAGAAAATCAAGTATCATTTCATGTTTCAATGAACCATCACCTAAAAATTCTTCTGATGATGTAATTTTTGATATTGTGGAATATCTTCAAGATGAAAAATTAGAAAAGCGTATACTTGTTTTTACTTCTGCTGAACAAAAGAAATGCTATGAATTTAGTTATCGACATTCCTCAAATTTTTGTAAATGTGTTCATTGTTTTGCCGAAAGAGATGTAATTGCAATTACATCAATAATCCATGATGATGGAAGTAAAACCTACAATTTTGATACTGATGAACATGTTTGTCAACCAATTGATTATGAGCCGTCGAATTATCAATCATCATTGATTATCAAATCTCCAAATTTCAAATTTATTCAACGCTATTCTAAAGGAAATGTTAGGCCTTTCTTGATTATTTTTGATTCCAATGATCTTTGTTACAAATTTGGATTCGATTCTCGTTTTAAGAGTTTTTATTGCACAAATTGCAAGATCAAAGGAACAATCGTTAATGCTCGATTTATTCAACATGATGGAGAAAATGCAATTGAACTTGGACGTTCACAACATGTTTGTAAACCTAAGAAATATGTTCCTGAAGATTTGTAATTTTTTTAGTATACATTTTTGTTGATTTTTTTATAAAAATTGTATTTTTCAATGTATTTAAAATCACTCACTAAAATTTAGGACAGCTACTATTTTACATATAAATTGTTTGTGAATATTGAATAGCTCATATAGAAACTTTTGATTAGTTACATATACACACAGGAAAATTAAAGGCAAAACTAAGATTTGTATTAATAATGGATTAATAAATTTATAAAACAACATTTTCTTCTTCAGCATTGAAACTGAAGTGACTTTTCTATTCAGTATTATTTTCATTTTTGCTTACGTTGTGAAGCAGAAAAGAATTGTGCAAGAGAGAAAAAGTGATTTTTGTCAAATACAAAGGTGTGCCAAAAATTAGCTTGATTTAAACTCAATAATTTTTCAGTGTTATCGAACCATCAACGTCTCGCAAAAAAAGAAAGAAAAAAAGAAAAGAAAAGACAAAAAGCTCACAAATTACTTTTAATTTTGTGAAAACGAATGCGACGCCTGTGCCGACTTTTACATTATTTGCTTGCTCCTTCGTTCTTCTATTTTTTAACAACTCCAACAACAAATCTCAACAATTTTTTTGGTTAAAAACAGAAAAACTTTTTTATTTTTTTAAAACAACTAAAGAAACGAATTGGTACTGTTTTTTTCCCGTTTCATCGATATTTATTTTTTCTCATTAATTCAAAATAAAAACAGGGGGAAAAGTTTTTTCTCTTTCATTCCAAGGTTAAAGACGAAACGGAACAATCTTCATTTAAATACAATGGAAAAGCATAGAAATTCCTTTTGATTTATTTTTTTAAAAACATTTTATATTAGTTACAAAATAAGAAAGTTTTGTCTTTAGAAATTTTGTTTATAAAAACATTAACAAAATATTTTTTATTATTAGAAATTTTTGAAATAAACCTAAATGAAAATATTTTTTCAGTTGCAATATTATTAACAACAACTATCACAAAAAAATTGCAAATATTAATAAATTTTAAAAAAATCTTTCTTACAAGAATAAAATTAAAATAATTACTTAAATTTTTCCAAATTCTTTTGCCATTAAAATTTTTTTAGCAAAGGTCTAATATCACGAAATTCAGCAGCAGTAGACAATCCTTCGAGCTTTGCACCAACTGAAATGATGCCGTCGAGATAGGCAGCTTTATTTTCATTTGTTGGATATGCTTGAATCATTTGTAGCAGCTGTTCTTTGGTGAAAATTGATCTTGTGGAAACTTCTTTATGGAAAAAGAGAGTCTCAGCCTCAATTTTGTTGACAGCTGAAGCTGCATTTGGTCTGAAAATTGTGTTGCTCAATTACAGTTGCGTTCACCACAAAAATTCCCGTCGGAAAGGAGAACAGAAAATCTCTAATACCCTTGCATTTTCAACAAACAATAATTTTCAATTCACTTTTTTTTCGAAAAAACAAAATTAAAACTACCTGAGAGGACAATTCCTTTTTGATAAATCATAATGAGCAGAAGTAGATTGTCCAAATAATGAATCCTTCCCAATTACCTTTTTACAAATCGAGCATTGCACAACACGAGCCTGTTCAAGAAAGATTATATATTATTTAACTTTAAAACAACTTCAAATTCAGACTTACTTGGGTTCTAATATCTTTTAATGGAGTACGGTATGATTGTTGCAAAAGATTGAGCTGATTTTGATAAAAGCGATCAGATACAGCTGGCTGAAAAATTTTAGTTTTTAACATACAGCTTAATAACAGTTTTAAAATTTACTGTACTTACTTGAGCATTTCCATTCAAATTATTGTTTCGGCCTTGAGATACCATAATAATGGAACAAACAATTACAAAAGTGAACAGCAAAGCAATCATTATAGAATTCTTTTCTAAACTTAGAATTAATTAAATTTTAATTTATTATTTACAGTATCCTTATATACTTTTTCTAGCACCAGCACCACCATTATATTCAACACCAACACCAACATTATTCATTTCAATAAAACTTTGACGTTGTTCATTCATAGCTTTCTTTTAACAAAACAAATATGGAACAAAAAACAAAAATTGAAATCAAATTTATTTTATTCTCTCTCTCACTCTCTAAAAAACAATTGTAATAAAAATAAATAATTTTCTCGCTAATATTTATATGTTTTTTGAACGTCATTAAAATGGGATTAAATCACTTTTTTAGAAGAGATATTTTTGCAAAAATTTATCAAAAATTAAAGTTTAAAAAGATGGTTCTGAAAGACATTTTTTTGGCGAAAAATCAGTTTAAGTAACGCAGTAAAGTTTTAGCAAGACTAAAAGAATGACAGTTGTGGCTTTTTATTTTCAAAGTTTAAATCAACTTTATTTATCTACATTTTCTTTCAAAAAAAATATCTGCCAACTGTTCAAAAAATCACGAAAAAATAAATACTTAAAAGTGTTTTTTTTTGGTGTACGGAGAAAAAATGAAAAGAGTAAAAATAAAAGTCAGAAAAAATAAATTTATGTTTGACCCCGGTGAAAAAATAGTGCCTTCTTAAAACTATAGAAAATAAAAGAGAAAAATTCTGATCAAAGACATTTTAAAAGCTAAACTTTAATCAAGAGAAATCATGACCCCCTTTTAACGCAGTAGTTTTTTTTTCACCATGACCTACTAATAAAAAAAAACACACCTTCGTTATTCCTTCAAACAACCTTGATTTCAAAGAAGGAAAAAAACTTATTGTAATCGTTTTCGCGTTTTTAAAAATAAAAATAATTTTTGGCATAGAAAAGATGCTGATTTGTTTTACGGTAATTATTGACTTTAAGCAGAAAAAAATGCAACAAAAAAGTTGGTGATGCAAAAAAGAAGAAGTTAATAAAATAATTCGTTATTATCTCTTTTAAATCTTCACAAACAAAAATGTTTGGGATCCGTCAAAGAGATGTCTTTCTATTATCTTTTTTAATAGACTTGAAACAAAAACTTTTATTGTAGCAGCAGAAAGAGAAAGAAACAGAACTATTTATAAAAAATGTGGAAATATAATAACTCAGAATCTTCATGTGATAAATACAAAATTAAATCTTGTAAATTGTTATGGGTTATTGATGATGATGCACGCATAAAGTTTATTAAAACTTCAAAGAAAGTTTTAGCACTTAATACACCTTTTTGCTAAAATCAACATATTTTTTCAACATAAGAAAATACAGTGGAGCAAGAATCTTTCAAAAATCAAAATACAAACTATATATTATTTTATTTATATGCTTTAAAATTAAATTTGGGACATTTGAAGGAGTAATTTGTTTGTCAATATTAAATTTTTACAGTATAAAAATGATATGTTTCCTTTTTAAACCCCTTTTTTCTTTTTATATGGGAAAATAAGTTTTTTAAAAAATGAAAAAAATGTTTTGTGGTGTTCTTAAAAAAAACATGCAAAATAATGTATTGCAAATAATGCTCATTGACTTTTTTAAAATTACTGAAGTTTTGAAAAATTTTTTTGTGTCTTGACCTGGTCAGCAGTATTTAGTACAAACTCTCACAGAATTTGTGCTGCCAAAGAACCAACATTTTTTTTCTTCTTTTCTGTCATTGATTAGCAAAAACAGCAAAAGTATTGCAATCATTTTATACTAATTTTATTAACATTTTTCGTCCGTTCTTAACAACAGAATGAAGCTTATTACCTTTAATGATGATAAAAATATTACTTATTTTGGTGAATGTAGGCTTCAATTTTTTAAGACCAAAGAAGAAAAATGTTTAAAGCTTATAATGCTTGATAAAGGTTAGTTGTTTTAATTTCTTTAAATAATGTTTACTTTTTAGAGCCACAAGAAACGATTACTTCGTCATTTGATCAAAGCTATATTTGTAAAAATGTACGCTTAAACTTTCATTGAATTAACTCGTTTAATAATTGTAATTATTTTAGAACTTTCTTTGTGCCATCGATCAACAAGCTAATAATGCGTTTGTTTGCGCGTTTTCAACTAAAGAATCATGCGAAAAAATTTACAATGCAATTGTTAAAGTAAAAGTGAGTTTTCAGTTTAATTAATTCTGAATCAGAAGAAACGGTATCACGGTATTTTTACGGTACTGAAATGGGCGCGGTACGGTACGCGGTAAAATACCGTACGGTATTACCGCGGTATTACCGCGGTAACGGTACGGTATCCGATCACTAATTCTGATGCAATAATTTCAGTTTCAGTTACGACAATCTCAACTACTTGTTAGTCTTGATGAAGAAGAAATATTCAAATCCGATATTTTTATTCCATTTATTAAACAAGTCCAAGCTGGTATTGGTGGACATGAAGATTTAAGGAGCATTCTTCTTGATTTTGTTAATTCTCTTGATTCCAGTGAAAGATTAAATTATTTGAATATTATGGCGGAAATTCTTTTGGTTCCATCTTTGACTGTAAAAGCTGAAGATAAAGATGAATCTCTTTCAGCCTTCAATACTTCTGGTACAAGTTTTAATAGTTCAATGTAAGCTTCTTTTATCATTAATACCAATTTAAAAATCTTTTTCTAGGAATTACAATATGCGTAAACGACCGTGCGCTAATATCAGCTACAAAGAAACTGATGAAGAATGTATCGATAAGAAAAGATCTTCAAGAAGAAAATCAAATTTGAAGGTATTTGATGAACCATCACCAATTAATTCTCCTAATGATATTATCTATGATATTGTTGAATGTGTTTCAAATGGCAATATAGAAAAGCGAATTCTTGTTTTCGCTTCAAAAGAACGAAAGAATTGTTATGAATTTATCCTTCATTTTTCAAACACTTTTAAATGTGTACGTTGTTTTGCTCAAGCGAAAGTAACTTTAATCCATTCTTCAATTCACGATGACGGAAGCAAAATTTATAATTTCAATACTCAACAACAACATGTATGTCAACCAATTAATTATTTACCATCAAATTATCAATCATCTTTAATTGTCAAATCGCCAAATTTCAAATTTACACAATATCATAGCATGGGAAGAATGAGATCATATCTGATTATTTTTGTTCCTGAAGACAAGAATCTTTGTTATAGATTTGGATTTGATTCTAATTTAATACATTTTTATTGTTTAAAATGTAAAAAAGAAGGAGTTACTGTTAGTGCTCGATTTATTCGTCATGATGGAAGCAATTCAATTGAACTTGGACATTCTCAACATCGTTGTCAACCTCAAAAGTATATTTCTGATATTTCTACTGATTGAAATATGTATTCTCGAGATTTTTTTTGTCGTTTTTATGTTGTTATTTTTATTTTCAAAAGCTTTATTAAAAACATTTATTTTTGTGTATTTGTTTACTTCATACGTCAAGTTTAAACCATTAATCAAAAACAAATTTTTCAAGTTACAAAATAACATTTTCTTCTTCAGCATGATAAGAAACAGAATGTGCAGTTTCACGTTTGCTTTCATTGTGATAATACGATATAGTAGAAAAGAATCCAATGAAAGTGTTAATGATGCAAGAAAGAAGAAGTGAATAAAGTTTAAAAGATTCTTTCGGATGATCATGCTTAGCTAAAACAAATTAATCATGACAGTTAGAAAAAGTGGCTTGTAAACTCACAAGTTTTATTCATAGCTTTAAAAGATAAGAAGCCCATAATAATTCCAAAAATAGCCTAAAATGTTTTTAACCGAATTATAAAGAATCAAACAGATTCGTTTTTCTTTGTATTTCCTACAATTCCTCAGGCATAGAATGATTTTCATGCAAGTGTTTCGAGAAAATAAGCTTAAGAAAGTAAAACACGAATTTCTTTGCTGCTTTTGTTTCGGCCTTTGTTTTACTAATCTATGGCATATTTTAGTGACCTGACTCGTGTCTTGGCCTGTCTTTTAGTCAGGACCAGAAAGAAACACTTACGGTGCTTTCTTTGTCAGCAACAACAATAAAAACATACCCAACAGATAATTGTTCCTCTACAATATTTCTTTTGATTTAAACATACTCCCAAAAAGCAGAATCCTGTTGGAATTAAAGGTCCCAAAAATGAAAGCATAAGAATGTCGAAGTTTTTACGATTGAATTCAATCACCATACAAAAGAAAAATCCCATAACTAGAGAAACTGCAACATTAAAAGATAAAACAATGCTTTGATAATCGATGAAAAAACATTTTAAAAATGAACGTTGAAATTTGGTTTTATTTTGGCCAATTTTTTCATTGAGACTTTGTTGATAGCAGTAAAGAGAAGATTGAATTCCAAAAAGTATAAATGGAAATGTTAAAAGAATAAATATAAGCTCTCTATCAAGGTGACCTAAATTAACAAGCATTAATAATTTTAAGCAAAAGGATCAATCATAAACATACGCCGCTTTTCTCCTGTCAACAAAGTTCTAATAATAGCAACAACAAAAATTGATTGAGCAATAAAAACATTGATCTAAAACCATTGTTCAATAAAATTTTTCTTATAACTTTTTTTAGCTTACCATTCCAACTGCCCCAATCAGATAACAATTTAATCGATTTTTGAAGCGAGCAAAAAAATTAAAGCTTGTTGAAAGAATAATCAAAGCCCAAAGGAAGTTGAGTTTTGTGAAGCCCAAATCTTTATGAAAATCAGGTTCATCGTTTCCTTTTAGTTGTAAAAGGCACCAACAAATAAATAATACATAAAAAGCAAAATTAATATTTGCTGCTTGTATTAAACTCATTGAGACAATTTATGCAACGCCTGTAAATGATGCTACTAATTAAAAAACATTGAACCAATATATAATAATAGTAATGCACGAATTTTAAATATGTTGACAAGTTCATAAAAAAACCTTTACCATTTTTTTAAAACAAAAACTTCACTTTTTATCACAAAAACAGCTCCTTTTCTTTTTACAACGGTTTTTGTTAGCAAAACTTTTTCTGCGAACAACACAGAAAAAAGTTATCATGTTTTAACAAAAAAAAATTGCCGTGTTGTAAACTAAGAAAAATGTATTTCCTTGATTGTAAACATAAAAGATTGATAAAAAAGTAAAAAAAGGGATATAAAAAAGCTGCAAGATCACTTTTTTTAATATTTATTGAAATAGTTTATAAGCATTGCAGTATCCGTGAATGCTCATACGGTACTGGCGCCTCGCTTATCAGTCTGGGAAAGGCTCATTAGCTTGTTATTTTGACAAGCTAATTAGCCTTCCGTAAAATATCATGCTAGACTGATAAGATGGCGCCAGCTCAAAGTATAAGCAGTCACGGACACAAATAAATAGCATCTCCTTTTCCTTCAATTCAAGCCAGTTTTGAGCCACCTGTTTGCTCCAACTGTGTAGTTTAAATTAAAGTTAAATAAAGTAAATTGAATTAATATAATTGTGTTTATTACAAGCAACTACAAACAAATAACTACAAGCACCAATCGGAGATAGATTATTGGTGCCTCTGGCAGTTTTTTGTGGGATTTTATTCGTGTACCTGGCCAGGTCAATAACATCAACATTCCACAAAAGCTAAAATCGAACCTACAAGTTTGTTTATTTTGTTAATTCTGCAGTCGACTTAAAATATTTTTGGAATCTTACGGCAATCAGTGCATTTTGGTATTTTTCGTGCAATCAGTGCAGTTTCGATATTTTCGTGCAATCAGTGCAATTTTTGGGAATTCCGGATAATTTTGGTATTGATCCAATCATGGCTCAATATGATGAGGATGGTCGCCTGATCAGCGATTTTGATGAGCATTTAATAGCTCCAAATGAACGTAATCTTGTACCAACTTTAATTGAGAGATGTCAAGCAAATGAACGTGCAGTTGCTCGAAATTCAAGAGTTGTTACTCGAGATATTACTCGTGTCACACAAGATGTAATGGCACTTCGACGGGAGATTGAAGAACACAGTAATGAGCTTACAACACAGCTCGACAACCTTTCTGCTCGTCTTGATGGTGTTAGTAATAATGCTGAAAATGCAATTACTGAAACAAATCAACTTACCACTGCTGTTAACGAAACAAATGATAATCTTGATGAAGAAGTTGCTGAACTTTGGCAATTTATTCGTCGTTTGGAACATACAGTAGAAAATCTGGTACAACGGTATGAAGCTTCATTTGCTATTTTTCAAGCTTTTCAACAACAAGTACCACCAGCAGATGACATTGATAATTGGTCATTAGGAAATTTATCAACTCCTTCAACAATCACTCTCTTGGGTAATCAAACACCTCTTCGGCAATCTGCTGCAACTACAGCACAACCTGATCCACCAGCTAATGAATTATCACTTGCTGATGAAATTACTGCCATGGCTCGACAACAAATGCCCGAATCGAACCAAATCCTTCAAAACATTATTGAACATATCCAACAACTTCGAGTAGAAGATCCTGAATATGCTGATCCAAATCACCAACTTAGTGTGCTTCAACAAGAACTTCAACATGCACAAGGTGATCTTCGACAATTTTTACCACTTGCTTTAACAACAATTTCAACATTCGATGGTAATCCAAAAATCTCTGTTCGAAAATTTTTGATGGAAGTTGAAGATGACATTCAAACAAATTCCACTTTCCCATTAACCCAAACACAAAAAGTTGCCCGCCTCAAGGCACGTCTTCGTGGCCGTGCTCGTCGATTTTTTGAAAATTTGAATGATGCCGATGTTGCTACATTTGAACTTGCAGCTGAACAACTTAAAAACAAGTTCAATGATGAGCTTGTTCGTCGAATTGCTGATAGTCGACTTATGGCATGTTACCAAAAAGCTGGTGAAACAGTACACAGCTTCTCAGAAAGGCTTAGCGAAATCATTACAACATTGATGGAACAAGATGAAGAAGAAGATCTTGAACGAACACTTGCACGGGAGTTCAAGCACCGGCTCACCCCACGTTTACGTGCTGAAGTTTTAAAAACAAACCCTTCAACATATGAAGAAGCCCTTGCTCTTGCACTTCAAATGGAAGCTTACCTGGATGAAATTGATCTCATCAGCCGACATGTTGAAACAACAACTACAACAACTTCATCTCAAATTCTTGTTGCTGAACAACCGGAATGCCGTTATTGTCATAAACCCGGACATTTCAAACGAGATTGTTATAAACTCAAAACGAAACTTGAACAACAATGGAACTACAACAATCGACGACAACGCAATAACAATCCTCGTTCTAACGATCGAAATAAACCACAACGTTTTCGTAGCAATTCATTCCCTGGAAATCGAAATCAAAATTACCGTAATAATGGAAATAATGGAAACTGGAATAATTACAATCAACAAAATGATTACAACAATTACCGCAACAATAATTACAACAATAACAGCAGCCGAAACAATTCACAATATTCAAGCCGAAATGCTTCACCAAATGATGTTCGACAACAACAGTTTCAAAATAATGCTGCACCACGTTCAATAACACCTCCAAATCGTCCACGAGTTACATTCAGCGCCCAAACTTTACCACTTACAATGTTACTTCTTTTTGCTTGTTTCCTTCCAACTACTGCTGCTTCACAAACTCAAAAGCCATTACTTTGCCTTCCGGATAGCCCTTCAACATTATGGACTTTAAATAAAGATAAGCTTTGCAATGATCAATCATGGATGCCCGATGAATCACTTGTTGCAGCTGAATGGCAAATATTCCGACAGAATACTGTCGAATATCAGACGGAAGCCATTCACTGCCAGTGTTTTTCAACTCAAAAAGTACAATGGTCGTCGTTTTTTGGAACAATATCTGAAACAATTACAACAACACCAATGGAAGTTACTGTAGCAGAATGTGTTTTAATGAATAATACTTTTGATAGTGTTGCCGGCATTCTTACTGATAGAGGTGAATATTACAGCACAAATAATACTCCAATAGTTGATCGACCAATATGGCCATTCAGTATGTCACCAACAGCAGCACATGTAACAAATTGCTACAAGTACAAAACAAAGATATTTACACGGCATGAAATCCCAACAATTAATTCAGCCTTTAATACACCTGAAAAATGTCTTTATCAAAGTGGCGCTTGCCAAATGCGTGAAGTTGGAGTTTTAGCCTGGAAACCAGATGTAACTCAACAATGCCAATATATCCACATGAAAACTTGGAATGGAACATATTCTTCAAAAATTTGGATAGCTGAAACAAAAGATTTTGCTTTAAGCTTTCAAGAAGTTGAAATAATAGAAGACTGTAATCAAACATACGTGTTAAGTGAACAAAATTTTGCAATTCCACGTGATCAATATAAACAAACAATGTATGCTTCAGCAAAGTTAGATCGAGCAAAAAGAGATGTTGGAATAACTTTATCAACAACCCTATCTGCAGAGCTAACTGCACTGCAAGCAAATACAATTCAAATAACAAAAGATCTTTTTGCAAATACTTTTCGTCAAATTTGTGCTGCATTACAATCATTAGCCGAAGCTACAATATCATTAGCATCTTCAAATCCTACACTTCTTGCTCGTCAATTGCTAAATGAATCCAGTATTAAAGCAAAATTAGTAGCACCACGAGTACTTGCAATACAAAGCTGCATACCAATGGATTACGGTAATATCCATTTCATCCAACAATCCATCTGTTATAATCGACTCCCAGTCTATTTTGTTTACCAGCATAACAAATATACAGCTTTCCTTGATCCTATTAGCATGATTCTTGAAGCTGATGCAGATGTTGTTGATTGTAAAGAATATGAACATATATATATCTATACCGACCGATTACAAAAATTTAACCAAATAAGTGGCCATAGTGAATACGTGGAGATCGACAAGGCAATCACATCTTTCAAGACCCTGGATTTTCCTGTTATTGCAGTTCAACATAACTTTAAAAACTTGGTACTCTCAAATATATCAGAGCTGTTTAATTTTCACAATTTCCATTCTGAAGCAGTAAAAGTACAGCAAATGCATGAGATAATGAATAAAATGGCTATTGAAGATCATCCTTTACATGGAGAATATCAACCACATTTACAAACATTTGCTGGAACAATAGTATCTAAAGGTATATTTTCATTTTTGAATGGCGGCATATTCTGTATCTGGAACGTTTGGATATTTTTATGCTGCACATATGGAACAATTCATTTTCTTCTCCATTCATGCTTCCCAGTGAAATTCTTCTCATATTTTAAATACCTGAATGTATTTACAGCTATTAAATTTTTATGGAAAAAGATTAAAAGAATATTTAAAAAATCTGCACCATCACCAAAGCAAAGAACTACAGTAGGACCTCGAACATCCATCGTCGATCTTCAGAATTTATTATTGGATACAACATACCCTTTACCACCATCTTCTCGTATTCAAGATCGCTGGCCTTCTACACAAAACCTGGACCAACAAAATGCACAACAACCAGATCTTGAACGAAATCAAGCTTTATGGCTTTCACCTGAAAAGCTTTCAGCAGCACATGTACATGGTTTAATTGAAAATAATCCTGCAACATTTTTGTTTGATACTGGCAGCAAAGCTACAATTATTTTGCAAACTTTTGTTAAAAAGCATGGTTTAAAAGTCACATATAATCGTCCAAATATCGGTCTTGTTGGTGTTGGTGGATACCAACATTACACAAATGGACAAGTTGAAGCATCTGTAACTCTTGGAAATTTAAATTTAAAATTAATATTATATGTTTTACCACATGAAACAACTTATCGTCCATCTTATGATGTTATTCTTGGTGAAGATAGTTTTACTAAAATGCCTGCAATCACATATGATTATGCAAAGAAAATTATTCACATCGGTAACAATACTATGGAAGTAATGGCAATGGAAGAAGATGCCATCAAGCAAAGAGCTCAAATGGAAATAACTCAACAGCGCCAGAAAGCTCGTCAAATGTATCCTCAAAATCGTCGTGCTGTTTTAATTAATCCTGAACTTTCAACTGATGAAGAAAGGCTCAAACCAGGTGAAAATCGTGCAAATTATCCTCCACAAAAAGCTGTTCAAGGAAAATCTAAAGCTCAAATTCTTCCAACTTCATTGCTTTCCTTGTCTTCATCTGCCAGCAGCACAACCAATTATATGGATGCTCGAGAAATGCCACATACTAATGCATCAAGCCACGATTACATGAAATCACCACCATCATCATCTAAAGCAATAACAAATCAAGCACCTGGACGTCCTGTATATGCTCCACCCGAGCCACCTCAACAACGATATACACTTCAAATTAATCCAAAAGATCATGGCAACGTTACCCGTCATTTCTATTAAAAGAAACGTAAGATTGTATTTCCCTTCCTCATTTAAAATTGTTTTTTTAACTTTGGTCTTTAAAATTTTTATGATTAATTTACGGTACCCAAAAATATTTTTAGCTAAAATTTTTAACTTTCTATTAAAAACAAAAATAATACAAAAATCAAATACCGTAATTAAATATTTTCATCTTTTAAATCCTTTTCATTTTAAAATATTATCCTAAATTTTTATAGATTTATATTAAATTTTAATTTTTTCTTATAAAATATTAAAACTGTTTTACTTTAAAATTTTTTTGTTATCAAATTTAAGTTAAAATTCTCTTTTTTTATATAATTCAAAATTATTTAATTGTTAAAACTTCTTATGTTAATCTCGAAATTTTTATTATATCACTTTATTAGATATTATTTTATATTTTACAATACTTTCTAAAATTTTTTATACATACATTATTTTTAAACAAATTTTATTTATGTAAGTCTCTCTTTTGGGGAAGGGAGGGATACCGTATCTTTTCAATTTTTCTTTTTCTGATTTGTTGTTTGAAAACATCATTGGTTCTCTTATCAATTGTGTTAGGCTCTTTCTCTTTCTTTTTTCTCTCTTTCTTATGTTTACACGCGCTTATTGAAGGGGGGAGGACTGCAGTATCCGTGAATGCTCATACGGTACTGGCGCCTCGCTTATCAGTCTGGGAAAGGCTCATTAGCTTGTTATTTTGACAAGCTAATTAGCCTTCCGTAAAATATCATGCTAGACTGATAAGATGGCGCCAGCTCAAAGTATAAGCAGTCACGGACACAAATAAATAGCATCTCCTTTTCCTTCAATTCAAGCCAGTTTTGAGCCACCTGTTTGCTCCAACTGTGTAGTTTAAATTAAAGTTAAATAAAGTAAATTGAATTAATATAATTGTGTTTATTACAAGCAACTACAAACAAATAACTACAAGCACCAATCGGAGATAGATTAAGCATAAAAATGTGAAGCTCTAAACCGAATTTCGTAATGGAAAAAAAAGATAAGAAAGTTAAAAAAACTAGTTTTTATTAGTTATCATGAAAATTTTCAAAATAATTTAAAAAATGGTTTTCTAAATGTGGATAAAAGACAACAAATAACCTTATTACAATGAAATTCCAAAAATGTGCAAAAAACAAAAACCATAAAAAGCAAAGAAAGCTAAACAAGCATACATCGCTACAGAATATATCATAACGTCAAAGTAGTAATCCAGTTTGTCCAAATCGTAATATGGCGGATCAATTCGACCAGGAAATTCAAGCCTTGCAGTATGGCGATATGCACCTCCGATGAAATTAAGATATGTTTGAAGCTTTCGAATGTAGTCTTCAGAAATATTATGACGGAAAGTCAAATTATACCATGTTGTTTGGTTTTTCTAAGATATGTCTATAAAGATTATACAAAATGAGGAAAAGCATACTTGCATAAATTCTGCCAATGCATCAAAATGAAAAGTATCAGGAATATCATTTAAATGAAGAACATCAATTCCACTTAAAGCATTTGAAAGGGCTACTGCAGAAAGATCTGTCAGAACTGGAGGGGGAAGGTTACCAAAGCAGTCACTAAAATAAAAAGTAATACAAAATTATTGGCAAATTCAATCTCTTATGTCATTATTTTTCTATAAAAAAGCACCTACTAATAAAAGCTTTCGGGAGAATTTAAATTTCTGAGAAGAAAATCCAGTGAAACACTATCACCATTTTCATTTTTTACAACAGTTTCTTCTAATTCTATGAACATCTTTAAACAACTCGTTAAAATTTTAAATTCATTTATATTGAGTTTTTGTTTATATAAATACAACTTTGCAATATCACAAACACTAATTCGTGGAATTATTGAAGAAATAAGAGCAAAATTATCAGTAGCAATGGCAAGTTCGTTTGTGATCCAGAATTGTTTTGTAATATCTTCGATATCAAATTTATTATATTTGTCAGAGCCAATTATGCAGCATTCCCATATTTGGTTTTCAAACGATAAAAGTAGTCATTCACCCTTTTTTACGCCAATGGGGCGGAGCCTGTCTCTCCTTTTATTGGGAGAACAGCTGCCGATCAACGAGTGGATAGAAAACGGATGCACGGGTGCATCCATTTAATCGATGTCAAAAACGGAGAAATGCGGACGCACAAAATGGCGACAAAAACGAACTCAAAAAATGCTAATTTTTTATTCATATTTTTATACATATTTTTAAATGTAAGAAACATAGTTTTTTCAATATCAAAAATTTTATGATAATTCAATTACAAAAAATTCATTAAATAAAATACCTTTTAAAAAAACACAAAAACATGCATATAATTTAATCAAGATCAAGATCTTCAAAGGATAGATTTTTGGCAGATCGTTTTCAGATTTTTAGTTTTTGACCAAATAATGAAGAAACAGCTTCAATTCCGTAAGTTTTAAATATTTTTTGTATAATAACAATAATATGTCCAAATAAGGTTCAAAATAATTTTAAAAAACAATACATTGCGTAATACACTCAAATAAATACAAAAGTAGCTTTAAAAGGCAGAAATTATTAATCTTAAAACTTTTTAAATTAAATATTTTAAAAAATAATAACCCTGCTCTTAAAAACCGCTTTTTTCATTTTTTGTGGACAACAACACTGAGATAATGGCGTCAATGCTGACCCTTTCTCTATTTTTTGCGATCGCGTCTGTTTTTAAGCTGCTGGCTTTTGTTTAAAAAATCGATGTGACATATGTTGATATGCAAATGTGTGTTAGGAAAAAAAAAAGGCGGGAACAATATTTTTATTTTGCCAAGTAGAAAAAAAAGAGTCATCTGTTACAATACATTATAAAAAAGGAAATCAATAATGCTTTTTCAAGGGTTTGATGAATTCGAGCAAAATATGTCCTGTGGCGTTGTCACCAATTATAGGATTTCCGTAAATGTCCTTAAATTCTATGGTTATTTCATCCACCGTATTTATTGACATTCTTAGATAATTGGGGTTCTCATAAGTTATTGCAACAGGGTTGGAATCAGGAGAAATAGGTAAAATATCCATAATTGTATCTTTATGCTCCCCACAGTAAATAGGACAAATAATATCTTTCAAAAATATTTGAAGGTGACTGTAAAAGTTTTCTATTGTTGGTGGAGAAGGAGCCACATCACCATTGAATACAACTTCATTGAATCCTAAAGCTCTTGAAAAACCGTTGCTGAGATGAATAGCTCTGACGTATTCACTATCAAAGCTTGCTTCATAACGATCAATTGATGAATTATAAATAATATTTACAGAATTTCGAGCATGTTCAGTAAAATGATTGGCAATAACAGGGAGTTCTTGAGAATGAAAAATTGCATCCCAAAGATTTTTGTAAACAATATAATATTTATCGCCTGTTTGACCAGGTTCATCTGTAGGAAAACTAACAACTTTCATTTTATCATCCTTTACTTCAGGTTTTGTTGGAGAATCAGGGGCTTTTGTGGGAATATCAAATGGCTTAATTGAAGCTGGAGGCGTTACTACTCTGGTTGGACCCTTTTTTTCATCTGGGTCAGCTTTGTGGGGTGGCACATCAAATGGATGAACAGATGCGGGAGGTGTAACAACCCTTTTGGGTCTTGTTTCTTCTTCTTCGTCACTATCATTATTGGTCATTTCATCGAAGAGATCATTTCTCTTTGGTCTACTTTTGTTAAACATTTCATCCAGAATTTTTCTCATTCCATGAACTGCATGTGTTTTATTTGCTTTTATTACTGATTTGTACCCATTTGTGTAAACAATAGTCATAACCTCATTCATCAACGACCATTTCTTGTCTAAACTGAATGATTTTAAACCGCACCGCCACCCCTCGCCAATAAAATTCATATTTCCTGCTAGCCTTATATTAATTTTTGAGGTTTTATCCAAGACAAATGGAATCATAATATGTTCAGACATGATGACAAATTCAACTATTCAACACTGAAAAATTATCTTTGACTGAATTTATACTTTTATACATACGCATATTTATATGCATATTTACTTGTTCATCAAAAAAAAAGTTCCCTAAATTCAGTGCTTAAGTATATCACTTGAAGAAAAAAGCGAAAAACAACAGCTGTTGCAGCGAGGTGTGGGAGAGAAAGAAAGCACACTGTATGAGAACGTAGAGAAAAACGAGAGAGTGGTTAAAGAAAAAGAGTAACAGTTGTTCAAAAAAAGTGCCTTTTATCGTAAAAATAACAAAATGAACATACAAATCGTCGCGGAAAATTCCCTAAATTCAGTGGTTAAGCATATAACATGTTTGATAAATTAACGCAAAAAATGTCGCATGCATAAAAAAGTGTCGCAAAAAAGCCCCGTATTTCAATGGTTAAGGATACAAATTAAAGCAAAAATTAAGCAAATTTTAATGATTTTATGCATATGGATAGAGAGAGAGAGAAGAGAGAGAAGTTATGCGCGCATGCGTATAATGTACATCTGTGTATACACATTCTTACAACGAAAACTGTAAATATTATTATTTTCTGATATGATTTCATTATCGTGCATTATTTTTTGTCGTGAATAGTCGTGTCTGAATTTCTCTTGTTTTATTTTTGTTATTTTTGTATTTTTTTAATCTATTTTTATAGAATATTTTGTTGGAGTCATGGAAAAACTTGACCCTCAAAGTGTTGAAATTCTTCCAACAAGTGTTGATTTCTTCAACACAAAGCCCAATCTCGTAGCTTTTCAACAATCATCATCAGTTGAGTACCCTCCTATGACAGCTTTAGGATCTGGACCAATTCATTTTACAATCAATACTGGTCAAACATATTTGGATTTGTCAGAGACATATTTGCTCACAAAATTTAGAATTGCAAAGAAAGTAAACGATAAATTTGAACCAATCACAAAGGAAGATGACGTCAGTTTCATCCAAGGTTTCGGAGCAACCTGCATAAAAAATCTCAAAGTATCATTCAATAGAAGAAATGTTTACAACTCAAATGATTTATATGCATATAATGCTTACTTTCGTCGAAGATTAGGGTTGGGTGTATCTCGAAACGAAGGATTATTACAAACGGCAGGATACTTTGAAGACGGTTTAAGCCAAGTATCTGGTCCAGGTTTTGAAGCTAGAAGAGCTTTATATGAAAACGATCAAACATTCGAAACAATTTGCACAGTTGATGCTGATATTTTCCGACAACAAAAACTTTTATTAAATCAAATCGTTGTTGATATTGAAATCACATTACATAAAAATTTCTTCACTTTATTAGCTTCTGGAGATACAGAATATCAATACCATATTGTTGATTGCAGTCTCTATGCAAAACAACATATGCTTGTCCCTCAACTTGATTTTGCGATTCAACAAAAAATGAATGCTGATAACCTTGCAAAATATTCTTACACGCGGAGCATCATGAAAAATTTTTATATTACACCTGGCAGATTTGATTTCAGAGCTTCCTTATTTAATGATTATGTTCCAAAACGTGTATTTGTTGGACTAGTTGATGCAAAAGCCTTTAATGGTCATATAGGAATGTCACCATTTGAATTCCAACCGTACAATCTTGAAACTATCCAACTAAGCTCAAATGGCATGCTTGTTCCAACTTATCCATATGCATTTGAAAGCAGTCAATATACTCGCGCATTTAAAGATTTATATGATGCAACTGATGGTGTTAATGGTATTAATTACCAAAAATTTGTAAAACACTCATGTATTTTTGCTTTTGATATGCAATCGCAACATAGTGATGACTTTATTGAAGCCCAACTACTAGGTACAACTGCCATTGCTTTACAATTTAAAAATGCTGTTCCTGCTAATGGCCTTCAACTTGTAATTTTGGGAGAATTTAATTCTATCCTTGCTTTGGATAAAACGAGAACAATAACCACCGCCATTCCAGTCTAATACTTTGCTCACGCAAAATGAAGTTGCTTTTATCTATTTTCTTTATTTTATTTCCTCAATTAATGGCCCAAGAAGACTTTATTAGCTGTAAATTTCCTGATATTGACCCCCCACCACTTTTTGCCTTACCACTAGAGCCGACTATTTCACAAATTGCTCTTTTTGTTTTTGGTATAATTTGCTGGATATCTTATATAATTTATCGCATTTTTGCTTATTATAATCGTTTGTAACAGAAAAAGCTGTAAATAAAGACTCTTTTTTTTAAATTTTTGTTGGTATTATTCATAAAATAGACGTTTACTTCGTCTGCTATACTTTTTATTGACGTATTTCTAGTTTTGAAATATGATTTAGATGCAAAAATTTATACTTGTGCCAGATGCGCGTTATAATAACTTGATCCAAAAAGAAAAATCCAATGCAGGATACAAACAAGCTGTTGATGCAACTGTAAAAAACCTTGAAAATCAAGAACTTTTGCATCGTCAACAATATTACCAAGATGCTAATGAAGAGATTCCAAAAAATCATAACAAAGTGATCAAACAAACAGCTATCACTAGATTGCCTCCACCACCCATTAAAAAAGTTCAAGATAAGAGAATGAAGCTCTGGAAACAATGGCAAGAAGAACAATTGATGCCAAAAGTAATTATCCCAAAACCAAAGAAAACAGTTGTCCGAAAGCCTGTTATTGCTAAACAAACTGTTTGTAAAATGCAAACCCCTAACAAAAATGAACCAAATATTTTGGATAAACTTAAATTTGTGAAGCCTAAAAAGCATTATTGATTTCCCTTTTTTTATTGTATTGTAACAGATGATTCTTTTTTTTTTCTACTTGGCAAAAATAAAATATTATCCCGCCTTTTTTTCCCAACCCACATTTGCATATCGACATATGTCACATTGATTTTTTAGTCAGCAGCTTAAAAACAGACGCGATCGCAAAAAATAGAGAAAGGGTCAGCATTGACGCCATTATCTCAGTGTTGTTGTCCACAAAAAATGAAAAAAGCGGTTTTTAAGAGCAGGGTTATTATTTTTTAAAATATTTAATTTAAAAAGTTTTAAGATTAATAATTTCTGCCTTTTAAAGCTACTTTTGTATTTATTTGAGTGTATTACGCAATGTATTGTTTTTTAAAATTATTTTGAACCTTATTTGGACATATTATTGTTATTATACAAAAAATATTTAAAACTTACGGAATTGAAGCTGTTTCTTCATTATTTGGTCAAAAACTAAAAATCTGAAAACGATCTGCCAAAAATCTATCCTTTGAAGATCTTGATCTTGATTAAATTATATGCATGTTTTTGTGTTTTTTTAAAAGGTATTTTATTTAATGAATTTTTTGTAATTGAATTATCATAAAATTTTTGATATTGAAAAAACTATGTTTCTTACATTTAAAAATATGTATAAAAATATGAATAAAAAATTAGCATTTTTTGAGTTCGTTTTTGTCGCCATTTTGTGCGTCCGCATTTCTCCGTTTTTGACATCGATTAAATGGATGCACCCGTGCATCCGTTTTCTATCCACTCGTTGATCGGCAGCTGTTCTCCCAATAAAAGGAGAGACAGGCTCCGCCCCATTGGCGTAAAAAAGGGTGAATGACTACTGATAAAGTTTTGACGACAAAATATGGAAATTCTTTGAAGCAAAAATATTTTGATGCTTGCATTAATTTTAACAAAATTTTGGGTTTCGCTGTTTTCTTGATTTGATATAACACAGATTTACGGAATCCTTGTTGATGAGAAAAAGAAGATACGTGTTGTTGTTCTGAATTATTTAAATCCATTTCTAAATTGTAGTACACACAAATAGCACAAAAACAAAGATTCTTTTTTTAAGAATAATTGTTTTAATTAATTGAAAAAAGTTTTTGAGGATAAAGAGTAAAAAAGGACGTTGTGAGGGAATGACACTTTAACGAAGAATTGATTTTCAGTCAATTCATTAATGTGGCATTAGATTGGAAATAAAGGGATGCACATATTTTGTTCATCAATCTTTTTCTCAAAACATACTTAAAGCTGTGACAGAACAATCAAACTATTTTAGGCCATAGATTGCAAATAAATGAGTAATTGTAAACGGCGTGGTACTATTCTTACTGCTCGATTTATTTATCACGATGGAAGAGCTTGGGCATTTGCAACATGTCTGTTATCCTAGAAATAATATCTATGTAAAATTATGTTCTAAAATGTTTGTTCAAATAAAACCATACATAAAAGCATTCTTTTTTTACTCACAATCAAACACATACATACAATAAAACAAAACTTTACAAAATTATAATATTAATATGTCGGACAGATAAAACAAACAAACAACAAAAAAATATCCACCAGGAATTAATCTTAAATATTTTACAATACAGATTTTTTATCCTCCATTAGTAAACTTTGATGAATTGTGCCGTTATTCTATTGGATGAATCAATTTGTGATCAGTATTGACTACTTTTTTAAGCAAAATCTTTTCTGTACCATTATTTATCTATTAGTAAAGATTTATCAAGTGCATGAGAATCATAGATCAGGGAACAAAAAATGAAAAAAGGACGAACGCATTTCTGCAAAATAATCATGATATAAATAGAGAAAAAATTTAATATAATTAATTCATTCTATTGCAGAATATTGTATGATGGTCAATCTTTGGAAGGTTTTCGTTATTTCGTTGACCGTATCTATCATTGGAAGTTCTTGTTTTCCGTTATCTGCAACGATAAATGACAAGTTAAAGTTTGTTAACATCCTACTTAAAGCTAAATATTTAAATTTATGTTTTTAGGACTTTCGATGAAACTTCTGTAAATGCCACAGTTACCGAAGAACAGCGTACTCTAAACAATACTGATTATCTAAATGGAACATCTTATTTGAATAATGAAACCAGCATTGAGTATTTGGAAACTTCAGTAAAATCACAAGATAATGACAAAGAAGACAGCGTTGAAACATTAGAAGTAAGTTGTATTGCATTAATTGACTGTATTTGTATTATGAATGTCGCTGAATTATGTAGTGTACAGTTTTGTATGAGGTAAATCATACAACGGATGACGAAATTTTTATCCCATTTTTTCCATTTTTCTCCTTTTTCTAGAAGACCGATTTACACGAAGCTTTTAGGAATGTACATATGGGAAGAGATCTATATCATTTTAAAACCCCATTATACCCTTAATCCCCTCTGGAACCCCAACAATACTCTTAAACCCTCAAAAATGACAAGAATTTCGTGATGTTTAATTAGCTGCATATAAAAAGCGTGAAGAAATTAAAAATTTCGTGAAAAATCGTAGAAAATGGTAGAAAATCGTAAAACACCGTGCTAAATTTTCCACGACTTTTCACGATTTTCTACGGTTTTTTACGAATTCCTTAAACTTTTTTCTATTTTTTGTGAGTTTGGGCTCCAGCTGAGGTCAAAGTATACATAGAGGTCTAAAAGTGACACAGATCTATTCCCCAGGAGAAAATAAGAGAAAAAAGATGAACATTTTGTCACTCCTAGCAACATGTTTATTATCTTATTTCAGTAAAGTCGCAAAAGTTTAACCTGTTAACTTAAATAATAATTTTAATATTTTCAGACTGCATCACCACAAAATGTTTCCACTCCACATGAAAAAGAAGAACTAAATAATAGAGAAATGTGTTTCAAGCTCAACAAAGAATTCCGCGATGTTCGATTAGCTGCATATAAAAAGCTTGATGAAATCAAAAATTTTGTTGTCTTGGTTGAAGAATATAAGATTAAAAATCCGGAAACCAATTTCACTGAATTAAACTTTCCGATAGATATCAAAGAAGTGCAAGATTTTATTTCTGGAATTGATCAATATTATAATTCACAGAATAAATTTGTCTTCATTCAAGGAATGGATCGCAGATTTATATCAAGTCAAAATGGATGGTATCCAATGATTGTTGGTGATAAACCTGTTCCACTTGGTTGGGAAGTTTTTAGTATTGAAGAAAAAGGAAAAAATAAGATTGCTTTGAAATCTCGTGGAAAATATGTTTCATCTGAAAGCGGTAAACGTCCTTTGAAGTGCGAAAAACGTAGCATTGGCGAACATGAGTTATTTGAAATGATCGATAATCATGATGAAACATATTCCTTTAAAGGAAGTAATGGTAAATACATTTCTTCAAAACCAGATCATGATCATCTTTTTTGCAATGGTGATGCTGTAACTGCCAATGAAAAGTTTACATTTCTTCCAATTAAAAGCCTTTATGATGAAATTAATATTAGCTGGAAATATTATAATGCATATTTGAAAGAACTTGCTCAAAAATATGATAAAGCAATTAACGAAAAACAGAAGATCGAACTTGAAAAATCTAATAATTATAATGAAACTAGAGCTTTTGAATCTTCTGAAGTTGCTTTCAAGATATATCAATTAGAAGAGACTTTGGAACATGAAATTTATCATTTTGGGGATATGTTGTCAAGTGAAGTATATCGTGCTACAAAAATTGATAAAATGTTAACCAAGCTTTATCCCGTTTTAGCATTTATTCAACCTCAATCAAATCAACATTTATCAGAAGAAAAATGATTTTTTATTTACAAAATTGCTTTTTTTCTGTTGTATTTGCTTTTCATTCGTTTACTATATTTTCTTTTTCTATATCATTTATTTCAAACAAAGAATGTATTTTTTAATTCCCACATTTAATTATACAATGCTTACAAGTAAATTATCATATTTTACCAAACATAAATTCGTGAATTTTATCAAGTTTTTAGTCCATAAGTGCTTAGTGGCATGCTTTGCCGAAAAAAAGCAACTATAATCATGTCATCTGCTCATAGTAATGGAAGTAAATCCTTTGATTTTAATATCGAAGAACATGTTTGTCATATACTTTATACCGTAAACTTCAGAAGGCTTAACTCTTGCCCCAGAAATCTTAGTTAAAAATGTCTTTCATATTCGAATCAGTGTAAAAAACTGCATCAAACCCAATGTAGTACAAAAAAAAACATATTAGGCATCTGAATATCGGATTCTGGAGGCTCCAGTATCCTAAAACAGAAAAAAATATATCACGTTCTGATTCCCCGTAAAATTCTGAACAAAACCTGTCAAAAAAGTAAAAATATTACTCACTTTTGGCTTGAAAGCGAAGTATGTTTCAAATTTGAAAGTCGTTTTTCAGCTCTCTCTGGCCTAGTGGCGAGTGCGAAAGATTAGGAACGGGGAGAGTCAGGGGTTCAACTCCCCGACAGCTATCATGATTGTTAATAGAAAACCAAGTGCTGGACCACGGTCGAAGGTTTTCCAAGTTGAGGAGAGAGATATGCACAGGGCTGAGTTATCGGAAAACATTTTTTTTAAAAGTTTTTGGGATAAAAGCTTACGCCTGTAAATGTGTATTCACTTTTCTGTGAAAAAAAAATAGTCAAAAAAAAGAAAGAAAGAAGCTTTGTTCTTATTGGAGATCCTGTTGCTACTATACTCATTAATCGTCCTCGTCGTAATGTTGAGAAAGAATCTGTTCCAGTATCTCTCTTTTTTGAAAAACATATTATTAAATTAAGAATCAAATAAAATGTTTATAAAAAAGATAATTAAAATTTAAAAAATAACATTTTCTTCTTCAGTATTATAAGAAACAGAATGTGCATTTTCGCTTTTGCCTTCGCTGTGATAATAAGATATAGCAGAAAAGAATCCAACGAAAGTGTTGATGATGCAAGAAAGAAGAAGTGAATAAAGTTCGAAAAATTGATGAGGACGATATTTTGCTAAAAAAAACTTTTATCTTGTATGTAACGATGAGAGTAACTTTTTAAACTTACCAGTTTGATTCATAGCAGCAACAGACAAAAATCCAACAACAATTCCAAAAATAGCCTAAAATAGGTAATCAAACAATTTTAATGAATTCTTTTATGAATACTGATAATCGAGAAACAGACTTTAACAAAAAGTAATAAAATTTCTAGTGGTTTCCTTATCATTAACAAAAACATACCCAACAAATAATTGTTCCTCTATAATATTTCTTTTGATTTGTACACATTGCCAGAAAACAAAATGCTGTTGGAATTAAAGGTGCCAAAAAAGCAAACATAAGAACATGGAAATAATCACGATTGAATTCAATAACCATACAAAAGAAAAATCCCATAACTAGAGAAACTGCAACATTGAAAGATAAGACAATGCTTTGATAATCGATGATAAAACATTTTAAAAATGAACGTTGAAATTTGGTTTTATTTTGGCCAGTTTTTTCATTAAGACTTTGTTGATAGCAATAAAGAGAAGATTGAATTCCAAAAAGTATAAACGGAAATGTTAACAGAATAAATGAAAGCTCTTTATCAAGGTGACCTAAATTTGTTAAAAACCATTAATAATTTAATTAAAAGTATTAATTAAACATACGCCGCTTTTCTCGATCTCCTGTCAACAAACTTCTAATAATAGCAAGAACAAAAATTAATTGAGCAATATATACATTGGACTAAAACTGTGTTAAATGAATGATTTCTTACAACTTTTTTTTAGCTTACCATTCCAACTGCCCCAATCAGATAACAATTTAATCGATTTTTGAAGCGAGAAAACAAGTTAAAGCTGGTTGAAAGAATAATCAAAGCCCAAAGGATGTTGAGTTCTTCGAAGCCCAATTCTTTATGAAAATCAGATTTATCATTTCCTTTTAACTGTAAAAGACACCAACAAATAAATAACACATAAAAGGCAAAATTAATATTTGTTGCTTGTTTAAAACTCATTCTAAGAGTTTTTGCAGCAACTGAAAATGATACTCAAATGTAATGATGAATTAAGATTCATTCAAATGGCTGACAAAAAGTATGTATAATAAAAAAATAAATCTTTTAACTTTTTATCGGATGATTTTCTACATTACAATGATTGTTCTAAGCAAAGCTAGATCTCCAAAAAACACAACAAAAATTTTTTATATTTTTAAGAAATCGTACAAAGCAAAAATATTGCCTTGGAGTAAACTAAGAAAACATAATCTCTTGACTGCAAATATATAAGATTGCAAAAATGTAAGAAAAAGATTTGAAACACGTGTAACATCAGTTTTCCCGGATGTTTATTAAAACAGTAAAAATTTTTATGTGAATAAAATGAACTTTTTATAATCTAACTTTTTATTTTTACGGTTAACAGCATCGAAACTTGAAAAATAGCATTACAAATTTTTATCATTTAGTTTGAAATTTTCAAAATAACTAATAAATACTTTTGTAGCTACGAAATAAAACAACAGTTATAATTCCAAAAATATGCAAAAAACAAAAATCATAAAAAGCAAATAAACCTAAACTACCAAAAATCATTACAAAATATAACACAACATCAAAGAAGCTATAATATGGCGGACCAATTTGACCCGGAAATTCTAACCATACAGCATACTGATGATTTCCGCCGGTCAATTTTAGATATTCTTGAAGTTTTCGAATATAGTTCTCAGAGATGTCATCTCGGAAAATCAAAGTAAACCATGCTCGTTTATTTTGCTAAGATACTTTTGTTAGGGTTATAAAAATGCGAAGAAAAACATACTTGCATAAATTCTGCCAGTGCATCAAAATGAAAAGTATCAGGAATATCATTTAAATGAAGACTTGTAATTCCACTTAAAGCTTTTGAAAGCGTTACAACAGAAAGATCTGTCTGAGCTGGTGCCGGAATGTTACCGAAACAGTCACTAACAAGGGAACGTTCAGAGATGATTATTCCGTATGACCCCAAAATTTATTTCATGTGATTCCCCAACTATTCAATAGCATTCATGCCAATTTTTACGTGCCCTTATTAAGAAATGCCATTTTTATATATATTGAGTAGCACACGATATCGCCTGCTACTTTTTGGTTAAAATCGCTTATCCTTGGATCTTTTAATAAGCAAATGTTAGAAAATGTGATACTAAGTGTTACGAAACTATTTTCAATAATCAGAAACATGTAAAATCCCAAAATAAGCGATTTTAACCAAAAAGTAGCAGGCGATATCGTGTGCTACTCAATATATATAAAAATGGCATTTCTTAATAAGGACACGTAAAAATTGGCACGAATGCTATTGAATAGTTGGGAATCACATGAAATAAATTTTGGGGTCATACGGAATAATCATCTCTGAACGTTCCCTTGTAAAATTAAAATCAATTTTTTGATTATAAACGAATTCTGCTGTTTCTTAGCAAAGTACTTACTAAGCAAAGCTTTTAGGAGAATTTAAATTTCTGAGAAGAAAGTCCAGTGAAACGGTTGTACCATTTTCATCTGTTATAATAGTTGCTTCTAATGATATGAACATCTTTGAACAGCTCGTTAAAATTTTAAATTCATTTATATTGATTTCTTGTTTACATAAATACAACTTTGCAATATCGCAAACACCCATTCGTGGAATAAGTGAAGAAATAAGAGAAGTAGTATTATTATCAGCGAAAACGTTAAGGTCTTCAGTAATCCCGATTTTTTTTGTAATATCTTCAATATCAAATGAGCTATATTCAGTAGGACCCAATTTGCAGCACTGCCATGTTTCGTTTTGAAACAATAAAGTTTTGACAACAAAGTATGGAAATTCCGTGAAGCAAAAATACCTTGATGCTTGCATTAATTTTAATAAAATTTTGGGTTTTGCTGTTTTCTTGATTTGATATAACATAGATTTACGGAATCCAAGTTGAAAATGCTGTGAAGATACATGTTGTTGTTGGGAATTATTTAATGCCATTTCTATGTTGTAATACATACAAATTATATAAAAACAAAGATTTTTTTTTATAGAATAATGAAGAGATCTCTTTGTCCACAAATGGATGTAATTTTTCCTCTCTATTATTTCCAAACATAATTTTTTAAAAAACATAAAAAAGGATGAAACCACGACAACACCACCACCTACAGCAAAAAAAGAAAGTAAAGCTTTTTGGCTTTCCTTCTTCAATTCAAAAAACAAAGGAACACAGAAAAATGTGGACAGTGAAGTAGGGATACGCATATTATAAAAAAATACATCTTTTAATAGATAAAAAAAGTTTCCCAGACTCCGAAAAAATTGCCAGATTACTGAACGCAGAAAAAAATAATACGTTTTTTCAACAGATATGCGCATCCCAACAGTGAAGAAAAAAATATTGAAACGAATGATGTAAATAAATCGAATTCTAAATCATCAGAACCCAAGAAATTTTTTTTCAATTTTTACAAATAAGGTGTCATTCGAAGCATCTCAAGGAGCTGATTACAATAATTGCAAAAATTTTTTAATAACATGCTTCCAGCAGCCGAATTCAGAAACTTAAAATTTTTGTTTTTTTATTTCCTTTCTTTTGAGAATCTTTAACAATAAAAATATTTCAGCATACCGCGATATTTCTTCTTTAAATGATAAAGTGCTAGAAACAACACTTTAAAATTTTTTGTAGCAAAAATATTTAGATTTGCCAGTCAGTTTTTTAGGATTTTCATTTTTTTTTTGATAGTATGGCGGATTTTTGAAATCCAGCTTGCAATACAAAAGAAATATTCATCATTATTTTTAACTATTTAAAACTGGTTCAAAAACTATGTATGTGTACACAACCAAATATTTTTTTATTCTATTTATCTTTTATAAAACAATAACGTGAAAAACTTTTGTGAATAAATAAAATATAACAAGAGGGATTTTCGGTAACGAATAGAGTTTCCCTAAAAACCGATTTCAGTTTTTCTAAACGAATATCCTTATTCATTCCACCAAATTTCGATAACCTTTTTTTTTCAGGTTTATCATAGTCATTTCTTTGATTTCTTTCAGTTGCAATTTGCTGCAAAGATATTACCTTTAAATTTATCTTAAAGTTCTTTTTTTTGTTTGCGTTTTTTCTTTAAACTTAATAAGTAAAAGTTGTTCCTAATTTTTTATTGCATGCTTTAGATCACTTTTAGTTACACAATGAAATTAATCACTTTCAATGATAGCAAGAATATTACTTACTTTGGTGAATGTAAACTTCTATTTATGAAAACGAAAGCAGAAAAATGTGTGAAGCTCTTAAAACTTGATGAAGGTTGTATTTTTTTGTACTTTTGCTTTCATTATAATTTTTTTTAAGGACCAGGAGAAACATTGACGTTATTATTAGATCAAATCTATATTCGTAAAAATGTAAACATAACACATTCCTTATATTAATTTCTTTAAGTTACATATGTTTTAGAACTTCCTTTGTTACTTGGATCAAAAGTCTAATAATTCAATCGTATGTGTATGTTCAACGAAAGAATCATGTGAAAAAGTTTTTAATGCTATAGCTGAATATAAAGTAAGTTTTCATATTCAATGAATATGTTAACGCGTAATATATAATTTTAGTTACGACGTCCTCAACCATCCGGGGCAGTTGATGAAGAAGAAATATTCAAATCCTCTATTTTTATTCCACTTATTAAACAAGTTCAAGCTGGTATTGATGGGCATGAAGATTTAAAGAATATTATTCTTGATTTTGTTTTTTCCCTTGATTCTGATGAACAACTTGCTTATTCAAAGATTTTGGCAGAAATTACTTTGGTTCCATCTGATTTTTTGTCTCAAGTTAATAAAACACCGATTCATTAAAACAATGGGTAAGTTATTAAATTTTTTTACTTTGGTGGCTTTTGTATTATGCTATTGTTCATATATTAAAGCTTATAAATAATGCAATAATTAACATTTTGCAGAAATTACAATCCATGTAAACGATCTTTTAAAAATATCAGCGGTAACGGTTGTGCAAAACCTGAAGATGCCAGAACTCAAAAAGTAAAAGCTTCTTTCTACAATGAACCGTCACCTCGAAATTTTTCTGATGATGTTATCTATGATATTGTTGAATATCTACAAAGAGAAAAATTAGAAAAACGTATTCTTGTATTTACTTCTGCTGAACGAATTCAATGCTTTGAATTTCTGTATCGTTTTACTACACATAGCTTTAAATGTGTTCGATGTCCTGCTCGACTTAAGTCTTCTTTGCAAGAATCTGGAAGCAAAACTTTTGATTTTTACACCGGAAATCATGTTTGTGAACCAATTAATTATTTATCATCAAATTATCAATCTTCTACAATTATCAAATCGCCTAATTACAAGTTTGCTCAACGTAAGAGAAATGGAAATATAAGACCATTACTGATTATTTTTGATTCCAATAACAAAAATCTTTGTTATAAATTTATATATGATGCATTGTTTAAATATTTTTTCTGTTCTAATTGTAAGGTAAAAAATGGATTACTTATTACCGCCCGATTTATTCATCATGATGGAAGCAATGCAATTGAACTTGGACATTCTCAACATCGTTGTAAACCAAAGAAATATGTTCCTTAAATTATGTAAATTCGTTTTTTTATAAACTTTTTTGTGAGCATTTTACTTATTGTTGTTACAGTTTACTGTATTATTAATAAAGAGCTTTACAGCTTTGAAACAACATGTATGTGCAAATTTTACTGTAAAACAAAAATATGTTAGAAATGGCATTGCTTTTACGTCTCTGACAGAACACAGTTTCGGCTGAAATATCTATTCTATGAGAAGCGCTATTCCTTAACTGTGTAATCTCTTTTTTCTTCCTTGTTTATATTGTTCGTTTGGAAACTAACTATTACTTTACAGTTTTTAAATTACTATGAAAAAAAGTGAGCATTTTATTGTTGTTACGGTTTACTGTATTATTAATAAAGAGCTTTACAGCTTTGAAACAACATGTATGTGCAAATTTTACTATAATAAAAAAAATGGCTATAGACGGCATTGCTTTTATCTCTAATAGAGCACACTTTCGGATGAAATATTTATTTTATGAGAAGTGCTATTCCTCTCCTCTCTTTTTTCCTTGTTTTTAATATTATGCGTATGAAAACTAACTTTGCAGTTCTTAAAGGCATAAATTACTACAAAAAAAGAAGAGATTTTTCTCTCTGTCCAAAAATGGATGTATTTTTTCCTCTCTTTTATTTCCAAGCATAATTTTTTGAAAAAAACATAAAAATGGATGAAACCACGACAACACCACCACCTATAGCAGTAAAAAAGAAAGCAAAGCTTTTTGGCTTTCCTTCTTCTTCTTCAAAAAAAGAAAGGAACACAGAAAAATGTGGACATTGAAAATATTGAAAAGAAACCACCACCTTTTTTTTCTTTTTTCATAACTATCATTTATTTTTCTATGGTGGCAGAGGTAAAAAAAAAAGAAAAATAAACAAACAAGAGTTTTTTTCTCCCCTTCAAAACATTTTTTGCTTGCTCCTGTGTTCTTATTATTTTTTTCAACAACCTCCAACAAATCTCAGCAATTTTTTCTGCGTCAAACTTTTTTGTTTTAGAAACAAAAAACTTTTGTATTTTTTTAAACAAAAAACGAAAGAAACGAATTGGTATTGTTTTTTTTCTTTATTTCATCGATACATATTTTTTGCTCATTAATTCGACATAAAAACAGTGGAAAAAACTTTTTTCCCTTTTCAAGGTTAAAAACGAAACGGAACAACCTCCATCTTTTTTTCTTTGTTTTCCGACAGTTCTTTTTGTTTGATCTTAAACTAACACCCGTCGGTTGACGTCGTCGTCGTACTACGTTCTTCGTCATCATCATCGTCGTTGTTGACACTCCTCGCAACACAGAGGAAAAAATATATTTTTGTCAAAAATTCAATCAATTCATTTGCCGTCATATTTGTATTTACCTTACAACCGTTAATCGTAAATCAATTTCAAAACAATTTTTGATACATTTCCGTTATTTTTATGCTAAAAAGCATTGCTGTGATAGTAATTAAAAATTTTTAACATTCTATTAAATTTGTTTATTATCAAAAATATTTGACGTCTATTTTGACCTTTATTTTATTTGCTGCTGCTGTTCCATTTTGCTGCTGATATTGTTTTCTACACACTCACCTTAAATATTTTTTGATTCCATTTTTTTCATTATTATTGATTCATCACCTACCACCAAAAAAGAAGAAGAAAGTAGAAGAAAAGGCTGAAAACACGGAAAAAGAATAGAGAGAGGAGGCCACAAAAACTTTTTGATTTCAATTTTGATCGGTCGTTTTTTTTCATTTTGCTTCTAAATTTTTTTGAACATATATTTCGCAATCCTTCTATATTTGACTCATATTCATTTTTTTCAATGTTAAATATAATATTCTGCTGTATATTACTGTAATTATTGATTGAAATTTGAAATGATGTTATCAGAAATGCAATTTGAGAATAATCCTGATGGAGGGGATGTTCAAATTCTCTTTGATAAAACTGCACATCGAAAAAAGCCGTTTGATAAAAGAAAATTTTTATGGTTATTTGGTGCAATTGGTATTGTGCTGTTGGTGGTTGGAAATATATGGGCTGGTTGGGGTACTTGGGGTAAAAGCTCTAAGCATTCATCCATCCCTGCACCTACTCCTGCACTTAATTCAAATAATTTTAATTCTTCACTTAATGTTAAAATAAAAGGTTTGCGTTGTTTTTTGGTTTTTGAATTTTGAGGGAAAAAAAACAAGTTTTAAATGATAGTAATCAAAAGGTTTTTTTTAACTTAACAAATATTGATTACTATCATTTTTTTACACTTGTACAGTAATCAATCAAAATAAACATGTTTTTGTCATATTTTTAAACAGTAAGGACTAAAAATAAACAAACTCTTTTTTTTAGATTTTGTATTTGATTTTCATTGGCATATTGATTTTGATTCTGAAGCAATTCAATTTTCTATCACTTCTAAAAATGGCACTTTTACGGATAATCGATGGTTATTGATTGGATTTTCAAATACTGGTGAAATTGTTAAATCTGATTATTGTGTTTTTAAAAACAAAAACCTTACTGTAAGTTTTTTACGCTCCTGGTGATTGCGTCATAGACAAAAAAAATGTTTTGTTTTGACCTTCATTTTTTATTAGGGTAATCTTTGTTTTAAAAAATGGATTATTTAAATATAAAAAACATTGTTGTAATATTTTTTACGAGTGATAATCCTTTCATAATTTATTTTTTGTTTCAACAATTTTAAAACTGTCTAGCTCTTTTTCATTGCAAAAACAACTTCCTTTTCTTTGACCAAATGCGTTGTGTTTCTATGGCCGAGTGGTTAACACTTTTGGTTCTCACTGCTGCAAGATCGAATCCATCAAAGATAAAAAAAGGCTTTCTATTTACACTGGATTTGCTTTTCATTTAACAAATTCAGATGCCCTTAAGCCAATATAAAATTATCGTCGGTATCTGCCTAGCCTGCTTCCATTACATGAGGGCCTGGTTCGATTAGCGATTACATTTTTAGCTTTAACTTTTTTATCCAAGAAAACTATCACAAAATTTTATGCTTGGTTTTTTATTGTTGTAATTTCAGGACGGGTATATAGATATCAGTAAAAGTCTTATCACTGATACCCAACAAGATTGTGAACTGCTTTCAAATGATCAAAATGGATTCAGTTTTAAAAGAAAATGGTCAACTTGTGATCCACGTGATATCGTTTTAAGTGTAAGTTTTACAAAGTGTATCACACTTTTATCGATCAACACAATTTTTGATCAATGATTAATTTATGCAAATTTCTATCTTTAATCTTTCAATCTTTTTTAGAAAGGTACAACAAATTTGTTCTTTGCTTCTGATGAATCTGAAACATCAAACATCAATGAAATCAGTTCACATAAAGCAAAACTATTTTCACCAAATATTCCCCAAACACAACTTGAATCGGATGTTGTAACTTTAACAATTACAGCTGTAAATCTTACTGTAGCAGATAATAAGCAATGGTGTTTAATAAAAAAGTTGGATGAAAATCTTCGAACAAAAAAGAATCATCTTGTTCGAATTGAACCATTAGTTACTGTAGGAAATGAAAGAGTGATTCAACAAATGGAGCTGTATTACTGCAGTTTTGATGGCAAAACTTCAATCGAATATAATGGCACATGTCAAGCTGAAAAACCTAAAAATTGTACAAAAAGTATTTTTGTTTGGAGTCTTGGTGCTTCACCTTTTGATTTTCCAAAAGAAGCTGGTTTTCCAATTGGTGGATCTGAAACTGCTGGGAGCTATATAATGCTCAAAATTCAATATGTCAATGATAAACCTATTAATGATTCATCTGGCTTCAATCTATATTATACTCCAACGCTTCGTTCAAATGATGCTGGAATCCTTGAACTTGGAATTTCTCCAACTACTGCAAATATTATTCCTCCTAAACAAAAAGCGTTTGCGTTAAATGGTTTTTGTCTTCCAGATTGTTCGGCAAAATTCCCTGAGACCGGGATTACAGTATTTGGATCAAGACTTCATACACATTCAATTGGAAAACTTGTTAGAACTTCGATCTACAGAGATGGAAAAAGAGTTGGAAATTTGAATTTTGATCAAGATTTTGTTTTTAATTGGTCAATTGTGGATACATTGGAGCCTCAAGTTTCGGTAGAAAAGGGTGATATGGTGATGACCACATGTATTTATAATAGTGAAAATCGGGATACTGTTACTTTTGTAAGTTGTTTTAGCTTCTGGAATTATTGCAATGTTAGAAAGGGCTTTATAAGGGATTTTATATATCCCTGTTTGTATGGGATATATGAAATCCAGCACATCAAGAAGACACATAAATGAATTTTTTCAGGGAGGCGATGAACCAACTGATGAAATGTGTGCCAATATCGTCTACTACTATCCAGCAATGGACATCTCCACATGCAAAAGTGCCATTGACGATAATGCCCTCCAGAATTGGTTTGCCAAAAAGTAAGCTTCCTACATATCTTCTCTTCAATCAGCTATCTGTTTATGCAAATTCTTTTTCAGAGGAAAATCAGATGCATCAAAAACTGTTAAAGAAAAATATGAATCTTTGATGCCATGGAGTGATGCATCATTGATTGATGATCTCATAGAGCTATATTTTACTAGTCCACTTAAAGCAGAATGTCTTAATCAATCGGGTGGTGCCTTATTTGAAGGAATGCAAAATCTTAAAAAACCTTTTATCTCTAAAATTTCTGAAGAATCTAGAATTAAATACGAGTGCCCTTCTATTGATGACTTGTAAACAAAAAAAAAACAGATGACTCAATTAAATATTATTATTTTTAAAAAAAATTGTTTATTTTATTTATTTTGTTAAAATATTTTAGTAATAAATTTTGTTAAAGTTTTATTTTATATTAAAACACAAAAGTTTGTATTAATTTTCTGAAAAAATTGATGGAATGCATTTCAAACAACCCTGAAAATGATAACTGATTTTTAGCTAGCACAATGTTTCCTGTTTCTGAAATGTTAAAGTTAAGGCCAAAAATCAAATTCATATTAGATAAAATAAGATTGATCTTTTATGTTGCTTTCTCTGTCCTAGAAACTGGGTGAAGTTGCGACACTGATGCTGTATGAAAAAAAATTGATGCAATGCGTGTCAAACAACCCTGAAAATGCATGCCTGCGATATTCATACTTTAATTAAAAACTGATTTTGTTGTAGTTAGTCAGTAAAAACCATTTAAATTTAAAAATTTGTAAATAAGCATCTGTTAAGTAGCAGACGAAATTCTATTCTTTTTTTGGAAAACCAATTTATTACAAGACCGTATACGGAAATGATTTTTCGAGATGTTCAAAAAAGGGGGGGGGGTCTTTCTTTTGTCATTACTTTGCGGCAAAAAACCAAAGGAAATTCTCGACTCTTGGTTCCATGTGCCCATTTTCCTCGCCCGTTAAACGCAATCTCGATTTATCGGCATGAATGAAGGATTGCTAAATCAAAATTTTTAATTATAACAACAAGTTTTTCGTTATTTGATCCCAAAAAATTTTTAAAAATTTTTTTCAAAAAATGATAAAAAATAAAAAAGGCTATAAAAATCCAAAAATAACCAATTTCATTATCTTAGCAACGTAAGCAAAAAAAAACTTTTTTTATCTTTGAAAAACACAGAAAACTAACGAAACAAATAAAAATAACATGTCCTTTTCTTTTCTCTCTTTTACAACTTTTTCCCTCATTAAAGCCCTTTTCCACGTTTTCGTTTTTGTACAAAAACTTTTAATCATTAATCAATACAAAAATAAAAATAGACAGTGTGATTTAAAAGAAAAGCTGCTGGTGTTTTGAAAAAAAAAATGAATGTTGAAAATATAAATAATTGTAAAATAAATTTTAAAAAATGCGAAAGTTTTGGATATCATGTTGTAAATATTACTAAAATAATTTGTTATGCTGTAATTTTTTCATCCATTTATGATTTATATTTTTATTGTTATCGAAGAAATGAGATCAGTGTTGGAAATATAGTTGTATTAATTTATGGTAATTGTGCTTTGGTGGCTTTAATTGGAATAAAAATGCTGAAACCATGGTGTTTGATTCCATTGATTTGGACATTGGTAAGTAATATTTTACACTAGCTTTATTGTTAATTTATAGCTTTTGGCAGTAAATTAATTAACATGCTCTTGTGATACTGTAGGCTATCATTTTATAGGTAACAGTATTTATAAATTATGCATACAAAAAAGTTTTTTATATTTACAATTATGAAAATTCTTTGGATGCTGCTTATCAACCTTTGGCAAATGCCTGTGGGTATTTAATTCTAATTTTACAATCATTATTTATTTTTTATTGGATTTTATCTGTTATTCGATGTTACAATTATCTCCGCGAAATCAAAGATGGAAGAAATTATGCCAGAATGTTACCATCTGTTGATTTAACTTTGAGTCAACAATCTGAAAAGAATGTAAAAAAATGTAATATAATTGTATAAAAATGTTTTATCAATGTATATATGTTTGTATTTTTCGGTTTTTTCATTAAAAATCTTATTTATTTTATTCAAAAATAATCAAAAGCAAATAAATGAAACTTGAATAAAAAAACATTACTTTAACAAAGTTCTTTCTGGCTTTGAAACAATTTTTCATATTGTTCATAGTAGGGAATACTCCGAGATTCGCGATATCCAATCCAAGGAATTTTTTGGGGCGGATTTTCACTAATCTTTTTAAAAAAGTTTTCCAATATTTTTTTGTATGGATCAGAAAGTATCAGATAGTCACGGAAAGTAAAACAGAAATCTACGCTATCATTTGTCCAAAAAATTATTATTATTATGTACAATTTGAAAAAAATTAATCCTTACCAAAAGTAGATTTGCAAATGCTGTAAAATCAAAATCATTTTCTGTAAGTTCATGTAATCGAAATTCACAAATATTTTTAAAATTTGGAAAGTTTTTGACAATCTTTGTTACAGTATCGGATTTGTAAACGGATGAATCAGTCAGAGAAATAGAATGCCTGGAAAATAAACAAGGTTAAAGAGTTTTTAAGAAGCCCAATTAGCAAGCACAACTTTCTCAACGGAGGGAACAAACAAAGAGAAACATTCTTCTTTCAATCAGAGAAAAGAAAAAGTGTGCATTCTTTTTTTTGATTGCCTGATTTCTTTTTTTACAAAGAGACAGCAGAGTTGTTGGGCATGCTGATTGGGCCCCTTTAAACAATCCAAGAAAAACTTACATATGAAATTTTTTAATTTGAGGAATATTCTCTAATAATTTGTCTAATGTAACCATTGTGCCATCAGAATATCTTACAAAAGTTTGGTAAAAATATAAAAATTTAACAGTAACAGTTAGAAACTGATAGCTTTCCCATGTTATGGATTGGTGACCAATAGACAAAGTTTGAAGATCACATTTGTAAACTTTTGGAATAAACTGCAAGTCTGCATCCGAGGATAAAATACTGGAATAAACATAAAAAGAATCATATAACCACAATTTTGGAATAACTTTCTTTCTGACAAAATTTTTTCCATCAACTTCCCATTTTGAATCTGTAATAGCAAACAAGTTACAAATGGGGTAAATCTGATTTTTTGCATAAAAATATTTGCATGTTTGAATTAATTTTGCCCAGCCCTTAGGAGATGACGGATTTGTAAAAATATGTTTGATAAGAGGAAACGGAATTGGAAAATTTTGACAATATGGTTTTTGAAATGTATATTCGGCAGATAAAAATTTAGTAGGAGAAACAACATTAATTGCCATCTTTAAACAGTTTGTTTTGAAAAAATAAATAAAGTTTGGCAACGAAGAAAGAGAGTCAGTGAATAGGTTCCGCCAAAAGTATACTGCTCATACATGTATTATAATACAACAAAATCGACTCTTTTCTTCTTTTTTTTTCTCAGACTCTAAGGATAAGTTAGAACTAAAAATAAAGAATAGGTTTGGCTAAATTTGGTAAGTAAAAGTTTATGTCACTATAACATTAATCGATTCATTTATGAGGCCTGTGTTTAGAATAATCTTTTTACAATGGCACTTGGTTAATTGCCCTGGGATAGGACTTATATGGACTATACTGAAAAAACTGTTTTTATTGCGTCATGCACTGGATGTAAATGTTTTGCAAATTTTGATCTTATTACTAAATCGTTTATAAACCTTATGCTTCAACAATATGAAAAAACACTTATTTAAAAGAACAAAAAGATACCTACCTAAAATCTCTATACATAAAAAACCAAGGAATGCTATGTCATTTATTTGTTTAAAGTTTAAAGCTGATGAGAAACACAAAAGAGCAGAAAGTAATTCCTTTATGTTTGTTTGTACTTACATCAGTCTCACTCACTCACTCTCTTTTAACTGTAAAACCACCAAAAGTGCATACGTGAGATTTCAAAGCTTTCATTTGACTCTTTTTTTACGCAGGAAAACTTTTGTAGCCTTTTTTTTAAATATTTTCCTGTGTACTAAAAACCTAAGTTTTAAAGTAAAACGTGGTTGTAACAATGCCCTCTTTTATATCTTTTTTTCTTTTGTTGAACAATTTTGTAACCAAAAAACTTTCATTTTTCTTTGCTTCCGTTTCTTTAAGCAAATAATCCAAAAAAAATTCTTCAAACATCAGAAACAAATCAAATCAATAGAAAGGAATGAGTACTGTAACCCCGCAAATTTCATGGATTGGTATAAAAAACTACTGCACATTGTTGGCAATATAAGCTATCGATATTTTAACAACTGCAACTGCAATGTTAAAGTAACGATATCGGAAAAAATTTAATGGCGAACAATGTCTTGAATAAACCATTTTTAAAATTGAATAATTGCTTGTTTTTTTTCTGTTAAGTAAACAATAAAAAAATCAATAATTTATCAACTTGTTTTTAACCATGGATAAAACCAAACACCATTTGAAAGCAGCCACAAATGCGTTTATTAAAAATATGAAGTTGAAAATTATTACATTCTGAAGTAACAAAAAATGATTCAATGAATTAATGCTATGAAAATTTAAATAGAAAAAACGCATTTTTGAAATCATTGATATAAATGTTCTTTGAGCAGACAATGTGATTCTTTAAAAATAAGCTTTTAATGCACCATACAACGTAATTTTGTAAAGGTAATATTTAAAGTACACAAAGAATTCACTGTAAAGGTTTTAACTTTTTTTAATACAATTAAGAATTAAAATTTACTTAAAATCGAAGAACTTGCTATTTAAATGTTTTTTGAAGTTAAAATCATTTTGTAACTTTTGCGCTTTTTGATTTTAGCCTAAAAAATATTCCGACTAGTTTTTAGTTGCTTAAACATGCTTGCAACCTTTTTTTTTCTTTATTTTCTATTGACCGCAAAGTTTGAAAACAGTGCCTTAGAATGAGCCCAAATAATTTTAAAATTCAAAATTATCTGAGAAAAGCTTTACCCTTTCTGACTTGGTATTTTTAACCTAATTTGCCAGAAATTTTAATGTAGACACTAAAGTTCAAATAAAAATTTTTTACAGTAGGTCAATGTGATGACATTGCACCTATCTTTCATAATTTAGGGCCTTTCTCAGGATGACGGAAAAAATTTAGCTGACAAAGAATGATAAGAAATGATGAAAAAAAAGAGAAAAAACTTCTTGCTGCAGTTTGTAGTTCTTTAGATAAAGGGATTACTGCAAGCAAGACAATAAACTAGAAAAAAACTGAACTTTGAATTATTCGGTTATTTAAATGCATCAATTTTTGCTTAAATTTTCAGCAAGCGCGTTAAAAATGATAAAAGCCTTTTTTTCAGAGTACGGTACCCTAAAAACTTCTTGGGGATAGTTCTTTTTTTGGAACTTTTTCTTTTATTTATTTGTTCAGTTCTTTTTCCGAGATTTCCCTCACAAAAAACTACTTCCTTTTTCTTTCCCTCAAAATACCGTAACCCAAGTTACGTATGTGAAAGAAAAAATTCTTTACCGATTTAACTATAAATATTTGTTTAAAAAGTTCTTTTGTTCTAAAGGTCAAAATACTTCCAACACCAACTCATTTTTTTCTCTCCATAGCTTCTCTCTCTTTTTCACACAAAAATCTTTATTTGTTTTGCAAAAAATTTTTGTATCTTTGAAATTCTTTTCTTTGATTGTTGGATACAAAAAAATTTTGAACGTGTTTTAATCTTTTTGCTTTTTAAAGAAATAGTTTTTTTTCACAGTTGACCCTGGCTTGAACTTTAAATCACTACAAAAATTTGCGTTTTTTTTAAATAAAGTATAAACTTACATGCATTTTTTAAAATTACTGCTACTAAAGAAGTATAAGCTTAAGATGCAATACAACTTTTTATGTAATATTTTAATGTTTTAAAACTTCTGTTCCAAAAATAAATGAATCCTTACAAACTAGCAGCAATCGATCAAAGAATATTTCTGACATTGGCAGGGGGCTTCAAAGAGCTTTAGCTTCATTTTCTTCCACAGTGTTTTTGATTTCAATTTTCTTCTAATCAATACTTCGGCATAGCTAATATCAAAATAGTTGCCACAATCAAAGCCACGATAGCCAATGGGATGATTGTAAGCATGATGAGAAGCTTCTTCAAAAACGAACCTACAGTATTATGTTTACCAATGTCATCCCTAGACTTTTCTTTCATTTTGTTCTTCAACGTCTTTGACTGACTTTTGAGAGAAACGAGGCAGAGCAAATAAAAAGAAAACAACACAAAAGTAAAATTTCATAATAGCGTGTACAAAAAAAATAACTCAATAATGACGTAAAAAGCAGGGAATAACACTGATAAAAGAATGATTAATCAAAGACTATTAAAAGCATCCGGACTTTCCCGTCAACATTCTTTTACAATTTCCGGACGCTTTTACATACTAATCAGTCGTTATCAGTGTTTCCTACTAATTACAAATTTTGATATAATCAGCGCGTTAACGGAAGTCAAAGAATACATAAATACAGGTAATTATCCATCTCTATTATTTAGTTTCTAATTTGTCGTTTGCGCGCGATCTGAAAACTTTATTTTTTTTCTGCTCTTTTTATCGCTCTGACTCTGACTCATTTTTCTCATCAAAATCTTATCGAAGATGCTTCAAAAAAAATGAAAAAAAACGTAGGGGGAATCTGGTAAATGGATAACTGTATGAATACTATTCTCCCATTTTTTAAAAATTTGAATGGAAAATTTAGAGAAGTAGTGTTCGAATGCGCATTCTAACCTTAGGAGCAATTTTTTGGTTGAGAACTAAAATAAGATCAAAAGAGGATCTGACATCCGACTCTAATTGCGTCATGGCAATCTTTTATTTATCATACAAAAAATTCTGATAGCTTACATGTGGCAACACCAGCTAAATTTAAAATAAATATTTTAACAGCAATAATTTGTTCCTCAATCAGAAAGAGCAAAAAGAATAACAAATATTTAAAGTTTTATTTTATAGAAAATGATTTTAAAGCCTTTGATTTATTTATGTTTATTTATTGCATTTTTCAAATATTTTTCATTAAAAGTTTTAAATTAATAAGTAAACATAGTAAACAATTTTTCGATGTTCTACTGTCTTTTTACACATTCCTTTCTCTCTCTCTTTCAACAACTTTAAAGTATTCAAATAATGATCTCTATCCACACAAACGATAGCGGAAATAAAGATATTTTTGTTGTTAAAATTTCAAAGTCAAACAATGTCTGTCTTTTTTTGAGGGGTCTCGAGTTTACGCGCTATTTTACCTCCCACCTTGATTCCTTTTTGTTGTTACCATCACAATCTTCTTATATGACTGACGTTTTTTATATTTATTTAACCGATGAAGAAAAGAATGATGACAATGGCTAACTTCTTTCTTTTTTTTTCAGATATTTAACAATCAAGGAAAGAAGGAATAGAGAGAAGCAGGAGGAGAAGAAAAAAGTGGGAAGTACCATAATTTTCAAACGATATATAAACATTCAAAAAAAGGGTAGCCTACTTTACATTGATCAGGAACAAGCTTCAAAGAAAAAAGTTTTGTTTCAAAAAAAGATGTCTCAAAAACGTATCGAACAATCTGATGCCCGAAAGGTACCAGCTCCAGTGTTTACGGTAAATATGGAACAAGCAACAACAATCCCAAAAATTCCACCATCTTATGAAGGCGTGATTTCTGGGTCAGTGCCGTCATCCCCTATCCGGCATCAATCTTTTTCAATTCCAAATTCTCCACCTCCAACCTACTCTGGCAGGGAAGCAAAACCATATCATACACATCTTCGATGGAATTTACTTTTTACTTTCCTAATTCTGCTATTCGTTTCATCGGCTTTTTGGATTCCATTTATTCCTAAAGTTCAAAAAGCTTCCATGGAAATTGTAATAATTATTGTTGGAATTTTACATTGTTTATGGTTTGTTGCAGTTTTTAATAATTTCCGATATCTTTATCGTCTTCGAAGATATAAACATCATCAAATTGATCTTCCAAAAGTAAGCTTAACTTTTTTAAATGTTCTGAATGAAAGTAAGCTTTTTTTAGATGAATAATTCTGGCAAAGTTGTAAAACATTTGGTGGGAATTACACTTTACAAAGAACCAATCGAGCTAATGATCAACACGCTGGATAGTATTGCAAGTCAAGCAGATGCAAAGAAAAAAATTTGTGCTTTTGTTGGAATGGAACAAAAAACACCTGATAAAGAAGAAGTAAGTATCGCTTTTACAAGGAAAACAAAAACAAAAAACTTTCGATTCCTAAATTCCGATTTCCCAAAGTTTATGAATCTTAAATAATATGCAAATTTTCAGAAAGCTCGAAAATTCCATGATCTCTATGACTCTAAATTTGAACGTTTCATTGTTACTTTCCATCCCCCAGGGCTACCAGGTGAAATTCCTGGTAAATGTTCCAACCTTAATTTTGCTGCTCGCTCAGCTGTAGCTGAACTTCGCATGATGAATATTATAAATTCAAATGTTGAACTTCTCGTTACCACTGGTGATTGTGATACAGTATTTGGAGATCGATACTTTGATGCCTTGGAAGAAGATTACTGGAAGACAGAACCTCAACAACGTGGCCGTACAGTTTGGCAATCACCACTTTTTTATTGCATAAATTTGCATAAATCTCCATTCTTTGTTCGTGCAACGGGCTTGATGAGAAGTTTCTTCATGATGGGATATTTAATTCCATGGAATATCAATACCATGTCAGTCTTCTCATTGACACTTAAACTTTTTGAAGATGGTGAATACGTACATCCTGGATATCAAATGGAAGATATTATTGCTTTGATTCGTTGGACATGTGCTGTTCGGCAGCGATGTATTATTCGAATGATTCCAGTTGCAACTCTATCGGGACCTACTTCTGGCACATCATACATGGAAGAACTCTATGAATGGGCACGACAAATTCGTCGTTGGACAATTGGCGCAGCAGAAGTTTTTCATTATTTTGCAATTAAATCTACTCGCCTGCCATTGACTGTTGCAATTGTATGGGCTGTCAGATTTATCTTTTATTATGGATTTTTGCTTTGCATTGCATCCGTCTATTCTATCATTGCTCCATTTATTGTAAGTTTTAAAAATAATTATGCAAACTTTAATTTTACATATTTTAGACAACTGGTATGCTCCAAGTTGCTGGCCACGACACAGAAGGCATCTTCATCCCTTCCTCTAAAGTCTTCACATACATCAATCTTGGCATGCTTGGCCTACAATACTTCTGGTTCTTCCTAGTCTTTTTGATCAATAAACTTGTTGAACCAGTTTTCCCACAAAATCAAAAAGATGAAACTGGTTTCTTTCGAAATATTTTGCATTGGCTTCTAGCTTGGCCTACAATTACAGCTTACTGCTGCATTGAAGTCTTTGCATTCCTTGAAGTAACAGTTCGTGGGAAAGAAGTTTGCAATCATGGTGCATCAAAGAAGGAAGGCCTTGTCACAAAACCTAACCCCAACAAGATTGCACCTGTAATGCAAGATAAACCTAAAATTATGGAAATTGTTTAACTCATCTTTTTTTTTGAAATTATAATTATTTATTTATCGGGTAATTAGTTTTAGTTTATAGTTATTATTACTTTTTTTCGTTCTTTAATTGTCTCAATTAAATTAGCTTTAATTAAGAATAAAGTTGTTTCATTGAAAGTGGCACACCTTTGCATAACTGCAGACAATAAATTTCAAATTTAAAAACTTATTAAAAAAAACGTAACACTTTTCTTTTAAAAGGATATATAAAACAACGGAAAAACACACAGTTTTTACAGTAAAAAATTATCTATTTTTTAAAGGCTTCGCTATCAAAAAAAGCTGGATAGTAAAAACATTAAAGTGAATAAAAGTAAATTTTTTAAAATAGCGTTCTTCATTTATCTACATCTTTTTATAATGCTAAATATACAAAAGGGATTTTTATAACATGTGATTGAATTTCATCCAAAGAGGTTTAACTCACTCTTTATAAATCACGAAAAATATGGATTTTAACCCATTGTTGTTGATTTTTGTTTGGATATTTATTAAAAATTCAAAAATAAGGAAAAAAAACTTTTATGAAAAAAATTGATTGAACGAATGTTTGCGTGAAAGAAAGCGTTTTTACAAATGAGCAAGATACAAACTACATAATATTTTGTAAGAAAAGTTAAAAATTATCGCAACAGAAAGATTACTGTCGCTTACTTCTTTCTTTAAAAATGTAACTGAATCTTTTAAGTTTAATAAAGTACGTTATATTTTTTATATTTTAATACTACCGCAATTACCGCTGTTGATTAAATCAACTTGATTTTGTTTTTTTAAAGACTATCGGATGGCAACACACAACAACAATTTCGAGTAAAGCTGTGCAATAATTTAAAACCGATTGTGTATTCTCTTATAACAGATTATTACCGGTTATCTACATAAGTTATGACAACTCTTTTTTTAGTTTAACGTCTCGTGTACCGTATATGTTTGGCAAAAAGAGGTGGCAAACAATAATAGCATTTTTTGGCGCGTCAATTTGTTTAACTCATTTTCTTTTACTGTTTTTCTTTACACCATCTTGTTGAAGTTCTTTTCTTATAGATTTGTATCTCTTCATCAAATCAAAAATAATTATTATGAAGCTTGTTATATTTGATAGTAATAAGAATATATCTTATTTTGGAGAATCTAAACTTCAATTTTTTAAGACTAAAGAAGAGCAATGTTTAAAGCTTATTATGCTTGATAAAGGTGAGCTTTTCTGCTTTACTTTTTGTTATCTTCTAAAATGGAATGTTTCAGATCCACAAGAAACTTTGACTTCAACTTTTGATCGTGTTTATATTCGTAAAAGCGTAAGCTTTTAAATTTTTCATTGAATCCATTTTATTCGTATGCATTTTAGAATCTTCTTTGTTGCTTGGATGAAGAATCAAATAATGCTTTTATTGTTGTTTTTTCAAGTAAAGAATCTTGTGATAAGATTTATGATGCTATGGTTAAGGTTAGTTATTTTATGCATATATTTATATTTTAATTGTATATTTTAGTCCAAACATCCTCAACCAACTGCTTCTATCAATGAAGATGAAATCTTCAAAGATCAATTTTATACTCCTCTTGTTAAACAAGTTCAAGCTGGTATTGATGGACATGAAGATTTAAAGAGTATTGTTCTTAATCTCGTTAATTCTCTTGATGCTGATGAAAGAATTGTTTATATGAATGTTATGAGCGAAACACTTTTGGTACCTTCTTCTTTTGAAGAAGATAAAGAAACAATTCTTGCTAATGTTGCTTCAACATCTGATGCTACTATTGATTCTACTGGTGATACAAATTTAAATGGTTCAAGGTAAGGTGGTCATTGTTTAAAATCAACTGTTACCTTTTTCTTATAGGATTTATAACATGAGAAAACGATCTTTCAATAATATTAGCTACAAAGAAAGTGATGATGAAGAAGATGGCCATACTAAGAAACCTTTATCCAGCAAATCAACTTTATCATCTTGCTTAGAACAACCATCTCCAACAAATTCTTCTGATGATGTTATCTTTGATATTGTTGAATCTCTTCATGATGGAAAACCCGCGAAAAAATTACTCGTTTTTACTTCGGTTGAACGTACTCATTGCTATGAATTTGTTATTCGTCCTATGTCAAAAATTAATCATTGTATTGGATGTTTGGCTCATCAAAAAAAGACATGTATCAAGTTTACTGTTATTGAGGGTGGAAGTAAATCATTCCATTTTACTACTGCTGAACATGCTTGTGAACCAATCGAATATTTACCATCAAGTTATCAATCATCTTTAATTGTCAAGTCTCCAAATTTTAAATTTACTCAACGTCAATTTTGTGAAGAAATGAAAGCATTATTGATTATTTTCGATCCCGGTAACAAAGATTTGTGTTACAGATTTGGATATGATACTTATCATAAACATTTTCGATGTAATCGATGCAAAAAACAAGGAATAGCTCCTACAGCTCGGTTTATTCGTCATGATGGAGAAGTTTCACTTGAACTTGGTCTTGCTCAGCACCGTTGTCAACCTCAAATATATGTTTCTGAATAATTATAAGTTTTTTTATGTTTGTTTGTTTTGTTATTATTTATGAATTTGATTTGTTTGGAATAATAATATATTATATTACAGCTTCTGCGTTTTGAATACACATTTAAAACTGAGTTTGATCAGGATATTTCTGTTTATCTAAGCTACACTATCATTTGCCATAATTGCTTTTTTTCCAGCTGCATGCATATTGTCACTACAAATTATGTTTTGCAATTTTATAAGAATGATTATAATAAGCTTAGTAACATATATATTAAGAATCGAGACACATAAAATTTTACCTAGAAGAAAAGCTTTAATTAAAATTTCGAGCATTTCTTGAGTTATAGCTATTCACAGTTGTACTTTGAGCTAAGGGTGTAACAACAATAGTATTTTGATACTTTTTTAAACACGGTAATTTCATTGCAATACCAATGGTGTATTTTGCTGTAAAATTTCGATACGGTGCAATAAATCCAATCGTTAAAAATGCATTGGAAATTGAATAGAATCCCATAAAAAGTAAACCCCACACGGGCTCATTTTGGTACCCTAAAAGGCCGGTTCCCACGGCCTTGGTCAAAATCGATGGAGAACAACTCAGGGACACCAAAAATACACTTCAGAACTCAATCTGAGCGATTTCCAGATTCCGCAGGTCATTTTTCAAAAATGGTCAAAAACAGCACTTTTTGGCACTTTTTGTTTTGCCATTTGGGTTGTAGAGCAGATATCAAGAAAACAGTACATCAAAAGTTTAATTTGGATGTCCTGAACATGTTAAGATCACTGGAAAAGCTTTAAACAATGTAATAAAAAATTTCTCTCGATAAGAAGTTTTGCTATTTTTAGCAAAAACTGCGTCACAAATGGGGTTTTTTGGACGTCATATGAGTTCTAGACAACTTAGCCGGAAATCCATACATCAAAATTTAAGTTTGGATCTAAGGAAGCGATTGATGCAACATGTACTTCTCTAAACATATTATTTCGGATTTTCTCTCGATAAGAAGTTTATGCTCTTTTTTAGCTACTTTATAGTTAAAGACCGATATTTCAGCACTGGAAGCCTCAATCGAAAATCCGGTTTACAGATTTTTTACATATTCAGTTGTGGTTAAAATAAACCTTAAATGAGATTTTTCTGATCATTATTAAAAAACTACATAGACGTTAACCATGCTGGAGTACAAAAACTCAAAATTTTTAATGATCTATAAAATCGGTCCTAGACATCCAAATAGAAATCCGGTTTACAAAAATCTTCTATTTTTTATGTCGAACATTTTAAGACTATTTGCACTATCCTCAGATCAATACACAAAAACTACATAGACATTTAAGCCAAAAAACGCTATTTTTGACATATTTGACCAATATCAATACTTTATCAGCACTATTCGGCCATGAAAATGCTTCCACTGCATTCCTCGATGTCGATTTACTTATATCTAATCATTTTTAAAACAAGCAATGAACCCTCTTGAGTTTAAGAATCAATTAAAAAAGCTACAGTAAAACCATCAATATCTCCAACATCAGTGAGGTGTTGTAACTACTTTTAAAACCTTCTCATGATGTTGTAACCTGCTTATATATGTCTTTTATGATGATTTAAGCATTCTAGAGCGTTTTGGAGCTTCTGTCTCTCTTTATTGCTGATATATGAGGTATTCAAAACGCATTTGTTAGCAACACGGAAAACAATGCTTAACATGACTTTTTGGATCTATGACAAACTTGTTATCGCTAAAACATATTAAAATAGCTAATTAATACTATCCCTATGCTTTACAAACAATATAAAGTAATTTATAACGATTTTGCAGTTTTTCGTATATATGAGTAGCACACGATGAAAACTCATGTTTTGCACTTTTGATCATAAGACTAATATTTTGAGAGTGTATCATTTTTTTATGCTTATTAACACTAAAAAAAGTGTTTTCAAGCATAATTTGCTTAATCTTTATGCTTTTTGAGCTTTTTTTATCCATTTTGGTGTAACAAAAGTGTTTAACTTTGAAACGTCCAAAAATCAATAATGATTACCCAAAATGATATAAAACAGTTCCAAATGATAAAAAAAACATTAGGGTTATAAAAATCTGCAAATCTTTAGAGTTATTACTTTATTAGTTCCTGTATCAAACCATAAAAGCACAGAATCGGGCTGAACTTCATCAAACATATCCGGATGCCTTTCATAGAATGGTTTCATGAGAATTGGAATATCCTTAAAGTAGTGAGTTAATTGGTAAAAAATGTAAGCTTTTGTAAACCTAGAACCTTTCTATTATTAAGAAATAGAAAACAAGGAACAGAAAACGCTAAAGTCAACAGTATGTTAAATAAAAACCCAGCAATTATCGAACTTCTGCTTACAATCCATTCATGAAATCTTTGATTATGATATACGATGGAAAATCGATAAATTAGGCAATAATCTTGATAGACGACAATGTTGACTACTGTAAATGTTACCATTGCAAACTAAAAACTAACATTGTTTTTTTTTCTTCTTTTTGCTTCTTCTTCACCAAAACTTATCTTTCCAGAAAATGCTTACCATAGTTTTAACAACATAATCGGCTGAATCTTCACCCCATAAATTTTTGACTATAAAATATGCATCTCTTCCAAGGCCTTGTATAATTGCACCACCGGCAGGAAAAAGTAACCTTGGACAAAAAATGATTCCCATAACAAAATTAAATGCTGCATCCCAAAACTGAAATAAATATCCATCTATTTTAAACATCCAAATTAAAAACTACCGTATACAATATTAATGTCCGCCGATATTCTTGCATACTTTTTGGTGTGACAAAAATTATTAATAGTATTGTATAAATCGAGCATACCATCGAAATTCAAACAATTGCCAACAAAAGTGTGTCATGCCATTCTGTGACTAACATGATTTCTGTTATTAAATTTTGTTATTTTTTTTAAAGATTTTTAAAAAAATGGTATTTTGACGTATAAATAAAATTAAATCTTTTGAGACAGGTGTTTAGAGCTCTAGGGTAAAAAATTTTTTTAATTTTTGCATAAATAATTTATTTAATCATATGAACATTTATTTTTAAAGGTTATTAAAGGCTCAAAAGTTTGTTAAATGATTAATCATGAGACATTTGAGAAAATTCTTATATGAAAACAATTTGCTACCAATATTCACAGTTAAAGATAACATCAATAATTTTAACGGATAACTTATTACAATAATTCTTCTATTATAATATTTAATACTTTAAAAGTTTTCTTAGTTAAAACAGCAAGATTAAAACAATAAGCGACATCTGTGGTCATCTTATAACTGATTTTTATATTACTCAGGCTTTTATTTTCCTTTAATTTTGGGTGTGACGCATTTAATACACGTAAATTGATATTAAAAATACTTTACTGATATAACAGTTTTTTCCAGTTTTTATGTTACGTATTATCATGACAAATATTTTGTTGCAGTTGCTTTTGATCATTTGTTTCTGTTCTCATAACATCAATGTATCCATAATCAACAGTTGAATGCTCTAAGAATACTAAATAACTAAAAAAAAATTTTCCGGGATTCGAACCTGTGACACGCTGTTCGAAACCCTAACGTCAACACCACTTCGCCATTGAGGCTTGAAAGAAGTGATGCTCGAAATGCATCACATGAAAAAGCCCTTGTAAATTAAAAACTTTAAAGCGCTGAAAAACGGTGCAGCACCAAAACTGGCGCGAAATATTTTTTGGAGGTACTTTTTAGACCCATATGATACTGTTAGGCTATATTTGGTAGCAAAACTCAAATATATATGGCGCGGTTCCCTGTTCAAGTGTGATAAAAGAAACAGGTTGATTTTTTTCACAGGGAGACCAAGTAAAACTGAAAAATTTTTTGTCTTAAAATTTTGATTTTTTTGATGAAAACACAATGCGCAGGCATGCTGAATTCAATGGTACCATCCGTTTTTCTCTAACTTTAACAGAAACAATTTGCCAGCCAAAATACGATCGGGGAATTTGCACCCTTTACTTTATATATATTTCAGCTATGATTACTTTCAGCACGAAAAAATTCTTTATTATTTTGCTTTATGTTTTATGTTTTAATTTTTCTGTTGTATGTTATTCTTTCTTTTCACTTTGTTATCTTTGCCCACTCAATCTTCAGGAGTGAAATAAATTAAAATTAAAAAATTATTGAAGATAGTATTGGTCAAGTGCCAAAGGCTGAATCTATCGTGTAAGTTCTTTTACAACAAGGGATATATTAATAAGGGATAAAAAAATGTTAAGCAGGGATTAAAACAGAGCAGAAACATTGACTTTTTTTGTTTACGGGGAAGAATGTGATCACAAATTTCCCTGTTGATCTTCGAGAATAGCTCTCCGGGATGACTGTTTACTAAATTATTTCATTTTTTATAGAATCGGTCAAAGTATAATTACTCCTTCAACCTTCAGTTCTTAGAATTATTGCTATTTTCAATTCACAAAGAAATTTACATAAAGCTTTCAGTACATTTCCTGCCATTCATTCAATGATGCTCGCTTAAATCACTTTCATTTTTCATTATCAGCTTTTCGTCATTTGCAACGATGTGGCGGCAATCATCAAACAAACATCGTCATCAACATCATCATGATGTAACTGTACGTCCAACAGATAAAATTCCACAAGAAGCAGAATATCGAATTTATGCTAAATGGGATCCAAATGAGCTACGAAATCGTTTAATTCCAGAAATTGTACAAGAATTTCCAATGCGTGGTCTTCGTCTCTATGGCACTCGTTTACCAAGATGTGATGGACACTTGGTTAAACGTATTGGATCAATAGAAGTTCCTCCGCTGCCACCTGGTGGATCATTTCCATCAAACAATCGTGAATTTCAAATTGAAAAAGCACTTGGCAAGCGTTCCTACCGAGTTTTAGATGTGGGATCTAAAATCAAGTATTTTTTAAAGTTGGAACCTGTTGGTTTACCAAAAACTGCACCATTATTAAAGGTTAGTGATTTTTATATATTGGGTTCATAGGCACTACCGATTATGAGTATTGGGTGGTTGGGTTATATGTATGCATAGCAACAGGTCGATTTCCCCTGTCTTTGGTCCTCTTCCCCTTAACTCTCAAATCTTAAAAAAATCATGGGTGAAGTCGACCGACTCGGACTTGGCTGCTATGCCGAGTTACATGTATACAAGGGTTGCTAGTATTGAAGTTCTTTCATGTTGCCATTGCAACCTTTCATGTGCAGCGTGATGCAAATAATTTATAAATCGTTTTTTTTAAACTAAAGCTAATTGTATTATCTTTGGCTGGTAGTATGCTCGTGTAATCGAATGGTTAGCGTGTTCGACCGGGTGATCCGAAGTTTGACTCCTGATGGAGTCTACATACCACTGAAAACATGTGGGCGCTCGGCGGATCCGAAGTTAAAACAAATTCCATGGGTGGCACCGATTGTTTTTCTGACTTTGGCCATTGACATGCTACTATAGTAACCGCTGGATGAGTATCATTCTTCTAGCATCATGTTATGGGTTACTGTAATTTCAGAAAACGTTAATTTTTGTTCGTTTTCTGACTAAATTTTTGATTAAGAGTTGTCCAGTAAAGGTGTTTCTAATGAATTGGAAGATAGGGACTCAAATACTTTTTCACTTCCCCTTTTTTTATCATATACATTCTCGTTAATCTGTTTATTTTTCAGCGTGAAATTCTTGCCTTGAATACTGCATATGATTCATCACCAAGCCATCGACGACATTTCCTTGCTATCTTTGATCGAGGTACTTTTCCTGATCGATTTAATTTTATTATTATGCAATTAGGTGATTGTAATATTGCTGATCTTCGTTCACAGCGACTTAAGGGTGCAGATTTTTCACGTGCTTCAGCACTTCATCTTGCATGTCAAACTCTTCAAGCTGTACATGATGTTCAACTTAATCATTATTATCATCGTGATATTCGAGCTGGAAATTTTATTGTTGGGCTAAATGATCACCATCGAACAATTTACCTTGTTAATTTTTCACTTTCATATGAATATGTTGCAAGAAATATTCGACTTGAAAAAGGAAAAAAGCCACATGCTAATGAGTAAGTTTTAATTAGAGGGGATTTTGTGGATTATTAGCTGTTGAAAGGGATTGATGTATTTATGTGTGCTTACAGCATGCGATATTAGGAGTTATCAACAAGAAAACTATTATTACTGTCATAGCCCAAAGAAGTGTTACAATCTAATCTTTAATAATCAAATGTCCTTTTTAGAACTCCTCGAGCCACACCAAAATTACCATGGATAAGTTGTCGATTTCAATCACGTGCATTTCATCTTGGACAACCAAGTCGTCGTTTAGATGATGTTGAATCATGGATGTATGTAATGATTGATATATTTGATCAAAAAATTTTGCCATGGAAATATGCAAAAAGTGAAAGAATTGGATATGAACAAAAGGAAAGACTTTTTATGGGTGATTGTAAGTTTTACTTTCTAACAGTGCTTTAAATCAGTTTATCAATTGATGTTTTTTACAGATGCTGAACAGCTTGGTGAATATAAGCCATATATTGATATAATGGCAAAACATATTGAACATTCGCGTATACGTAGCAATGGAATAGTTGATTTTCCATTCTTTGGTAATGTTTTAGAACAAATGGCAAAAGATTGGAAGATTACTGGTAAAGAACCACTTGATTGGATGCCTGATCCATCAAATCCAAATCGAAATATTGCAAGAACTAAAGGAGAAGCAATGATAAAGCTACCAAAAGGATCAAAGAAGAAAGTAAGTCTCTTTTATAGCAGATTATTACCGTAATCTATTGTATAAATTTTTTAGCATTCTCCACATCCAAGAGTTGAATTACCTGGTGAAGAAGAAGAAGACGAAGAATTTAATTTTCTTCTAGTTGCTCCAACTGAACAATTAACAAAAGAAACTGCAAAAGTAAAAGAACCATCTGTTACTGCTGCTACAGATACTGATAAAAAGAGTAAAGAAAAGCAGCAACCACAACAAAGTGATGGAAGTGGAAAGAATGTTAATAAAGTTTCTCCTGGTGGTGCTGCTCCTGAAAAAGATGAAAATGAAAAGGTTGAAGCAGCTGCTGCAGCAACAGATAAAAAAGATATCAATGCAATTGCATCAAAAGGTCGTGGAACTCGTACAGCAGAAAAAGGAAATTTGGATGAACCTGAAACAAAGAAGAAGGATAAAGAAAATGAAAAAGAGAAAGAAAAGAAAGAAGATAAGAAAGATGAAGAAAATGATGCGCCAAAATCTCCTTCAAAGAATGATGATGATGATGCAAGCAAAGATGATGAATCATGTAACTAGATGTGGTCTATATATAATTGATATTTATTAATAGTGTGAAATGTAATTGTCTTTGAAAATTATGAGTAAAAAATGACTACCTGAAACTTTTTTTTCGATAGGGGCTTGGCTTTTGTGTATTTTCTTTTTTCATATGGGTTTTACTGTTTGTTGCTTTTGATTCAAATCTTTCATTTAGATTTTCTTCACGTCTTCTGATTTATAAGACAAGCTTAAATTAGTTTTGAGTTGCGATAAAATAAAACAACAACATCTTCAAGTAGTTTATCTACAATCAACATAACAAGTCTTTAAAAATACTGTAATAAAAGCAATTAAGACTCTAACTAAGCTATTTGCCGCTTAAAAGGATACGGTATGCTTGTATCTCAAAACTTAACTGAACATGTCTTTTTATAAGTAAAAAAAACCCGTTTATTGAGAATTCATAAACATACAAATATAAACAAAAAGTAATATTAACGTACAAGCTTATTACATCTAAGATCTTTGTGAATATCATAACATGTTTTTTGACATAGAAAAGCATTACATACAGAACATTTAAAATTGGAAGCCATCCAACACGTTTCACATAGCTTGATTGTTCTAATAGTTGGAGATGGAGCTGTTACAATATCATACATATAACCTTCATTTGGATTCTTTAGCTAAAATAAAAGAAGATAGATAGTTTGTGTTAAGATTGAACAAAAACTTACAAGAAATTCATGTCGTCGTTGCTCAAAATTCTTTCGATATCTTGCATCTGTTGCTCCAAGAGCTCTCTTACTTGCACGTCCAACTAAAAGTATATATATATATATGATTCAACTGTAATAGCAAGTAATAGTAACAAACCTGGTTTAATCTTTTCTTCTTTCAAACCAAAATCAGGAGTTTTAACATTTGATGATTTTTTGGAAGGATCTTCAAATAAGTTATCACTATCAAGAGTTCGTTGAAAATTTAGTTGACGAAATTTTGCAATATCATCTCGATTGATAGTACTTTCGTTTCGAGCTAAAATAGATAAAAGATAGATTCAGCAAAATTGCTTATAGATAGATATTTACCTGATCTTTTTGGAGCTGGTTCTCTTGGTGGATCAGTCGATGCCGCAGGAGTAGTGTTCTTGGCAGTTCTTTTTGATGATGATGGTGTTGATGACATTTGAATTATTTTAACTATACAATGAATAATTTAATATTATTTATAACTTTTAACAAAAGTAAAATTAAACTTTTTAAAAATTTTAAAAAAATTGAATTTTCACAATCGTTTGTTTTTTTTTCGCGGTGAAACATTTTTTAATGCAATGGCTGGGAAAAAAAGCTCTGTTCATTGAAAAAGAGAGCTTGTGCCATAAATGGTCGAAATTGCTGCATTTTTTGTGCCACAATAAGATATTAGAATTCCACTTGATTGATTCAATTGATAAACATACATCATATAAATCAAGGAAGACTTTTCATCCAACAAATTTCTGTCTTTAAAAATGTGTCTCAAATTTATGCTGTTTCAAATTTTACAAGTTTAACTCCTCCCATCTATTTTCAAGGACCATATTATCATCAAAACTTTTCATTACCAGATTCTGTTATTTATTATTTAACCAAAAATCCATCAACTCCAAAATTATATCAAAAATTAACAAAATCTTGTAAATACTTTTTTGCTAAAAACTCAATTATTGTTCTTCAGTGTTTACGTTTTGACTGTAATGGTTGGAAAACTTGTTTTGAAAAATGTTTTCCAACAATTGGGATAAAACCAAAAGCTTACAGTTTTGAATTTGAAAAAGTTAAAACAAAATTTTGGATTACTGATGTCTTTGGCTTGAAGAATAATCTCATTTTTCCTTCCCCAACTGTTTCATCAATTATTTCAAAAATTTATCGAAGTGATGTAACGACTTGTATTCTAGTTCAACAAACAATTGCATTTAATGATCTTTTATTTTTTGCTTCTTCTGCAACACAATGTATTTTAAAAGATTGTACTGTAACAAATTGTAATGGTACAAAAATGGAGTATGAAACAGTTTTTGCAAATTTGCCAAAACTTAGTGATAACTTTTTAAGAAGTGCAATGCTTCGTCCATTTGTATGTGTAGGTTTGATATAAGATTCTGTTTAAGTTCTTAAAAATCAAACAAATTTTTTAGAATGTGGTGCTCGATATATAACTCGGCCTGGTTTTCTTTATCATCAGATCCATGTTCATAAACTTTGAATTTACTAAAATATGTGAAAAAAAATTTTAGTGTTGTTGATTTGTTGTACTTATCAAAAAACTGTTCGTCTGTTATCGAAAAAAATAAAACATAAAAATCAAGAATATTGTTTGGACAACTGCTAACTATAACGCTCTTAAAGAAAAAGCTATCACTTGTTCAACTTTTAGATATAAGTTAAATCATTTATTTTTTGTTACTATTTTCATATTTTAGTAATAAAAGCTATACGGTATTTTTTATTTAGAAATGCAGTTTTTTTCTAAATAAAAATACGCAACAATGCTGGTCATAAATGCCAGGATTTAAAAATCTAATTTGCAAATGTACTAATTAATGTTCAAAAAAACGTTCGTTTAGTTTAAAAATCTTAGTTGCAATTAATTGTGTCTTTTTACTGCTGCAACTGTGCACTACCTAAATTTTTCATTTTTTGAATATATGAACGTATTACTTGCTGTCATTGGGGATAAAAGCAAGAAATCCTCAGACAAACTTTTAACAGCTGTTTTTGTTTTAAGATGAGATCATAAAACTTGTGACTATCTGCTTTCTTTTAAATCTTTAAAATAAAAGCAAAACCTTTTATTTTGATTTTCTTCACTTTTTTGTTATTCCTTGACAAAAAAAAGTGTTCTCAAAAAAATATGTCGGATCTTAAATTTGATCCCCTATCAACAAAATATCATTGTTGCTGTGGATGTCATGTTAAAACCGGAACTAAAATTATTTGTGGTTTAAGCATTGCTGGAAGTATTCTGCTTCCACTTGTTTGTTATCCATATGTATTTGTTGGGCTTTGTTTTGGTGCTATTCTTGCTTTAATCTCTGCTGCTCCAATTATTGGAATTAAACAATTAAAGCCATGGCTTTTTATTCCATTCTTTTGTCTTATGGTAAGTTGTTTTTAAGAGTAGAAAGTTTTTGCTTGAAAATTTGTTACATGTTGTTTTCCCAGCTATCTTTGAGGATATCTATGAATGATTAGTTGCCCAAAATAAGAAACACAATTCTGCTTAAATGAATAGCACATAGTATTGCTATATTTAAATTGATTCTTTTGCAATTTAATGATAATTTAATGACTTCAACACACTTTTCAGGGTCTTACAATCGCTTTCAATGCTGCCTCTGTTGTTTTCATGGCATGGACCTCCGATAAATTTTATGAACTTGGATATACATCTGATCAAATTTTATTGATTACGGCTTCGGGTGCCTTCAAAACAGCTTTAAATGTTTGGTTTTTCATTATCCTTCAACGCTGCTATGATTTTGTTTCTGAAATGAAGGCACAAAAAGAACTTGAATTACCAAAATAGATAACAACAAATGAAAACAATTTTAGTCGTTTTTTCTTTTCCACTGACTTTTAAATAAATAAGCTTTTGTTTCGTTAAATTAAAAATAAAATTACATAACCATGTTTCCTTTTTGTTTTTAGAATGATATCTGTGTAAACGCTCACATTTATGAGTAGCAGATGTAAAACGATAAACACACAAATAGACTGCAGTGATCTATACTTTTTATTATAAAATATAAAAAATTCTGCAAAATGAATACTTTTTGAATATCATAAATGTATTATTAACGAATCATTGAAGTTATCCTTGCTTTTACACCTTTTTAAAATCATCGACATCAAAATTTTATAACAAATTATAACAAAGTTATTGTCTATTTGTTATTTTTATTAAATCTTAGGATGAATTTTTATGCTGCTGCTTTTTGTTCCTTACTATCCCTTACTAAGATTAGTATACAGACAAAATAGGGGGCCTTTACTCCGGCATCACTGGGCGATCTCTACGGCCAGACTGTTTTTAAAAAAGAAAAGAAAAAGTATTTTCCAAGAATTGATTTTTCATACAAATCTTAATTAAAACCAAATTTCTTTGAAGAAAATTTGATAGTTTTTATTGCGCAAAAGTTGTTGCAGTTTTTGAGTGCTCCAAGATTTTAATCATTTTGCTGTTAATTATAAATTTTTCAATTGCAACAAGCTGCCATTTCAAAAATGTCTTTTTTCATTAATAATCGGTATAATTATAGGGATCTTTTTGGATCAAGCCAAGATGAAATAATAGTATTTTTGGTCGTGCCATTGCAGCACCCCCGAAAAATACTAATAATATGCAAATGGAAAGATATCGGGTCTTTAAAGCTCAAGATCATGAAAAGGGTTATTTTGATATTGCTATTGAAATCCAAGAAAAGGTTTGTTTAAATTTGTTACAAATTATTTTATGTACTTAATTTGATTTAGAAAATATATGCTCATAAATTTGTTTTGGCAACTGCTTCTGAAACTTTTAATGCAATGCTCTCTGATCGATGGAATGGAAAATCTGAAACAATCAAAATTGAAAATCCTGCTTATTCATATGAAACCTTCTCTGAACTTCTAACTTATATTTATTCCAATACCTGCACTTTGACAAATGAAAATATTTTTGTGCTAACTGATATGGCAGAATTTTATGGTATTACTTTTCCCAAAGATCTGTGCCGTGATTTTTTAAGAAAAATGGAAATTGATATAAATTGTATTGATAAATTGGTTGAATTTGCACAGAATTATTCTTTGGATGATTATTTAAAAAAAACTTACAATTTTTATTGAGAAAAATTTTCGCTCTATTATTGAATCAGAAGAATTTGTAAAACGGAGAAAATCTTTCATTCAGCTTTTGTCTACTTTGTTGAAATCAAATACTGAGGAAGAAAAGTTTTTTGATGCTGTAAGTTTCTTTAAAAATACTTTTTCAAATATAACGTTGTCAAATTAAAGGTATGTAAATGGGCAGAATATCAAACTGCAACAGTGTCTAAAGCAGGGATGTGCGAAATTCCGGCAGACTCTGAAGGTAGCGCTGACAAAAATATGTTAGATGGAATTCTTTGTAATATTAATTTTTCACAAATTTGTATTATATTTGTGAAAAAAGTGATTTGTAAGCTTTTTTTCTTATTATTTTTTAAAAAATGTTTGTATTTAAGATAAAATACAATTTGTTTTATCGTCTTCTGAATTGTACAGCTCTATTTTAAAATGTAAAAGAAATGATTTGCGAGACGATAAATTTTTTGAAGATATAAGTTTTATTGGTATGTTTTTGTTTCTTTATATGTTTCTCTTACAGACTTTAAATATTTATTTTTAGTTGAAAACGGTTTCTTCTTAAATCCATCTGAATTGTAAATTTTTGCAAAATCATTGCTTTCACTTCATTTTACAATTGAAGATGCTTTTAAATGTGTAAGTTTATTTTTAAAAAGTGTAAATGGTTACCTTTAATATTTGAATTTTAGGTTTATCAAATTGCCGAAAAACAAGTAATTATGAAACAGAAAGCATCAAAAGAACTCATCACTGATATTGCGAAAGCTATCAAAAATGAACTCTCTGAAATCTTTTCAAATATTAAATTTCAACAAATGTCTTACAAATTTGTAAAAAAATTTATTGGTATGCTTCTATATTTTCAATAGATTACTCAAACAAGCTTTTTAGTTCCAACTGGTATTCTTTCTAAAGAAGAAGTAAAAAGCCTTTTTGAAGTTTGTGGTATGTACATATTCTATTTCTGTTGTTTCAATACTGTAATGTAATATTTTTAGTCAAACTTGATCATAATCATGGAAGTCTTTTTGCTGTATTTGAAGATACCTTTGATTTGATGAAAAATATTCCAAATTTTGAACTTCATAATTTCCCTAGTGTTCAGAAGAAATTCCGATTTCCACATGTTGAATTTTTTATTCCCCACACACCAAGTACCTTAATCAAAAGAAATGGAATTGAATGGTATCTTGTAATTGAAAAAGATGGAATTTTGGGTGTTAAATTTCATTCAACAATTGTGTTGAGTGATTATTTGATTGCCGAAATGAAAGCTGCTGCTTCAGAAGAGTTTATATTTGATACATCCATATATGCTAATCTTTCTATGAGTTATAAAAATGTTTAGTTTTTCTTTGAATTAAATATTTCATCTATATGTTACCGCCTATCTTGTGAGCCCGCCGATCTTGTGAGAGACTAGTCTATCTTGTGAGAAAAATATTTAAAGTAGTAATAACTTTGTAAAATAACAAAGTAACAAAAACACAAAGTCAATTTTCGAAATCTTCACATTCGTATTGATATATTGAGTCTTTTATTTTTGAACATTCGTAGAAAATTAAAACAATACTAGCTTTTTTGTGTTCAACTTTGTCATAACTGATAATTTAAAAACTTTTTAACTATAAAAATAAAGTGATTATATCAATACGAATGTGAAGATTTCGAAAATTGACTTTGTTTTTTTGTTACTTTGTTATTTTACAAAGTTATTACTACTTTAAATATTTTTCTCACAAGATAGACTAGTCTCTCACAAGATCGGCGGGCTCACAAGATAGACGGTAACATATATACTTTTTGTCGTACTTTTCTTGATACATATTTGTCAAATAAGTTTTGTTTTGGATTTTTCTTTACTTTTTAGTTGCATTTGTAGCATAAATAAAATTTTACATAAATTAGCGATGAATTATTAATTAAAGAGCTACTGAATGTATAAAATCAGCGGTAATAATGTATTCTTTATTGCCTCATTTTAGCGTTCATTTTTTCTTTCATGCAAAGGATGCAATCAACGTATTACAAATCTATCGAAGCGGATTCCATATTTATGATTTAATAATTACAACACAATTCAATAACAAGAATATCAAAAACTCTCACTTTCTCTTGTCGTGATTTTCTTTTTGTTTTTGGATTAATTAAAAGCAATAATTGTGGAACTATTTAACAAAAGAAACACACCCCAAATTTCGACATCATTCTTCAAAGCTTATCATTTTAAAAAAATGCTCAAAATGAGTAATCACTAGCTACCATCACTAACGAAATCAGACATACCTTTAAGCCCTCATTTTTTTTCAATGTTTGTTTAATGATAAAGACTTGAAAGGAAGAAAAGAAAGAGGCTTATTATCAATTTTATTTGTTTCATTTCTATTTTATTGACCTGGCTCGTTTTCTCAGAAATTGCATCACTGATTTTTTAGCTGAAAGTTTTGCAATATAAAAATGGAAGCTTTAGAAGCTAATCCAAAATATCGATGTTGTTGTGGAGAGATTCATGTTGTAGCTGGAACACAAATTATTTGTATTTTACTTCTTTTTAACATTGTTCTTTTTGTGTTGTTTAATTTTCCGCACAACATTGCACCGGCTGCTATTATTGCTGCTCTTGTAATTGCAACATTGTTCGGAACATTTTTTGAGAACCGCTATCTTATTATTCCAGTTTATTGGATTTTGGTGAGTTTTTACATTTTGTTCGATTAATTATTGTGGTTTAAAAAAACTGGAAAAATGATTTAACAGTTTCGCAAAAAAACTGACCTTGCAGGTTTTTAAATTTTTTTGTTTAGCATTTTTAGAGCCAATAAGCAAAAAAAACATTTTTGACCGATGAGGACATGAGTTATCATGACGTAATCAATAGCTACACACATCATTGCTTTTTACTACGCTCTAGACTGATTCGGACTGAATGAATGACAAAAAAGAAAATTGATAAAGTTCTTATCACTCAATGTCAAATAGCACATATTATTAGTACCAAAATAAAGAAATACAGTCGAACCTCGTTATTATGTTTACCTCGATCTTACGTGGTCTTAGGCTAGTCCTTTCAAAATCAATGCAAATGGACCTCGTTATTACGTTCACCTTGTTGTTACGTTGTTTTTTTGCTGTCCCTTGAAAAAAGTAATTACGAGGATCGACTGTAAATTCAATAATTTTCGATTAAAAAAGTAATATTTTTATTTCATTAGATAAGTGCACTTTATTGGAAAAAATGACATAAAATTGAATGTTGACAATAAACAAATTCTTTTAACCAAATAACTAGTTTTTTTTGCAGAAACTGGCTATTTGCGGAGCTATCTTTAAATTAATTGCAACAATTTGCCAGTTTTTTATTCATGGTGACAAAATCATTATTTTGGATGTTGTAATTACCGTTTTTCTACTTTGCTTATTCACATGGTTCTCTGTCATTTTAAAAAGCTGCTTTGATTATTTTAAATGGTTAAAAATGCACACAAATTTTGTGCCATTGGAAGCAGTTGCACATTATTTTCAAAATGTAATGCCGAAAATGCCGGAAATGCAACAGATCGTTAGCGAAGAAAAAGAAGATGATGGAGATAGTGATGAATCTGTTGCAAAATCTTCAGATAAAACAGAAAGTGATTCCACTGCTTCTATGACATCTGTTGAATGCCAGACTGAAACTATTGAAACTTAATTAATTATTGTGTTTTGTAGGAATTTTTACATTCCAATTAAAATTGTTCTCATTAATGTTTTTTACCTCAATTGTTAAAGCGTAATAAAGTTTATGAAATAAAATGTAGAGGTTGTCAAATGAAAAAGTTTAAGCCAAATTTTGACTTTAAACTGATTTTTCTCCACAACTTATTTAAAATCAAGACCACTATCAATTGGGATAAAGTGGAATAGCTTCTGTTTCACTGCTTTATTGAAAGATTGAGATTTGAGTCATCTTTTTTCAGCTGTTTTTATTGCTTCTTTCACATGATTTCAAGTAGTTCTTTTTAATGCCCTTTTTTAATGAGAAAACATTTTATCACATAGATTTTTATATTTTTCTCATTGGCCCTTACTGACGTAGATATATCACCTCATTTTAGTTATTCATTTTTGTACTACGCTTTTTTATTGGTTCTCTCTTCTATGGTTTTTTAAAAATAAGTTGATCTCATGAAATATAAAGATCTTCAAAGTTTTGGACAATTGTCTATATCATCTGATGCTAAAGATGGAAAATACACCTTTCAACGTCCATATCCACAAGAATTTTCAATTTCGTATCCAATTCTCAAATACATGATCACTTATCCAACTGGAAAAGCATGGAAAAAACTTATTCAAACATGTAAATATTTTTTTTCAAAAAAACCCATTTATCCTGTTAATCGTTGTATAACTTTCAAAGGCACGAATTCTAAAATTGATGATGTTGTTGAAGTTAAAAAAATTGTATCAAAAGTTTTATGGTTGCATAACTTTTTTTATGCTTTTAAAGATAATATTTCAAGTTTTATTGCTCCAAGAACTTTAAAATCTGAACTTCGATGCTTACGCCTTGATAATCAAAATTTATTATTTGACGATTACCAAACTCTTACAGCTTCTGGTAATTTTGATACATTGTGTCTTATTCGCAATAGGATTGCACATTCTGATGGCTCATATGCAAAGCTAGATGAACTGCTTCAGAATATTCAACAAATTGAAAATTTTTATATGCAAGTTTTTTTTAAAATTAATATTTTTTCTTCTGACAAAAGTTTGTAGGATTTGCCATAATGGTTTTTCAATTTTTGATGAAAATACTGTAAAGAATATTGTTAGAATTTTACCACGTTTTACAAAATTACAAGAATTTGATCTGTTTAATCTTACAGAAGCCTTTGATATCCATTCTATTACAGATTACATTATTGTAAGTACAGTTTTTTCTTAAACTCTTTTAAAAAGGAATCTATTGATCATGTCGCTAAAAAAGGAATGATTTTTCTAAACTAAAAACAAAATATTATTTTTTCGTTGTTATTACTGTTGAGAGAGTTATTGATCACTAAAAGTTTCAGCAAAACGACGTTATTTGTTTTTGTCTTTATTACAATGAAACACTCCATTTGACTCCTGGATACAGAACAATTCTGGAAAATTGTATCGACAAAATTCTTTCGAACCCGCCAAAAAAGTTTCCATATTTTTCATTTTTTGGCTTTAATGGTGCCCGTTATGAACGCTATCAAAAATATTATCGATGGTAAATATGTGTCATGACTGTGAATGAAAGATGATTTAAACTGTTACAATTCACTTAAGCTGAAACTTGTTTTTGTTTGATACCGTTTGTAGCTGTTGTTATTGTTAATAAAAAATATAAACATTTTCATTTTGGTAAAATATTTCCGACAAAACAATTTTTATAAAAACCATGCAAAACATGTGATCTTTAAAAAACTTTGCACCTATTAACTAGGCCTCTACTCTATTTTGGTTTTCCTTAAAAAGTGATGGAATTTCAACCATAAACCAATTATTTTACTGATAGCACCACTTTTTTAAGGAGGAAAAACAAAAATGATCACATTTTTAATGCTTTTATTGACTGTAAAAACAGATGAAAAGTTTTTATCTTTTTACACCAAAATTATATTTTGGTGGTGGTCACTTGTTTTTCTTCAGCGACTGGCATAGAATTTGTTCAAAGAAGCTTGTTGAAGCAAAATGCATTCAGCCCGTGAAACAATGTTACCCCTAAATTCTAATTCAAAATTTAAAAAGCTTCTTTATCTGTTAAAAAAGCATGACATTAAAATTGCAACAATTTTTATTGCAGCATTGTGCTTGATTTTTAGTATTTTATTTTGGGTTGTTTTTCCTGCAAGACTTCTTCATTTACTTCCTGTTCGATTTATTCCATTTACTGTAATCACACTATTTGTTGGAATTTATAAAAAGAAGCCTTGGATGTTTTTTCCGTTTCTTTGGTATTTGGTAAATGTTTTCTTTTATCTAAAATGTGTTAAAATAAAATATTTAGGGAGCTATGATAGTTCTAAATATTGTGTCATATGGATTAACAGTAAATGCAGTTTATGATTATGTTAAAGAATATAGCTATCTATCTGGAAGGTAACTTTTTTCATTTAATTTTTAAAAATATGTGGTATAGAAAAAGAAATCTTTAAAAGCATGTGTCTTAGACAATGTCTCAAAGTCATGCAATTAGATCCAAGACGTTAGAATTAGAACTAACAAAGACTTCTTTTAGAATTTACGATTCATTTGATTGGGCATTATTTTTCAATGTTATTGCAATTCCTTTATATTTTTGCTTTTATTTGATTACTCATCGATGCAACAAAATGTTTGTTGAAAAAGCAAAATATGAATATGATGGCAACAATGATTATAGACCAGAAGTACAAACAACTCCAAAATGGTTATTTGGATATTCTGTAAAAAATGGAACAGTTATAATTTGCGTATTTTCTATTCTTTGTTGCATCTGCATTGAAATTTGGGCGTTTATTACTTACAATTATGAAATTAATTTTAATAGCATTTTTCCATTGCTTTTTATCGCCTTCGCTGTAGCTGCAACTATTTTTGGGGTATGGAAACAAAAGTCATGGTTATTTTTGCCGTTTATATGGGTTGTGGTAAGTGCTAATTTTGACAAAATTGTTTTATGGAAGTTATATTTTCCAGGAAACTCTAGTATTTCTCAGTTTTACACTTTTCATTAATTCCATATGTGTAACAATTAAAGGTGAAAATTATCGATATTATTATGAAAGATATATGATGATGAATCATATTTATCCATTCAAATATTGGATTAAATTAATGTTTTTTGAAAGCGTCTTACAAACTTATATACCGTAAATGTCTAATAAACTTACGAGAACAAAATAATGTACATTTTTAGAAACATATTTTTGCTGAAAGTTATTTGTTTTTTAATTTGCATAATTGCAATGACATTATCGATATGGATATTTTTAATTATACATAATTGCTATATGCTTATTTGTGAAAAGAACAGAGCACAAAAATTGGCACATCAACGTGTTTCTCTTGAAGAAAACTAAATGTTTTGTTAACGAAATTTCAGTTTTATCAATATTTTGAATAAAGAATACTATATGTTATATAACATGTATAAATTAACAAAATATTTTTATAACGTAAAACGCTAGATTAGTTTCTTCCAGTGTTGACTCTGATTCCAAAGTTGACGGAGTCACACTTAGCAAATTCAAAAGTTAGAGTCACACAAAACTCTAGAAGAACAACACGAGTCTTTTCCAACATAGAACTTTTAGAAAATAAATATGTACATGGATAAAAGCAAAAAGCATTCGTAATTTACCCGTAAGCTTTTTTAAAAGCCAGTGCATGGTGACTTTGCAATTTTGATCGCTTTTATTTGCTGTCGCATCTATTTTGTAGATATTAATTTCGTATTAAAATTTTCTTCTTTTATTTATTTTATAATTGGCGTTTTGTTCATAACACCTTCTTTGTTTGTTCTTTTAGTGTTGTAATTTGCTAACACTCAGTGTAAGCAGCCAAATTGTTCCTGATCTTTTTTGATTGTTCAATGTGTTGTTATAATTTTGTGCAAAGCCATGTTCTCTCCTCATTATATTTATTTGTTTAATAAATGTTTATCATATATATTTTATTGTGGGATCATTAAATTTCTCTAACACATGTTGCTTGAGACTATCAACAAAAAATATCCGCGTTGTTATTCCTTAACATTGCCAACAGTTCAAAGCATTGTTTTACGCGTTAATCGAGTCCTTCAATCAGCTCTTTTTTACTATATTTATAATCTCGTTTAATATAAAGTTTTGTTTTAGGTTTAACAAGCATAAAAATGAAAGTGATTGTATTTGGTCAATCCAAGAATATTACCTATTTTGGAAAATCCGAGCTTCAGTGTGTAACAACAGAAAAATGTTTAAAGCTTGAAATGCTTGATAAAGGTTTGTTTTTCTCCTATTTTTCTTCATCAATAATCATGTATACTTTTTAGATCCTAAAGAAACAATGACTTCATCATTTGAGCGAGTTTATATTCGTAAAAGCGTGAGTTTAATTGTGTGGTGAAATAAGCAACATGCATTTTAGATTTTCCTTTGTTCAATGGATGAAGAATCAAATCATGACTTTATTGCTGTTTTTTCAAGTAAAGAATCTTGTGATAAGATTTATGAGACTGTTTCCAAAGATAAAGTATGTTATCTATTGCTGTATTACTTGCTTTAAAAACCAATTTAGTCAAGCCAACCTTCTGTTTATGAAGATGAAATTTTTGATCTATGTTTTTTTATTCCTCTTATAAAACAAGTTAAAGTTGGCATTGATGGGCATCAAGATTTAAAAGTTGTTATTCTTGATTTTATTAATTCATTAAGTTCTGATGAAGAACTTGCTTATTCAAAGATTTTGGCAGAATTTCTTTCTGTTCCTTTGTCTGAAGTGCTTGAAAACGTTAAAGATGCCCGTGATTCTGCAAATTCTGCTCATTTTGCTTTAACTTCTGAAAAAGCGTTTGATTCTTCTGGTGATACAAGTTTAAATAATTCAAAGTAAGCTTATATTTAGTTTTTCCTATTAAAGGGTTACCTCTTTCTTATAGGCCTTACAATATGCGGAAACGCCCTCTCAATAATATTAGCTATCGTGAAAGTGATGATGAAGAAGATGGCAAGCCTAAAAAAGCTTCACGCGAAAATTCTAATAATGTTTCCCGTCAAGATCAACCTTCTTCATCTTTGGATGACATGGATTCCATTATTGCTACAACTTCTGGACAAGCGTTTGATTCTTCTGATCGTAAAGGTTCAAGTGATACAATGTAAGCTGTTGATTACCTTAATGTCAATATCTACCAAACATTTCTTATATTTTTTAGTAATCTTGAAAGCGATGATGAAGAAAATGATGAACTTAAAACAACTTCTCGTAAAGCTTTTGTTCCTTTTGATGAACCATCTCCACAAAATTCTCCAAAAGAGGTTGTCTATGATATTGTTGAATATCTTCGAGGTGCAAAATTACGCAAAAAGCTTCTGGTCTTTGTTTCAAAAGAACGAAAGCAATGTTATGAATATTTTTTCCGGGCAAGCAAAATTGATTACCGATGTTTCAAATGTGCTGATCGTAAAAAGTGTACTGTAGTCAAGGTTGCCATTCATGCTAATGGAAGTAAGACTTTTGATTTTACCACTGCTCAACATATTTGTGAACCAATTGATTATCTACCATCCAATTATCTTTCATCATTAATTATTAAAGCTCCAAATTTCAATTTTTCTGAACATCCATGGAATAATGAAATGAGACCTTTGTTGGTTGTTTTTATTTCTGAAGATAAAAGTCTTTGTTATAAATTTGGATATGATACTGATCATGAATTTTTCAAGTGTATTCAATGCAAAAAGCAAGGACCGTTGCTTACTGCCCGATACATTCAACATGATGGTGAAATGGCAATCGAACTTGGACGTTCTCAACATGTTTGTGAACCTGAAGAATATATTCCGAAAAGTTAAGTGTTTGTCAATGTTTTTTTGCCATTTATAATGGTGGTTTTTCGGGTATTATTTCTATAAAAATTTTGTTCTTTTTTGAATGTTTTGTTATGTTGTTTTTGATGTTTGCATAAAACTGTTATTTGCTTATTTTGTATGCATCGTACTTTACTCTCGCATTTTCAGCGTCATCATTTTTGTTATATTGAGCTTTTTTTTAACTTAAAAAATGATAAAGTTACAAAAAAAGTCACTGAAAGTTTCCCTACAGGGATTATGTTAATTCTGCAGTTGAAAATACGCTAATCTAAATCCTTTTTATTTTTCGAACATGAAATACAGTTTATGATATTTTGTGCTAGGACGTACATCTAAAAATTTTCTCCTATAATGTTTTATACAGCAAATATCCAAAAAACAAGTTTGTTTTTAGTTATTTTACTTTTTGAAATAAAAGTTATTTGGCACACAGTTTATCAATTTGTCATTAAAGGTAAAAAATATTTTGTTATGTTTTCGCATGACAACTCGTCAAAATTTAAAAACATTTTCAAGAAGTAAATACCAAATAATGTTCAAACTCTAAAAATATCTTATGCTGAATTTTCTGAAACAACGTCAGCTGCCAATTTTTTTGATTTCTTTTTTTTAATTGCATCTGGATCATTTTCATCATGAAATTCAGAATATTCAATTGGAATTGTTAATGGTACCATACGTTTCTTTAATAAAATCCATGCACTTAATGTTACAGCGCATAATGCAATTTCAATATTCCAGACCCATCGGGGTCCAAATTTACTTTGAAGAGCACTAAAGAAGTGTTTTAATGTTATGCAAATATACTGTCACTCAAGGGTACAAACCTCATCGAAACAGAACCAATCATTCTTCCACTTGTTCCAGCAACTTGAAGCCAGCCTTGTTCGATTGTTTGAGGTCTTGGACCAATAATTTTTGAGAATAAAGTTCCAAAAGTAACATTCAAATTTGGATTACTAATTCCAAGAAGGAATGTATAAGCAGCATAATAAACAATAATATTGATTGGATTAAATGAATAACACCATTCATATTTGTCAGTATTGCAGCCAGTCAATTCAGTGCCATCATATTTGTCAGTATTGCAGCCAGTCAATTCAGTGCCATTTGAAAATTTCAAATCTAAAAATGTTGTAAATCATGCAAATTTTTTAAATATTAACACCCACCGTCATTACTGTACACTTTAAGTTGTCCGGGGAAGAATGGATAGGAATAAGAAACTATATGATAAATTAAAAATCCAAAGATAGCAAGAGTTGTAACTTTTCGGCTATTAACTTTTTTAGCAAAATTAAATTTCATGTAAATGAAATAAACCGAAAATGCAACAAAGCATCGAATAAATTCAGAGAAAGCCGTGTATTTTACTGTTTCAGCATTCGTTAAATGAAAAACTGCCATAACAAATGGAGCATTTAATCTGAAAAATGAGATTTTTTTTGCAAATGAGAATAAAATACATACATTCCAGTAACAATCATAACAAAATATTGGCAGAATGCTGTTAAATAACAAACGGCAACAGCAGCTTTATCATAAGATGGCAGCGCAATGCCCTTTTCTTTCTAAAAATTTTAGCTATTAGAATTTATTCAAAAGGCAAAATCTAATACTGATAGCCCAAGGCCCTGTTTCTAGCCCTTACCGTAGCATCTTTGTCAATAACACCAATACTTCTTTCAGTGAAACAAAAAAATATCAAAAAATATGCAATTAAATTTACGCAACATGCTAGTATTGCAGGTCCAGTATAAATATTTAAATGTAAATCACCAATTAATCGAATTCCAACTCGACCAAGCGGTGTAAAAATTAACTGAAACGCAGGACCAGCAAAATCCCCAAGTGTCATTCCACCTGTTACAAATGCGATAGCCTTGGATCGATCACTCGGTGTTGAAGCTGCTACTGCATAAGCTCTTAATAAACTTACATAAGCTAAAAAATTTGCATTAATTAATTAAGAATTTTTAATGAAAACTAACAAAGTCCAAAACCAGTTGTAAAACGTGTGACAAGAATTAAGTACTTTTTGCCCACTGGAATTACGCCAGTAAAAACATAAACAAAATTTCCAAAAAGCATTATCGAAAATCCAACATAGAGTAGCGGTTTAACTTTTCCGATTCGATGACTTAGATATCCAAAAATTGGAGAGGAAATGAGGCCACCAAGTCCCCAGGAAGCTATAAGAATTCCAAGGAATACTTCTGTTGTGGTTTTGTCAATCTAAAAATAAACTTAATAATAATCAACTTCTGCGTCAACCTATCATTCGTGTAATTCTTCAAGCCAATTATGAATTTTAAAAGGTTGAAACAAATTCAATGACAAACAAATCAATATTGCCTGAGACTTACTGCTGGCAATGTTTGTTTTTGTCAAAGTACAAAATCATTTTATTAAAAAAACTTGTGCTACTAGTTTTAGCTCAAAAATGCATCATCAAACTTTTATTTGATGCAATTTTGCATGAATCATATTGTGTATGTGAGTAATCCAATAAACATTTTTCAGACAACACTTAAGGAAACGTTCTGTTATCTCTGAACCTTGTGAGATATAAAAGTTTTTGCTCTCTAATAAAATTATTAACCTTTAAAATTAGTTCAAAAATTTTTACTTAACTTGTAAAACTTCAAATCTAAAAATTTTGTATTTATACCTCTTGCAAATATGGCCATAGAGATGAAAAATATAATTCCAGTTGCATATTTCCAAGAAATGCCAAAATTCCAGCTGTATAAATTGATGTCCAATGAGTTTTACGTGGTGCTTTTTGAGGTACTACCGGAGGTGGCACAATCACATCTTCTTTCGGATGAGTTGACATCTTTGTCCTTAATACTAAAAGTGTTTCAGAATGTTGCTTCAGCAATAAAAACTGACTTTGTTGTTGTAGTCGATGAAGAAAAAAGGAAGTAGCAAAATCTGAGAGGAGACAAAAAAAGAATTTTTATGTGTAATAAATTATGCCTGTCTATAACCACCAAACTAAAAGAAAATAAACAGGTCTCATTCGTCACTTCATTTTTTATGAACAGACACAATAAAATCTTTTTTTTGTTCTTTGTTACTTTATTTTAGCCAAAAAAAGAAAATTAATCAAACGTTCCCCGCAAAAAAAAATTGTTGTTTTGTCCATAGAGCATTTTTTATATTTATTATTAAAACGTGATAGATATTTTTGAGACATTGATTGTAAATGGAACAGGTAAATGGAAAATTCCGTGTATTCGTTATTTATTGGTTTTGATTGCTACAAAAAATTTAAAAATTAACAAAAGGCAAGGTCAAAACTCTTGAAATTAAAATGCGCAACTTTATTTATGAAATGTAAAGTTTTCTGTTTTAACGTCTGCTATAAGTTTTAAGAAAATCCAACTGCATTTTTGTAACATTAAAATTCCACATGTTTAAAACTTTTGAGATATTTTACGTATATTTACAATAAACTCGTTGAAGCAGGTACAACCACGTTTTTTGGTTTGCTAAGTTTAAAAAGTTCCAAAATAAAATTCCTATATGGTGTTACAAAATACATTGTCGAAAGATAATCCACAAAACAATGTGAACAAAATAGCGACGAAAGAAGTGTTGACAAGGTTGCTGTATTTGGAATTTGAAAAGTAAAAAATATAAAGACAATCGTATACGGTGTAATTAAATATACCATAGAAATACATCCTTGAACCATTATTGAAATTAGGATACTGTAGCCACCTCGATTTTTAAGGATTGTGCTATATTTGTACATTTGATATCCAAAAAATGCTAACACCAGCAATGCACCCACATGTGCACAGACAAGAAGAAACAAAGTAATTTTTAGCAATATATCATAGTTTTCAGTTGGGATAATAAAAAATGTTTTATCAGTAATAAAATATTTTGCAAGTAGAGGATCAGATTTTTGAGTATGTTGATAAATTTCTTCTATTGAAATTTGACGTAAAAGTATCACACCAGCAGCTAGCAATCCACATGTAGCTAGAATAGCAACGGACATAAAAAATATTGCTTTTTTCATTGTAAATAAATTTTTCCCGAATGATGGAAAAACCATTAAATATCGAAATAGCAGTGCAGCACATAAACTTCCCATTGTAATTCCACATAATGAAATGAGGAATACTCCTAATATGAAAGTACTGTAATAATTTCCATAATTTTGTAATATTCCAATATGAATAAATGAAAATGCCGGTGTTAAAAACACGGGCTTAATTAAGCCATAATATGTTGAAATCCAAAATGTCCAAACTGAATAATTTAAAATAAGCCATTTAAAGCTTCCTAACGTTTTAGATTGTGTTAAAATAGTGTAAAATAGTAAAGGGGCAATTATCCATGAAAGTCCCATAATTATAAAAGAGTAGTAATAATAGAAATCAAGGACAAGCGGAAAGGGTTCAGTAAACGCCATGGGATACTCATGTGACCAATGAGCAAAATCTGCTGGAATGTATACATTGTATACAGCCTTGTTGTATTTTTAAATTAATAGAAATGTTGAAATTTGTTTTCACCTGCATGCATTTAATTTTCCTTTTTCTGAAATCTGCTGCATTTGCCTAAAAAACAAAATATGACAAAGTAATACAACAAAAATTATTAAATAGCTTTTACCATATTTGAGAAATTTTATGCTATGTAGCATATCTGGCAATCACCTTCATATTTGTTTTTGAGAAATCAAAAAGATGTGGAAATAAAATTTATGCAGAAAAAATATTAAGAGCTGGATAAAAGAGAGAGTAGACAGTTGGTAAATTTGATTTTTGAATGATTATGTTGTTGCATAAAAAAATAAATAAAGATGGATTTAAGAAATGCCCGCCAAAGAAAACGTTCTTGAAGAGTTTTCTCATTTCACACTCTTCGTTAACTAATAACTGAAAATTGTGAGAAAAGATGAAAGGGATATTGCTATGTATTAATTGATTCTTCGATGTATCTAAAGTTTTTTTTACAAAAAAGTAACTAATACAAATTTTTAACCGAGCAAAGAAAAAAAGCAGATTCAAATGTGGAACTTGCATCTTTCAAATTTCCTGACATGATAATAATTTTGAAGATTCAAACATTTTCAAGCTTTTGGCCGCCAATATACGTGATGAAAATTTTCAAAACAAGCAACAAAAAAGCCTTTTTCAAGAAATTTTTGAAAAGAATTTATTTAAAATTGGACTTGATTTAAATTAAATTTATTTTATGCATTTTTTAACATTAGTAATTTGTTGCTTTCATTGACAAAACTTTTTTCAAATATAAAATGAATACAAAACTTTATAATTTCGAATAGATTATTTTTAATTAAAGGAAATGTTTCATAATAGCATTGAACATATTGATTATGAAAAACAGCAGATGTTAAATTTGTGACTTCCTCAGCAGCTGTCTTTTTTTATTTCTGTTGTCATTTGCTTCGAGTAAGCCGAAAATTTGAGTTTTCGACGAATATGTGATGTTTTTTACGCTTAATGTCAAAAATGTATCAAGCATTTTTCAGTTTTTGCAAAATAAATATCAGTAAACTTTGCTTGAATTTTGATTAAAAAACAATTCGAATAAATGGAAAATTTCTTGAACTCCATGTCACATTTGATAACGCTTTATTACAATTTCGGAGTCTTGCGTTAAAAGCTATCATCAAAGATCTAAAAACATTATGTTACAATATTTTGCTACATTATCATTAAAAATTCTTACGCATCTAAAGCATGACAAAGTTCCCATGCTGCACTTGTTGACAAGAATACTTGCCATGGACGATTATCAATCCTCCAAACAAGATGGAAAGATGCAATCATTAAGCTGTACAACACTGAAGTTAAACAAGTCTAAAATGGTAAGTTAAAGAAAATTTTGCGGGAAATGAAAAACACCTGTATAAAAAATCGAATTTCTCTTGCGTCTGGTTTTTTTTGATTCGTACGTCCGAGTTCTGCAAAAAGTTTTTTAAAGAAAGAAAACAAAACAAAAAAACAGACTTAAAATTTTTCTATTTTGATAAATGCTTAAAATGGTACATGAATCAATAAAAATTACAGTCAACATAAGTATTGAGCTGAATACAAAATCATTGTAAAATCCGATAACATATCCACATGGGGAATCTTCATAAGTCCAAACAAGGGTTGTAGCTTCAAAATAAAAATTACATCCATCTGAAAATAGATTGATATTTGTTTACTGAATGGATACAGTATCTAATGCGACATTTTTTGTTGAAAAGAAATACTCACCAAAGAAATAAACAATTCCATGACAGAGTGAAAATATCAAAACAATAGTAAAAAAATATTTTCCATTTGAATCTTTAAAAAGAATTCGATAATAAATAGGGAATCGAATAGCAAAAAATCGATTTATAGCTTTTAAAAATTGTGCATATAAAGTTATATACCAGCAAATTAGCATAAATTGGCCAAGCTTTAGTCCGAGTAAACTATGGGATAATTCAGTTTTGCTAAAAAAATTTAAAGATGGATTACGGTAGCTAAAATAACCCATACATTATTGATAGGGCAGTTGACCAAAAAACGAAGATTGCCAAAATTCCAGCTTCCCCAAGGGCATGAATAAAGCACAGATAACCGAAGCAATTATGAAGGGCTGGGACTTTAAAAATAATGTTGAGAGAAAAAATATTAGCAATTAATCCGCAGACACCAACCTGAAATTTTTGTTGTGCAAATTTTTTTCACAGCGTTTATTAATGGACAATAAATTATAGCATCTTTTTTTACGAAATGCATTTGTCATTAAATTTTTTGTTATCCCTCAAAATCTGGTAGTCTGTCACTTCTATCAACGTCACGAAAACAAAATTCCTTTTTCGAAAACACTTTGTGACTAACATCATCGCTGTTCTTAAAAAATCGATAAACTTACTATTAAAATGATTAAAATAGCTAATAAATTTCCATGCAAGCTTATTGGGACATCTTCAATAACATCAATATCAAACGTTGTATCATTAAAATTGTCACTTGTAGTTATGCCAGTCATTGCAAATAATTTTTAAATTAATAACAAAAAATATATAGCCAAAAGACAAGTCTCATTTAACTTCTCAGAAGAACGTGTAAGTTTAAAAAACAAAATGTTGCTACTTCATTGAGCTTTGATTTTAAGAAACAAGGTGGTATTAAAAGTGTGATATTAAATAACATAAAATTATTCAGAAATTAAAAGACGTAATAAAATTTGTAGCTAATATATATAATTTTCTCAAAAAATTGAATACTTGATATCTCGCTCATACCATGAAGTTAAATTTTGCAAAATGCTTCGGAACAAAATAAGCTTCGTTTATTCTTGAAAATGCTTTAAAAATAGCAAAGGTTATATTTAGAAGCAGCAGCTGTATTTAAATTTATTTCTTTAGTTTTTACTGTTGGGGGAGTAATAAAATAATTTTACTTTTTTAAATGTGTTTCTTGTAAAAAACATGAAAATTAAATAAAAACAGTATATTTTTGTAACAAAAAAAACATCATTTAATATTATTTTGTCAATACAGTATCCCTTAAAAATAGTGTAATAAAATTTGCTCTCTATTTGTTGTACATGTTTAGCAAAAGTAGTATTAGTAATTTTGTAATCTAATTTACTCAAAATAAAGAGCTGTAATTTAATTCAAACTAATGTGCCAAAAAACAATAAAATTATCAAATAACAAATTTCCTTCTTTTGTGCAACTTGTAAGGGAACATCCAGAGCTGACGTCAGCAAAACATCTGAAGTTTTTTACCCCATCTATGTCTCCATCAGCAAATTTTCTTTGATCTCTGCCGCATTTCAGCTGAACCGTCAGTTTGGCTAATTAAAAGTATAAAAGTTTAAGAAAAGAAGCTATTAAATTCTGAAAGAAACAAACATTAAAATTTAGCAATTTAAAAAAAAAAGCATAAACTCCCGTGAATTGGTGCCCAAACAACAAGAAAGATAAAAAGAATAAAAAGAAGACCGAAACAGAAAAATGAACGGATACTGTAGGTATTTTTTGATGTGTCGCCTAAGTTTAATTTTATTTAATGTGATTTTGTAATAAAAAATTTGTTTATAAAAAATTTATTTGAAGTTCTACAACATTGATGTTTCAAGGAGGGAAAGAAATATCTTTATGGAATGCTGTAATACCTGCATTTGATAAAGCATAAAAATTACATCCAATACTACTCACAGTTTTTACATCGACTACTGTAAATGAAAAAAAACACCCGAAAATTACGAAAAATTTTTAAAAGCTGGAATAAAAACCGCCTTAATCGTAAACACCTTTTTTTTAAGATGCATAATTTAAGGAATACTGTAATCATTGCATCTGAACGATTTTTCAATGAAGCATAACAAACTACATCCAAAACTAATTGTCTTCAGCTTCTATAAGTGAGAAAACAAAGACTTTCTTAGTAAGTACAGTAACGCTAGAAATTTTTAATAACAGTTTATTTGATAAAAATCAACAAACAAAAAACAATGAAAAAAGAATAACAAAAAGAACAAACAACAAAAAGACAATTCAAAGTAAAGTAGTTAGAGTTCAGACAGCAGCTTTGATTTCTTCTTGATGGAGAGAGACAGTTGAAACACCAATTGTTGGAAGAGCAACTTCATTATCACCAGCTTTATCAAGAACATATTTGTAGCATTTGTAAACCAAATCAAAGATCCAAATGTAGAGAAGCATCATGGCAATTGATCGAAGAAAAACATTTTCATTGGTAACTAAAAGTATAATATATCAGTAGATGAATCTAGGAACAAATGTTAGCTTACCGAAGCAATTATTGACACCAGCATTTGTTTTGAAGAATTCAATATCCATGATTTGACGATAAAGATATCCAAGAAGTGAGTTAGGGAAGAAACCAATCAATGAACCAAGAGCATAGATAGCATAGAAACCAATTCGAGTTGCCTAAAGTGTTGGTTGTGATTAAAGAGACAATAATAAAGGAAAGAAACTTACAATCCAGATAAGGCAAACAGAAATGAGCTTTGGTTGAACACGATAAATTCCAACAACTGCTGCAATAAAGGCACAAGCACTAAGAAGAATTCGACCAAGTTGCCAGTATTCATGAAATTCTCCAGATCGTGGACCAACAAAGAAGCCAACAACAGAAAGAATAGATGCAAGTATTGCAAGACCAGAAATAATTTGTGTAGCAGTTTCAGTGTGAAGAATATTCCAGAAACATTTGTTGTATTTTGTTTCACGACGAGTAAAGTTAAGATTTGCAGAAGACATGCTTGATTGATATCTGAAAACGTTGATAATATCCCCGAAGATAGCAATGTATAAAAAATGAAAGCGACACGAGACAGAATACGGTAAGAGTGTTTGATAAGGCCACTAATATTGAAAAACTGCTGGAAAAAAAAATATATAAAAAATAATTTTAAAATTGTTTAAAAAAATAAAAAAGAAGCCATAGCAGCGAAGATAGAAGTGCTGCTAACTCTGAGCTGATCGAAGTCCACTGAATGAATAAAAAAAATGCCATCGATGAATGCCGTTGATAGAATTGCCGCGCATTTTTAACTCTTCTAGAAAAAATGCGGCATTTTCGTGGTAATAAAATATATTTTGGCGCGGAAAGGTTGGCATTTATGCCAACCTCTTTTTCTTTGTTGTTGCACTTCCCTAGCAAGAAGAAAAAAGGTTTGAGGTGAAACAAAATAATATACTGTAATTGAAAATAAAACATGTGTATTTTAAAGTTAAAACATTTTTTCTTGCGTTCTTTTCTTTTTGAACAACTTTGTCGCGCATTCTTTCAACTCTTTATTTCTGTTTATCGTTTTGTTTTCGTTTTTGCTGTTATTTATTTTTTTCTCGCTGTTTATACTTACTTTATTATACCTCTTCTTTCCAGTAATTACCACTTCCTGCTAAAAGGAATAATACTTAAATACGCTTATATCTCTCTATCTTTACATATATACATACATACTATTACGCTACGTATATAAATACGTACATACTTGCCGCCATGTTAATACCGAGATATATCTTATATATATATAAAATGCTACTACCAACAACTGACTTTTTGTTCAGATGTATCGTTGGATTACTTATAAATGGAGAGTTCCTGTAAATACTTTCTACAAAGAACATATAATTTCTCCACAATTTCCTTTTTCCATCAATGGTGAAGATGATGATGAAGCAAAATTTCGTATCAAAATTTATCCATCTGGTTCAAGAAGACGTGATTATTTTTCACTCTTTTTTATATCTGATTCAACAGAAACAAGCTTCAAATCAAAAATATCTGCAACAATCTTCAATTCTGATGAACGAAAACATTATGGATTAGGTTGGTTTTTTTCTTACTGTATCTCTCTAGCATCGAAAAAAAGATACTATAGCTAATGAGTGTCGTTAAGGTTTTGCTATTTTTTTTAACAAAGGTGAATGTCTTTAAAGATCTTCAGCATTTTTTTGTGTTGGCGAAAATTGAAGCTTACTGTAGACCTTTCCCAGGCTGAAGTTCAGCGAGAACCTAATGAGGCTCGTCGGCTGTAAAGCAGTAAATTAATATGATTGTATTTTTTTAGGTCTAAATCATACATTTTCTTCTGGTTCACAATCATTTGGATGGCAAAATTTTATTAAAATTAATGATTTAATGGATCGTGAACAAGGGTTCATCATCAATGAATGTATAGAAATTTGGTGTGTTATTGGGTATATTCCAGAACCTCGACCACGTCTTATTTATCAACAACAACAAAATGGAGAAGAAGAAATTTCAATGGATTGTGAAGATTCTAATTGCTACTTCGAATACGGTAATTACAAGCTTAAGGTAATGCTTATATTTATTGACTTTAACTTTTATTGATTAATTAATGGTTATAGATTGACGGACATGTTATTGCTGAAAGATCAGAGATTATCAAAAATGAACTCAATAATAATAATAACAGCAGCACATATGATCAAATGATTATCAAAAACCTTCCATCAGTATCCCTAACAACTTTTCAAAAGATTGTTGATTATTTTAATGGTAGCGGCAAGCTTGATGGATATGAACGTGAAGCTTTAATTGTTGCGGATGCTTTACAAATGATTGATTTGAAGGTAACTGGTTTTATGCTATATATAACACTTAATGATATGCTTACACTTTTTTAAGGAATTGTGTGAATCGAAGCTTGCAAAAATGGTTGTTCATGATAATCTCAAAAAATTTACTGCTTTGGCTATCAAATATAATGCTACTTTAATATTGGAGAAATGCTCAATTTTGCGTGATAAACTTCAATCAAAATGCCATTTTGTTATATAACAACCCTTTTGTGTTACCTCTTTCTTTTTGTTATTTTTATACTTTAGTTTTTTGTACAAGTTGTTTTTGTAATAGCTTTGTTTTTTTATTATGTAATAATTTATGAAGTTGTTTTTGTTTGCTTTAATAAATTTTTATTGTTATAATTTATATGTTTACAGTATCTGTTTAAAAAGGAGTAGGGAAAACAAATACATTTCTTAATTTAAACAGATGCCTAGAATATATTTGTTGATGAGATTTTCGTTCGTCTTCTGATGGCATCTGAAAATATAGTAACAAATTATAGTGGAATAGAAGGGAATTAGAACATGGTTTGCATTAGTAAGAATTAAAAACATGTTTTTTTGGTAAATGAAAAAGTTTTGTAAGGAATTGGTTTAGTTAATGTGTTCAAATTTTAAGATTTTTCCAACATAAATTACCGTATACCGCTAACTGTTTTTTAGGTTTATTTCTATTAAGTTATTTAGACGTGTTAAAAAAAGCTTGTTTGTATCCAAATTCTATGTGCTTCAAAAAAAAACATCAAACGCGCCGAAAATCATACACAGACGATTCTGTTCATTCATATTCCGCATATTTTCAGCAGAACTGCATATTTTCGCATATTTTCAGCAAAAAATGTTGAAAATATGCAGAATATTGCTGAAAATATGCGAAAATATGCAGTTCTGCTGAAAATATGCGGAATATGAATGAACAGAATCGTCTGTGTATGTTCCAACAAAAGTTTTGTAAAAAGATCGATTTTATTATGTGTTATGCCGAAAACAATATTTTTAAAAAACTTTTATTTAAAAAAAGTAGTTATGAGTTATAATATATAATTGTACCACTACAGTAACCGTTGCGTAAAATTTCTTTTAGTTACAGTGTTATAAACTTTTTACAAATTGACAGAAAGAAAGATAAAAACATTACAGTAATTTTCTTCGATAAGTTTATGGATTTTTAAGAATGAAGTTTGTTCGGTGATTTAAAAGATAGTGGAGCTGAATTTCACCATACTGTTTTAAATCCGGGACTTCATCAAAATCATAATCTTGCAATTAATAGTACCCTTTTTGATAAGCGTCCTGCAGTTAGGAAGGTTATTGTTAAAACTGGTAATGCTTCTTTCTTTTCCTTTTCAGATTACTGTAATTTATAGATACTTCCTTTTTTTGAGCAAGAATAATGCCGGAGAGACAGAAATGAATATCAACCAATAATGAAGAAATGCTATTACTGTATAGAGGAGATTTTGATAATGCTGTTGGATATGAAGCCGAAAAGCTTTCAATGAAAGAATATATGCAAAAGCGATTAAATGAAGCTCAAAAGAAGCCAATCGCATTTAAACCTGGTAAAGTTATTACACTTGATGATTGAGAAAAAAGTATTTGTTATTTTTTCAAATAAATAAAGCATTTACAAAAGCTCGTGTTTTGCAAATTACATTTATCGATTCTACAACCCTTCATCGATGATTACTGTAAAAACAAATCATTAAAGACATAAGGTACCGAAACAAGAAAACCAGAAGTACCTTCCATCAACTACTAAGCCTCAAAACCAACCTTCGAAAAGAATCGCTACACTGCATTTCAAAAAAACAATCATTTCAGTAATGGTTTGCTAAGAATGTTTGTTAGAAGACAAGAAAATAGAGTGTTAGACAACTTTTTATTTAACAATACAACAAAGCTATTATGTTAAAAACATAATAATAAAAAACAAGTAAACAATTCAGATAAATTAACAATTTAATTTCTATTAAAGAAGATTACCATAATTAAAACCCAAAAGTTGAGACAATTCTTGAAATTTGATGTATCCACTTTCATCACGTGGAATTTTATGAGGTGAATATTGTTTCAATGCAGCAAAAACTTCATAACCACGTTGAGCCAAAGAATCAGATAAGTAGATTGGTTCTGGAAGAGAAATTGGAGCACAAACAATTTGATGAAGATTTGTTAAAGCCAAGATAAATTTTTGAATTTCAACCTTTTCGCAGCCAACATCATCAAGGATTACAGTACACATAATTGCTTTGGCAGTTCCTTGGAAAGCACGATGAGGTACAAGATAAAATTGATTATGATTGAAACGGCAACCAAATGTAACAACAGAACGAGGTGGAAGAGATTGTGGATGCTTATTTGTTACATCAAAATGACGAGCATTACCATTTTTTGTTACAATAATACAAACAATTCGAGTATTTGGATGTCCATACATGTCATTTGCAATCTTTTTAACAGCAGCAACTTCAGTATCAAGGACTCTGGAATATTGGCCTTCACTAACACCTACAAAAATCGTTATTATTATAAGAAATCAGTAAGGATAAAACATACCATCACGCAAAATAACAATCGTATTAATTTTTTCACGACGAGGATTCTTTTGAAGCATTTCTTTTATTGACATTTGAAGGAAGTATGGATCAATATATTCTTGACGAGGCTTTTGATAAAAGAAAGTACCAGCAAATGAGTTAGGATTCCTCAAGAAATTGCTGACAACACCAACGGTCGAAGGTACAGCAGTTTCACCTCTATAATTATTACCAGTTGGATGGCAAACATCAAGACCAATAGCAAAGACGGTTTCATTATCCAGATTCAAATTTGTGCTAAAAAGCATTTAATGAATTCATGAAACTTATTACATATAAAAAACTTACATATCACTATCAAATAAAACTTTATGATTTAACCCTCCAGATTTGATATTAAGTTGATGAACGATATTCTCACGAGTTTGTCCTATAAAAAGAAAAGTAATTAGATATTATTAGTAAACGGATAAAACTAAAACATACCTCTTCCACCAGTACTAACAAGTTTTGCAGTTTCCCAATGAATATGTTGAGTTGAAACACCATTAATAGCACCAGCAATTTTCAACAATGAATGAGAATCAGAATTATCATCTATACAGATAACGAAAGCATCTTTAAGATCACGAAGAGCACGAATCCAGTCAGCAATATTAGTTGAATTTGTATCAAATTCCAAAAATTGAAGCTGTTGAATAATAACACCTTTATTAACAGCTTCTTTTCGGATATGTTCTATACATTCCATGCTTTTTCGTTCATTACGTTTTGAAGAGAGAAGAACCAATCTTACAATACGAGCAGGAATAAGATATTGATTACGTTCAAAGCAAAAGCTTCCATCATCTTTAACAGTCAAATGTTGATTATGTTTAACAGCGACAATATTCTTTGATAAACGAGAAAATGGACCACTTATCATTTCTGATGAAACCGAAAGACCAAAGGCATTACAAATTGAATCTTCAGTATTATTAAAGCCCAATTTTTCATGTTGTTTCATAATTCTTGCATAACGATCAGCAGTTTTGAGACGATTAATTTCAAGAGATTTTGCATGAAGATTTACTGGTAAGCGATCAGCAGGAACAGATTGATCAGGACAAATGATAAGAGTTTCTAATGGAAAAGTTTCAACATTACCATATCGACTGTTGTCATTATTCTTAGCAATTACACCCTTTTTATCAAGACGATGAAGTTGAAGTTGCCATCTTTCTTTGAAGAATGCTTCCATTGTTGTATCACCGACGCGCAATTTTCCAACATTTTCAGATGTGAATTTATCAAAAGTAATAATACGGCTTGGATTATAGCTGACAGAACATTTTAAACCACAAAAAAGTTTATCAAGTTCTTCCATTTTCCATCCATCATTAATCAGATCATCATGAAGAACAAGCAATTCCAGTCCACTTGGATAAAAGAGCTTGTTGGAATATTCCAATGACATAATCAATTGTGGCTTTCCATCGATATCAATGACGTGAACACCTTTAGAATTTCCTTCACGAGTAACTAATCCACTTTTTGTACAACAGAATGGAACTTCTTTTGTAAGAAAGAGTGATCCAATACCATTTGAAGTGAATTCACCACGATTTAAAGCACTTTGTGATAAAATCAATTCACAAATATTACGTTGAGTCCTCCGTTCATTATTACCATTAAAACCTGTCATATATTGACCAAAATCAGATAGCTTGAATTCTCCAACATGTTTAATTTTAACGAATAAAGTACCATCCTTCTTTAGTTTGTTTTCCATATATTTATCAAAAGCATCAGCAGGACATACAAATTCAAATGGTTCAGAAATAAGCTGATTTGACCAGAGCTGAGCCTATAAATTAAACAAATAGACAAGTTTATACTCGAACAAAGCTTCAAACATACTTGACCATCATAAACATAATCAATGTCAAAGTTACAGAGCTTTTGGACAATATATCTGCACAATTCTCTATCACACCTATAATATCACAGTACAGTATATAGATAATCGACATAACTTTCAACAAACTTTTTGCTAATAGCACGATCAGTAGCACCATCGCTGTATTGCTGAACGATCTCGACTTCATAATTGAAAGCTAAAAACAGCAAAAGTTATTTCAATAATGTATAGGATATGCAACTAACCATAAGATTTTTCACCAATAATGATTTTAAATTGTGATGATAAACATTCTTGATTACGGTTTTGTTGATTTTCATGTCCATTGTTATCATTTCTATTACTCCTGCCACGAGTATTATCATAACCTCCACGACCACGTCCACCGCGAATAGAATCATTTCCATTACCTCTTCCACGAGATCCATAGCCACCACGTCCATGAGAAGATTCATAGCTTCCACGAGATGAATAATCTCCACCACGAGTATCATATCCGCCTCTTCCACGAGGAGATTCATAATGGCCTCTGCCACGGCTTTCATAATTACCTCTTCCAAGAGAAGATTCATATCCGCCTCTTCCACGAGAAGAAGATTCATAATCACCTCTTCCACGGCTTTCATATCCACCTCTACCACGAACAAAGTCATTTCCACCTCTTCCACGAGTATCATAGCTTCCACGTCCAGAATCATATCCACCACGACCACGTCCTCTATCATTTCCACGACCAGAATCATTTCCACCACCTCGTCCACGAGAAAAATCATATCCTCCACGACCATATCCATTTCCTCTTCCACGTGTGTTATCATAACCGCCTCTTCCACCACGAGAAGACTCATCGCTTCTACTACTACTTGAAGCATCCATTGTTGTTGATGATTGAGAGGATAACAAGTTGGTGATGGCTAAAAAAGGTATTAGTTTATACATAAGTACTAAAATAGAAAAGAATATCAAAGCGCGTATAATATGTACATAAACCTTCACGAGTCTTATCCATCAAAGAATAGCTTAGTAATAATCATTCTATCCGCTTTTAACAAAGAGCTGTACAGAATCACATTAGCCATAAAGAGAGGGATAAACAGATCAATTTATTATATATAAGTATCAACAAAGCCGAAAAATATCAAAGCGCGTCTAACACATCTACACGAGTCTTATCTATAGAAAATAGGCTTCTTCATTGTTACAATAACTTTATAACTTTGTGTTTTTATTAACAGGTCTACATTTCAGTTTTTTTACTAATGCTGTTAGGCATTGTACAAATTTAAAGTCACTAAAAGCAGCAAAGATCTAATTTAAGAAACTGACAAGTCAAATCAGCTTTAACCTTCCTTTTAGTAAAAATGCAGAGATCACAATCTCACGGCAGGCACAAAGTAAACTTAGTAAAGGATATTATAAGCATTAGCTAAACAAGAAATATAAAGATTAAGGATATAAAAAGATATAAAAATATTACGGAAAAAAATAATTACTTGGATAAGAAAAAATGCTTTGGAAAAAAAGAAGCAACACAAAAAAAAGAGGAAGAGAAGAGAAGGAGAGAGAGCAAATTGGCTGCGATGCTTCTTTTGTGTTAAAAAAATCTAACACTCAGTCAACGCAACGAGTTGCACGCTGCAACGCGCAAACATTTGTTACAGTATAAAAAATAAGCATGCCGAATAAAAAAAGAAACAACAAATGCTTAAATTAATAAAAATAACACTACAAATCTCGAACATTAGCATTTAATAACCATTAAATTCTTTTTCCTTCTTTTTTTTGTTCTACAAAGTTTAAAAATTTCTCGAAGACGCAAAATAGTTCTTCGAAGCTTCTTTTTTCTAAAAACTTTCTGTACAAATTCTATTAAGTTTATGCATCTTCTAGATCTGTCGAGAAAAACAAAAGTAAAAAAAAAGTAGCGACGTCAAAATTTTGATGTGTTTGTGATTGCTTATTTCTTCTTCCGTTTTTAAAAAAAAGAGTCTAATTTTTTTGAAGCCAAATATAACATTTTTAAACATATAAGTTGCATAAGGAAAAATATTTATATCCTTTTATATATTCAGGCAAAGAAAAAAGAAATAAAAGAAACACAGATAAATACTAATAATAATTATTTTTGTTGATAAATTGTATCAAAATTTTTTTGGTTTAAAAAATTTCCAGCACCAGAAAAAGAGGATACTGTAGTTGTTGAAGTTGGTTGTTGAAAGGATGGAGCTTGCAGAGAAGAAGATGCTAAACTTAAATTAGAATAATTTAAAGATATTGGAAGTGTTTGTTGATGTGTTGCTTGTGTTGGATGAGAGAAATAGTGTTGACTAGCAGTACAAAAAGGTGGCATTGCTCGTTACATTTGTTCTTCCATTTTAGATTTTTCGTATTCTCTGAAAAATGTAACGCACAAACACTTAAAAAGCTTTTAAGAAAAGGAAAAACACATTATCAAAGTCTGAAAATTTTTAGGAAATACGCATTGCTATATAAACTTTGTACAATTTATTAATGCGAATTTAAAAAAAGAAAAGATCTGACATTTTTCTTGTCATTGTTGTTTCACTTTCAACTTGATGCTTCCTTTCCTATTTTTCATTTTTTGTTTTTTCAGTTCATAAAGTATACAATTTCAGGAAATTTCGTCAAAAAAATCAATCGAACAATGAAACTTGTTATCTTTTTTGGAATCGTCTTTGCCTTTGTCTTATCCCTTGTAATGGCACAACCTCCACCATGTGTTGATAATAAACAATGTCCACGCGGATATATGTGTGTCAAAGGTGACTGTATCGTAAGTTTTAATTTCAAATAAGTTAAAAATAAATAAAAGTAAGCAATTGTGACTACATACTTAAATGTACCTTTTTTCTTAAAAAAATATAAAGTACCGAACAACTTACATACATAATTTTTAGCCTGGACCAACTGGACGCTATCAAGAAAAATCATTACATGGACAACACTGTAAGGAAAGCAGTGACTGCGATGGACCTTGTGCACTTTGTCTTGATGGACAATGTGTTGTAAGTATTTTTGATAATTTTTTCCTAACCATAATGAATTACACATTTCAGCATACTCCATGTTAATAAAAAATGGACAGCAAAACTTTGTAATAATTAACGTAATATGTTTCGTAAGACTAATAAAAACTGTTAAAAACATTTATTTTTTATAATGCACTATAAATTTTCATATGAGTTATCTACAATTCTGTTGCTTTTTCTTAAAAATTAACAAGATCACGGAAAAGGGGATGGAAAAACATTCATCTCTAAAAGCAATAAATTTTTTTGCGTGTATAAAAGCTCTTTCACTTGAATGAAAAAGTTCATTATTTGCAAATTAAGTTTTTTAATTAAAAACTTTAGGAAATAAATGGGAAAAATTCTCGATAGTTGAAATAAAAATTAATGAATAGAATTTTGTTAACGTTTTTAAGAACTCTTACTTAAAACGTTAACAAAATGATTACACTTTTTTTAACATTTCATTAATTTGTTTATTTGTCAATACTTTTTTCCATGTACACAATATTTCCTGGTTTAAATTCTAGATCACAAATTCTGAAATGAAGATATGCGTAAGGAGCAAATGATTGAAATTAAAAGTATTTGTTGTCAGATGTTTTGCATGATGTTTGGATTGACATTAATATAAAAAGTGTTATGAATAAGTGCTGCTTGGTTTGAAAAGGTTAAATAACACCTGTTTGGCTTTTTTTCATGTTTATAAAATTATTAATAATAAGTAAAATATTAGTATTAGTTAAAAAAATTTCGTCAATAAAATACTTTCATAGAAAAATAGTGTGTTTACTTATAATTTAAGGTATAAGTAAGCACACTATAAAACCGCCATTAACTTTCGAACTGTCGGTCTTTCTTCGCAAAAAGTGAGAATGTCAAAAAATATTAGCTTTGAAGCATCAAATGCTCCATATTATACAAAAGTACTATATTTCAATGGATGCGTTGCTGCCATTTCTTTTTTACTGTCCTTGTGGTTAACACTAAAGAAAAGTCCAAAGAACTTCGGTGTTTATAAATATTTTTTGCTTAATATTACGGTAGATAAATTGTATTTCCATACAATAGATATAAGTTTAAAGTTTTTAGGTGACAGCATTCATCTATGATTTTTATATGACAATTATTTATCAACCAAAAATCTTGTTTCCTGCTGTTTCACAATGTCCATTAGGGCTCATGAAATTTAGTGATGGAACATTTCCGAGAATACATTTGGTATGAGAACACTTTTTCTACCTACAGAGGCATATTATTTTAAAAATTTAAAACTTTGCACTGCTAACAAAGAAACATGGATAAAAATTAAGTTCTGGATGAAGTAGATGTTTTAAAAGCACTAGTACTTTTAATATTTTTCAGTACTTTGAATTATTTTTCATTGGAGCGAATACAGTCGCCGTTTATTCTGCTTTTATTTACCGATATGCTGCCATTCGTGGAAAGCTAGATACAGTTTTATCAAGGAAATTCTTAACATTTCTTGCATTCCTCCATTTATTTCATGAAACTCCTGCTCTTTTTACCTATGCTGTTGCACACAGTCAAACTGAAAATATTGAAAAAGCTATCCTTAAGGTAATTTTATTTCACATTAAAATTGCGTAAATTAGTTCATGGTTATTGCAGGAATGGCCACAAATAGAGCCATATTTTATAGGACAGGGGTGTTGTGCCATGCATTTTTCAGTTAGTCATTGGCCGTATTATTTTCTTTTAAGTTGCGTTATATGTTTTACTGTTGGACTTCCAATTGTTTTTTATCTTGCATATCGAACTTTCACCTTTCTTAATAGCCAAAAGCAATCAATGAGTTCTACAACATATAAAATGCATAAACAGCTGTTATATAGTCTTATCTTTCAAGTAAGTTCAAAATGTGATTTTGCAAAGCTTTGACTATAATCAAAAATAATTTTATCAAAGATAACTGCCAATAATGCCTTATATCTTTTTACAGCTCGTAATTCCTACTGCAACAATTTTTATACCATTTACAAGTTTAGCAGTATTTTTAATTATTCAAGCAGATAATATTGTCTGTAAGCTTTACTCATTGTATAATTTTTATAAATCGCATTTGTTATAGATATTGGACAAGGAATGTATATTATCTCAACATATCATTCACTTTTGAATACAATGCTAATGGTATTTTTTATTAAACCATATCGCGAAGTTGTATTTAAATATGTGTCGAAAAAGAAAACGGTTACAATTGCGCCCCAGAATTCAAATTAGTGGAACTTTTAAGTGAATAACAGTGTTTAGAAGTTATGGTATAAAGCTAGGTAATTTTAACAGCTGCAGATGGCGTTGTTTAATCAAAAAAATCTTTGAAATGAAAACATACATTAACAGTGAGCTGTTATTTGATAAATAAATATAAAACTTTAACGTAATTATTGAATGTACTTGTAGTATTCCAACAATATTTCTTTAAATGAAAACGTTATGGTCTTGAAATTGTTTGGAAAAAAACGCCTAGAGTGTGGCTTACACATTTATAACTTGTAAAAAATGAAAAACTTAATCAATGAATTAAAAACGTGTTGACCAGAGGTTTAATGTGGTTTAACAGCAGCTAGTAATAATTGAAAAACTTTTTTACTTCTGTTTTTTCTTTTTTGATGTTTATTCATTATGCACTTTTTTAAAACAAAATTAAATACTGAAAAAAACTACTGCACTTTATTGCTGACAAAAAAAACAATGTCTATTTTGCTGCTCAAAGATGTTTCTTCTAGCTGTTAGTCGTTCGCCTGTAATTTCGCAATATTTCTTTAGATTGCTTATCTTAGTCACCAAAAAAATATTTTATGCATAAGATATCACAAAATACATAAGGGAGAGAAATCGAATGTTGGCCCATTGAGAAAAAAAGAAAAGATCAACTTTCGCATTGACTGACAAAAACAAAAAGGCAGACATTTTTTTCATTTCGACGGAAGGTCATTTGTGAACATTTTTTCAAAGTTTGAAAGCTATAATTAAAAAAATTTCGGGTTTTATAAGAACTTATTTTGTGAGTATACTGAGAAAAAGCCGTGACGCATTCATCACTTTTGCATCACTGACAGTGACGAAAAAACCCTCACTGGTGACGAATTCATCACTGATAGTGATGAATTCGTCACAGCTTCATCACCGGTGAGGTTTTTTTCGTCACTGCTTTTTTCTCAGTGTACGCAAAATATGAACAAAGTTGTTAGTAAAAAAAATGCTGTCGAATTTAGTTTCAATGAAAGAACAAGAGAAATTGCTTGTTTTTTCTCAGTTTATTACTCTTCATAACTATGTAATATTTATCGGTTACAAATTTTAAGTTTATATAAATAAGCTCTTTTTTAAATAACGTAAAGTTTCCGGAGATGATCAGGTTGTAAATAAAATATCAAATTTTAATTCTGTTTTTTATAATTATTAGATGTTTTTTTTGTGAAAATAATACTGAAATATTCAAAATTTTGTCGTTTTAAAATAAGAAATATCGGACGTTTTTGCATCTGTTGCGACAAACTTAAAAAGTTTTTTTCGATGTAATATTACAAAAATCTGCAAAGAAAATGGAAAGAAAGATCGAAAAATAAATGAAAGTGATAGTGTCAGTTTGTTCATTTCTGTCTGGCCATTGAGAAGGTGTTTCAAAACGTTTGTAATACAGATGCGACACACATATTTTTAATAGCAGATGTGTTCTGTTTTCTTATAAAAAGCACAAAAACGCACATTTGCTATTCGTTGCTTCTAAGACGGAATCTTTTTTGAATAGTTTAAAATTTTAACTTTTTTAATGTTTTTGCAGATTTTTGAACAAACAATTTTACGTAAAAAAAACAATTATCAAAGCAATCATACAGAACAAGCTGAACACAATCCAGTGATGGTGAGAAGTAGACAAACTTGTCTACTTGAGTGAACTACTGTCTACTTTGGTGGACAAAATATTTTTGGTTAATTTTATGTTTTTTGAGCTCAGAAATAGTTGGAGATTGCCAAAATAGTTTTTTTTTTACAAAACGAATGAATTTTAAGTTGTCCACTAAAGTGTACATAAAGTCCACTAAAGTGAACACAGTGTCTACTAAAGTGAACAATTTTTTATAAATGATTAAAATGGTTGACAATGTTTTCTAAAATGTTTAATTTTTCATATTTTTAATATTTGCAACATTTTGATACCATTTATTAAACATTGTTCACTTTAGTAGACACTGTGTTCACTTTAGTGAACACTATGTACACTTTAGTAGACACTATGTTCACTTTAGTGGACTTTATGTACACTTTAGTGGACAACTTAAAATTCATTCGTTTTGTAAAAAAAAACTATTTTGGCAATCTCCAACTATTTCGGAGCTCAAAAAACATAAAATTAACCAAAAATATTTTGTCCACCAAAGTAGACAGTAGTTCACTCAAGTAGACAAGTTTGTCTACTTCTCACCATCACTGATTTTTATCATCTTTAAATTACCCTTTTTTATCAAACATTTTGTTACTCAAAAAAGCTCAAAGTTATTTGGGTAACAAATATCGCTAATCAAAAAGGTTGTTATTTTTGTCTATTTTTTTTGTAAAATTTGTTTTTTGCAGTCACCATAAAAAGAAGAATACTTGCGTCATTCATTGACATCACTGATAAGATACATTGAAATAAAGGGAGGTGGCAGTAGCTGCTTGTGCTTGTTTTTCCCGAAAAAACTCATTCATTGTTTTTTCTTTCTATGCATTTGGTGCACTATTGCTCTCATATTATTTTATTTCAACACACACCTGGTTAATTTTCTTTAAACTTTCAACTTTAAGAAAAATGGAAGATTTTGAATCTGAATTGAGATATGAATGTTTTTTCGGATATTTTCATGTTAAAACTGGAACGAAAATTATCTGTATTGGAACTATTATTGGGGCATTTATTCTCATGTTTTTGAACCATAACTATTTATGGTATTCAATCGGCCTCGGACTTTTATACATGTTATTAGCTATAGGACCATTACTTGGAATTTACACTACTAAGCCATGGCTGTTTCTACCATATTTATTGACCACTGTAAGCTTTGAATAATTACGACTATAATTTTTATAGCCACAAACATTTTTAAGGGTCTTACATCTGCTGTGATATTTTTGGGAAATATTTATTCATTTTTTGTTTACATTCTTACACCAGCTTGTGAATTAACAATGTTTGAAAGTTATGGAATTATAATTTTCCCTCCAACTTTTATTTTATGTTTTTGGATTTTTTATACCGTTTACTGCTGCTATGATTATATTCATGAAAAAGAATTTTTATCCAAAATGGAAAAGAAACCGGTGTGGGTCTAAAACATGTGGGAAAGAGGAAAAAACAAGTGAATGAAGACTGCTGAAATCCAGAGTAGTTGTTATGGCTCATGAAAATATTCTACAACTTCTTCCAGACAACTCGATGAATAAGAAACAATTGATCTCTTTATAAACTAGAAAATTCACTGAATTTATTTTTAATAATTTATGAGATACTAATAAAGTAATAATAAAACACCCAAATTTACTACGTGACAACTTTCCTTGATTTTTAAATTATTATTGTTTTGCATTCTTGGAATGTCAAATAGGATTTTATTAAGAGCTTAAAATTCATTTGATAAGAGCATATGATAAATTTTTCTGTATTTAGAAATTTACTTATCAAATTTTTCTTTAAAAAATTCAAAAAACAAAATCTAATTTTATTAATTTTTTTCTTTACAAATGTGGCTGTTATTCTTTCTTCGTTGATAAGCAATAAAAATATAACAAAACTGCCGCAAAAGCGAAAAGATAAAAGTTGCACAAAAAACATTTAACAAAGCAGATGGGTCGTTTTTCTTGTCTGCTTTCAAAAAAGATGAAAACATTTGGAAAAGTTTCGTCATCGCGGCAAGCATTTATTTTGCATTTTAAACGAAATGTGATGTTCTTACCACTTGATTTTGCAAATAAAGAAGACGCTTTTTGCATATTTTGTTATTTTCAATAATCCTGTTTTATTTTAGTCTATCGTAATTACTTTTAATAGGTAATTTGTAATCATAAATTAAACTGATTTTAAAGTTTGAAAAAGAAAAGCCCTGATAACAACAATATCTAAACAAAAATCTGGGGGAAACATTAAACTTTATCAATAGTAGGTTTATTTTTTACGCTATTTAGGCTACATATAAATAATCACAACAAAAATTTTTATTCAATGTATAACAGCTAAATATCATATTTAACAGTAAATTATAATAACCCACATAAATTGGAACTAATGTTTTTTCAATTATTGAAGCTCTCACAGTTTATTTCTTACACCCCCGCACGACCGTTCAATTTCTGGTTCTGAATAGCAGCCTCCTTGTTGTGGTTGCCAAAAGATCAAATACACGTGTAGAAAAAATATGCGTGGTAACTATTCCTTTGTTGTTTCTACAATTTTCATTCAACTCCCTAGCAAAAGCTGTGTGTAATTGATAAGAAACATAAGCAAAATATTTAACAAAACTTGTGTCTTAATTTTTTTACACTTTTTTGTTTATTTCATTTTCTTTTTAAAAATGTATGCTGTAAAAACTTACGCAGATAATAAACATTTTTCAAATATTAAAACTGCGACAGATTTTTTTTGTCTTATAAATATTTCTATCAGTCTTGTTGGAATGATTGCTAGGTTTCGAAATTTATTCTTTATGAGATATTATTTCCTTAATGACCCACAAGCCCTAACAGAAATTTATGTACAATTCTTATGCTCAGGATTATTTGCATTTTTATATTTGTTAATATTTTTTTCACCATTTATTGCAATTAAAAGAATTAACCTATTTCAGGAACCAGTGATGCCTATAAGACGATGGAAAGAGTCATCGCCGAAAAGCTTCAGCCACACTTGGAAAAAATCAATTATTTACCTAAAGAACAATTTGGCTTCAGATCCGGAATGTCCACAACAACACAAATGATTCTTTTTCAAGAATTTATTGCTAAAGAAGCAGCCAAAGGAAAAACTGTCGATGTCATATATTTGGATATGGAAAAAGCCTTTGACAAGCTCACCTTTACTGAAATTGTTTATGGGTTAAGAAAGGCTAAGATTAACGGAAAACTGTTAAATTTAATAATTATATTTTTAACTCAAAGAAAATTTCAGGTTAAAATAAATAAATACAAATCGGAATCCGCTGAAGTCACTTCTGGAGTAGGCCAAGGATGTGTTCTTTCTGCTATATTATTCATCATTGTATTTGCTCAAATTAGTGAATATTTAAATGGATTCCACTTTTTAAAACATTTCAAATTTGCCGATGATCTTAAACTACTGTACTCTTATTTCCCTAATGAATTTGATTCACATTTATTACAAAATGTTTTAAATGGTTTATATGACTGGTGCACTGCCAAATCTTTATCAATCAATGGATCAAAAACTGTTCATGTGCAATTTGGCAAACCAAATCCAGCTGCAAACTATTCAATAAACAATACTGGCATTGTTACAAAAGAAGTAACTCGTGATCTTGGCATCTACATTTATAATGATTTGTCAATGTCTCATCATATTGATACCATATATTCAACCACTAACAAAAAGATGCATTCAATTTTGAAAAAAGTGATTACAAACGATCCAGAAATTCTCGTAAAAATATTTAATATTTATATTCGACCTAATTATGAATATGGTTCACCACTTTTTAATATTCCTCGAAAAAATGTTGCCGATGATTTAGAAGCACTACAAAAAACGTTTACAAAAAGAGTTTTTTTTGCGAAATAATCCAAATATTAATTTTGATCAGATTTTAGATTATCAAGAGAGACGCTTACTGTATGGAATGGAAACCTTGGAGAAAAGAAGATTATTTGCTCAAATTCTAATTGCATGGGAAATGTTCGTTAAACACAAGAATGAAGAACTTGATCTTGATTTTCATCACAACATTGCTATGGAAACAAGATTTGGTGGTGTATATATATCGAAATCAAATATTTCTTCTAATTCAAAATATTACAACTACCATTTTTCATCAAGAATTGCTTCAATTTTAAACCACTTTCAAATCAATCTTCAAAAATATTCATCAAAAACAACACTATTAACTTATCTCAAAACAATTGACTTCTCATCAATATTAAAAATAACGTAACTTGTTTTTTGATTGTTTTTATTGTATTTTTATGTATCCCCCTCTCTCTTCCTTTTTTGGCATCTATTTTTGAAAAGAAAATTTTAAAATATATCATCCAAAATTTTTACGGTAATATATATTCATACAGGGGCAACACTGTGGTGAGGTGGATTTAAACCAAGCTACGACATATGAGTCCTCATTGCCTTTTTGCTCGTACTAGTCCTTGGCCACTTTCATTTTTCCACCCAGTGAAAACAACCTACCACTCTAAAAAATTACCTTAAATTAATTTATAAATACTTTATTTTATTTTCTCTTTTCAAAAATAAAAAATCTAAAACAAAAACACCCTTGCTTTCATTGTTTTGTTTTTATTTTCAATTGTACTATTTACTTTACTTTTATTTATTTTTTCTATTGTACATATCCTTTATTTTACTGTTATATTTGTATTTTTCTCTGCACTTCCCAAAGAAGTGATTAAATAAAATAAAAAATAAAAATAAGCCAATTTTGATGTTTCCGGTTTTGATAACTTAGGTACATTAATTTTTAATTAAAATACGCAAAAAAGGTGTTTTATAGGGGATTCAAATGATTTTTGTAATAATGGCAATGGTTTACTTTAAAGTTCAAATAAAGAATAATGGTAATTGGAATATTATTTTTTACTGTATTCTATTGCTGCCATTGGTTTATAGTTTATGCTTTTTCTGTACTGTTCTAGAATGTTATGTTTGTCTTAGAGAAAAGAAGAAGTATATTCGTGGGAACGAAATATCTTGTTAAATATATTTCTTGGAAACAAATCGGTTGTCTAGCAAACTACTAGTAGTAGTGTAACATAAATGTTGATCCTTCAAAAAATAAAATTAAAAAATAAATATATTTCCAACATAAAGTTATTATTGGTGAACATCTTTTGAAAGAAGCAATCATCTTTATCATTTTTTCTTCCTGCTTCTTTTTGCGTCTCTTAACTTATATAATGAAAAATATTAAATTAGTTTTTTGAGGTTTTTTCTTATTGAAATATTAATTGTTTGGCAAAATCGTTTTTTCTGCATTGTAAACGTAAAGATGTTAATGTTATTTTTTAAAAACTGCAAAATACCATTGACAATTCGGAATGCTTAATTACTGAAAACTACTTTTTTCACAGTAACAGTTAGTAAATTTCATAAAACCCTTACGAAATACATTTAAATAATCAAAAAAAGCAAAACTGAATGCATTACTGTTCTGCCTTGTTTCGCTATTCCTTCAATGCAACAAATGTTGCTTTTTTTTATTCTTTCTTCGATGATGAAATTTTTTTTGTCTATCTAGACATATGTGCGGCAAAAAAATTTCGCAATTTTATTTTTGTCCAGTGAATGATGACTAAAAATTATTTGAAAAAAGGCAAAGACAGATGTTATGCTCAAATGATGTTGCAAAACAATTGACAAAATGTTTCATGTTTTGGTTTTTGAATTCTTGTTACGTTGTCAAATTATTGTTTCTTTAAGACTGAAAAAAAGCAATGCGTAAGGTAGATGATGTAAACTTAGAATATAAGAAAGCGAAGAAGCGAGAACACAATTGGACACTTTTTTAAAAAAAAACCATTATTAATTTTAAAGCTGTAAAACAAAATGTAGAAGTTAGGTTAGTTTTCAGCACTACTGCTAATATCTTTTGTAACTCTTTCATTTTATGTTGAAAGAAACAACTATTTTCTTCGAAATTCGGTCAAAGCTGAATGCCACAAAGTAACACAAATGTTTACCCTTGTTTCGAAGAGACAGAAAAGCAGTTTTCGAACGAGAGCCTTTTTTATCCAAAAAACAGAGCAATGTTCTTTCTATCAATCAACAAGTATTGCGAAATAATGAATCAAAATAAACATGTCTGTTGTTGCAAGTAACGACACAAATACAAAACGCGTCTTCATTTTCCAAAAAATAACATTTTCAAATAAAGTGTTTGAATATTTTATTTTTGACTAAAAAGATTGCTTTTCTCCTTTATTATGTGATCACAAGCAAACCATCAATGGTTAAAATATTAAAGTACTCAAAATTCAAGGAAGAATACTCGTACATTATTAAAAAAGATGTGCTTATTTTACTTTCTGTATTTTTTACTTTTAAGAACATGAAATAAACATTTAGCTGTTAATTTTATTAATTGCATAAAATACATTTTTCTGTAATGCCATGTAATAAAAAAAGAATAATAATCCATATGTAGGATCCCAGAGAGTGAAAAAAAGTTTTTAAAAACAGTAAAAGCGTATTTACAAATTACCCTTAAAAAGTCTATTCCAATTTGAAGGACGAGATGATGATTGAAAATTTTTTAAATTATCAAGAACGGTTCCCAAATTCTTTAATTCAAATCGTTCTAAACGATGGTTATCGCTTAATTCATTTTCACATTGGACGGAAACTATAAGAGATGTCCAAGTTTCACTTTGAGCCGGTACAAAATGAGACGATAGTATACTTCGGATGCGGTTATAAGCTCTGTTGTAATTAAATATACGTTGATTGCCACGTGGAACAATAATATAAAGACTGAGTTTTACATCTTTTTTAATTTTCTGAAAAAGAAATTATAGTTTTTTTACAGGGCTAAGATGCATATTTGTACAAAATAAATTTCTTACTTCACATAAGGCCGCCAACGTTGAAACATTAATGTTTTGTTCACGAACCGTTAAATGAATATTCTTTAAATTTGCCAAACTGCTGCTTTGTAAATTCGCCAATGAATCATCAATTTCAATATTGCTTCGATCAATTTCAATTTTTTCAAGAATAGGTGCTGCTTGAATTATTTCTTGCAGCAGTATTTTTCGCTCAAACTTAATATTTTTACATTTCAAAGTTCTTGTTTTAAAACTTAATAAAAGAAAAAGCTCATCGAATGAAAGGTTTAAAGCATGAGTTGGTGAAGTAAACTCCAAATGTTCAAAACGAAAAGGAATTTTTTCTTTCAAATTTTTCAAATATGCATTTGTAACACAAGCTTTATCAATAACAACCATATCTGAACCCATGAAATTTTCAGTATTGGGAAATGAGATTACAGCTTTATACTTAATTTTGACAGGCTTAATTTTCGTCGAGATGAAAAAGTTTGGGAATGTAAAAAACAAAAACAATCTTTCTTCAAGTGTTAATAATTCCGAAAACCGATTAAATAAATGTTGATCAATGTTTGGAAGGTGAACATTTGGCACTAAAACAATTGAAGCTTTCAATAAGCAACTTTAAGAATAAAATATTTGTCCTCTGAAAGTAGCTTACCAGCAATAACACAATCATTTGTTTCATGTCCTTTTGAAAAACAAATATGGCAAAAGGAATTAGACATTTTTGGATATAAAAATTAACGCAATAAATTAAATAAAATTTTTTTCTATTTTTTTGCAAGAACACCAAAACAGCAATTAATTATACTGGAATGTCTTCTACGATTTTGATCTCAACTGTTTTGGAAGAAAAACATGAGTGCATAGATTTTGGGTGTAGGGAAACTCCACTGAATGTTTTTAAATGCAATGTTCATCTCTTTTTTGATTCTTTAAGTAGCCATTAGGATTTGTTCTCATGACCAACAACACCACACTTTGCCTTAAGAGCATCTTTTTTTCAACGAAAGAAAAATTGAAGTGCAGAAATGTTTCCACTTTTTGCTAACCAGTAAAATTGATCTTCATAGCTGCAATTTTAGTGTTTTCATATTCAAACGAAATCTGAGAACTTTATATTAAACTGATTGTTTTTCTGATGAAAAATGTTGAAAAGGTAACTAACAATTTAATTATTTCAGTGGCTTCGAAATGTTAATTTTTTTTAATAATGATAATATACCACTAGAAATTCCTTTGCCTTTTGTTTTAGCATTTTGAAGGACAGAAATTATATATTGAAGTTTAGATGTGAAAATTTATATAAATTTTAATTTTCAAGAAGTTCAAAATATTCAAAAAAAGTTTCTCTGAATGGAAAAAATAAAAAAGAAAAAATAGCACATTTTCGTTTTTGGTGACAGGGTATTGCGAAAGAACGTTCTTTACAGCTCTAAAATCGCTTTTGTAAAGGGCAGACAACAAAGAAAAAAAAGTTGCGCCACCGATGCATTTTTCTTTTCATCTTTAAATGTCTCTTATTTAGCCGCAGCAACAAATATTTATGTGAACATTTTGTTTTCTGTGTTGTAAAGCAAAATACAGTCGAACCTCGTTATTACGTTTTTCAAGGGACCGCGAAAAAACAACGTAAGAGGTGAACGTAATAACGAGGTCCATTTACATTGATTTCCTTTTGAAGGGACCAAGCGTAGACCACGTAAGATCGAGGTAAACGTAATAACGAGGCACGTAATAACGAGGTTCGACTGTAGTTGCGAAATACACTGTCTGCAAGCTTTGGCGGCAGAAAAATCGAAAAAATAAAAAAGTCAAAATAGATTGATTTTCGTCGACACTCTTGTAAATTATTTTTGAATATTTAATAATTTTGTTACTGATGAAGGGGATTAATTAAAAAAGGAAAAAAAGAACTGAGGAAAGATGTCTGATATTCACAAATGGACAAAACTTCAGTTATAATTTAATAAAACTTGACCCAACTGTCAAATATTTATAACAAATTTTTTTCAGTGTACTTCTTTCATTTTAGACACAAAATTGATCTGTACAAACACATTTCAGGTCTCATAAAGCCGTTTAAGATTAACATCTTGGCCATTAAAGATTATAGAACACCATGAAATCCTCATTTATTTGTCACAAATACTTACTCATTTACAAATATTATTTTAGCTTCAAACATCAAATAAAGTGCACTACATTATGTGCTTTTAGAGGATAACAAAAATTTTTAAACTTTGATAACTACCTCATAAAATTAATTCTTGAAATTACTATTTTAAAATATATTTTGCTATTATTCACGTATGAATACCTTTTTAAGACATATATAAAAGCATTCATTATATAAAAGCATTCATTTTAATTATCAGTTATTTTTTTGTAACTCTAGTGTTACAAAATGGTTGCTTTTTTTACTGTAATTTATGTTATTAGCTTGCCATTATCTATTTTAACTTTTATTTCTGCCATTATTGTATTGACATGTCGGCTTCACACACTGCAAATTCTTCCAAAAGCTTTAAGGTTTGTTTTTCTTTTTGTGTATGAGGGAAAATCGAAGGCTTTAAAAAAATAAAAAAATTTAAACTTAAGTTAAACAAACCAAAATTTTATAATTTTTTATTAACAAGTTAAAAGTTTCATCCTTCGTTTATCTTCTTTTTTTGATATTATCCAAAAAAGATTTTACGTGACAAAAAATAAGATAGATGTTAAGCTGCTTTGCTTAACTTAAGCAGTCCTGCAATCGGGATTTACCAATGCTGTTGTTAGTCGGGATTTTTTTAAAATCGTTTAAACTGAGTTTGAGGCAATGTGAATGTTAAAAAAAACTTTAATTATTATCGATGTCAAAATTGCTTATGAACAATCTCGTATTCAAGGGGATGACCCCTTCTACTGAATTTCTGCCAACGCGTGTTAAAGTGACAAAAAATCAAAGACCGCTACAGAAATTTTTTTCCTGTATATAGCAATGTTTACCTGTAAAAATATTATTAACAAAATAGCAATAGTTCCTAAAATTTTTTCAAAAAAGCAACTATCATCGTTTTCCATAATTCTTCAAATAGGTGATACACTTTCAGGTTATATTTGCTGCTATGCTTTTTCCCCTCAGTTTTACTTATGTCCGCCATAACAAGCACGTTGGCAACAAATTATTTGATTGATGGATCACTATCAACTGCTGCAATAGAACTCCTAAATTATATTTTGGCATTTTCATTACAAACAATTCGAAGCCTTTTCTTTTCCTTGATTCTTGAAAGAATTGTTGCAACAGTAAAATGGGAAACATACAAATTTTCTTATAAACCAACCCTCTCTATCATAATGTGCGGATTTTCTTTTGGTTCAGCTGTCATCTATGTTGGATTTCTTCTTTACAGTAAGTTAGCAGAAAAAATAATGAAATAATCAATATTCAAATTTATAGCTCGATACGCTGGATTTGTGACCACATTTATGCAAGTTGTAAACTACTTTGGCTTCACCGTTCATGGTTTCACACTTTTAATTTGCATAATCCTTCATTATTTAAATATGAAAATGTATAAAATCACTGCCTACCGTATCAGCTTGAAGCAACGTCATCAGGTAAGTCATTGATTTTCCCTTCAAAACACTATTAAACAGACATTGTGAAAACACAAACTAATTAAAATAATAATTATTATTTTAGATTCTCGAAAATGTCAAAGTTTTAACTTATTTATTTCCGTCAGTTTTAATTCATACTTTATTAACTCCAATGGGAACTATACTATCACTATTATTTAATTACTTTAAGCTTCCGGTACTACCTTCTTCATTCATGCATGTTGTAAGCTTGTTTTAAAGTTAATTAATCGTAAGACAATTATGTAATTGTTTCTTTTTCTAGTTTTACAACCTACCTTTGTTACTTATTTGTGTTCGACATTTTCGAATGAATTCAAATGTATCAAATGTTCCGAAAAATGGTGTACAAAATGCTTTTGGCAAATCTCTGCCAACAATGCTTCCACCGGATAATTATTTTCAAGGGTTACAACAACAATGGAAATAATACTTTTTTATGAAAACACTATTAAGTACAATTAAAATATATGCCATAAAAATTAAAAAAAGAAGCTTCACAGCGCATTAAACTATATTTTCTGACAATCTATGATTGACGATAAAATGCATTCTCATTTTCTTTTTTTCACCATCTTTATGAATTCCACAATATTACAATGTCACAATTACATTTAAAAATGCATTCGTTGCAACAAGAATCACATTGATATTTTACTACATATGTGAATAAAACAAACACACATTGACACAGAAAAACATCAAGTATAAGAATGCGCTATAGCTTCCAAAAAGTCTATCCAACCAAAAATCGTAAACACGGGTATTTCAGCAGCGCAACGATGCTAAAATGCGTCTACGCGAATATCTTGGTGGAATCTGTTTTTTGAATATTTTCTATCTGGTACGGAAAAAATTTAAAAAAAAATGAAAAATCTAAATTTGTGGTTGTTTATTTTATATTTTTTACACATGTTCAAAAAATTCAGGAATCCATTATTAATAACGCTTTTTTTAGAGTAAAAATTCAACCTGCACATTATTGTCTTACAAACGCTTTCAAAAACCTTTTTTAAATTTTCTGCAAAGTTACTTTGTTTTTCAATGTTGATGATTGTAGTGCATGTGGCGGAAAAAAAGAAAAAACTTATCAGTTTTAAAAAGCAAAATTCCTAAGATAAAACAATAACAACATAATGCGCTTGTTTGGTTACTCCAGAATAACAAGAAAAGAATGCTATTCAAAAAAGTGCAAATGCACCACCAAAAAAATTCTTAGCTCCAATTTTTAGTTTACACTATGTACAAAATATGTGTTGTTATTTTGTTTATTTTGGTTTGGACTATGATGACTAGAGCAAAAAGAATAAAATGTGATAATCTGAGAAGTTATGAAATAGCAGAAAATCAAGTTATATTTTTTAAATCACCAAATTTTCCAGAGCCGTTTGATGAAAATGTGAAAGAAAATTGTAAACTGACATTTCGAGGAAACTCAAGTAACGTAAGTGATACAAAAAATCTCATTAATAGTAATTGTTCAAAATTAAACAAACATTTGCAGAAAAATATGTTATTAACGTTTGTTTTAACAAACGGTTATATAACTAACGGCAATATAAAATTTGGAGAAAACACTACGTAACGAAGTAGTTTTTTTGTAATCAGATAAATTAAAAACATTTTAGGCATACTATTGAACCATCCGATAATATTTTCTATACCAATGAATCTTCTCTTACATTTTTCTTTGGTGATAAAACAATAAAAAATAAAGAAGCTTTTCAAGGTTTCGTTATTTATGAGTTGTATAATAGTTGTTTTTTGAAAGAAAAAGATGACACTTTTATATTTACTAATGAATTAGACGTTTATTTTTTGCGTTCACATCAATCTTATGACAAAAACATAATTCGCAGACGGTGTTTATGGAAGTTTATTGCACCTATAAATTTTGGTATCAAATTTGTAATTCTTGATAGTAACTTTAACGATGCAAGGCTCTATGTGGTTACAAATAATACAATACATTACAAGGTAATATTTAATTAATTAATTAATTATTTATTAATACTATTTAAAATTTGATGCAGCCCTTCAGTAAATTATTATTCTAGTAATTATATTGCAATTTCATATGAAGGCCAAAAAGAACAATTTGAAGCAAAAATAAGCATCTACAATCTTTCAAAAGCTTACACGATACGTACATGCCAATTTGATAATGAAAAATTAACGTGGCAATCTGAGCCTTCTGTTATCTATGGTGAAAATATTCACTGCTTTAAAACTTTCGAAATTCTTTCTAATCATGAATTACATGTGAGCATAGATTTTGTTGTGAATGAAACTGGGAACAGCTTGAAATTTTTTTCTGATTCAACGATGTTCTTTCCTATGAGTTTTAACAAAACAGGAAATTTCGTCTTTCTACCAAACTATAATGACACCGTTAGACAGATAACGTTTGAATACAAAAGTGAAGAAGATGTTATCAACAAAGAGTTTAGAATGAAATTCAAAAATGTTGGTATGATTTTATAAGCTAGAAATGTGCAGAAAACAAAATTGTATTTTAAGCTTGCGAATGTGGGCCTAAAAAACGTATAATTCCATGCACAGAAAATTTAACGTTTTCTCTGATGAAAGAAGATGATCACGTTTTTTGTGCTAATATTACCTGTGAATTTGAAGTAAGACAAAATTAAAGAAATCAATCATTTCGAAAATTTTAAGCTCAAAATTAGCAAATCATGTCCAGAAAAATACATAGAATTCAATGTCAACATAACGAATGCTCGAAATGATTATTTTTCAGTGAAATCTGGAAATGATTGGCTAATAAATACATTTATCAATTCTACTAACCTTGCAGCACATAAAGATTTCAAAGTATTAATATTACCAAATTTTACAACATCTGTTTATTTCAAATCAGCATATGATAAAATGCAGTAAGCTTTATATTGATTTGGTAGTACATATACTATTACAACAGGTGGAAGTAATGGATCCATAAAAACTTTTTCCCAAAATATATTTGAGAAAATACTAGCCCGAATGACATTTTATTACGATTTCTTGAGCGACATAAGCTGAAACTGATTTGGAAAATACATGATAACAACAATTAAAATCTATTAATTGAACGTTTTAGAGAATGGCTGAATTTGTCAAAACTTATATTTAAAACTGTTACATATGATAGTAAGATGGAGGTAATTTTTTTGAAATGTAACACAATAAGTTATAGAACCAAAATATTTGCCAGACGAAGTAATATTTCACGAAAACCTGATATCATATAACGTTCAAATCGAAAGAAATTCAGTTCGAACTCTAAAATTATCAGATGAGTTACTTGCACAAAAAGCTGTTTTAGAATTGCTTTTTGATTCAGCAAAGTTGAAACGGATAAGATGCATCAGCTTTTTTGAAAATAAAAATTTAACATCTTTTATAATAATTGATACAAGCAAGTAAGCGGTATGCTATCATAAATTCGTTTGAAGCTTATAGCTTTTTAGAACATTTATGAAAATTGGAACTTCCGTTACAGTTTATAAACACTATGGATGCAATAGAGATGAATCACTGTTTGTTATAAGAGCAAGGAAACGTGAGTATTTTCAGGAGGGAAAACCATTTGACATCCTCATTAAATTCCTATTTAAATTTTTTTAAGCCGGTGTAAACGAATGCCGCTTTAAAAATACTACTATTACCAATATAAGAAACAAACCCATATCAATGCTAGCAGGGCCAAAAAAGATTTGTGAATTGCAAATTTTAAACTGTGCAATGTCAAACATCATCAAAAATATTTATACTAATAGCAAAACAGAAGATGTTGTATTATACAGTGACGCGAATCAGAGAAAAGAACTTATAAGATTTAAGTAAGCTATAAAAAACTTTAAAAAGAAAGTAATATGTTTTAGTGAAGCTACGTCGCAATTGTATAAACAAATGACTTTTAACGCAAGAATTTATATGCTAAAAATTCCCGCGAATGCAAGCATTCTTATCGAACCAACAAATGCTGACCCGATTTTTACTGAACCTATTTTTTCTTATTATGAAAAATACGGGGCCTTAAATGCTGACAGATCTGATCTTACAGTTACTTACAACATTGCAAGCTATCTTGATGCTAAATTCAGTGTAAATGATTTTGATATTTCAACAAAAGGATATTTACAAATTGGATACAATGGAATTGTTAAAAAGTAAAATTTACTTTTATTTAATGCTATATCCCAGCAAAAATTATAGCATTACTTCAATAAACGAATATTTTATCATTAATGGCAAAACTGATAAAACTGTAAAAATATTTTTCTCGGACCCAGAACTTGGATATAGAGGTGCATTTCTATATATTACAGTATACTCCAACGAAGCATCATCTCAGCATATTACAACACTGTTTCCGGCAACTAAACAAAAATACGATTTTCTTTTGCTAGAATCAAAAGCATGCTCTTGTCAAAAAACATTGTTTATTCTATTAACATTAATTTTTGTAACCTATATATAAATCGTTCCCTAAAGCAGAACACTAAAATGTAAGAGAAGTTAATGGTTGTGTGTTTGAAATATTTTATCATACAAGTACAGTATACACACATAAAAATATAAAATACAAAAACACAATACAAAAGAGTTGTACAATAACGTCAAAGTTCCACAATGATAATAATACTGCTAACATTTTCCTTCCAATAATCGAAGATGAGCTAATTTGTGAATTCCGTAATAATGAGTGAATGCAGCTCCGACAACACAGATATGAAATAGTTGATGAGATTGAAACTAAAAAAAGTTACGAACATAATAAAGTTAAATTAATTTACAGTATCCTCATAGAAAAATGGACCAGAGCATTCGCAATGGAAAAAAAGCTAACTACAGTAACCAACATTAAACTGAATTTTAATTTCATGCTGGCAGTTTACTGAATTTTTTAGTACCAACAGCCGAAATGGGTACGGAAAAGCTACCAACATCACTCTTAGTTCATAACCTTAGCTTTAAAATCAACATACCCATAAATCGAATCGTCCAGGAAAATATTTCTCAGGTATCCGAAAACCATATAACAATGCACCAAAAATATATAAAAATGCCATAATCACTAAAGGGATAAAACTCATTTCATTAATCAGAACATCCAAGCCATCAGTATACATTAAATGAAATGCAGGTAATACTCCAGATAATCCCATGGCAAGAAAGACACCAGCTCTAACAGGTCGAAATGAAATTTCAGAAAATTTGTCCAACATTGATACAATAATTGCTGCTAACCCAAAAATACAAATCATTGCAATATAAATAATCTTTGGCTCAAGACGACAATAAAAGCAATAATAAATGTATGGAATAAAGGAGCCAATAATAAGAGTTGTAATTCCAGCATAATCAAGTCTAAAAAGGTGTTTGATAAAACGTGTTAAAGATCGAAGAGAAATTACTTGCTAAAAATTTTTGATGCTGTTGGAGAATGACATATGAAGGTATGAAAAGTACACGAAAGACCAAGACATAGAATTGCACCAGCAAAGAAGAATGAGAAGATAATTTTTTCTTGTAAATTTGTTCCATTTTTTGCTTCTATCAAAAACCATAGAGCCAAACCCAAGAAAGCAATACAGCCTGAAAATTATAGTAATATAGCATTTAATTAAGCATTTATTTGTGGTAGATATTTCCAGTCGACAGAAATAAAGGTAAAAATTTCACTATCATTAAGATGTTACAGTAACCTATTTGCATTCGTATATATCACAAAAGCTAAAAAAACCTACCCAGCAGATGTGTCCAAATATTACCAGTTTCACTATGAATTGAAAAAATACTCTTCAAGCAATCTCGAATAGAAGGTAGTGGAGGACGATGACCATTAATAATAAATTCATTATCTCGAAGCCAATGTGGTAGCTTTTCGTAATGTTGTACAACCCATTTCTTGATTTTCCTCTAAAATATTATATCACATAAAGCAAGTTTAAAACGTATAAGCACATACAGTTCCTGTAATTGGAGTTTCTTCATCTGGAATTGTTTCTGCTTGATGTTCAGTCATTTCTATTGAAGATGATGGAATTTGAGTTGCTGTTACATTTGATTCAACATTGGTAATATTAATTGATTCCATTGTTTCAGGTTGCTCTTGTTTTATTGTATCATCTGTAGAATCCGGCAGCCTTTCACGTTCATCATTTTGTGGATTATTCATATCTCTGAAAAATTAAAAGCTATTAATATATAATGTATGCAAAAGACAAACACATTATTTCACGAGCACGGCAAAAATAAATAACTAGAGATTAAAACCAAATTAATGTTTAGAAAGAGATACATATAATTTTAACAAGTCTTAAGTTGCCAAACATTTAACAACTCATAAAAATCTTTGACGCAAAAGTTTGTGTTTTTAGCATTGCATATAAACTAAAGTAAATCCACAAAAGAATACTTTTAATTCAACAAAAAATATAGCAATCAGCTAAAAATCTTTCCACGTTGTTATTAGCAATGGTGCAATCAATGAAAAGAAAAATATAAATAACAAAAAGATGATTAATTTTTACAACCACAAAAAGTTGACTCTGAAAAACAAAGCAAATTGATCATCATCCAAAAAAAGAGATGGATAATACAAAAAATGTACTTTGCAAGTAAAGAAAAACAACAGTACAAAAAAAAAGTAATCCTGCAAAAAAACATTGTCAGCCATAATGTCCTTGATTTTTCTAAGGATCGAAAGAAGAATATAAAAATTTATACAAAACGTAATTTGATAAAATAAAATGGACAAGCATATAGTAATTGTGTAAAAAAAATTGAAATTCACGTGCTGTCATAAAACTGTCAAAGAGCATACTGTAGCTAAAATAATTACGAGAAAAGTTTTAACGATATTTACGTTTTTATCATTTCATTGGCAATTACTGTATTTAAATTATGATTTTTGTTCAATTTTTTGAGACTAGTAATAGGTTAACAAAGGAAAAGGCATTAAATGGATTCGTGATATTCATCCTATTTCATCTTTTTGTCAACTTTTCAAGGATCCATCAAATATTGGTGTTCAACAAATTATTCGTCAAAATATTTTCCTTCAATTTTAAATTCATGGTGTATTTGTGCTTACTGCTTTTTACTGCTGTTCAATGAATTCTGATAAAAATTTTTTGAATGAATTGTTTTATTTTCGATTAAATAATAATAAAATTTTACGCAGAAATCAAAAAATTTGAACATTCTGAAACATAAAATTCTTTCAAAATAAATAACCAAAATTTTTCAATCTTGTTAAATTTGCCAACAGAAAACAGTTTGAAATTTAAAGTAACACCTTTAGAAACAAAATGACTCAAAAATATAATGCCATTGTTTCAACAAAACAGTTCAAGCCAAAAAATTTCTGACAATGAAAGCATATGTGCAAAACAGTTGACCTCATTTTTGTAAAATAAACTGTGAAAGCAAAATCCAATTATTAACACCTTTTATAAGCCAAAAATAAATGGCGCAAATTTTTTAAATAGCAAATTAAAATTTCAGTTAATTCATTTTTAAAAATTAGACTTGTTCTATCTTTATTCTTATTACTAGCTATCAATATGGTTTTGACCCGTAAGCGTTCTCTTGCATCAACTGAAGAACATGCAAATGTTGCTTCTGATGAAATTGGTGTTAAGCAGCGAAAGACTGCTATTAGAAAACCATCAATTCGAAAACGGCGTAATGATGAAACTTCTAATGATGAACCTATTCAAAAACGATCAAAGAATGGCAATGGTGATTCAGATGATTCAGGTTTTGGTAAGTAAAAGCTTTATTAATTTTTATGGATAAAAAAACATCTTTTATTCTATAAATTAATGCCTTGTTATTTTAGGCTCATCAAGTGAAACAGCAAATGTTCGAGCTCCACTTAAAAAAGCTCGTCGATCAAATCGTACCCGAAAAAGTGGTGTTCAAATTATTGATGAAAATATATTTTGCAATGCACATGTTTGAAAAGCGTTTAAAAATATGGTTAAAAAAAGTGATATTTTATCTGATGAATGTGAGAAGCCTGGATGTCAATGTGACAATGATGGATGTCTTAATCGATACACAAATCAATAATGTCCAGAAGAATGCAAAAATGGAAACTGCAAGAATAAATTTATTTCAGAAAAACGTGGATTAAAAATTGATGAACAAATTGAATTATGCTTAACAGAAGATAAAGGATATGGAATAATGGCAAAAGTTGATATTAAAAAGGTTTTAATTTTTTTGTTATAGACTTTTCCATTAAATTTTCGTTTATAGGGGACATTTATTGGAGAATACAATGGAGAAATAATTGATCAAGATGAAATGGAAGTTCGTGATGCAAAAAGAACAAATGGGGCAGCATTTTATTTAATGGAACTTGGTGATTTTTATATTGATGGAGAACATTTGGGATCACATATGCGATATTTAAATCATTCTTGTGATCCCAACTGCAAAAGTGAAAAATATTTAACTGCTGATGGAGCACCACATAGATGTATATTTGCATCTAAAAATATTCCCGCGGGTGAAGAACTCACATTTTCATATTCTGTCAATCATGGTCAAAGTGAAACAGATTTTCCTTGTTTATGTAAAGCAAAAAATTGCAAAAAAATTTTCAAAGCATAAATTGTCAACTTATTTTTATTTTGTATTACTCAATCAAAAAATTCATCAAACTTCTACAGTAATCCTGAATTATTCAGAAATATTTTAGTTGTTAGAAATAATCTCGCTTCATCAAAAAAGAAATTACTTCCATGGCATTTCAACAGAAAAAAAAATTCAAATATTTTTATTTATTTTTATCAGCTTCAAAAAAATCGTAATATAAAATGCTATTGGCCAAAGAAATATGTTATGGAAAACCGTTATATTATAATATTTATTTTTTTGAAATCCATTTTTTACAGAAGGCGAAGTGAGACTCGTTAAACTTAAATTTTTAAGGTAACTATTTATATCTTATTTTTTTAGTAAAATTTTATTTTACAGATTTCAAATATTAAATTCAGATCGCTAACCTCAATTATAATTTATTTACTCTCGTTCAACTTTTGCTATACATTTTTGAACAAATTCGCTATCAAAACAAGCCTTTCTTTACTGAAGACGAAGCAAGACTTATAAAACCTAAATTTTCAAAGTTAGTTTTTGTATTTCTTGTATACGATAATATCTTCATTTTTTTAGACCTCGTATTCTTCTTTTTTCACCAGAATCAATATTTCGATGTTCAACTCGAAAAATTTTAAATGAAATTGAAAATAAGACATCACCACTGCACCCAGATACATCAATAAAATTTACTCGATATTCATTGCAGGAACCTCTTTCTTGTTGATAATCATTTCATCACTGACACCGTTTGTTTTAAATAGGTATGTTCATTTTCGTTAAAATTACTGTAGTTATTTTATAAAAAAATTTTAAAATCCTTTATTTCAGAGCTCTTCTTTTCTCTGCCATCAGAATCTGAATCATTTCCAGAACAAATTTAACATGCTGAAAGTTATGATTTCTTAACTTCACCGTTACTATTACCTGCAACAACTTCAACATCAAATACATCAATCATTTCTGAATTGGCATTTACTCCATCAAAAAACCAATTCTTTTCTCAATACAACTTTGAAATCAATAAAATCAAGTCAAACAATTCCTGGCGAAGATTTATCATATAAAAATGAACAACCATCGCAGCGCTATTCTCATCAACAAACAAATATATCAACAACAAAAAATGGAAGATAAAATTCAAAAGTTTTTAAGTAAGTTTTTTAGCTTTTCTTTATAAAAGGGGTACTGAAATTGTTACTGTACTTTTCTGACCCTAATTAATTAATTTTTTCAGGGCCATCATTTTCTTCATCATCAGAATCTTACTCGATTCCAGAACTAAATTCGTCAAAACATACTGAAAAATCTGATACCGTGACTTTCCCAATGTTATTTCCTGCAACAACGTCAACATCAAATTCTTCAAAAATTTCTGAATTTTCATATAATCCTCCAAAAAAACTAAACACAACAACGATGGAAACAACAAAATCAATTCAAACAACTTCTGAAGATGATTTTTAAATAAAAAGCAATAGTCGCAGCAAAGCTATGCATCAACAAACAAATTCAATTCATCAACAATATAGGAAGAAGAAAAACCAAAAATTTTCGAAGGTATGTTTTTATTTTTAAAAGATTTATTGTTTTTTAGTCATTTTTATATCAATTTAAAAAACAATTTTTTCAGAACCATCCTTCTCCCCATCCATCATAGAAAAGTATTGCTTGTTTTTTCCATTTAAATTAATATATTGTCTTCAACGATGCATAAAAAACCAAACTCGGTTCAGCTTCAACCAATCTTTTGTAGAACTGCCTTAAATTTTTTTTGTTTTTTTTTCTATTTATGTTTTAGCATTTCTTTTTTGTTTCTTATTTTAATTTTTTGTTTATTGTAATTTTTTTCTTTATTTATTTCTGTAAATTATTTCTTTTTTAATTATTGTGCCATATAAATATTTTTAATTTTAAAGCTTTTATTCCGCAAATTTTCTCACAGCTTTTTTGTAGTTTTTGATTTCAACTTGACATGTATTTTTTAAAATAGAAGGATTACTGTAGCGGCTATTTATTTCTATTTCACGAGAATATTATTACTTTTGTCAAAGATTAAGAACTGTCTTGAATTAAACAGAGAGCTGCTAGTAGTAAAAGTTTACTGTAATTTTGCATTAAATTAGTATCGAATGAGCAATTAACTGCTATACCGCTGAAAATGTTTCTATTTTGTAAAATGTAGAAAAAAGTATGTAATAAATTAAAAGCGAAAATGAATAGCTTTTTTTTAAAAAACAATTCCAAAAATTTCTTATGTTCAATTAGACATCTAATAGAAGGCATTTTAAAAATGAATCAAGATATTTGGATTTTTTATGACAGGAAAAAAGTGTCCATTTTGTTTGAAAATTTGCAAAGTGCTTGATTACTTTTTTTTACTTGTTTTAAACAAACATGTGGTATGATGATTTTTAAAAAACAAATCTTTGCAAATTTTTTTGGCTTTTTTCATTTTTTGTATTTTCAAAAAATCAGAAGCTCAAAAACATAAAAATACAAAATAAAATAAACAGACAAACACAAATAAAAGAGCTTAATATTATTCTTTTTTACAAGATTTTCAGTCTTTTGCTGATGTCGTTTACTAATTCGCCGAGAAATAAACGAGTATGCTTTTATATTTATATATTCGTAGAAGTGGATTACTTTTTAGTAGCACTATTGCATGAAAATATAAGCACAAATTTTAATCTCGTTCACACTACATCACCGTGAAGAAAAAACTGTATCCACCGAAAAATTCCGCCAATGTTTTTGAAATATCAGAAGCCGTTTAAATGTTTTATTTATCTTTAAATAAAAATTTGCATACTTTGGTGTTTTTAAAAATATTTTTGAGTGTAATTTTGTTCAACTGTTTTGCAAAGATTTCAAAATCTTTATTTAGAGAAAATGTCTTATGATTTCTTTCAACATCTTAAAGGTTAAAAAACATATTTTTCATTTTAAAAACAAAAGAAAAGAAAAAACCTTTTACAACAGACATCGAAGTAAAAACATGTGTATTCAAATTCGTTGCTGCTCGCGCACCGCCTTTGGATCAACGGCACAAACAAGTACAAAGTAAAAAAAAACGGACGGAAAGAAACACAAAGAAAGCTAAAAAATATTTTCCAAAAAATTTTTTTTTGTTTACAAACAATGTTTCAGTATCTTTTTAAAACATCTTTAAAAAGTAGTGTTTTTGTTTTTCAAGTTACACGTGTAAATTTTCGAATTACAAATTTTATTAGTATTTAATGCTAAAAGATTTTCCATTTTCAGTTAGTTTATGATAATCCTAAAAATGGATCCTTTTTTTGAAGAAAGAAGAAAAACTTTTGAAGCATGGAAGAAATCATTTAACAAGCCTCGTCCAGAAGATCCAAAGGAGACTAAACTATTGGAAGAAATGGCTGCTCGAAAAGTTAAAATTTCAAAAATGTTTAATGAAACAGTTCAACGATATCAAGCTTCTATTCAAAATGAACCTCCAACTCCTTCTGCTCCACCAGCTGCACCAAAATCTTTCCCACATAATTCGACTCCAAGAAAACTTCCTTTTTCATCACTTTTAATAAGATCTGATTACAAAAATTCTGCTCAAAGTGCATCTACTCTTACTTCACTTTCATCAGTTTCTGATACTTCAGCTACTTCAACTTTATTGACTGAAAATGATAAAGGTGTTATTAAAGCAATGTGTGCATTTATAATGTTTGGATCTCTTGCATATGCTGTTTTCCTCTTTCCATTTGGAATTTATTTTGCTGTTCCAATTATGTTTATTTTTTTCTGTGCCTTTTTAATTGCTGATGATAGTGAAAATGGTCCACGTTTTTTTGTTCCTGGCATGGTTTTTATTGTAAGTATTAAATGTTTTACTTTATTTTTAAAAGGTGCTTGATTAGCTGTTGCAACTTTCTATTGAAAATGTTTAACTCACACTTGGGCAAGATAGTATGAACAAAAAAATTTTTTTGCGCCATCTGTTTTTCGCCATGTATAGCTATATGTCAAAAATTTTGCGCTATGCGCCATCTACTGCGCCACCTAATTTTGCATCACAGGTAGCTACCTGTTAAAATAGCGTTTTTGCTTGCGCCACGCGCCACATGATGTAGGAATTTCCTACCAATTCCTACCACTTGCCCATGTGTGGTTTAACTAATAGACAGAGTAAATTAAAAGTTGTTTCAAAACAGAAATAAAAATAATGAATGCTTTCCTTGATTTTGTCTTCTTGCTGTAAATGAGAGAGTTATGCTGGCTCACGAAGCTCAGTTAATTAAATAAGAAAGTGTCCAGAAAGCACGTGTTTTGAAGATAGAGCAGAAGGGGTAAGCTAAAAGATCACGCTGCTTTGAAAGTCTCACTAAGTGGGAGAAGCTCAAAAAATATGAAAAAAGATCACGTAATTTCTGGATACTCTCAAATAACTTTATCATTTATATAACTCCAATAAATATTTGCAGATTATGGCTTACTTTCTTCTTGGTGCAGTTTTTTATGCAAAATTTTTTATGGAAGAAAAATATGAAGATCCACCAATTTATGCTTTAAAAATGTGGATTTTAATTGCATGCTGCTATTTTATTGTTGGTGGATGTCGTCGTTGGGCTCACATTGATCAAGCTTGGAACGATGATGAAAGTGTTGATGAAGATGCTATGATTGATGCATAAATTCATTTTTTCTTACTTTAAATAAAAAGTTGTTTATTTGTTATCAAAAAATTATTTCATATGCAATATTTTCTTTTGCAATGCTTTATAAATTTTTTTATTATACTATCATATTTTTTATGTTATTTTTTGATTTTTGGTATATAATAAAGGAAAAAAAATGTTTTTATTTGTTCTTTTTAAAAAAACAATTCAAAATACTTTTTTTCACAAAATGCCATTTGCTTTTGCTACATACTCGCTATGAAATCACATACACTCGTACCTCGATTTTACGCAATAGAAGAGACCATGGAAAAAACGCGAAAAATTAAGGTCCGACTGTATGGCAATAGTAAGCGAATAAGAAAAATAAGAAATGACATCAACTTTAGCTTTTGTTTCTTTTTTTGTAACTCCGAGTCAAATTCCGGAGTTCGAAACAGTTAGTAGTAGATAAATCGTTGTTTTTTCATTGGTATTTTGTAGTCGGGAAAAACAGAAACTGTTTAGTAAAATTTATTTTTATTAAAGAAGTTTAAATAAAAAATTAAAGTTTTGGTTTGAATATTTGATTTCGAAAAAATAGTTTTAAAGTTCTGGCATTTTTTATGGAAATGAAGATCCACCAATTTATGCTTTAAAAATGTGGTAATCAAAAATAGAAGCAAAGTATTTTTTTGTTTGCAAGAATTCGGTTGTATTATGCGGAAAAATATTTTCGTACAAACACTTTATTTATAAAAATATTTAAGAAGAAGAATTTTTGGGGCGAAGGCCTTTAAGAGAATCACCAACTCCCTTTGAAGCCGGTCGAAGACTTTTAACGGAATCACTGATGCCTTTTGTTGCAGGTCCCACAGATTTTGTAATACTTTTAATTGCAGGTTGAATAGATTTAGTGATATCTTCTGTCATGGTTCCAATATTTTCACCAATATTTTTTCCAATTTCTCCTCCACTTTTGGCACGTTTTGGACGAAGTGATTTACCAATTTTATCTGCTGCCTCTCCAATATTCTTTCCGATATCTTTTCCAGCTTGTGCTCCTTGACTAAAAAACAAAGGATTTTAAGAGAATTCGATATTTTGGAATTTCGATATTTATCATTTTATTTTTTTATGTAGCACTCATGCATCGATGGAAGCTCCAAAAAAGTAGAAAGAAATGCTTACCTTTCATCACAGTTTATTAAACAGAAAACAGCAAAAATAAAGGTTACAAATAGTAAATATCGCATTTTTGGTTACTCGAAAAATTAAAAACTTTGTGTTTCTATCGAACATTATTCAAGATACTTTTATAGTATTCATTATTGTTTACTGTTTATGTTTTGTTTGTTAATGAGTAAAAATGTTTGATCACTTATCTTTTCAGTGAACATTGATAACTAACTTTTTTTTGCAATTTGAACTTGTTCTTTCTAAATATGTAGTTTTTATTACAACTTGTTCTTGCAAAAGTTTTGTTGTTTCTAAAGTAAAAGGGATTCCTTGATTGATTACTTTTAAAAATAAAGATGGTATGCTGTAATTGTTTTTCTTCCAAAATGTCATAGTTTATTCACAAAAAGAGTCAGTTGGAATCGCGTAAAACGCAAAAAAAAAACCGAACCAAGGCCGTAGGCAGAAAAAAATTTAGAGAAGGTAGGTTCCTCCAGTGCCAACCGTGTTTGTTGTTGTACCTCGCATTAAGAACTACAACCAAACAGACCGAATTATGCTTGAAGCAAAATATTGATTCTCACCATTTTTTTGTTCAAAAATAAAAAAAATGTCTTTTTCACTCGATTTCATTTTTCATTCGACCATCCAAGAATGTCCTGCTTTTTTTGTTACAACAATGATCACTTTTCACAAAACTGCAATAAATATCAAACAGATATAGAGCGCTGGGATCTCGTAAATAAGAGATCTTGCTGCCCAAATTGCTTAAATTTTTTAAATCAACAACAATGTAATAAATGTGAAGCTTTTCAAAAATGCTATATTTGTTTTTCAAAAGATCATCATACTGTATATTGTCGGGATCGCTTTAAAGGTAAATTATTCTTTTTTTTTATTTATCATAACGAGCTTTTTTGTTTTGCAGTGTCAAATATATTTGCTCCAAAAATTAATTATAATTTATACTCTCGTTTTTTGGGAATGTCAGATCCTGAAGAAAGATATTCGTTAACATTGTCAGTTCTAGCCATTTGTAATTTAATTACGTTAAAGCCTCTCAAAGTCAAATATATAAAAAATGTTTATTATTTTTCAAATACTGAATCCATTATGGATTTTGATTTGCTTTCTGCTGGTACACTTTGTATGAGGCATGAAGTACATGATAGAACTTTGCCTCAAAAATTTGATCGCATAATGTCAATTCATTTCCGTTTTGAACATATTGATATGTATCGGGCTACGCTGCCTTCACAAGAATTTTTTAAATTTTTATCTCATAAAACGAAAAGTTTAAAGTGCTTAAATTCAACAGTGCTTGAGCAAACATTGACTCTTCGAGAAATTCTGGCAAATGCTCCAAATTTAGAAATGCTTGAAATTTATCAAACAAATATTGAAATTGATGATAATGGTTCATGGCTGGATGATTTGCTTCAGCTGAATTGTGCAGAAAAACTGAAACAAATTCATTTATCAATTCCATCTATCAACTTTTCTATTGAAAGCTTAGTTAATTTAATGAAGGTATGAAGTTTTATAATAATAATAATAATATGGGTTTTTATTGATATTTCTTTTATCAGAAAAAGCAGGTAGTTGAAATTCACCTCTGCATCACGTATCCTCCAGAAAGACATTTTGATGAAAAGCTTATATCTGAAAAAATAAAAGAAAAATTTTCAAATTTCTTTTATCCTGTTTCCTACTGGTATGGACGATTCATTAAAGTTACATTCGAACACTCTGGCTCATTAACAAAACTCGAGTTTATTTATAAACTATTATAAATGTATGTTTATATGACATGTGAATATCATGTTAGCCAATTGATTTGTCTGTTATTTATGAATACGATAAAAACATAAATATTGCTTTTTTTCTGTTAAAATTAGTTATTTAGGTTAAATTACTAACCATATTTTTTGTATCGAGAATATATTATTTTTCCACATGCAAGATAAACACTATACAGATAATCTTCGATGAAAGAAAAAAACAACAACAACGTATTACTGTTTTTAAAAAATGGTTGCTCTTTTTTCTGAGTCTTCTTTTGGGCGTTTTTTCTGTTTTTGTCTTTCTTTCTACCCCCGAAGATAAAAAAACGGCTACAAAAAAGTAAACTGCTAAAAGCAAAAATAATGTCAAAAGCAATCTTCTTTTGTTATAACCAATGCAAGAAACTGTTGCAGCAGCTTTATGCGTACGTGTCGTTAAAAAAAAGAAAATCATATTTTTGAATGTATTTTTTAGCTGACTTTTAGTGTTTGAATTTTTTATACTTTTTACAACTGCCTGTACAAGCAATCGTAATTGCAATATAAGTTTTATGAGCTATTATAAATTTTAATACTACAGTATTTGGATGAAATCTGGAGACAGCGGATGTCCCCTAATGACAGTAAAAATTAAAAATAATTTTAATGTTTGTTCTAATCCATAATTTTTGAAATATAAATTTTGTTTTGCCTCAGAAAAAAGAGGCAAATCCATACGTCTTAAAATGCATGAAGTAGCCGCAGATACAAAAAATGAAAGAAAGCAAATCCAACTTTTTATGACAGGCAAGAAAAGTTTTTTTGTAACTCGTTGCATCTTAAATAAATTCAAATCTATTAACCATAACACAATTTCTTCTTTAAAAAGATTTGTAGAGTTAAGAAACAGGATAACTTTTTTTTCTTCTTCTCCAATTTCAATCAATTGATAATAGATAGAAAAAAGACGTTCATAACATTTACTTCCTTGTACTTTTATGAAAAAACACATTGACACCACCAAAAACAATGAAAAAACGTCACAATTTTCTCTCTTATTTTTGGAGAGAAATAGTAATTAATTATTTTTTTTGCTCTTTTTTTCTTTTATCAAAAATGACTATAAATGTGATAATCGCAATTGTTATTTTTTTGGAGCAGTCGTCAGTCAGAAGCGGAAAAAAATGTTTTTGATAGTTTTAACTTTAATATTTGCTTTATGGATGTTTCACAATTTTTACTGGAAACGAAAAGGCCTTCCACCAGGTTTGTGAATTTCCCTATTGGTAAAATAATTGGCTTATCGTGTTTTTATCTAACATGTTGATCGCTAGAATCTTGATTTTGTTTAAATCACAATTTTTGTTATTCAATAACAGTTGTGCAAATTCTTAATTATCATAATCAATAAATGCTATTTTCAACTTTTGCAGGTAACACACGATTATCTGCAGTTAAAAATGGCTTAAATCTCATCTTTGTAAATTTTATATTTGGGGGCTAAAAATAAATCTTTAACAAGATATATCAAGCTTTAAACCCTTAAAGTGCTCAAAAGTTGTAGCCAAAAATATTAGACGATAATTGAATTTAAAACTTTCTCAACCATGAGAAATTTCTTTGATCGTGTACTGCTTTCATAGGGAGCTAGATAAACGTGTTATACCCTCCCCTCCATATCCGGACATCTCTTTTCGAGCCAAAATTAAGTAATCCTTCCTGAGAGTGTTATGTGAACAACTAATTTTAGGACCTGCTCCATTACCACTTGTTGGAAATGTATTAGAAATCAATCGTGTTGGATTGGAACCATTTTTTCATGGAATCAAGGATAAATATGGAGATATTCACACTTTTTGGTTTGGTGAAAAGCCTGTTGTTTGTATCAATGATGTTCCAACAATCCTTGAAACATTTATCAAAGATAGTGAAACATATTCTGGACGACCAATAGATATGTTAGTCACAGATATGTCAAGGCACGGCAGAAATGGTCTAATATTTATTGATGGTCCACGATGGATTGAACAACGTCGATTTGCGCTAAGATTTTTGAGAGATTTTGGAATGGGTAAAAATTTGATGCAAGAACGAGTGCTGGATGAAGTTACAATTCTTATGGAAAGTATTAAAGCAAAAATTAATGCTGGTGAAAAAGAAATAAATGTTCAAAATATTATTGAACTTGCAGTTGCATCTGTGATTAATGCAATTTTGTTTGGATATGGTTTTAGTAAAGTAAGTTTTAGTTCTGTTTTATAAGTAAGATTTTTTATGCAACAAATTTATTTCGTATAAAAATTTTTTTCTTACCATACAAATTTATTTTGAAATGTGTTTGTTCAAATTGTCTACAACGCTTTTCTGACATTTTGCAAGCAAACAAAAACAGCCAAGCTTCGATCGCGAAAAAAAGTTAGTGCCTGTCGGAAGTATTGATAACAAAAAAAAGGGCGATACTTTTTAGTGTAATAAACAATTTTGCTTTTTTTGGTCTTGAAGAAAAAAGTTGCCCCAATTTTTTGAATATTTAACTGAACTATTAAAAAAACAATAACAGAGAAAAAATTTTGCCAATAATAATTCACAAAATGTTTTTATCGCGAATTTCACCCAGAAGCTTCGGCACAATTGATGTTAAAGTCCAATATTTATGTATGCTAAAATGGCGATTGTAACTTTAAATTTTTATCAGTTTTTCTAACTTATCTTCTTTGCTCTTTTAATGCTTGCAAAATATTTTACTATTACAGCAAAAGGCTTGCTCCATCTTGCACAAAGTGTCTTTAACGCTTTCTTTGACATTTTCGGTTGAACGAAAAAGGCTGCTTGAAGCACAAAAAAGAAAGATCAGTCAGTGTCTTTAGAAATCAATAAACGCAAAAACTGATATGCTTTTATGTGTAAAATCACATTTCTGCTGTCATTTGTGGCTTGTAGAAATGCAAGACGAGTGGCACCGCTTTGAATATTTTATTTAAATGTTGAACTTGCAAAATCACAAAAACTATAAAATCTAAAAATTAATATTCACAAATATTTTTATGCTAAACGAAAAACACTCATTATTAATTGAAGTAATGTTCAAAAAACGCGTTAAGTTCGAATTTAATAAAATTTGTTTCATACAAAATTGTTACAACATTACAATACAAAAATGTGCTAACAATTTATAAACTTTACATTTTTTAGAACAAACAAGCAGAATTCTATCAGTTAAAAGAATATTTAAAAGATTTTATGCAAGGTATTGGAAATCCACTTGTACGATTTTGTGATCGAAATCCATTCATGTATAAAATGCTTCCATGGATTTACAAAGATGTAACAAGAACTTCAAATCAGTTATGCGATTTTTTTATGAAACAAATTAATTTGCATGCTGAAGAAATTGATTTTGATGGGGACAATGAGCCAACAGATTACGTTGAAGCCTTTTTGAAAAAGAAGAAGGAGCTGGAAAGGGAGGGAGTCGATGAACATACATTTACGTAAGTTTTTAAAGAAAAAAGATCTTTACTTTCTCCCGTAAGAGAACTCAATAAATTTTCTTACACTTGAAATTTCGGTTTTTTAACTACTGATATATGGATGAAAAATTTTAGTTTCGATTTCAGATTTTAAAAAATTTTGACGTTTCGATTTTAGTTTTAATTTTGAAATTTTAGTTTCAAACAAATTTGAAAAAATCTATGACTTTTTTTAGACTTTTAAAGTTTAATTTTTTGAACGTTCCTCTTGTTAATTCTAATACAATTCATTTCAGCGAAAAACAACTTTTTGGTTCATGCTTAGATCTTTGGATTGCTGGACAAGAGACCACTTCCAATACCCTTTCATGGCTAACAATATATTTAATGAAAAATCCTGATGTTCAAAAAAAATTCCATGCTGAAATTAATGAAATAATTGGTTCTGATCGTTTCATCACTTTAGAAGATCGAACTTCTCTTCATTATGTCAATGCTGTAATTGCTGAAACACAGAGATTTTGTAATCTTGTTCCTTTGAATGTTAATCAAAGAGTTACAAAAGACATTGAAATTAAAGGATATTTTATTCCAAAAAATACAACAATTCTTCACCAAATTTCTACTGTACATTATGATGAAAGATATTTCCCGGAACCCCTGAAATTCAAGCCTGAAAGATTTTTGGATTCAAATGGAAAATTTATTCAAACAATTAATTTAATGCCATTCGGAGTTGGGAAGCGTGCATGTCTTGGGGAAGGCCTTGCAAAGCTTGAAATATATCTTTTTGCTGTGAACATGTTTAATCATTTTGAGGTTATTTTTAATTCTGTTAATTATGTAAATTTACATAATTCTTTTTATTTTCAGTTCAAAGTTGTTCTATCAAATCCGCCGGATACAACAAGAATTGCAGCAGGTTCAGTTCAGCCTCTACCATTTGTGGCAGAAATAAAACCAAGATTCTGAAGCATTTCTACCAATTTACTTTGTATTATTGGGATGATTTCATTATTATTATTGATATATCTCTACGATCATCTGATAAAAATTATTTATTTTTTACATATCGCTTTTTATGATATTAACAAGAAAAAAACAATGACTTCACTTTTGTCCTAAAGTTTACAAAAATATTCAGAAATTAAAACTGCAAACAAAAGATTTTTTGTAAAATAAAATCCGGCTTCAAAAGCTTTGTAAAATAATAGCTCAAATGTTCTTTTCTCACAGACGAAAACTGTTTTATTCAGTTGCAAAAAATGCATTTCAAGCTCTTTTGACATTTCACAAGCATCAAAGAAAGTGTTGAAAGAACAGAAAAAAAATGGCTGTGCGTTTTGAAAGCAAAAAAGGTAATCATATTCTTTTATGCAAAAGGGGCAGTCAATAAATAACGCCATCCCACGATAGGGGAAAAGGGATAAACCAAAAATCCCATGGTTTATGAGAGATGACGTGAGATTAAAGCAAAAAGAATCATCAAATGAGAAAGGTTCAAAAAATAGAAATAAAAGATGTGGTTTCATCTGTCCCAAAAAACATTAACGCTGCAGAGTCCGATTTTGACAAACAATAATTTTAAAAAATTTCACCAACAACAGATACTTGTCATGTTTAGAAACTTTTAGTTTTTTTTCCATCCGAAAATTAGAATTACAGAGTTGTTTTAAATCTTTAAAAATGCAATATCAAAATAAATTTTCTTATTAATTGCAATATTTATTTTCTTCATTTACAAATATTAATTTTATGCTGGATCATTTGATTTCTATTAGTTTCTTTTATTAAAATACTGACATGATGAGAATCAACCAATTGGTTTTAAACATTTTGTTAACTATTTAGTGCTGGTTTGTATAGGATCGTAACAACCAAAATAACGATTAAGAGTTGATAAAAATATTCAAAAGCGTTTATTGTTAAACAAAAAGTGAGATCTAAAAATTTTGTTTCTTCTTTTTTTACGAAAAAAAGAAAGCCTGTAATGTTTTTACAACAACAGAAGAAAATGTGTGTGACTGTTTTTCCCAACACTTCTTTAATGCTTTTTTGTCTTTTAAAAACAACAAAAAATGCGATGCACATAAAAATGGCAGTGATGTGTCTTTTGAAATCGACAACGAAAAATGACGGAGAGTTTTTTTGTGTAAAACGCATTTTTGTTGTCATCTTTTGTGCTTACAATGTTACATACGAAAGACGAAATTGCCTAAAATTTTTGAATATTTTATTTAAAATTATCAAGCATAAATATTTGAAGCAACAAGAATTGACATTCAAAGAATTTTAAATATTAAAATTTCAAATATGGGTCAATTTTATAACACTTATCAATTAATAAATATTTTAAAAATTGCATTTATTACAAACTTTTAAAAATTTTATTTACTTTTTTTACGTGGTCCTCTTTTAAGATATTTTGGATCACACTGAAAGACGAACTTTATTCGGCAAGACAAACCTGCAAAACCACATGAAAAAAGATAAAAATGGATGCCAAAAATTCGATTACATACATAGCTTTCCATCTCTAGAGTAGAAGACAGTCTTATATGAACGACAAACATTGAGGTCGTTATTACATGCCTATTAACATTCATTTAGTGGCTGCTTGCATTGCTTTGGTTGGTGCTGCAGTTTTTTCTTTTGACCAGCAAATTAAAAAGAAATTGCTATGAAGATATCTACTGCAAAACGCCCTCGTGAAACTGAATCTTCAACAAGTGATTCGAGTGATGCGTCTAATTCAGAAGAAGAATCTGGTGCCAACAGTTCTGGAAAATCGTCGAATGAGCTTTCAAAGTTACACGCTGCAATATCAAATGATCGCTTTGCTGATGTTATTTTAACTACTAAAAATAATGTTGAAATTAAAAGTCATCGATGTATTCTTGGTCATTTTTCTGAAAAACTTGCAAAAGTTATTGAAGACTCTTCTGAAACTCCTGTTCGCATTGCTGTTAAAGATTTTGAAGCTGGTACTGTTAAAACTGCACTGGAATTTTTGTATGGTAAAGTTGATGCCATTAAAGGTAAAGAAAAGAATGTCTTGAAATTTGCTGAAAAGTACGAAATTGATGATCTAAAGGTATTTTATTTGTTTTTTTAAAATCCTCCAAAGTATTTATAACTTAAAACATCTCGCTTTAGAAAGCTTGCCGCCCTAAAATCCCACCACCTAAAAGAGCCATGTCAGCATTCTTTTATTGGATGGAAGACAATCGTGACAAAATAAAGAAACCGGGTATGAATGTTTCAGAAGTTTGCAAAGCAGCTGGTGAACAATGGCGAAACCTTACTAATAAAAGCGTTTGTTTCTTTTGTTACTCTAAAACATTTTTAAATTTTATGAAATTTAGAAATGGGAAAAAATAGCAGAAAATGACCGGATTCGATATGAAGGAGAAGTAAAATTATATCGCAGTCCAGAATAAACATTTTCAAAAGCATCGACGATTTGTATTAGATAATATTTTGTTGTTCTTTATCACTTTTTAAAAAGTTTTTTTTGCTTTTATTTCTCTATATACAATAAAGATTAAAAACTTTTAAAACATCATATAACGCACTTTTTTCCAAAATCGAGTAGGCCTGTTCAACTGTATAATGGCGGTGGGTTATTTCGTTTCTTTTTTCATAAACATATGTATTTTTGCATGCTTAAAAAGATGCGACTGTGTCTATGCGGGGGAAAAATCAGCTATAAAAGTTATCTAAAAAAAAACAGCTAAAATTTGACGTTTTTCCGATTTTTTGCTATTTTCAGTCTTCTCCCACGTGCTTTATAGAAACGCCAGATTCCCAAAAACACTTCCAAAGTTGTTTTTTGATTATTGTAATTATATTTGCATAGTTTCAAGTCCATACGATCATTTTGAAAAAATCGAGTTGAACAAGATTTTGATTTTTGCTCGAGTTTGAGAAAAAATGCGTTATATAAATTTAACTATATTAAAATATTCTAAAGCATTTCTTTAGTTTTTACTGATCTTAAATTTTTTCCATTCTCTATTTATAAAAATAACCGCTTTTTTTATCCATTCACCTAGCATTTTATGCAAATTATTATCACTCAATACATACAACAGAGGAGCAAGAACTAAATAAGTGCTCATTCGAGTCTAAAATAAATGTTATCTTTTGTTACAGTAAAGATTTAAGAAATTTTTATGCATTAACATTAGCTGTTTTTTTAACGTTAATGTCTTGTGATTTCTTATAACTTTAAAACACGTCAAAAAGTTAATTGTTTTCGAGAATGAACATTTGCTCCATTAATGCTTTCCCAGCTAACAATAGCTACAGCAGGCACTACAAATGTATAAAAATGTACTTTCCAATGTTCCTAATTAATTTGTTCCTTAAAATGTGATATTAGTCATAACTTGATTAATTAAAAATTATTTAGTGAAGTCGCAATCTATATTTAAGGAATGTTTTAATTCACTTTTATCAGTTAGTAAATATGGCAGTGAGTGTATTTTTTATTGCCTTCTTTATTTTTGAAATTATACTGTATGCTTTCAATTTTTCGATGCTAATTTTAATGGCTGCTGAAAGAAAAACAAATTTTAAAGGACCATTTTTTACAGTTTTTAGAATTGTTCTTTTCGCTGATGTTTTAACCTTTTTGGCTGTAAGTTTTTTCTAACCTTTTGAGAAATACTTTTGATTTTGTAGATGGTATTTTACAAAAAGCTCTCACTAATTCCCTTCATCACGGAATACTTATTACAAAATTCTATTTGGGCAACATGGCTCTCAATTGTCCTAAATTTTTTAAGTGTGACACAATTTTTTGGACATTTCTTTTTGGCTTTAAATCGTTTTACTTTAATTTGGTTCCCCCTGAACCACGATAATATATGGAAGCGACAATGGTATACTGTTGTTGTACTCGGGTTGTCATGTATGAGTATTATTCGACGGATTAATGCTTCTGTTTATTTTGTATTTACAGCAGATTATGTTGTTGGAGTGGTGTTCACTGATAAAGATGTTGCCCTTATGAATAGCGTTATTTCAACAGTAATAAATTTTTCATCAACATGTTTTGCAGCTATTTTTAATTTCTTGGCTTTTGTGAAGTTCTTTATTCGGAAACAAAATAATTCAGCTTTGCATGTGAATAAAAAAAGTTTGTTGTGTAAGTCTTTTAAACGTTACAAAACTTATCATGCTTGTACGGAAATAAACGGCAACACAAATACTTTAAGACAAAAAAATATATAAATGAAATGAAAACCTATTTTTAGATGTTTCACTGATAATATTTGTAACCCAGTTTCTTCGAGTTTTATATAATGCAAATGCGTCATTCTTTCCAACAAATGCTCAACTAAAAGCTTTTTTTGATGCAACTTTACCAATTTTGAGTGATATCTTTGCATGGAGTGGAAGCATCTCTCTAATGATTTTAAGGTTTGTATCAATTAGAAGCATAAGCTCACGTTTGTGCTTATGCAAATGTAAGACTAATTTAATAAAAAATTAATTTTAGCTCATCGACTCGAAAAGCATATAAATTGGTTTATTTTTCCAACTCCAGAAATAAGGTAATAAATGCATCAAATCCATCTGCACCTAAAATGTTTACTATAAAATGAGAAAACATGTTGCCAAACTATTGCTCAGTCAACTCAGTAAAAAATGTAATTAACGTCTATACAATTAAAGATTTTTCACAGAACTTTAATTTTAAAAAAAAGTGCTTCTGGACGTAATAAAAAACTTTTAAATTAAATGATATCACAAAAAAAAACAGAAAGCTTCAAATTCATTGTACCATTTTTCGAAATGAAATTTCATACAAAAAATTTGTTAAAAAAATCAACACAAAGTGCAAGATTTATTTTCTTAGTTTCCACACAATGTTCATCACCTCAATAAAAACGTTTATTTAAAAAAATTTTCATTTGTCGGTCATGCTTTATAATTTTGTTTTTGCTTTCAGTTTTATTCATAATGAACATAAACATACAAATTTTCAAAAAATGAAAACAACAAAAACGTAGTCAAATAAGAAAGCATGAGACGCATACTTTTACTGATTAAAATATTCGGTCATTTCTGTTTCATATCGATGCTTATCATCTTCTGCCATCTTTTCCCATTCCTAAATTTTATAATATTTACATACTTTTTTACAAAAACAATAACAAAAAAACTAACAATTTTTTCATCAGTAGAAAGACTGCGCCATTTTTCGCCACAAGCTTTTACAGCATCCGCAAGACCCATGCCTTGCTTCCGAATTTTTTCCCGGTTTTCTACCAGAAAATACATGTATGCAGACATGGGTCGTTTAGTAGGTCGAGGAATTGGTGGACGAAAAGCTTTCTAAAATACTTCTTAGTTTGGCAATTTAAAAAAAACTAAAGATAAACAAAATAAGATACCTTTAATTCTTCTATTTCATATTCATCAGCAAATCTTTGTATCATATTTTCTTTTCCTTTTAATGTACCAACTTGTCCATATAAAAATTCTAATGCAGCTTCAACGATAGCTGCTTCAAAATCATTAACAGCAATGCGGACAGGAATTTCAGAAGAACTTTCAATAATTTTTGCAAATTTTTCAGAAAAATGGCCAAGAATGTTTCGATGACTTTTAATTTCTTTATTATCCTTGGTTGTTAAAATAACATCTGCAAAACGTTCGTCTGATATTGCTGCATACAACTTTCCAATTTCAATTGAATGTTTAACGTGATTTTGAGATTCATCACCAGATTCTTCTTCTGAATTGGAAGCAAGAGATTCGGCACCAGATTCCTCTTCTAAATTGGAAACATCGCTTGAACTATCATCTGTTGAAGATTCAGATTCTTGACGGCGGTTAAGAGGAGAACGTGACATTTCCAGAAAATTTATTTAAATATTTTGAGTTCGCAATAGGTACCAAAATTTTATTAATTACTACTATAGCAATGGGAGCAAAGCAGTGACTAAATGGAATGAGAATATGTTTTTGCAAGGATCACAACCTTTGTGTTTGTCTTTCATTTCATAAATATATAGACGGATATGAGTCCAGTCAATTCATATTATGAGCAACTTAACAATTTATTTTTCTTCATATTTGTCTTTTTTCTGTTGCTTACTGGATTGCGTTAATAACGAAATACAACCATAGGTGCATGTAATGAACGCACACTTTCGATATTTGCTTTTTCCTGCTTCTAACCTTTCAAGTTAGAGGACACCTAAGAATTAAAAAATTTTTTTTGAATATTTAATCAATTTTATAGTAACAAAAAGCATTTTAAACAGGAAATATTGTGATAAAGAAGGTAGAAAACTAAGATAAAAAAATTATTAACCATTTCTTGATGGAAAAATGGCAAAACATTATTAATATAAAAGGAAAAGAAAGTGCTCAAAAAATCGAAAATAAACAAAAGTATCAACATTACATAAAATCTAGATACACTCAAATGATAACCCTACACAAAAAGTTCCGTAAGGAGACTAGAATTCTGGATTTAGGATGCCAAAATAATTATCAACACTTTCCATCCTATTATGAAACAGGTAGAAAACGTGCTATGCTTTTATAGATTTATTAAATCTTTTTTCAATTGTGTGGAAAGAAGTTTTTAAAAAAACAAAAATTCTTTTATTCAAAAAGTAATAAAACGTTTAAGTAAAAGAAGAAACTTCAATTTTACATTTAGTTGACAGTTCAAATCCATCTTCCGCACATAATTCTGCAAGTAAACAATCATGTTTTAAAATGCGAGTTCGGTGTACAACAGCAAGATCTCCCATACAATCATAAATAAGATACCATTCAATATTCTTATTTTTAATTAACATGTTTTTAACTAATGGTGTTCGTGGTTCTGTATTCCAAAAATAATAATTATCATTAATGCTGGCACAACATAAATTTTTTTGTGATTGAATAATATTCGCAAAAGTTTTAATGTTATCACATTCCAATTTACCCTTCATTGCTTTCCCATTTTCATCAATTATTTTAACTATAAATTTTACATTTATTAATGCACTAAACAATAAAAAATTTTATTTACCATGCACAGAGCTTTTTGCCCATAAAATATTACTTAATTCATCACGAGAAAAGAGAAAGGATTTTGTTACTAAAAATATCATAGCATCGGTGAGTTTACGTCTAAAATATCTTGACTCGGTGATTTTTGATTGAATTGAACAGTTTCTTTAATAGCTGGTTTTTGAAGACATAGAAAGTTTTTTGATTGAAGAAACTTTGAAAGATCATTTGTAATAAAATTTCTTACAGATGCTTTAAGCTTTAACAATGAATATTTGTCAGCCAATTTAAGCATTTCAAAAACATTATAGTCATCAAATTCTTGTTTGATTAAAAATTCTTCACAGACTTCTTTAAATACTGTAACATGGAAAAATTTAGCAATATCAATCATATTCATAATGTTGTCATCTGTTAATTCACACTCACCAGAATAAATAAAAGTAAAAAATTCTTTAAAATCTTCAAACGAATAATCTTTGCTTGAAATTTATTCATTCAGCATTAACCATCTTTCAGTGAGCATTGATTCGAAAGTTGATGACACACAGCATAACATACATTTATGAGCATATAATTTCTAAAAAATATATCTTAGTTTTAAAAACAAAAAACAATTACTCACTTTTCCACTAAAATCAAAAGTAGCATCGAAATCGCCATTTTGAAGATCTTGTTCTTTAAAAAGCTCAAATAATTTTGTATGAAGTTTTCGAAAATTTTTATCAGCATCCATCGTGAAATTACTAAAAATAATTAAAAAAAAGTTTTGGCAAAAAATTGTTTTATTAAAATTTTTTTTTTGAACAAAGATTGTTTTTATTTTTTTTTTTGCAATAAATTCAAATGCATAAAGTTATTGAATAAGTATAAGGTTTATGCTCCTGTTTAATTAAAAGATGTAGAATTGCATTGAATATTTTATAAATTGCATAAATCAAACGAATTTTAGCAGAAGGCAATAAAAGCAGTCTTATCAAAAAATATGATGCCAATAAAAACGCGGAAATCAAAAGAAAAATCTCACAAATTCAGATAGTCCTAAAAGTACAAAAAAAACGTCATTGAATTTAAAGATTTGTGGAATCCTTTCTTTGATTTCCTTATTATTATTGATAGTAACTTTTTTTTCGATTCATTGCTTTCATTGCTTTCCCCCTGTTGTACATACCTGCAGGGTATTTTAAAGGTTTTATTGATTATTTTGAAAATTAAAATTAAATATTCAAAAAATACAGCAACCCCAGATAAAATCTTACCAAATGATCCATGCAAACTTCCAGAAAACTATCAATCCCTTGTTTATCCAATACCCGAGATGATTAATTATTAAAATTTATAAAATAAATTAATCCAACAACATAAATAAACACTTAGCAGCAACTAGCAAAAGAAAATCTCTGACTCAGCGACCAAAAATAAACAACATATATGAACTATTTCGATAACACAAATCTTTTTTAGTGATGAGAAATACTACTTTTTATAACCAAAAACGGTGCTTGAGGTATTGTCAACTGAAAGATAAAAGTTGCGGGATTCGTAGCATTCATTTCAGTTGTGTCAAAAGATGTAAATATCGTTACAGCACACATAAATGAACTATTTAGAATAATGTCAAAAAAGTGCATACACGTTATACTTACAGTATTGTAAAAATTCAAATTCATTCCCATCAAATATTTCGTTGCATTCATTCCATTTATCAAAGTTCAAACTTTGTTTTTCTCTGACAAAGTAAATAATCAGTTTTTCAAAAAAAATTTTATCCCTGCTTTTTACAAACTGCAATTAATGTTATTTGTTACAGTTATTATTGTTATGATTATGTACCATGAAATGTTCACACATAGGAATTTTCATTACCATTTGAAAACACCATTATTACACCCCTTCTCTCAGTTTTTACAATAATTTTTATTTTTCTTTAGAATTTATAAAAATATTCAAAGAAACATTTATGTAACATAAAAATGGGCTATAAATAAAAAAATTTTTTTCACCCAATAAAAAATGATTCCTTTAAAATGAGCGGTTACGTTTTGGCTGAAAACATTGGAAGCATCAAAAACTCGTCACGTTGAGCACAAAATAAAGAACTGGCAGTGCTTTGTGAAATTAATAAAAACAAAAAAAGATGGACAGATTTTTTTGTGCAAAAAAACATTAGTTTTTCAACAGCAGCTATCAACGTTTTTATTTGCGTTTGTATGCCGATGAAAAAAAAGGTATCCACAAGTTTGAATATTTAAATGCTGTAAAATCAATAGTTTAAAACTTGAAAGAAAATGTATCATAAACTATAATAATTGCTAAAATTAAAAATTATGCTACAATGCTCCACTTAAGTACGATAAATATGTTAATATTTTCTAAGATGACAATTTTCCAGATTATAGTGTTTACAAGTTGCTTAATTGTAGCATATCAGTATTTATATTGTAGCTTAGATACAGTATAAATACTGAAAAAAATTTCCCTAGTAAAAAATTTCAATTTTTACTAGGGAAAAACAAAAAATTTCCCCAAAATCCCGCATTTCTCATCTCTGTTTAGACATTACGTAATTAACCAGCAGATTTCTACACTATTTTTTTATGATAAGAAGTTATTGATTTTTATACAATGTTTTTATTGCTTCCTTTTTTCTCACTCTAATTTTTATTGCTTGATGGTTTTTAGACATTAATTGATTTTTTGTGTCTTTTAGTCATCAGAAATAAACCACATTTTTTGTTAAACGTCTATTTTTAAAAATTCGCTTCTTTGAATTGAAAAATGACTTCAATTACTGGATTGTCGCCTGTTGCTTCTCAAAATGATACAAGCGATGAAATAACTTTTGTTACCGGAGATATGGATAAACATTATGAAATGCTGTGTCAAATGTTAGTTTATGAATATTCCAAAGTAGCACCCGTCACAAAAGCTGTTGGAGCAAAACCTGATGAAATTCGTGATTCGTATTTAGAAGCTTGTAAAGAGTCCATAAAGTCTCCCTATTCAATATTGGTTTTTATGGGTGATAAATGTATTGGTTGGGCTTTAAATTATATTAAAACGGATATTGAAGAATGTAATGAAGATCCGAATTTAACATTTAGCAATGATTTTACAGAAAGTAAGCTTTTTTAATCACAAAAGGGGCAGAAAAAACAGATGTGTTTTAGAAATTGCAAACAGAGGTCATGGCAGTATTAAAGCTAATCAAGTTTCTGTTGTTACTGAAGAAACTGAAAGAAATTATGCATATTTTATTCCTGATTGCAAGAAGCTTTTTGGTCTTGATAGTATTTTTGTCTCGCCATCTTTTGGAGGGTTTGTTTTTTCACAGATTTTTTATAATAAAAAATTATTTATCAGGATAATGTTTTTTTAATTATAAGATACTTGCCTTCGAACTTTTATTCTTGGCTATATTTGCCACAACTGCTTTATTCAAATTTTTTTCAGAAAAGGAATTGCAACAAAGCTGACAGAAAAATCCGTCCAAATTGCCCGTGACAATCACTGTGATTATGTTATGTCTATTTCAACTAACATCAAATCTGCAAATATTTTCAAAAAAGTAAGAGATATTAAAGTTCTTTCTAAGCATTACAACTTTTAGTTTGGATTTAAATGTGTCCGAGAAATTCCATTCGATACATTCCATGAAAATGGTCAACCATTTGTGAAGAACTTGGATGAGGGAAATAATGCTGCTCGATTAATGATTTTAAATTTGTAAAATGTGGAGAGCAAACAATAGTTGAAGACATTTCTCATTTTTATGTTATCCCCTCCAAATTGAAAATGCAAAATACCCCTTTAAATAAATGATTGGATTTTTAAAAGAATTTATAAATAGGAAACTAAAAACAAAGAAAATTTGTCAAATAAAAAGTAGTAATATAAAATAAACTTCATTGTAATAGACTAAATGAATACAGCAAAAGCTTTAAAAAACATATGTAATAACATTATTGTCAACTAAAATTAGTCTTCTTCACCAAAGGCTTCGATGTCAGGGAAAGTTTTGGGTTTTTGTTCTTCAAGAGTCCAAGAAGAAATGTTTTTTATAACTTGCTCTAACAATGTTTTGTTGATATTTTTATCTACAAAGCTTATAATAAAATCAGCATTATCATCAAGATTGGCCTGAAATTGTAATGAAGTTTTGGATGTAAGATTTTAATGACTCGTTGGAAAATTTGCTTTTATAAAACAAGCTGTTGCAAAACAAATGTATAACAAAACTTTTTATTAAATAAACTTACTTTCAAAAATTCATCAAAAAGTTTAGCATTCAGTGGTTCATTAATATTTCTCAAGCATATTGCTTTAATTTTTGTTTGATGTTTTAAAAGTAAAATTTTTTTAAAAGTTTCCTTATTAACTTTGCAGAAGAACATTCTAAAATATTTGTATGATGTGTTTGGTCAAATTAAACAAATCGGAATAGTCATAAACAAATGCAAAAAAATGGCTTACACAATTCTGTACGCTTTTGGAATTAACTCAAATATATCTTCAAAAAAAATTACATCATCATATGAAATATTATCAGGCCAAAAATTAAAATGTTCGATATTTCCAGCTTGTGTCAAAAACATGAATTCGCTATATGAAATTTTACAACCAACACTCAAATATTTTAAATTACATTTTACAATTTTGGGAATTAGCGTTGCTGCTGTATCATAAATACCGAAATAATTTGTAATCCAAAATCGAAAATTTATTAAGTCTTTTCGTGAGATGTTTAAATCTTTGATAAGCATTTGCTTCTTTTTTGGTATTGTAAATGATATTTTTTCATTAGATGGTGAACACAACCAAATATTGTCAACAATAGAACGTGGGTATTTTGAATAAAAATATTTGCAACATTTATACAGTATTTTCATAGAAACATAATTATCACAAAGATAATTAATAATCGGTTGAGGAAAGGAAAAATATTGGGGAGTAATTATTTCTTCAACCATCGTTTGAAACTAAAAATGTGAAAATAACATGTGATTGTGCATGGATGTGTTATTTGAGGTTGTTTTTGTTGCAAAATAATCCATATTTTCCTTAAAAGAAATTTACATCTGTTTTTCTCTGTTTTAGTTATACAAAGCCTCTCAAAAAATGCTAAAGAATCGTCTAAAAAGAAAATAGATGCATCAATAAAACGAAAGACAGGTGGTGAAAGCAAAAATATTTTATGAATGACAGACAATTTTTTCATCCAAAAAAATCAAAACAATCATGTAATGAAATAGCGAAACGATTATAACAAATATAATTCTCACAATTCGAACATGCATCTTTTCATTCAGAAATTGCGCAGTAAGAAAAAGATCAAAATGATATTGGACTAGTGTTTAAAATGGAGGAGGTAATGCACGTTTTTTGTCACATACATTTTATTCTTACAAAAAATAAATTGAAAATCTATCATTTAAAAATTATATACAAGAAAATTACTTTACAATGATTGCTGCAAACATGAGACTACCTTAAAAATACCATAAAATAAAACAAAATAATAAAACGAGAAAGAAAAAAGCAAGTTTCAAAAAAACAAAATCATTAGAAAGTTCAATAAATCTACACTCAATTTCCATCAATTTACATGATTCTTCCAGCCCCTTTTTGACACGTTCCTTTTCAAGCTTTGTCATTTCATCAAAAAAGCAGAATCCAATTTCTTTAGGCTTTTCATTGCCCATTTCAGCTGTGATATGTCTCATATGTTCTTGTAATAACATTGACATTAAAGTAGCAGGTGTGGCAGTCATTCTATTTCCACCAATTGTAAAAAATTCAATCAAAACTAAATTTTCTTCTGTTTTAGTGATTTTAAATTTCCAGTCATCATTTACAGAAATATCATCTGGGGACATTGTCATAATTTTGATTAAATCTGGAAAAAAGGATCAGTCAAAGTAAACTTTTAAAACAAAGTATTACCATATACAACTGAACACATCTTTGTTTTTTCAGCTTTGATAGAATCCATTCCATATTTTGGTTTAAAGTGATCAAAATTAATTAAAAGTTCATTACCATATAATCCTAAAAACTATCCTTGACAAATATTGTGTGCACTCAAGCTATCAAACCAACCATTCCATGAATCCAAAAATTTATATGAGCCATTGTCATGTGCACAAATAACAGAAAAATGTTGAAAAAAGCCAATCACAGGAATTTTTGATTTAACAGTTGCATTAAGCTTTTTCGGTAAATTTTGAATTTCATGGAGAATAACTGGTTCAATTTTAAGCTCTGGATAGCATTCTGATTCGATTTCTAATGTAATTTTGAATCGATGACATTTTTCGTCCAATTTATATCTTTCAAGAATTTCTTTATCACCAGCATTATTTTTCAACATCTAAAATTGAAAAAATGTTAATTTACTTAATACTGCTAAAACATAAGAGAGGATTTACAAAAAAAAGAAAGCTTTCCAAAAACATTTTTTTGGTGCCCGCTTTTGAATCTCATAACAGGATGTGACACGGCCCTACCCCGGCTCAACGTTTTTTACGATTTTCGTCTCGGTTCCCTATTTGCGTATTTTTGAACGGCAAGAAATTCAGTCACAGTCCCGACCAGAGTTGAGGTTCTAAAGTTCCCAAAAAGCGCGTGGTCCTTGCACGTCCTTTTTTCAAAAAATTGGTTTTTAAGATATATGTGTTGTAAAAAGCTTACCAAACACTGTTGACCCATTTTTGAAACAAAAACAATTCTTTCAATAGGAGTTCGATGACCATGTTTAACAGAAATAACTGTTTTTTGAAAATTACCAATACCACATGCAACTTCTATTGTCTTTGAAATATGTGGTACAACATAAAATCTTGTATGACTTCTATCAAAAAACCATGTTGCCATTTCAATTATTGTATCACCCGATGTTTGAGCTTTTTTCAATTGTTCACTATCAATAACAATAAGCTTTTTATCCATATCATGTTCTTTGCAAGCTTTAATAAGATTTGCATATTTTTGAAGTAAACTGCTATTTGGATTTGTAGTGAATAAAATAATCTTTCTGATAAAATATCTTCCCATAATTTCACATAGTTCATTTACATTATTTTGAAGCCTTTGATCTTTAATAACTTTTGTCATAATTTCTTTATATCCATTAATAGAATATCGATTGATTGATACTGTTAAATTATGAAGACCAACATTAACTACCATAATATTGTCACTGCCATATGGAATAATATCTGCTGCAACTAAGACATTAAAATTCATAAAAAATTGGAATGAAGAAAAATGACATGGAATTGAATGACGGCCAAGAAATGCTTTAACAGCTTTTAAAAGTTCATAATTGCTTTCATATTCATCTGATTGAAGGGTGGAAACATCAAAGAAAACAACTTTAAGCGTTGATTTATATTTTAAAATTAGCTTGAAAATTTCTTCAACAGTTGAAAGTTCAATTGTTTTAAAACATTTTTGAGCGTCTTCTTCAAAAATTGAAACAAGAATAAATTCTTCTGCGTCAGTAACGGAAGCCAGATGTCGTTTATGCAGAAAGTGATGAGGATGTGGTTTTGACATGATAAAGATTTAAACCTAAAAAAATTAGCTAGTTTTATAAGGCATGATTATTTCTGCATTCGATTAAAAATAACACAGCATAGGTAAACGCGCCATGTTAATAGGGAAATGAGAGCACGTGCCTCATTCCCCCCCAGACTTCTGATCTTTTGCCGCTGCAGTGTCATATCGGCAAAAGATCAAAGAAATTGTTTCCTTGAAATAATGTGCCCATCCCGAAATCTTTCCCCTGCTCTTGAAAAAAACAAACAAATTTAATTATTCAAATTTGAAAACTATTTTTAGCATAAAGATTTAATCTATAAAACTTTTCGGCTAAATTAATTTTCGGAGACAAGGATAATTAACGGGATATCATTTACATTAATAAAGCTAACGAATTACAGCCAAAGAAAAGCAAAAAAAGAAGCGAAATTAACAAATTTAAATTACTAAATCTTCTATTTTTTTCAAACAATGTCGTTGGTAAACAATGAATAAAATGGCAGTTGAAAATATATTCAATCGATCGAATGTTTTGTTTCTGGGCAAAAAAAACAACATCCGAAACAGTGTGCTTTTTTTAGCTTCAAACAATGTGCACACTTTTGATCATAAACGCGCGTCTCCTTTCTTCGTTGTTCTTTTTTTTCTTTTTTTTGTGCCTAAAGAAAAAAAGAGAATAAGAAAAATTGTGGAGAAAGTGCTAAAAATGCAAAATGGTTAAAAATACTTTTTGTTTTAAAGTTTTTTAAAAACGCTGATGTCCGGTGTAAAAACTGATGCCTAACTAAAAGCGTTGTAAAAATAGTTTATAAAAAAAATAAAACAAAAAAATATACACAAAAAAAATCATGCAAAACAATAAACTTCAATTTTACATTTTTCAGATAGTTTGAATCCACTTTCTGGAAACATTTCAGCAAGAATTTCATCAAAATCAATTTGAACTTGACGTTTTTGTTTTACAGCAAGATCACCTTGATGATCATAAACAAGATACCAATCACATTTATCACTTTTGATAAATTTGTACGGCTTTGTTGACTTTTGTTGTTTTGTATCCCAGTAATAATATGAATTCCATGCAACACAAGAGACATTCCTTTTTAGCTGAATCATTTCCATAACTTTTTCAACATCATCACATTGAAGCTTTCCTTTCATTGCTTTGCCATTTTCATCGGTGATTTTAACTAAAAAAGAAAATGGAAATAAGATTTTTAAAAATGAATGTTTTACTTACCATGCTTGGAACATCTGTTCCAAATAATATTGCTCAGTACATTGCCAGAGAAGAGAAAAGATTTTGATACTAAAAAGTTGAAATTAAATAAATACAGTAGAAATAAACCCACTTACCAATAAATTTAATAAAAAATACATCATTCATTCTTTCAAAATTAAAAAATCGTAAAAATTCTGTTAACTCTTCTTTGATAGCATCATTCAAAATAAAACTTTTGTCGTCTTCCTGTTTTTCAAATACTCGTTTTTCTGCCCATTCATATACCTGCAAAAACTTTTTCATACATGAGCATGTCAAAAAATAACTTACAGCTTGAAAAAGTTCTTCATGTCCAGGCGCTTCTTGATTCAGTTCAACAAAATCTTTCACAACAGCCTTTGAGAGATCTTGAAATTCTGTAGATTGAACAAAATAAAAAAAATTATTTGACGCAAATTCATCAACGACTTTTTTGAGTTTCATCAATGAAAACTTATGTGCAAATTCCATCATATGATAAATATTCTCATGATTTATTTCCATTTCAACCAAAAATTCTTCACAGACTTCTTTCAATATATCAACACCATAGAATTCTGCCAAATCAACCATAGAGAAAATATTATTTTCTGTTAATTCACATTCCCCAGAATAGATAAAAATAAGCAATTCTTTAAAATCTTCAAATGAATATGTTTCAATTTTGATAGGTTCATCAGGTTTTGACCATCGTTCTGAAAGCATTGATTCAAATGTTGTTGAAACTGAGCATAACATGAATTTATGTGCATATAATTTCTAAAACTATTCAATTATTATTGTTAAAAAATAAAAACAAAAACTTACCTTTGATTCCACTTCAAAGACAACATCAAATTTACCATCTTCTGGGTTTTGGCTTTTAAAAATTTCAAACTTTTTTGCATGAAGTTTATAAAAATTTTCTTTAGCTTCCATGATGATTTAAAAAAATAGCTGAATGAGGAGAAAAAAACAACCAACTAAAGTTTGTTCCCTATGTATAGGTGACTTTTGCAGAAATATCGATCAATAAAAGAAAAATCTTAATTATTTAAAAGATTATTTAACAATTTTGGCAGTTGTTTTCAAAGAAAAATTTAATAGAACTATTTTTTTTGTTATCATAGTTTATAAAATGACCTTTTGTCTGTACGCAATGCTATTAAAATTTGAAAGCACAAATTTTTATTTGTGCAAGAAACAAAAAATTGTAATTATTGATTATTGTTGCGCCCATTGGCTGTCGATCGTTATGCTTAAGCAGTGACATGAAATTTTATGCTCTATTTAACTTCAACATGTTGCATCATTATTCAAATTTTCAACGTGCTAATGTGAAGGGATGTTTCCACGTTTTAACATATTATATTTGACTGTTTATTACACTTAAAAAAATCTATTTTTCTTTTAACAAAGTAAAAAAAACTAAAATTCAAAAATTGCCTGTAATATATGGCTGTTGTCACCTGCATTTTTTTCTATAAATACATATGCATGTATGAGTGTTAATCAAAACAACATAGTTGTAAATCACTGAATAACGAAAGAAAATTGTAAAACTAATAAGCTCGTTTAAAATTGTGCTGTTGTTCCGTGTGAAAAGAAATTCGTATTTTGAAAGAAAACAACTTCCTTTTTTTATTATTGTAAGGAAATGTTGTAGTTTTAAAAATTTTTGTTTGTTGTAAAACTTCTCATTGAATGAGTAAATAACTTCTTTTAAAATTAAACAGACTTTGAAGTAAACGCAAAATTGTGTTCTTAAAGACACGTGATGTTATTAAATGATTATACGTATAACAGAAAATGTTTACAAACAAATTTATAAGCTTGAAAAAGATTTATATGAAGAAATACTTTTTCATTTAAAACAATTTTACATGTAATAAAATGATGCAAAACTATAGAAAAAATAAGTCAGCAAATCTACAAAAATAGCTGGAGATTTCGTAAAAGTATCTGAAGAAGTATAATTGTTGTCATAAAGATGCATCACTTCTAATTTTTCATTTTCTTCTTCTTCTACATCTTTTATGATTGTATCAATCCTCCTGGCCCTTTTAAAACTCTTGAAGTATTAAAACGTTTCTTAAACATTTTATAATAAAAATATGCAACAATTCCCATTTCAATGCATGCTGATACTGTAGAATATGGACCAATATAGTTTTGTAAGCTAAATCCAGTTAGCTGAAATTGTGATCATAAAGAAATATTAGAGCGTAAATTTGATGCAAGAACTTACGGTATTTAAGAAAGCTCCCCCAAGATTTGGGAAAATATCCAAGAATAATGTTGCAAGCATTGTGTAGAAGACAAGACAATTGAACTAAAAATATTTTTAATAGACTTGTTTATATAATAAAACATCAAGAAAAAAATGATTTTTGAATATTAGAAGTTTTTCGCTAATAATAACCAAAACGCTCTGTAGTAAAGTTTAACTTATCTCCTTCAAAGCTATAAAATTACTATAAAACTCAAGAAGTCGGTTGAATAAACAAATTTAATTTTAAACTGTATAGACAGAAGTGACTCCAAACTAATTGATGCATTCAAATTTTTATTTCCGGTTCAAAGGAAAATTTTAGTAAACACGAACCCGGAAACAGTAATTTTTGAAGTACAAAGCTCATGTTTAATTCAATATTTTAACAAGTTTTTTAATTAAAAAATAAAAGGTTTTCAAAAGTGACAAAGCAGCTTGTGTTTTTTTAATTTGTGTTACATTTTTTAAGCAAAGGGTAAGCCACAATCACGAGTTAAGATCTTTGCGCTATCTCAACTCATACTATTATACTTATCCCTGAATAAAATATTTTTACAAACCTGATAATTAGATTCTTTAAAATTATGCATATATTTCATAGAAATGAATAAACAAATACAATTCCCAAAAATGAAGAAACCAGTAAAGCCACGAAAATACAAAAAACTTTTTACAATATACTCTGGTGGCATACATCCAAAATTAGCACAATGGGTCGTTGGTTTAGTTGGGAAGGTTGGAATGATAAGTACAATCAACGCAAAGCCAGTGGTACCAAGCATTAACAAAATTGTTAAATATCTTGGATATGACATTTTCGATAGCGTATATCCACTTGGATACAGTACACATAAAATTCGATCCAATCCTAACCCAAATAGCGAAATCGGAGACAAAAGTATAAAAATAATTTGTGCTCCACCAAGGAAATAAATATGATAAGCATTATGATCTTCTTGATAAAAAGGTTTCCAGTTAATTAAATAATAAAATATGAAAGTAATATTTATAATGGATGTAATAATCTGTGTTTGAAAATAGAAGGAAATACATGGTGATTTGATTACGGTAGAACTGCGGATATTGTTCAGCCGTTTAATAATAATAAATGCAAAAACATAAAAGGAAAATATTTGAAATCCCAATGAAACAACATATTCCCCAAGGACAAGCCATGGATTCGCAGACATGTTTATTCTCGTGAAAAATAAAAGTGATAAATTAAAATGAACTTTTTCTCTTTCACAAGTACTTTTTTTTGAAATAACCTAAAATTATGTGTGTAAAAATTATATGTTTTATTTTTTAAAAGGTAATTTTCACGGTCGTTAAATAACAACAATAAAGTACAAATTAGTGCTTGTAAAAAAGTGCCTTTAAAAAAAGTCGTTTAAATGACAGCTTTTATTTTAAAGAAAAAAGGGGGAAGTACAAAGGTAAAAGACGTTCATTTTATTACTGGGCTTTAAAATCAGGGAAATTCCAAAATAGAGGGAAACATGCTACTGTAAGCTGTTTCGTAAATAACAAAAATAAATAAAATCGATAAATTTCTATTTTCTATACAAGTTGAACATCTATTAGTTTTGGTGAAACATTTATGTTACCCGTTTTTTAATGTTGAGCATAGTATGGGCACATTTCATTAACTCATAAAAAATTATAAAACTTTTTTTGTCACATAAAATATTTATGAAGATGTGTTTCGTTTTTTTTCAGCTGCCAAAAAACACATACTTTCCCACGTTGTAAAATTCTAGTTTTTTCTAATTCAGGAAATTATTCATAAAGTTGTTGTTATTAAAAACAATTTGGATTCGACATTTAAAAAATCATCAAAACTATTTAGGAGCTTGAAAGTATGACCTGTTTACTTACTTGTTACACTTTTAAACATTACCATAACTAAACACTGGTTTTCTGGTAATTTCAAAAAGTTTTCTAATTATTTTGGTATTGTATTTTAAAAAGTAATTAACACTTTTCTAAGAAAATTATTTCCAATTTCGCACTCATTTCATTTTTTTTGGACAAAATTATAGCACAACACATGAATCATTATAACTTTTAAACGTCATCGAAAACTCTACAATTCATTTTCATTTTGTTCCGCTTCTAACATCTGCTTCTGCAATGTGACAAAAAGCTAAAAAAGGAGAAAGATATTTATAAAACGAGAAAATCCACAAAAAAATAAAACAAAAAAGGTTAATCAAATCGATAAACTTCAATTTTACATTCGTCAGAAAGTTGGAAACCATTTTCAGCAGTCATTTCAGCGAGCAAGTAATCATTTGCTTCGAGGTGAGAGCGATGTTGAACAGCAAGATCTCCATCATGATCATAAATAAGATACCATTTAGTTTCTTCTTTTTTAAGCATTTTGCAAGGCATTGGTGGTTTTTCTTGTTCTGTAGACCAATAATAATGAGGTGAACCACTGTATGTTCTTGTAGCATAATTGTTTCTTTGTGCTTGAATAACTTCAACAACTTTTTCAATATCATCGCATTGAAGTTCACCTTTCATATGTTTTCCATTTTCATCAGTGATTTTTACTGAAAAAGGTAAATAGGAGTAATGTAGAGATGTTTAAAATTGCTTACCATATACTTTTTTTCGTGCTTGTAAAATTTCATCTAATTGTTGATCAGAAAAGAGGAAATACTTCTTATCTGAAAATATAACGGACATGTTGATACACTGAGACTTAAAAACTCACGGATAAGTTTAACAAAAAAATCAACGGTCATTCTTTCAAATTTAATTAATGCTAAAAAATCATATAATTCTTTTTTAATTGCTTTTTTCTTATCCAATGCTTTATCAAGTTTTCGAGCTTTATTTGCGCGAATTTCTGCCCATTTATATACCTGAAATATCCTCATTACACAAAAATGACAAAGATCAAATTAATTACCGCATTAAAAATCTCTACTTGCTGTGTCGCTTGCTTGCATGATTCAAGAATAAATTTTACCAAATGTTTTTCAAGCTTTTGAAATTGTTCTGATTCAAAAATACTGGAAAGATTTTCACAAATATATTTTTCAACACATTTCTTTAGCTCATCCATAGAATATTTGCAAGCGTTTTCAATGATTTGATAAATATTTTCAAGGTTCATTTCCATTTCAATTAAAAATTCTTCACAATAATTTTTGAAGATTTTAATATCATAAAATTCAGCAATATCGACCATTGTAAAAATATTGTCTTCTGTTAATTCACAAGTTCCAGAATAAATAAATGTAAGGAATTCTTTAAAATCATCAAAAGAATAATTTTTAATAATAATTGCTTCATTTGGAGTTGTCCATCGTTGAGAAAGCATTGATTTAAATGTCGTTGAAATTGGATATAAAATGAATTTATTCGCATAAAGTTTCTGAAACAAAAGATTTATTATATTCTAGAGCATTGCAACTATCTTACCTTTCCATTAAAATCAAAAACGACATCAAAATCATCATCTTCAGGATTTTGAGCTTTAAAAATTTCATATCTTTCTATTTGGAATTTTACAATAATTTGATCAGCATTCATTTTAACGAAGAAAAACTATACGAATCTAATTTTTTGTAGAAAAATTGAGAAAAAAACTTAAAAAAATTGAAAACTGATTTGTTTGTTTTTTTGCAAAGCCCTGTAGAGAATACAATTTTTATGCATATCCAACGGCATCAATCTGCACCTTATTCACCAAAATGACAGTCAATATTTTTTTGTTGTAATTTCATTTATGTCACTATGCTCTTTTAGGAATCATTAGATGCATTTTTGCAATATTTTTGATACTACAATGAATGCTTTTTTAAAGAAAAATATATCTTCAGAGTGTTTGGAAAAACACTATAATAAAATCATCAAAACTTTTTTGAAAAAACAACTGAATTTAACTGATTTTCATTTTTTAGCTTTCAACATTTTGCAAGGCTTCTTCTCTCTCCTTCGTGTTTGTGACTCTCCAAAATTTAAACACTAATTGTTATTAAAAGTTGAAGCGTAGCTACTTTTTTTTCTCCTTCATAATGACTATGAAAATATTATAATGTTACCAGAAGGTCTTTATTATCATAGGTGCCAAAGATGTTGAGTATATGTACATCACCAAAGTCTTCGGACAAACTAAAACGCACATTTTGTAAGAGAAAATAACGTATTCATGCATGCATAGAGACGAAGGATATTGTGAAGTGTACCCTTAAGCTTGTTTATAAACCAATGCCATAGTCTGGACAACACCAGGTCGATCCATAGGATTTTATTAAACTGAAACTTTTCGCATTTTCATTCATTCATAATTTTTTGTTTACTTGAAAGATGGCAGAAAAACCTGCTGCTGTTGCTGAAGAAACAAAACCACCAGTTTATGAAGTTTCACCAAAATGGATTTTAATTTATCAAACTGTTAATTTAATACTTGCAGTTGTTGTCTTTTTTTGCAGTTATAAATATGATATTGCTTTCCCAGTTGTTATATATTTTTTTGCTCATGCTATACTCCTTGAAATTCAATACATTCGTTACTTTTTGATTGTACCTATGGATATAGCAAAACTAATTTATCATGCCGATTTACTACCTGATAAAGAATTTTTTCATTTAGTAAGATGTTATGATCGTGTTGCATGTGTAAGCTTTAAAATATCTCTGACTCAAATACTTTATAATAAAATTTAGAAAATTCAACAATACAAAAACAAAGGTAAAGATGTTCCAGCAAAACATCAAGACAAGTTTGAAACCTTAAAGCCAGTTTTTGAAGCACAAAAAGAACTTCGTGCAGTATGCTGGTTTACGTGGCTTGTTGGTGCACCAAAGTCAACATCACAAGAAAACAATGTCGTCGATATTGTTGAAGAAAAAGACCATAAAGATGAAAAGAAAAATTCTACTAAAAAGACATCTGAAGCTACCAATGTTGAAACCCATGCTACATCATCATATTCTGAAGATGAATCAGAAAGTGACTTTTCAACAACTGATGATGAACTTGATTCAGAAGCAGATTCATCCAGCAGTGATTCAGATGACTCGGATTTATCAGTTATCTCATCTCCAGCATCTAAAATTAAAGATTCAACTGCTCCAATAGATATCTCAGCAGATGAGTTAAATAATATACTTAATGCACGAGTATGTTTTATAGAAATACTAAGTAAATTTTTCTTAGAGCATTTTTTTAGATTCGGGCAATGAATAAAGCTCAAAAAGTTTTATCCGTTCAACCCTACAAAATCGCATTTTATGATGAACCTGTTAACACATTTTCAGAAGATCTTGAAGTTGCTCTTGCTGCAGAAGTTATTAAAAATGAAATCAAACAAACACAACTTGAAGCCATTGAAAAGAAACAACCTGCAACAACATCTTCCATCAACAATCTCGAAGAAAAAATTGATCCTAAAAACGAACTTGAAGAAATTCAACTTCAATTTGCTGAAATGAAAGCTGAAAATGAAAAACTTAAAAATTCACTTGAAAAACTCATTGCTGCACAAAATGTCTTTTAGCTTTATTTTTGTTGTTTGATTGTCACAAATTTTGCTATTATGTTGTATCAATCTTATTGCTGTTTCTGTTTATTTTTTTGATTATTTTTTCTTTGTTTTATGCTGTGTTTATTTGCAAAAATTGAAAAATAAATTATATCAAAAGTTTTAGCGTAAATTTTTTTTTATCACTACTTAAAAGGAACCATGGTTTTCTATTTTTTAACATTAATTCATACTGAGCGTTCTTGCAGCCCAAAAGCTCATATAATATAACAATTATTATATCCAACAATGAAGTATATAATAATTGTTATGCACTTCATCGTTGGATTTATTATTAAACCTAACAGATTGTAAGAGAAATTATATTATTGTACTACTTTGTGAAAAATTGTTTAAATATTAAAAAATATATTTTACTCTTTTCTCAACAGAACAACACCCAAAATAATGATTTTTAGAACTGTCAATAAAAATGACAATTTTTTCATTATCTGCAACAAAAAACGTGAACGCATCGTTATCTATGTTCAATCAAAACAGTGAAAGTTTGTCATAAAAGTTTTATTTATGATAATGCTAAAAGGAAAGAAATTTATGTTGATAGTTTTACTGCGTAGTTGTAAATAATCAAAATCAGTAATATGGAGAAACAATATGAAAAAAAATTTATTCCGATATATTTAAAAAGACAAAGTAAAATTGTTTTTCTAGCAAAGTTTTGACGTAATTATTTTTGTTGTTTTTTAAATAATCTCACCAGTTTCTTAAGATCACTTTTTGATTTCGGTGTTTGATCTTGAAAATATATTTCTGGTGGTTTATTCAGGGCTGACCAGGCTTTGATAAGGTTGTCTGTTGCTGTTTGCAAACGTTCAATAAATTGTTCATCTCTTGAACCATAAATTGAAAAGTTAAAAAATATATGTTGATTTTTCTAAAATGTAAATAGAAGTTAGATGAAATTCTGAGATTAAAATCGTTTACTTGAAAGAAATTAAAACATTCTTCTATGTTGTATGGTTCTTCGTGGATATTGGATTCACCAAATCTTGCAGCCTCGGAGTACGTAAAAATTGAATTCGAAAATTTGTGGCTAAAAATGTCATCGATAAATTTTATTCTTGAAAAATATCTATGCTTTTTTGTGCATGGATAAGTTGCGAAATTTTTGTTAATTTATATCAGTTACCTGTTAACATTTGGAAGGTACTCAAAAAGTGCTTCAAATGGCAAGATACCACCATTGTCATCTCTCATAACAGAATCATTTAAATACAGCTTTGATAGTTTTCGAGCTGCTACCAAAAACTTAAATTCATTCAGTGACATATCAACTTGCCCAAGTGCCAGTGTATAAATATTACATTCAATTGTTTCTGGGAGCTTATCAAATGTTGTTAAGCGAAGACTATCAAGAATCCAAAGGGGTTTTGAAAACTCCTTAACATAGAATTTGATGTTCAATCCTACTGGTTGATATGACCAATGTGGCAATCCATCTGCACGAGTATGCCCCCATAAATTAATTACTGGACAACATGGAAATTCTTCATGTCGAAAAAAGTGACAAATTTGCATAAATTTGAGTATCGTCTTTGGTTTAACATTGTTCTTTTTCATCCATTTCAAAACATCTGATGGGAAATCACTGGTTGGTGGAGTTGAAGGAATTTGTTTCATTCTTTTACGAAGCAAAGCAAAGTTCTGTGACATTTTTTTAAGCAAAATAAAAGTTGAAAAGTGTAAAATGAAATCAATGCGTACGTTATTTTAATACACAAAAAAGGGGTGCAGCAGTTTTATTTTCCAACAAGCTTATAAAATATAATAATGAGCAAAATACAAGCTATCGATAACTATTTGTTGCAGCCTTTTAAGTTGTTCACATTTTTTATCCTTTTTCTAACAAAAGCTCTCGAAAAAACTATTTAATCTTTCTAAATTATTTAACTGCAAAAGCTTGGTTCAACATTGTTCTTTTTCATCCATTTCAAAACAAAAATGCATCTGTAAAATAATAGCACGGATTCATTTTAGCAAAAAGTGTCTTATAAAGTTGCCACGTAAAAGTTAAGTATATGTCAGTCATGTGTTATTTTTGACATTTTCTGTTTCATAAGCTGGTTGAACTTCTGCTCGATGACGATGACGCAACTTGGAAACAGTTGTAAAGACCTAAAAAACAACACATGTTTTATTTTAATTAGACTAATAGATTAATACCCCTTTCAAAACATGTTCACCAGTAGCAAAAATTACACAAATGATCCAGTGATACCACTCCAGGGGGGAAGTAGAAAAAGATTCACCACCAAAACAAACAATAAAAATTTGAAGCAATAATATCAAAATCCAGACAATCCAAAAAGAAACAAAACCAATCATTTTTTTAAAAAAACTTTTTTCACTTTTTTGTCGGTGGAATAATCCGTTAAATAAAATAATTAAAACAAATGTATTGAAAATAAAAGTAAAATGCTTTGAAGACGATGCACCAGGTTCATGAAATCTACCGTTGTCTAAATTTGGTATGAATCTATCAGCAAGAAATATGAGAATAACAAAAATAGTAATAGGATAAGGTGAATTTATGAAAATTTTCTTTAGCACTTTCCGACTTATAAAAGATTTTGTGGTTTCAGGAAATTCTATAAGGCTTTCTTTTGCTGGTGAAGATGTAAATGCTAAATATGATATGGTACATGTAACAGTATTAATCCAAATATATTGTATAAATGTTATGATTGATGCATTAATTGCAAGTTTGCCGATTAGAGAAAGGGTCATTGAAATAAAAAAAATTGATAGTTGAAATTCTATGACTATGATTATGATAGCTGAAATGTGCTGGCTACAAGTAAAAGCTCTGAAAATTGTATTAAAGTTTTGATCAATAACAACAATATCGTTGTCATTTTTGGCAATTTCGTCGTTTGAAGTAAATACGATATCTGCTGCTTGAAGAGCTTGTAAGTCATCACCGATAAAAGCAATTTTTTCATGTTGTGAGCTCATTAGAATAATGTTGTCTGAAGGTTCAGCATTGGCTAAAATTCGCAAATTTGGCCAGATTTGATCAAATAATTCTTGTGAAATTTTTCCAGTTGAATCACAAATTCTAAAAATTTGAATACAGAAAATTGTTTTTTAATACTACTTAAAAGTATTTTTTTAAAATTTTTACGCAAAAGGCAAAATTTTAGATTTTTATAGCACATATCTTTTATCTTAATATTATTCTACCCGATTCTTAAAAACTGCTGAGCTTTTTAAGCTTTTACTTTAGAATAGTGTTTCATTTTTTCTCTTTTTTAAATTCCGTAATTATCACTAACCTTGCATAAAATTCACTTCTGTCCATAATCCGCTCTGAAGGATCACCAAATTTCAAAATCCCAGCAGCCATTCCTTTCTCTCTTGCAATATCTATATTATCAGTTGAAATTATTCTTACTTGAATACCAGCTTGTTCAAATTCAGCCATCGCAGCCGAGACATCAGCCCCATTCAAATATTGCGATGAACAAATTACACTCTTTACATCATCTATTGATCCAAAAGTTAAAAATCTTTTAACCAAAATATTATCAGCTTTCATTTTTTTAATAAAATTATGAAATATCAAAGCAAGCGTAACCGGCAAGCTCAACGGCAACGAAAAAATAGTTATCGAAATTACAAAAATAGAAACAAAATACTGTATATCAGATGCTTGAAAAGGACTATGCTTGATAGAATATTTTGTAATAGAATATCGAAGACATAAAATTATAAATGTTGCTACAGCAATAACAAAATGAAATACAATAATTTGAATAAATAGTTTAATAAGCTTTTGACGAAATAATGGTTTTGATTTTATTCTTTCTGTTACAGCGATTGTTGGCAAAGTTTCAATTTCTTTAGGCAGTGATGGATAAATTTGTGTCATTCTTGTTGAAATATTTTCTCAAAATAACTTTTTTTGTTTGTTTTTATATTTTTGTTACTATATCACCAAGGAAACGTTTTTTTACTTTAAAATGTACAAGCTGATGTTAACTAATATTTATTATAAAAAGGCTTCTTTTGAAATAAAATTAGAACTTTAATGTTTTAGAAAAGCTTTGTTTGCAGTATTATACATCTTTGATAATTTCTTTTGATGCAATGCTAAAGTTTTATCCTAATAAATCATTAAATTAATTGCAAATTTTACATCGAAACAAAAAATTTTCTTTAAACAATTATATTTAAACTGTATTTGTCACATTTAATGCATTCCTTTGCCTATTGATGGCACGAATATTTCAAACACTATTTATGCTCTGTTCATGCAAAGAGAAACAGAAAATCTCTCTATGTTTTAAACCTTATTGATTTTAAAAATGTTCATCGCATGAAAGGTTTCTTGGACTACTGCATTATGAAGTGTACCTTCTAGTCAAACAGTTTAATCAATGAAAAATGGCAGACTGCTTTCACACAAATCATCTATGTATTTGGTAGGCAGTTCCTTAAACCTATTTTCTTTTCGTTTTCATGTTCTCTTTCAACTTTTAAAATGAGTGATGCAACTTCCAATAAAAATTATTCAGTTGATTTACCACGTCATCAGTATTTCTCTTTTCCTCCAGATGTTATTAAACATTTATGGAAAAATCCAAAATCTGGAAATGTGCTTCGCCTTCTCCATCAAACCTGTAAATATTTCTTTTCAAAACAACGCATTTTGGTTTTATGTAAACATGAGCATGCTTATTTAAAAGATAATACTTTTTATTATTCTATTTTCACAAATAAAAAATTATTTCAAAATTCGTTCAAAATCGAAAAAGTTAAAGCATTCTTATGGCCGACCTATGATCTAGTAATTGAACATCCATTGCCAATAAGCTTTGATAAAATTTATCGCTGCTCTGTTAACAGACTTGTTATAGATAATACTACTTTATCTTTCACGCAATTCGAATTATTAGTGACCGAAAACACGGTTAAAGAATGTAATTTTGGCGATTCTTCTATTTTTTATTCTAATGGTGGCCATGTTACACTTGATGTTGTACTTCAGAAACTAAGAAAAGTCGAAAACTTTTGGTACAAAAATAGAAATGAAACATATACAGCTGAAACTCTTCAGAAGATGGTACAACAACCCCTATGTGAAAATTTAAATTATTGCTTTTTCTATCTTGTGAATATTGCAAACAATTTTGATCCTCTATTATTAAGTCAATTTTACCAAAAATATCCATCATGTTCCTTTAAGCTTTATATTATAAATCAGCGATCCTATGAAATTAGAGCATTAATGGAAACAGAACTGAAAAGAATTTTCGAAAACAGCAAAAATGAAAAGTTGGCTGTTGCAATATATGCACAAGGGGTATTTTAGCGAAGTTTATTTTGTATTTGTTTTTTAAACACTTGTTTTGACCAAATCTTGTTATCATTGTTTTTTTAATATATATTTTTTTGGAAATAAAACAAAAACTTTAACATTTTTTTAAAAAAAATCACATTTTGCAACATCAAATTCATTAAACCTTCTTTTTTGATCTAACAAGGTCAACATTTTTAGTCTAGATAATGGGTATTTTTTTGTTTGTGTAGTTGCGTAAAAGTATTGAATAATTTTATTGGGATTTTATCTATGTCTATAACCACCAAAAAATTGATAACATACAAACAACTTTTTTGAATACTTTTGTCAGCTTCAATAAGTATTTCGGCATGGTTTTTCTTTTTTACCCTGCCAATGTTCATTAATAGCGTCCTCTAAGATTTCATCAAAATTTGGACCAGTAAGAGAATGTGTGCCAAATTTATATTGAATAATGCAACGTGGTGCTGCATTTTTCTAAAATGCACAAGTACATTATTTAAAAAAAACAGTCAAAAACTACCTTGATGAATTCAACAAAAGCATGTGGCTCAAATTCGTTTTTTTCTGCTTTAAATTTGAATAAACATATTTTGTTTTGAAAAGGTAGCTTGGCAAGAATTTGAGCTGTTTCCGAAGTAAAAACTGGATTATGAATGCTAAAGTAAATGGATAGGAGGTTTTTGAAGAGACAAAATAAGTTACCTTAAAAACATAATTTTTGGTGTTAGCTTTAAAATTTCTTCCAATGGCACATCCTTGCCATTTTCCTCAAATATGCATTTGATTTCTTCAAGTGTAAATTGGAGAATATTTCCATGTCCAATTAAGAAGTTTAATTCTTTTAAGGTTAAAATTTGCTTTTGAAATCGAAGTATTACATATTTTGCATCACATTGATAGATTCTGCAAAGCATTTTTGACAGGGAATAATTGAATTCTTTTTCAGCTCGATGACCTTCCACTTGAAAAACAGTTGTAACATGGTAATCCTTGAATTGTAATTGTTCTAAATTTTGGCATGCAAAATGATGTGACTGATAATGTTTCCGTCCATCGCTATGCACAGTAAAATTATTTTTGATATCGAGTTTATAACAAAGTGGTTTTGGATAAGTTGCAAAAAAGTATTTGCACGTTCTTAAAAACTTTTGTTTGAGATAGTGATCGGAATTTTTGAAAACGTAGTGAAGCAAGCTTGATTTAAAAGGAGTGTTTTGCTTTTGAATAAAATCAGTTGAAAAATGTGGTGGTACTTTTCGCTTTCTACTTTCTGGGTTAAAAAACACAATTTTTTCTTCCGGTGGTACATATAATCGACGTTTCTTTTCAGAAATTTCGTTTAACAAATTTTGTGTAATTTTTGGTCTACATTTTTCGAACTCAAATGGATTCTCCCATGGAACTTTTACAGATTCACCAAATTTTTCAACAGCATTTTTATACTTTTTTTTCATTCCTGCATCATCCAAAAAGAACCGACAGTATTTTGAATAAGTATGTAGCATTGCCTAAAATCGTTTATCATATATTTCATGATGTAAATACTGTAGGATACCTCAACATCGTTGACTTCTAAGTATTTGAGATACAACTTCCATAATTTTTTATCAGTTAAATCACCACCTAATCGATATTCAACATTATGTTTAACAAATTCAATGTCTTCAGCTTCTGTCAATGCCTTAAACCATGCTTCTGAATCTTCTTCTACTGATATAATTTTATCATAAAGTGGTCGCATTTTTTCATATTTATGCAAATGAGCTTTCGATAATTGCCTATCTGAAATTATCAGACATACATATTAATTTTAAATGACATGGTTTACCTGCATGGGTTTCCCATCTACGTAAAATTTCATCCAAATCATAATTTGGGAATCCTAAGAGATATGGCTCATATCGTTGATCCTCTTCCAAAGATGTCTTCAAATTTAGCAATTTATGTGAATATTTGAGATCGCACTGAAGTGCAATATCTTTGGTAACATAAAATTGATAATAACAAAATGGTTGCTTTTCTTCATAACAAAAAATTCTAAAAAAGTTTTGCAAAACCGAATTTTCAAAAGTTGAAAAAAACTAACTCATATATTATATCCCATAATTTTACAGGTAACATATAATTTTCACAAAATTCCTTTAAAACTTTTTCATTTTCATCATAATCATTTTCTTCAACTTTTGCAACCAGCTCTTTGAGCAGCTTACAGTAGGATGGATCCAGTTTAGCATAATATTCATCAGAAAACATTTTAAATGAAGCAATAATGACAATTTTTGCAGGTTTTTTAAATATTGTTACCTTAACAAAAGGAAATTATATTGTGAACCAATGTGTAGCTGTTTATTGGATAGTTAATTTTATTTATAGTGGTCTTGGGAATGGCATTAGTTCGGTCTGTCCATCTCCAGAGTAAAAACAAGGGCAATTTTTTAGAAAAGATGCTATTGACGGTAGTGAGAAAAGGGAGCCCCAATATACCCCCTTAAAGAAAAGACTTTAGAGGTTTTTTTATTTATTGAATTTTTTTACTTATACGTTTTGCAAAAAAATAAAGTCTCAAAAAATGCGCGCGTAAACTATGAAGCATACAAACAAGTAAAGTAATATAACTTTATGTAAAACAGTAAAAAAACAGTAAAATGTACAAAATATATTAAAAAGGAGGAGGAGCAAAATAATTATAAGCGAAGTATTCGAATTTTGTTGACACAGTTGTTGTCGAATTTGTGGTCGTTGAATTGGTTGATGAGGTTGGGGTTGAAGAAATTGTTGATGATGAGGTGGAGCATATTGTTGATGAAGTTGTTAATAAAATTGCGCATTTGGTATAATAGGTTGTCGAATTGTCGAAAACAAAATATAAAACTTGCGGTTATGGTGGATTATCTTGAGCTGTTTCTTGTTCCAAAACTTCTAATGCCTTCAGAATAAAATGAGAAGAAGCTTTTGATTGTTCAAGACAATATTCAGCAATGCATCGAATAATTCATCATATGCAGGAATATCTTTGTTTACATCTGACTGTATCCACATTTATAGGGTCGCTTTTCGAAGGTTCCATCAAGAACCACATATTTTTAACATTTTTTCTCCATTACAGCAATGTCTACCAGTATCTTCTGGTGGATCATATTTATACATATCTCCTTCTAGAACTTCCATTTGTTGCATTTTGTATCCAGCAGGACGTCCATGCTTCTTCATGTATTGAACACAATTTGAGCAGCGATGGCAGTCATCTCTTTTTGGTCGGCTGATTTTCACATATTTATAACAGATATTTCTTTTTTGACGAGAATTGTATATTAAACATGGACAATTTTGTTGAGAAACACCCCAATATCCTTGAAACACAAATATTAAAAAAATCTGCAGCAATTTCATAATTTGTTTAAATAATTTATTTATTTGTAATAATTATTTAATTTAAATGCTTTTTCAATTTGGCGCTAATTATTTTTTGAACTATATGTGTTAAAATTTTAAAATTTGTCAATAATTTATTTTAATTAAATGCCTTCTAAACTTTACCTCTCAAAGGTCATAAAAAAAGGGAGCCCAAGAAATTGATTACTTTCACTATAAATTTTTATTTTTTTAAGGGGTTATTTGGGCTCCCTTTTCTGTAAATCGCTATTGGCCTATACAAAAAATGAAGAACTAATCAATTTGTTGAACATAGTTTGTTCTTTTTCATTTATTTATTGTTTGCAAACTACATTTTTTAGTTATTATTGCGCAGTAGTAACTGCATTAAATGATGGTTTCTTAATGACCTAATAAAAAAACGAGAACATTATAAAAGCGTCAATTTTATCGCTGTTTTTAAAATAATTGACGTGCATTTATCTAAATCCTGCTTCTGTATTAAAACAGAAATTACGTGTAACTATGATTGAAAATGCAGTGTAAACGTATTTTTCACAGATTTTAAACATTAGATAGCTGCTATGCTTCATTAACAGCCAACCGTGCTGCCGCTGATCTCCTACCGACAAAATTACAAGCAAATGAAGTTTTGTTTTGTGTATTTTGTAAACTTAATCCTTTGGTTGTCAAGTTCTAGAACATATAGAAAAGGTTTATGACACACTACTTAAATGTTTAAAAAGGTATTCTAAATAAACAAAAAACTTTTACTTATAACTAAAATTTTTTGTTTGCGTTCTTGTTACCCAACGTGTACTTCTTTAAATAATAAGAGAAAAAATGTCCAAGATTTGTTTAAAGTTTGATGTAAAAAGTAAATATTTTTTTCAACACATATATTTTTTATTCAAAGAACACTGATATTTCACAAAACATTTTTTTCAATTGTATTTATTCTTCTGTCAGATGTGGTAAAGAAAAAATCAGTTCTGTGTCTATAAACATTGTGCTGATATTTGTAGCTTTAAAGAGTTGTTTTCGATTATAAAATATGGTTAAATTATATGGAATTTTAATATTATTCTTATTTTTTATTTCTTCAATAAATTGTTTATATCTGCCAGTTTCATATCGTCAAAAAAGAGATGATAAACAAAATTCTATTGTAAGCTTTGCGGCTATTAAAAATTGCATAAAGCAATGCTTTTTTAGAACTATTTAAAAACGTTTGATTATTTAACTGATGAAGAGATTGCATCACCTTCATTTGATATTTTATATAAAAATGCGCTGAAAAGATTTCAAGAATTAAATGGTTTGAGTCCAACAGGGCAGTTGGATAAATTTACAATCCGAAAAATGGCTGAACCTCGTTGTGGTCGATCTGATCTTTATAATGTTCGAACATCTGATGGTAAGGGTTTTTCGATAAATAGAAATCATAAAAATCAGACAATCGACGTTTTCCTTGCTCGATTTGATGACAACTTTTTTTTCAAAATTTGTTTTTTAAGTCGTCCCATGGAAGAATTCGACTGTAACTTATTCAATAGCAGTAAATTCAACACTTTTTTCACATCAAGATTTAAAGTAAGTTGTTTGTTTTTCTACGACTTTGGTTAAAAAATTCTGTTACAATAAATTTCGCATTTTTTGTTTTGTTTTTTTCTTCCAAGTTTGCATGACGAACATCTTCAGCTTGATTCCGCTAAAAGCGTTAAAAATCTTTTAAGGTTTCTGAAATACATACGTTTTCAAGAAATGAATGTTGAATAGATATTTATATAGTGATAAAAAGTTATTTGGCAATGCTGATGATGTAAAGCATACTAAAAATATTTTTAAAATTATAAAGTTTAATTAGGATTTAAAAATAGGTCTATGATAAGATCATTTTTTTCTATCCCAACTTTTTGGTTTTTGGTTCTTAGTGGATTAAACGCAGATCATGCTTATGATGCAGTTTTGAAGATAGCATGTTATGTTAAAGCTGAAAAAAATGTTAAAGTTTTTGTAACGTCTGCTTTTAATTTTTTGAACTATTTTAGGCAAACAATTCGACGAGTTTTTGATATATGGTCAGCTAACATCCCTCGAACATTTAATGAAGTGGAAAATGAGCTACTGGCAGATATTAAAATTCGATTTGGTAAACGTGAACATGGTGATGGAGCACCATTTGATGGTCCAGGTGGAATTTTAGCACATGCATTTATTAAAGGATTGTTGCATTTTGATGACGATGAAATTTGGAAAAGATATTTAAATTCTGATAGACTGGTGGATGGAACAAAAGATATTTTTTGGGTTGCTTTGCATGAAGCTGGACATGTTTTAGGGCTGGATCATACAAAAGTTTTTGATTCTATTATGCAACCGTCATATGTTACTTCAATGGATTCTAATGGAAATTATATTGAACCTAGCTTAATTCCAACAGATATCGACGATATTCAAGAAATTTATGGTGGAAAAACTAAACCTAAAAGTGAGTAAATACGACTGTTGGATGATAATAGTAATGGCTAAATTTTTTTAGTTGATACAACTCAAGTTGCAAATGGTGCAAAGCTTACAGTATATGCAGCAGTTCAAAGAGATAAAGATTATCTACAAAGTATTACAGCAGACTTTTTTGAAGAGGCTGCAAAGGGTATGTTTTGTTGAAAACTTACTAACTTGAGAGCAACCAGGGATGCTTTTTTTATCGATATTAAAAAAATTTAGACTCTCAAAACTTTGATGAAAAATTTTGTCAAAATCATAACCTTAATTAATGTTTTTTATTTTAGTAAACTGGCAGATGAAAGATATCCCCTCTTCAAGTCCATTCACCCAAATCCTTGCTGGCTCTTTTAAAACGTTTAATCCACAAGCCGATAAGAATACATATGTTTATGTTACTGCATTTACTCATGATCCTGCAACTGGTAAACTTACAAATATTTAAAATTAAAAACAATCGTAATTTTTATTTCAGGTAAGATGGAGAAGATTGCTGATGGTTATGAAATTTTATCAAACAGTGGTGTTGTCATTGGTATTGACAATAAAATTTATGATGTTGTATCTGGAAAGCTTTGGGTTGATCCAAATGGTGTCAGTCATTCTCGTCGGCCGCCTAATGTTTAATTTTTGGCGAAGATTGTGTTAAATTTTATCACGCTTTAATGCCTTCAATGAAATTGTATTTGTTTCTGCTTTTTTAATTAAATTTATAAAAATTTTATTCAAACAAGGAATGATAATACTCGAAAAAAAATTTAATATCAATTCATCAGGCTTAAGAATATACAAGAGAACTGACATCAAAAGTGAAAATATCGTAAACATTTGTTCTAATGAAATAGAAACATCTTTTGGTTTTTCGCGATCTACTTTTTCATGAATTTTTTTCCTTGCAACACTGATACAAGCTTGTACAGCAGCTTCTTCAATTTGATCCACAGTTATATGAGGGGGTGAGCTAAATGATAAAGAAATTTCTGTTTGTTGATTTTCCTGCAAAAATTTATTCCAATCTTTAGCTTTGTAAAATTAAAGTAACTTACCTTTAAAAATGTTGAGAAACGTTCAAAATCGAAGATTTCTGGGATAACAGCTAAACAAAATTTTATTAACTGGTATAATTGGGGCAGCTTTAAAATGTCTTCTACAGTTTGAGCAAAAAAACTTGATGACACTTTATTGTTAAAATTAAAAAGTTAAACAAGCTTTAAAAATAATTCAAGGGAAACAATATAATCATACTTAAATGCTATCAGTAACGGTGAAGATTTCATAATTGTTTCAAGTAAAGCTTCTTCTTTGTTTTTATCAACGATTATAACATCTACTATAAACGCAACATCAACATTTGGAGGAAGAAATAAAAATTCATCAAATGACAGAATTTCTTGTATAAGATGTAATGTTCTGACATCACATTTGTATATTTAAGGACATAGCTTTGAAATTTTACTTCGACGAAATAGCGTCCTGCTTACTTCTGCAAGTTCATAAATGAGCCAAATTTTAGTCTTGAAACTTATTTCATAATAATTTCGATCGAGATCCATCCGGAAATGATTAACTGGTGATAATTAATTTTTAGCTGCTTGATCATAATATTGATATTTCCATTCATCATCTAAATGGAACATCGCAAACGTATTTCATTAACTAAAATGTTCATCGCCTGCTACTTACTGCGTAATAGCAAAATGCTACCAAATTCCTGAAAGTGCGAAAGGGCAAAAATCCCTTCGGGGTTTTTCATACCTTGCTATAAGATATCGATTCCCGCTATTACCTAGGAAATACCAGGGTAACACCTGAAAACGGTCCCTTGTAAAAAGTATTATTAAAAGCAGTAAACTAATTAAGTTAAGACAATGAAAAAAACTTTTTTTTATTTATTAGCGCTGCACATAAGTGTAGTCTCTCATAGACTATGTAGGAAAACACTCAAAAAAAACATTTCCAGGCATTTTTGACGACTTAATATATCGTAGTTACTGAATCAAAAGTCTATTAATGTAAGTGAAAGAAGAAAGTATGAGTTGGAAAAAACATGGAATAAATAAATAAACAGTAAGGCTCTAAAGACACTTAATTAAATAACTGCTTTTCGCCCGTTTTATGCTTTTTAAAGAGAGGTTAATATATGGAATCATAAAAAATAAACATGCAACTCAAATATAATCAAAGTGAAACAAAATAAGTATCGAAAGAACAATAGAATACAAAAAAAAACATTAAATGATATAAGGACAAGCTAAAAACGTACAAAAGGTTCATCAGTTCAACTTTCATGTTTTTATTTTCTTTGTCAAGCCTTTCTTCTATTATTGGATCTTTAAGAGATTTTGATTTAAATATTTCAAAAATTTTTTAATTTATTTAATTATTAATTATATATTCTTTACGCACGTTGGTTTACGATAAAATAAAAACATTGTAAAATATATTACATAAAAAACAAATAATAAGAAACATTTCGATCTGCTGTTGCCAGCTCACTGAAAAAAAAATTCGCAACTTGTGTGGCGAACCACATTGGCGACGCTTTTTTCGCAAATTTTTGGCAACTTTGTAGTCAATTTTTTGCCAAAATCATGCCAAAACATTAATAGCCATTTGCATATTCGGCAAGATTTTCGCCTTTTATTTTTTCTCTGACGAGAGAGCGCCTCTTGCGCTGTCTGGCACCATTTTGCACCATGGCTTTTCACTTACCTTCTTCTGTTGACATAAAGACTGATGGGGAATAAAACCGGCAAGCTTTTTCCACATGCCTTTTTTAAAAAGACACCTTAGTAGGGTGGAAAAAAACTCTGGGTTCAGCGGGTGACCCAGGATTTTTGCGGGCTGCATTTGTGGCCCGCACCGCAGAATTTGCGTGACCTGACTCCGGGTCAAAAAAGGAGTTAAATTTTGGATATGCGGAGGGTATCTATCCTTCCCGAAGTAAAAACATTGATTAAAAAATATGAAATTTAGGAATTTTCACGGGATTTCCCTGGAATTTTCGTCAAAAACTTTAGCTGAAAATTCGCCAATAAAAGGCTAATTTCTGGCAACTATATTGCAAAATATTCGCCGTTTTATTTAGGCGAATACTCATTAGTACGGTGTGGGGCATCGTCTTTTTTTTCACCAAAAAAGCGTAAATTTTCGCCACTTTTTAGCGAATTTTTTTTTCAGTGCTTGCTTTTGGTTGTAGATCCTATGAAAGTAAATGGCCGATAATTTACTTATAATGTAAAAAAACTGAGAGTATCATTTTTTAATAATGTTTTATACACAATGTTTAATGGAAAATGGAAAATGGCCTATAATTCCACTAATCACTAAAATTATAGGCCATTTACTTTTATAGGATCTACAAACAAAATTCCGCTATTAATAGCAGAACCTGAGAGTATCTTTTTATTTTTCCATTTAACATTGTGTATAAAACATTATTAAAAAATGATACTCTCAGTTTTTCCACTAATCACTTAAATTACCGGCCATTTACTTTTATAGGATCTACAACCGAAATTCCGCTATTCATAGCAGAAGCTGAGAGCTTAATATTGTTTTATACACAATGTTTAATGAAAAAATAAAAAGATACTCTCAGGTTCTGCTTTGAATAGCAGAATTTTGGTTGTAGATCCTATAAAAGTAAATGGCCGATAATATACAATGGGTTAGAAAACTTTCTGCGCATTTTCTTCTTTTTTTTAATTCAACGATTTCTGGATATCCAAAATTCAGGAACTATACAAAATATGGTTCCTTCAAGGACATGTTTTGAGAAATACAGTTTTAGACTAAAAATGCCAACCATATTTCTTTTTCATATTGTTTTTGAGCTTATTTATCCACTAAAAATAAAATAATATGGTTGAGATAGTGCATGAATAGCTGGATTTTCGACAAGTGATCCTTCAAGGACATGTTTTGAGAATTTCAGTTTTAGACTAAAAATGCCAACCATATTTCTTTTTCATATTGTTTTTGAGCTTATTTATCCACTAAAAATAAAATAATATGGTTGAGAAAGTGCATGAATAGCTGGATTTTCGACAAGTGATCCTTCAAGGACATGTTTTGAGAATTTCAGTTTTAGACTAAAAATGCCAACCATATTTCTTTTTCATATTGTTTTTGAGCTTATTTATCCACTAAAAATAAAATAATATGGTTGAGAAAGTGCATGAATAGCTGGATTTTCGACAAGTGATCCTTCAAGGACATGTTTTGAGAATTTCAGTTTTAGACTAAAAATGCCAACCATATTTCTTTTTCATATTGTTTTTGAGCTTATTTATCCACTAAAAATAAAATAATATGGTTGAGATAGTGCATGAATAGCTGGATTTTTGACAAGTGATCCTTCAAGGACATGTTTTGAGAATTTCAGTTTTAGACTAAAAATGCCAACCATATTTCTTTTTCATATTGTTTTTGAGCTTAATTATCCACTAAAAATAAAATAATATGGTTGAGATAGTGCATGAATAGCTGGATTTTTGACAAGTGATCCTTCAAGGACATGTTTTGAGAATTTCAGTTTTAGACTAAAAATGCCAACCATATTTCTTTTTCATATTGTTTTTGAGCTTAATTATCCACTAAAAATAAAATAATATGGTTGAGATAGTGCATGAATAGCTGGATTTTCGACATGTGATCCTTCAAGGACATGTTTTGAGAATTTCAGTTTTAGACTAAAAATGCCAACCATATTTCTTTTTCATATTGTTTTTGAGCTTATTTATCCACTAAAAATAAAATAATATGGTTGAGATAGTGCATGAATAGCTGGATTTTTGACAAGTGATCCTTCAAGGACATGTTTTGAGAATTTCAGTTTTAGACTAAAAATGCCAACCATATTTCTTTTTCATATTGTTTTTGAGCTTATTTATCCACTAAAAATAAAATAATATGGTTGAGATAGTGCATGAATAGCTGGATTTTCGACAAGTGATCCTTCAAGGACATGTTTTGAGAATTTCAGTATTAGACTAAAAATGCCAACCATATTTCTTTTTCATATTGTTTTTGAGCTTATTTATCCACTAAAAATAAAATAATATGGTTGAGATAGTGCATGAATAGCTGGATTTTCGACATGTGATCCTTCAAGGACATGTTTTGAGAAATACAGTTTTAGACTAAAAATGCCAACCATATTTCTTTTTCATATTGTTTTTGAGCTTATTTATCCACTAAAAATAAAATAATATGGTTGAGATAGTGCATGAATAGCTGGATTTTCGACAAGTGATCCTTCAAGGACATGTTTTAAGAATTTCAGTTTTAGACTAAAAATGCCAACCATATTTCTTTTTCATATTGTTTTTGAGCTTATTTATCCACTAAAAATAAAATAATATGGTTGAGATAGTGCATGAATAGCTGGATTTTCGATATGTGATCCTTCAAGGACATGTTTTGAGAAATACAGTTTTAGACTAAAAATGCCAACCATATTTCTTTTTCATATTGTTTTTGAGCTTATTTATCCACTAAAAATAAAATAATATGGTTGAGATAGTGCATGAATAGCTGGATTTTCGACATGTGATCCTTCAAGGACATGTTTTGAGAAATACAGTTTTAGACTAAAAATGCCAACCATATTTCTTTTTCATATTGTTTTTGAGCTTATTGATCCACTAAAAATAAAATAATATGGTTGAGATAGTGCATGAATAGCTGGATTTTCGACAAGTGATCCTTCAAGGACATGTTTTGAGAAATACAGTTTTAGACTAAAAATGCCAACCATATTTTTTTTTATATGGTTTTTGAGCTTATTTATCCACTAAAAATAAAATAATATGGTTGAGATAGTGCATGAATAGCTGGATTTTCGACAAGTGATCCTTCAAGGACATGTTTTAAGAATTTCAGTATTAGACTAAAAATGCCAACCATATTTCTTTTTCATATTGTTTTTGAGCTTATTTATCCACTAAAAATAAAATAATATGGTTGAGATAGTGCATGAATAGCTGGATTTTCGACATGTGATCCTTCAAGGACATGTTTTGAGAAATACAGTTTTAGACTAAAAATGCCAACCATATTTTTTTTTTATATGGTTTTTGAGCTTATTTATCCACTAAAAATAAAATAATATGGTTGAGATAGTGCATGAATAGCTGGATTTTCGACAAGTGATCCTTCAAGGACATGTTTTGAGAATTTCAGTTTTAGACTAAAAATGCCAACCATATTTCTTTTTCATATTGTTTTTGAGCTTATTGATCCACTAAAAATAAAATAATATGGTTGAGATAGTGCATGAATAGCTGGATTTTCGACAAGTGATCCTTCAAGGACATGTTTTGAGAATTTCAGTTTTAGACTAAAAATGCCAACCATATTTCTTTTTCATATTGTTTTTGAGCTTATTTATCCACTAAAAATAAAATAATATGGTTGAGATAGTGCATGAATAGCTGGATTTTCGACAAGTGATCCTTCAAGGACATGTTTTGAGAATTTCAGTTTTAGACTAAAAATGCCAACCATATTTCTTTTTCATATTGTTTTTGAGCTTATTTATCCACTAAAAATAAAATAATATGGTTGAGATAGTGCATGAATAGCTGGATTTTCGACATGTGATCCTTCAAGGACATGTTTTAAGAATTTCAGTATTAGACTAAAAATGCCAACCATATTTCTTTTTCATATTGTTTTTGAGCTTATTGATCCACTAAAAATAAAATAATATGGTTGAGATAGTGCATGAATAGCTGGATTTTCGACAAGTGATCCTTCAAGGACATGTTTTGAGAATTTCAGTTTTAGACTAAAAATGCCAACCATATTTCTTTTTCATATTGTTTTTGAGCTTATTTATCCACTAAAAATAAAATAATATGGTTGAGATAGTGCATGAATAGCTGGATTTTCGACAAGTGATCCTTCAAGGACATGTTTTGAGAATTTCAGTTTTAGACTAAAAATGCCAACCATATTTCTTTTTCATATTGTTTTTGAGCTTATTGATCCACTAAAAATAAAATAATATGGTTGAGATAGTGCATGAATAGCTGGATTTTCGACATGTGATCCTTCAAGGACATGTTTTGAGAATTTCAGTTTTAGACTAAAAATGCCAACCATATTTCTTTTTCATATTGTTTTTGAGCTTATTGATCCACTAAAAATAAAATAATATGGTTGAGATAGTGCATGAATAGCTGGATTTTCGACAAGTGATCCTTCAAGGACATGTTTTGAGAATTTCAGTTTTAGACTAAAAATGCCAACCATATTTCTTTTTCATATTGTTTTTGAGCTTATTTATCCACTAAAAATAAAATAATATGGTTGAGATAGTGCATGAATAGCTGGATTTTCGACATGTGATCCTTCAAGGACATGTTTTGAGAATTTCAGTTTTAGACTAAAAATGCCAACCATATTTCTTTTTCATATTGTTTTTGAGCTTATTTATCCACTAAAAATAAAATAATATGGTTGAGATAGTGCATGAATAGCTGGATTTTCGACATGTGATCCTTCAAGGACATGTTTTGAGAAATACAGTTTTAGACTAAAAATGCCAACCATATTTCTTTTTCATATTGTTTTTGAGCTTATTTATCCACTAAAAATAAAATAATATGGTTGAGATAGTGCATGAATAGCTGGATTTTCGACATGTGATCCTTCAAGGACATGTTTTGAGAATTTCAGTTTTAGACTAAAAATGCCAACCATATTTCTTTTTCATATTGTTTTTGAGCTTATTTATCCACTAAAAATAAAATAATATGGTTGAGATAGTGCATGAATAGCTGGATTTTCGACAAGTGATCCTTCAAGGACATGTTTTGAGAATTTCAGTTTTAGACTAAAAATGCCAACCATATTTCTTTTTCATATTGTTTTTGAGCTTATTGATCCACTAAAAATAAAATAATATGGTTGAGATAGTGCATGAATAGCTGGATTTTCGACAAGTGATCCTTCAAGGACATGTTTTGAGAATTTCAGTTTTAGACTAAAAATGCCAACCATATTTCTTTTTCATATTGTTTTTGAGCTTATTGATCCACTAAAAATAAAAAAATATGGTTGAGATAGTGCATGAATAGCTGGATTTTCGACAAGTGATCCTTCAAGGACATGTTTTGAGAAATACAGTTTTAGACTAAAAATGCCAACCATATTTCTTTTTCATATTGTTTTTGAGCTTATTGATCCACTAAAAATAAAATAATATGGTTGAGATAGTGCATGAATAGCTGGATTTTCGACAAGTGATCCTTCAAGGACATGTTTTGAGAAATACAGTTTTAGACTAAAAATGCCAACCATATTTCTTTTTCATATTGTTTTTGAGCTTATTTATCCACTAAAAATAAAATAATATGGTTGAGATAGTGCATGAATAGCTGGATTTTCGACAAGTGATCCTTCAAGGACATGTTTTGAGAAATACAGTTTTAGACTAAAAATGCCAACCATATTTCTTTTTCATATTGTTTTTGAGCTTATTTATCCACTAAAAATAAAATAATATGGTTGAGATAGTGCATGAATAGCTGGATTTTTGACAAGTGATCCTTCAAGGACATGTTTTAAGAATTTCAGTATTAGACTAAAAATGCCAACCATATTTCCTTTTTATATTGTTTTTGAGCATATTTATCCACTAAAAATAAAATAATATGGTTGAGATAGTGCATGAATAGCTGGATTTTCGACAAGTGATCCTTCAAGGACATGTTTTAAGAATTTCAGTATTAGACTAAAAATGCCAACCATATTTCCTTTTTATATTGTTTTTGAGCTTATTTATCCACTAAAAATAAAATAATATGGTTGAGATAGTGCATGAATAGCTGGATTTTCGACAAGTGATCCTTCAAGGACATGTTTTAAGAATTTCAGTTTTAGACTAAAAATGCCAACCATATTTCCTTTTTATATTGTTTTTGAGCATATTTATCCACTAAAAATAAAATAATATGGTTGAGATAGTGCATGAATAGCTGGATTTTCGACAAGTGATCCTTCAAGGACATGTTTTGAGAATTTCAGTTTTAGACTAAAAATGCCAACCATATTTCTTTTTCATATTGTTTTTGAGCTTATTTATCCACTAAAAATAAAATAATATGGTTGAGATAGTGCATGAATAGCTGGATTTTTGACAAGTGATCCTTCAAGGACATGTTTTGAGAATTTCAGTTTTAGACTAAAAATGCCAACCATATTTCTTTTTCATATTGTTTTTGAGCTTATTTATCCACTAAAAATAAAACAATATGGTTGAGATAGTGCATGAATAGCTGGATTTTTGACAAGTGATCCTTCAAGGACATGTTTTGAGAATTTCAGTTTTAGACTAAAAATGCCAACCATATTTCTTTTTCATATTGTTTTTGAGCTTATTTATCCACTAAAAATAGAATAATATGGTTGAGATAGTGCATGAATAGCTGGATTTTCGACAAGTGATCCTTCAAGGACATGTTTTAAGAATTTCAGTATTAGACTAAAAATGCCAACCATATTTCTTTTTCATATTGTTTTTGAGCTTATTTATCCACTAAAAATAGAATAATATGGTTGAGATAGTGCATGAATAGCTGGATTTTCGACAAGTGATCCTTCAAGGACATGTTTTAAGAATTTCAGTTTTAGACTAAAAATGCCAACCATATTTCTTTTTCATATTGTTTTTGAGCTTATTTATCCACTAAAAATAGAATAATATGGTTGAGATAGTGCATGAATAGCTGGATTTTCGACAAGTGATCCTTCAAGGACATGTTTTAAGAATTTCAGTTTTAGACTAAAAATGCCAACCATATTTCTTTTTCATATTGTTTTTGAGCTTATTTATCCACTAAAAATAGAATAATATGGTTGAGATAGTGCATGAATAGCTGGATTTTCGACAAGTGATCCTTCAAGGACATGTTTTGAGAAATACAGTTTTAGACTAAAAATGCCAACCATATTTCCTTTTTATATTGTTTTTGAGCATATTTATCCACTAAAAATAAAATAATATGGTTGAGATAGTGCATGAATAGCTGGATTTTCGACAAGTGATCCTTCAAGGACATGTTTTGAGAAATACAGTTTTAGACTAAAAATGCCAACCATATTTCTTTTTCATATTGTTTTTGAGCTTATTTATCCACTAAAAATAAAATAATATGGTTGAGATAGTGCATGAATAGCTGGATTTTCGACAAGTGATCCTTCAAGGACATGTTTTGAGAAATACAGTTTTAGACTAAAAATGCCAACCATATTTCTTTTTCATATTGTTTTTGAGCTTATTTATCCACTAAAAATAAAATAATATGGTTGAGATAGTGCATGAATAGCTGGATTTTCGACAAGTGATCCTTCAAGGACATGTTTTGAGAATTTCAGTTTTAGACTAAAAATGCCAACCATATTTCCTTTTTATATTGTTTTTGAGCATATTTATCCACTAAAAATAAAATAATATGGTTGAGATAGTGCATGAATAGCTGGATTTTCGACAAGTGATCCTTCAAGGACATGTTTTGAGAAATACAGTTTTAGACTAAAAATGCCAACCATATTTCTTTTTCATATTGTTTTTGAGCTTATTTATCCACTAAAAATAAAATAATATGGTTGAGATAGTGCATGAATAGCTGGATTTTCGACAAGTGATCCTTCAAGGACATGTTTTGAGAATTTCAGTTTTAGACTAAAAATGCCAACCATATTTCTTTTTCATATTGTTTTTGAGCTTATTTATCCACTAAAAATAAAATAATATGGTTGAGATAGTGCATGAATAGCTGGATTTTCGACAAGTGATCCTTCAAGGACATGTTTTGAGAATTTCAGTTTTAGACTAAAAATGCCAACCATATTTCTTTTTCATATTGTTTTTGAGCTTATTTATCCACTAAAAATAAAACAATATGGTTGAGATAGTGCATGAATAGCTGGATTTTTGACAAGTGATCCTTCAAGGACATGTTTTGAGAATTTCAGTTTTAGACTAAAAATGCCAACCATATTTCTTTTTCATATTGTTTTTGAGCTTATTTATCCACTAAAAATAAAACAATATGGTTGAGATAGTGCATGAATAGCTGGATTTTCGACATGTGATCCTTCAAGGACATGTTTTGAGAATTTCAGTTTTAGACTAAAAATGCCAACCATATTTCTTTTTCATATTGTTTTTGAGCTTATTTATCCACTAAAAATAAAACAATATGGTTGAGATAGTGCATGAATAGCTGGATTTTTGACAAGTGATCCTTCAAGGACATGTTTTGAGAATTTCAGTTTTAGACTAAAAATGCCAACCATATTTCTTTTTCATATTGTTTTTGAGCTTATTTATCCACTAAAAATAAAACAATATGGTTGAGATAGTGCATGAATAGCTGGATTTTTGACAAGTGATCCTTCAAGGACATGTTTTGAGAATTTCAGTTTTAGACTAAAAATGCCAACCATATTTCTTTTTCATATTGTTTTTGAGCTTATTTATCCACTAAAAATAAAACAATATGGTTGAGATAGTGCATGAATAGCTGGATTTTTGACAAGTGATCCTTCAAGGACATGTTTTGAGAATTTCAGTTTTAGACTAAAAATGCCAACCATATTTCTTTTTCATATTGTTTTTGAGCTTATTTATCCACTAAAAATAAAACAATATGGTTGAGATAGTGCATGAATAGCTGGATTTTCGACAAGTGATCCTTCAAGGACATGTTTTGAGAATTTCAGTTTTAGACTAAAAATGCCAACCATATTTCTTTTTCATATTGTTTTTGAGCTTATTTATCCACTAAAAATAAAACAATATGGTTGAGATAGTGCATGAATAGCTGGATTTTTGACAAGTGATCCTTCAAGGACATGTTTTGAGAATTTCAGTTTTAGACTAAAAATGCCAACCATATTTCTTTTTCATATTGTTTTTGAGCTTATTTATCCACTAAAAATAAAATAATATGGTTGAGATAGTGCATGAATAGCTGGATTTTCGACATGTGATCCTTCAAGGACATGTTTTAAGAATTTCAGTTTTAGACTAAAAATGCCAACCATATTTCTTTTTCATATTGTTTTTGAGCTTATTTATCCACTAAAAATAGAATAATATGGTTGAGATAGTGCATGAATAGCTGGATTTTCGACAAGTGATCCTTCAAGGACATGTTTTAAGAATTTCAGTTTTAGACTAAAAATGCCAACCATATTTCTTTTTCATATTGTTTTTGAGCTTATTTATCCACTAAAAATAGAATAATATGGTTGAGATAGTGCATGAATAGCTGGATTTTCGACAAGTGATCCTTCAAGGACATGTTTTAAGAATTTCAGTATTAGACTAAAAATGCCAACCATATTTCTTTTTCATATTGTTTTTGAGCTTATTTATCCACTAAAAATAGAATAATATGGTTGAGATAGTGCATGAATAGCTGGATTTTCGACAAGTGATCCTTCAAGGACATGTTTTGAGAATTTCAGTTTTAGACTAAAAATGCCAACCATATTTCTTTTTCATATTGTTTTTGAGCTTATTTATCCACTAAAAATAGAATAATATGGTTGAGATAGTGCATGAATAGCTGGATTTTCGACAAGTGATCCTTCAAGGACATGTTTTGAGAATTTCAGTTTTAGACTAAAAATGCCAACCATATTTCTTTTTCATATTGTTTTTGAGCTTATTTATCCACTAAAAATAAAATAATATGGTTGAGATAGTGCATGAATAGCTGGATTTTCGACATGTGATCCTTCAAGGATTTGTTTTAAGAATTTCAGTATTAGACTAAAAATGCCAACCATATTTCTTTTTCATATTGTTTTTGAGCTTATTTATCCACTAAAAATAAAATAATATGGTTGAGATAGTGCATGAATAGCTGGATTTTCGAAAAGTGATCCTTCAAGGACATGTTTTAAGAATTTCAGTATTAGACTAAAAATGCCAACCATATTTCTTTTTCATATTGTTTTTGAGCTTATTTATCCACTAAAAATAAAATAATATGGTTGAGATAGTGCATGAATAGCTGGATTTTCGAAAAGTGATCCTTCAAGGACATGTTTTAAGAATTTCAGTATTAGACTAAAAATGCCAACCATATTTCTTTTTCATATTGTTTTTGAGCTTATTTATCCACTAAAAATAAAATAATATGGTTGAGATAGTGCATGAATAGCTGGATTTTCGACATGTGATCCTTCAAGGATTTGTTTTAAGAATTTCAGTATTAGACTAAAAATGCCAACCATATTTCTTTTTCATATTGTTTTTGAGCTTATTTATCCACTAAAAATAAAATAATATGGTTGAGATAGTGCATGAATAGCTGGATTTTCGACATGTGATCCTTCAAGGATTTGTTTTAAGAATTTCAGTATTAGACTAAAAATGCCAACCATATTTCTTTTTCATATTGTTTTTGAGCTTATTTATCCACTAAAAATAAAATAATATGGTTGAGATAGTGCATGAATAGCTGGATTTTCGAAAAGTGATCCTTCAAGGACATGTTTTAAGAATTTCAGTATTAGACTAAAAATGCCAACCATATTTCTTTTTCATATTGTTTTTGAGCTTATTTATCCACTAAAAATAAAATAATATGGTTGAGATAGTGCATGAATAGCTGGATTTTCGAAAAGTGATCCTTCAAGGACATGTTTTAAGAATTTCAGTATTAGACTAAAAATGCCAACCATATTTCTTTTTCATATTGTTTTTGAGCTTATTTATCCACTAAAAATAAAATAATATGGTTGAGATAGTGCATGAATAGCTGGATTTTCGAAAAGTGATCCTTCAAGGACATGTTTTAAGAATTTCAGTATTAGACTAAAAATGCCAACCATATTTCTTTTTCATATTGTTTTTGAGCTTATTTATCCACTAAAAATAAAATAATATGGTTGAGATAGTGCATGAATAGCTGGATTTTCGACATGTGATCCTTCAAGGATTTGTTTTAAGAATTTCAGTATTAGACTAAAAATGCCAACCATATTTCTTTTTCATATTGTTTTTGAGCTTATTTATCCACTAAAAATAAAATAATATGGTTGAGATAGTGCATGAATAGCTGGATTTTCGAAAAGTGATCCTTCAAGGACATGTTTTAAGAATTTCAGTATTAGACTAAAAATGCCAACCATATTTCTTTTTCATATTGTTTTTGAGCTTATTTATCCACTAAAAATAAAATAATATGGTTGAGATAGTGCATGAATAGCTGGATTTTCGACATGTGATCCTTCAAGGATTTGTTTTAAGAATTTCAGTATTAGACTAAAAATGCCAACCATATTTCTTTTTCATATTGTTTTTGAGCTTATTTATCCACTAAAAATAAAATAATATGGTTGAGATAGTGCATGAATAGCTGGATTTTCGACATGTGATCCTTCAAGGATTTGTTTTAAGAATTTCAGTATTAGACTAAAAATGCCAACCATATTTCTTTTTCATATTGTTTTTGAGCTTATTTATCCACTAAAAATAAAATAATATGGTTGAGATAGTGCATGAATAGCTGGATTTTCGACATGTGATCCTTCAAGGATTTGTTTTAAGAATTTCAGTATTAGACTAAAAATGCCAACCATATTTCTTTTTCATATTGTTTTTGAGCTTATTTATCCACTAAAAATAAAATAATATGGTTGAGATAGTGCATGAATAGCTGGATTTTCGACATGTGATCCTTCAAGGACATGTTTTAAGAATTTCAGTATTAGACTAAAAATGCCAACCATATTTCTTTTTCATATTGTTTTTGAGCTTATTTATCCACTAAAAATAAAATAATATGGTTGAGATAGTGCATGAATAGCTGGATTTTCGAAAAGTGATCCTTCAAGGACATGTTTTAAGAATTTCAGTATTAGACTAAAAATGCCAACCATATTTCTTTTTCATATTGTTTTTGAGCTTATTTATCCACTAAAAATAAAATAATATGGTTGAGATAGTGCATGAATAGCTGGATTTTCGAAAAGTGATCCTTCAAGGACATGTTTTAAGAATTTCAGTATTAGACTAAAAATGCCAACCATATTTCTTTTTCATATTGTTTTTGAGCTTATTTATCCACTAAAAATAAAATAATATGGTTGAGATAGTGCATGAATAGCTGGATTTTCGAAAAGTGATCCTTCAAGGACATGTTTTAAGAATTTCAGTATTAGACTAAAAATGCCAACCATATTTCTTTTTCATATTGTTTTTGAGCTTATTTATCCACTAAAAATAAAATAATATGGTTGAGATAGTGCATGAATAGCTGGATTTTCGACATGTGATCCTTCAAGGATTTGTTTTAAGAATTTCAGTATTAGACTAAAAATGCCAACCATATTTCTTTTTCATATTGTTTTTGAGCTTATTTATCCACTAAAAATAAAATAATATGGTTGAGATAGTGCATGAATAGCTGGATTTTCGAAAAGTGATCCTTCAAGGACATGTTTTAAGAATTTCAGTATTAGACTAAAAATGCCAACCATATTTCTTTTTCATATTGTTTTTGAGCTTATTTATCCACTAAAAATAAAATAATATGGTTGAGATAGTGCATGAATAGCTGGATTTTCGAAAAGTGATCCTTCAAGGACATGTTTTAAGAATTTCAGTATTAGACTAAAAATGCCAACCATATTTCTTTTTCATATTGTTTTTGAGCTTATTTATCCACTAAAAATAAAATAATATGGTTGAGATAGTGCATGAATAGCTGGATTTTCGACATGTGATCCTTCAAGGATTTGTTTTAAGAATTTCAGTATTAGACTAAAAATGCCAACCATATTTCTTTTTCATATTGTTTTTGAGCTTATTTATCCACTAAAAATAAAATAATATGGTTGAGATAGTGCATGAATAGCTGGATTTTCGACATGTGATCCTTCAAGGACATGTTTTAAGAATTTCAGTATTAGACTAAAAATGCCAACCATATTTCTTTTTCATATTGTTTTTGAGCTTATTTATCCACTAAAAATAAAATAATATGGTTGAGATAGTGCATGAATAGCTGGATTTTCGAAAAGTGATCCTTCAAGGACATGTTTTAAGAATTTCAGTATTAGACTAAAAATGCCAACCATATTTCTTTTTCATATTGTTTTTGAGCTTATTTATCCACTAAAAATAAAATAATATGGTTGAGATAGTGCATGAATAGCTGGATTTTCGAAAAGTGATCCTTCAAGGACATGTTTTAAGAATTTCAGTATTAGACTAAAAATGCCAACCATATTTCTTTTTCATATTGTTTTTGAGCTTATTTATCCACTAAAAATAAAATAATATGGTTGAGATAGTGCATGAATAGCTGGATTTTCGAAAAGTGATCCTTCAAGGACATGTTTTAAGAATTTCAGTATTAGACTAAAAATGCCAACCATATTTCTTTTTCATATTGTTTTTGAGCTTATTTATCCACTAAAAATAAAATAATATGGTTGAGATAGTGCATGAATAGCTGGATTTTCGACATGTGATCCTTCAAGGATTTGTTTTAAGAATTTCAGTATTAGACTAAAAATGCCAACCATATTTCTTTTTCATATTGTTTTTGAGCTTATTTATCCACTAAAAATAAAATAATATGGTTGAGATAGTGCATGAATAGCTGGATTTTCGAAAAGTGATCCTTCAAGGACATGTTTTAAGAATTTCAGTATTAGACTAAAAATGCCAACCATATTTCTTTTTCATATTGTTTTTGAGCTTATTTATCCACTAAAAATAAAATAATATGGTTGAGATAGTGCATGAATAGCTGGATTTTCGAAAAGTGATCCTTCAAGGACATGTTTTAAGAATTTCAGTATTAGACTAAAAATGCCAACCATATTTCTTTTTCATATTGTTTTTGAGCTTATTTATCCACTAAAAATAAAATAATATGGTTGAGATAGTGCATGAATAGCTGGATTTTCGACATGTGATCCTTGAAGGATTTGTTTTAAGAATTTCAGTATTAGACTAAAAATGCCAACCATATTTCTTTTTCATATTGTTTTTGAGCTTATTTATCCACTAAAAATAAAATAATATGGTTGAGATAGTGCATGAATAGCTGGATTTTCGACATGTGATCCTTCAAGGATTTGTTTTAAGAATTTCAGTATTAGACTAAAAATGCCAACCATATTTCTTTTTCATATTGTTTTTGAGCTTATTTATCCACTAAAAATAAAATAATATGGTTGAGATAGTGCATGAATAGCTGGATTTTCGACATGTGATCCTTCAAGGATTTGTTTTAAGAATTTCAGTATTAGACTAAAAATGCCAACCATATTTCTTTTTCATATTGTTTTTGAGCTTATTTATCCACTAAAAATAAAATAATATGGTTGAGATAGTGCATGAATAGCTGGATTTTCGAAAAGTGATCCTTCAAGGACATGTTTTAAGAATTTCAGTATTAGACTAAAAATGCCAACCATATTTCTTTTTCATATTGTTTTTGAGCTTATTTATCCACTAAAAATAAAATAATATGGTTGAGATAGTGCATGAATAGCTGGATTTTCGAAAAGTGATCCTTCAAGGACATGTTTTAAGAATTTCAGTATTAGACTAAAAATGCCAACCATATTTCTTTTTCATATTGTTTTTGAGCTTATTTATCCACTAAAAATAAAATAATATGGTTGAGATAGTGCATGAATAGCTGGATTTTCGACATGTGATCCTTCAAGGATTTGTTTTAAGAATTTCAGTATTAGACTAAAAATGCCAACCATATTTCTTTTTCATATTGTTTTTGAGCTTATTTATCCACTAAAAATAAAATAATATGGTTGAGATAGTGCATGAATAGCTGGATTTTCGAAAAGTGATCCTTCAAGGACATGTTTTAAGAATTTCAGTATTAGACTAAAAATGCCAACCATATTTCTTTTTCATATTGTTTTTGAGCTTATTTATCCACTAAAAATAAAATAATATGGTTGAGATAGTGCATGAATAGCTGGATTTTCGAAAAGTGATCCTTCAAGGACATGTTTTAAGAATTTCAGTATTAGACTAAAAATGCCAACCATATTTCTTTTTCATATTGTTTTTGAGCTTATTTATCCACTAAAAATAAAATAATATGGTTGAGATAGTGCATGAATAGCTGGATTTTCGAAAAGTGATCCTTCAAGGACATGTTTTAAGAATTTCAGTATTAGACTAAAAATGCCAACCATATTTCTTTTTCATATTGTTTTTGAGCTTATTTATCCACTAAAAATAAAATAATATGGTTGAGATAGTGCATGAATAGCTGGATTTTCGAAAAGTGATCCTTCAAGGACATGTTTTAAGAATTTCAGTATTAGACTAAAAATGCCAACCATATTTCTTTTTCATATTGTTTTTGAGCTTATTTATCCACTAAAAATAAAATAATATGGTTGAGATAGTGCATGAATAGCTGGATTTTCGAAAAGTGATCCTTCAAGGACATGTTTTAAGAATTTCAGTATTAGACTAAAAATGCCAACCATATTTCTTTTTCATATTGTTTTTGAGCTTATTTATCCACTAAAAATAAAATAATATGGTTGAGATAGTGCATGAATAGCTGGATTTTCGAAAAGTGATCCTTCAAGGACATGTTTTAAGAATTTCAGTATTAGACTAAAAATGCCAACCATATTTCTTTTTCATATTGTTTTTGAGCTTATTTATCCACTAAAAATAAAATAATATGGTTGAGATAGTGCATGAATAGCTGGATTTTCGACATGTGATCCTTGAAGGATTTGTTTTAAGAATTTCAGTATTAGACTAAAAATGCCAACCATATTTCTTTTTCATATTGTTTTTGAGCTTATTTATCCACTAAAAATAGAATAATATGGTTGAGATAGTGCATGAATAGCTGGATTTTCGACAAGTGATCCTTCAAGGACATGTTTTGAGAATTTCAGTTTTAGACTAAAAATGCCAACCATATTTCTTTTTCATATTGTTTTTGAGCTTATTTATCCACTAAAAATAAAATAATATGGTTGAGATAGTGCATGAATAGCTGGATTTTCGACATGTGATCCTTCAAGGATTTGTTTTAAGAATTTCAGTATTAGACTAAAAATGCCAACCATATTTCTTTTTCATATTGTTTTTGAGCTTATTTATCCACTAAAAATAAAATAATATGGTTGAGATAGTGCATGAATAGCTGGATTTTCGACATGTGATCCTTCAAGGATTTGTTTTAAGAATTTCAGTATTAGACTAAAAATGCCAACCATATTTCTTTTTCATATTGTTTTTGAGCTTATTTTTCCACTAAAAATAAAATAATATGGTTGAGATAGTGCATGAATAGCTGGATTTTCGACATGTGATCCTTCAAGGATTTGTTTTAAGAATTTCAGTATTAGACTAAAAATGCCAACCATATTTCTTTTTCATATTGTTTTTGAGCTTATTTATCCACTAAAAATAGAATAATATGGTTGAGATAGTGCATGAATAGCTGGATTTTCGACAAGTGATCCTTCAAGGACATGTTTTGAGAATTTCAGTATTAGACTAAAAATGCCAACCATATTTCTTTTTCATATTGTTTTTGAGCTTATTTATCCACTAAAAATAAAATAATATGGTTGAGATAGTGCATGAATAGCTGGATTTTCGAAAAGTGATCCTTCAAGGACATGTTTTAAGAATTTCAGTATTAGACTAAAAATGCCAACCATATTTCTTTTTCATATTGTTTTTGAGCTTATTTATCCACTAAAAATAAAATAACATGGTTGAGATAGTGCATGAATAGCTGGATTTTCGACATGTGATCCTTCAAGGATTTGTTTTAAGAATTTCAGTATTAGACTAAAAATGCCAACCATATTTCTTTTTCATATTGTTTTTGAGCTTATTTATCCACTAAAAATAAAATAATATGGTTGAGATAGTGCATGAATAGCTGGATTTTCGAAAAGTGATCCTTCAAGGACATGTTTTAAGAATTTCAGTTTCAGACTAAAAATGCCAACCATATTTCTTTTTCATATTGTTTTTGAGCTTATTTATCCACTAAAAATAAAATAATATGGTTGAGATAGTGCATGAATAGCTGGATTTTCGAAAAGTGATCCTTCAAGGACATGTTTTAAGAATTTCAGTTTTAGACTAAAAATGCCAACCATATTTCTTTTTCATATTGTTTTTGAGCTTATTTATCCACTAAAAATAAAATAATATGGTTGAGATAGTGCATGAATAGCTGGATTTTCAACATGTGATCCTTCAAGGATTTGTTTTAAGAATTTCAGTATTAGACTAAAAATGCCAACCATATTTCTTTTTTATATTGTTTTTGAGCTTATTTATCCACTAAAAATAAAATAATATGGTTGAGATAGTGCATGAATAGCTGGATTTTCGAAAAGTGATCCTTCAAGGACATGTTTTAAGAATTTCAGTTTTAGACTAAAAATGCCAACCATATTTCTTTTTTATATTGTTTTTGAGCATATTTATCCACTAAAAATAAAATATTATGGTTGAGATAGTGCATGAATAGCTGGATTTTCGACAAGTGATCCTTCAAGGACATGTTTTAAGAATTTCAGTTTTAGACTAAAAATGCCAACCATATTTTTTTTTTATATTGTTTTTGAGCTTATTTATCTACTAAAAATAAAATAATATGGTTGAGATAGTGCATGAATAGCTGGATTTTCGACAAGTGATCCTTCAAGGACATGTTTTAAGAATTTCAGTTTTAGACTAAAAATGCCAACCATATTTCTTTTTTATATTGTTTTTGAGCATATTTATCCACTAAAAATAAAATATTATGGTTGAGATAGTGCATGAATAGCTGGATTTTCGAAAAGTGATCCTTCAAGGACATGTTTTAAGAATTTCAGTTTTAGACTAAAAATGCCAACCATATTTCTTTTTTATATTGTTTTTGAGCATATTTATCCACTAAAAATAAAATATTATGGTTGAGATAGTGCATGAATAGCTGGATTTTCGAAAAGTGATCCTTCAAGGACATGTTTTAAGAATTTCAGTTTTAGACTAAAAATGCCAACCATATTTCTTTTTTATATTGTTTTTGAGCATATTTATCCACTAAAAATAAAATATTATGGTTGAGATAGTGCATGAATAGCTGGATTTTCGAAAAGTGATCCTTCAAGGACATGTTTTAAGAATTTCAGTATTAGACTAAAAATGCCAACCATATTTCTTTTTCATATTGTTTTTGAGCTTATTTATCCACTAAAAATAAAATAATATGGTTGAGATAGTGCATGAATAGCTGGATTTTCGACATGTGATCCTTCAAGGATTTGTTTTAAGAATTTCAGTATTAGACTAAAAATGCCAACCATATTTCTTTTTTATATTGTTTTTGAGCTTATTTATCCACTAAAAATAAAATAATATGGTTGAGATAGTGCATGAATAGCTGGATTTTCGACAAGTGATCCTTCAAGGACATGTTTTAAGAATTTCAGTTTTAGACTAAAAATGCCAACCATATTTTTTTTTTATATTGTTTTTGAGCTTATTTATCCACTAAAAATAAAATAATATGGTTGAGATAGTGCATGAATAGCTGGATTTTCGACAAGTGATCCTTCAAGGACTTGTTTTAAGAATTTCAGTATTAGACTAAAAATGCCAACCATATTTCTTTTTTTCATTGTTTTTGAGCATATTTATCCACTAAAAATTAAATAATATGGTTGAGATAGTGCATGAATAGCTGGATTTTCGACATGTGATCCTTCAAGGATTTGTTTTAAGAATTTCAGTTTTAGACTAAAAATGCCAACCATATTTCTTTTTCATATTGTTTTTGAGCTTATTTATCCACTAAAAACAAAATAATATGGTTGAGATAGTGCATGAATAGCTGGATTTTCGACATGTGTTCCTTCAAGGATTTGTTTTAAGAATTTCAGTTTTAGACTAAAAATGCCAACCATATTTCTTTTTCATATTGTTTTTGAGCTTATTTATCCACTAAAAATATAATAATATGGTTGAGATAGTGCATGAATAGCTGGATTTTCGACAAGTGATCCTTGAAGGACATGTTTGAAGAATTTCAGTTTTAGACTAAAAATGCCAACCATGTTTCTTTTTTATATTGTTTTTGAGCATATTTATCCACTAAAAATAAAATAATATGGTTGAGATAGTGCATGAATAGCTGGATTTTCGACAAGTGATCCTTCAAGGACATGTTTGAAGAATTTCAGTTTTAGACTAAAAATGCCAACCATGTTTCTTTTTTATATTGTTTTTGAGCTTATTTATCCACTAAAAATAAAATAATATGGTTGAGATAGTGCATGAATAGCTGGATTTTCGACAAGTGATCCTTGAAGGACATGTTTGAAGAATTTCAGTTTTAGACTAAAAATGCCAACCATGTTTCTTTTTCATATTGTTTTTGAGCTTATTTATCCACTAAAAATATAATAATATGGTTGAGATAGTGCATGAATAGCTGGATTTTCGACAAGTGATCCTTGAAGGACATGTTTGAAGAATTTCAGTTTTAGACTAAAAATGCCAACCATGTTTCTTTTTCATATTGTTTTTGAGCTTATTTATCCACTAAAAATATAATAATATGGTTGAGATAGTGCATGAATAGCTGGATTTTCGACAAGTGATCCTTGAAGGACATGTTTGAAGAATTTCAGTTTTAGACTAAAAATGCCAACCATGTTTCTTTTTCATATTGTTTTTGAGCTTATTTATCCACTAAAAATAAAATAATATGGTTGAGATAGTGCATGAATAGCTGGATTTTCGACAAGTGATCCTTCAAGGACATGTTTGAAGAATTTCAGTTTTAGACTAAAAATGCCAACCATGTTTCTTTTTTATATTGTTTTTGAGCTTATTTATCCACTAAAAATAAAATAATATGGTTGAGATAGTGCATGAATAGCTGGATTTTCGACAAGTGATCCTTGAAGGACATGTTTGAAGAATTTCAGTTTTAGACTAAAAATGCCAACCATGTTTCTTTTTCATATTGTTTTTGAGCTTATTTATCCACTAAAAATATAATAATATGGTTGAGATAGTGCATGAATAGCTGGATTTTCGACAAGTGATCCTTGAAGGACATGTTTGAAGAATTTCAGTTTAAGACTAAAAATGCCAACCATGTTTCTTTTTCATATTGTTTTTGAGCTTATTTATCCACTAAAAATATAATAATATGGTTGAGATAGTGCATGAATAGCTGGATTTTCGACAAGTGATCCTTGAAGGACATGTTTGAAGAATTTCAGTTTTAGACTAAAAATGCCAACCATGTTTCTTTTTTATATTGTTTTTGAGCATATTTAACCACTAAAAACAAAATAATATGGTTGATATAGTGCATGAATAGCTGGATTTTCGACAAGTGATCCTTCAAGGACATGTTTGAAGAATTTCAGTTTTAGACTAAAAATGCCAACCATGTTTCTTTTTTATATTGTTTTTGAGCATATTTATCCACTAAAAATAAAATAATATGGTTGATATAGTGCATGAATAGCTGGATTTTCGACATGTGTTCCTTCAAGGATTTGTTTTAAGAATTTCAGTTTTAGACTAAAAATGCCAACCATGTTTCTTTTTTATATTGTTTTTGAGCATATTTATCCACTAAAAATAAAATAATATGGTTGATATAGTGCATGAATAGCTGGATTTTCGACATGTGTTCCTTCAAGGATTTGTTTTAAGAATTTCAGTTTTAGACTAAAAATGCCAACCATGTTTCTTTTTTATATTGTTTTTGAGCATATTTATCCACTAAAAATAAAATAATATGGTTGATATAGTGCATGAATAGCTGGATTTTCGACATGTGTTCCTTGAAGGACATGTTTGAAGAATTTCAGTTTTAGACTAAAAATGCCAACCATGTTTCTTTTTTATATTGTTTTTGAGCATATTTATCCACTAAAAATAAAATAATATGGTTGATATAGTGCATGAATAGCTGGATTTTCGACATGTGTTCCTTCAAGGACATGTTTGAAGAATTTCAGTTTTAGACTAAAAATGCCAACCATGTTTCTTTTTTATATTGTTTTTGAGCTTATTTATCCACTAAAAATAAAATAATATGGTTGATATAGTGCATGAATAGCTGGATTTTCGACATGTGTTCCTTCAAGGATTTGTTTTAAGAATTTCAGTTTTAGACTAAAAATGCCAACCATGTTTCTTTTTTATATTGTTTTTGAGCATATTTATCCACTAAAAATAAAATAATATGGTTGATATAGTGCATGAATAGCTGGATTTTCGACATGTGTTCCTTCAAGGATTTGTTTTAAGAATTTCAGTTTTAGACTAAAAATGCCAACCATGTTTCTTTTTTATATTGTTTTTGAGCATATTTATCCACTAAAAATAAAATAATATGGTTGATATAGTGCATGAATAGCTGGATTTTCGACATGTGTTCCTTGAAGGACATGTTTGAAGAATTTCAGTTTTAGACTAAAAATGCCAACCATGTTTCTTTTTTATATTGTTTTTGAGCATATTTATCCACTAAAAATAAAATAATATGGTTGATATAGTGCATGAATAGCTGGATTTTCGACATGTGTTCCTTCAAGGACATGTTTGAAGAATTTCAGTTTTAGACTAAAAATGCCAACCATATTTCTTTTTCATATTGTTTTTGAGCTTATTTATCCACTAAAAATATAGTAATATGGTTGAGATAGTGCATGAATAGCTGGATTTTCGACAAGTGATCCTTGAAGGACATGTTTGAAGAATTTCAGTTTTAGACTAAAAATGCCAACCATGTTTCTTTTTTATATTGTTTTTGAGCTTATTTATCCACTAAAAATAAAATAATATGGTTGATATAGTGCATGAATAGCTGGATTTTCGACATGTGTTCCTTCAAGGACATGTTTGAAGAATTTCAGTTTTAGACTAAAAATGCCAACCATATTTCTTTTTCATATTGTTTTTGAGCTTATTTATCCACTAAAAATAAAATAATATGGTTGAGATAGTGCATGAATAGCTGGATTTTCGACAAGTGATCCTTCAAGGACATGTTTGAAGAATTTCAGTTTTAGACTAAAAATGCCAACCATGTTTCTTTTTTATATTGTTTTTGAGCATATTTATCCACTAAAAATAAAATAATATGGTTGAGATAGTGCATGAATAGCTGGATTTTCGACAAGTGATCCTTGAAGGACATGTTTGAAGAATTTCAGTTTTAGACTAAAAATGCCAACCATGTTTCTTTTTCATATTGTTTTTGAGCTTATTTATCCACTAAAAATAAAATAATATGGTTGAGATAGTGCATGAATAGCTGGATTTTCGACAAGTGATCCTTGAAGGACATGTTTGAAGAATTTCAGTTTTAGACTAAAAATGCCAACCATGTTTCTTGTTCATATTGTTTTTGAGCTTATTTATCCACTAAAAATATAGTAATATGGTTGAGATAGTGCATGAATAGCTGGATTTTCGACAAGTGATCCTTCAAGGACATGTTTGAAGAATTTCAGTTTTAGACTAAAAATGCCAACCATATTTCTTTTTCATATTGTTTTTGAGCTTATTTATCCACTAAAAATAAAATAATATGGTTGAGATAGTGCATGAATAGCTGGATTTTCGACAAGTGATCCTTCAAGGACATGTTTGAAGAATTTCAGTTTTAGACTAAAAATGCCAACCATGTTTCTTTTTTATATTGTTTTTGAGCTTATTTATCCACTAAAAATAAAATAATATGGTTGAGATAGTGCATGAATAGCTGGATTTTCGACAAGTGATCCTTCAAGGACATGTTTGAAGAATTTCAGTTTTAGACTAAAAATGCCAACCATATTTCTTTTTCATATTGTTTTTGAGCTTATTTATCCACTAAAAATATAGTAATATGGTTGAGATAGTGCATGAATAGCTGGATTTTCGACAAGTGATCCTTGAAGGACATGTTTGAAGAATTTCAGTTTTAGACTAAAAATGCCAACCATGTTTCTTTTTTATATTGTTTTTGAGCTTATTTATCCACTAAAAATAAAATAATATGGTTGAGATAGTGCATGAATAGCTGGATTTTCGACAAGTGATCCTTCAAGGACATGTTTGAAGAATTTCAGTTTTAGACTAAAAATGCCAACCATGTTTCTTTTTTATATTGTTTTTGAGCATATTTATCCACTAAAAATAAAATAATATGGTTGAGATAGTGCATGAATAGCTGGATTTTCGACAAGTGATCCTTGAAGGACATGTTTGAAGAATTTCAGTTTTAGACTAAAAATGCCAACCATGTTTCTTTTTTATATTGTTTTTGAGCTTATTTATCCACTAAAAATAAAATAATATGGTTGAGATAGTGCATGAATAGCTGGATTTTCGACAAGTGATCCTTCAAGGACATGTTTGAAGAATTTCAGTTTTAGACTAAAAATGCCAACCATGTTTCTTTTTTATATTGTTTTTGAGCTTATTTATCCACTAAAAATAAAATAATATGGTTGATATAGTGCATGAATAGCTGGATTTTCGACAAGTGATCCTTGAAGGACATGTTTTAAGAATTTCAGTATTAGACTAAAAATGCCAACCATATTTCTTTTTTATGTTGTTTTTGAGCATATTTATCCACTAAAAATAAAATAATATGGTTGAGATAGTGCATGAATAGCTGGATTTTCGAAAAAGTGATCCTTCAAGGACATGTTTTAAGAATTTCAGTATTAGACTAAAAATGCCAACCATATTTCTTTTTTATGTTGTTTTTGAGCATATTTATCCACTAAAAATAAAATAATATGGTTGAGATAGTGCATGAATAGCTGGATTTTCGAAAAAGTGATCCTTCAAGGACATGTTTTAAGAATTTCAGTATTAGACTAAAAATGCCAACCATATTTCTTTTTTATGTTGTTTTTGAGCTTATTTATCCACTAAAAATAAAATAATATGGTTGAGATAGTGCATGAATAGCTGGATTTTCGAAAAAGTGATCCTTCAAGGACATGTTTTAAGAATTTAGGTATTAGACTAAAAATGCCAACCATATTTCTTTTTTATGTTGTTTTTGAGCATATTTATCCACTAAAAATAAAATAATATGGTTGAGATAGTGCATGAATAGCTGGATTTTCGAAAAAGTGATCCTTCAAGGACATGTTTTAAGAATTTAGGTATTAGACTAAAAATGCCAACCATATTTCTTTTTTATGTTGTTTTTGAGCATATTTATCCACTAAAAATAAAATAATATGGTTGAGATAGTGCATGAATAGCTGGATTTTCGAAAAAGTGATCCTTCAAGGACATGTTTTAAGAATTTAGGTATTAGACTAAAAATGCCAACCATATTTCTTTTTTATGTTGTTTTTGAGCATATTTATCCACTAAAAATAAAATAATATGGTTGAGATAGTGCATGAATAGCTGGATTTTCGAAAAAGTGATCCTTCAAGGACATGTTTTAAGAATTTCAGTATTAGACTAAAAATGCCAACCATATTTCTTTTTTATGTTGTTTTTGAGCTTATTTATCCACTAAAAATAAAATAATATGGTTGAGATAGTGCATGAATAGCTGGATTTTCGAAAAAGTGATCCTTCAAGGACATGTTTTAAGAATTTCAGTATTAGACTAAAAATGCCAACCATATTTCTTTTTTATGTTGTTTTTGAGCATATTTATCCACTAAAAATAAAATAATATGGTTGAGATAGTGCATGAATAGCTGGATTTTCGAAAAAGTGATCCTTCAAGGACATGTTTTAAGAATTTCAGTATTAGACTAAAAATGCCAACCATATTTCTTTTTTATGTTGTTTTTGAGCTTATTTATCCACTAAAAATAAAATAATATGGTTGAGATAGTGCATGAATAGCTGGATTTTCGAAAAAGTGATCCTTCAAGGACATGTTTTAAGAATTTCAGTATTAGACTAAAAATGCCAACCATATTTCTTTTTTATGTTGTTTTTGAGCTTATTTATCCACTAAAAATAAAATAATATGGTTGAGATAGTGCATGAATAGCTGGATTTTCGAAAAAGTGATCCTTCAAGGACATGTTTTAAGAATTTAGGTATTAGACTAAAAATGCCAACCATATTTCTTTTTTATGTTGTTTTTGAGCATATTTATCCACTAAAAATAAAATAATATGGTTGAGATAGTGCATGAATAGCTGGATTTTCGAAAAAGTGATCCTTCAAGGACATGTTTTAAGAATTTCAGTATTAGACTAAAAATGCCAACCATATTTCTTTTTTATGTTGTTTTTGAGCATATTTATCCACTAAAAATAAAATAATATGGTTGAGATAGTGCATGAATAGCTGGATTTTCGAAAAAGTGATCCTTCAAGGACATGTTTTAAGAATTTCAGTATTAGACTAAAAATGCCAACCATATTTCTTTTTTATGTTGTTTTTGAGCATATTTATCCACTAAAAATAAAATAATATGGTTGAGATAGTGCATGAATAGCTGGATTTTCGAAAAAGTGATCCTTCAAGGACATGTTTTAAGAATTTCAGTATTAGACTAAAAATGCCAACCATATTTCTTTTTTATGTTGTTTTTGAGCATATTTATCCACTAAAAATAAAATAATATGGTTGAGATAGTGCATGAATAGCTGGATTTTCGAAAAAGTGATCCTTCAAGGACATGTTTTAAGAATTTCAGTATTAGACTAAAAATGCCAACCATATTTCTTTTTTATATTGTTTTTGAGCATATTTATCCACTAAAAATAAAATAATATGGTTGAGATAGTGCATGAATAGCTGGATTTTCGACAAGTGATCCTTCAAGGACATGTTTTAAGAATTTCAGTTTTAGACTAAAAATGCCAACCATATTTCTTTTTTATATTGTTTTTGAGCATATTTATCCACTAAAAATAAAATAATATGGTTGAGATAGTGCATGAATAGCTGGATTTTCGACAAGTGATCCTTCAAGGACATGTTTTAAGAATTTCAGTTTTAGACTAAAAATGCCAACCATATTTCTTTTTTATATTGTTTTTGAGCATATTTATCCACTAAAAATAAAATAATATGGTTGAGATAGTGCATGAATAGCTGGATTTTCGACAAGTGATCCTTCAAGGACATGTTTTAAGAATTTCAGTTTTAGACTAAAAATGCCAACCATATTTCTTTTTTATATTGTTTTTGAGCATATTTATCCACTAAAAATAAAATAATATGGTTGAGATAGTGCATGAATAGCTGGATTTTCGACAAGTGATCCTTCAAGGACATGTTTTAAGAATTTCAGTATTAGACTAAAAATGCCAACCATATTTCTTTTTTATATTGTTTTTGAGCATATTTATCCACTAAAAATAAAATAATATGGTTGAGATAGTGCATGAATAGCTGGATTTTCGACAAGTGATCCTTCAAGGACATGTTTTAAGAATTTCAGTTTTAGACTAAAAATGCCAACCATATTTCTTTTTTATATTGTTTTTGAGCATATTTATCCACTAAAAATAAAATAATATGGTTGAGATAGTGCATGAATAGCTGGATTTTCGACAAGTGATCCTTCAAGGACATGTTTTAAGAATTTCAGTATTAGACTAAAAATGCCAACCATATTTCTTTTTTATATTGTTTTTGAGCATATTTATCCACTAAAAATAAAATAATATGGTTGAGATAGTGCATGAATAGCTGGATTTTCGAAAAAGTGATCCTTCAAGGACATGTTTTAAGAATTTCAGTATTAGACTAAAAATGCCAACCATATTTCTTTTTTATGTTGTTTTTGAGCATATTTATCCACTAAAAATAAAATAATATGGTTGAGATAGTGCATGAATAGCTGGATTTTCGACAAGTGATCCTTCAAGGACATGTTTTAAGAATTTCAGTTTTAGACTAAAAATGCCAACCATATTTCTTTTTTATATTGTTTTTGAGCATATTTATCCACTAAAAATAAAATAATATGGTTGAGATAGTGCATGAATAGCTGGATTTTCGACGAGTGATCCTTCAAGGACATGTTTTAAGAATTTCAGTATTAGACTAAAAATGCCAACCATATTTCTTTTTTATATTGTTTTTGAGCATATTTATCCACTAAAAATAAAATAATATGGTTGAGATAGTGCATGAATAGCTGGGTTTTCGACAAGTGATCCTTCAAGGACATGTTTTAAGAATTTCAGTTTTAGACTAAAAATGCCAACCATATTTCTTTTTTATATTGTTTTTGAGCATATTTATCCACTAAAAATAAAATAATATGGTTGAGATAGTGCATGAATAGCTGGATTTGCGACAAGTGATCCTTCAAGGACATGTTTTAAGAATTTCAGTTTTAGACTAAAAATGCCAACCATATTTCTTTTTTATATTGTTTTTGAGCATATTTATCCACTAAAAATAAAATAATATGGTTGAGATAGTGCATGAATAGCTGGATTTTCGACAAGTGATCCTTCAAGGACATGTTTTAAGAATTTCAGTTTTAGACTAAAAATGCCAACCATATTTCTTTTTTATATTGTTTTTGAGCTTATTTATCCACTAAAAATAAAATAATATGGTTGAGATAGTGCATGAATAGCTGGATTTGCGACAAGTGATCCTTCAAGGACATGTTTTAAGAATTTCAGTTTTAGACTAAAAATGCCAACCATATTTCTTTTTTATATTGTTTTTGAGCTTATTTATCCACTAAAAATAAAATAATATGGTTGAGATAGTGCATGAATAGCTGGATTTGCGACAAGTGATCCTTCAAGGACATGTTTTAAGAATTTCAGTTTTAGACTAAAAATGCCAACCATATTTCTTTTTTATATTGTTTTTGAGCATATTTATCCACTAAAAATAAAAAAATATGGTTGAGATAGTGCATGAATAGCTGGATTTTCGACAAGTGATCCTTCAAGGACATGTTTTAAGAATTTCAGTTTTAGACTAAAAATGCCAACCATATTTCTTTTTTATATTGTTTTTGAGCATATTTATCCACTAAAAATAAAATAATATTGTTGAGATAGTGCATGAATAGCTGGATTTTCGACAAGTGATCCTTCAAGAACATGTTTTAAGAATTTCAGTTTTAGACTAAAAATGCCAACCATATTTCTTTTTTATATTGTTTTTGAGCATATTTATCCACTAAAAATAAAATAATATGGTTGAGATACTGCTTTTATAGCTGGATTTTCGACAAGTGATCCTTCAAGGACGTGTTTTAAGAATTTCAGTTTTAGACTAAAAATGCCAACCATATTTCTTTTTTATATTGTTTTTGAGCTTATTTATCCAGTAAAAATAAAATAATATGGTTGAGATAGTGCATGAATAGCTGGATTTTCGACAAGTGATCCTTGAAGGACATGTTTTAAGAATTTCAGTTATAGACTAAAAATGCCAACCATATTTCTTTTTTATATTGTTTTTGAGCTTATTTATCCAGTAAAAATAAAATAATATGGTTGAGATAGTGCATGAATAGCTGGATTTTCGACAAGTGATCCTTGAAGGACATGTTTTAAGAATTTCAGTTATAGACTAAAAATGCCAACCATATTTCTTTTTTATATTGTTTTTGAGCTTATTTATCCACTAAAAATAAAATAATATGGTTGAGATAGTGCATGAATAGCTGGATTTGCGACAAGTGATCCTTCAAGGACATGTTTTAAGAATTTCAGTTTTAGACTAAAAATGCCAACCATATTTCTTTTTTATATTGTTTTTGAGCTTATTTATCCACTAAAAATAAAATAATATGGTTGAGATACTGCTTTTATAGCTGGATTTTCGACAAGTGATCCTTCAAGGACATGTTTTAAGAATTTCAGTTTTAGACTAAAAATGCCAACCATATTTCTTTTTTATATTGTTTTTGAGCTTATTTATACACTAAAAATAAAATAATATGGTTGAGATACTGCTTTTATAGCTGGATTTTCGACAAGTGATCCTTCACGGACGTGTTTTAAGAATTTCAGTTTTAGACTAAAAATGCCAACCATATTTCTTTTTTATATTGTTTTTGAGCTTATTTATCCACTAAAAATAAAATAATATGGTTGAGATACTGCTTTTATAGCTGGATTTTCGACAAGTGATCCTTCAAGGACATGTTTTAAGAATTTCAGTTTTAGACTAAAAATGCCAACCATATTTCGTTTTTATATTGTTTTTGAGCTTATTTATCCACTAAAAATAAAATAATATGGTTGAGATAGTGCATGAATAGCTGGATTTTCGACAAGTGATCCTTCAAGGACATGTTTTAAGAATTTCAGTTTTAGACTAAAAATGCCAACCATATTTCGTTTTTATATTGTTTTTGAGCTTATTTATCCACTAAAAATAAAATAATATGGTTGAGATACTGCTTTTATAGCTGGATTTTCGACAAGTGATCCTTCAAGGACGTGTTTTAAGAATTTCAGTTTTAGACTAAAAATGCCAACCATATTTCGTTTTTATATTGTTTTTGAGCTTATTTATCCACTAAAAATAAAATAATATGGTTGAGATACTGCTTTTATAGCTGGATTTTCGACAAGTGATCCTTCAAGGACGTGTTTTAAGAATTTCAGTTTTAGACTAAAAATGCCAACCATATTTCGTTTTTATATTGTTTTTGAGCTTATTTATCCACTAAAAATAAAATAACATGGTTGAGGTAGTGCATGAATAGCTGGATTTTCGACAAGTGATCCTTCAAGGACATGTTTTAAGAATTTCAGTTTTAGACTAAAAATGCCAACCATATTTCATTTTTATATTGTTTTTGAGCTTATTTATCCACTAAAAATAAAATAATATGGTTGAGATACTGCTTTTATAGCTGGATTTTCGACAAGTGATCCTTCAAGGACATGTTTTAAGAATTTCAGTTTTAGACTAAAAATGCCAACCATATTTCGTTTTTATATTGTTTTTGAGCTTATTTATCCACTAAAAATAAAATAATATGGTTGAGATACTGCTTTTATAGCTGGATTTTCGACAAGTGATCCTTCAAGGACGTGTTTTAAGAATTTCAGTTTTAGACTAAAAATGCCAACCATATTTCGTTTTTATATTGTTTTTGAGCTTATTTATCCACTAAAAATAAAATAACATGGTTGAGGTAGTGCATGAATAGCTGGATTTTCGACAAGTGATCCTTCAAGGACATGTTTTAAGAATTTCAGTTTTAGACTAAAAATGCCAACCATATTTCGTTTTTATATTGTTTTTGAGCTTATTTATCCACTAAAAATAAAATAATATGGTTGAGATACTGCTTTTATAGCTGGATTTTCGACAAGTGATCCTTCAAGGACATGTTTTAAGAATTTCAGTTTTAGACTAAAAATGCCAGCCATATTTCTTTTTTATGTTGTTTTTGAGCTTATTTATCCACTAAAAATAAAATAACATGGTTGAGGTAGTGCATGAATAGCTGGATTTTCGACAAGTGATCCTTCAAGGACGTGTTTTAAGAATTTCAGTTTTAGACTAAAAATGCCAACCATATTTTGTTTTTATATTGTTTTTGAGCTTATTTATCCACTAAAAATAAAATAATATGGTTGAGATACTGCTTTTATAGCTGGATTTTCGACAAGTGATCCTTCAAGGACATGTTTTAAGAATTTCAGTTTTAGACTAAAAATGCCAGCCATATTTCTTTTTTATGTTGTTTTTGAGCTTATTTATCCACTAAAAATAAAATAACATGGTTGAGGTAGTGCATGAATAGCTGGATTTTCGACAAGTGATCCTTCAAGGACGTGTTTTAAGAATTTCAGTTTTAGACTAAAAATGCCAACCATATTTTGTTTTTATATTGTTTTTGAGCTTATTTATCCACTAAAAATAAAATAACATGGTTGAGATACTGCTTTTATAGCTGGATTTTCGACAAGTGATCCTTCAAGGACGTGTTTTAAGAATTTCAGTTTTAGACTAAAAATGCCAACCATATTTTGTTTTTATATTGTTTTTGAGCTTATTTATCCACTAAAAATAAAATAACATGGTTGAGGTAGTGCATGAATAGCTGGATTTTCGACAAGTGATCCTTCAAGGACGTGTTTTAAGAATTTCAGTTTTAGACTAAAAATGCCAACCATATTTTGTTTTTATATTGTTTTTGAGCTTATTTATCCACTAAAAATAAAATAACATGGTTGAGATACTGCTTTTATAGCTGGATTTTCGACAAGTGATCCTTCAAGGACGTGTTTTAAGAATTTCAGTTTTAGACTAAAAATGCCAACCATATTTCGTTTTTATATTGTTTTTGAGCTTATTTATCCACTAAAAATAAAATAATATGGTTGAGATACTGCTTTTATAGCTGGATTTTCGACAAGTGATCCTTCAAGGACATGTTTTAAGAATTTCAGTTTTAGACTAAAAATGCCAGCCATATTTCTTTTTTATGTTGTTTTTGAGCTTATTTATCCACTAAAAATAAAATAACATGGTTGAGGTAGTGCATGAATAGCTGGATTTTCGACAAGTGATCCTTCAAGGACATGTTTTAAGAATTTCAGTTTTAGACTAAAAATGCCAACCATATTTTGTTTTTATATTGTTTTTGAGCTTATTTATCCACTAAAAATAAAATAATATGGTTGAGATACTGCTTTTATAGCTGGATTTTCGACAAGTGATCCTTCAAGGACATGTTTTAAGAATTTCAGTTTTAGACTGAAAATGCCAGCCATATTTCTTTTTTATGTTGTTTTTGAGCTTATTTATCCACTAAAAATAAAATAACATGGTTGAGGTAGTGCATGAATAGCTGGATTTTCGACAAGTGATCCTTCAAGGACATGTTTTAAGAATTTCAGTTTTAGACTAAAAATGCCAGCCATATTTCTTTTTTATGTTGTTTTTGAGCTTATTTATCCACTAAAAATAAAATAACATGGTTGTGGTAGTGCATGAATAGCTGGATTTTCGACAAGTGATCCTTCAAGGACATGTTTTAAGAATTTCAGTTTTAGACTAAAAATGCCAGCCATATTTCTTTTTTATGTTGTTTTTGAGCTTATTTATCCACTAAAAATAAAATAACATGGTTGAGGTAGTGCATGAATAGCTGGATTTTCGACAAGTGATCCTTCAAGGACATGTTTTAAGAATTTCAGTTTTAGACTAAAAATGCCAACCATATTTTGTTTTTATATTGTTTTTGAGCTTATTTATCCACTAAAAATAAAATAATATGGTTGAGATACTGCTTTTATAGCTGGATTTTCGACAAGTGATCCTTCAAGGACATGTTTTAAGAATTTCAGTTTTAGACTAAAAATGCCAGCCATATTTTGTTTTTATATTGTTTTTGAGCTTATTTATCCACTAAAAATAAAATAATATGGTTGAGATACTGCTTTTATAGCTGGATTTTCGACAAGTGATCCTTCAAGGACATGTTTTAAGAATTTCAGTTTTAGACTAAAAATGCCAACCATATTTTGTTTTTATATTGTTTTTGAGCTTATTTATCCACTAAAAATAAAATAATATGGTTGAGATACTGCTTTTATAGCTGGATTTTCGACAAGTGATCCTTCAAGGACATGTTTTAAGAATTTCAGTTTTAGACTAAAAATGCCAGCCATATTTCTTTTTTATGTTGTTTTTGAGCTTATTTATCCACTAAAAATAAAATAATATGGTTGAGATACTGCTTTTATAGCTGGATTTTCGACAAGTGATCCTTCAAGGACGTGTTTTAAGAATTTCAGTTTAAGACTAAAAATGCCAACCATATTTCTTTTTTATATTGTTTTTGAGCTTGTTTATCCACTAAAAATAAAATAACATGGTTGAGGTAGTGCATGAATAGCTGGATTTTCGACAAGTGATCCTTCAAGGACATGTTTTAAGAATTTCAGTTTTAGACTAAAAATGCCAACCATATTTTGTTTTTATATTGTTTTTGAGCTTATTTATCCACTAAAAATAAAATAATATGGTTGAGATACTGCTTTTATAGCTGGATTTTCGACAAGTGATCCTTCAAGGACGTGTTTTAAGAATTTCAGTTTTAGACTAAAAATGCCAACCATATTTTGTTTTTATATTGTTTTTGAGCTTATTTATCCACTAAAAATAAAATAATATGGTTGAGATACTGCTTTTATAGCTGGATTTTCGACAAGTGATCCTTCAAGGACGTGTTTTAAGAATTTCAGTTTTAGACTAAAAATGCCAACCATATTTTGTTTTTATATTGTTTTTGAGCTTATTTATCCACTAAAAATAAAATAACATGGTTGAGGTAGTGCATGAATAGCTGGATTTTCGACAAGTGATCCTTCAAGGACATGTTTTAAGAATTTCAGTTTTAGACTGAAAATGCCAGCCATATTTCTTTTTTATGTTGTTTTTGAGCTTATTTATCCACTAAAAATAAAATAATATGGTTGAGATACTGCTTTTATAGCTGGATTTTCGACAAGTGATCCTTCAAGGACATGTTTTAAGAATTTCAGTTTTAGACTAAAAATGCCAGCCATATTTCTTTTTTATGTTGTTTTTGAGCTTATTTATCCACTAAAAATAAAATAATATGGTTGAGATACTGCTTTTATAGCTGGATTTTCGACAAGTGATCCTTCAAGGACGTGTTTTAAGAATTTCAGTTTAAGACTAAAAATGCCAACCATATTTCTTTTTTATATTGTTTTTGAGCTTGTTTATCCACTAAAAATAAAATAACATGGTTGAGGTAGTGCATGAATAGCTGGATTTTCGACAAGTGATCCTTCAAGGACATGTTTTAAGAATTTCAGTTTTAGACTAAAAATGCCAACCATATTTTGTTTTTATATTGTTTTTGAGCTTATTTATCCACTAAAAATAAAATAACATGGTTGAGGTAGTGCATGAATAGCTGGATTTTCGACAAGTGATCCTTCAAGGACATGTTTTAAGAATTTCAGTTTTAGACTAAAAATGCCAACCATATTTTGTTTTTATATTGTTTTTGAGCTTATTTATCCACTAAAAATAAAATAACATGGTTGAGATAGTGCATGAATAGCTGGATTTTCGACAAGTGATCCTTCAAGGACCACAGCGGAATTTTTTGGAAATAGAAACGTTCTTTTGCTTTTTTGTTTGTCCTTTTCGAAATACTCATGCGCTTATTCTCAAAACGCCAAAAACATTTTTGTTGAAAAAAATCTTTTTTTGGAGAAAGAGTACGGTATTTTTTAAACAACAATTTTAGTGTAAAAATTTATCAAAAAATCATAATATAAAATTACAAATGACAAAAAGACACAGTAACTAAGAATAAACATAATTTTAATAGCGACCAAACGGCTACATATAACGTCAATAACATTTAATCTTCGATCCACGGCAGGTCCATGATTAAAATAAGTGATTAAGGCATAGTTGAATAGATTTTCAGATTATCGAACATTGTTAAGACCAACCTAAAAAATATATACAAGTTACTATATAGATTAATAAAAATGCAGTTTTGTAAAACTCAAACTAAGATGCTCTGCACAATCGCTAGCTGTTTTAAATACAAAAGTGTAATTCTTCAAAACAGTTAGCCGTCTATAAAACGGCTGATTCCTCGAAATGGCAGCAGCATATACAAAAAATTTGGATAAAAAACAACACCAACTAACAAAAACCTTACATTTATATATAATCTTTACGCATTGTCATTTGATAAACATCCATCCAACATTCTTGATGCAGCATCTTTCAATTGTACTTCTTCCTAAGCATCCAAAGTTTACTTTTAAACGAAATTCTTATATATCCATCACTTAGAGCATTCATTCCAATTACCTAAAAACAAAAATATAAAATCTGTCATCTTATAAAATACAACCAACCTGTTGAAGATCATGTACATATACAACCCAAAATGATATTCATTTAGCAGCAGACGAATAATGTTTAGGAATAAAGTTCAATCCTTTAAAGTTAGATCATCGTTGAAAGAAGCATATTCGATAAAAAGTTTGATCCATAATTCCATTAATCAATCAGGGCAATGAAGTAAAGTTCCACATTATAATTTACATTTAAAGTAAAAAGGAAACATTAAAAGTAAGATATATACTTAAAGAGAAGCTTTATCTTGTGTAGTAGAAAATGGAAAAGAACAAGCATGTATACATTTGCTTTTACTCAATATGTTTTTGTTTATCTCAGTGCATTGCACAAATTCCTTTAGAGGGTACTTATATATACTTCAGCATTATGGGTTGCTTTCCAAATCTTTACCCACCAATAACGCAAGCAAAGAAGGAAAAAACAAATGCATGTTATATATTTAAGCTTCCTTAATGATTTAATCCATCATCATAGCTTCAAAATGATAATAAACAAGGATTCTGTAGCTTAATCACTGTAAAAAACTAAAAAAAAGAAAAAAAGAGAAAAAATGAATGCCAATTTTGCATGCACTTTTTTAATAATGCTTATTTTGACCTGAAACTTTTACAGGGGGCTTCATCTATCCTTTATCTATACTTTTAGTTTGACTCAAGTCATTTGGATATCTAATTAAACCGTATCGGCTATTAAAAGATTAAAAACCGATTTTTTTAAAGAAAAAAAAGGAAAAAACGAATGCCAATTTTGCATGCACTTTTTTAATGCAGCTTATAATAGCGTGAAACTTTAACTGGAGCTTTTTCTATTACTTATCTAAACTTTTAGTTTGACTCAGGTTGATTGGTTAAGATTTAGCTTCAGATCAGCCAAAACAAGATGAAACATCATGTTAAACATGATCAACTTTTGCTTTTTTTAATGTTTTTAAAATCTCCCGCAACGAAAATGTCTGTCATCTCGTGTATACAGAAAACCGAGTTGCTACGAAAGCGTACTTTTTTTGCTACAAAAGTACGACTTCGCACTTTTGAGGCAACGAATGAAGCTTTAAAAGCGTTTTTTTCGTGGTGAGACCATTTTTCCAACGAAAAAAAAAGGAAGAAGAAATTTTTTTCTTCTTCCCAATTTTTAAAGCTTTATCAACCTCTGACTGATTTGCCAGAGCTAATCCAAAATTTAATTATTCAAATTTGAAATTTGAATATAAATTTAAAAAAAAATTAAAAAAAGGAAAAAGGGAAAACGCGATCACGAAAGGGAAGGCAAACGCGGAAAAATGGGGAAAACCCAAATAAAAAACCATTTTTGAAAAAGATATGCTGGCTGGCTGGTCTCTTGCATGATAAATTCCCTCTTTGCGCCAGACAACGAAAGAGGCGCACTTTGTCTGGCGCAAAGATTTTCAGTTTTAGACTTAAAATGCCAACCATATTTCTTTTTTATGTTGTTTTTGAGCTTATTTATCCACTAAAAATAAAATAATATGGTTGAGATACTGCTTTTATAGCTGGATTTTCGACAAGTGATCCTTCAAGGACGTGTTTTAAGAATTTCAGTTTAAGACTAAAAATGCCAACCATATTTCTTTTTTATATTGTTTTTGAGCTTATTTATCCACTAAAAATAAAATAATATGGTTGAGATACTGCTTTTATAGCTGGAAGTAGTATCTATCAAGGTTTTGACTCAAGTTTGCGGTTAAGGCTTTAAAAGGTGTCGGCAAGCCTTTGATGTTTGATTGACAGGTGACAGGTTTGATTGATGGGTGACAGGTGATTGATGGATGATTAATTACTTTTATCCTTTGCGGTGGGGGAATACCTTTATCCCTTGTGGTTTGGGGAACACCTAAATCCTTGGGATTAGGCTTGACCTAATCCTTTGTGGTTCGATTAAGATTGACCTACGATAGTCTTTATCCCCCTTAGCTATAGGTTAATCCTATGATATCCTTTACCTTTAAAGTTTATTCTGAAAACAGCAAAAGGGAATCGAACTTGCACATCGAAGCCTCTTGGCCTCAACAAGCGCGCCCGAAACCACTATACTATAGAAGTATCACTTTAGAGCCTCCAAATGTTTGTGTCTATACTTATTCTTTTTCTCCTCACCTTTAAAAATGTTAAAAGGGTCCAAAGACATGTTATAAAAAAAGGCGCTAAAATTTTTTCTTTAAAAAATGTGCGAACAAACTTTGTTTTTTCAAAAAGTTTGCGAAAAGTTTGTTTTTTTCTCTCTCCCATAAACCTTCTATTTTTTCTATTTTGTTTTACTATTCTTCGCAAATCCTCTCTTTTTTCCGTAAAAACTCACGCGAAACTTTTTTAATACTTTAAAATTGTACGAAGAAAATAAATTTTTTTATATGTGAAATGTTTTCTCTGTTTTTGATGGACAAAAATTTTTTATTGTCTTGCAGTAAACATAATCAAAATGCGTTGTTCCTCAAATGATAAGGCTTTTGCCCTAATATCACTGTCACACCTATTTCAGTTTTTAAATAATTTTTAAAGCCAATTTACTTTTGAAGCGTCTAACTGCAATAAGTGACTTATGACTTTTTCCTGAATCTAAACTTGTATGATAAAAAACAATTAAAGAAAGCCTAGTTGCGAAAATAAACCTATATTATTAAAAAAACAAAATGATTCATCAGTTTTACCTGTAAACCTTTGAAAATGCTCAAAGAGCGAATCAACAAGAAAAGAACCTTCACCAAATTGGAAAGAAAGACACTAATAAAAATTTCCTCAAAAAGTGTCTCAAAAAGTTTAGAGCTATCAATTACAATCTGAAGTTTGCAACTATCCTTACTTGCCCTTTTTTCAACAAAAGAAAAACACCATTTATTCATCAAACACAAAAACATACATAAATTAAAAGGATGGAAAAACAAATTCAACCAAAGTAAATCCCTTTAATAATTTCACTCTAATTAAATATTCTTTTCATCACAATACCATCATGAGAGATCATTCTTCAACTTCAATGAACTTTTTATGCTATAACTGAGTTTCTTTGCACAAACAAGAAAAAAAATAAGAGAAGCAGTCCAGGTAAGATTCATTAATAAAAGAAAAACTCCTAAAAATTTTTTTCTTTCAACACATATGTGAGCGAAATTTCTTAAAAGATACTATTAAAAAAAACGAAAACGCAACCGAACACGATCAAAAGTTTAACAAGACTGAAAGAATTTAAAATAGATTTCACGTTCATCTATATAATTTTTCTATTTCGAAACAAAACCTGTTCATTTTTTGGCAACGTCCCAAGTTCATATTAAAAAAGCGATCCCTAACTTTTTCATATCTAAGGAAAAAATCTAGAGATGACGTCAACACTTTTTGTGGGATAAATGGAATTGAGCAAAAATGTTGTTTTTAACTTTAAACAAGAAAAATATTGGTTAATGATACAAGCATTTGAATAAACCGTACAACAGAAGGATTTTGTGAGAACAAATCATTTGGAAAAAATAGTAATGCTTATCACAAATGATACCAGTGAAAGATAAAATAAATATCAAAGATCATAGAAACAAATAGGGAATAGTGAAAAGAATGCTTTGATGATTTTCTCTAATGATTGTTTTTGTATGAGATATAAGTAAGAAACGAGAAGTAAAAAAAAAACAGGATATTAATCATTTCACTACTTTAGAATTACTACAGTCAAAAATTTGAGAAAAAGAAATAATTTATTTTTTACTTGTTCTTATCTTTATGAACTATTTAATACAACCTTTTATTAATGTGAAGTAGGAATTCTGTTTTTTTAAAAAATTGTTCTGTTTTTTGAATCTTTCATAAATTTTAAAAAAGATAAAACGATTTACAAGAATGACTTTTAAAAATAAAGATGAATGAAAAAAGTTGTTCAATAGCTAATGTTGTCATTGCAGAACTAAAATCACATGATAATAAAAATTTTAAAATATTTAATTTAAGGACCTTCCAATCAAATAAGAAAGAGTTAGAATTAAATAAAAATTGTCCTCAAAAATAAAAGAGGTTTCTAAAAGAAAAACGAGAAATGGTTTTTACAAGTCATCCATTTTTTCAAAATCCATTTAGAAGTGTTATTGACTAATGTAAAAAATAAGAAAATAGAAAGAAAGATACTTACTTCCGAGATTACAATCAAAACCTTAAGACTAGCAACGATGATTAAAAAAGTTTCCGGGTTTTTACCTCCTTTCTAAAACAACTTTCTTTTTTGTTTTTGCAATGATACTAAGTGTGTGCAAAAATGGTTCGGTTGCAATAACTTTTCTTTCTCTTCTCTATGTTGTTTTATTTTTTGCTTTTTGCTCAACTTTTTCTTCGTTACTTTTTTTTATCTAAAAGTAAAAGTTGTCAGTCTGGGTATATATCAAGAGCAAAAAAAGCGAGACATAGCTTTTTTCTTTATTACACAAAATTAGTTATTTTTTAAATCTAAAATAGAAAAGCAAAGTAAAAATATTAAAGTATTTTCATATGAACAAAAATTTTTAAAAAACATAAAAATTTTTTTTGAAGTGACTTTTTTTTGACACGCTTCCCTCTTCTTCCTCGCTCCTTTTTTTAGTTCCCTTTTACCTTATGCTATGTTATAATGGTTAACGCTCTGGAATAAGAAAAAAGGTGACATAATAGTTCAAAAAACTCAACAACGCTGAAAATGACATTCTCACTCTGAATCTGCATCGTTTTTTTTTTAAACAAAAAATGTTACCTTTATTTAGAATAAGAACACATGGATTACGTTTTTAAAAAATCTTTGACTTTTTTATAAAAAAATTTTTTAACAAGAGAATGATACAGGAGATGGTAACGAGTATGGAGGGTTTTTTAAATTGGATTTTTTCCATATGTTCCACTATGTATAAATTTCAAAGTCTTTAAAAATTAATCAACACACGTTAGGGTGGGTCTCTCTCGTATTTGTGCTACCCTATGAGAAAATATTCGTTCATTTTCTTCAACAAATAAAAAAACTTCTTTGAATTTTTTATAAATAGGAAAGCTAAATATGGTATGAAACAATATAAGGATAGTACGCGGTTTTTTAAATCTATTATCAAAAGACATAGCAGAATACTTATGATTTTTCCTTCGAATGGTAAATAGTACCAGTCAATAAGGAAAAAAGGAAAAATAGCTACAGGAATAACAAGGAAATAAAAAAATAGAAAGATACCTTAAAATAGAAAAAAATGCAGAACAATAAAAATTTTTACGATAGAGAATTTTAATTAAATTAATGGACGCGGGAAAAAAGAAAACAAAAAAATTTATTACAACTCACTCATCCCTTTTCTAAAAAATAATCACAGCTATAGAACGTTTAAAGAAAACTGAAGAGAAAAAAAGAAAATCAACAGAAAGTTTAAAAAAAATATGAAAAAGAAAGATACCTACCTTGGAGATTACAATCAAAACCTAAAAAAGCTTCAATTCACTTCTAACTTCCTTCCTTTTTTATGGTCTATAGAAAAAAGGTAACATAAGTCTTATAAATGACTTTGATTTTTCTAAGAAAAAACGTACACTATTAAAAAGGTTTAAGATATAAAAAAATCTGTCCAGTAAAAATTTAAAAAAATGCCTTTTAATTTAGTTCATGGAAAAAAGAAAAGAAACTGTTTTTAAATGAATGAAAATTTATTACACCTTACTCAGCATTTTTTAAAAAAAAATCATATTTGATTAAAACTAAAAAATGATGTAGATGGACCAAATTGCACAAAAAGGAAAAAAATTAGTCATATTTAAAATTAATAAAAAAAAGGTAAAATGAAAACTCAAACTTTGCTAAGATTGTATACTTATTCTTTTTATTCGTATTTGAGACTGTAACCAATGTGTTTGCGCTCCCACTTTTATCGCTTCCGCTCCGCTTCCGCCTCCAAAGAATTAATCGCTCCCGCTTCTCCGCTTCCTGGAATCGCTTCCGCTTCTTACGCTTCCCCTTATGTGGAGGAGGAAGCGGTAGTGGAAGCGGAAGCGAGAATACACTACCTTTAACAAACATGTTAAAAAAATTAATATTCTTCCATGTCTTATTCAAATTGAAATGTCTGAAAATTTAATGTTGGAGAGACCACAACTTTTTTCTGTATTTGTGTGAAAGAAGGAGAAACTAAACACGTTATTTTAAAACCTGTTATCAAAGGCATAGCAGAATACTCCCTCATCCATTTTTTAAAAAAATAATCATAGTTGAATTATTGATCAAGTTTAAAAAAGATGCTTAAGGTAAATTTTTTGTGCAAAAAAAACATGTAAGGATAATTTTTTGGTGGACCTTTAAAAGATTGTACAATTATAAAAATAAAATTTTTCTGTAATAACAACTTGATATTCTTTTCTGTTTTTTTCAAAAAAATAATTCAACATGGAGAATGGTTTTCTGTTTCGAAAATATCTGTATTCAACAACCTGAAAATTAGTTCTCTTAAAAAACAAGATTTTTCCCGTAAAATTTGTGATTCATTCCTTTTAAAAAATCCCTTAAGTTGCTATGACTTTGTCATTGAGATTTATTTAAAAATGTATATTTTAAAGCTAAAAAAAGGTTTTTTACAAGATACAATGTCTTTGAGGAACAAAATTCACTTATCCAAGAGAACAGATACATGGCATACAAGATTGGTCTTACGAGATTTATGATTAACAAATTTTTTATAAAAAAAACAAATAGTTTGCAAAGTTATATTTGTATCTTTTTGAGATCAGAATGTCATCAGCTTTCAAACAGTTTTTAAAATTTACAAATCATGAACAATTTATCTGTCCCTAGCTGGAAGATAATAGGAAAACCTTTCATACTATCGAAAAAATGAAAACTCAAAAAACTACTGCTAATTTAAGATGTTCTCCTATGAACTATATTTTCAAAAAAAATATTTATCAGTTTCCGTAAATATTAGGAATGTGGTTTTAAAATATATAAGAGAAAAGAAAGATAGAGCACAAAGCTTGTTCGAAGTCAGTGACACAATCATGTTAACCCTAAATTCTATCAAATTGCTCTAAAAAATAAAGAATAGAGAGGAAAAGAAGACATCAGTTATTTATCTTATCAAAAAATGTTTTCAAGATTTTGACATACTTCACAAATAACAAATAGTTTCATAAATTTATCTATTAATTCCTTAATGATCTTTTTATTGTAGTTACCGTTAATTGTAAAAACGATTCTCATTCGTTTTTACACCTAATTCATAACTGAAAAATTTTAAAAGAAAAAAAACAGGAGAGCGTTCAAGACTTTTATTAACTTCCATGGTTGGAATTTTATAGCGAAAATCATCCATTTAAAAAAGCGAAGGTTAATGAGTTCTTTGTTCCTATTCACAAAATGAATCATTTTTTTTCACGCTAAACAGTTTTTTTTGAATCTTTCATAAAATTTAAAAAAGACAAAAATAATTAAAACAGAATGTTAACTGAAATTAAATCATATTGTACTAGTGGTGGTAAATTAAGTGTACCAATAGAAATTAAATGATAGAAGAATTGGCAGATTTATGCAAACAGTAAAAAATAAAATCTGGTATCATTTGTTCTACAATCGTTAAATAAAAAACCGGGGAATTACACATCAAAGATTGTAATCATAAAATGAAGAAAAAAACGACAGAAAATTCACTTACACACTTTTTCCCCTAATAAAACAACAGTTTTTGAATTTTTTACAAATTTATAAAAGAAAAACAATAATCATAGAAGAAAATTGTTTAAACTAAAAAAGCAAAGAATTTACCATGTATTTTCTTCACCGCATTAATAATCGTAAAAGAATTACCTGAACTTTGCAGCAGTAAAAAAGAAAAAATTTTTGGTAGTTCTTACAATCAATAAATTAAAAGTAAGAGAGTTATAAAGATGCTAATCATAAAAATGACAAAAAAAAAGAAAGACAAGACTCATTTACGCATTTTCTTCTTCTATCAATAAAGTTTTTTGAATTTTTCAGAAAATATTTGACTAATAAATGATAATTAAAAATTAGGAAATAAAAGATTGTGAAAATATGAATTATCAAATATTACTTATAATCTAACTCCTTGTAGAATGGGAGTTAGATTATATGTTCAGTATCAATCTAATGGAAAAACAATTTGTCATTAAAAATTGCCAAAAAACGTAGACATACATCAACATAAATAAGAAAAAAAGATTAGTCATATTTCTATTCGACGAAAATAAGAAAAAAAGCTTTTTACAAAAATGACTGCTTTTTAGCGTTTTTTCTTCTTTGACTGCGGTGGTGAAAATATGCTAAAAAATTTTGTGTTTAGCGAAAATAGGATATAGCGGGGTGTCATGTGACTGTAATGTAAAGGAGTTTTTTCTTTTTTACTTGTTCTAATAAAGATTTATGTTCTCTTTTTTTTATAGTTATAGGTGGTTTTAGATTTGTTTCTATTTATTGTTGAGCATGTCTGTGTAAGCAAAATTGGTTAACGATTTGGTTGGGACAAAAAAAAGTTGGAGAACATGATGATATTAAATTCAAAAAAATCCTAACCATGAGAAAAATGAAAAATAAGAAAACAATTTTTTGGATTCTAAGTATAAAAAATAAAGTAATTTTTTATATTGATAGTTTCACTCTTAAAAAATAGCATCTTTTTTTTTAGAGAAGATGGTAAAATGGAAGAAATATTAAGTCACAAAACATTCGTGATGCAATTGTTTCATATGTTTCTGACAAGTGTAAACAACCAGCAAGACGTCCAAATTATACAGCTTTCTAAGAAATTCATAGGTCAAACAAAAATTTTTGTCATCTTTGATATGATTTATTTTAAGTTGACCAAGAAGCAGAAATAGTCTAAAATAACCGTTTAATCTATAGACTGTTTTTAAAATACTTTTTGTACAAAAAATCTTTAACAAGATATTCTTTTTGGCAAAAAATAAGGTTGAATGCTATTTTTTCAAAATAGAATGAAAAAAAAGTTGTTTTACTGTACTAGAATAGATACATTTCTTCTTTAGACCATTTTTTTCTGCTTCTTGATGTTGGTTATACTTTTTTTCTTAATAAAAACAATTACAACAATTTGGAGTGTAAGAGATATTGAAAGGTTTAATAAAAAAATAGGTTACACTAAACATTTCAAAAAAATGTGAGCACATATTCTATGCGAAAGAACTATAAAAAATAGTGTTTAGGGGTTAAAAACTAGGATTTACGAAAAAAAAGAGGTTTATAAAAAAGCTATAAAAAATTAGAAGTATTACTTTGAATAAAATTGATGATTAATGGAAAATTTGAAAGCAACAAACTTTTAGGAGAAAAAATTGAAACAATGTATTCCAGGAAAAAAGAGTATTTTTTAGAAAATGTAACGTTTTCAAAAAACTATTTTTATTATATCATGGGCATGAGATCAAACAGATGATTAAACGAAAAAAAAGTTTAAAACAGCAAAAATTACTTTTTTAAGAGGAAAAAATGAAACAAACCATTGCCCTAAGTTAAAAATAGCTTGTGTAACGTTTTTGAAAAACGAATTTTTTTACTTTAGCTGTCAAAGTCTGAGGAACTTAGAGACATAGGCCAATATTTGGTGAAATTTTAAATGTTGCCTTTTTACAAAATTAGGGAAAAGCCTGGAAGGGGTAAACTGAAGAAAAGTTTTTTGGAGTGTTTTCAAGGAAAAAATTCATTTTCTGCCGTATTCGCGGAAAAAACTTGAGAAATCAAAAGAGGGGGGCCCCGCCAAAGCATTTCACTGAATAAAGAGAGAGACTGTAAATGATGTATATCAGAAGCATTTTGTCCTGGGAAACCAGGACAAAGTGCGAAAACAAAGCCTAACAAATGTTGTTATGGTTAAAAATTTATTTTGTTTCTATATATTATATTTGCGACATAAAATTTTTTTAATATCGAATATATTTTAAATCATTCTTTCTCTACAGTTTTGTTGTCCGCAGAAGCATGTCCGTGTTTGATGATTTAAATTCACTGGATCATAATTTATAAATAATTCTTCACCTCCTTCAATTTTTTTATTTGCAAAAATCTTTATTTAAGCAAATTTTTTTTAATGTTTATTTCTAAAAATATCTAATTGAGTTTTTTTTGTTGCATTTATTAAAAAAAGAAAGCATACACCAATATAATATGTGATTTCTACACCCTTTTTAATTTGTGTTTGTGCAATAACACCATGGCCTATTTGATCTCTTCGGTAAATTAAATCCCTAGGTGGAAAACATTTGAATGTCTATAAAATAAAATTAAATCATTTTAAATATTTCCTTAAGATTATTGTTTGACAATCGCATGATTGATGGCATTCATTTAAAACATTATTACCATCTGCAGAATACCGAGTGTTGAAATCTCTATTAGGTTTGAAACAACTAGTCCAGCAAGGACACTTTGGTTTACTACCATTGGTACACTTACAAGACTTCTTTTTACTTTTTTCTTTTGTCATTTAACCCAATATTTTTAAGTCTGTCATCGGAGATTCTTTATAAAAAGTTTCAGATTAGTATTGTCACTTTTTTTTGTGATATATCAAAAAAAACATACATTTTTAAATATAAAAAATTTGTCTTTCTTTTCTCAAAAAAATTTTTTTCTCATAATCAAGGTCATACAATTTTTGTGTGCTTCTTGAGTTATAAATATGGAATATTTTTCTTTATTCAAAAACAACAAACTGTTTTAGTCAAGACTAATAAAGCAAAGATTTCTTACAATGTATTGAATTCCAAGAAAAATAATCAACAAAAGTATTAAAATATAGAATTAAACAAAACAAAAGCAAAAAGATATTAACTTTTTTATAACAAACGCTGTGTATTTTTCTTTGTTAAAACATATTTTTCTTGTATTTTTTCTCCGCATATAGATTAATATTGGCATAATCTTTTCGATTTAATGGTTGGAAACAATATTTAATAATTTAAAAAAGAGTGTTTTACAAAGCTTTCTTTGGCTCTCTTTGTCATGTATTCTATTAAAAAATATTCTCAAAACTTCAAAAAAATCTACTTTATAAAAGAATAAAGTGTAACACATACTAGTTATTATCGTCCATTTAATGATAAAAATCTAAGAGACGTCTGACTTATTTCTTTAGTTATAAGTAACTATTAGGACAAACGTTTTTTTACTTCTGCAGGAAAAATGTTTCTAAGGAATTACTTATTCATTAAGAAGTGTGACAATAGTTGTATTTCTTGGTATACATTATTTTTTTAATTTTTTAGAAATTTTAAACGTAAAAAATTTAATAATGTCTTATTTTAAATATCTCTTAAAAGGCAAACAACATTATTTTTTTCGAAAAAGAGCAAAAGAAAATGAATTTCATTATAGATAAGTAAAACTTACGCAATATTTACATTGTATTGAAAGATAAAAAATTTATTCAGTGTGTTTTTTTGTAGAAACAAAATAAATTTTTAACCATAACAACATTTGTTAGGCTCTGTTTTCGCACTTTGTCCTGGTTTCCCAGGACAAAATGCTTCTGATATACATCATTTACAGTCTCTCTCTTTATTCAGTGAAATGCTTTGGCGGGGCCCCCCTCTTTTGATTTCTCAAGTTTTTTCCGCGAATACGGCAGAAAATGAATTTTTTCCTTGAAAACACTCCAAAAAACTTTTCTTCAGTTTACCCCTTCCAGGCTTTTCCCTAATTTTGTAAAAAGGCAACATTTAAAATTTCACCAAATATTGGCCTATGTCTCTAAGTTCCTCAGACTTTGACAGCTAAAGTAAAAAAATTCGTTTTTCAAAAACGTTACACAAGCTATTTTTAACTTAGGGCAATGGTTTGTTTCATTTTTTCCTCTTAAAAAAGTAATTTTTGCTGTTTTAAACTTTTTTTTCGTTTAATCATCTGTTTGATCTCATGCCCATGATATAATAAAAATAGTTTTTTGAAAACGTTACATTTTCTAAAAAATACTCTTTTTTCCTGGAATACATTGTTTCAATTTTTTCTCCTAAAAGTTTGTTGCTTTCAAATTTTCCATTAATCATCAATTTTATTCAAAGTAATACTTCTAATTTTTTATAGCTTTTTTATAAACCTCTTTTTTTTCGTAAATCCTAGTTTTTAACCCCTAAACACTATTTTTTATAGTTCTTTCGCATAGAATATGTGCTCACATTTTTTTGAAATGTTTAGTGTAACCTATTTTTTTATTAAACCTTTCAATATCTCTTACACTCCAAATTGTTGTAATTGTTTTTATTAAGAAAAAAAGTATAACCAACATCAAGAAGCAGAAAAAAATGGTCTAAAGAAGAAATGTATCTATTCTAGTACAGTAAAACAACTTTTTTTTCATTCTATTTTGAAAAAATAGCATTCAACCTTATTTTTTGCCAAAAAGAATATCTTGTTAAAGATTTTTTGTACAAAAAGTATTTTAAAAACAGTCTATAGATTAAACGGTTATTTTAGACTATTTCTGCTTCTTGGTCAACTTAAAATAAATCATATCAAAGATGACAAAAATTTTTGTTTGACCTATGAATTTCTTAGAAAGCTGTATAATTTGGACGTCTTGCTGGTTGTTTACACTTGTCAGAAACATATGAAACAATTGCATCACGAATGTTTTGTGACTTAATATTTCTTCCATTTTACCATCTTCTCTAAAAAAAAAGATGCTATTTTTTAAGAGTGAAACTATCAATATAAAAAATTACTTTATTTTTTATACTTAGAATCCAAAAAATTGTTTTCTTATTTTTCATTTTTCTCATGGTTAGGATTTTTTTGAATTTAATATCATCATGTTCTCCAACTTTTTTTTGTCCCAACCAAATCGTTAACCAATTTTGCTTACACAGACATGCTCAACAATAAATAGAAACAAATCTAAAACCACCTATAACTATAAAAAAAAGAGAACATAAATCTTTATTAGAACAAGTAAAAAAGAAAAAACTCCTTTACATTACAGTCACATGACACCCCGCTATATCCTATTTTCGCTAAACACAAAATTTTTTAGCATATTTTCACCACCGCAGTCAAAGAAGAAAAAACGCTAAAAAGCAGTCATTTTTGTAAAAAGCTTTTTTTCTTATTTTCGTCGAATAGAAATATGACTAATCTTTTTTTCTTATTTATGTTGATGTATGTCTACGTTTTTTGGCAATTTTTAATGACAAATTGTTTTTCCATTAGATTGATACTGAACATATAATCTAACTCCCATTCTACAAGGAGTTAGATTATAAGTAATATTTGATAATTCATATTTTCACAATCTTTTATTTCCTAATTTTTAATTATCATTTATTAGTCAAATATTTTCTGAAAAATTCAAAAAACTTTATTGATAGAAGAAGAAAATGCGTAAATGAGTCTTGTCTTTCTTTTTTTTTGTCATTTTTATGATTAGCATCTTTATAACTCTCTTACTTTTAATTTATTGATTGTAAGAACTACCAAAAATTTTTTCTTTTTTACTGCTGCAAAGTTCAGGTAATTCTTTTACGATTATTAATGCGGTGAAGAAAATACATGGTAAATTCTTTGCTTTTTTAGTTTAAACAATTTTCTTCTATGATTATTGTTTTTCTTTTATAAATTTGTAAAAAATTCAAAAACTGTTGTTTTATTAGGGGAAAAAGTGTGTAAGTGAATTTTCTGTCGTTTTTTTCTTCATTTTATGATTACAATCTTTGATGTGTAATTCCCCGGTTTTTTATTTAACGATTGTAGAACAAATGATACCAGATTTTATTTTTTACTGTTTGCATAAATCTGCCAATTCTTCTATCATTTAATTTCTATTGGTACACTTAATTTACCACCACTAGTACAATATGATTTAATTTCAGTTAACATTCTGTTTTAATTATTTTTGTCTTTTTTAAATTTTATGAAAGATTCAAAAAAAACTGTTTAGCGTGAAAAAAAATGATTCATTTTGTGAATAGGAACAAAGAACTCATTAACCTTCGCTTTTTTAAATGGATGATTTTCGCTATAAAATTCCAACCATGGAAGTTAATAAAAGTCTTGAACGCTCTCCTGTTTTTTTTCTTTTAAAATTTTTCAGTTATGAATTAGGTGTAAAAACGAATGAGAATCGTTTTTACAATTAACGGTAACTACAATAAAAAGATCATTAAGGAATTAATAGATAAATTTATGAAACTATTTGTTATTTGTGAAGTATGTCAAAATCTTGAAAACATTTTTTGATAAGATAAATAACTGATGTCTTCTTTTCCTCTCTATTCTTTATTTTTTAGAGCAATTTGATAGAATTTAGGGTTAACATGATTGTGTCACTGACTTCGAACAAGCTTTGTGCTCTATCTTTCTTTTCTCTTATATATTTTAAAACCACATTCCTAATATTTACGGAAACTGATAAATATTTTTTTTGAAAATATAGTTCATAGGAGAACATCTTAAATTAGCAGTAGTTTTTTGAGTTTTCATTTTTTCGATAGTATGAAAGGTTTTCCTATTATCTTCCAGCTAGGGACAGATAAATTGTTCATGATTTGTAAATTTTAAAAACTGTTTGAAAGCTGATGACATTCTGATCTCAAAAAGATACAAATATAACTTTGCAAACTATTTGTTTTTTTTATAAAAAATTTGTTAATCATAAATCTCGTAAGACCAATCTTGTATGCCATGTATCTGTTCTCTTGGATAAGTGAATTTTGTTCCTCAAAGACATTGTATCTTGTAAAAAACCTTTTTTTAGCTTTAAAATATACATTTTTAAATAAATCTCAATGACAAAGTCATAGCAACTTAAGGGATTTTTTAAAAGGAATGAATCACAAATTTTACGGGAAAAATCTTGTTTTTTAAGAGAACTAATTTTCAGGTTGTTGAATACAGATATTTTCGAAACAGAAAACCATTCTCCATGTTGAATTATTTTTTTGAAAAAAACAGAAAAGAATATCAAGTTGTTATTACAGAAAAATTTTATTTTTATAATTGTACAATCTTTTAAAGGTCCACCAAAAAATTATCCTTACATGTTTTTTTTGCACAAAAAATTTACCTTAAGCATCTTTTTTAAACTTGATCAATAATTCAACTATGATTATTTTTTTAAAAAATGGATGAGGGAGTATTCTGCTATGCCTTTGATAACAGGTTTTAAAATAACGTGTTTAGTTTCTCCTTCTTTCACACAAATACAGAAAAAAGTTGTGGTCTCTCCAACATTAAATTTTCAGACATTTCAATTTGAATAAGACATGGAAGAATATTAATTTTTTTAACATGTTTGTTAAAGGTAGTGTATTCTCGCTTCCGCTTCCACTACCGCTTCCTCCTCCACATAAGGGGAAGCGTAAGAAGCGGAAGCGATTCCAGGAAGCGGAGAAGCGGGAGCGATTAATTCTTTGGAGGCGGAAGCGGAGCGGAAGCGATAAAAGTGGGAGCGCAAACACATTGGTTACAGTCTCAAATACGAATAAAAAGAATAAGTATACAATCTTAGCAAAGTTTGAGTTTTCATTTTACCTTTTTTTTATTAATTTTAAATATGACTAATTTTTTTCCTTTTTGTGCAATTTGGTCCATCTACATCATTTTTTAGTTTTAATCAAATATGATTTTTTTTTAAAAAATGCTGAGTAAGGTGTAATAAATTTTCATTCATTTAAAAACAGTTTCTTTTCTTTTTTCCATGAACTAAATTAAAAGGCATTTTTTTAAATTTTTACTGGACAGATTTTTTTATATCTTAAACCTTTTTAATAGTGTACGTTTTTTCTTAGAAAAATCAAAGTCATTTATAAGACTTATGTTACCTTTTTTCTATAGACCATAAAAAAGGAAGGAAGTTAGAAGTGAATTGAAGCTTTTTTAGGTTTTGATTGTAATCTCCAAGGTAGGTATCTTTCTTTTTCATATTTTTTTTAAACTTTCTGTTGATTTTCTTTTTTTCTCTTCAGTTTTCTTTAAACGTTCTATAGCTGTGATTATTTTTTAGAAAAGGGATGAGTGAGTTGTAATAAATTTTTTTGTTTTCTTTTTTCCCGCGTCCATTAATTTAATTAAAATTCTCTATCGTAAAAATTTTTATTGTTCTGCATTTTTTTCTATTTTAAGGTATCTTTCTATTTTTTTATTTCCTTGTTATTCCTGTAGCTATTTTTCCTTTTTTCCTTATTGACTGGTACTATTTACCATTCGAAGGAAAAATCATAAGTATTCTGCTATGTCTTTTGATAATAGATTTAAAAAACCGCGTACTATCCTTATATTGTTTCATACCATATTTAGCTTTCCTATTTATAAAAAATTCAAAGAAGTTTTTTTATTTGTTGAAGAAAATGAACGAATATTTTCTCATAGGGTAGCACAAATACGAGAGAGACCCACCCTAACGTGTGTTGATTAATTTTTAAAGACTTTGAAATTTATACATAGTGGAACATATGGAAAAAATCCAATTTAAAAAACCCTCCATACTCGTTACCATCTCCTGTATCATTCTCTTGTTAAAAAATTTTTTTATAAAAAAGTCAAAGATTTTTTAAAAACGTAATCCATGTGTTCTTATTCTAAATAAAGGTAACATTTTTTGTTTAAAAAAAAAACGATGCAGATTCAGAGTGAGAATGTCATTTTCAGCGTTGTTGAGTTTTTTGAACTATTATGTCACCTTTTTTCTTATTCCAGAGCGTTAACCATTATAACATAGCATAAGGTAAAAGGGAACTAAAAAAAGGAGCGAGGAAGAAGAGGGAAGCGTGTCAAAAAAAAGTCACTTCAAAAAAAATTTTTATGTTTTTTAAAAATTTTTGTTCATATGAAAATACTTTAATATTTTTACTTTGCTTTTCTATTTTAGATTTAAAAAATAACTAATTTTGTGTAATAAAGAAAAAAGCTATGTCTCGCTTTTTTTGCTCTTGATATATACCCAGACTGACAACTTTTACTTTTAGATAAAAAAAAGTAACGAAGAAAAAGTTGAGCAAAAAGCAAAAAATAAAACAACATAGAGAAGAGAAAGAAAAGTTATTGCAACCGAACCATTTTTGCACACACTTAGTATCATTGCAAAAACAAAAAAGAAAGTTGTTTTAGAAAGGAGGTAAAAACCCGGAAACTTTTTTAATCATCGTTGCTAGTCTTAAGGTTTTGATTGTAATCTCGGAAGTAAGTATCTTTCTTTCTATTTTCTTATTTTTTACATTAGTCAATAACACTTCTAAATGGATTTTGAAAAAATGGATGACTTGTAAAAACCATTTCTCGTTTTTCTTTTAGAAACCTCTTTTATTTTTGAGGACAATTTTTATTTAATTCTAACTCTTTCTTATTTGATTGGAAGGTCCTTAAATTAAATATTTTAAAATTTTTATTATCATGTGATTTTAGTTCTGCAATGACAACATTAGCTATTGAACAACTTTTTTCATTCATCTTTATTTTTAAAAGTCATTCTTGTAAATCGTTTTATCTTTTTTAAAATTTATGAAAGATTCAAAAAACAGAACAATTTTTTAAAAAAACAGAATTCCTACTTCACATTAATAAAAGGTTGTATTAAATAGTTCATAAAGATAAGAACAAGTAAAAAATAAATTATTTCTTTTTCTCAAATTTTTGACTGTAGTAATTCTAAAGTAGTGAAATGATTAATATCCTGTTTTTTTTTTACTTCTCGTTTCTTACTTATATCTCATACAAAAACAATCATTAGAGAAAATCATCAAAGCATTCTTTTCACTATTCCCTATTTGTTTCTATGATCTTTGATATTTATTTTATCTTTCACTGGTATCATTTGTGATAAGCATTACTATTTTTTCCAAATGATTTGTTCTCACAAAATCCTTCTGTTGTACGGTTTATTCAAATGCTTGTATCATTAACCAATATTTTTCTTGTTTAAAGTTAAAAACAACATTTTTGCTCAATTCCATTTATCCCACAAAAAGTGTTGACGTCATCTCTAGATTTTTTCCTTAGATATGAAAAAGTTAGGGATCGCTTTTTTAATATGAACTTGGGACGTTGCCAAAAAATGAACAGGTTTTGTTTCGAAATAGAAAAATTATATAGATGAACGTGAAATCTATTTTAAATTCTTTCAGTCTTGTTAAACTTTTGATCGTGTTCGGTTGCGTTTTCGTTTTTTTTAATAGTATCTTTTAAGAAATTTCGCTCACATATGTGTTGAAAGAAAAAAATTTTTAGGAGTTTTTCTTTTATTAATGAATCTTACCTGGACTGCTTCTCTTATTTTTTTTCTTGTTTGTGCAAAGAAACTCAGTTATAGCATAAAAAGTTCATTGAAGTTGAAGAATGATCTCTCATGATGGTATTGTGATGAAAAGAATATTTAATTAGAGTGAAATTATTAAAGGGATTTACTTTGGTTGAATTTGTTTTTCCATCCTTTTAATTTATGTATGTTTTTGTGTTTGATGAATAAATGGTGTTTTTCTTTTGTTGAAAAAAGGGCAAGTAAGGATAGTTGCAAACTTCAGATTGTAATTGATAGCTCTAAACTTTTTGAGACACTTTTTGAGGAAATTTTTATTAGTGTCTTTCTTTCCAATTTGGTGAAGGTTCTTTTCTTGTTGATTCGCTCTTTGAGCATTTTCAAAGGTTTACAGGTAAAACTGATGAATCATTTTGTTTTTTTAATAATATAGGTTTATTTTCGCAACTAGGCTTTCTTTAATTGTTTTTTATCATACAAGTTTAGATTCAGGAAAAAGTCATAAGTCACTTATTGCAGTTAGACGCTTCAAAAGTAAATTGGCTTTAAAAATTATTTAAAAACTGAAATAGGTGTGACAGTGATATTAGGGCAAAAGCCTTATCATTTGAGGAACAACGCATTTTGATTATGTTTACTGCAAGACAATAAAAAATTTTTGTCCATCAAAAACAGAGAAAACATTTCACATATAAAAAAATTTATTTTCTTCGTACAATTTTAAAGTATTAAAAAAGTTTCGCGTGAGTTTTTACGGAAAAAAGAGAGGATTTGCGAAGAATAGTAAAACAAAATAGAAAAAATAGAAGGTTTATGGGAGAGAGAAAAAAACAAACTTTTCGCAAACTTTTTGAAAAAACAAAGTTTGTTCGCACATTTTTTAAAGAAAAAATTTTAGCGCCTTTTTTTATAACATGTCTTTGGACCCTTTTAACATTTTTAAAGGTGAGGAGAAAAAGAATAAGTATAGACACAAACATTTGGAGGCTCTAAAGTGATACTTCTATAGTATAGTGGTTTCGGGCGCGCTTGTTGAGGCCAAGAGGCTTCGATGTGCAAGTTCGATTCCCTTTTGCTGTTTTCAGAATAAACTTTAAAGGTAAAGGATATCATAGGATTAACCTATAGCTAAGGGGGATAAAGACTATCGTAGGTCAATCTTAATCGAACCACAAAGGATTAGGTCAAGCCTAATCCCAAGGATTTAGGTGTTCCCCAAACCACAAGGGATAAAGGTATTCCCCCACCGCAAAGGATAAAAGTAATTAATCATCCATCAATCACCTGTCACCCATCAATCAAACCTGTCACCTGTCAATCAAACATCAAAGGCTTGCCGACACCTTTTAAAGCCTTAACCGCAAACTTGAGTCAAAACCTTGATAGATACTACTGCTGGATTTTCGACAAGTGATCCTTCAAGGACGTGTTTTAAGAATTTCAGTTTAAGACTAAAAATGCCAACCATATTTCTTTTTTATATTGTTTTTGAGCTTATTTATCCACTAAAAATAAAATAATATGGTTGAGATAGTGCATGAATAGCTGGATTTTCGACAAGTGATCCTTCAAGGACGTGTTTTAAGAATTTCAGTTTAAGACTAAAAATGCCAACCATATTTCTTTTTTATATTGTTTTTGAGCTTATTTATCCACTAAAAATAAAATAATATGGTTGAGATAGTGCATGAATAGCTGGATTTTCGACAAGTGATCCTTCAAGGACATGTTTTAAGAATTTCAGTTTAAGACAAAAAATGCCAACCATATTTCTTTTTTATATTGTTTTTGTGCTTATTTATCCACTAAAAATAAAATAACATGGTTGAGATAGTGCATGAATAGCTGGATTTTCGACAAGTGATCCTTCAAGGACATGTTTTAAGAATTTCAGTTTAAGACAAAAAATGCCAACCATATTTTTTTTTTATATTGTTTTTGTGCTTATTTATCCACTAAAAATAAAATAACATGGTTGAGATAGTGCATGAATAGCTGGATTTTCGACAAGTGATCCTTCAAGGACATGTTTTAAGAATTTCAGTTTAAGACAAAAAATGCCAACCATATTTCTTTTTTATATTGTTTTTGTGCTTATTTATCCACTAAAAATAAAATAACATGGTTGAGATAGTGCATGAATAGCTGGATTTTCGACAAGTGATCCTTCAAGGACATGTTTTAAGAATTTCAGTTTAAGACAAAAAATGCCAACCATATTTCTTTTTTATATTGTTTTTGTGCTTATTTATCCACTAAAAATAAAATAACATGGTTGAGATAGTGCATGAATAGCTGGATTTTCGACAAGTGATCCTTCAAGGACATGTTTTAAGAATTTCAGTTTAAGACAAAAAATGCCAACCATATTTCTTTTTTATATTGTTTTTGTGCTTATTTATCCACTAAAAATAAAATAACATGGTTGAGATAGTGCATGAATAGCTGGATTTTCGACAAGTGATCCTTCAAGGACATGTTTTAAGAATTTCAGTTTAAGACAAAAAATGCCAACCATATTTCTTTTTTATATTGTTTTTGTGCTTATTTATCCACTAAAAATAAAATAACATGGTTGAGATAGTGCATGAATAGCTGGATTTTCGACAAGTGATCCTTCAAGGACATGTTTTAAGAATTTCAGTTTAAGACAAAAAATGCCAACCATATTTCTTTTTTATATTGTTTTTGTGCTTATTTATCCACTAAAAATAAAATAACATGGTTGAGATAGTGCATGAATAGCTGGATTTTCGACAAGTGATCCTTCAAGGACATGTTTTAAGAATTTCAGTTTAAGACAAAAAATGCCAACCATATTTCTTTTTTATATTGTTTTTGTGCTTATTTATCCACTAAAAATAAAATAACATGGTTGAGATAGTGCATGAATAGCTGGATTTTCGACAAGTGATCCTTCAAGGACATGTTTTAAGAATTTCAGTTTAAGACTAAAAATGCCAACCATATTTCTTTTTTATATTGTTTTTGAGCTTATTTATCCACTAAAAATAAAATAATATGGTTGAGATAGTGCATGAATAGCTGGATTTTCGACAAGTGATCCTTCAAGGACATGTTTTAAGAATTTCAGTTTAAGACTAAAAATGTCAACCATATTTCTTTTTTATATTGTTTTTGAGCTTATTTATCCACTAAAAATAAAATAACATGGTTGAGATAGTGCATGAATAGCTGGATTTTCGACAAGTGATCCTTCAAGGACATGTTTTAAGAATTTCAGTTTAAGACAAAAAATGCCAACCATATTTCTTTTTTATATTGTTTTTGTGCTTATTTATCCACTAAAAATAAAATAACATGGTTGAGATAGTGCATGAATAGCTGGATTTTCGACAAGTGATCCTTCAAGGACATGTTTTAAGAATTTCAGTTTAAGACAAAAAATGCCAACCATATTTCTTTTTTATATTGTTTTTGTGCTTATTTATCCACTAAAAATAAAATAACATGGTTGAGATAGTGCATGAATAGCTGGATTTTCGACAAGTGATCCTTCAAGGACATGTTTTAAGAATTTCAGTTTAAGACAAAAAATGCCAACCATATTTCTTTTTTATATTGTTTTTGTGCTTATTTATCCACTAAAAATAAAATAACATGGTTGAGATAGTGCATGAATAGCTGGATTTTCGACAAGTGATCCTTCAAGGACATGTTTTAAGAATTTCAGTTTAAGACAAAAAATGCCAACCATATTTCTTTTTTATATTGTTTTTGTGCTTATTTATCCACTAAAAATAAAATAACATGGTTGAGATAGTGCATGAATAGCTGGATTTTCGACAAGTGATCCTTCAAGGACATGTTTTAAGAATTTCAGTTTAAGACAAAAAATGCCAACCATATTTCTTTTTTATATTGTTTTTGTGCTTATTTATCCACTAAAAATAAAATAACATGGTTGAGATAGTGCATGAATAGCTGGATTTTCGACAAGTGATCCTTCAAGGACATGTTTTAAGAATTTCAGTTTAAGACAAAAAATGCCAACCATATTTCATTTTTATATTGTTTTTGTGCTTATTTATCCACTAAAAATAAAATAACATGGTTGAGATAGTGCATGAATAGCTGGATTTTCGACAAGTGATCCTTCAAGGACATGTTTTAAGAATTTCAGTTTAAGACAAAAAATGCCAACCATATTTCTTTTTTATATTGTTTTTGTGCTTATTTATCCACTAAAAATAAAATAACATGGTTGAGATAGTGCATGAATAGCTGGATTTTCGACAAGTGATCCTTCAAGGACATGTTTTAAGAATTTCAGTTTAAGACAAAAAATGCCAACCATATTTCTTTTTTATATTGTTTTTGTGCTTATTTATCCACTAAAAATAAAATAACATGGTTGAGATAGTGCATGAATAGCTGGATTTTCGACAAGTGATCCTTCAAGGACATGTTTTAAGAATTTCAGTTTAAGACAAAAAATGCCAACCATATTTCTTTTTTATATTGTTTTTGTGCTTATTTATCCACTAAAAATAAAATAACATGGTTGAGATAGTGCATGAATAGCTGGATTTTCGACAAGTGATCCTTCAAGGACATGTTTTAAGAATTTCAGTTTAAGACAAAAAATGCCAACCATATTTCTTTTTTATATTGTTTTTGTGCTTATTTATCCACTAAAAATAAAATAACATGGTTGAGATAGTGCATGAATAGCTGGATTTTCGACAAGTGATCCTTCAAGGACATGTTTTAAGAATTTCAGTTTAAGACAAAAAATGCCAACCATATTTCTTTTTTATATTGTTTTTGAGCTTATTTATCCACTAAAAATAAAATAACATGGTTGAGATAGTGCATGAATAGCTGGATTTTCGACAAGTGATCCTTCAAGGACATGTTTTAAGAATTTCAGTTTAAGACAAAAAATGCCAACCATATTTCTTTTTTATATTGTTTTTGTGCTTATTTATCCACTAAAAATAAAATAACATGGTTGAGATAGTGCATGAATAGCTGGATTTTCGACAAGTGATCCTTCAAGGACATGTTTTAAGAATTTCAGTTTAAGACAAAAAATGCCAACCATATTTCTTTTTTATATTGTTTTTGTGCTTATTTATCCACTAAAAATAAAATAACATGGTTGAGATAGTGCATGAATAGCTGGATTTTCGACAAGTGATCCTTCAAGGACATGTTTTAAGAATTTCAGTTTAAGACAAAAAATGCCAACCATATTTCTTTTTTATATTGTTTTTGAGCTTATTTATCCACTAAAAATAAAATAACATGGTTGAGATAGTGCATGAATAGCTGGATTTTCGACAAGTGATCCTTCAAGGACATGTTTTAAGAATTTCAGTTTAAGACAAAAAATGCCAACCATATTTCTTTTTTATATTGTTTTTGTGCTTATTTATCCACTAAAAATAAAATAACATGGTTGAGATAGTGCATGAATAGCTGGATTTTCGACAAGTGATCCTTCAAGGACATGTTTTAAGAATTTCAGTTTAAGACAAAAAATGCCAACCATATTTCTTTTTTATATTGTTTTTGTGCTTATTTATCCACTAAAAATAAAATAACATGGTTGAGATAGTGCATGAATAGCTGGATTTTCGACAAGTGATCCTTCAAGGACATGTTTTAAGAATTTCAGTTTAAGACAAAAAATGCCAACCATATTTCTTTTTTATATTGTTTTTGAGCTTATTTATCCACTAAAAATAAAATAACATGGTTGAGATAGTGCATGAATAGCTGGATTTTCGACAAGTGATCCTTCAAGGACATGTTTTAAGAATTTCAGTTTAAGACAAAAAATGCCAACCATATTTCTTTTTTATATTGTTTTTGTGCTTATTTATCCACTAAAAATAAAATAACATGGTTGAGATAGTGCATGAATAGCTGGATTTTCGACAAGTGATCCTTCAAGGACATGTTTTAAGAATTTCAGTTTAAGACTAAAAATGCCAACCATATTTCTTTTTTATATTGTTTTTGTGCTTATTTATCCACTAAAAATAAAATAACATGGTTGAGATAGTGCATGAATAGCTGGATTTTCGACAAGTGATCCTTCAAGGACATGTTTTAAGAATTTCAGTTTAAGACAAAAAATGCCAACCATATTTCTTTTTTATATTGTTTTTGTGCTTATTTATCCACTAAAAATAAAATAACATGGTTGAGATAGTGCATGAATAGCTGGATTTTCGACAAGTGATCCTTCAAGGACATGTTTTAAGAATTTCAGTTTAAGACTAAAAATGTCAACCATATTTCTTTTTTATATTGTTTTTGAGCTTATTTATCCACTAAAAATAAAATAATATGGTTGAGATAGTGCATGAATAGCTGGATTTTCGACAAGTGATCCTTCAAGGACATGTTTTAAGAATTTCAGTTTAAGACAAAAAATGCCAACCATATTTCTTTTTTATATTGTTTTTGTGCTTATTTATCCACTAAAAATAAAATAATATGGTTGAGATAGTGCATGAATAGCTGGATTTTCGACAAGTGATCCTTCAAGGACATGTTTTAAGAATTTCAGTTTAAGACTAAAAATGTCAACCATATTTCTTTTTTATATTGTTTTTGAGCTTATTTATCCACTAAAAATAAAATAACATGGTTGAAATAGTGCATGAATAGCTGGATTTTCGACAAGTGATCCTTCAAGGACATGTTTTAAGAATTTCAGTTTAAGACTAAAAATGTCAACCATATTTCTTTTTTATATTGTTTTTGAGCTTATTTATCCACTAAAAATAAAATAACATGGTTGAGATAGTGCATGAATAGCTGGATTTTCGACAAGTGATCCTTCAAGGACATGTTTTAAGAATTTCAGTTTAAGACAAAAAATGCCAACCATATTTCTTTTTTATATTGTTTTTGTGCTTATTTATCCACTAAAAATAAAATAACATGGTTGAGATAGTGCATGAATAGCTGGATTTTCGACAAGTGATCCTTCAAGGACATGTTTTAAGAATTTCAGTTTAAGACAAAAAATGCCAACCATATTTCTTTTTTATATTGTTTTTGTGCTTATTTATCCACTAAAAATAAAATAACATGGTTGAGATAGTGCATGAATAGCTGGATTTTCGACAAGTGATCCTTCAAGGACATGTTTTAAGAATTTCAGTTTAAGACAAAAAATGCCAACCATATTTCTTTTTTATATTGTTTTTGTGCTTATTTATCCACTAAAAATAAAATAACATGGTTGAGATAGTGCATGAATAGCTGGATTTTCGACAAGTGATCCTTCAAGGACATGTTTTAAGAATTTCAGTTTAAGACAAAAAATGCCAACCATATTTCTTTTTTATATTGTTTTTGTGCTTATTTATCCACTAAAAATAAAATAACATGGTTGAGATAGTGCATGAATAGCTGGATTTTCGACAAGTGATCCTTCAAGGACATGTTTTAAGAATTTCAGTTTAAGACAAAAAATGCCAACCATATTTCTTTTTTATATTGTTTTTGTGCTTATTTATCCACTAAAAATAAAATAACATGGTTGAGATAGTGCATGAATAGCTGGATTTTCGACAAGTGATCCTTCAAGGACATGTTTTAAGAATTTCAGTTTAAGACAAAAAATGCCAACCATATTTCTTTTTTATATTGTTTTTGTGCTTATTTATCCACTAAAAATAAAATAACATGGTTGAGATAGTGCATGAATAGCTGGATTTTCGACAAGTGATCCTTCAAGGACATGTTTTAAGAATTTCAGTTTAAGACAAAAAATGCCAACCATATTTCTTTTTTATATTGTTTTTGTGCTTATTTATCCACTAAAAATAAAATAACATGGTTGAGATAGTGCATGAATAGCTGGATTTTCGACAAGTGATCCTTCAAGGACATGTTTTAAGAATTTCAGTTTTAGACTAAAAATGTCAACCATATTTCTTTTTTATATTGTTTTTGAGCTTATTTATCCACTAAAAATAAAATAACATGGTTGAGATAGTGCATGAATAGCTGGATTTTCGACCAGTGATCCTTCAAGGACGTGTTTTAAGAATTTCAGTTTTAGACTAAAAATGTCAACCATATTTCTTTTTTATATTGTTTTTGTGCTTATTTATCCACTAGAAATAAAATAACATGGTTGAGATAGTGCATGAATAGCTGGATTTTCGACCAGTAATCCTTCAAGGACGTGTTTTAAGAATTTCAGTTTTAGACTAAAAATGTCAACCATATTTCTTTTTTATATTGTTTTTGAGCTTATTTATCCACTAAAAATAAAATAACATGGTTGAGATAGTGCATGAATAGCTGGATTTTCGACCAGTGATCCTTCAAGGACGTGTTTTAAGAATTTCAGTTTTAGACTAAAAATGTCAACCATATTTCTTTTTTATATTGTTTTTGTGCTTATTTATCCACTAAAAATAAAATAACATGGTTGAGATAGTGCATGAATAGCTGGATTTTCGACAAGTGATCCTTCAAGGACATGTTTTAAGAATTTCAGTTTTAGACTAAAAATGTCAACCATATTTCTTTTTTATATTGTTTTTGTGCTTATTTATCCACTAAAAATAAAATAACATGGTTGAGATAGTGCATGAATAGCTGGATTTTCGACAAGTGATCCTTCAAGGACATGTTTTAAGAATTTCAGTTTTAGACTAAAAATGCCAACCATATTTCATTTTTATATTGTTTTTGAGCTTATTTATCCACTAAAAATAAAATAATATGGTTGAGATAGTGCAAGAATAGCTGGATTTTCGACAAGTGATCCTTCAAGGACATGTTTTAAGAATTTCAGTTTTAGACTAAAAATGCCAACCATATTTCATTTTTATATTGTTTTTGAGCTTATTTATCCACTAAAAATAAAATAATATGATTGAGATAGTGCAAGAATAGCTGGATTTTCGACAAGTGATCCTTCAAGGACATGTTTTAAGAATTTCAGTTTTAGACTAAAAATGCCAACCATATTTCATTTTTATATTGTTTTTGAGCTTATTTATCCACTAAAAATAAAATAATATGGTTGAGATAGTGCAAGAATAGCTGGATTTTCGACAAGTGATCCTTCAAGGACATGTTTTAAGAATTTCAGTTTTAGACTAAAAATGCCAACCATATTTCATTTTTATATTGTTTTTGAGCTTATTTATCCACTAAAAATAAAATAATATGGTTGAGATAGTGCATGAATAGCTGAATTTTCGACAAGTGATCCTTCAAGGACATGTTTTAAGAATTTCAGTTTTAGACTAAAAATGCCAACCATATTTCATTTTTATATTGTTTTTGAGCTTATTTATCCACTAAAAATAAAATAATATGGTTGAGATAGTGCAAGAATAGCTGGATTTTCGACAAGTGATCCTTCAAGGACATGTTTTAAGAATTTCAGTTTTAGACTAAAAATGCCAACCATATTTCATTTTTATATTGTTTTTGAGCTTATTTATCCACTAAAAATAAAATAATATGATTGAGATAGTGCAAGAATAGCTGGATTTTCGACAAGTGATCCTTCAAGGACATGTTTTAAGAATTTCAGTTTTAGACTAAAAATGCCAACCATATTTCATTTTTATATTGTTTTTGAGCTTATTTATCCACTAAAAATAAAATAATATGGTTGAGATAGTGCAAGAATAGCTGGATTTTCGACAAGTGATCCTTCAAGGACATGTTTTAAGAATTTCAGTTTTAGACTAAAAATGCCAACCATATTTCATTTTTATATTGTTTTTGAGCTTATTTATCCACTAAAAATAAAATAATATGGTTGAGATAGTGCAAGAATAGCTGGATTTTCGACAAGTGATCCTTCAAGGACATGTTTTAAGAATTTCAGTTTTAGACTAAAAATGCCAACCATATTTCATTTTTATATTGTTTTTGAGCTTATTTATCCACTAAAAATAAAATAATATGGTTGAGATAGTGCATGAATAGCTGAATTTTCGACAAGTGATCCTTCAAGGACATGTTTTAAGAGTTTCAGTTTTAGACTAAAAATGCCAACCATATTTCATTTTTATATTGTTTTTGAGCTTATTTATCCACTAAAAATAAAATAATATGGTTGAGATAGTGCAAGAATAGCTGGATTTTCGACAAGTGATCCTTCAAGGACATGTTTTAAGAATTTCAGTTTTAGACTAAAAATGCCAACCATATTTCATTTTTATATTGTTTTTGAGCTTATTTATCCACTAAAAATAAAATAATATGGTTGAGATAGTGCATGAATAGCTGAATTTTCGACAAGTGATCCTTCAAGGACATGTTTTAAGAATTTCAGTTTTAGACTAAAAATGCCAACCATATTTCATTTTTATATTGTTTTTGAGCTTATTTATCCACTAAAAATAAAATAATATGGTTGAGATAGTGCAAGAATAGCTGGATTTTCGACAAGTGATCCTTCAAGGACATGTTTTAAGAATTTCGGTTTTAGACTAAAAATGCCAACCATATTTCATTTTTATATTGTTTTTGAGCTTATTTATCCACTAAAAATAAAATAATATGGTTGAGATAGTGCAAGAATAGCTGGATTTTCGACAAGTGATCCTTCAAGGACATGTTTTAAGAATTTCAGTTTTAGACTAAAAATGCCAACCATATTTCATTTTTATATTGTTTTTGAGCTTATTTATCCACTAAAAATAAAATAATATGGTTGAGATAGTGCAAGAATAGCTGGATTTTCGACAAGTGATCCTTCAAGGACATGTTTTAAGAATTTCAGTTTTAGACTAAAAATGCCAACCATATTTCATTTTTATATTGTTTTTGAGCTTATTTATCCACTAAAAATAAAATAATATGGTTGAGATAGTGCATGAATAGCTGAATTTTCGACAAGTGATCCTTCAAGGACATGTTTTAAGAATTTCAGTTTTAGACTAAAAATGCCAACCATATTTCATTTTTATATTGTTTTTGAGCTTATTTATCCACTAAAAATAAAATAATATGGTTGAGATAGTGCAAGAATAGCTGGATTTTCGACAAGTGATCCTTCAAGGACATGTTTTAAGAATTTCAGTTTTAGACTAAAAATGCCAACCATATTTCATTTTTATATTGTTTTTGAGCTTATTTATCCACTAAAAATAAAATAATATGGTTGAGATAGTGCATGAATAGCTGAATTTTCGACAAGTGATCCTTCAAGGACATGTTTTAAGAATTTCAGTTTTAGACTAAAAATGCCAACCATATTTCATTTTTATATTGTTTTTGAGCTTATTTATCCACTAAAAATAAAATAATATGGTTGAGATAGTGCAAGAATAGCTGGATTTTCGACAAGTGATCCTTCAAGGACATGTTTTAAGAATTTCAGTTTTAGACTAAAAATGCCAACCATATTTCATTTTTATATTGTTTTTGAGCTTATTTATCCACTAAAAATAAAATAATATGGTTGAGATAGTGCAAGAATAGCTGGATTTTCGACAAGTGATCCTTCAAGGACATGTTTTAAGAATTTCAGTTTTAGACTAAAAATGCCAACCATATTTCATTTTTATATTGTTTTTGAGCTTATTTATCCACTAAAAATAAAATAATATGGCTGAGATTGTGCATGAATATCTGGATTTTCGACAAGTGATCCTTCAAGGACATGTTTTAAGAATTTCAGTTTTAGACTAAAAATGCCAACCATATTTCATTTTTATATTGTTTTTGAGCTTATTTATCCACTAAAAATAAAATAATATGGTTGAGATAGTGCATGAATAGCTGAATTTTCGACAAGTGATCCTTCAAGGACATGTTTTAAGAATTTCAGTTTTAGACTAAAAATGCCAACCATATTTCATTTTTATATTGTTTTTGAGCTTATTTATCCACTAAAAATAAAATAATATGGTTGAGATAGTGCATGAATAGCTGAATTTTCGACAAGTGATCCTTCAAGGACATGTTTTAAGAATTTCAGTTTTAGACTAAAAATGCCAACCATATTTCATTTTTATATTGTTTTTGAGCTTATTTATCCACTAAAAATAAAATAATATGGTTGAGATAGTGCATGAATAGCTGAATTTTCGACAAGTGATCCTTCAAGGACATGTTTTAAGAATTTCAGTTTTAGACTAAAAATGCCAACCATATTTCATTTTTATATTGTTTTTGAGCTTATTTATCCACTAAAAATAAAATAATATGGTTGAGATAGTGCATGAATAGCTGAATTTTCGACAAGTGATCCTTCAAGGACATGTTTTAAGAATTTCAGTTTTAGACTAAAAATGCCAACCATATTTCATTTTTATATTGTTTTTGAGCTTATTTATCCACTAAAAATAAAATAATATGGTTGAGATAGTGCAAGAATAGCTGGATTTTCGACAAGTGATCCTTCAAGGACATGTTTTAAGAATTTCAGTTTTAGACTAAAAATGCCAACCATATTTCATTTTTATATTGTTTTTGAGCTTATTTATCCACTAAAAATAAAATAATATGGTTGAGATAGTGCAAGAATAGCTGGATTTTCGACAAGTGATCCTTCAAGGACATGTTTTAAGAATTTCAGTTTTAGACTAAAAATGCCAACCATATTTCATTTTTATATTGTTTTTGAGCTTATTTATCCACTAAAAATAAAATAATATGGTTGAGATAGTGCATGAATAGCTGAATTTTCGACAAGTGATCCTTCAAGGACATGTTTTAAGAATTTCAGTTTTAGACTAAAAATGCCAACCATATTTCATTTTTATATTGTTTTTGAGCTTATTTATCCACTAAAAATAAAATAATATGGTTGAGATAGTGCATGAATAGCTGAATTTTCGACAAGTGATCCTTCAAGGACATGTTTTAAGAATTTCAGTTTTAGACTAAAAATGCCAACCATATTTCATTTTTATATTGTTTTTGAGCTTATTTATCCACTAAAAATAAAATAATATGGTTGAGATAGTGCAAGAATAGCTGGATTTTCGACAAGTGATCCTTCAAGGACATGTTTTAAGAATTTCAGTTTTAGACTAAAAATGCCAACCATATTTCATTTTTATATTGTTTTTGAGCTTATTTATCCACTAAAAATAAAATAATATGGTTGAGATAGTGCAAGAATAGCTGGATTTTCGACAAGTGATCCTTCAAGGACATGTTTTAAGAATTTCAGTTTTAGACTAAAAATGCCAACCATATTTCATTTTTATATTGTTTTTGAGCTTATTTATCCACTAAAAATAAAATAATATGGTTGAGATAGTGCAAGAATAGCTGGATTTTCGACAAGTGATCCTTCAAGGTCATGTTTTAAGAATTTCAGTTTTAGACTAAAAATGCCAACCATATTTCATTTTTATATTGTTTTTGAGCTTATTTATCCACTAAAAATAAAATAATATGGTTGAGATAGTGCATGAATAGCTGAATTTTCGACAAGTGATCCTTCAAGGACATGTTTTAAGAATTTCAGTTTTAGACTAAAAATGCCAACCATATTTCATTTTTATATTGTTTTTGAGCTTATTTATCCACTAAAAATAAAATAATATGGTTGAGATAGTGCATGAATAGCTGAATTTTCGACAAGTGATCCTTCAAGGACATGTTTTAAGAATTTCAGTTTTAGACTAAAAATGCCAACCATATTTCATTTTTATATTGTTTTTGAGCTTATTTATCCACTAAAAATAAAATAATATGGTTGAGATAGTGCAAGAATAGCTGGATTTTCGACAAGTGATCCTTCAAGGACATGTTTTAAGAATTTCAGTTTTAGACTAAAAATGCCAACCATATTTCATTTTTATATTGTTTTTGAGCTTATTTATCCACTAAAAATAAAATAATATGGTTGAGATAGTGCAAGAATAGCTGGATTTTCGACAAGTGATCCTTCAAGGACATGTTTTAAGAATTTCAGTATTAGACTAAAAATGCCAACCATATTTCATTTTTATATTGTTTTTGAGCTTATTTATCCACTAAAAAATAAAATAATATGGTTGAGATAGTGCAAGAATAGCTGGATTTTCGACAAGTGATCCTTCAAGGACATGTTTTAAGAATTTCAGTTTTAGACTAAAAATGCCAACCATATTTCATTTTTATATTGTTTTTGAGCTTATTTATCCACTAAAAATAAAATAATATGGTTGAGATAGTGCAAGAATAGCTGGATTTTCGACAAGTGATCCTTCAAGGACATGTTTTAAGAATTTCAGTTTTAGACTAAAAATGCCAACCATATTTCATTTTTATATTGTTTTTGAGCTTATTTATCCACTAAAAATAAAATAATATGGTTGAGATAGTGCATGAATAGCTGAATTTTCGACAAGTGATCCTTCAAGGACATGTTTTAAGAATTTCAGTTTTAGACTAAAAATGCCAACCATATTTCATTTTTATATTGTTTTTGAGCTTATTTATCCACTAAAAATAAAATAATATGGTTGAGATAGTGCAAGAATAGCTGGATTTTCGACAAGTGATCCTTCAAGGACATGTTTTAAGAATTTCAGTTTTAGACTAAAAATGCCAACCATATTTCATTTTTATATTGTTTTTGAGCTTATTTATCCACTAAAAATAAAATAATATGGTTGAGATAGTGCAAGAATAGCTGGATTTTCGACAAGTGATCCTTCAAGGACATGTTTTAAGAATTTCAGTTTTAGACTAAAAATGCCAACCATATTTCATTTTTATATTGTTTTTTGAGCTTATTTATCCACTAAAAATAAAATAATATGGTTGAGATAGTGCATGAATAGCTGAATTTTCGACAAGTGATCCTTCAAGGACATGTTTTAAGAATTTCAGTTTTAGACTAAAAATGCCAACCATATTTCATTTTTATATTGTTTTTGAGCTTATTTATCCACTAAAAATAAAATAATATGGTTGAGATAGTGCAAGAATAGCTGGATTTTCGACAAGTGATCCTTCAAGGACATGTTTTAAGAATTTCAGTTTTAGACTAAAAATGCCAACCATATTTCATTTTTATATTGTTTTTGAGCTTATTTATCCACTAAAAATAAAATAATATGGTTGAGATAGTGCAAGAATAGCTGGATTTTCGACAAGTGATCCTTCAAGGACATGTTTTAAGAATTTCAGTTTTAGACTAAAAATGCCAACCATATTTCATTTTTATATTGTTTTTGAGCTTATTTATCCACTAAAAATAAAATAATATGGTTGAGATAGTGCAAGAATAGCTGGATTTTCGACAAGTGATCCTTCAAGGACATGTTTTAAGAATTTCAGTTTTAGACTAAAAATTGCCAACCATATTTCATTTTTATATTGTTTTTGAGCTTATTTATCCACTAAAAATAAAATAATATGGTTGAGATAGTGCAAGAATAGCTGGATTTTCGACAAGTGATCCTTCAAGGACATGTTTTAAGAATTTCAGTTTTAGACTAAAAATGCCAACCATATTTCATTTTTATATTGTTTTTGAGCTTATTTATCCACTAAAAATAAAATAATATGGTTGAGATAGTGCAAGAATAGCTGGATTTTCGACAAGTGATCCTTCAAGGACATGTTTTAAGAATTTCAGTTTTAGACTAAAAATGCCAACCATATTTCATTTTTATATTGTTTTTGAGCTTATTTATCCACTAAAAATAAAATAATATGGTTGAGATAGTGCAAGAATAGCTGGATTTTCGACAAGTGATCCTTCAAGGACATGTTTTAAGAATTTCAGTTTTAGACTAAAAATGCCAACCATATTTCATTTTTATATTGTTTTTTGAGCTTATTTATCCACTAAAAATAAAATAATATGGTTGAGATAGTGCAAGAATAGCTGGATTTTCGACAAGTGATCCTTCAAGGACATGTTTTAAGAATTTCAGTTATAGAATAAAAATGCCAACCATATTTCTTTTTTATATTGTTTTTGAGCTTATTTATCCAGTAAAAATAAAATAATATGGCTGAGATAGTGCATGAATAGCTGGATTTTCGACAAGTGATCCTTCAAGGACATGTTTTAAGAATTTCAGTTATAGACTAAAAATGCCAACCATATTTCTTTTTTATATTGTTTTTGAGCTTATTTATCCACTAAAAATGAAATAATATGGTTGAGAAAGTGCATGAATAGCTGGATTTTCGACAAGTGATCCTTCAAGGACATGTTTTAAGAATTTCAGTTTATAGAATAAAAATGCCAACCATATTTCATTTTTATATTGTTTTTGAGCTTATTTATCCACTAAAAATAAAATAATATGGCTGAGATAGTGCATGAATAGCTGGATTTGCGACAAGTGATCCTTCAAGGACATGTTTTAAGAATTTCAGTTATAGACTAAAAATGCCAACCATATTTCTTTTTATATTGTTTTTGAGCTTATTTATCCACTAAAAATGAAATAATATGGTTGAGAAAGTGCATGAATAGCTGGATTTTCGACAAGTGATCCTTCAAGGACACGTTTTAAGAATTTCAGTTATAGACTAAAAATGCCAACCATATTTCTTTTTTATATTGTTTTTGAGCTTATTTATCCACTAAAAATGAAATAATATGGTTGAGAAAGTGCATGAATAGCTGGATTTTCGACAAGTGATCCTTCAAGGACATGTTTTAAGAATTTCAGTTATAGACTAAAAATGCCAGCCATATTTCTTTTTTATATTGTTTTTGAGCTTATTTATCCACTTAAAAATAAAATAATATGGCTGAGATTGTGCATGAATAGCTGGATTTTCGACAAGTGATCCTTCAAGGACATGTTTTAAGAATTTCAGTTTTAGACTAAAAATGCCAACCATATTTCATTTTTATATTGTTTTTGAGCTTATTTATCCACTAAAAATAAAATAATATGGTTGAGATAGTGCATGAATAGCTGGATTTTCGACAAGTGATCCTTCAAGGACATGTTTTAAGAATTTCAGTTATAGACTAAAAATGCCAACCATATTTCATTTTTATATTGTTTTTGAGCTTATTTATCCACTAAAAATAAAATAATATGGTTGAGATAGTGCATGAATAGCTGGATTTTCGACAAGTGATCCTTCAAGGACATGTTTTAAGAATTTCAGTTATAGACTAAAAATGCCAACCATATTTCTTTTTTATATTGTTTTTGAGCTTATTTATCCAGTAAAAATAAAATAATATGGCTGAGATAGTGCATGAATAGCTGGATTTTCGACAAGTGATCCTTCAAGGACATGTTTTAAGAATTTCAGTTATAGACTAAAAATGCCAACCATATTTCTTTTTTATATTGTTTTTGAGCTTATTTATCCACTAAAAATGAAATAATATGGTTGAGAAAGTGCATGAATAGCTGGATTTTCGACAAGTGATCCTTCAAGGACGTGTTTTAAGAATTTCAGTTATAGACTAAAAATGCCAACCATATTTCATTTTTATATTGTTTTTGAGCTTATTTATCCACTAAAAATAAAATAATATGGTTGAGATAGTGCATGAATAGCTGGATTTTCGACAAGTGATCCTTCAAGGACATGTTTTAAGAATTTCAGTTTTAGACTAAAAATGCCAACCATATTTCTTTTTTATATTGTTTTTGAGCTTATTTATCCACTAAAAATAAAATAATATGGTTGAGATAGTGCATGAATAGCTGGATTTTCGACAAGTGATCCTTCAAGGACATGTTTTAAGAATTTCAGTTATAGACTAAAAATGCCAACCATATTTCTTTTTTATATTGTTTTTGAGCTTATTTATCCAGTAAAAATAAAATAATATGGCTGAGATAGTGCATGAATAGCTGGATTTTCGACAAGTGATCCTTCAAGGACATGTTTTAAGAATTTCAGTTATAGACTAAAAATGCCAACCATATTTCTTTTTTATATTGTTTTTGAGCTTATTTATCCACTAAAAATGAAATAATATGGTTGAGAAAGTGCATGAATAGCTGGATTTTCGACAAGTGATCCTTCAAGGACGTGTTTTAAGAATTTCAGTTATAGACTAAAAATGCCAACCATATTTCTTTTTTATATTGTTTTTGAGCTTATTTATCCACTAAAAATAAAATAATATGGTTGAGATAGTGCATGAATAGCTGGATTTTCGACAAGTGATCCTTCAAGGACATGTTTTAAGAATTTCAGTTTTAGACTAAAAATGCCAACCATATTTTCATTTTTATATTGTTTTTTGAGCTTATTTATCCACTAAAAAATGAAATAATATGGTTGAGATAGTGCATGAATAGCTGGATTTTCGACAAGTGATCCTTCAAGGACATGTTTTAAGAATTTCAGTTTTAGACTAAAAATGCCAACCATATTTCATTTTTTATATTGTTTTTGAGCTTATTTATCCACTAAAAATGAAATAATATGGTTGAGATAGTGCATGAATAGCTGGATTTTCGACAAGTGATCCTTCAAGGACATGTTTTAAGAATTTCAGTTTTAGACTAAAAATGCCAACCATATTTCTTTTTTATATTGTTTTTGAGCTTATTTATCCACTAAAAATGAAATAATATGGTTGAGAAAGTGCATGAATAGCTGGATTTTCGACAAGTGATCCTTCAAGGACATGTTTTAAGAATTTCAGTTATAGACTAAAAATGCCAGCCATATTTCTTTTTTATATTGTTTTTGAGCTTATTTATCCACTTAAAATAAAATAATATGGCTGAGATTGTGCATGAATAGCTGGATTTTCGACAAGTGATCCTTCAAGGACATGTTTTAAGAATTTCAGTTTTAGACTAAAAATGCCAACCATATTTCATTTTTATATTGTTTTTGAGCTTATTTATCCACTAAAAAATGAAATAATATGGTTGAGATAGTGCATGAATAGCTGGATTTTCGACAAGTGATCCTTCAAGGACATGTTTTAAGAATTTCAGTTATAGACTAAAAATGCCAACCATATTTCTTTTTTATATTGTTTTTGAGCTTATTTATCCACTAAAAATGAAATAATATGGTTGAGATAGTGCATGAATAGCTGGATTTTCGACAAGTGATCCTTCAAGGACATGTTTTAAGAATTTCAGTTTTAGACTAAAAATGCCAACCATATTTCATTTTTATATTGTTTTTGAGCTTATTTATCCACTAAAAATGAAAATAATATGGTTGAGAAAGTGCATGAATAGCTGGATTTTCGACAAGTGATCCTTCAAGGACATGTTTTAAGAATTTCAGTTTTAGACTAAAAATGCCAACCATATTTCTTTTTTATATTGTTTTTGAGCTTATTTATCCACTAAAAATGAAATAATATGGTTGAGAAAGTGCATGAATAGCTGGATTTTCGACAAGTGATCCTTCAAGGACATGTTTTAAGAATTTCAGTTATAGACTAAAAATGCCAGCCATATTTCTTTTTTATATTGTTTTTGAGCTTATTTATCCACTTAAAATAAAATAATATGGCTGAGATTGTGCATGAATAGCTGGATTTTCGACAAGTGATCCTTCAAGGACATGTTTTAAGAATTTCAGTTTAGACTAAAAATGCCAACCATATTTCATTTTTATATTGTTTTTGAGCTTATTTTATCCACTAAAAATGAAATAATATGGTTGAGATAGTGCATGAATAGCTGGATTTTCGACAAGTGATCCTTCAAGGACATGTTTTAAGAATTTCAGTTATAGACTAAAAATGCCAACCATATTTCTTTTTTATATTGTTTTTGAGCTTATTTATCCACTAAAAATGAAATAATATGGTTGAGATAGTGCATGAAATAGCTGGATTTTCGACAAGTGATCCTTCAAGGACATGTTTTAAGAATTTCAGTTTTAGACTAAAAATGCCAACCATATTTCATTTTTATATTGTTTTTGAGCTTATTTATCCACTAAAAATGAAATAATATGGTTGAGATAGTGCATGAATAGCTGGATTTTCGACAAGTGATCCGTCAAGGACATGTTTTAAGAATTTCAGTTTTAGACTAAAAATGCCAACCATATTTCCTTTTTTATATTGTTTTTGAGCTTATTTATCCACTAAAAATGGAAATAATATGGTTTGAGAAAGTGCATGAATAGCTGGATTTTCGACAAGTGATCCTTCAAGGACATGTTTTAAGAATTTCAGTTATAGACTAAAAATGCCAACCATATTTCTTTTTTATATTGTTTTTGAGCTTATTTATCCACTAAAAATGAAATAATATGGTTGAGATAGTGCATGAATAGCTGGATTTTCGACAAGTGATCCTTTCAAGGACATGTTTTAAGAATTTCAGTTTTAGACTAAAAATGCCAACCATATTTCTTTTTTATATTGTTTTTGAGCTTATTTATCCACTAAAAATGAAATAATTATGGTTGAGATAGTGCATGAATAGCTGGATTTTCGACAAGTGATCCTTCAAGGACATGTTTTAAGAATTTCAGTTTTAGACTAAAAATGCCAACCATATTTCTTTTTTATATTGTTTTTGAGCTTATTTATCCACTAAAAAATGAAATAATATGGTTGAGATAGTGCATGAATAGCTGGATTTTCGACAAGTGATCCTTCAAGGACATGTTTTAAGAATTTCAGTTTTAGACTAAAAATGCCAACCATATTTCATTTTTATATTGTTTTTGAGCTTATTTATCCACTAAAAATGAAATAATATGGTTGAGATAGTGCATGAATAGCTGGATTTTCGACAAGTGATCCTTCAAGGACATGTTTTAAGAATTTCAGTTTTAGACTAAAAATGCCAACCATATTTCTTTTTTATATTGTTTTTGAGCTTATTTATCCACTAAAAATGAAATAATATGGTTGAGAAAGTGCATGAATAGCTGGATTTTCGACAAGTGATCCTTCAAGGACATGTTTTAAGAATTTCAGTTATAGACTAAAAATGCCAACCATATTTCTTTTTTATATTGTTTTTGAGCTTATTTATCCACTAAAAATGAAATAATATGGTTGAGATAGTGCATGAATAGCTGGATTTTCGACAAGTGATCCTTCAAGGACATGTTTTAAGAATTTCAGTTTTAGACTAAAAATGCCAACCATATTTCTTTTTTATATTGTTTTTGAGCTTATTTATCCACTTAAAATGAAATAATATGGTTGAGAAAGTGCATGAATAGCTGGATTTTCGACAAGTGATCCTTCAAGGACATGTTTTAAGAATTTCAGTTTTAGACTAAAAATGCCAACCATATTTCTTTTTTATATTGTTTTTGAGCTTATTTATCCACTAAAAATGAAATAATATGGTTGAGAAAGTGCATGAATAGCTGGATTTTCGACAAGTGATCCTTCAAGGACATGTTTTAAGAATTTCAGTTATAGACTAAAAATGCCAGCCATATTTCATTTTTATATTGTTTTTGAGCTTATTTATCCACTAAAAATGAAATAATATGGTTGAGATAGTGCATGAATAGCTGGATTTTCGACAAGTGATCCTTCAAGGACATGTTTTAAGAATTTCAGTTATAGACTAAAAATGCCAACCATATTTCATTTTTATATTGTTTTTGAGCTTATTTATCCACTAAAAATGAAATAATATGGTTGAGATAGTGCATGAATAGCTGGATTTTCGACAAGTGATCCTTCAAGGACATGTTTTAAGAATTTCAGTTATAGACTAAAAATGCCAACCATATTCATTTTTATATTGTTTTTGAGCTTATTTATCCACTAAAAATGAAATAATATGGTGGAGATAGTGCAAGAATAGCTGGATTTTCGACAAGTGATCCTTCAAGGACATGTTTTAAGAATTTCAGTTTTAGACTAAAAATGCCAACCATATTTCTTTTTTTATATTGTTTTTGAGCTTATTTATCCACTAAAAATAAAATAATATGGTTGAGATAGTGCATGAATAGCTGGATTTTCGACAAGTGATCCGTCAAGGACATGTTTTAAGAATTTCAGTTATAGACTAAAAATGCCAACCATATTTCTTTTTTATATTGTTTTTGAGCTTATTTATCCAGTAAAAATAAAATAATATGGCTGAGATAGTGCATGAATAGCTGGATTTTCGACAAGTGATCCTTCAAGGACATGTTTTAAGAATTTCAGTTATAGACTAAAAATGCCAACCATATTTCTTTTTTATATTGTTTTTGAGCTTATTTATCCACTAAAAATAAAATAATATGGTTGAGATAGTGCATGAATAGCTGGATTTTCGACAAGTGATCCGTCAAGGACATGTTTTAAGAATTTCAGTTATAGACTAAAAATGCCAACCATATTTCTTTTTTATATTGTTTTTGAGCTTATTTATCCAGTAAAAATAAAATAATATGGCTGAGATAGTGCATGAATAGCTGGATTTTCGACAAGTGATCCTTCAAGGACATGTTTTAAGAATTTCAGTTATAGACTAAAAATGCCAACCATATTTCTTTTTTATATTGTTTTTGAGCTTATTTATCCACTAAAAATGAAATAATATGGTTGAGAAAGTGCATGAATAGCTGGATTTTCGACAAGTGATCCTTCAAGGACGTGTTTTAAGAATTTCAGTTATAGACTAAAAATGCCAACCATATTTCATTTTTATATTGTTTTTGAGCTTATTTATCCACTAAAAATAAAATAATATGGTTGAGATAGTGCATGAATAGCTGGATTTTCGACAAGTGATCCTTCAAGGACATGTTTTAAGAATTTCAGTTTTAGACTAAAAATGCCAACCATATTTCTTTTTTATATTGTTTTTGAGCTTATTTATCCACTAAAAATAAAATAATATGGTTGAGATAGTGCATGAATAGCTGGATTTTCGACAAGTGATCCTTCAAGGACATGTTTTAAGAATTTCAGTTATAGACTAAAAATGCCAACCATATTTCTTTTTTATATTGTTTTTGAGCTTATTTATCCACTAAAAATGAAATAATATGGTTGAGAAAGTGCATGAATAGCTGGATTTTCGACAAGTGATCCTTCAAGGACGTGTTTTAAGAATTTCAGTTATAGACTAAAAATGCCAACCATATTTCATTTTTATATTGTTTTTGAGCTTATTTATCCACTAAAAATAAAATAATATGGTTGAGATAGTGCATGAATAGCTGGATTTTCGACAAGTGATCCTTCAAGGACATGTTTTAAGAATTTCAGTTATAGACTAAAAATGCCAACCATATTTCTTTTTTATATGTTTTTGAGCTTATTTATCCAGTAAAAATAAAATAATATGGCTGAGATAGTGCATGAATAGCTGGATTTTCGACAAGTGATCCTTCAAGGACATGTTTTAAGAATTTCAGTTATAGACTAAAAATGCCAACCATATTTCTTTTTTATATTGTTTTTGAGCTTATTTATCCACTAAAAATGAAATAATATGGTTGAGAAAGTGCATGAATAGCTGGATTTTCGACAAGTGATCCTTCAAGGACGTGTTTTAAGAATTTCAGTTATAGACTAAAAATGCCAGCCATATTTCTTTTTTATATTGTTTTTGAGCTTATTTATCCACTTAAAATAAAATAATATGGCTGAGATTGTGCATGAATAGCTGGATTTTCGACAAGTGATCCTTCAAGGACATGTTTTAAGAATTTCAGTTATAGACTAAAAATGCCAGCCATATTTCTTTTTTATATTGTTTTTGAGCTTATTTATCCACTTAAAATAAAATAATATGGCTGAGATTGTGCATGAATAGCTGGATTTTCGACAAGTGATCCTTCAAGGACATGTTTTAAGAATTTCAGTTATAGACTAAAAATGCCAGCCATATTTCTTTTTTATATTGTTTTTGAGCTTATTTATCCACTTAAAATAAAATAATATGGCTGAGATAGTGCATGAATAGCTGGATTTTCGACAAGTGATCCTTCAAGGACATGTTTTAAGAATTTCAGTTATAGACTAAAAATGCCAACCATATTTCATTTTTATATTGTTTTTGAGCTTATTTATCCACTTAAAATAAAATAATATGGCTGAGATAGTGCATGAATAGCTGGATTTTCGACAAGTGATCCTTCAAGGACGTGTTTTAAGAATTTCAGTTATAGACTAAAAATGCCAACCATATTTCATTTTTATATTGTTTTTGAGCTTATTTATCCACTAAAAATAAAATAATATGGTTGAGATAGTGCATGAATAGCTGGATTTTCGACAAGTGATCCTTCAAGGACATGTTTTAAGAATTTCAGTTATAGACTAAAAATGCCAACCATATTTCTTTTTTATATTGTTTTTGAGCTTATTTATCCACTAAAAATGAAATAATATGGTTGAGAAAGTGCATGAATAGCTGGATTTTCGACAAGTGATCCTTCAAGGACGTGTTTTAAGAATTTCAGTTATAGACTAAAAATGCCAGCCATATTTCTTTTTTATATTGTTTTTGAGCTTATTTATCCACTTAAAATAAAATAATATGGCTGAGATTGTGCATGAATAGCTGGATTTTCGACAAGTGATCCTTCAAGGACATGTTTTAAGAATTTCAGTTATAGACTAAAAATGCCAGCCATATTTCTTTTTTATATTGTTTTTGAGCTTATTTATCCACTAAAAATAAAATAATATGGTTGAGAAAGTGCATGAATAGCTGGATTTTCGCCAAGTGATCCTTCAAGGACGTGTTTTAAGAATTTCAGTTATAGACTAAAAATGCCAGCCATATTTCTTTTTTATATTGTTTTTGAGCTTATTTATCCACTTAAAATAAAATAATATGGCTGAGATTGTGCATGAATAGCTGGATTTTCGACAAGTGATCCTTCAAGGACATGTTTTAAGAATTTCAGTTATAGACTAAAAATGCCAACCATATTTCTTTTTTATATTGTTTTTGAGCTTATTTATCCACTAAAAATAAAATAATATGGTTGAGAAAGTGCATGAATAGCTGGATTTTCGCCAAGTGATCCTTCAAGGACATGTTTTAAGAATTTCAGTTATAGACTAAAAATGCCAGCCATATTTCTTTTTTATATTGTTTTTGAGCTTATTTATCCACTAAAAATAAAATAATATGGTTGAGAAAGTGCATGAATAGCTGGATTTTCGCCAAGTGATCCTTCAAGGACATGTTTTAAGAATTTCAGTTATAGACTAAAAATGCCAGCCATATTTCTTTTTTATATTGTTTTTGAGCTTATTTATCCACTAAAAATAAAATAATATGGTTGAGATAGTGCATGAATAGCTGGATTTTCGACAAGTGATCCTTCAAGGACATGTTTTAAGAATTTCAGTTTTAGACTAAAAATGCCAACCATATTTCTTTTTTATATTGTTTTTGAGCTTATTTATCCACTAAAAATAAAATAATATGGTGGAGATAGTGCAAGAATAGCTGGATTTTCGACAAGTGATCCTTCAAGGACATGTTTTAAGAATTTCAGTTTTAGACTAAAAATGCCAACCATATTTCTTTTTTATATTGTTTTTGAGCTTATTTATCCACTAAAAATAAAATAATATGGTGGAGATAGTGCAAGAATAGCTGGATTTTCGACAAGTGATCCTTCAAGGACATGTTTTAAGAATTTCAGTTTTAGACTAAAAATGCCAACCATATTTCTTTTTTATATTGTTTTTGAGCTTATTTATCCACTAAAAATAACATAATATGGTTGAGATAGTGCAAGAATAGCTGGATTTTCGACAAGTGATCCTTCAAGGACATGTTTTAAGAATTTCAGTTTTAGACTAAAAATGCCAACCATATTTCTTTTTTATATTGTTTTTGAGCTTATTTATCCACTAAAAATAAAATAATATGGTGGAGATAGTGCAAGAATAGCTGGATTTTCGACAAGTGATCCTTCAAGGACATGTTTTAAGAATTTCAGTTTTAGACTAAAAATGCCAACCATATTTCTTTTTTATATTGTTTTTGAGCTTATTTATCCACTAAAAATAAAATAATATGGTGGAGATAGTGCAAGAATAGCTGGATTTTCGACAAGTGATCCTTCAAGGACATGTTTTAAGAATTTCAGTTTTAGACTAAAAATGCCAACCATATTTCTTTTTATATTGTTTTTGAGCTTATTTATCCACTAAAAATAACATAATATGGTTGAGAAAGTGCATGAATAGCTGGATTTTCGACAAGTGATCCTTCAAGGACATGTTTTAAGAATTTCAGTTTTAGACTAAAAATGCCAACCATATTTCTTTTTTATATTGTTTTTGAGCTTATTTATCCACTAAAAATAAAATAATATGGTGGAGATAGTGCAAGAATAGCTGGATTTTCGACAAGTGATCCTTCAAGGACATGTTTTAAGAATTTCAGTTTTAGACTAAAAATGCCAACCATATTTCTTTTTTATATTGTTTTTGAGCTTATTTATCCACTAAAAATAAAATAATATGGCTGAGATTGTGCATGAATATCTGGATTTTCGACAAGTGATCCTTCAAGGACATGTTTTAAGAATTTCAGTTTTAGACTAAAAATGCCAACCATATTTCTTTTTTATATTGTTTTTGAGCTTATTTATCCACTAAAAATAAAATAATATGGCTGAGATTGTGCATGAATAGCTGGATTTTCGCCAAGTGATCCTTCAAGGACATGTTTTAAGAATTTCAGTTATAGACTAAAAATGCCAGCCATATTTCTTTTTTATATTGTTTTTGAGCTTATTTATCCACTAAAAATAAAATAATATGGTTGAGAAAGTGCATGAATAGCTGGATTTTCGCCAAGTGATCCTTCAAGGACATGTTTTAAGAATTTCAGTTATAGACTAAAAATGCCAGCCATATTTCTTTTTTATATTGTTTTTGAGCTTATTTATCCACTAAAAATAAAATAATATGGTTGAGATAGTGCATGAATAGCTGGATTTTCGCCAAGTGATCCTTCAAGGACATGTTTTAAGAATTTCAGTTATAGATTAAAAATGCCAGCCATATTTCTTTTTTATATTGTTTTTGAGCTTATTTATCCACTAAAAATAAAATAATATGGTTGAGATAGGGCATGAATAGCTGGATTTTCGCCAAGTGATCCTTCAAGGACATGTTTTAAGAATTTCAGTTATAGACTAAAAATGCCAACCATATTTCATTTTTATATTGTTTTTGAGCTTATTTATCCACTAAAAATAAAATAATATGGTGGAGATAGTGCAAGAATAGCTGGATTTTCGACAAGTGATCCTTCAAGGACATGTTTTAAGAATTTCAGTTTTAGACTAAAAATGCCAACCATATTTCTTTTTTATATTGTTTTTGAGCTTATTTATCCACTAAAAATAAAATAATATGGTTGAGAAAGTGCATGAATAGCTGGATTTTCGACAAGTGATCCTTCAAGGACATGTTTTAAGAATTTCAGTTTTAGACTAAAAATGCCAACCATATTTCTTTTTTATATTGTTTTTGAGCTTATTTATCCACTAAAAATAAAATAATATGGTTGAGAAAGTGCATGAATAGCTGGATTTTCGACAAGTGATCCTTCAAGGACATGTTTTAAGAATTTCAGTTTTAGACTAAAAATGCCAACCATATTTCTTTTTTATATTGTTTTTGAGCTTATTTATCCACTAAAAATAAAATAATATGGTGGAGATAGTGCAAGAATAGCTGGATTTTCGACAAGTGATCCTTCAAGGACATGTTTTAAGAATTTCAGTTTTAGACTAAAAATGCCAACCATATTTCTTTTTTATATTGTTTTTGAGCTTATTTATCCACTAAAAATAAAATAATATGGTTGAGAAAGTGCATGAATAGCTGGATTTTCGCCAAGTGATCCTTCAAGGACATGTTTTAAGAATTTCAGTTATAGACTAAAAATGCCAACCATATTTCATTTTTATATAGTTTTTGAGCTTATTTATCCACTAAAAATAAAATAATATGGTTGAGAAAGTGCATGAATAGCTGGATTTTCGACAAGTGATCCTTCAAGGACATGTTTTAAGAATTTCAGTTTTAGACTAAAAATGCCAACCATATTTCATTTTTATATAGTATTTGAGCTTATTTATCCACTAAAAATAAAATAATATGGTTGAGAAAGTGCATGAATAGCTGGATTTTCGACAAGTGATCCTTCAAGGACATGTTTTAAGAATTTCAGTTTTAGACTAAAAATGCCAACCATATTTCATTTTTATATTGTTTTTGAGCTTATTTATCCACTAAAAATAAAATAATATGGTTGAGAAGTGCATGAATAGCTGGATTTTCGCCAAGTGATCCTTCAAGGACATGTTTTAAGAATTTCAGTTATAGACTAAAAATGCCAACCATATTTCATTTTTATATAGTTTTTGAGCTTATTTATCCACTAAAAATAAAATAATATGGTTGAGATAGGGCATGAATAGCTGGATTTTCGCCAAGTGATCCTTCAAGGACATGTTTTAAGAATTTCAGTTATAGATTAAAAATGCCAGCCATATTTCTTTTTTATATTGTTTTTGAGCTTATTTATCCACTAAAAATAAAATAATATGGCTGAGATTGTGCATGAATATCTGGATTTTCGACAAGTGATCCTTCAAGGACATGTTTTAAGAATTTCAGTTTTAGACTAAAAATGCCAACCATATTTCTTTTTTATATTGTTTTTGAGCTTATTTATCCACTAAAAATAAAATAATATGGTTGAGAAAGTGCATGAATAGCTGGATTTTCGCCAAGTGATCCTTCAAGGACATGTTTTAAGAATTTCAGTTATAGACTAAAAATGCCAGCCATATTTCTTTTTTATATTGTTTTTGAGCTTATTTATCCACTAAAAATAAAATAATATGGTTGAGAAAGTGCATGAATAGCTGGATTTTCGCCAAGTGATCCTTCAAGGACATGTTTTAAGAATTTCAGTTATAGACTAAAAATGCCAACCATATTTCATTTTTATATTGTTTTTGAGCTTATTTATCCACTAAAAATAAAATAATATGGTTGAGAAAGTGCATGAATAGCTGGATTTTCGCCAAGTGATCCTTCAAGGACATGTTTTAAGAATTTCAGTTTTAGACTAAAAATGCCAACCATATTTCTTTTTTATATTGTTTTTGAGCTTATTTATCCACTAAAAATAAAATAATATGGTTGAGAAAGTGCATGAATAGCTGGATTTTCGCCAAGTGATCCTTCAAGGACATGTTTTAAGAATTTCAGTTATGGACTAAAAATGCCAGCCATATTTCTTTTTTATATTGTTTTTGAGCTTATTTATCCACTAAAAATAAAATAATATGGTTGAGAAAGTGCATGAATAGCTGGATTTTCGCCAAGTGATCCTTCAAGGACATGTTTTAAGAATTTCAGTTTTAGACTAAAAATGCCAACCATATTTCATTTTTATATAGTTTTTGAGCTTATTTATCCACTAAAAATAAAATAATATGGTTGAGATAAGGCATGAATAGCTGGATTTTCGCCAAGTGATCCTTCAAGGACATGTTTTAAGAATTTCAGTTATAGATTAAAAATGCCAGCCATATTTCTTTTTTATATTGTTTTTGAGCTTATTTATCCACTAAAAATAAAATAATATGGTTGAGATAGGGCATGAATAGCTGGATTTTCGCCAAGTGATCCTTCAAGGACATGTTTTAAGAATTTCAGTTATAGATTAAAAATGCCAGCCATATTTCTTTTTTATATTGTTTTTGAGCTTATTTATCCACTAAAAATAAAATAATATGGCTGAGATTGTGCATGAATATCTGGATTTTCGACAAGTGATCCTTCAAGGACATGTTTTAAGAATTTCAGTTTTAGACTAAAAATGCCAACCATATTTCTTTTTTATATTGTTTTTGAGCTTATTTATCCACTAAAAATAAAATAATATGGTTGAGAAAGTGCATGAATAGCTGGATTTTCGCCAAGTGATCCTTCAAGGACATGTTTTAAGAATTTCAGTTATAGACTAAAAATGCCAGCCATATTTCTTTTTTATATTGTTTTTGAGCTTATTTATCCACTAAAAATAAAATAATATGGTTGAGAAAGTGCATGAATAGCTGGATTTTCGCCAAGTGATCCTTCAAGGACATGTTTTAAGAATTTCAGTTATAGACTAAAAATGCCAACCATATTTCATTTTTATATAGTTTTTGAGCTTATTTATCCACTAAAAATAAAATAATATGGTTGAGATAAGGCATGAATAGCTGGATTTTCGCCAAGTGATCCTTCAAGGACATGTTTTAAGAATTTCAGTTATAGATTAAAAATGCCAGCCATATTTCTTTTTTATATTGTTTTTGAGCTTATTTATCCACTAAAAATAAAATAATATGGTTGAGATAGGGCATGAATAGCTGGATTTTCGCCAAGTGATCCTTCAAGGACATGTTTTAAGAATTTCAGTTATAGATTAAAAATGCCAGCCATATTTCTTTTTTATATTGTTTTTGAGCTTATTTATCCACTAAAAATAAAATAATATGGCTGAGATTGTGCATGAATATCTGGATTTTCGACAAGTGATCCTTCAAGGACATGTTTTAAGAATTTCAGTTTTAGACTAAAAATGCCAACCATATTTCTTTTTTATATTGTTTTTGAGCTTATTTATCCACTAAAAATAAAATAATATGGTTGAGAAAGTGCATGAATAGCTGGATTTTCGCCAAGTGATCCTTCAAGGACATGTTTTAAGAATTTCAGTTATAGACTAAAAATGCCAGCCATATTTCTTTTTTATATTGTTTTTGAGCTTATTTATCCACTAAAAATAAAATAATATGGTTGAGAAAGTGCATGAATAGCTGGATTTTCGCCAAGTGATCCTTCAAGGACATGTTTTAAGAATTTCAGTTATAGACTAAAAATGCCAACCATATTTCATTTTTATATAGTTTTTGAGCTTATTTATCCACTAAAAATAAAATAATATGGTTGAGATAAGGCATGAATAGCTGGATTTTCGCCAAGTGATCCTTCAAGGACATGTTTTAAGAATTTCAGTTATAGATTAAAAATGCCAGCCATATTTCTTTTTTATATTGTTTTTGAGCTTATTTATCCACTAAAAATAAAATAATATGGTTGAGATAGGGCATGAATAGCTGGATTTTCGCCAAGTGATCCTTCAAGGACATGTTTTAAGAATTTCAGTTATAGATTAAAAATGCCAGCCATATTTCTTTTTTATATTATTTTTGAGCTTATTTATCCACTAAAAATAAAATAATATGGCTGAGATTGTGCATGAATATCTGGATTTTCGACAAGTGATCCTTCAAGGACATGTTTTAAGAATTTCAGTTTTAGACTAAAAATGCCAACCATATTTCTTTTTTTATATTGTTTTTGAGCTTATTTATCCACTAAAAATAAAATAATATGGTTGAGAAAGTGCATGAATAGCTGGATTTTCGCCAAGTGATCCTTCAAGGACATGTTTTAAGAATTTCAGTTATAGACTAAAAATGCCAGCCATATTTCTTTTTTATATTGTTTTTGAGCTTATTTATCCACTAAAAATAAAATAATATGGTTGAGAAAGTGCATGAATAGCTGGATTTTCGCCAAGTGATCCTTCAAGGACATGTTTTAAGAATTTCAGTTATAGACTAAAAATGCCAACCATATTTCATTTTTATATAGTTTTTGAGCTTATTTATCCACTAAAAATAAAATAATATGGTTGAGATAAGGCATGAATAGCTGGATTTTCGCCAAGTGATCCTTCAAGGACATGTTTTAAGAATTTCAGTTATAGATTAAAAATGCCAGCCATATTTCTTTTTTATATTGTTTTTGAGCTTATTTATCCACTAAAAATAAAATAATATGGCTGAGATTGTGCATGAATATCTGGATTTTCGACAAGTGATCCTTCAAGGACATGTTTTAAGAATTTCAGTTTTAGACTAAAAATGCCAACCATATTTCTTTTTTATATTGTTTTTGAGCTTATTTATCCACCAAAAATAAAATAATATGGTTGAGAAAGTGCATGAATAGCTGGATTTTCGCCAAGTGATCCTTCAAGGACATGTTTTAAGAATTTCAGTTATAGACTAAAAATGCCAGCCATATTTCTTTTTTATATTGTTTTTGAGCTTATTTATCCACTAAAAATAAAATAATATGGTTGAGAAAGTGCATGAATAGCTGGATTTTCGCCAAGTGATCCTTCAAGGACATGTTTTAAGAATTTCAGTTATAGACTAAAAATGCCAACCATATTTCATTTTTATATTGTTTTTGAGCTTATTTATCCACTAAAAATAAAATAATATGGTTGAGATAGGGCATGAATAGCTGGATTTTCGCCAAGTGATCCTTCAAGGACATGTTTTAAGAATTTCAGTTATAGATTAAAAATGCCAGCCATATTTCTTTTTTATATTGTTTTTGAGCTTATTTATCCACTAAAAATAAAATAATATGGCTGAGATTGTGCATGAATATCTGGATTTTCGACAAGTGATCCTTCAAGGACATGTTTTAAGAATTTCAGTTTTAGACTAAAAATGCCAACCATATTTCTTTTTTATATTGTTTTTGAGCTTATTTATCCACTAAAAATAAAATAATATGGTTGAGAAAGTGCATGAATAGCTGGATTTTCGCCAAGTGATCCTTCAAGGACATGTTTTAAGAATTTCAGTTATAGACTAAAAATGCCAGCCATATTTCTTTTTTATATTGTTTTTGAGCTTATTTATCCACTAAAAATAAAATAATATGGTTGAGAAAGTTTTTTAGTCTATAACTGAAATTCTTAAAACATGTCCTTGAAGGATCACTTGTCGAAAATCCAGCTATTCATGCCCTATCTCAACCATATTATTTTATTTTTAGTGGATAAATAAGCTCAAAAACAATATAAAAAAGAAATATGGCTGGCATTTTTAGTCTATAACTGAAATTCTTAAAACATGTCCTTGAAGGATCACTTGTCGAAATCCAGCTATTCATGCCCTATCTCAACCATATTATTTTATTTTTAGTGGATAAATAAGCTCAAAAACTATATAAAAAAGAAATATGGTTGGCATTTTTAGTCTATAACTGAAATTCTTAAAACATGTCCTTGAAGGATCACTTGGCGAAAATCCAGCTATTCATGCACTTTCTCAACCATATTATTTTATTTTTAGTGGATAAATAAGCTCAAAAACAATATAAAAAAGAAATATGGCTGGCATTTTTAATCTATAACTGAAATTCTTAAAACATGTCCTTGAAGGATCACTTGGCGAAAATCCAGCTATTCATGCCCTATCTCAACCATATTATTTTATTTTTAGTGGATAAATAAGCTCAAAAACAATATAAAAAAGAAATATGGCTGGCATTTTTAATCTATAACTGAAATTCTTAAAACATGTCCTTGAAGGATCACTTGGCGAAAATCCAGCTATTCATGCCTTATCTCAACCATATTATTTTATTTTTAGTGGATAAATAAGCTCAAAAACTATATAAAAAAGAAATATGGTTGGCATTTTTAGTCTATAACTGAAATTCTTAAAACATGTCCTTGAAGGATCACTTGGCGAAAATCCAGCTATTCATGCCCTATCTCAACCATATTATTTTATTTTTAGTGGATAAATAAGCTCAAAAACAATATAAAAAAGAAATATGGCTGGCATTTTTAATCTATAACTGAAATTCTTAAAACATGTCCTTGAAGGATCACTTGGCGAAAATCCAGCTATTCATGCCTTATCTCAACCATATTATTTTATTTTTAGTGGATAAATAAGCTCAAAAACAATATAAAAATGAAATATGGTTGGCATTTTTAGTCTATAACTGAAATTCTTAAAACATGTCCTTGAAGGATCACTTGGCGAAAATCCAGCTATTCATGCCCTATCTCAACCATATTATTTTATTTTTAGTGGATAAATAAGCTCAAAAACAATATAAAAAAGAAATATGGCTGGCATTTTTAGTCTATAACTGAAATTCTTAAAACATGTCCTTGAAGGATCACTTGGCGAAAATCCAGCTATTCATGCCCTATCTCAACCATATTATTTTATTTTTAGTGGATAAATAAGCTCAAAAACAATATAAAAAAGAAATATGGCTGGCATTTTTAATCTATAACTGAAATTCTTAAAACATGTCCTTGAAGGATCACTTGGCGAAAATCCAGCTATTCATGCCTTATCTCAACCATATTATTTTATTTTTAGTGGATAAATAAGCTCAAAAACTATATAAAAATGAAATATGGTTGGCATTTTTAGTCTATAACTGAAATTCTTAAAACATGTCCTTGAAGGATCACTTGGCGAAAATCCAGCTATTCATGCACTTTCTCAACCATATTATTTTATTTTTAGTGGATAAATAAGCTCAAAAACAATATAAAAAAGAAATATGGCTGGCATTTTTAGTCTATAACTGAAATTCTTAAAACATGTCCTTGAAGGATCACTTGGCGAAAATCCAGCTATTCATGCACTTTCTCAACCATATTATTTTATTTTTAGTGGATAAATAAGCTCAAAAACAATATAAAAAAGAAATATGGCTGGCATTTTTAGTCTATAACTGAAATTCTTAAAACATGTCCTTGAAGGATCACTTGGCGAAAATCCAGCTATTCATGCACTTTCTCAACCATATTATTTTATTTTTAGTGGATAAATAAGCTCAAAAACAATATAAAAAAGAAATATGGTTGGCATTTTTAGTCTATAACTGAAATTCTTAAAACATGTCCTTGAAGGATCACTTGTCGAAAATCCAGATATTCATGCACAATCTCAGCCATATTATTTTATTTTTAGTGGATAAATAAGCTCAAAAACAATATAAAAAAGAAATATGGCTGGCATTTTTAATCTATAACTGAAATTCTTAAAACATGTCCTTGAAGGATCACTTGGCGAAAATCCAGCTATTCATGCCTTATCTCAACCATATTATTTTATTTTTAGTGGATAAATAAGCTCAAAAACTATATAAAAATGAAATATGGTTGGCATTTTTAGTCTATAACTGAAATTCTTAAAACATGTCCTTGAAGGATCACTTGGCGAAAATCCAGCTATTCATGCACTTTCTCAACCATATTATTTTATTTTTAGTGGATAAATAAGCTCAAAAACAATATAAAAAAGAAATATGGCTGGCATTTTTAGTCTATAACTGAAATTCTTAAAACATGTCCTTGAAGGATCACTTGGCGAAAATCCAGCTATTCATGCACTTTCTCAACCATATTATTTTATTTTTAGTGGATAAATAAGCTCAAAAACAATATAAAAAAGAAATATGGTTGGCATTTTTAGTCTAAAACTGAAATTCTTAAAACATGTCCTTGAAGGATCACTTGGCGAAAATCCAGCTATTCATGCACTTTCTCAACCATATTATTTTATTTTTAGTGGATAAATAAGCTCAAAAACAATATAAAAAAGAAATATGGCTGGCATTTTTAATCTATAACTGAAATTCTTAAAACATGTCCTTGAAGGATCACTTGGCGAAAATCCAGCTATTCATGCCTTATCTCAACCATATTATTTTATTTTTAGTGGATAAATAAGCTCAAAAACTATATAAAAATGAAATATGGTTGGCATTTTTAGTCTAAAACTGAAATTCTTAAAACATGTCCTTGAAGGATCACTTGTCGAAAATCCAGATATTCATGCACAATCTCAGCCATATTATTTTATTTTTAGTGGATAAATAAGCTCAAAAACAATATAAAAAAGAAATATGGCTGGCATTTTTAATCTATAACTGAAATTCTTAAAACATGTCCTTGAAGGATCACTTGGCGAAAATCCAGCTATTCATGCACTTTCTCAACCATATTATTTTATTTTTAGTGGATAAATAAGCTCAAAAACAATATAAAAAAGAAATATGGCTGGCATTTTTAGTCTATAACTGAAATTCTTAAAACATGTCCTTGAAGGATCACTTGGCGAAAATCCAGCTATTCTTGCACTATCTCCACCATATTATTTTATTTTTAGTGGATAAATAAGCTCAAAAACAATATAAAAAAGAAATATGGTTGGCATTTTTAGTCTAAAACTGAAATTCTTAAAACATG